>OU426941.1:5655082-7095707 GCA_911387795.2 Apamea monoglypha | reverse complement strand
GTCCGCCAACCATAGATACAAGAAAGAAGGAGATATGCCCTGGAGTTGAAAATGTATCGGAAACCAACGTCGCTAGTTAATGTAGTGCTCCTCCACGCGCGTAGTGCGCCTTCAGTTTTACACTATGCCGCCAACAATAGATTTTCTACTATGTCTGTTGTTTGGCACTCACCGTATGAAGGGTCTAGTTCAGACCATCACACTGAACAACTTTCTCCATGGTACCAACATTGTAGTCACGAAAAATTAATCAACTGTCCCATTATTCTTATTAAAAAACCTGTGATATCCCACTACAGGGCAAAGGCATTGGCGCCGATTCCCTTGTTTACAAACTAAATTTAAGTTTAGTGCATCTTTTTCTTTCTATTTCAGTAAGAAAAGGACAGACGATAAATATTAGTTTAGTCCTGTCAAATTAGTCAGCGCCTGACGTAAGTTGACGTATTTTTAGTCGCCATGTTTTGAATAATATCTAAACTTACTATGGAGTATCTTAATTTGACAGGACTAAAGTAATATTTATCTTCTGTCCTTTTCTTAATGAAATAGAAAGAAAAAGATGCACTGAACTTAAATTTAGTTTAATTTGTGAACAAGGGAATCGGCGCCACTGTCTTTCCACTTCTGTCTGTTTGAAGATTTCTCTAATTTTTTTAAAATTTCTTTTAGCACATCCTTATATGTATATGACCACATCTTTCTAATACATGCTGTATATGTATTAAATTATATACCAAGACTACAAGTCACTGTACTGTGTTGCATACAATACATTGGAACTAGTAATTAGATTACCTGGTTGTGTAACGTTGCTTCTTTCTCATAGCGATACATTTTTATGGTGAAGGCTGTGTATCCGGAGGGCAACGTCCTGCTGTAGTCTAGATAGGCTCAATCGATGGACTGATTTATATAGGTCACAGGATAACGAAATCATTTCGATGAGGAGTGAAAGAGCGAAAGAACGAAAAAGTATATTACTCGTACAGGAAGATCACAAACTAAACAGTCAAAAATAAAAAATCAAGTTATATAAAAAAAGTAATAAAAATGAAACAGAAAGTCCTATACGAGGCCAAACGGCTCCAATCTCAGTATGATGTTGCGACATTTAAAAAATAAACGCCGCAGCGCTGGTATTTTGATAGGGGCTGGTGTGATGTAACGGGCAGTTACGGAATTAATAAATAATAGTGCTCGATTTCATCTTTATTTATTATTTATTTATTTATACTTTATTGTACGGACGCCAGCACATCAAGCTACTACAATCTGTCAAATTTCTTTAATAGATTTTCAACTTTATCGTTATAGCATTAAGGTTCAAGGTTGATTGGGAAAATTTGACAGTTTCGGGTAGCTTGACCTGCTGGCGTCTGTACACCAGAAAATACATAACAAAAAATACACTTATAACTACTACACATACAACGGGCGGCCTTATCGCTTTCGGCGATCTCAACTTTCCTCGGTTTGAAAAAATTGCCTGGTGCTGATAGCAATTTCTGCAGATCTAAACCTATCGCTAGAGATGATAAGAATCGGAGGGGCAATTCTCGTAATTTTAAGAATGTTCACAGTCTACGGGGTAATTGCGTAACACACTATAATAGTAGCAATGCGTTTCATATTGAGAGTTCAACAATATTCATTGCGTTATTTACGTTGTTGAGCAGACAAAATTTTTCGAACATATGGAGCAATGAATTAGCAATATCCTTCAAAATCATTCAGATTGAGATTGATAGTGTATTGCACAATTCGGGTTCTGGTGCTATAGTAATTTCTGCTGATCTATATTTATCGCTAGAGATGATAAGAATCACAGGGGCAGTTCTCGTAATTTTAAGAACGTTCACAGTCTGATCTCGGTCTCAATCTGGCAAAAATATTTCTAATTTCCCTACATTTTTGTCAATTTTTTGGCATTTGTTTGTCGCCGATGTGAGACTGTGACTAGATTTTGAACTTTTTAAATTATGAGAATTGGCCTCAATTCAGATGTCATTTGCAAAACATACTTAAAAATCTTCAGAACCTGGTTTCGATGTAAGCTGAATGGCGTTAACTGCACACATTCTTATTATATCTAATCTACAATTGGCCATTAACAAAATAACTTAGTTCTAAAAATAAATCTACCTAGATTAAAATGTAGCCTCCAGACAAACATTGCACAAATACGTTTAGTTACAAACTAACCAACAATGCTGCAATCAGTGCAATGAGTGCCACAGTATAAATATGCTGTGAGCGAGATGTACGTGCATTGTGCTAGTACACAAAGGAGATTGAAGAATTTTATATCATATCTAGTGTCCGCCTATTTTTTTTTTTTTTCATTATGGCGGCCACGCATTATACCGTACGTTTTCGAGATATTATTAACGCTCAAAGTTGACCACGTGACATCCATATTTTTTTTGAACTTGCGTAAGTCTTGTTGCATCGATGTTTGAAATTTAAAACATTCAGAGTGATTATTATAAACATCTATGCAACAGGATGTAAACAAGTTAAAAAAATATGGCTGTAACTTTGAACGTTAATATCTCGGAAACGTGACGCTTTACGGGGTTTGGTCCTATTATGTTTTCTGTTTGCATTGATGTCAGCTATCGATTTATACATGAGAGGCCGCCATTTTGAAAAATAATACAAAATGGCGGGCAGTAGGTACGCGTCAGACCTTCAAAACCAAGGATTCGGTGAGCCACAAACTAAGCATCGCTTGTATCCTGTGGCTCTAAATGTTTTTATGCTATGAGCTACTCTTATGTAGTTGGTGCCGTTATGAGTGAAGATGAATTTTGAACACATCACAAATGGTTTTAAGACATGGAACGTTAACAAACAAGAGCTACATCTTCTCTCATAACGGCATATATAGCATAAAAACATTTAGAGTCACAAGATACAAGTGATGCTTAGTTGGTGGCTCATCGAATTTTATTTTAGTTTGTTACTTTTAGGAAAACTTACAGCTAATAAAATTTAATATCTAGTACCATTGTACTAGATATTAAATTTTATTAGCTGTAAGTTTACACATTTGTAAACGATGGGCAATTACAAGCTTCCATTGACGATCAATGTGAGTAATATTAACAAATAAGCGAAAACAGCGGTCATGTACGTAATAGATACGCACATGAATTTTCACACGCTCAAGAGGTACAATAACAAAAGGGAAAAAAAATGGTTATACATCGAAGAAACAATTATTCAAAATTTGCTTTACTTCCTTAACACTACTAGTAAATACATCTAAATCGACATCCTGACACACCATATTAAAAGTACGACAAGCTCTTACAACGTACGAGTTCTGCCTGTAGATAGTTCTGACTTGAGGCACATGGAGAAGACGTGGTCTTCGAAAAAATGCACTCGGTACACGAAGCTCAATCTTGCCCACCAACTCAGGGACGTCAGTAGATCCGTTCATAACGCTAAGTAAGAAAGCAAGATCTGCAATTTTCCTTTGCTCGTGTAGAGGCAGAATAGGGAATTTTTTACACCGACGGGAGATAGGTATTAGACCGATATTGAGTGTACCTTAAAAATCGCCTTTGTATACCTTCAAGCTGATTAATGTATACATTATAATTTGGATTCCAAACCTGAGAAGCATATTCAAGGTGGCTACGGACAAACGCATAATAAATAATTTTCATTATTTTAACATTCTTAAAATCTGAAAACTAAAAATAAAACCCACGGCCTTAGAAGCCTGGTTGACTATGTTATTAATATGTGCATCAAACAGAAGCTTAGAGTCAAAAATAACTCTAAGATCCCTGATGACATTCACTCTGGCTACCAAGGCATTCGAAAGCCTATAATCGAATTTAACAGAATTTGGCTTACGAGTAAATGAATATACATAGCATTTGGATACATTTAAATCCAACCTATTTCTAACGCAGTATTCGTGGAACCGGTCCAGATCATCCTGTAATAGACATGCGTCCCCAACAGTTGTCACTTGTCCCAAAATCTTCATATCATCCGCATACAATAAAAGTTGAGAGTTAAGGAAACAAGAGGCAACGTCATTTATAAAAATATTAAATAAAAGAGGTCCCAACAAGGATCCTTGCGGAACTCCCGACGGAATGTACATCGCTCTCGAAGCATACCCATTGAGAACCACTGTCTGGCACCTATTCTCTACGTATGACGAGAACCATCTAAACAAATCACCTCTCACACCAACCAACAAGAGTTTACACATAAGAAGCACATGATCAATTGGATCAAAACACTTGCTGTAGTCAGTATATATGTATAACGTCGACCTGAGACCGTCTGGACATGTGCTCTGTAAAATAGTCACTACAGACCACGGAGATTGGATGTGGTCGAGCGACCTTTCTGAAACCCATGTTGATGTTCACAAAAACTTAATTTAAGTGAAGAAGAAAGTTGTCTGTGAATCCGTCACATTGTATTTGAATAAACTTTATTACTTACTTTATTTCAATTGCAATTAGCCTTTATTAGCAACCTTCAAACTCATCATGATCTGCCTAGCCTCTTCTCCAACTATGTTGGGGTCGGCTTCCATTCTAACCGGATGCAGCTGAATACCAGTATTTTACATGGAGCGACTAACTATCTGACCTCCACAACCGAATTACTGGGTAATACGATACCGATAGCGTAGCTTAACCTGATAGATCGAACCGTGCGGCTGTTATTACTTAGCCACAAGAACCTACAATCAATCTGCAATCTAAAAACTAGTTCCGCAATTTATTTAAATTAGAAGTCAACATTAATATTTAATAGCGTAAAAACATTCTAACTTCAATTATGCTTTATTAGTATTCTGTAAACTAATGTTACAATTAAATTAAATGAGAAGTTAACATTAATAGGTAATAGCGTAAAAACATTTTAATTTCAATTAGCCTTTATTAGCAATTTTAAAGCTAATTTTACAATTTATTTAAATTAATAGTCAACATCAATACTTAATAGCATAGAAATATTAAAATTTAAATTTCAAATATGTAGCATTTATTAGCAATCTTAAAACGAATGTTACAATTAAATTAAATTAAAAGTTAACATCAGAATTCTCCAGCGCCCTAATTGCGTAACACACTATCAGTCACAATCTGAATGATTTTGAAGGATATTGCTAATCCATTGCTTCATATGTTCGAACAATTTGTCTGCTCAGCAACGTAGATAACGCAATGGGTGTTGGTGAACTGTCAAAATAAAAGCCATTGTTACTGATAGTGTGTTACGCAATTACCCCGCAGATTGCTTTGCTCTTTAGCATAGGCCTCCTCCAGGGTTTTCCACAGCTCACGGACGTGTGTTTTTCTTCTCCATGTCCCTTCGCAGTAGTTTCAAATCATTTTCCTTCTCTGGGATACCATTCTGCTACTCCTCTGGGTCATCTTCCGCTTACATCCCTGATCACATGACCTACCTACTTCCATTTTAGTTTTTAATTGTGTAAGTCATATCTACTAGGTTTGTTTTTCTACTTATAAGATTAAACGTTTTTATTTCACGGAAAAGCATTATTATCAGCCTCTAATGTTCCCACTGCTGGGAGTCTGGGACACAGGCCTCCTTTCTGTAAGAGGGAGTGGACCGTAGTCAATCACGCGAGCCCAGTGGATGTCACATGTCTTCGAATTTATAGCTGGCTTCGAAAAGCACATGCCGTGGTAGCCAGTTAGCAAGGAAGTAGATGGCTGTCCAGGGTTCGGCGGATATACCTACAGTACAATGCCATTATGTCGTGGCAGTAAGGGAGCCTTTCCTAATTCATGTATTACCACGGATGTGCAGTAGATTATACCTTAAACTATCGCCACTTGTGGAGACTGTTAACATGTTGGACTGAGGATGGGTGACCAATCCTCGCATATGTTTTGTAAATCGCGTCAAAGGGTCACCTCCGGAATATATACCTGCGGTAGTTTCTGATAATCAATGGGTTGGAAATGTAATCTAAGTTCGGGGTATCGGTACTTCCAAGTCATTGGGTTGCAGAAACTAAATGGCTTTCCTGGTAATGACGGTTCGAACTAAACGTTGCAGTTACAGAATACAGTAACAACAGATATAGACGTAAGATCTTGCATTCGTGTATTGTGTGGACTTAGTTTGCTTTGCTTAAAGTGCATTTGTAAATACGAGCTCGACCCACTGCTTGAAGCTATACGAGCTTTGGCAATAGGCCAGCAAAGATTAGGAAAATTTTCTGTCTTAAGTATTTACCAGAAAAGGAGTTTGCAATAATCTGGCGACAACATTAAGCTACGAGCTAATTTCAAATTCAAATTAATTTATTTGCTAATATGGGTAATTACATAAAATTGTTAAAAAAAAAAAAATAGAGCATAATTCAACCATACTACGCCTTGAGGCATGCAAATCTCAAGCTATATCAGCTTTACCATAGATGTATAATTTTTCCAACTATGTTGAGGTCGACTTCCAGTTCGTGCCAACAGTATTTTGCATGGAGCGACTGCCTATCTGGCTTCCACAACCCAGCTACTGGGCAACACGATACCCATTAATAAAACTGGTTGTCTGACTTTTTGGGCTCTACCCGTAACGACTGTACAGATCTACGCATGACAAACTGGTCTGAGCCGACTGAGTCGTGTATTATTAACTATTAATTTGACACTGTTATAATATAAAACTGTTATAAATAAATAAAAAATATCTAAAACCAATTCCTCTTTGAATAGGAATCCATAAATGGTAATTGCCTCGCTCCAAGCTGCTCTCTATCGAACTATGCTTAATGAAATAATTACATCTCTCAATTACCTAGCCCTTCGTATATCTTCGGCTATCTTCGGGGGTCGTCGGCAATAACATCTAAGGTTCATTAGAAGCTGTATGATCATCTGACTCGGTTCAAGTGAAAGATAATGTAAAATCGAAAGTGGGCGCAACCAGTTTCGGTAAATTCCGTTCAGGTCAGACTGGTTTGGTTTAAGAAGCAAGGTTTGTTAAAATATTGAAATTTAATTTAGGTGATAATTTTTGTTTATATCGTTGGACAAATTGCAATACTCATGATTAAATTGAAGATTGTCATTCAATTAGTAAAGACAGTACTTTGTAATTCATTTACATCCACAAAACATTGGAAATTGATGTCATACTGTAAAAGTTAATTATGACTAAAATCGAAATCCTGGACTGTGAATCGTGGTATAATAATGTAATAATGTACTGAATCCATTTTAACAGGCTGCGCGTCGATATTGTATTTAAAATCACTTTGAAGTAAAATATTCAATTACTCAGTCGGTTCTCAAAATAACTTGGATGACTAAGATAAAGATACATGTTACACATGAGATACATGTGATACATGTTTTGATTACCGTCGATGTTTATGAAGTGTTTATTAATAGAAAACTTGGTTTTTTATTCGGTAGCTCATATTAACAGCTAAGTGTATGATTGCACGAATCAGCAATTAATTGGTTTTATGTCTTTTATTTTAGGTGGTTTATTTATCTTCTTTAATTAACTTTCAAGTCATTACCTGAGCTGTGCCGTTATTTTTAGCTTGTATTCCTATGTTTTTCAGGAGACGGTTGAATTGTTATTTAACACAATAGTCGTGTCTGTTTTGTGCCATTATTTTATGGTTCTTCTTGCTAAACCAGTTGTTACGGATAGTTAGAAGTCCAAAAGTCTGACAACCAGTCTCACCAAGGACAGATAAGCAGTCGCTCCGTGTAAAATACTGGTACTCACAAGCATCTGGTTATTTATTTACCATTTATAAATAAATAAATATTTATTTACACATATATAAACAGACAAGAAAAACAGAACAGAAAAAATAGGTACAGAGGTGATGCTTATTTCACAAGAAATCTCTTCCAGCACACCCGAGACAGGACAATAGATACAGAGATGTAGACAGCGTGTGAAATTGTAAAGGAGACAAAAAATAATACATACAATCAAAAACATTTCACTTAAAAACTAAACAAAAATTGCGAGAATATACTGACATACATACAAATAAACATACATACATACATACTTCTATAATAAATATCACTAGAATAATAATAATTATATAGAAGTATAATAGTTATACGGTTATACTGGAAGCCGACCCCAACATAGTTGGGAAAAGGCTAGGCAGATGATGATTTGAAGGTTCTTCTTATACTCTTTCATTTCGCACGAAGAGCATTATCCCTGAGTGAGATTCCGTACCGTTCCGTCTTATAAAGCTACAGTTATTCTTCTCTCCCATCGACACCACAAATAATAATAAAAATAGGTCATGCCGTAATAAAAATATTGGTTAGTCAAGATGACTGTGGGTCGAACTGCCCTTCGCGCTACCGACGTAAATTTTAGGCATCACCACTTTTAAAAGCTATTTCAGTACACCCAAAGCTCATCGTCATCATTCTCTTGCCTTACCCTAATTTATTTGCGGTCGGTGCAACATGTCTTTTCAACGCACCAAGCCATGATGCCTTAAAATTGAACCCTAGTCAGATCCCTACAGCTTACACCCTACACTCCCCATAGGTGTAAAATGTGGTCATCATCATCACTTCAGCCGATAGACGTCCACTGCTGGACATAGACCTCCCCCAAGCACCTCCACTTCGACCGGTTCTGTGCTTCTCGCATTCAACGGGTTCCTGAGGCCTTCACAAGGTCGTCGGTCCACCTTGTTGGGAGGCCCTCCAACGCTATGTCTACCGGTACAAAAAAAAATAAGATGGTCAGACAACTAAAATAGATGATCAACCAACATCGACAGTATAGAAAGGGCGTTCCATCCACTAAGATGTTTGTCCTTGGGAGTAAACAGTAATCTACTGCGGTTTGTGCAGCCGAAATGATTGTAATTTGTGGTTTTGAGAGCACTGCCCTGAAAACGATATAATTACAGTCATGCTTTGGACTGCACAGCGTATAATTATTGTTAAAGAAATTATTTTCTTTCCAAATCTGTTTAATTGGAGAACAAGTTGTAAGAAATTGGGACAATTTGGTTTACTAACGAAAGTCTCTCGGTTGACTACTATCTGATGTTAAGCGATGATGCGCTCTAAGATGGTTTAAATAGAAATAAATAAAAAGTATTTATTGGGAAGATTAAAACAATAACATAAAATAGTCCTGTACGAGGCCAAGAGGCGTTTTTTCCTCCGATATTTAAAATATTATGTCGCAGCGCTGGTATTCTGTTGAGGTCTGCTGTGATGCCTCGAGCAGATACGGAAATAAATAAATAATAATGAATAATAAATCGACCGAGGAGGAAGGAGTGAAGGGAGGAGTGAGGGAGGCCTTTGCCCTGGAGTGGGACAGCGTAGGCTAGTAAAAAAAAAATGTAGATTGACCAAGCGTGGTGATCACTGCTCATGCCTTCTCTGTATGAGATGAGGCTTTTACTTTACAGTGGGACAGTAACGGGCTGGTTTTATTTAATACTAGCTACACCCCGCGGTTTCACCCGCATAAGTTTCGATTCCGTGAGAATATCGAGAATTCTGGTTGTAAACCATCTGTGTGCCAAATTTCATCCAAATCCGTTCAGTAGTTTTTGCGTGAAAGAGTAACAAACATCCATCCATCCATACAAACTTCACGTTTATAATATTAGTAGGATATGTGTGTGGGATGTGTGAATGGGCTCAATCGGGACTTTATAATAAAATAAGTAGTGAAATTGTGTTAAAGTAGGTGTAATACCATAATTTACACCATCAATTAATAGAAAGTAAAACAATTAGTGACGTGTAAAAGTGTTTGTACAAATCTACTTACAAAATAAAATCATTTAATTAAATGCCTGTAGTGGAGCACGTCTGTGAGCTGAGTGGAGTGAGGGCACGGCGGCTGTCGCGTACTCCTCGGTCAATCACGCGCATATGTGATGCGCCGACATATGTCATGTATATTCAACACATAGAAATGAAATATAATTAGTAAGTAATAAAATTAAATGGCCTCCACGTGTCAATACCCCATCTAACCTCATTATTTGCCTATGACATCACTACCTAGAAGCAATCTATTTCATGTTCGAAGATTTCTAGGTATCGGGAACTTAGAATCAAGTTCGCATACAGATGTCAAAACCAGTCTCGCCCGAGATTGTCAGTTCATTGAAGCGGAGAGGACCGGAGAAATGCAAAGTTCCGCGTCATGTGAATTTTGACCACAGTTTGAACAAACAGTGGCTTCCAAAAGTTAGTTGAGATTTTTCCACTCCAGCTGTGACTCACCACGTTATGATTTAAAATTCTAGTGATCCAAATTTTTTACTGCTGTAACGTTTGATAATGACTGATTTAACTACCTTTGACTTATCATAGAAAATAATCGAGTAATCCCTTAGGAGTACCTGACTATTGTTTTATTTTAAATCATAATGAGGCCACTGTATGAATACCAACCCCACTGGGCCTGCTTGCTGGAAATTACGGCTCGCTCCTTCACACAGAGAGGCCTATGTCCCAGCAGTGGGAAGATTTGTGATTATGCTGTGTGAACAATTATTATTATGGGATTCCTCATCGGCAAATATGAAGATTATCCATACAAACTTTCATCTTTTTATGGTGGTCGGATAGAAGGTTATTACAGCTTTACGAATTCGATCCGGTCCAAAACTTCTTGGTTATTGAGGATGTTATATTTGTGGTGAAAAAGTACAAAATCCCAATCTCATCTATCTTAAAATGATTTATTTCGGACTTGTTTCAAGTATGTTGACTTCAAACCATTGTTTGAAGTCAACATACTTCGTTGTCATTACGTCAACAAGACGGTTTTCCTAATTAGCTTGCCTTAGAAATCAAGATGTTATTGTATTATCTACTGGAGCTGATCTTCACACGCTTAACAACTTTATATTATTACATTTAATTAGTTATTCAAAATCTGTATTAACACACACAGTACAGACGCCAGCGCACATCAAGCTACTGCAATCTGTCAAATTTCTTTAATATATTTTCAACTTTATCGCTAAAGCATTAAGGTTCATGGTTGATTGGGAAAATTTAACAGTTTCGGGTAACTTGACCTGCTGGCGTCTGTACGTCTTGACGCACTGGGCCCGCGTGGCGGATTACGGCCCACACCCTCCACAGAGTAGGAGGCCTGTGTCCCAACAGTGGGAACGTTATAGGCTAAGTATGTATGTAGTATGTAAACTATAACAAATATACCTAAAGTCGATATAAAAAATCTTACATTATACAAAAAGGTATTTTTGCCAACATAAGGTTACAAACATGACGACTATTCTCTTTGCAAGTCATTGTACAATTAATCCTTGATACCAATTAACATTTTGACATTCTTGACATTGATTTAGGTAGTTGTCATTTCAAGGTTATCAACAATGTTCAATTTTCAAGTGAATCAAAGCAATCAATCTGCTTAACCTTTTTTTTTTTTTCTGGTGGGAAATCATCAAATGACCCCTCCCGCTCTGGGTGAAGCGGAAGGGAGTGTCAGACTCTTACTGACTAAAACCCACCCATGTTCCTTCCTTCGCCCTTTATGTTCCGGAGTAGCGGTAACCCTTTCGGACAATCCCGCTGAATCTGCTTAACCTTATCCCAACTACGTTGGGGTCGCCTTCCAGTCTAACCGGATGCAGCATAAAACTAATATTTTACATGGAGCGACTGCCTATCTGACCTCCACAAACCAGTTACTGAGTAACACCCCTTAGTAAGACTGGTTGTCGGACTTTCGGGCTTCTGACTACCCGTAACGACTGTCAAAGATTTCTATTGACAGCCGGGATCAACGGCTTAACGTGCTTTCCGAGACACGGAGTGGATACGTACTTACTTACGTAATGGATGTCAGACCTTTTGGTTCTAGCTCTACGGGTAGTAATAACGGTCAAGGATCTACGAATGATAGCCGGGACCAACGGCTTTCCGAGGCACGGAGGGGTCTTGGTATGTAAATATAGTCAGCCATCCACGGACCAGCCGCGACAAGCGTAGCTTAACGTGATCGATCGACCCGTGCGGCTGTTATTACTTAGCCACAAGCCCATCCAAGAAGAAACTTAAAATGACGGCACAAAATTAACACAACTGGTCGTGTTCAATAATAATTCAACAGTCTACTAATAAACAAAGACAACACTGGAAAACTGGAAATAGGTCAATCAATCTGCCTAGCTTTTTCCCAACTATGTTGGTCGGCTTCCAGTCTAACCTGATGCAGTTGAATACCAGTATTTTACACGGAGCGACTGCCTATGACTGCCGGGTTTCGATATGTAATTAATAGTCACCCATCCACTCACCGACCGCGGCTAGTGTAGCATGCGGCTGTTATGATTAAGCCACGAGCCCCTCTATATCATTTCAATGTTATCAACAATAATCAATTTTCATGTGAATCAAGTTTTAAATAAAATATTTGTTCAATTGAATGTATTGAAGGTGTGAATATTTCAAGTGTGTCCGTAATGCACGTCTTCAGTTGCTTGTTGGACTTGGAACTTATTTATATTTTACCAGCTTCTGTCTGCGTGAAACTTCTTGTTCCCTCGATCCACCCCGTCGCATCGCAACGCCTGCCCGCGCTATCACTTCGGTTTCTCTGAGCGTTCTGTCTGACTATTGTTGTTTTTGCTCGGCTCCTAAGGCCTCTAGCGTGATGTTAATTAGCCTATAGCCTTCCTCAAGTATTGGGCTACCAAATGCAAAAATTTTTTTTCAAATCCGACTGGTAGTGCCAGAGCTTTATTGTTAGTATAGATTTATCTCTTTGGAGGTGCACGTGGTTAAATAATAACAGCCCCACAGGTCGATCGATCAGGTTAAGCTACGCTTGGCGCGGTTGGTCTGAGGATGCGCGGATGGGTGACCATCTTTGGATACTGAGACTGTCATTCCCGGATCTTTGACAGTCGTTACGGATTGTCAGAAGCCCGAAAGTTTGACAACCAGTCTTACCAAGGGGTATCGTATTACCCAGTAACTGGGTTGTGGAGGTCAGGTAGGCAGTCGCTCCATGTAAAATACTGGTATACAGCTGCATCCGGTTAGACTGGAAGCTGACCGAAACATAGTTGAGAAAAGGCGGCAGATGATGAGGATGATTTATCTCTTTAAATAACGTTTGTATTGAACTAAGACATACTATTAAATGATTGAATAATATATGCTTGTTCATCGGTGTCATCCATCATCTATGCAGGAAAATAATTAAAAAACTCGTGGTCTCGTGACAGGTATTACAACTTTTTTGTTATCTTATTCTCGTTTTGTGGTAGGAAGTGACGACTGGACTGCGGTGCATAATATTATCATCAATATGTGTGTATGCCCTTTTTTTGTAATGTGCAGAATAAATAAAAAAAAAAATCTTATATCTTTTTCTATAAGTATATGAGGTTTTTCGTATATATGAGGGGCTTGTGGCTAAGTAATAACAGCCGCACGGTTGGTCCGTGGATGGGTGACCATCTTTACATACCAAGACCTCTCCGTGCCTCGGAAAACACGTTAAGCTGTTGGTTCCGACTGTCATTCGTGGATCTTTGACAGTCGTTAGGAGCTCGTCCCGCCATCTTCTACGGGGACTGCCGCGACGCTTTCTAGCTGTGTCAGGGCTCCACGTGTGGTTATTTTGGCCCACAGCTCATTGGACATACGGTAGAGGTGGCCAGCCTAGTCCCACATCAGCTTAGCGGCTTTAGTTTATTTGTATTTAATAGCTTTGTGACCAGCGGGGTAATTGCGTAACACACTGCCAGTAGCAATTGGTTTCATTTTGACAGTTCAACAACATTAATAGCATTGCATTTTTATTGCATTTTCTTTTATTGCCTTATTGAAGAGATCGCAGAAAGCGATAAGGCCGCCCATTGTATGTTTTGTAGTGATAAGTGTATTTTTTGTTATGTATTTTCTGGTGTACAATAAAGTATATATAAATAAATAATAAATAAAGTTGAAATCGAGCACTATTATTTATTTAATTCCGTAACTTCACATCACAGCGGGCCCTATCAGATTACCAGCGCTGCGGCATTTATTTTTTAAATGTCGCAGCATCATGCTGAGATAGGAGCCGTTTGGCCTCGTATAGGACTTTCTGTTTCATTTTTTACATTTTTTTATTCTACACCAGAAAATTCATTTTTCTGGTATAGAATACAGTATACATATACAAATAAACAAATATTTTATTCTACATCAGAAAATGTATTTTCTGGTGTAGATTAAAAAATTATAAAAAAATGAAACAAAGTCCTATACGAACACACTTTTAGTAGCAATGGGTTTCATTTTGACAGGTTTCATTTTTCATGCTGTTGAGCAGACAAATTTTTCGAACATATGATGCAATGGATTAGCAATATCCTTCAAAATGATTGAGATTGTGATTGATAGTGTGTTACGCAATTGGGGCCCTGATCTATTACTGATCTATTATCTATTACTGCTTTAAATAAATGCAAATTTTTATATAAATGGTGTGTTTCTCTCACAATTATTCATAATATTGGGATCATCTATTCATCATTATCTTAACCAGCACCCTAATTGCGTAACACTAACGCTAATACATTGCTTCATATGTTCGAAAAATGTGTCTGCTCAACAACATAAATAACGCAATGAATGTTTGTTGAACTGACAAAATGAAACCCACCGCTACTGATAGTGTGTTACAAAATTACCATGCAAGGCTTTTATCAGATGCAAATATTTGTCTTTCAATTGAATTTCCTTATAATGTCTAAAATAAGTCTAATCGAATGTTTAAATTAACTAACAAGAAATTCATGCCAACTTCACTTCTATACCCAGCTAGGGGCTTGTGGAAGTAATAACCGCCGCACGGGTCGATCGATCAGGTTAAGCTACGCTTGCCGCGGCTGGTCCGTGGATGGGTGACCATCTTCACATATCAAGACCACTCCGTGCCTCAGAAAGCACGTTAAGCCGTTGGTCCCGGCTGTCATACGTGGATCTTTGACAGTCGTTACGGGTCGTCAGTAGCCCGAAAATCTGACAACCAGTCTTACTAAGGGGTATCGTATTACCCAGTAACTGGGTTGTGGAGGTCAGATAGGCAGTCGCTCCATGTAAAATACTGGTATTCAGCTGCATCCGGTTAGACTGGAAGCCAACCCCAACATAGTTGGGAAAAGGCCAGTCAGATGACCCAGCTAGGTACGTCCTGGCACATCACATCGTCCAAATATATTCATTACCAATCCAATTTCATTTTACGTTCATTTTAATAACAGTTAAATAGCATGATGACATGAACGTCGTCTTAAGGTGGGTACTGACCAACGTTACGAGGTGTAATGTAACATTCGCATCGAGCGTGTACGCATCGAGCATGTTACGCTGTGTTTTAAAATCGGCGTAACATGCTCGTCAAAACTCTGTGCTCCGCTTTCGCCGTTAGGTGGGTACACTCAAAGGATTCGCCAAAAAACCGACAGCCGGGTGGAGCACTCAAAGCGAGCAACGAGCGGCTCGTTGCTCGCTGGCTTCCCCGTAACACGACGTACTGACTGCACGAATGCTCGCGGTGTAACACGTTACATTACGCCCCGTAACGCCGGTCAGTACCCACCTTTACAAATCGATCCGTGGCCTATTTGTGATAATGGTTCGTCGACCTAATGAAATGTTATCAACAATTGTACTTTCGTATGTGGTTTACGCAATTGGGACTGCGATGATAGTAAATTCATTACCTTTGTGACTACTTTTTGGACCAAATATGGTTCAAATTAACGCTTAGTGGTTGGAAGCACGTTTCTCTATGGTGTGCAAGTTATTTGGTAAAGTCGTGTTGATTATGACATCTTAGTTCTTGCCTAATCCTTTGCCTAGTTTTTGCTGGTGCTTACTTATGAGATTCGACGTGAAATGATTCAGCTGTCCTTGTGCAAGGTAAGTGTTGTAGAAGCCTTGCACGTAAAGAAAAATGGGGTTAATCATGTTACCAGCCTGTAAGCATTCACTAAGGTAGCCCGTGAAATTCAAATTGACTTACTTTTTTGCAATTTGAAAGTCAGTGTCAGGTTGTATGTTGATTTAAATATGATTCGCGACCGCAACAAATAGGGAGGGTTAAGGGAGCTGTGGTGGCCAGTGTTAATGGACCCGACTTACGAGTTGTAGGTCGTGAGTTCGAACCCAGGCAGACACTTTACTTTGTGTAAATTATTTCATCACCACTGCTCTCAAAACGGTGAAGGAAAACATCGTGAGGAAACCGGCATGTCCTAGTACCACAAATTCGAAGACATGTGACATCCACCAACCCGCACTGGGCCCGCGTTGTGGATTATGGTCCACTCCCTCTCACAGAGAGGAGGCCTGTGTCCCAGCAATGGGAACATTATAGGCTGATTATGAACGTAACAAATATGACTACAGGTTTATAATGATTAAAATCAGCAATTCAACTCCTTGAGTTGTGTCCAAATGTCATGATTTCACGAAATAGTATTCAATAGGGTAATATGAACTTAGAGAGTTGTATTGATGTTTTTTTTATGATTATAATTCTATAACGCTTTCGCCTTTATGGTTTTCTTAACATACAACTACAATATCATCAAGAAAGATAGTAATGATCTCTATGCTTGACACACAATACATTTGGTTGGGATGTGGATTGTTGATCGTAATAATGATGTTGTTGTTGATAAATATGTAGTTTCTTGCCAGATTTTCCATAGCGCCTATTACAGGTCGTCAACAAGAAACCAGATTATTCGGACCGAGTGTGACGACCCGGTGACGTCGATTGTTTGTCCACCGCGACCGAACTCGGCGGTTCAGTATGTTATGAGTTTATGATATACAAAATAAAAGCCGGGCGAATGTCACTGGCGCAATGGCAGTGTTGGAAAAGACCAAACGTGTTTTGTTTTGCCGGCACATCGGCCTGTCACAATCTCGGGCCGAGATCTAGAGGTCGCGCCGAACTACTCAAAAATCGGGGGCCGGGAGACGTTCGGGTGACGACCGTGCGGTGGACACACGGCTATAGTTAATATGTATATGTATCGCTACTTCGACACCGCCATCTCGTTCTCGTTGACGTCCCGTTGACGGTGGCGGTGGACAAACCCTTACGATATTGTCCTTCACCGCAAAGAGTTTCTAATATTGTTTTCTTTCTTTTTCCTTCGTTGTGTCCTTATTTCACGTGCAAGTCCCATTACTAAAGACCTATTTAAAATTCACTACGTATTCTTTCATCACTTATTAACCACTCGTGGCAAGCATGACAACGGGCAGTACAAGGTCTTCATCGATCCGTTGGTACGATAGGTACTGCTGATTCCTATTTCAAATACTTTATATCGATTAGCTTTTAGGTTGGAAGTTTTATTGTGTTTCGATTAAAACTTTCTGCGTCATCAGTTTTTGTCGTCCGTCTCGTTTTTATGATCTATTTGAGGCCTCTTGTCTCTATCTTTCTCTTATATCTTTATCACGGACATAGCAAGGTTCTGGTCAGCGGAAGGTCTCACTACGTCACACTACGTCTGGTCTAGTTACCACGGTAAATTGGCTTCTATATTTCTGTAACATGACTTCGTAGAAGGGATATTTTACAAAGAGTTATTTCGACGAATCTTTGTGTCATCATCATCATTCTCCTGCCCTCGTCCCAATTTATTTGGGGTCGGCTCAACATGTCTTTTTCTTCCATACTTTTAGTCGACATCTCGGTGTGAGTACCGAGATGTCGACTAAGAGTGAAGTATGGAAGAAAAAGACATGTTGAGCCGACCCCTTTCTAACCATATCACCACATTCACACAGTCCATCCATCGTTTCTTTGGTCTTCCCCTACTCTTATAGCCATCGACATTCATACTCAAAACTTATATCAATTAAAATTAATTGTCATAGAATGAACGATCGCTGAAAAAGTGTGATAGATATGCAAGCTATATATTCGTGGAAGCAAACATCGACGAAAACTTTCCGGCAATATCCGCAGTGATCAATTGGTGATCTAGTAAGTAATAGTGTTTAATTATATTTTTGCAAGCTTAATGCCCTGGATAGTCTTGGAAATATCAATATTCATCTTAGTTACTGTTAACTCCAACCGTAGTCTGACCAATAAATAATGAACGGATAGTTCAAGGTCCATTACACATAAGTGCAAGACCGGTGTAGTTGGAGAACTGGTTTCTGCCTGTGTACTAAATTAATGGTTCGAGTGTCCATGTTAATTACTGTTGATTTACAAGTATTTTAAAAGTAGCAAGTCTTGATTATAAAAATATTGTAGTAAATGAAGGGACGGACTCTTTATCAAGGGATTTTGAAGTCGAAAATACTGTTGTAATTGCATTTCCTGCTAAGACAACAATATGGTTGCATTCCTTGCTCATACTATAAATGCAAAAGTGTCTTTCTCTTTGGTGTTTTCAAGGCCCAGCTTTAAAACAAATTTTCAGATATACAGTAGATATAGTAGATATAACCGAGTGGGATAAATATTTTAGATATACATATTGTCTTTATAATGTAAACCATAAAAATTACAGCTGTCAGTGTAAACATTTTGCGTAGAGTAACACAATGGACGGTCTTATCGCTGCAAGCGATCTTTTTAGACAAACTGGGTAGATTAATAAAGAAAAATACGTTTATTTGTCACAGAAACACGTGCATACGAAAAGATAATTAATTCTAATAATAAGGAAAAATAAAAACAAAATATATCTACATATAATGACAAGCACAAAGCAGAAGTAGCCGACGGCTGCACGTCATGACTGTGACAAGACTTCCAGTTAGCATGATGCTGCTATGGGGGACCTACAGCACATCGCTGACTTTCAGTGGTTAAAGGATTGAAGGGAGGATTGGGTGGGATTAAAGGGAGAAGGAGAGACAATACTGTCAGTGGTGTATCATTTACAAATCATGTAGCTACTGAAGGTATGGTAACAGGTTGCTGTCTACGTTCCTACCATACTGTTTAAATATAGTATGACGGAAGTTCGAGCGGCTGAGACACCACGAGTCGCTGATTCGCTGCTGATCCGTCATCTGTTGGTCCTCCATTTTGGGCGTGTACGTGCAGGTGTTTGAAAAATAATAGTCGCAAAATAACGTACTTAATTTACCCTCAAATATTAAACATATACTTACTAACGTTAAACTTGGAGTTAGAGGCAATGGATTTGTGCGTGTGGACCGCTTGAAGATCGCATTCATCGCATTAAAAGTGATCGCCACCGCTGACCGCCGCGTCCGCCGCCATGACACTTACAACCAGGGTTGGATTTAGGTACGTTGAAAAAGATAGCACAAAAAAATGAAAAGGATAGTATTTATAAAATATTATAGTACACTTTCAATATTTTTAATTTAACTTATTATCATTAGTATAGTCATTAAAATCAACACTAGTTATGGCAAAATTTACTCCTCTTCTAAGTTTATCAGTTCTTGAATATTACTATTAGTTATATCTTCATCCTCAGTAGGAATACAATCAGTACAATTCTCACTTTTGCTACCGCTTTTGATAGCGTCACAAGACAATAATATGGCGTCTATGGATTGTGTTGCCAGTTTGTTTCGTATTTTAGTCTTGCTAAGGTTCACTTTACTCAATATTCGTTCGCAGTCGGCATTTGCATGTGGAAGTACTAAACAATCTAGGACAAATTTTGATATTTCTTTAAACGACCTATCATTTCTCAAATCATGCCATTGGTATAGTTTCTCCAAAATACATCGACTTGTTTTTCAGAAGTGATTTCTTTCGGTAGTATTGCTGAAGCTAAGGCACGCCACTGGTTATCGCCTCTACTCAGACGTTTTTTCTTTGGGGTGGATACTCCCGGTCTATCCTCATTTTCATGACCATCATTGCCACTGTCCATAATTAAAACACTTAAAACGTATTATTTTACACAAAAATTCGCAAGCGGTTGTTGTCACTTTGATTGAATTTCGAATGGAATGGAAGGAACGAGATTAGTGAAAATATAGAAGTGTACTGCGGAGGATAATCGGGGAATCCTCGGCCATCGACACAGAAAACATCGCAAGATCAGAATTCGGTCGGGTACCTACACGCACGGTCGAAATATTCATATGGCGTAAAACTAAGCAATCGGGAGCAAACTTTAAATTATAGTATTTTAGCGTACTATCCTTAGATGTGGATAGTATATAGTACAAAGAGCGAAATTATAGTATAAATACTATAATTATAGTACAAAATCCAACCCTGCTTACAACGGGATTCGGTGTTACCCGCTCTAAATAAAAAATACCACTAAAAATAAATTCTAAACCACAGGGTAAAAAACTAAATCATCACGCGCCGTCAAGTATATATAATAGTATTTGTTCAGTAGTCAGGTGAGGTGATACCGTCAATGAAAACACAATTGAGTTTCTCTGTAATAAAAGATTTATGTTTGTTATTGACATGTTTATTTAGCAATAAAAATTACATAGTATAACATCCTATTAACTATAAAAACCTTACCTGTAATAAAAGAAACGACATTTAATGCTATTGTTTACAATATCAATTCCTAACAAACAAATAAATAAATAACTTTAATAGTTTTCAAGATGGAGCTAACTCGACCACAGATAAACTAAAGGCGGACGGCATTGCGGTCTGTTACCGTAATGGCGCTAGTAGCGCAGCTTTTATTAAAACTAAAGAAAATATATGTATTTTCTTTACATATTAAGGGGCTAATTACGGGCAAAGTATTATTGGGTTTAATTCTCTCAGTAGCAACCTAGCAGCCCGGAGTTTGGAAGTTAGTGGTGGTACGGTGGTATCAACCCCCGTATCTCGAAAAGCACGTAAAGCCCTAAGGTCCTGCGCCTGATCTCTCCCCGGTCGTATCCGATTGCCGTCCCATCGGACTATGAGAGTAAAGGAACGGAGAGTGCCCCTGTTTTTGCGCACACACTTGTGCACTATAATGTCTCCTGAGTACCTGGGTAATCTTCGTTGAGATTGGCCACCGTGACCGAAATCGGTCAGGGGATTATTAATATATTCAAGTACATAATCAGCCTATAATGTTCCCACTGCTTGGACACAGACCTCCTCTCTTGAAGGAGTGGGCTAATAATCTACCACGCGGGCCCAGTGCGGGTTGGTAGATGTCACACGTCTTCGAACTTTTGGTTCTACGACATGATAATGAATAAAAATGAAACAAGAGCAAGAAGAGAGGTGTCGTGTCTTTTTATTTATTCTGTGTTCGAGGTGTTTACCCAGACAGTTTGCAGTGGTAGCGGAGCTGACTGCTCCTGCTTTCATCATTATTATTTATTTATCCAAAAGGAGATGGAAAGTCGTGGGCTAAAAATGTAAAAGGATGAGTTATGTTCTAAAAAATTAGTCATATTTTTCTATCTTAGAATACGAAAAATTAGCTCAATTGTCAATCAGGAAGTGGAGAAATAAGAAAAAGATCGTTTTCATGAGATTATCGATTGAATAATCGATTACACAAATACAAAAATAAAACCTTTTCACTTGGTAATTAACTCAAATACACTATATTATACTTATACGTAATAAAGTGCATTATAATACAGTCATATTAATCAATAAAATATTAATTAATTACTGAAAACACAATAAAAAGATTATTGGTTTTTTATCGATTAAAATCACTTTTATATTTTTAGTCTGTGCCACTGGCATGACAGCCAACTGAAATTGACATTAGATGGCTGCCGGTTGCTGTTGTTTGCTCATTCTTTTCGTGTTTTGCGATGCGTTTAGAGTGCTTTTCCGATTATTTCTCATTTTTAACGACCCCTGCTTTGTTTTTTTTGGATTCCGACCCTGACTACCCTGTACGACCCATACTTTCACACTGGACACCGAAGATCGCTTACCCGTTTGACTTGGCATTGTTATTTTGGATTTCACCGCCGGCTTATAGATTGGATATTGTTAAAACTATGAATCGCTGTGTGAATTGTCGAGCTGCAATACACAACGCCGACGGATGAAACTATTCTGTCAGTCTTTCGGCAATGGCTAGCACCTCAGTCTGTAAGTAAATATAACCTCATCTAACCAGCATACTCCATACTTGTTCCCTACCTATAACTTCAAGTCATTGACGGTTATTCATAAAAAGAATATCTTTGGCACTTCAAGAATCAGCTGTTAGTTAAAGATTGTCACATAACCCTACTTTTACTAAAACTCAAATATCTCAGCTCTCAGATTGTCAAAAATTACAGAATTTTCAGTAAGGGACTAATAATTCTGAATCTATTAATTGACACCATTTTCATTTCTTTACATTCTTAGCCCAAGATTGTATGGAACCGTTTCCGTCTCCTTTCATTATTATCACCTTAACAGCTATAACGCCAATGCAATGTTACTACCACAAAGATACACATACATCTAACTTACATTGACTACCGAAAAATACAATTAAAATACAACTAAAAATACAATAAAAAAACAATTAAAATACAATCAAAAATACAATTGAAAAAACAATAAAAAAATCCAATTACCAAGTACCATTAAAAATAAAATTAATATCACTTTTCAACATTTTCAATGCACTTATATCACCTGTCGCCACGCGTGGTGGCTATTTTTGAATGTAGGGTAGTGGTAAATTTGAAGAAGTATTCTACAGGCGGTAAAAAAAGTTTCTTTACCGACAATTAGGAGAGTAATTTGCGTCTATCAAAACGTCTACGATGTATCACGGACTTTCTCTTTAGTGCAGACACTGTCCAAATTATGGAACGCAATTGTTCTTATTATTGTTATTCGTATGTTCACGTGGTAAAACACACAACCATATTTATGTCCACCCACACCTGTCATAAAATACAAATAGAACCTTTTTATTTATTTTGAATCTGCTCCCTTCTTCGTGTCGCTGGCACGACTGTGTTTTAAATGTTGTTTTCCCAAAACTTTGCCACTTCCACGACGTTGTCGGTGGCAGCGCAGAGGTCACTGACTGCATGTTTTGGGACACAGAGGGTAGGATAGGTGCAGCATGGTTTGTGACATATAGCTCCACAATCACACCCTACTGCCGTTTCGTCAAGGTAGCCCCACTTTACCAGGTTGGACTTACATCTTCCCACTTGTGTCCGCAAACGGTTCAGAGACTTCAAAGTGGACCACGGAAGGTTACACCCTGCAGGGAGATGCTCCTTTGGTGGTAGGTAGTAAGTAGGAGGGGGAAGAGTATCCTGCCAGAATCTCAATCTGAATCATTTTGAAGGATATTCCTAATCCATTGCTTCATGTTCGAATAATTTGTCTTCTCAACAAAGTAAATAACGCAATGAATTTTGTTGAAGTGTCAAAATGAAAGCGATGGCTGCTATAGTGTGTTACGCAATTACCCCGCTGGGCCCTCCGTAATGTTTGATCTCGATGCCCTTCTTTTACAATATTGTTACCACTGCCTGTATTTACCGATGCATTGTCATGCTTGCCATTAACCGACCTCTCATATTTTATGTTCACCTGTGATTGCAGCTCCATGTAAAATACTGGTATTCAGCTGCATCCGGTTAGACTGGAAGCCGACCCCAACGTAGTTGGGAAAACGCTAGGCAGATGATGACTATCATCTATCTATCACTACACTACCAAGTACCACCAACTTGCCGTTGAGTTCAGTGTTTTTTAACCAAATGTCAGTGGTTCTTTTATAAGTTGTGTTTGTTTGACTAACCTACCGGCAAGCTCCTAAGTACCGGTCTCGTGTCATTGTACGAGTATATGAACTTGACATTCACAGGGCTTGTGGCTAAGTAATAACCGCCGCACGGGTCGATCGATCAGGTTAAGCTACGCTTGCCGCGGTTGGTCCGTGGATGGGTGACCATCTTCACATATCCAGACCCCTCCGTGCCTCGGAAAGCACGTTATGCCGTTGGTCCCGGCTGTCATTCGTGGATCTTTGACAGTCGTTACGGGTCGTCAGTAGCCCGAAAGTCTGACAACCAGTCTTACCAAGGGGTATTACCCAGTAACTGGGTTCAGGAGGTCAGATAGGCAGTTGCTCCATGTAAAATACAGGTATTCAGCTGCATCCGGTTAGACTGGAAGCCGACCAACATAGTTGGGAAAAGGCTAGGCAGATCATGACGATTCACAGCTCATATTTGATAGTCAGCTTCTATAAAATTCCGCCGCTCCAAAATTTTGTTTTCCAACTTTGCAATCATTAATTAAATATTTACTCACATCATACACATAAGCCCATTGTCTTCTAATCTATCCTTTTGATCAGAAGGCCATTTATCGTAATTAAAAACGTTCAAAATCTAGTCGCAGTCTCATCTCGGCGACAATTACTGTCAAAAATGTAGGGAAATTAAAGGTATTTTTGACAGATTGAGACTGAGATCAGAAGGCCAATTTTCGTAATTTAAAACGATCAAAATCTAGTCGGAGTCTCATCTCGGCGACAAACAAATGTCAAACACTTGTCAAAATGTAGGGAAATTAGACATATTTTTGATAGATTGAGATTGAGATCAGACTGTGAACGTTCTTAAAGTTACGAGAATTGCCCCTCAGATTTGAAAACCTTTTTGGTAGATCTAAATCCAAACAAATTTTGTTGTCTGCTAGCATAGCATAATGAGTGGCTCATTACTGGAAACCATTACCCTTTTCTTCTTGCGAAAATCGCATGTTTTTTTGGGATGATGCAATACGAAAAAATGTCTATTTTTCCACACAATAACTATAGCTGGTGGATTACAAAAACACATACTTTCTCTTCTCTATGGTCATTGCCTAAAACGGAACGATATTACCGTAGCGGTAGGTAGGTATATTAAAGTAGCGTTAGTTTTGGCGTTCCGTAGATTTAATTGAAGAACGGAAGCCCCTGAGATGTTAATTTGATTCGTAATGCTGGCATTCATAACGTATATTTTTCTTGTTTGTTAATTATTTCTCGGGCTGATCTTACGCAAGATTTCATTCGCCGTCAGCTGAGCTTCCTAAATTACCGTCAGCTACTGAACGATTGGAGAAAGATATGACATGATTTGATATGATATGATATATATGGAGAAGTGTCTTTCGGTGTTATCAGCCATATTATAACAATTGTGGGCGTACTATGGGTAGTGTTGGTTATTACGCAATAGAAAAACGGTTTGCATTTCAAATCATGTTATAATTTTACAAACAAATTGATCACACAAGCGAATTACACACTCCGTGTCTTGGAAAGCACGTTAGGCCGTTGGTCCAGGTTGTTGTCTCAAAAGTCTGACAACCAGTCTTACCAAGAAGTATCGTGTTACCCAGTAACTGGATTGTGGAGGTCAGACGAAATCGCTCCATGCAAAATACTGGTATTGATGCATCCTGTTTGACAGGAAGCCGAACCTAAGATACTTCGTTAAACCCCAGGAACATTGCCTCTCGGCCGTAATCTGCAGTGGCCTATATGGAAAGCTCACAATCGATTGAGTACCCAAGTAGGGCGCTGCAGACACAACTTATCCATCTTGGGGGGTTACTGACCCATCCAATCAACGTGGCCACCTACTGGGCCCAAACAATATAAAATATCAAACTACTTTCGGTCAATAATAGTATATTGTATAGTACTACTCGTATTATTGGTCGAAGAAGCTACTACAATCTGTCAAATTTCTTTAATAGATTTTCAACTTTATCCCGAAAGCATTACGTTCAACATTGATTTGGAAAATTTGACAGTTTCGGGTAGCTTGATGTGCTGGCGTCTGTACCATCGACACGAAAAGAAGAAGATCCTACACAAGCAAAGTTCCCATTCATTTCAAGCACAGTTTCGTAGAAAACAACAAATCATCAACATTCGAGTCGGTCTTGACGATATTTAGCTAAATCACGACTTTTGGAGTGCCGCGGGGGCGCTTGAAGTTATTATTTACATAACATACACTGGCAGAGCCGAGCAGCTCTTGTGTTTTTAAATTGTTATTGTTATGGCAATTACAATCTAAAATGTATTATTTCCGCTAGAGGTACGTTTAATTGAGTGGGAACTCATCTAGTTTTCAACCGTAATTTTTTTTTTGGCAAGTAAAAGTGTTTGTACAAACCTACTTACAGATTTAAAGTCATTAATCCTACTAATATTATAAACGCGAAACTTTGTGAAGATGGATGAACGGATTTTGATGAAACTTTACAGTAATATAGCTTATACATCGGAATAACACATAGGATAATTTTTATCCCGATGTTCCCACGGGATCGGCACTTATGCGGATGAAACCGCTGGACGCAGCTAGTTGATTCATAAGTGGCTGCTTCCTAGAATTGTTTTTAAATTTGTTATGTTTTTGACAAGTCTATGTTAATTAAAACATTGTTAGCGGTTTTCTTGTTAGATTCCCTGATTGGTCTGTGAAGGTCAAATCATCAAATGACAGTTGCTCCCATGAAAAGTCATTTCAATAACATATATCATCGCGCTATTTTCCGAAGGGTTACCTAGGCACAGGTGGTTGGTACGTAAATATGTAATTTACGTACCAACTTGTGGCTCATCTTGGGCAATAAACCCCCCTCCCTCCCACTACCACCTTGCGGAGAGGCCTACGATATGAGATATTCTCATACAGACTTCGGAAACGAGAGAAAAAGATTACTTTGCAAAGGAATTGGTCATCGTAGTATGTTTTTATAAGCAGATAAGGGGACGCAGCAGGACAAAGGCCTCCCTTACGTTCTCCCACTATCTACTATTCCTACCCTATCTACTGCTGTTGTGGACAATCCTTATGAAAAAAAAATTAGATCGTCTCGCCATCTCCACCTGGGCCCACATCTCCTTCATGCAACAGATGTTGGAAACACTGGGGACACTCATTATCTACCTAGCCTTTTCCCAACTATGTTGGGGTTGGCTTCCAGTCTAACCGGCTGCAGCAGAATACCAGTATTTTACATGGAGCGACTGCCTATCTGACCTCCACAACCCAGTTACTGGGTAATACGATACCCCTTGGTAGGACTGGTCAAGGGGTAAGCCACAAGCCCTCCAGATACTGGGGACACTGTTGTACATGTATTTGCATAATAACATTCTACTATCATATACATTTTCTTTTCAAAATAAACATTGCAACTTGTCTGTTATGATTTTGTGTAAATAAACCTAGAATAAATATAATATTATGTTCTATCATATATCGACATGTACATTAAATCAAATTGTAGACGCAAACAGACTCGTAGGGTCAAAAGTTCAACTTTGTTGTAACAAAGAATAGTTATGCAACGTTAAATATATACTTTGTCCCAATAAACATAAGGTAGATTTTATAACTGTTGGCAAACCGTCATACTGTCCACATAGATAATATGTGGACAGTGTGACGGTTTGCGAAAAGTACCTCGTTTATCAAGCATTTTGCATTGCGAAAATTGTTATATAGGTGGAATCCATCGAATCTTCATCATTCTCTTGCCCTTATCACAATTTATTTCGGGGTCGGCGCAACATGTCTTTTTCTTCCATACTTCTCTATTAGTCGTCATCTTGGTAGTCACCCCCTTTCTAACCATATCATCATTTACACAGTCCATCCATCGTTTCTTTGGTCTTTCCCTACTCTTACAGACATTGGTATACTTTAGATTCAAGAATTTAGACGTGGATCTGCTGATCCTAGGTGTTTAACCAACATGAATAATGATTGACTTCTTGTGTAAATTAAACCTTGACACACGCAATGGGTAGCTCACCGTCCGATTAGGACCAGGCCCGTACCGGACGGCGCGTAAGTGTTCCACGCGCGCCTCAAAGAGTTGTCAGCATAATTTGAGGGGCCCCTTAGGGCCGAAGCCTGCCGGGTCAGCGGGATTGTCCGAAAGGGTTACCGCTACCCCGGAACATATAGGGCAAAGGAAGGAACATGGGTGGGTTTTAGTCAGTAAGAGTCTGACACTCCCTTCCGCTCCACCCAGAGCGGGAGGGGTCATTAGATGATTTCCCATCCGGAAAAAAAAAGCCTTGACATACGAATCTAATTTCAGTGAACCGGATAATTATTTACTTTTAATTAGGTATGTAGGTATACTGTTATGTACCTAACCTTGTACGTATTTGAGCCAGTTATGCGTAAATAAGTGCTAAAACTCGGTTAAAACGTGCATCGATTAGCTGATTTGGCGAGTGTAGTCTAAACCGCGTTGAAGTATAGTGATTTGGATTGCCACGTTGATCTCTTGCTCGCAAGCGCTAGGTACTGCTGAGGAGCATGAGGTTTTTCCATCTGGAACTTCTCAGTAGCAACCCGGTGTCTTGATTTGTTCCCGGTTGATGGCATTAAGCTCGCTCCCTATTACATGGGACTTCAATATAGCTTCTTAGCCGGTTTCTCGATAGCTTATTTTACATTTATGATATTAACTTTGGGAGAGGCCGCAAGGTTGAAGGTTAAGCTACGCTTGCTGCGGTCAGTTCGTGGATAAGTGACCATCCATTACGTATAGAGACCCCTCCGTGCCTCGGAAAGCACGTTAAGACGTTGTTCCCGGCTATCATTCGTAGATCCTTGACCGTCATTACTACCCGTAGAGCTAGAGCCCAAAGGTCTGGCATCCATTACGTAAGTAAATACGTATCCACTCCGTGTCTGTCATTCGTAGACAGACGCGGTCCAGGGGGGGGGGGGGTCGTGGGGTCATGACCCCCCCTCCAAAATCATTCAAGCTGTCGAGAGTCTGCATGATTTACTTGCCTTAGCCGCAATGTAGATCCACGCGAGACACAATGGCTTTTTAATTGTGTCTGTAATTACGGCATTCAACGTGTTAAGTTACTGACTTACTACTTGGTGACCCCCTCCAAAATCTTGGGGTGCGACCGCGCCTGTTCGTAGATCTTTGACAATCGTAGTAGAGGGTAGTTAGACGCCCATAAAACAGTCGCAGTCGCTTTATGTAAAATACTGGTCATACAGCTGCATCCGATTAGACTGGAAGCCGACCTCAACATAGTTGGGAAAAGGCTAGGCAGATGAATATTGGTGCATTTTATATATAGGCGCATCGATCGAGTCACCTCTAGGCGTACCATGATCGGGAGGGGGAGGAAATTAAATTGTGCCATCCCAAAGTTCACTCAGAGTTCATCCGATAAAACTATGAAAGGCTCCGTTCGTGGCTTTTAAGTTATTAAGGAGATTATTGGCTTTCTCGATTGGCTTAAGTGCTGGCCTAGTGGTCGCAAGCGCTACCGCTGAGCATGCGATCCTGGGTCGATTCCCAGGTCGTGCAGTGTTATTCGGTTTTTCCATTAAGTATTTCTCGTTGGTCGGAATATGCTCGTCCCCAATTAATAGCCTCCCGACCGATTTCGGTCACGGTGGCCAATCTCAACGGAGATTAGCCAGGTACGCAGGAGATTTTATAGTGCACAAGTGTGCGTGCAAAAACTGGTGCACTCCCTCTTCCCTCACTCTCATAGTCCGATGGGACGGTAATCCGACACGACCGGGGGGAGATCAGGCGCAGGACCAACGGCTTTTTTTTTACTGACTAAAACCCACCCATGTTCCTTCCTTTGCCCTTTATGTTCCGGGGTAGCGGTAACCCTTTCGGACAATCCCACTGAAGGACCAACGGCTTTACGTGCTTTCCGAGGCACGGGGGTATTAAACCGCCAACTTCCAAACTCCGGGCTGTTACTAAGAAATTCCTAATGGAAACACTTAATAACAATTTGTCCGCCTCTGGAATCGAAACCCAGGACCACACGCTCAGCAGTCGCGCTTGCAACCACGAGACCAACGGGGCACTTCGCCCTCAATTACATGGTACTTACACATAACCCGCAAAATTTGGGTACATCTACTATGTGGTGGGTGTACCTATACACCTCTGCCTACTGTTCGAGTATTACATGCGTGATGTTATGTTCATCGGAAAGTTTTGAAACAGGCCATTTATTTTCTAATTAACTATGTTCCCCTTTTATGAGGCATTATGTGGTGAAGATGACCGGTTGAGTAACTGGTTTCGTCTTCTTTACAAGGTGACTCATACCCAAATGGTTATTTGAATTTGTGTATATACTAACACTATGTATAAGGTACTTTACTAACACTACGGATCTCTGTTATCCGATTATTTTGAAATAAATAATAATAATAATTAGCTTTAAAACATGTGATTTCCCAAGAGAAGCCTTTGAGGTTTTAATTTAAGCAATGTCATTTGTAATTATAACGAAAACGAAACTAACTACCTCATTGTCCTTGACTTACAAACTTATGACGTGTAAACGTGTTCTTGATTCGTCTCAGCTGATGAAACACATGATTATGAACCCTTTAAGTGCTCCTACACACGACCGACACGCGGCAACGGCCGAGGCAACTGCAACCGTCAGAATCAGAATCAGAATAAGAATTTTATTTGTCAAACATAGGTACATTGGGATCTTGCATTATAGGTCGCCATGTTTTGCCATTACAGCATACAAATATTTTAACATAACGATTGTTTAAAATAACAATCGTACTCAATTTAATTACGACATAATTAGTAATATAAAATTAAAATTAGGTTTTAAGAAATTATAAAAAAATACAAAATGTCATAAAAAAGTAAAAGTCACATCAATTTGTTAAGTCATTTAGAAATTCGTTAACAGTTTAATAACATCTTTCTATAAGTAAATTAGTCAGTTTTTTTTTTTAATTATACATAAGTCTTTTCCTTAAAACTATCTGAGATACAAGGTGCGGTGCCATACCGTCGAAAACATGCCGATCGTGTTTTTGAGATCGGAACCTTTCGCCGTTTGCCATCACTGTCATCATTCTCGGCCCCCTTATTCCAATTTATTTGGGGTCGGTGCAATATGTCTTCTTCCATATTTCTCTATTATAGGCCGACCGCTTAACTGTGACGTTGCCTGAGGTAGCAGCGCGGTGCGGGAGGGGTGTGGTGACGTGATGCGGGAGCTCAGTGATTCGTCAACTTGTGACAACTAGCATCCCTTCCGCATCGCGCAGCTACCTCTTTTTTTTTTTTCCCGGGGTGGAAAATCCTCGTGGATGTCCGCCGCCCTGGGGCGGGCGGCGGGGTCTGTCAGACTCTTACTGACTAAAAACCACCCCAGTGTTCCATCTCACACCTACGCCGGGGGTCGCGGGAACGTACGATCTTTCCGCAACCCCCGACTGGTGCCGGCCCGCCACCGCGGGCCTCCTCGGGTCAGGGGGGGGAGTGAGGTGTTTGACTCCCCCCGCGACGTCTAAGAGGGGCGCGCCTGGAACACTATGCGCCGCCACCTCGGGTCCTGATGTGTGAGGGGCGACGGACGTCCCCGAGTCCGTCGCCCCTGGACCCATTTAGGGGGGCTGGAAGAGGGCGTTGTCCGCCCTCCGCCGACGCCCGGTGCGCCTGCTGCGGGCCGGGTGAGAGGACGAGATCTCCCTCTCCCTTTCCGCAGCCTCCTTCTGCGAGACGACCGTTTCGCAGAAGGAAACCACCGCGTCCCAGGACTCTTCGCTGCCGACCATCGACTCGACCACGGCCGGCAGCGACAGGTACCGCGCAGCTATCTCAGACAACGTCTCAGTTAAGCGGTCGGCCTATAGTCATCATCTCGGTAGTCACCGCCTTTCTTGCCATATCATCTTTCACACAGTTCATCCATCGTTTGCAACTATCACTGTATGAAGCAAAAAATGTAGGCTGACATTTTGTCTGTAATGTCTGGAAAGAGCCCATGATTCTGTGCCGATGGGGCAGGAGACTGCTAATGATGATATTTGCAAAGATATATCCAAAGATACTTTATTAAATAATAACAAAGTATTTTCCTTCTTTCTCAGGATCATACCAGCCGAGCAATGAGTTGATGCTACGTTTCTACAGCTACTTCAAGCAAGCGTCAGAGGGCCCCTGCGACAAGCCAAAGCCTGGATTCTGGGATGTAGTCAACAGGTAAGATATTTTGTATAAGTTATTAATATGAACAGCACCCTAATTGCGTAACACACTGTTAATCAGAATCTGAATCATTTTGAAGGATATTGCTAATCCATTGCTTCATATGTTCGACATATTTATTATTTTTATTTATTTTATTTTTTAATAACGTTGCCCCACACTATGAATTTCTCCTGTATCGTGGGTGCGTTTACAAACATTAAACTCACATACACAAACAGCCAGACCCGGAACGACTACTTGTAGGTCATACAAATATTTGTTCCGTGCGGGAATCGAACCCGTAACACGCAGCGCAGCAGTCAATCGCTTAACCACTGCGCCAACCTTGCCGTCAATTTGTCTACTCAACGACGTAAATAACGCAACGAATGTTGTTGAACTATCATAATGAAAGCCATTCCTACTGTTAGTGTGTTACGAAATTACCCTGCAAGATTTAGACAAGATACGGTCTCAAGCTAGCTGGAGCGACGTTCTTCGTAGGGTGGCTGGTAGCAGCTGTATGAAAGTTGCCGATAACCGATCTGAGCCAATATCATCTATGACAAAATGAACGAAACCGCTCGAAATGAACGCGAAATTGGCGTAACGACGTAGCCAAGGAATTGACGTGGTTTCGAAGTAAGGAATCATTGAGTGTTCATAGTGAATGGTGTGTTATAGGAGAGACCTATGTCCAGCAGTGGACTGCTGTAGGCTGATGATGATGACGAAGACAAGAATCTATGGGACCAGCAGACACAATAGTATTAAACAACAATATCAACACACTTTTTTTAAACAGTTCGCCGTGAATCAAATAGGGCTGTCACAGGACCACGAAAGAGTTCAAAATCAAACGTGATTTATTCAAAATAGGCTGAGCATCAGCAGTTTTTGAACGTCAAAATTACAGTAGACAGTCCCCAAAATGCCCGCCCTTCACCACTTCCTAGTGCTTTAGCTGGGATGAAGAAGTGGCGCAACAAACTCCTCAGCAGCACAGCTGTCTGTTGCCGAAATGCACATGCCCGTAGCTTGTACAAAACTATGCAAGTAGCTTGCTTGCCATTGTGACATTCACGAATCAGAAGCCGTAGACCGGCGGCGCATGAGTCGTTACCCGGAATGTTACCATTTTATAAATATTATGTTTATGTAAACAATTAGAACTAGGTATTGTGTATTGATTTTATTTCTCATTGTGTTATTTATATCTCATCGTATGCTGCACCGGTTGACCTCATCAGGTCAACGCCTGCTGTCTCTGAAAACCAGCGTTGGAGCTCAGTTTCGCATAGGGTCCTAGCATTATGCCAGCGATGGCTGTTTTGCGTGGATGTGATGCATATTTTCCCCCTTTCTGTTCTTTCTTGTGTTTGTGTTCTTTCTCTGCGTCATATTTACCGCAAATAAAAGTATTTTCTTTCTTTCTAGAAGCTATTATGGTGCATTGGTATGCAAGCTACTTGCATAGTTTGGTACAAGCTTGCATGTGGCTTTAAAATAGCATCCACGAGTGGCGATTCTTAAATGTACGTGTGGCGCACTCTGACCAACCTCGCAACCAGTTTGTTGACTAGTTAATATTTTTACCACGACATTAACATATTATTCTAGCTCTTTTCAAAAGTCAAGAAACACACGTACTGAGGACGGTTATGCTCGAGGCTTTTCTGCTGAATCTTGTCCCTCCTCCTCTGATGCTGATCAGCTCTTTGTACACGATGATGATCGGGTTTTCAAGACTAAATTTGGTTTTGCAAGTCATCAGAGAGGTTATGAAAGGATGAAAATTTGTCTGGGTTGCTGCCGCCGGATACGGTAAAGAGGTCTTTATACATATTGTAGCTCTTAACTGGTAGGGAAAGTAAAAAACAGTATAGAGTCCACACCAAAAAACAAATGGGTTACTATAATGCCACATTTTAATACCACTCTTATTTAATTTCAGAGCAAAATGGGAATCCTGGAACAAATTGGGCAACATGACGAAGGAAGAAGCAATGCAGGCATACGTCTCAGAATTACACAAGGTAAACTAAACGATGGCCTTTCAAAGAATTGACAAGAACGAAGGGCCAGCTCTCAGTGGCGGCACGGCAAAGGATTTTTTATGCGAAGAATAGGAATATAACTTAATAGTATGAATAAAATTGAAATTTCAATGATGATCATCGTAGGTACAAAAACAAAGCTGCGGTATGCTTAGGTATGCCGTCTTGATAGCATTCGGAACGCCTCGGCATACTTCGGGATGCTTCGGGAGCCTTCGAGATGGTGAGGCAAGGTCAAACTAGCACCCGCGCCCCGCGTCGTCATTAACATGTATCGCGGCATGCATAAGGATACCGCGGCATCGTAGCCGTCAGAATGCGCTTGCATGTGTGTGCTTGCTTGTTTGCTTGTGAGTATGCCGAAGGATCCCTTGCCGTGTCGCCAGTGGGCGTAGGCCCTTTTTTTTTTTTTTTTTTTTTTTTGGGATGGGAAATCATCAAATGACTCCTCCCGCTCTGGGTGGAGCGGAAGGGAGTGTCAGACTCTTACTGACTAAAACCCACCCATGTTCCTTCCTTCGCCCTTTATGTTCCGGGGCAGCGGTAACCCTTTCGGACAATCCCGCTGCCCCGGCAGGCTTCGGCCCTGAGGGGCCCCTCGTTATGCTGACATCTCTTTGAGGCGCGCGTGGAACACTTACGCGCCGTCCGGCACGGGCCTGGTCCTGATCGGGCGGTGAGCTACCCATTGCTCTCCGCCCGCAGGCCCGCGCCTACGGTGGCCGGTAGTCGTCTCTCGACTCCCGACGCCCGGGGCGTCTCCCGCGGCGGCTTGGACGGGAGGCTCTCTCCCTCATCCGTCCCGCCACCTCCTTCGCTAGCATGACTGCTTCGCAGAAGGAGGCGACTGCCTCCCACTCCCTCTCGCTCCGGACCATGGCTTGCACCAGGTCCGGGCGCGAGAGGCCGCCGCCGCTGCCGATCGCCTCCACGAGGACACGGCGGTGCTCCGCCCAAGCGGGGCAGACCTCCACCGTGTGCTCCACCGTGTCCTCTGGGCGATCCTGGCAATGGTGACACCCGGGCGTTTCCTCCCGCCTGATCATGTGCAGGAACCTCCCGAAGGGCGTAGGCCCTTAGATGGGTTCCTCTAGAAATGGCGTGAAAAAAAATACATTATCGAGAGAAAGGAATGAACGGAATGAAGAAAGAATTTTGGGAGGCCTTTGTCTAGGAGTAGCTACGAGTATACAGGTTATTTAATAAATAAAAACACAATACTAACAAAATATGAAAAAAAAAATGAGAAAGGAACGCTGCGCCAGAGGATGGAAGTTTTGACAGGGATAGTTCTGAATATTTGATTATGCATGCATCAAATGCATTTGTATGTAAAACCGTTACAGTTATTTTTTGTTTGCTTTTAAATAAGCTTATAATTATTTAGTTCATTTACATTTTATTTTTTGGCCCTTTCTGTGTCCTCCTGCTGGGCAAAGGCATTTTTGCTTCAAAACCTCCCTGTCTTGTGCGATCTCTGGCCATGTTGGTCCTGCAAACCTTCTCAGATCATTGCACCACTTTCGCCGTTGTCTACCTCGACGGCGATGTCCTCAGGCAACCAGTGAGTGACGATCTTGTCCACCTCTCCGGGTGTATTCGTGCGACGTGTCCGGCCTTTTTAACCGACTTAAAAAAAAGAGGAGATTTCTCAAATCGACCGTGTATATATATATTTTATGTGTGTTCGCGGATAACTTCGTCGTTTATCAACCGATTTTGATAATTCTTTTTTTTTTGTTGGAAAGGATATACAGAACACCCAAGGGTGTTCCCATGATACGGAAACCATCTGATGATGGCATCCCAGAGAAATCGAGGGGAACATTCGAAAATCATAGCGTCTAGTGCATTTGTTAATTTTTTCATAAAGTATTTTAAAGCACTACAATTTAATGAGGGTCTGGAGTCGATCTGATGATGGAGCCGAAAGACAGTCGAGGAGAATCCTCAACGATTTACAGCAGTTACCTTGTGTTTGGGCTTGATTAATTTGTATTGATGAGAAGTTTACACCTAGATGGGTTGTGACTGTCATTAGGGGTCCGATGATGAAGACGAAGGACAGTTAAGGGAACTCCTCGAAACAGTTTACAGTAGCTACCACCTTGTGTTTGGACTTAATTCATTTTTGGGGTACCTCTAATCTAGCAAGTATATATGACTTTGTGTGGGGTAGGTAAGTACCGACAACTAAAAAGTTAAAAATAAAAACTTGTTACAAAAAAAAAAACAACCGACTTCCAAAAAACACTACAGATTGAAAAATATCTTTAACTCCGGAAGTCGGTGTCAAAAAACGAAAATACGGAACCAACGACACCGGCTTCCGAAATTAAAGTTATTTTTCAATTTGTAGTGTTTTTTTTGGAAGTCGGTTGTTTTTTATCTATATACGTACTAAAATAATGGCTATTATTTCACACGTATCTACAATAACAACCAACGCACAGGGCCATACAACTTCAATTAGAGTTATTAGCACTTTTGAACGAAGTAGGTAAGTCATCCAAGGTTGCGGAGGTGACAAGTGTTGTGTGTTGTTCGGAAAGGACGTTACGCTGTTGGTCCCGGCTCTCATTCGTAGATCTTTGACAGTCGTTGCGGGTAGTCAGAAACCCGAAAAAAGTCTGACAACCAGAATTAGTAGTACCAAGTACCAACCAGGGGATATCATATCACCCAGTCAAATATTATGGTCAATAGGTTAAGAACATTTCTTTGCGGGTCTCGTTTACTGATCATATTTTTTGGAGCAATATGTCTAAGTGTTTTAATTTGAGACCTGTTCAAGGTGTGGATACCAGGATAATCGCTCCGTCTGTGTAACTAGTTGAATGCATGAACAATTACAGTATCTGTTATTAGTATCACATGTGTGTATTCTTAGATTGAGATTCTCACTTGGTTGACTACTAAAGCATATTATGTAATTGGGTTTTGATGTCTTTAAAATGCAGTAGAGAGAGGAGTAATTTTGTAGTTATTATTTAGCCAGTTAGCTTCTTGTGCCACATACGCATCTCAGCTTTGAGTTTCACATCTAGCCGGGAGTTCCCAGAGAAAAAGATAGCGGTAGCATCGGCGTAAGAGAAAACTTTTGCATTGTTGAAATGCATGTTGTAGAAATACCAGGAATAGTGTAGGGCCCAGTACGCTGCCCTGGAGAACGCCGTATGTGACCACAGCGTCACTACTAGTCAGTGCACCCACTTTAGCCCTTTACTTCCTAGACGTGTGAGCAACTTCAGCGGGGCTTCTCGTATTCCAGCTTTTTTCAGTTTACTTACAAGGACAGGGACAGAGACGGTGTCAAAAGCTTTTTTAAGATCCAGGAAAACAGTCAGGCATTTATTGCCAGCGCCAGTTACTAGAGAACTCAGTGCTGTAACTGCATCCTCAGTGGATAAACCTTGTTTAAAGTTAAATTGAGAGAGGGATAGTAAATTAAAGGAGAACGCCCTAAGATGTATGGGAAATTCTCTTGCTTTCTTGGTGTAAATGAAGCGTAGATTGAGTACAAAATAAATACGCTATATTATCGTGATCAACTAAGAAAGAATCTAGAAAACTAGCTAGTAGTTGCATATGGTCTTCATGCCTAGCATAGACGATTACATGTGCGCAACTTCCCAACAAATGCATTCTTTTTTATGTCTTGAGGCATCCTTTCTGGGTAGGGGTCTTTTTTTTTTTTTTTTTTTGGGATGGGAAATCATCAAATGACTCCTCCCGCTCTGGGTGGAGCGGAAGGGAGTGTCAGACTCTTACTGACTAAAACCCACCCATGTTCCTTCCTTCGCCCTTTATGTTCCGGGGTAGCGGTAACCCTTTCGGACAATCCCGCTGCCCCGGCAGGCTTCGGCCCTGAGGGGCCCCTCGTTATGCTGACATCTCTTTGAGGCGCGCGTGGAACACTTACGCGCCGTCCGGCACGGGCCTGGTCCTGATCGGGCGGTGAGCTACCCATTGCTCTCCGCCCGCAGGCCCGCGCCTACGGTGGCCGGTAGTCGTCGCTCGACTCCCGACGCCCGGGGCGTCTCCCGCGGCGGCTGGGACGGGAGGCTCTCTCCCTCATCCGTCCCGCCACCTCCTTCGCTAGCATGACTGCTTCGCAGAAGGAGGCGACTGCCTCCCACTCCCTCTCGCTCCGGACCATGGCTTGCACCAGGGCCGGGCGCGAGAGGCCGCCGCCGCTGCCGATCGCCTCCACGAGGACACGGCGGTGCTCCGCCCAAGCGGGGCAGACCTCCACCGTGTGCTCCACCGTGTCCTCTGGTGGGTAGGGGTCTTGATATGCATTAATGAGGGCTGCTACGATTCTAAAGTCACTCAATACATCTGTCGCTGTTTTGTTGAAATAGGTGTTATATATAGCTCTCAGTGCTTTCGTAACGTTGTTTGGATAGTGGAATATGGGCAGCATAACCGCGTTGTGCACTGCATAACTGTTTTTGACCACAGGAAACTCTTTATTTGACGTTTGCATTGTTGCCGTTTTATGTACGCTCTGGAGCTTATGGTGATTATTTTATGAGAAACTAATTTCAAATTTGATATCTACCATGTAACTTGTTTTTTTAGGCGCTGAGTTTTTATGGGCATTTTTTTTTTCTTTAGAGTGATATTTTATTAGTCTTTTTTTTTTTCAGTATTTTAGAAATGGATGGCAAAACAGATACAGGCTTGTAGTTGTTGACATTATAATCTATCCCTCCCATTATAAACGGCAGTAATAATTCAATGTTTCAATAGGTCAGGGAAGATGCCGCTTTGGAAGCCGAGGTTTGCAAGGTGAGTTACTACCGGACCGACTTCCTTTCGTATGTGTTTTAGGTTTTTTTTTCGAGGCTTTCAGATCTAAGATTCATTAAGATTCGATCAACTTGACGATTCGATTTTCCAACGTAAAAAATAATGCGCTTTTCTTGCGTCTGTGTAGCTTCAAGTTAAACGCGGAACTCTGGCACAAGTATCACACCAAGAACAGTGATAAAACGTTTCCCAAAAGTACCAGTATTTCGAGCCCTGCTTCCATTTATTATTTCTATAAATCAGGGATTGAAAACCGGTACGATTTTGGGTTCCGGTTCTTCAATTCGGTTCTTAAAAAGGTTCTTTTCGAAACGGTTCCGGTTTGGTTCTGGTTCCAAAGTACCGGTCCCAAATAAAGGTTCCAATATACCGTATTTCTACTAACCGAGCATACGTTTATAATCCGGGCTGCTGTCTAGCATTTACTAACGAATAAACCCAATAACATTACCCGAAGCTGGGGGTCATACCTTAATAGGGAATCCGTAGTTTCGGCCAAAGTTACGGGGGTTTCCAAGCCCGTGTCACCTACGGACACAATATTAGTTCGGAAGCCAAACTTATTTTTCCTCTGATTTTGCATCACTGTCCAAATCACAGTGATTTTTATTCTCATTCTAATAATGTTGCTGTTGTGTTGCTGCCACTGACAAGTCTGTCAAAATCATTGTGATCTTTATTCTCGTTACAATAAGGTTGCTGCTGTCAGAGGTAAAATAACTGTGAACAGACTGTGAAAAAGAATGCCAACACGACTTGACAGTTGTCCCTGCTCGCGATGTTTTAGTACGTTCGAAAAAGTGAATTCGTCACTTGTTTTGATGGATCAATTACTTTCGGACCGGCCCATGTCTTCGTTGCCTTAGAGATTTTTTTATCTAAAATAAAACGCCACAGTCCCCCTATCTTATCTGATCAGTTGACGGCGTCATTAGTAGAGAATTTAGTATTGCATTTATGCACTCACACTAGACAGAAACTGACAGCGGAATGACGATTTCAAAATGGCGGCTGTAGTTCGAATTTTGCCCGCGTGAACAGCTAAGTTGGTGGTACTATACTATTCTATTTGTCAACAGATAGTGGAAACGATGTCATACAACCAAGACGTTGCGTCATTCCTGTCAATGGACGAGGATGACCAAGGTTTCCCGAACAACGACCTGGAGCTGGTCGCCGGCGACGTGCTGCGGAGGGTCAGGTCTGGACAGAACAGTCCTGTGTGTGAGTACGACAGTATAAATAGTTGATACCATTTGTTGGATTCGTTTTGAGCGACGTAAATTAGCACCCTAATCGCGTAGCACACTATCAATCACAATATGAATAATTTTGAACGATATCTTAGTAGGCTAATCCATTGCTTAATATGTTCGAAAAAAATCCTGTTCCACAACCTGCAATGAATGTTGTTGAACTGTCAAAATGGAAGCCATTGCTACTGCTAGTGTAACCCCGCAGGCTGTTTTCGAGACATTTCCACTTCTCTCCGCTTTAAAAGAAAGAAATATTTAGTTACGAAGATTTCATCGTAATTATTAAACAAATTGTCATTAATCCGACGATGGTTTCACCTGAACTTATTGCAAATTGTAATGCATGGAAACGTGTTTAAAAAAATAAACTTCGGTGTTATACAGATCCCACGTAATATTAGTAAAACACACCTTCCAATATATAAATAAAAGGATAATAAACGTTTTATTGAAATCCTTAGAACGGCCTTTCCTTTGGTGTCCCCTTTAACGTGACTTTGCATTGTATAGATTCAAACTTAATTACTGAAATAACTAATATATTTTTACACCAATTTCATTGGTAGGACATCGAGCTCGACTAAAATGTATACTTGAGACCTTTATTGTAATACCTGTGTTCACAAATAAATAATTATTGATTGATTATCCCTAACAGGTTATGTACGGACGCCAGCACATCAAGTTACTACAATCTGTCAAATTTCTTTAATAGATTTTCAACTTTATCGCTAAAGCATTACGGTTCAAGGTTGATTGGGCAAATTTGACAGTTTCGGGTAGCTTGACCTGCTGGCGTCTGTACATAGTTGGTGCAATTTACGACCGCGTGTCAGTCATTGCAATTTATACATGTCAATATCTTCAAAGCTACATGACGTGCGCTCGTGAATTACAACAACTATTTGATGGATATTAGCCCCTAAGATTGATAGCACTAAGTGCCATTACCCCCAAAAGCCCTAACTCTACGTTCACCCTAGATTCGCGCTCAGTGTCCGGCGCGTCGTCTCCAGTGCGAGGCCAGTCGCCGCCGCCGCCGCCGCGCCAGCGACACGACTCCGAGGATGAGTACATAGACACTGTCGATGTTAGTGTAGTACGTATGTCTTGACTAATACCTTGGTTTTGGGTACTAACTTGTTTTTGTGTGTGTGTGTGTAAGTTTGACTAGGAGATAAATATCTGGCGAAATAAAATATGGTGGTCGACGGTCGTGAGACAAGATGCAATGTCTCAACTTGGCGGGACATGTTTGTCTCCTCATGAATGGCTTTATAAAGTTTTTGAAAAAGTTTTATTTTTTAATTAGATTTAAGTTTGTAGTTCAATGCTGGATTATTTAACCACGGATTTAAATTAAAGACTGAGGTCGAATAGGGAACAGTTAAAACCATCATTGTTTCCCGAAAAATGGATGACGCTATTAATCCTGTCTAGCTTCATCTCATTCACGCACTGTAATCGCTGTATTAAATGTGTCTGAGCCTTCCCTACATTGGCATCTCAATGCTTACAGAGCGAGCCAGAGGTACCTCCACAGCGGAGGGACTCGGCGCAGCAGAGGCAGACCGCACAGAGGCTTAGCAATGGACACGCGCATCAGATAACCTCACAGCTCACACGTAAGTCAAAAACATCAGCCTGTATTCCCCATTTAGGAGTAGGTATATATGTCTGACCATTTTGAAAACAAAATCCCGTGCACATGATGACCACAGCTGCGTCCGTAAGTAAAACAAAAGAGGAACCTTCTTAGGTCGACTAATAATATGCGCTGCAAACAGGAATATTCCTTACGGTGGTCTCAAGGCCAATTCTCGTTATTAAACACGTTCAAAATCTAGTCGCAATCTCATCTCAGCGACAATCAATGTCAAAAACTTGTCAAAAATGTAGGGAAACTAGAGGTAGGTACTTTTGACAGATTGAGCTGAGATCAGACTGTGAACGTACTTAAAATTGCGAGAATTGACCCTCTGATATAGATTTTGGCGATAGTACAGTCAGCAGCAAAAGTCAATTAACTCTGTTACTCTTACAAATCATCTAAATTGATATAAAATGATCCGATACATTGGTTTTTATTTCACGTAATAGCAAAGAGTTAATTATTCTTAAATATTCTATTACTACATGTTTTTTAAGAATATTTTGCTCAATAACTAAGATTTAAACAACTGAAGTGTTAACCGACTTTTGTTGCTGACCGTACCTTTAGTACACTCAGATTTCAGCAGTTATGTAACAAGTCCCATCTCTCTCCGGTCGTGTCAGATTGCCGTCCCATCGGACTCTATGAGAGAGAGCATCTGTGTCTGCACACACAGGCCTGCACTATATCTCCCGCGTAGAAGGCTAGTCTCCGTTAAGATAAGCTGTCATGGCCGAAATACGGTCTGGAGGACTATTGTTAGTCTTGAAAAAAAAAAGAGTTCCCTGAGTTGGTTTAAGAATGCGAGTCTGATACCTAACTCTGTTATTTCTCAGACATTTCTCTTTGCAGGTCTTCTGGAAGTACCAGATCGTCTTTCTAATACCTATGTTAACGTTCCAGATCTGAAGGTACTGGAGCAGTTGCCCGGTACTCTCGCGCGGCTGGAGGCAGACGTCGCTGCTCTCAGGAAAGCCGTGGAGGGAGACCGCAGGATACTCGATGTGAGTACTTAGATGGCCATGTTGATATTGTCTATAATCTTTACACACTTATTTTAGGCCCTATTCCTAAATGTTTTCATTTTTACTTCTCAAGTGTAGCATCCTGAAAAGTGAACTTAGGCCAATTTTCGTAATTAAAAACGTTCAAAATCTAGTCGCAATCTCATCTCAGCGACAAACAATGTCAAAAATGTGGGAAAATTAGAGGTATTTTTGACAGATTGAGACTGAGATTAGACTGTGAACGTTCTTAAAATTACGAGAATTGTCCCTCTGGCACAGGACTAGGGGGTTGTTTCTATTGAGAAACAGGCCCTAAATCAATATAAGTAACTTAATTCTTAAATTCATTAATTCACTGACAGACAACGCGACACAGCGTCTACCGTTGGGTGCAGAAGCATGAAAGGGCTTTCCGTGGCATAATTACCTGTCTGCGATTTTGCCATTTCAAAATGGCGCGATAGTAGGTATAATCATCATCATCAACCTACAGCAGTCCACTACTGGAAATAGGCTTCTCCTATTGCACGCCATTCAACTCGATTTTCGGCAACTCTCATCCAGCTGCTACCAGCCAGGTAGGTAGGGGTCTGGCTCGCTTCTCTCTGTCCAGAGAGAGGTGGAAAGAGGAAAACTATGTTTATTAAAGTCCTTTGCATTCCAGCAAGTGTCCAGCGGCTGGCGATGGCCGTGGCAGGAGCTGAGCGCGCCGACACTGGCTCTGCTGATCGTCTGGCCCTTCATCGCGTACAGGATCGCCGCGCGCTCGCAGCGCAGACATACGTAATGTGAGTATAGAAAACTTGCTAAAACATGTATCATTTTTGCCATTTAGCCAGTGCAATTTAAACCTTATGTCAATGATATAAAAGTAAAATGGCGCCGTCATTCACAGCGTATTTGTACTCTTGTTTGCTACATGTAAAGCGCGCGTCGCTTCGTGAGATAAAAATTCTGTAAGGCTGAAGCTTTTGAGGACATAATAGCGTGGTGTTATAAATGTATACAAGGCATAACAGAATAAACGCAAGCCCAGAAAGTAGGTAGTTTGTTCATAATTGACTACTGAATCGATTTCAGTCACTTTTGAAATATATTTTCTCAAAAATGTTGTATTTTACCATACTGACTGTCGGCGCCGATTAAAACAAAGAAAATTAAATCTAATTTAAAGTCAATAAGACTCGATTTTAAATGCATAAAGTAATGCTAGGATCAACACGATTTTCTTAATAATAATACTTATCTTTTACGACACTGTGTGCTAGCAACCGTTTCCGGGGGTCCATTATTGAGTGTGCAAGTCACCCCTTGCCATTTCATCTGTGAATATTATATTTCATTGGTCAGGCAGGGGACATAGACCTTCCATAGTTCAAGGTAACCGATCCACTATAGCCATCCAAACCCGTAGCCCGGTATATTTTGTTTCCATGTTCTGCAATAGTCCTGCACCAACCGGGGGTTGTCCTTGGGTGCACTTGCATGGTGCATACAGGGATAATCGTCGGTTGATGCCTCCTCATCATTTAAAATTGTGTAAAGGGCCTCTGCGAGTTGGCTTCGGACCCTCGTACGCCTTCCAAAGGACTCCCGGTCCTTTCCCATGGTCCCGAGATATGCTAAACGATAAAATAGTTAGCTTTTAAAAAATAAGTTTACCAAAACTTATTTAAAGACCAAGACCAAGACCTCATACATCCCAATTCATCATCATCATCATCATCATCATCATCTGCCCAGCCTTTTCCCAACTATGTTGGGGTCGGCTTCCTCATGCATCCCAATTGGGTAGTTGCATGATATTGAATACTATATATTCTAGTAGATAATTAATCACATGCGTGATACGATAACAGAATTCGAAATGAAATTTGAAATCGGTCGAAAAATAAAAAACTTATAACTTATAAAAGCTTTTTGTCTATCTCTTTCTCGCAAAACGAACTTTTGCATGTAATTTATATGGCGATACTGAACTATGACGTCACAATTCAGTATTTCCCTCTCTGTCTAATTGAGAGTTTTGAACGCTTATATCTTTTTAATTTCCGAAGATATTAAAAAAACTGGTTATACCAAGCTATTGGTGAGGTAAAAAAGCTTCAATTTAAACAATAAAAAAAAAATTAGTTAACTGGCCAATTAATACCAATTAATGGTATTAATTGGGATGTATGAGGTCTTGCGTTAATTATGTTACATATTAAATAAATATAATTGTTGTGTTACAGGTAACAAAGCTGTATACCTAGCTGATAAGGGATCACTCGATGTCAACACGACCGCCCACGACCCGGTCATTGTCTATAATGACCGCGCTCGTGGCTAACTAGATATTTTGGTGTATTTTATTATAACTTGTATCATTGTGGATTTTATTATGAAAATTATTCTCAAAACTTAAAACAGTTGACCTTTTGCTTCTGCCTACCCCCCATGGAAAACAGCGTGAGTTTATGTATGTAAAGCATATTCTATCTAGAGTCCGTTCTGAGTTATTTTTACTTTTAACAGCAACCTTATTATAATGAGAATAAAGATCACTGTGATTTGGACAGTGATGCAAAATAACTAAGAAAGGACTTTTTCTCTGTAATTTCTGTGAATATCTTTCTATTATTTTTTTCTCAGTAAGAAAATTGCTTGTTTGTTCTATAACGTCATAATAAAATACACTATGGTATTTATTGTCTCTGCATATGTATGGGTTGGTCCATTTATATCAAAGTCTATGGTTTATTTGTAATATTATCGTGCAATTAACGTTCACAAAGCGTGCTCTCGTTTGTAACGCTGTGTCGAGCTTGAAAACTTTCGGTCCGAAAGGAAACTGAGTCATTTTCTGAGTTGAAACAGTAGATTTGTAAAACGAGAAGTTTTATTTACATGTTAGAATATAGGGGGTCTACTACGAAGTGCAAAGTGCGCATGATCGGATCGGACCGACACATGGCAGAACCGAATATTAATATGTTCGGTTCGGCTCAGTTGGGTCGGGACCATAGTCAATATACGAAAGACTGTAGGAGTGTAGGATCGGGACCGACCGAACCAAATAGTAACTTCGTAGCAGGAAACGGCCGATACCACTTCGGAGTAGACTCCCAGGGTGGCAGGGACATCGTTGCGCTAACTGTAAAGATGAATTCAGCACCTGACTCTGAAAAAAAAAAAAAAAAAAATTTTCGAAAATTAGGTATCAAAAAAAAAAAAATAGCTGTTTCATAGAAAAGTGCAATACCTACGAGTACAAAATGTACGGAACAGCATTTTTTAAAAATAATTACCAAATAGTTCCACATCTTTTCGAGCTTCTTCATGCTTTTCGAGGCACGGAGGTGTCTCGGTATGTAAAGATGGTGACCCATCCACAGACCGGACCAGACGACCTGTGCGGCTGTTATTATTTAGCCACGAGCCCCTAAATTTTTCCACGGAGGGTTCAGAATCATGTACTGAATTCATGCTGACAGGTTGTGCGTCGAAGAAGTGCTTGTATAGGTATTCTAAAAAGGAGTTTAAAAAATATCACAAATATTGCATTTTCAATATTTTAAACCCGAGGCTGAGCGATTTTTTATGTGTAATGGGAATATGGTCTAGGTATTTTAATTTTTTTTTTATTTTCAAAGTTTTTCATTTTTTTTTATTGGTACAAAAATGAATTGTAAGACGTTATGCCTCGACCAAAGTTGAGACCTCGCATATCTTTGAAAAACTTTTAAAAGACAAATAATTATTGATTGTTGTATATATTTTAAAGTCTTGAGGTTTTATGCCTCGATTACTCAAAACGAGGCATTCAGGTATGTGTCAAACGAACGTTGTGGGTGTATAATATTATGTATACCTTTTAATGTTCTTATCTTTATATCTTTAAGAGTATGAATAGGACAAGCTGTAATGGATTTACGTCAATTTACGGCTTTCGTGAACTTTTTACTAAAATCGAGGCATTAGATTGGATTTATGCCTCGACGGGAGGCGATACTTAAATGTACGCTCAGAGCATCCTGGGTAGTAAGGCTCGCTTCCATCTTGCTAACTGGCTCAATATTTTTGCCGCGGAATGAGCTTTTCATATACAGTTCTTGCCGATACAAGAGAAGAAGAAAATGCCAATGAAAATGAATCTTAAGTGCAGCCACGTCTGCATCCAGGCGCGCAAAAGTACCGCAGGCAGCTGCTCCAATACCATCTGGAACGTTAACACTGTAGCATAATCAGCCTATATTGTTCCCACTGCTGGGACACAGGCTTCCTCTCTGTGAGAGGGAGTGGGATGTAATCCACCACGCGGGCCCAGTGCGGGTTAGTAGATGTCACATATCTTCGGTTTCTAGGATATGCCGGTTTCCTCACGATGTTTTCATTCACCTTTGACTCTTTATAGCTTGTCTCATTTGTACTCTCAAACCTTGTACCACATTAATATAAACGTGATATTTAACACAATGTTAGTCTGTCGGGTTTACCCCGAGTTATGTTAGTTTTTTTTACCACTTTTAACGTTTAGGGGAGGTTTAGCTTTACTTAGAATTGATGAAGGAAAAATGGGGTTGAAAGAGTAAAAATGCTTTTACATAATCAGCCTTTAAATATTCCCACTGCTGGGACTCGGGTCTCCTCTCTGTGAAAGGAAGCGAGCTGTAATCAACAATACGGGAGCAGTTCGGGTTGGTAAAGTTGCTTGATTTTCACGAAAATTAAATAATGTCCTTGTAGTAAAAGTCAGTTTTACTCTGACAGTCTTAAATGTGAAGAACTAAGCGAGTGTCTTTTATTTATAAACAAATAAAATGTTTACATTGAACTAGCTTCAATGAAATTATTTACTTTTGAATTTTAAATGAATGCCTCGTCAAAAGCGATTTGTAAAAAAATACTTTTGACGAAGCATTCATATAAAATTATTTCCGAAAATGATTTTAAAGTATATATTTGTTTTGCTCAAATTAAATTCTCGATAAATAGCATAAGCAGGACTTTTAAACAACTCAACACTGCCTTCAAAGACTCGTTAAAAAACAAGAGTTGCTATTATCGAGGCACACAAAATGGTGGACAACTCGCTTTTGTTCAAAGAATTTAAACACATTGTTACCTATATTTTTAGTTTATTGAAATGAATGGTTTTTAATTTCATATTTTAATATATAATTTTGTTTAAGTTAAGTTTATTTTTAAGTGGTAATTTAGTTAACACTGTTGGTAATTTTTATGTGATATGTAGTCTAGGGTAATATGCGCAGATTTTAAATGTACCTGTAACTTATTTCTTTACTCTCAGTTATGATATTTCATTCATATCAAATTATTATTTTTACCAAATTAAAGGTCATAGGCAAAGAAGCCGGAGAACGATACAATAAAAAAAAATTATAGCGTTGAATTGAAAACTTACTCCTGCATAATTATTCACAACCATCCGACAGGCTATTGTATGGAAAATGACACATTTCGATAACCTTGTTTCCATTGCTCCCGACAACAAACAGCTGTCGGAAGAATAACAGGCGTCTATTTGATTTTCCAACGCCCAGATGATTGGAAAATCTGCCTTTAGGGCTAATTTTTTTATTTGAGGAATAATTTTGGAATTTTGACAGTAAAACTGTCAAACGTCAATTTTATTCGGTCCTCGAATAAAAGTTATCTGGCGATGGAAAAATCAGCCCTTAAATTGACACCATTTTCTGGTTTTGGACTCGTGAACAGCGTTTAGAGGCGTCCTACGATAACATTGATTGATGTTCGATACGGTACGAAGGCGTATCGAATGGTTGTGAATAGCTATGCTCTTGGTTTTTGTCGATAACATATGTATTTAGTTCTCCAAACAATTAGTTTCTTCTACAATCACATTATTTTTTAAATGTACATTTGAAACACTGCTGACTGCGCATATATTATTAATAATTATTAATTTCTTACAGATATTCCACCTTACGGGCTAAGTCAGATTCATAATTACGGTTAGATTTAATAAATCGATGTGTTAAACCCCCATACAGACATAACCTCAGTTTTTAAAAGTCAAATCAGTTTCAAGCAATGTAGAATGATTTTTGCAATGCGGTGCGGCAGTCACAAGTCTGCGCCAGCCTTTATTTGATTGGTTCAACCAATCACAACACCTCACATAAGAAAGAAAGAAAGAAAAAAAAATACGTTTATTTGCGGTAAACATGACGCATAAAAAAGAACCCAAAAAAAAAAAACAAATACGTGAGATTTGGCAGCCGATTTACTGATCAGACTTTTAGAAACTGGGGCTCATTATGACACTATAGGGATGATATCGCTCCGTCTTGTCATGGATAAGTGCTGAAGGCAGCTAACCTACCCTACAGAATGTAATGCCTACTTCAAAGATTAAGATCCCTAGATTTGCACGCGAAAAATTATCGATACTGAGAAGAATGAGTTCACAAATTATTGAATAGCGTTTCCATGTCAATCAAGTCAAGTCACTGTGTCAGAGGTGACAAAACGCGACTATCTTTTGACGCGGTAGGGCGAATCTATCGACTTAAATCTTTGGCCTTATTGTATATAGGTACTTATAATGTAGGAATGCACGATACAAAAGAAATTCAAGTGCGGGGTAAATACCGCACAAAAAAAAAATGATTTAAATGAGAAATGATATACGAAAATAATGAGGGAGTTTGACAGTACCCGGAGCGGTATCCTTACTTATAGTATTAGAGCATAATATAGCCAATTCAAATAATAAATGTTGTAGAATAATATTTAATCAATCAATGTATGTCACTATAAAAACGTTTCGGAGCTACGGCGATATTCACTTCATAAAGGTAAAGCTACGGTATCCTAAATGAGCGGCGGCCGCTATATAACGGCCGTCACGAGAGTAATGGCAGCAGACTTTAGGCTCAAATCACACCGAGATGGCAGCGAAGCGGCGAGCAGTTTCAGTGTCATATTATTTTACACTGTATCTACATAATTAAAAGACCAGTATCGCTTGAAAAAGGTCGCGCGGCCACGCGCGTCCGCTCGAGGCGACACGAAAATCATTATGGTGCATTCTGGCGTCGCTGTGCTGTTCCGGTGTGAATCGGCCCTAACGGTGTCAAAAAACACTCCTTAGGAAAACAGCTTAATTGCAACGCGTCGTCGACTGCAGTTGCCCCTTTCATTGACATGTGCCGCTCGTGTGTATGACCACTTACTTTCATAAATAAAGTTTCAGTGACGTCATTCGTCGCTCTTCTAAGAAACCGTAACTTTACTAATAATTTTCTATTTACCACATTAGTAGAAAAATTGTTTATTTTGAGAATGCAGCCTTTTAGTCTTTAATGTAGTATCTGCAAATATTGTCAGTAACTTTAAAAATATCGCGGCGGGATTGCATCGCGCACTCGATTTTCAACTCTCTGTGTTAAGCCGAGCGTTCAGAATCCACCAGAGCGCATCCCAGCGCGTCGGAAAACCACACTGTTGGATTTTCAACTCTCCGACGTTAAGCAGTGTGATGAAAATCCATTGCGCGAAAATGGGCATATATGTACATTTTTCTTTCGTCATTTCAAGGACAGTCGTCGTTCCTCCGAAATCCTATAAAATTATATTTGATGTCTAAAAATATTGGAACTTTTGTCGGATACATGTCGATAATTAATTATGTATGAACATTTATTTGTTATTGTAATTATGAAATAAAGGGGATTTTTTTACTGATGGCCTGTATTTTATTTTGATTTTGCCCTAGTTATAGACCCTAGTTGAAAAAGTCTATAAAGATAGCCAATAACGTAACTGGCGTAATTTTCCGCCGCAATTTACGTTGCGCAAATTGAGTCGCGTAATTTACGTAGCGCAAAATGAGTCGCGTAAATTACGTTGCGCAAAATGAGTCGCATGACTCGTCTCGAGTATGGATCATAATTTCGACGACTGATTTTGAGCGACTAAAATTATAATAAAAGGCGTGTCTAGGTAGGTAATAAAATAAAACAGCACATTTATAAAAACATATTCGTTATATTCGGTGTCTGACGTGGTCAGTTACAATAATATCAATAAAGCTAAATGAAAGCTGCGACATCGCCTTTGTACACTCACATACGGCACTGTACGTGATGAAGCAATGCATTTTTTTTATGTCCGATTTCGAAAAGGGGGTGTATCTTTGACAGTCGTTACGGGTAGTCAGACGCCCAAAAAGCCCGACAACCAGTCTTACCAAGTGTGTAGTGTATCGTGTTACCCAGTAACTGGGTTGTCGTCAGATAGGTAGACGCTCAATGTAAAATACTGGCGGCCTATTCTGAAAAAATCTCACCGTGAAAAAGTGAAGTGATCTGCTGTTTCATAGATAACTGTACAGCAATTTTTTTTTATTACCGGCGAAAAATTTCGTCGCAATGGGGTTTAGAATCCGGTGCTGAATTCATCGTAATAGGGTACGCGTCGATGTCCCCTACCACCCTGTATACGTTCTTGTTTTTTTCTTTCATATTTCTTTGAAATGCATGACTCCACCACGTACCGGCTGCAAAACTCGCCACACTCTATAATATCGCTCTATCATCTATTGGTATACATTTACAACGTTATTGGTGCGGCCCGTACACATATTGACGCAAAAAGATGTACAAACGCCAGCAGGTCAAGCTACCTGAAACTGTCAAATGTTCTCAATCAACCTTAAACCTTAACGCTTTAACGATAAAGTTGAAAATCTATTAAAGAAACTTGACAGATTGTAGTAGCTTGATGTGCTGGCGTCTGTACAATATTAAAAAAAACTAAGTTTTTAATCTCTACTACATTTAAAACTACAAAGTTATTTAGTTAGATTATGATGTATAGTTGTAGGTACGACGACATATCAATAAACCGACTTCTCATTGTACAAAAAACCAATGTGAGGTCAGAAAAAACTGGAAATACACAGCTTGATAATGTCGTCGTGTGTACTACTCGTAGCATCTTTTAGCGCGAGGCCAAAGTCGAAACTAACGTCGCCACCATGTTTTTCAATTCAGAAAAAAAAAATCACAAATGTTTACCGATAGCGCTTCTCTGTCAACGTTATTAGAGCGCCTAAAGGTCTTTGAATCACTGTAACAGTATCCGCTCAATAATATATAACATGTGAAGCCCTTATAGCCACCGGCGATTTTGATCGCGCACTGGATTTTCAACTCTTTCCTCAGCGCCGAGAGTTAAAATCAAATAATGTATTTTATTGACGCGCTGGGACGCACTTGTCGAATTCTCAAAGCTCAGCTCAACACCGAGAGTTGAAAATCGCTTGTGCGTAACTGAACTCAAAGATATAATAATTTAAGTAAATGCAATTAAGTCAGACGTTGGGGTAGGCGTGTTCTTGAGTGGAGACCGCGAATCGGTAAACGTAAGGTGGGACGCCCTCGGGCTAGGTGGAGCGACGATCTTCGCAGGATGGCTGGTAGCAGCTGGATGAGAGTTGCCGAAAATCGAGTTGAATGGCGTGCAATAGGAGAGGCCTATGTCCAGCAGTGGACTGCTAGAGGCTGATGATGATGATGAACTAAGTTAATATTTTTTTGCGTCAACACGTATACGGTATGTATAATTTAAAGATACACTTTATTTTAAATATATTTCTTATCAACATGTTTATAGTTTGTTTTTTTATGAATTTTATATGAAGTCGTGATTTTAAAAACCTCTTTCCTAATTAAACTTTTTTCCTACAACATCGAGAAACATTTTTTTTAACAACTACCTACCTTTTAAAATCACGACCTTTTTAATTTTAAAACAGTTTTTAACGTGATTTGCTTACGAGAATGTATTTTTAAGATTCTGTATAGGTACTTTGTAATATCTTCTTTGCAATATAATGGAATGAATAAATATATTTCTATGATTAACCGGTTAAAGTTCGAAAAAGTAACTAAGGAACCAATGTTATCTTTTGTTTTTAGGGTTCCGTACCCAAAGGAGCCAACGGGACCCTATTGCTAACGATCCGCTGTCCGTCTGTCAGTCTGTCTCATGGCTGTATCTTTTCAACTGTACTAGGTAGACAATTGAAAGCGGTCATAGTAGTACTACTATGACCGCTATACCTAATTAACAACACATTTACAAATAATAAAAAATTGAAGGGGTAAGTAACCCCTTGATTTTTTTTCATTTAATTAAATGTTTTTAACCATATAAGAACCTGTTGTTCGGCGGTTTTTGCTCGATATTGTCAAATATTGTACGGTGGTACGGAGCCCTTGGTGTACGAGTCCGACTTTGCTTCTTTTTTGAATGTTAACTGTTAATAATGAAGCGTATTTCGCACATTAACCGGTTAATACAAGAAACAACTGCGCACATTAACCGTAATATCTTAATAAACACACCACAAATATAAAATTTTACAATAATAATATCGAATTCATGAAGAATACGGAATATTTACAAAAATATTAAAGCTAAAAGAGTAAGATATCTAGAAACTGTGTTTTTAATAAAAAATTAACGTTATTTAAAACAAAAACATAATGTCTGTCAATGTATCGTAAATTAAACTTAACAAGTTAAAAAATAAAACAAATAAAAAACATGGCTTCCGATTATTAATAGGAACTTACTAAACTATGTACAAATATATGAAAACAATAATAATTTACGCGTTGTACAAATACATAGTACTCGGGCGAACACTTCGCCATTTCCATATAATTACGAGTAGGTTTTCCATGACATACATAAAATAAACTGACGCCTTCTTCCCATGGGGGTAGGCAGAAACTAAAGGACACCTTTTGCGATCGAAATCCTATAAAATTATATTTGATGTCTAAAAATATTGGAACTTTTGTCGGATACATGTCGATAATTAATTATGTATGAACATTTATTTGTTATTGTAATTATGAAATAAAGGGGATTTTTTTACTGATGGCCTGTATTTTATTTTGTTTTTGCCCTAGTTATAGACCCTAGTTGAAAAAGTCTATAAAGATAGCCAATAAGGTAACTGGCGTAATTTTCCGCCGCAATTTACGCTGCGCAAAATGAGTCGCGTAATTTACGTAACGCAAAATGAGTCGCGTAATTTACGTAACGCAAAATGAGTCGCGTAATTTACGTTGCGCAAAATGAGTCGCATGACTCGTCTCGAGTATGGATCATAATTTCGACGACTGATTCTGAGCGACTAAAATTATAATAAAAGGTGTGTCAAGGTAGGTAATAAAATAAAACGGCACATTTATAAAAACATACAATAAACTGAAGCCTTCTTCCCATGGGGGTAGGCAGAAGCTAAAGGACACCTTCTACGATCCTTACATACTCTTTTTGCCTTGTTTACGTTCATACATCAGAGGGGTAATTCTCGTAATTTTAAGAACGTTCACAGTCCGTAGGCAAATTCTCGTAATTTAAAACGTTCAAAATCTAGTCGCAGTCTCATCTCAGCGACAAACAAATGTCAAAAACTTGTCAAAATGTAGGGAAATTAGACGTATTTTTGACAGATTGAGACTGAGATCAGACTGTGAACGTTCTTAAAATTACGAGAATTGCCCCTCTGATCTCAGTCTCAATCTGTCAAAAATACGTCTAATTTCCCTATATTTTGACATTTGTTTGTCGCCGAGATGAGACTGCGACTAGATTTTGAACGTTTTAAATTCTGGGAATACGGGCCCTGGTCATACACGCACGCCTACGGTTACGAGTACTACGCCGCAACTGACCTTTCTGAAGAACATCACCAATAAGATCAATGTCTTCCTAGGGGCGTCTTCTCCCGGCGTTTCCTCTTACATCTGCCAAGTAAAGAGCTGTTTTCTATAAGTTCGTGACACATTGTTTTGAAAAGACAATTTATCGACAAAAATGTGGAAGACTGTGAAAGATTTTGTTCTGCAGTGGGACACAGAAATGTCACAAGTACCTGGAACTTTTGGCACCTGTCCCACCGCCCCTTCGACCCAAGTATTAGTAGAAAGAAGTCTTTAACTATAAATATTCATTGTATTAAGATATTTAATCGAATGAAAACATGAGATTATTAACAATCATCAGTTTCCAAAGACTTCAATTTGATTTTGTATCCGCGCAAATTATTACCATCAACATATAAAATAAATTAAACCTAAAACAGAATTACTGCAATGATAACCTTATCCTTAGGAGGGATGCGCTAAGGTAGCCCGCGAAATTCAATTTTTTTCTTAATTTTTTTTTGCAGGTCATTTGTGCCCATTCCCTTGTTTACAAACTGAACTAAATTTAAGTTCAGTGCATCTTTTTCTATCTATTTCATTAAGAGAAGGACAGAAGATAAATATTAGTTTAGTCCTGTGAAATTAGTCAACCTGACGTAAATTGACGTATTTGTAGTGGCCATGTTTTTAATCACGTCTAAACTTGCCATGGAGTATCTTAATTTGACAGGACTAAACTAATCGCGGGTTGTTCGAAAGAGATACCGTGGCCCCTGGCATAGGCAACTGAAGGAACACGGGTGGGTTTTAGTCAGTAAAATTCTGACACGCCCTCCTGCTCCGCCGAGCGGGAGAAGTCATAAGATGATTTCCCACCCAGAAAAAAAAGGACTAAACTAACATTTATCTTTTGTCCTTTTCTTAATGAAATAGAAAGAAAAAGATGCACTGAACTTAAATTTAGTTTAGTTTGTGAACAAGGGAATCGGCGCTAGTGTCAGGTTGCATGTTGATTACAATATGATTTGCAATCGTAACAAATATCATAATCAGCCTACAAGGTTCCCACTGCTGGGACACAGGCCTCCTCTCGATGAGACGGAGTGGTAATCCACCACGTGGGCCCATTGCGGGTTGGTAGATGTCACATGTCCTCGAATAAGTTCTAGGACATGCCAATTTCCTCACGATGTTTTCCTTCGCCGTTTTGAGAGCAGTGGTGATGAAGTAATTTACACAAAGTAAAGCGCCTGTCTGGGAAATTACGACCTACAACTCGTAAGTCGCAGCCGTTACGACTGGGCCACCACTGCTCTCATAACAAATAAGGCTTTACAGAATTATAATGATTAGATTCAGCAATACAACTCCTTGAGTTAGAATTAGCTTCAAATATCATGATTCCATGAAATAGTCATTCAATAGGGTAATATGAACTAAGAGAGATGTATTGATGATTTTTAGGATTATAATTCTATAAATAAATATTCAGATCAATGTACAACCTGATACTGTTCTGCAAATTGTAAAAAAAACGTAGGAAAATTTGAGTTTCGCGAGCTACCTGACGCTTTCACCTTAATTACCTTATTTAAAATGCGTTAAAAATATACAGATATTATAAGAAATAGCCGGGTAAACTGGAAAGTATGTTATATGAATAATTAGCATGCAAATAGTAGCAAATTTTCAATTAATTCAAAAACTCGTAGAAATGATTAATTAAATGCGAATAATTTATATTGAAAAAATTGTTCGTTCGACGTAAAAATTTTAAAATTATTTTTTAATAATTATTTAATAAAAGCCACGAATGTTATATATTTAGATTAATTTTATACTTCTTAATTTCAACGTGAGGTAACGATTTTTATAAAAGCAACTTGCTTTATTTATAGTGAATGTTCCTGCTGACTATACGTATTTAAATGCAATATTAGGAAATTACACTTTTTTATAGTTTTACAATCTATTGTAATATTTAGTTTTTTCTTGTTGTCTAGTCGACCTCGTAATTTATTTACCACCCTGTGTGCTTACACACGACCGACATGCATCGACTACAGAGGCAACTGTAGTCGTCGTCGCTGACGCGTCGGCGGCTACCGTGGACAACATGCCGATCGTGTATTTGAGCACCATACTCAAATATAGGAGCGACACGTTGAGCGACAGATGCAGTTGCCTCTGTCGTCGACACGTGTCGCTTGTGCGCATGAGCACGGTTGAATGCCACTTGCAAGTCATAAAACGACAAGGTCATTTGTTTCTGTAATATGTAGTTAGATAGATTCAACCTTATTTTAAGCGCGTAGCGCGTAGCGAATTTGTTTCCAACAAGAGCGGTAGCCGCTACAAAGCGTCTGCAATTTACCGGCGTACTGATTGAACTAACACAAAGGGTTGGAGTAGTTAGTTTCCAGGGATTGGCTCTTAAAGAGTCGTTTGGTCGGTCAACTTCACCACATTGTGGGCCAACAAGATCTAAAATGCAGTCGTGCCAGCGACACAAAGAAGACCGACGAATGACGTCACTGAATCGTTATTTATGATAGTAAGTTGGTGTTTTCCCACAGAGCGTTTTTTGACACCGTAAAGTCAAACCCGCTGCCATCATTCCCATGACAGCTATCACTGCAGCGGTTACGTGGCGGCAACCGTAGCTTTAGTGAAGTTTCAACTTTTGTGAGAATTCTTGTCGAAAGTGGTAACACAATTACGAGGTCGAATATAGTTTTAACCATAGTACAAAACATACGAATCTACTTTACCTTTACGACACGCATTTTCCGATAGCCAGTGTTCAAATAACTCGATACTTTAATGCCTGCAGACACATATTTTTGCTCACTTAACATATTAATATAAAATAACATATCGAATCCTTGTGATGACGTCACCTTATAAGTATGTTTGGCTGTTGTAATAATAACTACCTACAAACGGGGTGAATAGGGATGTAGGGGTGAATCGAGATGAAATTTTAAAGTGGATTTTAACGTTGATATAATATAGTTTGTTGCCAAAAAGGGCATTTAATCCTTAATTATGATACAGTAAACACATTCGATGGATGCGGGTAGCACAGAACCGGTCGAAGTGGACGTGCTTGGAGGAGGCCTATGTCCAGCAGTGGACGTCTTTCGGCTGACATGATGATGATGAAACACACGAGTCCTTTTTGGCAACAAACTATAATATTTCAATGTTAAAATTAATTAATTTATTTATTTATTTAATCTTCTCGCACAAAAAGGTACAAAGGCGGACTTAATGCCTTAGGCATTCTCTACCACTCAACCAAGGGTGGTGAAGAGATTGGATGGCAGGTGCTTTGGTTGAGAGGGACAATGATAAAAAAAAAAAACTTAAAACTAGGTAAACAAATACATAAATAGGTTATATACACATACATCTCATTACTATAATATATATATATATATACTAAATCAAGGGAGAGAGGTGTTGACATGACTATACGCTATTTGTTTCGAAAATAACTCTGCAATTTCCGCTTAAATGCAAACCGACTGGTGGCCGTCCTAATATCAAGAGGAAGCGCATTCCAAAGAAGAATGGACTGAATATTTCGTCCCGATTCACCCCTGCATCCCTATTCACCCCGTTTGAAGGTACAGCAGTTTCCTCAAACGCCTATCAGTTTTGTAAATTGTCCAAGTAACAATAAAAGAGAAATATTGGATTGTATCTAGCATATCTAATCAGGTATCTTAAATAACTCGAAAAATAATAATTATGTCCGTTTACACTGGAAAGTCGTAATAGTTAATTAAAGCAACCAGCATGCACTGGACCCGCGTGGTGGATTACGGCCCACTCCTCACAGAGAGGAGGCCTGTGTCCCAGCAGTGGGAACATTACATTATTATAACACACATTACAGTATTTTTATCGCACAAAGTGACGCGCGCTTTACTTGTGTTAACCGAGTGTACAAACACGCTGAGAATGAGTGCGTGTAGACGGGTAGTGTCCGCATATAACACACACACGCACACACACTTCCGACTACGCCATTGCCTCTAAGACGGTATCGAGAACTCCAGCGCATACATCCACAGCATGTTTGTACACTTGGTAACCACAAGTAAAGCGAGGAGCGCTTTACTTGCTTCGTGAGATAAAAATACTGTACCATAATTTGCACGGTTCCTAGAACCAAAAATTCGAAGACATGTGACATCAACCAAGCCGCACTGGGCCCGCGTGGTAAATTACAGCCCACTCCCTCTGAGAGGAGGTCTGTGTCCCAGCAGTGGGAACGTTGTAGGCTGATTATGAACGATTCCTAAAGTTGCAACACTGGTATTGGTAACTGCCTAAACTTAGACGAACCCTATTTTAAGTGCAAACAGACATAATTTACAGTATTGAAATAAATATGTGTAACTGGGCATTTTGTCTAACATTATGTAGTAGCCCTTTGTGGTATTTATTTTGACTTTTACACTAACCCATAGTATAATATAATCAATTCACAGTAATATCAACACGACAATATAGGTCTTAACACCACTTACTTACGGCCGAATTTTCAAACACAACTCAACTTTATGCCGCCGTTAAGTCGCATGCTGTCTCTGTCATTTTAAGGTGCAATGAGAAGACAGAAGACTTTAAAGAATTTCTTAAGCCCCGAACTCGTTAGGAAACAAAGTTGCCGAAAATTGTTTCAGCATTATGTAAAGCAATGGTCGGCAGTACATACTATCGCCAAAATCTATATATGACCACCGTAAGGACTATTCCTGTTTGCAGCGCATATTATTAGTCGACCTAAAAAGGATCCTGGGGGTCTACTACGAAGTGCAAAGTGCGAATGATCAGATCGGACCGACACATGGCCGAACCGAATATTATTGAAAAATGCGAAAAAAGTTCGGACCGGCTCAGTTGGGTCGGGACCATAGTCAATATACGAAAGAGTGTAGGAGTGTAGGATCGGGACCGACCGAACCAAATAGGAACTTCGTAGCAGGAAACGGCCGAACATTCGGCCGATACCACTTCAAAGTAGACCCCCTGTTTTGTTGTACTGACGGACGAAGCTGTGGTCATCATGTGCACGGGATTTTGTATTTATTTTGGCGATAGTACATAAACAAAAGTTGCAGAAGTGTTTCTCAACTTAGTTTCCAATGGATTCGCGAATCGAAAGTGTAGTTCGAAAATTCGGTGGTAGTCAAATACCATTTTATCAAATCTACAAACTATTACCAAACATCATTCTGTCATCGTACAGACTCAATCTATTACTTTCACTGGCGCGTCCCTTCTGTAGCGCCCTATCTCTTCTTGCCCTTCTGACGGCCACAGGAAGATCTCCAGGCGTTTTAACCCTCCCTGCCGGATTCAGAAGATTAATATCACCGGCAGAAGAGAATATTTCAGACACTTGTTCTAGAGAGTGCTGTCTTTTAATCGCTAGGTTTTTTAACGTCGGTTTCGGGGAGCGGTTTCCAGGGTACTTTAGCTCTGCTGTATCGATTTCGCCGTTCAAGGCAGCTAGGTAAACAGGATTATCCCCGCTGTAACCGTTTACTAAATTCTCCTTATCATTCGGATCGCTAAATTCGTTATCAAAATTTGTATATTTATTCTGGAATTTGTTGAAAGTAAAATCAGTCACTTGACTGGATTCTTTTAAGACTTCATTTTGGTACTGTTTTTTCTTTTCCGCGTCTGTTTTTGGTATGGCTTGCATTGTGATTTTTGAGCCTCCATTCTCGGATAAGAGCATTAAATGCTCATCTTCACTGCTCGAGCAGTCGGAGTTGATGTCGAAAGGGCTTATATTGCCGTTGTAATTGTCTTGTGTGTCCATATATTGGAGTTCTAAGTTGATACTTGCTCTAGAAGAGCTACCACTGTTTATAATCCTATTGTCACAACTCAGTCGCTTTTTAACAGTCGAGTCTTCAGATTCAGAATTAGATTTTAAAATACTTTGTGATGAAAGTGATGTTTTTACAGATCTTTTGTTCAAACTCTCCGAACTACCTTTTTTACTCTTCATTTCGATAAAATCTGGGGGTTTCGCTTTCGGGACTATAACTGCGAATATTTGGTTCGGCGTTCGTGCTTCGTTCTCTCTGTTCGGCAGCTCTTTGAAGCCAAAGACTTTGTTATCAGATTCCAACATCATAGTCGGTGATAGGGTTCTGTTCGGTGGTGATAGGGTGCAGGGGCCTTCGAAGTTGTAAGGGGACCTATCTTGGTTTAGAGTTAGGTTCGAGGGGCGGTCCCTATCACTGATATTCGAAGGTTTATCAACTATTGATGTCATAGTTCGTTGAGAATTCTCAGCTAATTTCACTTCAGTCTCTTTCCTGTTTAATTTTTCGAAGAATTTCTTTATGCCCCATTTAGGCTTTTCTACTTTCACATCTTGGAGTAAATTGGTTTGTTTCGGAGCCCTATCAACGTCGTGGGCTGTCACATCATTCTGTACGTAATCTAACGGTCTCTGGTAAGACCTGATTTCGGTCAGACCAGAGTTTTCAAGTAAAGGAATTCTTGTATGGCTTGAAACGCGAGCTACAGACAAACAATTTTCTTCTATATTTGGTACTCGAAGAGTTTCTATAGGAGCTGTGATGTCTTTAAGGGATTTGTGTATAAGTTCGACGGTGGCTTGTTGTGTGTTTGTATGCGTGTTGCGTTCTATGCACGCGTTGCGACCTATGTGCGGCTGGGGGTACAGCAGAGGTGTGTGGACGTCACAGTTTTGGGTGGTGGTACAGTTTGAATTCTTATCTGATTCCGGTGGGGGGTGTACGTTGGGGTCCGCTGTGGAAAAAGAAAAAACATGTGTTAGTTGATTTGTCCATTTACAATCCACAAAGCATGTTGCTAGGTTTCAGTTGACTATATCCATCCAACGATTTGCGTCTATGACTGTGATAAAAGTGGTACTTTATACTGAAGGCTAATTCTCATAATTTAAAACGTCCAAAAACTAGTCGCAGTCTCATCTCGGCGACAAACAAATGTCAAATACTTGTCAAAAATGTAAGGAAATTAGACGTATTTTTGACAGATTACGACTGCGATCAGACTGTGAACGTTCTTAAAATTACGAGAATTGTCCCTCAGGTGTCTGGTGATTACCTTTCTGTGCGCTAAAAGTAACATATATTGCGATCATAATTATGTAAGAATGTATGTATCTAAGTTATAAAACTTCTACAAAAAACAAAATTAAAACCGAAGTTGCTTCGACGAAGTCGAAATTGACCGAAGTCCGAAGTACGTGACTTCGTTCGAATCCTTTGATTCGGGCGCAAAAACCGACAACGATCGGAAGTCGCTCGAGGCGAGCCGAGTTTGCACGAAGTGAACCGAAGTGCCCTTCTACACTCTCGTATTCGCTTAACTTCGAACACTTCTCGAGTAGTGTAGTGCAGAGGGGCAATTCTCGTAATTTTAAGAACATTCACAGTCTGATCTTAGTCTCATTCTGTCAAAAATACCTATTAATTTTCCTACATTGTTGACAAGTTTTTGACATTTGTTTGTCGCCGAGATGAGATTGCGATTAGATTTTGAACGTTTTAAATTACGGTTATAGAAATCGTTAGAAAAAAAAGGATGCCAAGTTTAGTCACCAAACCTGCCAATCTAAAGGCCCATGACTTAGAAAACGCATTTTATTTTATGGTTTCAGGACTATTAAATCGAATTTGACTCGATTAGTGTCAAAATGACGACATTTTGTTGCGATTACATATTGAATTCGAAGAAGTGGGCGATCAACCACAATAAGGTTGATATAATCTATCAAATACAACAGGCTTACTAAGATCACATTGCTACGATATTATAATTTTGGTCCTTACCACCAGGTTGATGTGGATGTAGATTGTTGTCGTGTATGAGCGGTCCTTGAGCGTGAAGCATCTGTTTCAGTTCAGCCATGCGCTCTTCTACACAAACTGCAGTAAGTCTGGGGACAAGTTTTTCAGTCAGTTAGCTGGGTTTGATGAATTAACATTTAATTTTGATAGAAAAATAACAAAGTATGAATTGAATATATACGTATTTTTTACAAGCCTTTGCCCGCAGTTTCATTCGCATCCTAGGAGTCCCCTTAAACTTAAGGGGACGATATACAAAACTATGGTTAGACCTACTGTCTTGTATGGTTCAGAATGTTGGGCCACAAAAGGGATGAATGAAAGGCAATTGCATGCAGCTGAGATGAGAATGCTGAGAGGGATGTGTGGTGTTACACGAATGGATAGAATAAGAAATTACTATATAGGAGGAAGTCTGAAAGTGGCACCGGTAACTGAAAAGTTGTGTGGAAACCGGTTGTCATGGTATGGGCATGTGTTACGGAGGAATGAGGAAAGTGTCGTGAGGAAAGTTTTGAGTATGAATGTCGATGGCTATAAGAGTAGGGAAGACCAAAGAAACGATGGATGGACTGTGTGTATGATGATATGGTTAGAAAGGGGGTGAATGTCGAGATGGCGGCTAATAGAGAAGTATGGAAGAAAATCATATGTTGCGCCGACCCCAAATAAATTGGGATAAGGGCAGGAGAATAATGAAGATGTTGAGGTCGGTAAGACCTCATGCAAGCCATTAAAAACATTTGATTCAAGAAGCGGAGTTCATATTTCACGTCTCCTTCAGGTGGTTTTATTAATTACCTGGCTTCAGCATCATGATCCCAGCATTCATCGCAGGTGTCGGCAGCTATCTTCAGTGCCCGGGACTGTTGTACCGGCCCCTTCGGTAGTGGCGGCCGCGCTTTGTTGCGGGATACTAAGCTCTGTTGGATGAGAAATAGAGTTGAAAATATATTGTAATCCAGCATTTTAGTAGGGTAAGGTGAGATGGGTGAGATTTTTGCCCAACAGTGGGACAAAATAGGTTAACATGTTTGTGTGTTATGACCACCTACTTGTATCATAGCCAGGCTGGGCCGCGGCGACAGGCTGTGTGCTATGATATAGTTAGTCAAAGGCACAGAATTCAGAAGTACAGGAAATAAAACGGGTGTAAACGCTCTTAACTTGTAGATACACCCCATCAGACATAAAAAAAAAAAAAACGCAATTTTGGACACGTCCGGCGCGTATTTTTTTTTGTTCTTTTATCTGCCAAAAAACACAGAATCCACTCGTTTCTACGGCACTCACCTGCATCATAGCCAGGCTGGGCCGCGGCGGCAGGCTGTGGTGCTGGTAGGGCGGCGCGTAGGGCGGCACGGGCCCCTGCTGGGCCCCGCGGGTGCGCCACAGCATCTCCCACAGCACCAGCCCCAGCGCGAACACGTCCACCGCGCACAGGGCTGCACGGGCCCCGCTCAGGTCTAGAGCACCCTCTAGAGCTTCCGGAGACAAGTATCGGAGGGTACCAGCCTGGGATTGAGATGGTACAGTTTTATTAATCCGGTAGGGACAATTCCTTATGGAGAAATAAGAAAGTTAACCAATTTAAGCATCATTCATCATCATCATCATCATTTAAGCATCATCATCATCATCATCATTTAAGCATCATCATCATCATCATCATTCATCATCACCATCATCATCATCATCATCATCATCATCATCATTTCAGCCGAAAGACGTCCACTCCTGGGCATAGGCCTCCCCCAAGGCCTAGTACCTCCACGTCGACCGGTCCTGTGCTTCCCGCATCCCCTCATCTACATAGTTTTAAAATATGATTGACGTGTAAAAGTGTTTGTACAAACCTACTTCCTACTAATATTATAAACGCGAAAGTTTGTATGGATGGATGGATGTTTGTTATTCTTTCACGCCAAAACTACTGAACGGATTTGGAAGAGATTTGGCACACAGATAGTTTATAACCAGGATTAACACATAGGACACATTTTATCCTGATATTCCTACGGGATCGAAACTTATGCGGGTGAAACCGCGGGGCGCAGCTAGTACAAAATAAAATCATTTATCCAGCGGATTCGTACGACCTTCAGAAGGTCGTCGGCACAAGCATATTCAACCTATATTGTTCTCACTGCTGGGAGGCAGGCTTCCTTCCCGAAAGCCCGGAACTTTCAGAGTGATAATAACATCTAAGTAACAAGATGTAAGCAAGTTAAAGAAATATGGATGTCACGTGATCAACTTTGAACGTTATTAACTCGGAAACATGACACTTTACGGAGTTTGGTCTTACAATGTTTTCCGTTTGCATTGATTTCATCTATCGATTTATACATGTTTCAAGTGAGGCCGCCATTTTGAAAAAAAAAAAAAATCAAAATGGCGCGACAGTAGTTATGCCAGGCTCTAAAAACTTAAAAAAAAAAATTATTTCGCTGCCTGCCCTGGCGCTTAAGGAAATACTTTTATCTTTAAGTTAATAAACATTTTTTTTACTTTATGGATAAGTAAGTGAAAACCGTCTTCGCTTCAGCTTCTCTCTTGCAATACACCATTACACCTCGCCCCAGCCACACATGTGTACCTCAGTGATCCTGGTGGGCGTGGCGCGGTCCCTGGCCGCGTGCAACAACTGCGCCAGTCCCAAGTCCGCCAGGCGCGCCTCGCCGTTGGCTGTCACGAGTACGTTACTGCTGTTTACGTCGCGATGTACCACGCATGGTTTACTGCCAGCTGCAGACAAACAGTTCAAATACATTTCTGGTTTTTAACCCAAAAACACAATATGATTTACGACATTAAACTTAATATTTTTTATCGTTACTAGCAACACTATGCCGCTGGGTATTTTATTATACAGGCAGCAATTCTTACTTCTTAAAATAAAATGTCCGTTTTATCATAGATGCCTGAAAACACCAACATAGTTCTCTTTTTTTCATTGTAACCACTATAACATGTATAAAAATATTCTGAAAAAAAAAATTAAATATAACTACAGGCTGTAATAGAAAAGTTTGGTCAAAACAGACCATCAAACTGAACAACTATTGCAAAATGAAATTTATTTGATTATACATAAAATATAGAGTTTATTTTCTATTGTCCAAACACCGCAAATATTTGGACAAATACGCCAAATGAAGTGCCAGCAAATAACTTACTGGGAGTATGCAGGTGAGCGAGAGCGGAGGCGAGTCCGTGAGCGATGTGAGCGAACTCGAGCCACGCGAGCGGAGCGCTCTGCAGGCGCGAGCGGAGCGTGCTCGTACATAGTTCTACTACGATGAGGTGTTCCCGACCGCCTTCGGTTAAGGTGGCTCGACTGTCGCTGCCTGGGAAAGAGAAAAGATAGGTTTAATAAAAGAATAACAAACAATCGAAACAGCTGTTTTGTAGTGAGAACATGAAAAGAGAGAAAATATCGTTATCGACGCGGGGTTTCTCGCCTAACAACTTCTTTAACTTTCATTTACACTAAGAGGTGTAAATGAGCTCCAAAACTATATTTCGTATTAAATTTAAATTGTTACACGGGGCAGATTAATACAGCACCCCAATAGCGCAACACACTATCAATCTCAATCTGAATAATTTTGAAGGATATTGCTAATCCATTGCTTCATAAATATTCGAAAAATATCTGCTCAACAACGTAACTAACGCAATGAATGTTGTTGAACTGTCAAAATGACAGCCATTGCTACTGACAGTGTGTTACGCAATAAACTAGCTGATTGTATCAGAAATCAGAAAAAAAAAATGTGTCACTGGATATAATATAACTTACCATAATATCTCAGTATGTTGGGGTGTGCCAGATGCGGCAGAGCATACACGCAGGCCTCTCTCTGCCACGTGCTGCAGTTGGAGTATAGTTTGACAGCTACGGGAGTGTTCCCTAAGCTACCGCGCCATACTGAGCCGAATTTGCCTTGACCTGTTTGAGAAATAAATATTTTTACATAATTATTATTGTTTTTATTCGACTGCCGTTTGAATTGAGATATGTAGCTCGCAAGCAGAGTTTACCGCGCAATTAGCATAGATAAAATTTCCCAACATCAATCGTCGGGCAACTGTTCGCCAGACACGACACCCGTCTGTCTGGCCGGAGGATCCTCCCTTTTCTATATAGGATGAGTGAACTTTACACCCTGTTACTCATACCTCTAAAAGCAGGAGTTTATCTAGTCGGTGTGCAATCGGTTCGATATTTTGTTTTTAATCACTCAAGGAAGATGTTTTGTTTAAATTGATAACTTTGTTTATTGAGGACCTCAGAAACCAGGCATTAGAGAGTTAGAATTAAATTGAAGCTCACCTATGTGTTCAATAAGCGTCAAATTATCGACACAAGACAGTCCCGTCGCCAACGCATCCGGACCGCTACCCATAACATCTCCTGCAAAACAAAAATACATTTAATAGTCAAACATTGTCCCGTACACATAGTTATATTAGCCCACAGATTTATAAACTAAAGGGAGATATGCCAAGGGGGCGTGGCGCGTGCGAACAATGTATGCACAAAACAGAAACAAACGCGGGCGCCGTTGATTTGTCAATATTTGTATTGCCTACAGGTAGTTGTTCCGGGTCTGGATGTTTGTGTATGTGAGTTTAAATGTTTGTAAACGCACCCACGATACAGGAGTAATTCCTAGTGTGGGGCAACGTTATATAAAATAAAATAATAAGAATTGTCAATGTAGTTGTGTGTCTCAACGTTGCGACCTGCGTTACGCGATTGGCTCGCGTTGAGTGTGGTGACTGTTATAGCGCGTTTTCGTATTGTAGTGCATATGTAGTTGAAGGCGACAGCCGGACTCGAACAGTTGGGCAGCCACACCATATCTCCCTTTAGTTTATAAATCTGTGTATTAGCCTAACTGCCCCGTTGGTCTCGTGGTCGCAAGCGCGACTGCTGAGCGTGGGGTCCTGGGTTTGATTCCCAGTTCGGGCAAAGCGTTATTGGGTTTTTCCATTACGAATTTCTCAGTAACAGCCCGAAGTTTGGAAGTTGGCAGTGTGATACCCCCGTGCCTCGGAAAGCCGTTGGTCCTGCGCCTGATCTCTCTCCGGTCGTGTCGGATTGCCGTCCCATCGGACTATAAGACTGAAGGAAGGGAGAGTGCACCAGTCTCTACGCGCACACTTGTGCACTATAATTTCTCCCGCGCCGAAGGCTAGTCTCCGTTGCGACTGGCCGCCGTGGCCGAAATACAGTCTGGATGACTATTATATTAGCCTGTAATTGTCAATTCAACAGTCAGTCTATTCTTACCCTTCTCAATATGTAATGTATCAGTGTCACTATGCGCGTGTCTGTTACTGCGACAGTAGAGCTTGGTCAGTAGCAGCGCCATCACTAGTATAGCTACTAGCGCGAGTACGGATGAGGCGAGTATGTTTGACGCGGCTACCATGTTCTGGGCTCCACTGTCCATTGTGGATTCGGCTTTCATAGTTACTGTTTCTTCTTTGAGTGTTACTGGGAAGAGAAAATTGAAATTAGTATGACGGGAACATTGAAATTAGTATGACGGGGACATTGAAATTAGTATGACGGGGATATTGAAATTAGTATGACGGGAACATTGAAATTAGTATGATGGGAACATTGAAATTAGTATGACGGGAACATTGAAATTAGTATGACGGGAACATTGAAATTAGTATGACGGGAACATTGAAATTAGTATGACGGAAACATTGAAATTAGTATGACGGGAACATTGAAATTAGTATGACGGGGAACATTGAAATTAGTATGACGGGAACATTGAAATTAGTATGATGGGAACATTGAAATTCAATCAACACAGCCTATCGCAGTCCAATGCTGGAAATAGGCCTCTCCCAGACTGCGCCACAACACCCTGTCCCCCGCCTTCCGCATCCAATCTACCCCAGCCACCTTCTTTAGGTCGTCCGTCCATCTAGCTGGGGGTTCCCACACTACGCTTGCCGATACGCGGTCTCAACTCCAGGATTCGTCTGCTTCACCGGCCATCGGTCCTTCGACAAACATGGCCAGCCCAATGCCACTTCAGTTTGCTTACTCTTCAAGCTATGTCGGTAACTTCGGTTCTTTTCCGGATAATTTCATTCCTGATTTTATCCTAAATTGAAATTAGGTGACTAATAAAATAGGTGACTATTTTAGATGGGACTTCACGGAAAAAAACTGAAACTACTATTTATTTCTTGGATCACCAACAGAGGCTACACAATTACATGCAAGTATAAATAGAAGAGGGATAAATACAATTGTGCGCTTCCAATTATAGGAGACCACATCATTCACGTATTATCTAGGTAGGTACAACAAGTTTGACAAGTACGAAACCCATTAAAATAAATCAAAAATAAAATAAGTACACGAAAATCATAAAAAAAATCTACAAGTTTTTCTTATTTGTTTTAGATTATTAAAAAAAAAAAACATAGGAGACAGACCTCCCCCCCCCTTACATACTATGACTTTTATGTTTTTTTTTTTTTTAACTATATATAGAGCAATGGTCAAACAAGCCTTGACCTCAATTTCGGAGAAAAGTAAAAAAAAAAAAGTTGCTGGGAAACGAACATTATCAGTGTTTGCAAATAAATACAGTGGCCTCCAAAAGTTAGTTGAAATTTTTACTTCAGCTGTGAGTGTGACGCACCACATTATGATTTTAAATTCTAGTGATCCAAATGTTTGAATTGCTATAACGTTTTTATTGACTAAAGGCTGCTTTTTCCAAGGCCAGATAACTTTATCGGTAACAGTATTCCGTTTCCATATAAAAAACTGTCAGAAGTCAATTTTATTCCACGAAAAAAAAAAATTATCGGTCGATTGAAAAATCAACCCTAATTCAACTATCTTTTACTTATAAAAAAAAATATTAAGTAATCCCTTAGGAGTACCTGATTATTTTTTTTATTTTAAATCATAATGTGGCATCACAGCTAAAGTGGAAAAATGTCAACTAACTTTTGGAGGCAATGGCGTCGATTCCATTGTTCACAAACTAAACAAAAATTTAAGAAGATAAATATTAGTTTAGTCCTAAAAAATTAAGATACTCCATAGACAAATTAGACGTGATTAAAAACATGCCTACTAGAAATAGGTCAATTTACGCCAGGCGGTGACTAATTTGACAGGACTAAACTAATATTTATCTTCTGTCCTTTTCTTAATGAAATGGAAAGAAAAAAGATGCACTGAACTTAAATTTAGTTTAGTTTGTGTGACTAAACCAAGATTAAGACACTCCATAGACACTTTAACGTGATTAAAAACATGAGTACTAAAAATACGCCAATTTACGTCAGGCGCTGACTAATTTGACAGGACTAAACTAATATTTATCTTCTGTCCTTTTCTTAATGAGATAGAAAGAAAAATATGAACTGAACTTAAATTTAGTCAAGTTTGTGAACAAGGGAATCGGCGCCACTGTATATCACCCTCTACTATTGTAGATAAGTAACAAACCCAAGGATTTTCAGTGAATTTTAAATGCGACGGTGCGTTTATTCAGTGTTTGCTTCACGCAGCAACAGAACAACGGATCGACGTGAACTTTTCTATACAGGGTGGCAGGGACATTGAAGCGCAAACTATAACCATGAATTCAGCACATGATTCTAAACTAGCGTAGAAATTTTTCGTCGGTTATCAAAAAAATAAACAGCTGTTTCATTGAAAAGGGCAATACCTAAGCGTTAAAAATGAATGGAACAGCCGATCGATTCTGTAAAAAATTCACCGTGAAAAGTTAGGTGAAGTGAGCTTAGAGTGAGCTGTCAATAGTGTCAATCCCTAGCATTAGTTGGAATGACAGCTCACTCCACGCTCACTTCACCTAAGTTTTCACGGTGAGATGGTTACAGAATCGCACTGCAGGTTTTTTTTTTAAATAACCGGCGAAATATTTCAGCGCCAGGGTTCAGAATCATGTACTGAATCCATGGTAACATGGTTGCGCATGGATGTCCCTGCCACCCTATAAAAGAAAGAAACAGAGAAAAAGTATTTATTGCGACTCGTTCAGGATCACTAAACACAGTTAAAATTAAAACAAATTACAAACATTGCATTTATAGAGACATGGTTTATGAGATTTTTATTCCCTTTTCCTGTGGGGCCACGGGAGCGAAACCGCGGGTAAAAGCTATTCAACGTATAATCCTACTAATATTATAAACGCGAAAGTTTGTATGGATGGATGGATGTTTGATACTCTTTCACGCCAAAACTACTGAAGGGATTTGGATGAAATTTGGCACACAGATAGTTTATAACCAGGATTGACACATATGATACTTTTTATCCCGATATTCCCACGGGATCGAAACTTATGCGGGTGAAACCGCGCAGCTAGTAGAAAACAACTTACAGAAATCAGCATTGCAGTAGGTATTGCTGCAGCAACAGAACTTGGTGCCGGGCAGTCTTGGAGCCGAGACTCGCGTGCACCTGTCACATGAACTTCGCCCTTCCGCCTGGGATGAGCGCCAGCATCCTGCAAAAAAAATTGTTTAGTTAAAGATAATAGGATTTATTTATAAAAGATGATTCAAGTTGACGACGTCAAAACGTGACGTTTAGACGTCAAAAATGTACGGTTAAACAGTCACTAATCACTACTCAACTATAAGCAATGTTTTTGAATAAAGAGGTATGAGAGAGAGCAGTGGTGGCGCAGTGGTAACGGCCGCGACTTACGCGTTGTAGGTCGAGGGTTCGTACCCAGGCAGGTGCTTTACTTTGCGTAAATCTTCTTCTTATCGTATGGTTGATGAACAACCTGGTGTCAGAGTTTAAACCGACCGTAGGCCAACGGCTTCACACACCGTTGAAAAATCTCTCAGGTGTGCGTGCGTAAATTATTACACCACAACAGCACTCAAAACGGTGAAGGAAAACATCGAGAGGAAACCGTCATGCAGCATTATTAGGCTAATTATGTTATTATATTATGCAGTAAGATAAGCTCAAATGATTCAGACCAACACCCGTTTCAGATACAATAAAAAAATCGCACCATAAAAATAACTGGTTTTATAAATACCAGTTTTATTTTAATTTGGCAAGACAAGAGGCTTTTGCTTTGCAGTGGGACCTTAATTAATAGGGCTGGTATTATAATATACACCAAAAATTAGAAGACATGTGACATCTACCAACCCGCACTGGGCCCGCGTGGAGGATTACAGCCCACTCGCTCTCACAGAGGGGAGGCCTGTGTCCCAGCAGTGGGAACATTATAGGCTGAATATGTATGTATGTATGTTATGTAAAGATAATCGCGAAGCATTGGCGTAGGTATGGAGTCTCGTCTTAGCATAAAAATTACGCCTCTCTCGGCACGCCGCCGGTGGAACTTAGTTTTGGAGAAAAAAGAAGTCTAGAGACTCAAGGTTCTTCACCTGTCATCATAATCATAATGTTGTATGTAATCAGTCTATATTGTTCCCACTGCTGGGACACAGGCCTCCTCTCTTCGAGAGGGAGTGGGCTATAATCTACCACATGGGCCCAGTACGGGTTGGTGGATGTCACATGTCTTCGAATTTTTGGCTCTAGGACATGCCGGCTTCCTCGCGATGTTCTCCTTCACCGTTTTGAGAGCAGTGGTGATGAAAGAATTTACACAAAGCGCCTGTCTGGGTTCGAACCTACGACGTACAACGCGTAAGTCGCGGCCGTTACCACTGGGTCACCACTGGTCTCACCTGTAGATGAGGTATATTTGTTTCATTGTGATGCATGATAGGGGCGCTACAAACATGTTCGGCTCGGCATGATTCGGCACAGTCAGGCGGCAAAATCGAATATAATTATGTACAGACGCCAGCAGGTCAAGCTACCCGAAACTGTCAAATTTCCCCAATCAACCTTGAACCTAATGAGTCAGTCTTAAAGTTGAAAATCTATTAAAGAAATTTGACAGATTGTAGTAGCTTGATGTGCTGGCGTCTGTACTTAGATATTATTTTGGGGAAAAAGCCCCGAACATGCCGATCGGCATGAAAGCCGAATATAATGTAGTAATTGCATCGGGTCGACTTTGCTGTTCAACACTTGTGTGTAGCATTCCTTATAGATGTTGCATAATGATGCACAATTGCACATTATTCGGCCAGCCTTCCACTAGTGCTGTGTAAGGTACCAAAGAACAGCGGGATTGTCCGAAAGGGTTACCGCTACCCCGGAACATAAAGGGCGAAGGAAGGAACATGGGTGGGTTTTAGTCAGTAAGAGTTTGACATTCCCTTCCGCTCCACCCAGAGCGGGAGGGGTCATTTGATGATTTCCCATCCGGAAAAAAAAGGTACCAAAGAAACGTCAACAAAAAGGTTCTTCCATTTAAGAAGCGCAGCAAATACTGGTATTCAGCTGAATCTGGTTAGACTGGAAGCCGACCCCAAAATAGTTGGGAAAAAGGCTAGGCAGATGATGATGATGATGATGAGCTCTAGTATTCACAGATTTTCGGTAGCTGTCTTTAATAACTCCCTTCCAGAACCCTAATGGATAGTTCACCTTGTCCAAGTACAGTAATGTTCGCATCATTGTCCTGATGCCACAGAGTATAACAAGAAGCTCTGGTGTCGGTGCACTGTTCCACCTGAGCCACCTCACCGTTTGGTAGCGTGGTATCCGATATGGGGCCTGTTTCTGAAACAATAGCTGAGGTCAATAGGATTAGAAGGGAAATTAAGAGCCTAATTTGAATAGGTAAATGATTTTTGGATTTCATTTGACTTATTTAGCACACATTCGGATGGGACGTTTTTAACGCGTCGCCGTCGTTTTTAAGCGCGCCACTCGATTATCAACTCGCTCAGCTCAACGCCGAGAGTTGAAAATCGATTGAGAATTCAACAGTGAGGCATTTTAACACGATGAATTCGCTTTTAAAATGCAGGCTTTTAATGAAACAGGATTGTATCTTGCATAATGCTTTGAATTCAAAGATACACGAATCGTAATTGGAAAATCTCTATGAAATCAGGCAGTGCAGAGTGTACTATCGCTGAAACCTTTATTTGACCCTTTTGAAAACAAAATCCTGTGCACATGATGACCACAGCTGCATGTGTAAGTAAAACAAAAGAGGATCCTTTTTAGGTTGACTAATAATATGCGCTGCAAGCAGGAATAGTCCTTACGGTGGTCAGATATAGATTTTGGCGATAGTACCTATCTCAAATTCTCAATAGGGCTGTGTGAAGTTTGCTGTTCAGGCCTACAGTATTTTTACGTGAATGTGTGATAAATTCAAGTGCATCCATTTATTGCATTTTTTTATTTTTAGAGGAATCCCTCGTCCTTTATTGAGGCTGTAACATTTCAAAATCACCAAAATACGTACATAAACATAGTCAGTGCAGGTCATTGAACATTCAAGGAAACATTTTAATTTTAAATACTGTGCAGCTAACAATTCTGTGATAACAACAAGCACCTTATCTATTTGTACAAATTATTTAAATACTAAATTTTGGATTCACTAACAAGTTATACCTACCGAAACTATCATTTTCCACCATCAGTTGAGCATTCCTCTCATCCGCATACGACGGAGTGACACTCATTGCCACACTATCATGAATTTTATACAAACATGAGATTGTAGGTCCCATTGTTGTAGTCTTTTCGGTCGGTCTCATAGCTGCCTTCACTTTATACGACTTTATATCATTGGACAAAACATTCTTTCCTTTATTCTCTTTACCAGAATTTATAGCCTTTTTCTCAAAAGAGCTAACGATGTTATCTCTTACAGTGTCAGAGGTGAACTGTCTGGGCATAGTCGGCATCTCGTGAGAGCTGCCCACAAACTCATTTGAATTTGGAATCTCAAGGCTTCGTTTTGAAAGTTTTGTGTGCTGTACTGGCCAATATTTATGCTTGAGAGTATCTTTAGCAACTCTTTTGAGAATATCATCCGGTATGCTTCGTTTTTTCAATAATTTTGCATGTTGATACGCTTTAGAAACACCTCTGACTTCTACATAGTTTGGAACAGGATCAGCATTTCTTTTTCCTATAACTCTTGGCTGGTCATTGATAACTGGCCATTCATTATTCAAATCTTGCTGATTATTCCATTGTATTGTCCTTCTATGGTGGTATTTAGTGAAAGTTCTTACATAGTGTGAAGGCTTTAGGTGCTGAATGCCATTCCTGTCCAGGTCCTGAGATTCTTGAGGCCGAGAAGTAAGTACCTTTGCCGTAAAAATAAACAGGAACAACACTATGCATTTCAGCAGTGGTGTCACCCTGTTGGATATTATTCCTTCCATCATCTTTTTAACTGAATTTTGTAACACTTTGTTACTCACGTCATATTCAAGAAAATTTTATTCTTACGCGTTTATGTTGCACTGCATACAGTAACTCACAGCCTAGCAACGGAGACACTGCAGAAATATTGATTTTTCTGCCTTCACTATCATATGGCCCGATGCAGTAATTTAACACGAATTACACGTCTTTTTTATTATTCAACTGATTATATACATTTCACACAATGTTCTTTGTATTTAATATTAGAAATAGAGGAAGAATTATAAAATAATGATTATTTTTATGTCGCAGTAAGCGAGCTTTTGTGAAAGTATCAATGTTTACATGTTTTTACGTCTACTTGCACTTTGTTAGTAACACCGAAGTGGTTAATTAAATTAATAACGAATTGCGATTGATTTTTATGTTGTGTTGATTACTTAACTTGATTTTTTTAATATAACAAGAAAAATCAATAGCATGTTGACAAACACATTTTGCCCGACATATTGCGGGACGTTTCGTTTCCTCGTTGTCTTGTCTCACCTCCGAAACATGCTACGTTTTGTTTCGTCAGAGAAGCAAAAAAATAAACAAATACTTCTTGTAGGTAGTTGTAACGTTCATTAGAAATTCGAGTAGGTTTTATTTCTTCTTATCTCTGTATGTTTAAATATTAATCAGTTACTATCTAGTATTTAGTAACTTACATTTTGGGTTATAGCTGTACCACGGATGAAATATCAACACATCAACTTACTATTAAAATGACGCAATTTTATATATTCGTGGATAGTTTCGGGTACATTAAAATTGTTTCTTGTACGATAATTTGAATCAAATCGATTGAGCAATTTAGTCTTGTTCAGATTTTGATTCAACTTTTCTTGTGCAGTCAGACTCATGCAAGTCGTATTGTCGTAACTATGTAGTAACCACAGAGTACTTTGTAATATACTGAAATAGTAACTAGTCGTCTCGCAACTGGAACGTCAGTACGTCACTAACATCTGTCGATCTTCCTTCGTTCGAAGGCTTGGTCGCTCGCTAAATTTACAAAAAAATATACGAATTCTTCATATTCCTAACGAATTTGTGCTTCCATTTTATACTATCCATTAATATAAGACTTAGTGTGTGCAAAATAAACTTCCAGAAATGTCTTCTAAATCAGCAGCGGACGAAATTGATGAGGCAAAAGAGCGAGAGCACTTTCGCGCCGTTGTCACCGCTTTCAAATATTATAAGTAAGTAATTATTCAATTTATACGCGTATAATACGCCTTTTAAGCCCTTGGAAATCGTTTGTGGTGATTCTATAAATAGTTTGAGGCAAGAAACAAAGTTCAAATTCTGGGTAGCAACTAGTTCTTTGTTTGAGCAAATCGTACGATCTAATTAACCTATTTAGATAGAAACCAAAACTCCTTTGTTTATATCCTCTTTGCCGTAGTGTAGCCTGTATGGTGCTGGGTTTTAAGGGCGGGATTTTCGCGGTACCACTTTTGGAATATTTATTGAGTGTGAATGGCACCTACATAACTGTAATTTTAGAGAAATTACATTTTCAATTCATCTAGAAATATGATTGCTGTAGTGTTATGCCTACACCTCTTCACATTACCACAGAAGTTTGTTGCTATAAGTTTTTTATTTCATAGAAAAAAAGTTTTTTTTTTAAAAGTGATATTGACTATGATGAAAATGTGTATATAAAACATAATAATTGTTAATGTGTAGTATTAACTACCAGTAAAAGGGGTGAATAGATCCCTATTCACCCCGCAACAAGGACACTTCATCTTTAATTAAAAAAAAACAGTAAATACGTTAGAGTCTTTTCTGGCAACAAACTATATTATTTCAGTGTTAAAGTCCATTTTAAAGTTTCGTCCTGATTCACCCCTGCATCCCGATTCACCCTGTTTCGGTATGGTTTCAAGTGAAGATATTATTATGACTATTTCCCCTTTTGAGTTTACATGGCAGGCTCAGTCATTTCTATGGCAATCTTCAGCATTGTATGTTAGGCTAATTATATTTTATGGTCTAGAATCATGTGCTGAATTCATGTTTACAGTATGTGCGTCAATGGCCCTGCCACTCTGTATTTTATGGTGTAGTTGACTTCCCCAACGACGGAAACCGCGGGCAGATTCATCAATAATTTAATTAAAATTTAAAACTGTTGTAATTGTGGAAACATTTTCAAAGAGTAACGATGGAGTTTCTTGCCCATTCTTCACCATACGAGAACTACCTTTTGGAAGGGGCGACTAGAATCAATTTTATTTTAATATGATTTTTGACCTTCAAAAGTGCCTTTTATGTGCCTATTTGAAATAAATGATTTGACTTTGACTTTGTGTATCACTTCATGTACCTACCCATATTCAAGCAAATAAATAGAAGAAAGAAAAGAAAAAAAGAAAGAAAATACGTTTATTTGAGGTAAATGAGATTTTGATTTGAGATTCATGAATACACCAATCTATATTATTTCCTCAACAACCGTTCACCCTTGATTCCGAGATGACGAATCCTCGACGCATGCCAATTCACGTCATAAGGTAAAAGCATGCTACAAATAAAACTTTTACTCCATTACAATGTAAATGATAAATATAGATAAGATGTTGCATCATCTAATATTCTATTGTAGAAATATTTATTGGTTCATTAATTTAATGGTAATACGACAATGGAACAAATCTGCTTTTGCGATTTAGTTTGCAAAGATGTAAACAAATATGAGTTATTCATTGGAAAAATAACTTTAATACCTACACAATAAAGTTCAGTTTCCGGTACAACTTCAAACATTTTTATACCTTTTTCAATAATACTATTCACTCTGAAATCAACTTAATTCTCACTGGAATAAAGTTGATATTTGTTTAACATGAAATAACATGAATTTGAATACCTAGAGCTTACACTAATATCTTTTGCAAACATAACGTCACATCTTTTTCCCCAAAGGTTTGGGCAACATAACCTACACAGGGTGGCAGGGACAACCTATAACCATGAATTCAGCACATGATATAATATCAATAAAAAAAATCAACTGTTTCAAAGAAAAACCTACGTGGTCAAAATGTACGGAACAGCAAATATTTTATTTATAGCTGATGAGAAATTGCAACGCAGAGGGTTTCTGAATCATATACTGAATCCATGATAACAGGCTGCGCGTTGATATCCCTGCCAGCCCGTATATACTACGGCACTCGGTAATAGTGTAGCGCTCTGTTAGTGGAAAACATTTTGTAATCGGATCTGCACCCTAATTGCATAACACACTATCAATCTCAATCTGAATCATTTTGAGGGATATTGCTAATCCATTGCTTCATGGATATTCGAAAAATGTGTCTGCTCAACACCGTAAATAACGCAATGAATGTTGTTGAACTGTCAAAATGAAACCCATTGCTACTGATAGTGTGTTACGCAATTGCCCCGCAGTACTTCCAAAAGATTATTTCTTCCAGTTTTTATATTCGAGAGAACTTGTTGCCAGTGTTGCCACCCTACCCCATACCCTAACAGGAATTCCCTTAGCCTTTACTAATGCTGATGAGCCCTATTTAAACCAAGCAACACAGTACAGTTTTTAATCCAGTAGCTCAAGAGAGGAATCATCATTCTCCTGCCATTATCCCAATTTATTTGGGGTCGGCGCAACATGTCTTTTTCTTCCATATTTCTCTATTAGTCGTCATCTCGGTAGTCACCCCCCCTTTCTAACCATATACTCCAGAGAGGAGTAAAAAGGAGAAAGGGAGACTGTTGCCCTGCAGTGGGTCAACAAAGACAATAAAAAAAAAAATGTATATACTATACTGTCCCACCCCTGGGCAAAGGCCTCCCCCAAATCCTTCCAGGAAGAATATATTACAATTAATTAACATTAAATAAAAATAAATTAACACGGTATAATTCAATGACTAACTGCAATAAGATTTCTGAATCATATTTTTTCCTTGTATATGTTTACACGTGTCGGCGTTAAGACGAGATTTAATTATGTAGCGCACGTCATTGTTGCGTCGAACAAGGAGCTGGGTGGAGACACATTGTTGTAGTACCTATTTACTTTTTACAGGGTCAAATTAAATTAGTTAGTAAAACTCCGCGGGCGTTTTGGGTCTAAACATGTGATAAACATCACAAAACAAAAAAAAAAAACGATTTGATGATTTTTTTTTGGGTCACTGAACGAAGGTAGTGTAGTTCCTTGAAATATCAGTTTAAAAATGTTTTTTTTTATTGGTGTAAACTTTGATTGGTCCACTGCTGGGCAAAGGTGACTTCCAGCTCTTTCGATCCCGGGCTAAAGTAGACCACTGGTCGTTTTTGTCCAGCTCGTCCCGCCATCTTCTACGGGGTCTGCCGCGACGCCTTCTAGCTGTGTCAGGGCTCCACGTGGTGGTTATTTTGGCCCAAATCTTATTGGGTATACGGCAGACGTGGCCAGCCCAGTCCCCCTTCAGCTTAGCGGCTTTTTGAGCAACGTCAGTAATCTGTGTTTTGGAGCGCAGTGTGGTGTTGCGAATATGGTCTGTCAATTTGACGCCTAGAGTACTGCACGCCATTGCACGTTGGCAAACTTTGAGTTTGGACTTTTGAATGTTTGTCAAACATCGGTATCTAAAAATGAGAAAAAAAAAGAAGATTTTCTCAACCATTACAAAACCAGCTGCCGTTGAACCCAAAATAATATATTTTTTTCGTGTTTATATATCGATACCCACGTCTACGGAGTTTCGCTAGATGTATATTGGTCCATGATGTGAAGGGTGTATTTTATTTTAATGTGTACCAGTACTTGTAGGCACCGTGGGTGTTCACAGACACAAATACCACGGTATTTAATTAAAATGTAGTAAAATACAAGTAAAGATTTTTACTTAAATTTTTATACAGATGTCTGCCTCGTTGAACTAGTGGTCGCAAGCGCTACTGTTGAGCATGAGGTCCTGGGTTCTATTCCCAGGTCGGGCAAAGTGGTATTGGATTTTTCTATCTGGAATTCCTCAGTAGCAGCCTGGAGTTTGGAATTGTACCCGGTTGATGACAATAGGCTCTCCCCTTATTACATGGGTTTTAAATATAATTGATGAAGTGGGTGTACTATAGGTATACCTCTGCTCACCCCTTTGGGGAAACAAGGCGTGATTATATGTTTTATTAAAATCGATTAATATTATGCACGATTTACGCATTTGGGTTCACCAAGAATGCGCTTTATAGTTTAACTGTTATTTAATATTTGTATTTCATATTTGTTCCAGGCTATGCAGTTTAGATAGAATCCACAAATCAGAGAAGATAATATCGATACTACCTCAAAGTCACCAACGTCGCCTAGAAAAATACAAGACTTACCTCACAAAATTTAAGAAATGTCTGGATATAAACAATAGTGTGGTGCACCTAATTATAAAGGATGTTGACACTATGTTTGAAAACGTTGACCATACGGTCACGGACACTTCTGGGACAAATGGGACGGAAAGTTTTGGGTGTAATTATAATAACTGTGAAATCGCGTCGCAGAAGCAGCATAAAATGCAGCATGATGTTGAAAAGGTATGTATTATACGGGCTGACAGGGAAACTCGACGTGTTCCTTGAAAAGGGTTATACTAGAGGTCAAACAACAAACAACAACAAACAACAACAAACAAACAAACAACAAACAAATTAACAACAAACAAAACAAACAAACATCAACAACAACAAATTAGCAACAAATTTAGTCCAGTCAACTAGGGATCAAAACTGGATGGTAAAAAATTAAAATTTTTCTATTAAAGACCTTCTATTTCTGAGATTATGTAAGTTTTGCAAGCATTTTTTTTTTTAAATTATCACTCTTTTTTCAACTTTCAGAAAAGTATCAATTAAATGTTTGGAGTGGAGTAGTTTTTTCTCATAATTAATTGTTTTTGGTAACAAGTCGGAAAATTTCAAAAAAATCGAAGAACCGACACAGCTCGGTAACCATCCAGTTTTGACCCCTAGTTGGCTGGACTTGTAATTTGTTGCTAATGACCTCTAGTATAATATAAATATTCCTTTCAAGGAATACATCGAGTTTCCCTGTCACTCTGTATATTTATTTATTAAAACTATTCATAAGTAAAACAAAGGCGGACTTAATAATGCCTGAGGCATTTTCTACCAGTCAACATTTGTTATTGTTATTGTTGTACGTGTCTTTTGACTATAATTATGTATCTTATGTCTTTTCGTTTTTTTTTTTTCAATTTATTATTATTATTTTTTTACTTGTAATTGTGCGTTTTGTTTGTGCAGAATAAAATATTTTTCTTTCTTTTTTCTTTCTTTCTTTATAATAATAATAACCGCACTATAATTACAGATCGTACAATATATAACAACAGGCCCGATGTAACACTTATTGATAAAGAAAACAAACACACATACATAATAGATATAGCAGTCCCAAACACCAATAATATACAAAAAACTATCACCGAAAAAATCAGGAAATATACAGAACTACAAGAAGAAATTACCAGAGTCTGGGAAATGAATAGAGTAACAATAGTCCCAATAGTGGTATCAACGACTGGTATCGTCCCGAAACAACTATTTATCAGTTTAAATGCAATTAATCCTTCCAAATATACATACCTTACACTACAGAAAGCAGCTATATTAAACACATGTCGCATAGTTCGGAAATTCCTACAATTAGATTTAGACAATAATTTCAATGCAGTACAAAACATCTAATCTGCTCAAACTTAAAACCTCACCTTGGTTTACACCCGTGAGATTTTAATAAATACCAGGTTCTAGGAACCTGAGAAAATAAATAAAAAAAAAACATAATATTAATAATAAATTCATTTATTTCAGGCAAAGAACACACATTATCACACGACATAAATTCATAGAATACATAATATTGAGTTGGTCATTGTACAGACGCCAGCAGGTCAAGCTACCCGAAACTGTCAAATTTTCCCAATCAACCTTCAACCTTAATGCTTTAGCGATAAAGTTGAAAATCAATTAAAGAAATTTGACAGTTTGTAGTAGCTTGATGTGCTGGCGTCTGTACTTCCTCATATTCTGGCGACAATACACACACAAGTAAACCTTAAAGTTACCTTTGATTTTGCCAAATACAAACCTGCAACATACCTTCATTCTGATCTCGTCGGTCAGAACAAATAGTTGTTGTGTAGGTTTATTAATTTGTTTGTTAATAAATACATAAGCGAGCTGTTGGGCAGTAGCGACCCCACGGACCCTATATCTCGGGAGGAAGAAGAAGTCTTGTTCCTCACCTCTTAATAATTTTAAACCTAGAGACTACAAGCTAAGGGCACCCACTGTGGGGTACGGACCTCGGCTTAGGTCGTCCCTCTGGCCTCCCCCAGCAAGCAGCAAGGGAAAAGCTGGATCCAATCAAACATTTGAGTCTCTTCATTCAGTTTTTATTGAGTCAAATTTAGTAGCAATAGTCGATTTTATTTAAGAATACCATCGGTTAGAGCAGAGAGCAACCCTTAGCAAAACATTTAAAACACACTGATAACTTTATTTACCTATTTATATAATGTACTTTCATCATCTGCCTAGCCTTTTCCCAACTATGTTGGGGTCGGCTTCCAGTCTAACCGGATGCAGCTGAATACCAGTATTATATAATGTACAGACGACAACACATCAAGCAACTACAATCTGTCAAATTTCTTTAATAGATTTTCAACTTTATCGCTAAAGCATTAAGGTTCAAGGTTGATTGGGAAAATTTGACAGTTTCGGGTAGCTTGACCTGCTGGCGTCTGTACTATATTGGCCAAAAATACATAACAAAAAAAAATATCGAACACTAAAAATATACGATGGGCGGCCTTTTTAAGTCATGAAATAATTTTAATTTCCAGGTACAATCAGTTTTAAAAAACATAGTGCGCGACTGGAGCGTCATGGGTATAGCGGAGCGGGAACAGTGTTATAAGCCCATACTGGACGAGATGGAGGAACGGTTCTCATTGGATGATTACAGGTAGGACGTGTTAGATCTTACATGAGGTACAGACGCCAGCACTTCAAGCTACTACAATCTGTCAAATTTCTTTAATAGAATTTCAACTTTATCGCTAAAGCATTAGGTTCAAAGTAGAACCCGGCGAAAAGAGTCACGGGTGGAGCTCGACCTGATGCACCTGGCCGCGAAGTCTTTAAAAGATGCCCATCCATAGACAAATATCACCTATCTCTCCACTAGTCCAATGCTTACTCTAGGATGCATATCCGGTAGGCTCTTAAATCCTACCCTTTCTACGGGCACCTCTTCCCTACAAAAACCGCGCCCCCCGGTCTACTTCTTGATATACAATGGTCGCTGTAGCACCATGAACATGAGGCTACAGGAGCTAGTGTGAATCTTGGGGTTCATTCGATTAATCGAGTCTGGTCAAACCACGCTGGGAATGGTGCAATTCATATTCATATCGCTAAAGCATTAGGTTCAAGGTTGATTGGGAAAATTTGACAGTTTCGGGTAGCTTGATGTGCTGGCCTCTGTACATTGCCTGCTGTTTCATACAAAAATTAAGTAAATATCCATTCAAAATGTATGAGAAACAAATTACTTTTTTTCTCGCTTTTACTTAGTTGGTTCCATACTAAAAGTTTTGAAAATGCTAGTCTTCAATTAATTTTTCCATTAAGCGATTGCTCATTTAGCTACCGCAATGAGTGCACATAATCAGCCTAAAATGTTCCCACTGGCTTCGCTGGCACCGCTGGGACACTGGTCTCGTCTCTTCGAGAGGGAGTGGGCTGTAATTCACCACGCGAGCCCAGTGCGGGTTGGTAGATGTCACATTTCTTCGAATTTTTAGTTCTGGGACACGACGGTTTCCTCACGATGTTTTCCTTCACCGTTTTGAGAGCAGTGGTGATGAAATAATTTACACAAAGTAAAGCGCCTGTCTGGGTTCGAACCTACGATCTAGAACTCAAGTCGCGGCCGTTACCTCTGGGCCACCACTGCTCTTCAATGAATGCAATGTTAACAATTTTTCTTCGGTGACTCGATGAAAGAGTGGGAAGTTTTTTTTATCGTTGGTTTACAATGCGCAAACCGATCCCCACTCTTCAACTGAGCGCTCAAGATTCGTGCCTGTCACTGGGGGTCTACTACGAAGTGCAAAGTGCGAATGATCAGATCGGACCGACACATGGCCGAACCGAATTTAAAAGTTCAGATCGGGTCAGTTGGGTCGGGACCATATTCAATATTCGAAAGAGTGTAGGAGTGTAGGATCGGGACCGACCGAACCAAATAGTAACTTCTTAGCAGGAAACGGCCGAACATTCGGCGGATACCACTTCGGAGTAGACCCCCTGTTCTTTTTCACTCACTTAACAACTTGAGCAATGATATCTGGAAGAAACGCTTATTTACTCACATTTTCAGGATATTTCCAGAGAACCTTATATCTATTCTAAATCTAAATCACTATTCTATGTCATTCAGCCAAAAGCTGAGAATCAACACTTTTCGAAAGTCAAAAAAAGTGCGAGAAGGACTCCCACACGAAGGGTTCCGTACTACAAGGCAAAAAATGCCGTTCTTGTATGAAATGAAAGGGGGTCTTCTTACATTTTTATGGGTGGGTTATGGGATGGGACGGGTATGGAACCGTAAAAATTACAAAATATAACCAACATTTCGCTTCTGTTTTAATAATATTTTTTCTCCCCTACAAATCTTTTTTGTACCTTCCAGCGACCGCTCGCAGGTCCGTGTGCTAGTGCCGGGCGCGGGGCTGGGCCGCCTCGCGTGGGAAGTTGCCGCGCGCGGCTACACATGTCAAGGCAACGAGTTCTCGCTGTTCATGCTGTTCGCGAGCAACTTTATACTCAACAGATGTAATGAGGTCAGTTCTGCTACCATTTGCGACTCTTAAAGTAGAATAAATATACGTGGCGTTGTTACTGCGCAACAGTTGCTCCACTGTTGCGCTGCATATGACAACACAGTCGCTCCTCGGTTGCACTAAAACCGCTCCACAGTTACTTGTACACTTCTTCTTCTAACTTCTCGATGGCAATCTAAAATTTAGATTAAATTACTATTATTATTATTTTCTATTATTTTTTTTTTTTTTAATTTTTTTTTTTTTTTAATTTTTTTTTTTTTTTTAGGTTATTATTTTGTTATTATATTTAGATTATTAATTTAGATTTAGATTATTTAAAGGCTACGTGTTTGGTGCCATTACTAGCGTCCGTCATCACATTTATTCCTGTAATGTGCAGCTGACAGGACACGCAGTGGTGCATATTAAGTGCGCTATCGTTTGTGGAACAGCACCACATTTTTACACTCCAAGGCGGAGTCGTCTATAAATCTCCAGTTGTTGTCGTTACAGTTCGTCGCGCTGACTCGCGGTGCAGTTGAATAGAATATAATAAAATGCATTTATTTGTCTGAATATTGTTACAAAGTTGTTAGGTATATGTGTTTAGATCATAATATCCACAGCTCCAAAGCTGCGATGCGTTCATCCCAATGTTGCGCTAAATTGTGCCACTTTTGCCAGAGCAAAAGTGGCACATAAGATAAATATTAGTTTAGTTAAGCCGTATCTGTACGGCTGTCTGTCCTTTTCTTAATGAAATAGGAAAAAAAGATGCACTGAACTTAAAAGTTTAGTTTGTGAACAAGGGAATCGGCGCCAATATAGAGGTATTGGATTATTTTCCCTTCAGATAGACCACAGTGGTGTAACACAACATGAATACTGCATGTTACAGCAACATATCAACCATAGACTTTTTAAAAATTGTTCAATTAAGCCGTAATTCAAAATCGTTCATATTAGGCTGACAATAAGCACTTTTCGAACGTCATAAAGTGTACATAAGACAGTACGCCCTCAGCGGGATTGTCCGAAAGGGTTACCGCTACCCCGGAACAGAAAGGGCAAAGGAAGGAACATGGGTGGGTTTTAGTCAGTAAGAGTCTGACACTCCCTTCCGCTCCACCCAGAGCGGGAGGGGGTCATTTGATGATTTCCCATCCGGAAAAAAAAAGAAAAAAAAACCCTTCGGGGAATACAGACATGATGTTATATTGTTACTTGCGAATTTAAATTTCAAGTCTAAAATACATGGAGCCTGACAACGCCATCGTTATGTCCACGCAGTCACTGTCCATTCCAAGGTTGCCTGGAAGAGATCGCAGAAATCGACCTTCACCACTTCCTAGTGCTTTCCCTGGGAAGGAGTGGCGTAACAAACTCCCCAGCAGTATTATTAAAAGTAGTTATGAATGTCCTGTTACAGATAAACAAATATACAGTTCATCCGTGGGTACATCAGTACGTGAACAACATAACCTGCGAACATCAGTTATTATCAGCCAAGTTCCCCGACGTGTGTCCGTCCGGCAACAGGCCAAATCACAACTTCTCTATGACGGCCGGCGACTTTCTCAAAGTAAGTGCTTACTACTCAACACTTAGGTATATAGTTTTGAGCTACTACTGAGGGTGGAGCGGCCTCAGGCTAGGTGGAGCGACGATATTCGCAGGATGGCTGGCAGCTAAAAAAATAAATAAATAAATTGTTTATTGATCAAGAAGGTACAAACAATAGTTACTAGAAAGATATACAAAGTTATGTAACTACATTATATGGTACAACATGTTGATCTAAGTACAGACGCCAGCAGGTCAAGCTACCCGAAACTGCCAAAATTTTCCAATCAACCTTGAATCTTAATGCTTTATCGATAAAGTTGAATCTCGGGAATGCTGGCAGTAATAAGCTCTTATCTAGTTTGTACGTTAGACAATTGACATAAAGTTCATTTTGCTATGTATAATATCGCTACCAAAACTCGTTTCCACTCCGTTCCGCGGCAGTGTAAATTGAGCCATAGTACAGACGCCAGCAAGTCAAGCTACCCGAAACTATCAAAATATTCCAATCAACCTTGAACCTTAATGCTTCATCGATAAAGTTGAAAATCTATTAAATAAATTTGACAGATTGTAGTAGCTTGATGTGCTGGCGTCTGTACATGGTGCATCTGTTGACAATTTACGTTACCCTGTCTCTTAAACTAGTTATTCCAACCAGCCCACCTCCCTCCAGAAGCTTATTAGGTCTCCTGGTCTGTTAAGAACATCTGTGTAAGATCTGGGTGTCCCGAGGGTTTCCGACCTAATCTGGGTGATGCCTGTGCACTTAAAGAGCACATGCGCGACGGTTTCATCAGCCTCCATGCAGGCTCTGCACAGGGGGCTGTCCGTTATACCTATCGTGTGAAAATGTTTGTTTAGTGAGCAGTGCCCCGTGATGGTCCCCGTCACCAGTCGCAGGTTAGTTTGCCATCTAGTAATGGCATGGCCTCCTTGGACTGCCTGCAGCCCGGTGACGAGGACCACCAGTTCTCCGCTTGTGTATGGGTGTTCGCCATTTCGGTGTCAACCCTAGCGGTTTACACGTTCCGCTCAAGGTCACCGGCGCCCGAGCTCTCACGTACACGGAGAGTCACCGCTGTGCCACAGCACCCTGTCCTCCGCCTTCCGCATTGTCAATATAAAATAAGGCTTTAATGACTAAAATACACATTTTCTAACTCTAGGTATACACAGAAGCGGACGAATGGTCCTGCGTAGCGACATGCTTCTTCATCGACTGCGCGCCCAACGTCATAGAGTTCATAGAGAGAATATACATGATATTACAACCCGGTGGCTACTGGATCAACCTGGGCCCGCTGTTGTACCATTACAGGTAAGAAATAGAAGCGAAACGGTTATTGGTCAGGCATGGCAAGTTCTACAGTACAAAAGTGTCTTTCAAACTTCCCACACCGTTTTCTTCACTATCAACGGTTTGCGACATAGCACCACCCTTTTTTTTCTGGGTGGGAAATCATCATATGACTTTTGCCACTCTGGGCGGAGCGGGAGGGCGTGTCAGACTTTTACTGACTAAAACCCACCCGTATTCCTTCAGTTGCCTATGCCAGGGACCACGGTATCTCTTTCGAACAGCCCGCGGCCCTGGCAGGCATCGGCCCTAGCGGACCCCGTCAGTTCGTGCTGACATCTCTTTAAGGCGCGCGTGGAACACAACGCGCCGTCGACCCGGGCCTGGTCCTACAAGCAAGCCCGCGCCTACGATGGCCGGGAGTCGGCTGGTGACTCCCGACGTCCAGGGCGTCTCCTGCGGCGACTAGGGGCGTGAGGGCGCAGAGATTGCCTCTCCCTCATGCGCTCCGCCTCCTCCTTTGCGAGCATTACTGCTTCGCAGAAGGAGGTGACAGCTTCCCATGCACATAGCACCACCCTGCTGCCGTTCCGTCGAGGTAGCCCCCACTTTACCAGCTTGTGTCCGCAGACTGTTCAGGGACTTCCAAGTGGACCACGGAAGGTTACACCCTGCAGAGAGATGCCTCTTATGGTGGTAGGTAGTAAGTGGGTGTGGGAAGAGTATCCTGCCACAGTTTGCTACGGGCGCCGGCCGGGTGGCCTGGTAGAGACGCTGTCGATTTTAAGGTGTGCCTGCTTTTTAGCCGTTGCGTTGGTAGTTGTGCACCAGGTGGTGCTATGTCTCAAACTATGCTCCACCTCCTATCCTGCCTTGCAGTTAAACTGACCTCTGCGCTGTCGTGGAAGTAGCGAAGATTTAGGCCAACAAGTTCTGAAAGAAATTGTGCATTGAATCAATGGTCATACATGACATACACAATCAGCCTATAATGTTCCCACTGCTGGGACACAGGCCTCCTCTCGGTAAGAGGGAGCGGGCCGTAATCCGCCACGCGGGCCCAGTGCGTGTTGGTAGATGTCACATGTCTTCGAATGGTCATGATTCTAGACAATGCAAAACTAACCGGAATTTCAACAATAATTGTACTTTTTTTTGTAGGTAGGTTGTTTGTATTTGTAGGACCTACTTGTAGGTCATAGAAATATTTGTTCCGTGCGGGATTCGAACCCGCGACACGCAGCGCAGCAGTCAATCGCTTAACCACTGCGCCAACCGTGCCGTCAAAACACACACACACACACACGTGCGTGTGTTTTGCGTGTTTGTTTACACTACAGGGCGGAGTCATCTGTGAATATCAACCTGAGCAGGTTTTCCTTGCTTCGGGACCCCGGTTGCTTACAGAAGATAAAACCCCGTTGAGATTCGATTTCCTTTTACTGGACATATAAAAGAACAATAGACAATATTTCTTTGTGTTATCTAATTTACTTATAAAAGTGTACTCATTACTTTCAACGTTTGTTTTTATAGTGACATGCCAACGGAGAACAGTATCGAGCCTCCATATGACATACTTCTGGAGATTATTAGAGATATAGGATTTGATATATTGGTGAGTTTATTCAATCATTTGACTTTATGGTTTACACGTGACTACATTTACTACGTTAGGTACTATGAGGGCTTGAAGAGCCCTCTGAGGTAACGGGTGGAATCAAACAACTATAAGAGCCCTCTGAGGTAACGGGTGGAATCAAACAACTATAAGAGCCCTCTGAGGTAACGGGTGGAATCAAACAACTATAAGACTCCTTTAAGTAACGGGTGGAATCAAACAACTATAAGACTCCTTTAAGTAACGGGTGGAATCAAACAACTATAAGACTCCTTTAAGTAACGGGTGGAATCAAACAACTATAAGACTCCTTTAAGTAACGGGTGGAATCAAACAACTATAAGAGCCCTCTGAGGTAACGGGTGGAATCAAACAACTATAAGACTCCTTTAAGTAACGGGTGGAATCAAACAACTATAAGACTCCTTTAAGTAACGGGTGGAATCAAACAACTATAAGACTCCTTTAAGTAACGGGTGGAATCAAACAACTATAAGACTCCTTTAAGTAACGGGTGGAATCAAACAACTATAAGACTCCTTTAAGTAACGGGTGGAATCAAACAACTATAAGAGCCCTCTGAGGTAACGGGTGGAATCAAACAACTATAAGAGCCCTCTGAGGTAACGGGTGGAATCAAACAACTATAAGACTCCTTTAAGTAACGGGTGGAATCAAACAACTATAAGAGCCCTCTGAGGTAACGGGTGGAATCAAACAACTATAAGACTCCTTTAAGTAACGGGTGGAATCAAACAACTATAAGACTCCTTTAAGTAACGGGTGGAATCAAACAACTATAAGAGCCCTCTGAGGTAACGGGTGGAATCAAACAACTATAAGACTCCTTTAAGTAACGGGTGGAATCAAACAACTATAAGACTCCTTTAAGTAACGGGTGGAATCAAACAACTATAAGACTCCTTTAAGTAACGGGTGGAATCAAACAACTATAAGACTCCTTTAAGTAACGGGTGGAATCAAACAACTATAAGACTCCTTTAAGTAACGGGTGGAATCAAACAACTATAAGACTCCTTTAAGTAACGGGTGGAATCAAACAACTATAAGAGCCCTCTGAGGTAACGGGTGGAATCAAACAACTATAAGACTCCTTTAAGTAACGGGTGGAATCAAACAACTATAAGACTCCTTTAAGTAACGGGTGGAATCAAACAACTATAAGAGCCCTCTGAGGTAACGGGTGGAATCAAACAACTATAAGACTCCTTTAAGTAACGGGTGGAATCAAACAACTATAAGACTCCTTTAAGTAACGGGTGGAATCAAACAACTATAAGACTCCTTTAAGATTATATTGTAAGCACGTCTTTACATGTTCTAGACCAAATTACCACTGACTGTTATAAACAAAAATCCTAATAGAAGAAATATGACGTTAGCTTGAACGTTCGAATGTAACCCGTTCTAAATTATCTCCGGCCTGTACTATGTGAGGTTGCCCTCATGCAGATAAACCTCTACAGTACCTACTACGCTTTGGAATGGGCAACTATACCTCGACTTTTAATCGTATTCAGTAACTTGACAGTCGAAGGGTCTCCAGGTCTTGACAAAAGAAAGACAGTGAGGTGGTGCAAGAATGAACGAAATTGTATGAACTTCAATAATGTACTTAAATGCAAACTTTTTATTTTAAATTTAATAACATGTCATAAAAACGAATAAAAATAATGATGTCAAGAACGACGTCTACGTCTAGAGTTGCCAGAGGAAATAAATTGACAAAAGTAAAATAACAAATGATTTTTATATTGTTTCTATTAGAATAAAATAAAAAAAGGAAATTACTACTTTGCTTAACTAATAACGACTTTTGTTAATAATTATTATTATATTCCACATCTTACATACGAATATTGAAAGTTTTATTTAAATTAAATCATTTTTATCATTCGTTCTTTACGCAAAATCGTTCACTACCCCAACACTATAGTTTTAGTATGGTAACATTATTTTTCTTTGAAAAAGTCGAGGTATAGCTTCATATTTTTGACTGACCGACTCCTTGACAATTCAAATGTTAAATGGTTTAATAGAAATGAATCCTTTCTTTGTATTTGACTAGTATCTATTTCTGTGAACTTTGGAAGAATTTAAGCTATTATTGATAAGACCAAAATGTCAATAATAGTGCAATTCGAATAGGGTCAAAGTATATAGGGTTTGGGAGGTCAGATAGGCAGTCGCTCTATATAAAATACTGGTATTCAGGTGCATCCGGTTAGACTGGAAGTCGACCCCAACCTGGTTGGGAATAGACTAGGTAGAATTATTATAGCTATACATAAACACCGCATCTAAAGCCATTGTATACATTAAAAGAACTAAGCAGATGCACAGGCAGACTTAAAAAACGTCTTTGTTTTATACTATCTATAGATTACTAAATATGAATGAATAATATCCTCGTGTTGGTGCGAGAACTAAAACATTGTAACTTGATAATAGGGGACTGTATTACAAAATTCTACAAAAGAAAACAAAGAAAGAAAGAAAGAAAGAAAGAAAGAAAGAAAGAAAATACGTTCAACGGTCAACTATACTTGAATGGCGAGAAAGAAATATGCAATCGCTCAGTCAACTTAAGTGGCAGTGGGCAGGGCACATTGCTCGCAGAACGGATGGCCGATGGGGCCGAAAAGTTCTGGAGTGGCGACCGCGAACCGGAAGACGTTGCGTTGGAAGGCCTCCCACTAGGTGGACCGATGACCTGGTGAAGGTTGCGGGAATCCGCTGGATGCGAGTCGCACGGGACCGGTCAATGTGGCGACACTTGGGGGAGGCCTATGTCCAGCAGTGGACGTCTATCGGCTGAAATGATGAATCGCTCAGTTACGCGGATGCAGTGCGCCGAGTGCGCATCGCTCAGTGTGCGCGCGCTGCTAGAGCGCGTCGTGCGCGGCCGCAGTGAGGTGCCTGCGGTCGTGCGGCGTGATATTCTCAACAGTCGACTGGCGTGATATTCTCGACAATTACTTTACCATGAATTATTTTTGTTCACAGAAAGACCAAACGGGCGTGAAAACGAAATACGCCCAAAACCCGCACTCGATGATGCAGCACGAGTACGACTCGGTGTTCTTCGTGTGTCGCAAACCTTACTGTATGTAGCCACGTACCAAGTTATAAGTTATTTATTATATAAAACGTTTTATATGTAGTTAACGTTAGAATTTACGGAAATTTTGTCATTTTTTTTTGGGCAACTGTTGGCCTGTTGTTGCGCTACAGTTGCGACACTATTACGCAGTTGTAAACTAAAGTTGCATAACATAATTTAGTATTGCTAGAAACATGTAGCTGATAATGTTCTTATATATGTATGAAGGACCGCTCATACGGGCAACTTAATTGCCCAATTTTAGTCAAAAATGACGTCATAAGAACGTCAAACCATTTTCTGTGAAATAAGTGTTTTTATTCATTCTGTGATGCCCACATGTACGTATTGTTGGTAGAAATATAACCACCACACCATATTAAGTGATTTGAAACAATTTATTAGACTAAATTGCTCCACTACTTTAGGCAAAAATTGCCCGCGTATGTGCATCTTGAAACATGTTTCCAGCAACACAATACCACGTTGCTGCGATAATGTTGTGAAACTTTTTAGTAACAAAATACGTCGATCTTAGCAACTGTTGTATTAAAGTCGCGCCACAGTTGCGCCACTATCGAAATAAGCACAAAACCTTTATGAAGTAACATGGATACTACTTGTTAGTTATGTGTAGCTACATAGTATATATGATATAATATGTTATTTATTATTATACCACGTGGGGACGACAATACGACAATAATTGAAAACACTGTTAATACTAGTGCATAGCAGTGAAATCTTGAAAAACCTACCTCAATCCAAACATCGAAATTTACATAAAAGCTAAATAGTAGTGATGGGCTGTATATGGGTTTTTCCCAATCAGCCGACTAGCTATAAAGATTATACAATATTATAGAGGGTGGCAGGGCATTGACGCCTTGCTAGAGTAGACATTTTCAGTTGGTTAAAAAAAAAAAAAAAACATCTGTTTAAAAAAAAAAAATGAAAAATTTCAACGAATGGTGGTTCAGAGTCATGTACTACTGTCTCTCTCTCTTCTCTCCCTCACTCTTTCTATTTCTCTCTATGACTCAAACTCAAACCATTTATTTCAGTTAAACTATTTATTTATTTAGGCACTTTTGAATTGTCAAAGAGTTGGTCAGTTAGTCAGAAAGTTGAAGCTAGTTGCCCATTCCAAAACGTCCGATCTCTATGGAGAAGAACGGGCAAAAAACTCCAAGGACACTCTTTTAAATCAAGATATTACTATTGTAATATCTTGATAATCCAAGAATAATCCACCCAGGATATTTCCTGGGTGGATTATTCTTGATGGTTCTATATATGAGAACGATGTAAAAAAAAAGGAAGGATCAATTTAAAATAAGCCTCTTAACTGTTAAATGATAACAATCGCAGTTTAAGCTACGCTTACCGCGGTTGGTCTGTGGATGGGTTACCATCTTTACATACCGAGACCCCTCCGTGCCTCGGAAAGCACGTTAAACCGTTGGTCCCGACTGTCATTCGCTGGTCTTTGACAATCGTTACGAGTCGTCAGGAGCCCGAAAGTCTGACGACCAGTCTTACCAAGGAATATCGTATTACCCTCGGTAGGGGTAGGTAGGGGTTCTGGAGGTCAGATAGGCAGTCGCTCCATGTAAAATACTGATATTCAGCTGCATCCGATTAGACTGGAAGCCGACCCCAACATAGTTGAGAAAAGGGTAGGGAGCTGATGAGTTCAGATTCCCAGTCTCCATGACTGAATCCATGGTAACAGATTGTGCTTCGACGTACCTTCCACTAATACTTGATTAAATTTTTGATTCTAGACTAAGAACGTAATTAGATAGATATAATTAAAATTACAAAGAGCGAAGACATAATTAAGAATACAAATTTTAATTTATTGTCTTATTGACGTTTCCACCCTGTATTAAACATATTGAAGGACGAAATTCTTTGAAATAATGGTTTGGGAAAAACTCAGTATTATTTTGACCTTTATGTGGACCTAAATTCCTACATTTTTAAGTTTTGTTGTTAAAAGCAAGACTGGTATTCAATATTGTAAGATAGTGTGTAAAAACTAAATGGCTTCCCGTTTTGGAGACTTTTATCCAATCCATTATTTCAAAGATGATTGGTTTAGGACAGCGATACTCAGCCTTTTTATCATTTGCCACTATTTTCCGAATATTCCCAGTTCTCCCCACATGGATTGCCACCAGGTGGCAACTGGGAATAAAATTCCCATTTGTCACCGGGTAGCGATTGGGAAGTTACTGCCTCCACTTCAAATCGCTGTGCACTGTGGCGTGGATCGCCAGCCCCCCTCATCGTTGTCTGTCTTACGGCCGCGATGAGCGGCTTGGCGGTCAGACTTTTCCAATGTGATTTTATCAGTAGATAAGTGACATTATTAGGGACTTACAAACAAAATGTTCTTCTTGGGTTGACGATCCACGCCGCAGTGCACAGCGATTTGAAGTGGGCGCAATAACTTCCCAGTCGCCACACGGTGGAAACTGGGAATTTTATTCCCGATTGCCACCTGGTGGCAACTGGGAATTTTATTCCCGATTGCCACCTGGTGGCAATCCATATGGGGGCGACGGGGAATATTCCCTATTTTCGACGAATCGTCGATTTAAGTAAAAAATTACTTAGCCCGTGCTTTGTCTTAGACATGCTGACGTCTCTATGAATAATGCTAAGCTAAAGTATGCGCTAAGTAATGTTTATTAATTGTGTATTTGTCAACTCAAGTTACCAAATGACTACTAAATACGTCATAGGTAGTTTTTGTAAGATCCGAATGACGCTTTTGGGCGACATCTGTGACTCAAGGAATTTAGTACATGACGCTTGGAGTTGTCGTAATAAAATAAATCATTAATAAGCTGATATTTAGGTTGAGATTCACAAACCGCACTTTGACGTTACTTTAGGACTTGACGTAAAGTGAGCGTTTTATTTGAATATGAACATTATTTGTGTAATATTAAAGTTAATAATTGTGTGAAACGCTTAAACATACGGTTATACGAATATGAATATTATTTTTAAAGATTTAAAGTTCATATTCGTGTGAAGTTAGTATCGCCGTTCTAAAACAACAGGGCAGCTGTATGCCATGTTATAATCGAAAGATCTCTACGCCACAAGATAAAAGAAATAGGACAATATAGTAGAGATTTGAGGTCAGTAATAGAGACAGTAATAGAGACAGTAATAGTAGAGTTACAGTAAATAGCTCTCATTGTAATATATTTTGTAGCCAGTATGTTGGTGATGGATGGACAGATCTATCTGAATTACAACCACAACATAATCAGCCTATTTTGTGCCCACTGCTGGGACGCAGGCCTTCTCTCTATAAAGGAGCAGGCCATAATCCACCACGCGGGCCCAGTGAGGGTTGGTAGATGTCACATGTCTTTGAATTTTTGGTTCTAGGATATGCCGGTTTCCTCACGATGTTTTCTGAACATCTGAATCTGATTATCTGAATTGATTATCGAAAAAAACCAAACTACTGAACCGATTTTGATTAAATAGGACCAATCTGAAAGTTTTAGTTTTAAATAAAAAAAAAAAAAATTGCAAATCGGCTTATAAATAACGGAGTTCTGAGGTAACAAACATGAAAAAAAAATATCATCACCACTGCTCTCAAATCAGTGAAGGAAATTATCGTGAGGAAACCGGCATGTCCTAAAACCAAAAATTCGAAGACATGTGACATCTACCAACCCGCACGGGGGCCGCCTGATGGATTATGGCCCACTCCCTCTCACAGAGAGGAGGCCTGTGTCCCAGCAGTGGGAACATTATATGCTAATTATGTAATCTGCTAAACAGTGGCGTGCATTGCATAAAGGCATATAAGCAGTGCCTACCTCGAAAAGTCACCATAAGCCTGTCAATTACATTTTAGTGTGTGTGCCCCACAATTAAGAAACTCACCAAATTATTTTTATTTATTTATTTACCATTTATGTACACACATATATAAACAGACAAGAAAAACAGAACAGAAAAAATAGGTACAGAGGTGATGCTTATTTCATAAGAAATCTCTTCCAGCACACCCGAGACAGGACTAGATACAGAGATGTAGACAGCGTGTGAAATAGTAAAGGAGACAGAAAATAATACATACAATCAAAAACATTTCACTTAAAAACTAAACAAAAATTGCGAGAATACACCAACATACATACAAATAAACATACATACATACATTCTTCTTTATTATACCTAACAAAAAACAAAATCTTCATACAAACTCGCGCAGCAGTAGGCAGTCGCCAGATGGCCTACTCGGCTCCCGTATTATTCGCACATGATCATTGGTCTTTATTCGTTCAAGTTAATACGGCGAAATTAAATTCCTGCCTACCTATTCTGAAAACCAATGCACGCCACTGTTGCTAATATACACTCATGTTGCAGAACTTCAGACATACTGACTTGATCGTCTTCCTTCATCGCGAACTCTTCGCAATCCTTCAGTGTATCTGTCCCTCCGTCTCAACAAACAATATAACTTTATTATTTAAGTAACTTTTTGTTTACGAACGCTAGTACATAAGCTGTTATTACAAAGTATTTTTTTTGTTTTAATTCTTGTGAGCCACTAGAAAACGGTGAAAATTGTTGCATTCACGGCTGACGAGAGAATGCATTCTTGAACTGTCAGTAAGTGTTTTGCGACTTTTATCATTATTTTAAATATCCCAGCATCATGCTGAGATAGGAGCCTTTTGGCCTCGTATAGAACTTTCTGGTTTCATTTTTCCTTATGTTACGTTTCTTATATAATTTGTTTTTTATTTTATTTTTGACTACGTTCAATTTAGTTTGTGATCTTCCTGTACGAGTGGCAATAAATACTTTTTATTTATTAATTTTTTATTAGCTACTAGAGTTGTCGCACTGACAGGTGTTTAATGTCGATGACAGGACTGCCACGGTTGTGTGGCTAAAATTTTCGATAGCAATTGTCTTGTCCTTTCTGCTGCTAACTATTACGATTCATGAGATACAGCCCGCTGACAGACAGACGGACGGATGGATAGTGGAGGCTTAGTAATAGGGTCCCATTGGCACCCTTTGGGTACGGAACCTTAAAAAACATTTTATCCGGATATACTGGTTTTTATGTGCCTAAGCAATTAGTCTGGGTACCATTTTGCTTATTGGCTAAAGTTTTGGCCCGAATCGTAGTAGCACGAAAGAAAAGAAAAACACAACTAACAAGGAAAATTAGGAAAAATAATTTTTGACTTTTCCCAATTCGTATATTTTAGTGACTCGCAAGAATTAGTTAATAATCGCCAACGCGATAGCGACTGAAACGTAATAGTTTTTTTTTGTAAGAAATAAGGAAGTTTATGGCCTATAATTATGTATACATCAATACATATTAAATATTTTCTTTTTCAAATTTATTGACTTTTTATAAAAATACTAAACAATGATGTCAGAAAGCAGAAGGTCAATTCCCGTAATTAAAAACGTTAAAAATCTAGTCGCAATCTCATCTCATCTCAGCGACAATCAATGTCGAAAATGTGATTTTAATTTTTTTTGTTGGTATTGTAATATGTATTGATGTGAACATGAAAGTCAAAATAAGAGCCGATGCTGATATCTTTGTAATGATACGAATGTGTTCAGTTTTTCTTTATTCCATATATTTATGGATCTATTCCATAGACACCGGAATTTGTCAGAGATGCGAATCTACACTTTGTATTGGGCAACTAGCTTCAACTTTCTGACTAAAAAGTTAATTTACTGTGACACACAATAAAATTGAAGCAACAAATAACAACTTTTGTTGTTGTTTGAACTTATTGCATTCAAATGGGGAATTAAATTGCACCATATGAATCAGTCTTCGCTAAGGTAGCCCGCGAAATTCAAATTTACTTAAATGTTTTGCAGTTTGCACGTCAGTGTCAGGTTGAATGTTGATTAAAATATGATTCGCAATCGCAACAAACATGGCTTTACAGAATTATATTGATTAGAATCAGCAATTCAACTCCTTGAGTTAGAATTGGCCTCAAATGTCATGATTTCATGAAACAGGGTAATATGAACTTGGAGAGATGTATTGATGATTTTTATAATTATAATTCTATAAAGAAATATTTGTTACGGCCGCGAATCATATTTAAATCAACGTACAACCTGATATTAATCTGAAAATTGCAAAAACGTGGGAAAATTTGTATTTCGCGGGCTGCCCTGATTCTTTCGCCTTCAGAATATTTCTTTACTTACATTAGTATGAATACAAAGAAAAAGCAGATCGGCTACGTACACACGTCCGTATATAAGTGATACATAGTCATAATTGTCTTTAATGAATAATAAACTAAACATAACGCACAGTCCGTTCACAGTTATTTTAACTCTGACAGCAGCAACCTTATTGTTACTAAAATAAAGATCACAATGATTTTGACAGACTTGTCAGTGGCACCAATCTAACATCAATCTTATTGTAATGGAAATAAAGATCACTATGATTTTGACAGACTTGCCAGTGCCACCGACCCAAAAGCAGCCTTATCGTTACTAAAATAAAGATCACAATGAATTTGACAGACTTGTCAGTGGCACCAATCCAAGATCAATCTTATTGTAATGGAAATAAAGATCACAATGATTTTGACAGACTTGCCAGTGGCACCGACCCAAAAGCAGCCTTCTCGTTACTAGAATAAAGATCACAATGATTTTGACACACTTGTCAGTGGCACCAATCCAAGATCAATCTTATTGTAATGGAAATAAAGATCACAATGATTTTGACAGACTTGCCAGTGGCACCGACCCAAAAGCAGCCTTATGGTTACTAGAATAACGATCACAATGAATTTGACAGACTTGCCAGTGGTAGCAATCCAACATCAACCTTATTAGAATGACAATAAAGATCATTGTGATTTGGACAGTGATGCAAAATCAGTGGTAAAATAATTATGAATGTACTAACGTACAAGGGGAATCTAAAAGTTGAAACAAAAGTTCAATTTAGGGAACTAGTTTAATGTATGATTATGTTTTTGGTGCATTGACTGGTTAGGAATATTGAATGTCTTGTGAAATAATAAGTGTCTTTGAAAACTTTTGAAAGGAAAATCGCAACATACAATGTTTAGTAAGAAACCGATGGAGTTTTCAGATGAAATTTAATTTGATAAATTAACCGTTTGTTTTCTATTTAATTTTCTCCGAAAGGATCCATCGATTTCTTACCAAACTTCAACTATATCCGACGACCTAAATATTACTTATCTCCTTTGGTGACCATACCTTAAAGTAAATTAACAACTGCACTCCAGAGCCACAAGGTACAAGCGATGCTTACTTTGTGACTCACCGAATCTGTCACATTGTATTTTTACTTTTTTATGAATAAACTTTATTATTATTACAATAAGGTAACACTATTTTGAAATTAATTAAAAGTCTGTATTTCAAACAGTAAGTACATTTTATATTTCAAGCCAGTCAAAGAAAAGAAACTGTTAGTTAAAAATATGTCTTAAAAGTTCTAATCGAGCTAATATATTTTATTTGTAATGGCTCGAAACAATGCTTTATTATAGAATTAAGGTCTTTGAATAATTTTTGTAATAATAATAGTTATGCTCTGTTAATTTTATGATGATTCGTTTGGCATAAAACGTCTACCGCTGGACATAAGCCTTCCCTTAGAATCGGCACAACGACCAGCACCCTAATAGCGTAACACACTATCGATCTCAATCTGAATCATTTTGAAGGATATCGCTAATCCATTGCTTCATATGTTCGAAAAAAATGTCTAATGAACAACGTAATAACGCAATGAATGTTGTTGAACTGTCAAAATGACAGCCATTCCTACTGATAGTGTGTTACGCAATTACCCCGCTGCTCACTGCTGTCCGTATCCATTCGATGCTTCACATCATAAATGACAATCGACTTTTATAAATCAAAGGTTTGTTTATTCAATTATCGATTATTTTTCTGAAGTTAATATACCGCTAAGTAAAGGTACAATTCCGAACGTGACGGCAGACCGCAACGGCATTGCGGTTGACAACAATTGAGGAGGAGAGTGTCGCTGCGGTTTTGTTTCCGAAGTCGAAGTCACATCTATGATGGGAGCGACACTTCTTTTCTTCAGTTTCGCAAAAGTAGTAATGTCGCTGCGGTCTGCCATTGCGGTTGGGCGATATTGCTGCTGCCATCGCCTTTGGAATTGTACCTTAAAAAGCTAAATACAGTCCGTTCATAGTTGTTTTACCTCTGACAGCAGCAACCTTATTGTAACGAAAATAAAGATCACAATTATTTTGACAGACTTGTCAGTGGCAGCAACCCAAAAGCAACCTTATCAGAATTAGAATAAAGGTCACTGTGATTTTGACAGACTTGTCAGTGGCAGCAACCCAACAGCAACCTTATCAGAATGAGAATAAAGGTCACTGTAGTGCAAAGTTAAGTAAAATAACTGTAAAAAAGACTGTAAGCTTATTTTTTAACTTGTCACACAAGTCATCATAAAAAGAACCAATTATAAAATCCCTATGATTTTCATTTTGATCTATTTAACATCTAATAAGTCAGATATATATCTGTTGATTCGAGATTTATAAGTGGTCTGTTGACAGTGACGCTTATATTATGCGTTAGGAGGAGATAGATGGAGTAAGAGATACAACTCACAATACATTGGAGTATTATATAGTCATTTTACTTCAATTTCGTACTGTATACCCTGTCCAGTAGGTAAACCGTTTTTTGACAGCTGCCTTAGAACGTAACTATTCCAGATTACGTAAAAGTTAACTTTAAAATGCGTAATAAAATAAATATATAAACTGCCTTAACTTCTTGAATTATCTTATTTATGACTTCTGACAGACATTATAATACCGTAGGTAAGTGTATCAGTTTTGGCAAAAAAAAAAACATAATTGTTGTGCGTAGTCCATCTGTCAAAAAACGGTTTACCTAATGGACAGGGTATAGTGCCGATATCAAGGTACAGACCCCATCCGCTCCACCCAGAGCGGGTGATGGTTTTTTTTTTTCCTGATGATTTCCCATCAGGAAAAAAAAAAAAAGTGATCTACAATCTTTTGTACGGACGCCAGCACATCAAGCTACTACAATCTGTCAAATTTATTTAATTGATTTTCAACTTTGTTGCTAAAGCATCAAGGTTAAAGGTTGATTGGGAAAATTTGACAGTTTCGGGTAGCTTGACCTACTGGCGTCTGTACTTTCATATTATTTTTTGCACAACCAAAACTTTTTTAAGGTCCTGCAGTAAAACCGCTGCTCTCAAACTCCGCCAGATTTTTTTGGGAGGAGTGAATTTTACTGTTCCTCATACATCTGTACATATTTATTTGACTTACTCTAATAACGATTAAAAACGCATAAATCAATTTTTTTATGCTTCTCATTAAATTATTCTCAGAATGTTTAATTTATATCGGCACTACAGTACGAATAGAGTAAAAATGCTAACGAAAAGTATATTATATGTATTATATTAGTTTTTGCATTACATAAGGTATACTGATTTAAATTAAAATTAGTTATTGGTTGCATGTTGTAAAAAGTTTGTATCGTGAGACTTGTGTAATGGTATTATAGAAACAGTAGGACAACTTGAAACAAATGTTTAATTTTTATTCTTAGATTATTATCGAAGTGATGCTGCAGTAATGGTAAAACTTTGATCTGCACCCTAATTGCGTAACACACTATCCATCTCAATCATTTGAATGATATTGATAATTTATAATCTATTGCTTCATATCCGACTCCACTCTGGAGTTTGTACTCCGAGCCCCAAGATACAGACTAACTGTTTAGTTTGGGGCTCACTAGAAAATACCATATTGTAACCTAGCTGTAGGTAATATTCTAAACTACTCATGTCATCTTAACTGTTGAGCAGTGAACCTGCTTACCTGGACAATAAATATTTTCTAGTTCGAAAAATCGTCTGCTCAACACCGTGAATGATGCAATGAATGTTGTTGAGCTGTCGAAATGAAACCTGTTGCTACTGACAGTGTGTTCCGCAATGACCCTGCTGTTTTTAAAACTTGTGTTAACTTATATAATCGTTTTTGTATTGGTCAGTCAGACAGATCAATGAAATGCCCGTTAAAAATGAGATTTCATCGATTTTCTGTTATTCAGGTTTTTATGACAGCAAAACAGTTTTACAAATAATATAAAAGTGACAATAATATTTAAATGATACAAACATTTATATTTAAATAAGGTAGGTTCTACATTATTTTAAGTTGTGTAAAAATATGTAAGTATAGTTATTGTTCCAAGTTGTCCTACTGTTTAAAACGCACTGTTGTTTATTTGTTAAGTGAAGAGATTAAAACAATGATTTATTGGTTATTTTTTTTCTTTTTATTTCTTATTCCTAGTTTTCCACTAGTTACTAGGTTTTGTTAACAGCAAGTCAGTCTTGTGTGATGGTTGTCTAACAAAGTTCCTCAAACTGTGATACAAAAAACATTACCTCCCTTTTTGGCTTCGCCGCAGTCGGGTACGGCCCGATTCAAACTTTATGGCTCTGAAGTGCACTACACGCTGCGCAGTACCTTCACCCCTCCCCCCCGCTGACACGTGAATTTCTTACTGCGCAACGACTCGCCTCATGTTCCGAGCAGCCACACTGCATAAAGTTTGAATCGGGCTTAAGTAGTCATAGTGTGCTGTATCCTTTTATCAGAGTGACAATTTTCGTAATTTTAAGTACGTTCACAGTCTCAATCTGTCAAAAAAACCTCAAATTTCCCTATATTTTGACATTTGTTTGTCGCTGAGATGAGACTGCGACTAGACTGAACGTTTTAAATTACGAGAATTGGCCTTCAGAATTGGAAATAAAACAACTAAGTAATCTGTCAAAGTTTTATTTAAATACTGTATATAGTATCTCCCAATTTTATTTAAATCTTCATTTGAATGGTTCATTTTGGCATAAGTAAGGAATTGTCGTCTCAACTTCAGGAGTTTTTGTGGATTTACGAACTGTGTGTAGCCCGCTTCTAGGATACATCCGGGGTAGTCGGGGAATTTTACTTCGCCGTCCATGTTCAGTTGTTTGGCTTCGAGAATCTGTTTTGATATTGATTGCGTGACCTTTTCCAGTTCGTAGAGGAAGTTTGTTGATGTCAGTGGTAACTGAAAGATGGAATAATGGCGGCGAGTTAATGGCTGAATGTAGAAGTAGGTTTTTATTGGTGACTGATTTTTATTTTATTTTTTTTTAAACTTTTTTTTTACTTTTATATGGTAAGTGGTAATGTGGCAGTGAAATGGGGCCATGATTGCTACATGCAGCAATAAAAATCGGTTGGTGTGGTTTTTAAAATCGTAACTGAACAAATCTGGGCAGATGAATTACGAATTCAACTTGAAAACGATACAAACAGTACTTTTAATAGAAAAAAAAACCTTTGTGGTGATCCAATAGTGTCCCGATACTTACATTCTGTGTACTCATATTAGGGGGCGGAGGTTTCTTCTCGAACAGCACTTTGTACACATCCTCTAAGTTCAGCTCATCTGTCGGCAGCACTGTGAACAGTGGACTGTCCCATCTGTTGTTAGAGTTTGGCTCTTCGAACCTGGAATATTTTGCAATACTCTTTAAACTGGCTTTGAATATCTAGGTCTGACCTTAAAAAATGTAAATAGTTGACGACACGGTTGGCGCAATGGCTGAGCGATCGACTGCTGCGCGTGTCGCGGGTTCGATTCCCGCATGGAACAAATATTTGTATTGCCTACAAAAAAAAAAAGCCTAAATGCTTGTAAACGCACCCACAATACAGGAGTAATTACTAGTGTGGGCCAACGTTAAAAAAAAAAAACGAATGGTTTTACTGCATGATAATTTTTGTCACTAGTTGGTTAGGTATCTACTGGGTCCTTGTGTTTCTAATAATATTCTTACAATCACTAACAATAATATTTCATTTAACATGTTTATAACTTTTAGAGATATAGACAACTAAATTGAAACTATGAGAACATTAGTTTAATGTTGGTGTATTACAGGTACAACTCTGGCTAGTGCAACAGGGAATACAGGTCATCATCTGCCTAGCCTTTTTCCGGGTCGGCTTCCAGTCTAACCGGATGCAGCTGAATACCAGTATTTTACATAGAGCGACTGCCTATCTGACCTCCACAACCCAGTTACTGGGTAATATAATACCCCTTGGTAAGACTGGTTGTCACACTTTCGGGCTTCTGACTACAAATTGAAAACATGAGAACATTAGTGAAATGTTGGGTGTACTATAGGTACAACTCTGGCTAGTGCAACAGGGAATACAGGTCATCATCTGCCTAGCCCTTTCCCAACTATGTTGGGGTCGGCTTCCAGTCTAACCGGATGCAGCTGAATACCAGTATTTTACATAGAGCGACTGCCTATCTGACCTCCACAACCCAGTTACTGGGTAGTACAATACCCCTTGGTGAGACTGGTTGTCAGACTTTCGAGCTTCTGACTACAAATTGAAAACATGAGAACATTAGTGAAATGTTGGGTGTACTACAGGTATAACTCTGCTTAGTTCAACAGATTCCCTGTCCACAGGGTGTGATGGTATATTACATTTATGTAAGATCATATGGAGAGTATTTTTTAATACTTTACCTCAACCTAGTCAAAGCATTGAACACTTCTTCAGTATAGGGAACATTGTCACCCTGTGCCTTTGTACTACTAACATCTTTATCATTCTGTCTCTCCAGGTTAGCCTCCCAAGCTTCATCATGGTTTCTGATAGTGTAGACTGTGCATTGTGTTGACTTTGATGCTTTTGAAGCACAGTATAGTTCGTAGCGGTACCCTGAAAGATGAATGAATGGTCCATAATTTTAGCAACATCTATACTAATATTATTAAGAGATAAAAGTGGGTTTGTATGTAGGGGCTAATCTTCAGACCTAAATATGTTAAATGAGAACTTTTATGTTAAAACAAGAAATTTCATGGGGAAAGGAAAGTCATGGGCAGAAGATAGTTCTTTTTAAAACACAATATTTATCTTTCTGTCTGTTTGTCTGTTAGTGTGCTTGGTACTTATTGGAATACTTACAAGGGACTCCGTTAAAACTAGCACACGTTAAAACAGTCCCAGAATCATTTACTATATAACCTTTTTGCAAGAGGCCCTATTTCTCAAAGCAAACTGAAATATTAGGAATAAAAAAATAAAGAGGTAAACTTCTTTGAAACTAACTATAGAAGTAGTAAATGGCTGTAGAATGTTTGACAATGTTTTCTGGACTGTCTAACGCCATTTAGTGTCTCACTTCTAGTTATTTAAACAAGTATTTTCATAAAAACACAGCACAACAGATGGTCTACTTTTGTGGTTTTTTACCTTTAATATAGTTACTTCCATCCAATATAACGACATTGTCCTTTCCAATAAGCTTCAATACCTCTGATTTAAGGTATCCCCTCACCCTTTTCTCTTTCTGCGAGTCCAAATATGTCGAGTTCTTCTCATAACCTAACTTTACAATAGCTTCGTCTTCAGATACAATTTCCACCTTTTTTCCGTGTTTATTTACAAAGAAATCTTTCAATTCTGTTGCTCTTGATGTTTTGCCACTCACAGGTGTCCCACAAATTAATATTAATGGCATTTTAATGGGTATAATGATTCAAAACTGTAGTATGAAAACAACGTCGTCTTGTCAATGTCAAAATCAATATGTGTGTCAAAATCAGCTGCTGTCATTCGCGTTTTGTTATTTTCCAGCTTATTTTCTGAATACACTGTATAGGCCAAGTAAAAGCCGTAGTGTAGGTTGAGACAAATTAAATTTTGCTGTCGATCGTTTTATTAGTCATTGTTCAAAAATGTGATATCTACCAACCCGCGCTGGGCTCGCGTGGTAGATTACGGCCACAGAGAGGAGGCCCGTGTCCCAGCACTGGGAACGTTATAGGCTCATTATGTATGTATGTATGCAGTATGTTCAAAAATACTTAAATACGCTTGAGGGTTTCGCAAAACGTTTTTTTATTCATAAACGTTCACATAGCAAATAAAATCACATTAGGTTTTTTTTTTTTTTTTTTTTTTTCGGGATGGGAAATCATCAAATGACCCCTCCCGCTCTGGGTGGAGCGGAAGGGAGTGTCAGACTCTTACTGACTAAAACCCACCCATGTTCCTTCCTTCGCCCTTTATGTTCCGGGGTAGCGGTAACCCTTTCGGACAATCCCGCTGCCCCGGCAGGCTTCGGCCCTGAGGGGCCCCTCGTTATGCTGACATCTCTTTGAGGCGCGCGTGGAACACTTACGCGCCGTCCGGCACGGGCCTGGTCCTAATCGGGCGGTGAGCTACCCATTGCTCTCCGCCCGCAGGCCCGCGCCTACGGTGGCCGGTAGTCGTCACTCGACTCCCGACGCCCGGGGCGTCTCCCGCGGCGGCTGGGACGGGAGGCTCTCTCCCTCATCCGTCCCGCCACCTCCTTCGCTAGCATGACTGCTTCGCAGAAGGAGGCGACTGCCTCCCACTCCCTCTCGCCCCGGACCATGGCTTGCACCAGGGCCGGGCGCGAGAGGCCGCCGCCGCTGCCGATCGCCTCTACGAGGACACGGCGGTGCTCCGCCCAAGCGGGGCAGACCTCCACCGTGTGCTCCACCGTGTCCTCTGGGCGATCCTGGCAATGGTGACACCCGGGCGTTTCCTCCCGCCTGATGATGTGCAGGAACCTCCCGAAACTTCCGTGTCCGGTGAGGACCTGCGTCAGGCGGTAGGTGAGGGCGCCGTGGCGCCTCTCTAGCCACTCCTCAAAGAGGGGTCTTATCGCCGCTATCGCGGCGTGCCCTGCGCTGGGTTGCGACAGTCGCTCTTTCCATGTCGCCATGAGATCGAGTCAGAGGTCCGTCCGCTCCGCAGCAATTTGCCGCGGGAGCGGACTTTCCCCCCGGCGTAGTGCCTCCGCGCGCCACTCATACAGGCGCGCGAGGACTATCGCCTCCAGATCCCATGGCGGCAGTCCGGCAAGGAGGCTTGCCGCCTCGCGCGAGATCGTGCGGTAGCCCCGGATTAGCCTTACGGCTACCACCTTCTGGGGCGCGTTCAGGTAGTGGGCGGCTCGCCGCCGCAGTGAACGCGCCCACACCGGGGCCCCGTATAGGGCCATGGACCGCACGACCCCCGCGTAAAGCCTCCGGCAGGAGGCGTTTGGCCCCCTAAGGTTGGGCAAGAGCCGCTTGAAGGCGGCCCCAGCCCGTTCCAGTTTGGGGGCCAAACGTCGGAAGTGCTCGACGAAGTTCCACCGGCTGTCGAGGACGAGACCCAGGTACTTCATCGTCGTCTCGATGCCGATGTGAACCCCTATCACATTAGGTTCCGTTAGACAAATAATAGAGCAAGTTTTAGGAAAAGGACTAATAAAATACAATACATTTTAAACAATTTATTTTTTTAAACAATTGCACATTACTTAACTTTAGTAAAAATAAATAAATAAATTAAAAGGGAGATCAAATCAAGAGATTATGAATTTTACATCAGAATGGAAATGGCAAGTCAGGTATATTCACAGCGCGATCAGGAAGTTAACATAATATGAACTCTATTTGTCAGGCAGTAAGATCGTTACTTGTAATTTTATTATTAAACTTTTATTACCACCAGCAATCAATCAACCTACAATGGGACAACGTGGTGGACTATGGCACATATCCTCACACAGACGGAAGGCCTGCATCCCAGCAGTAGAACCATTTTATGCAGGTTATGTAGACGGTTACTGCCTGGCAATTACAGTTCATAGTAAGCCCTCAGCGTCGATTTGATCAAGCCTGATCGCTTACTTAAGATAAAACACATTAGTTTAAAAATATACAGTCAAATAAATAACATTTACAGTTTATATTAAAGTAACAATTTACAGAATTAATTTTGTTTTATTATCTTCTGTTGTTAGAGAAATCAGTAGGGCTTAAAGAGTCCCTTCAGCCTTTAACCATGTCCCTAATAATGGACTATTAATAACAATATTTTACAGCTCGAGTAGGCCGGTATTTGGATGTGTGGCGAAATGTGTGTACAGACGCCTGCGCATCAAGCTACTACAATCTGTCAAATTTCTTTAATAGATTTTCAACTTTACCGCTAAAGCATTAGGTTCAAGGTTGATTGGGAAAATTTGACAGTTTCGGGTAGCTTGACCTGCTGGCGTCTGTACTATGGCTCAATTTACACTGCCGCGGAACGGAGTGGAAACGAGTTTTGGTAGCAATATTATACATAGCAAAATGAACTTTATGTCAATTGTCTAACGCACAAACTAGATACGAGTTTATTACTAGCATTCCCGAGAATGCGCGATAATTCTCCAGAAGATGCGGGACCTGTGCGTCTGTGTGTATTTAATTTGTGCGTTACTCTTTTGACATAAAGTTCATTATGCTTTGTACAAAAATTGAGCTTATAGGTACACCTCTGCCTAACCCTTCGGGGATTACAGGAGTGATGTGACGTTACGATAATATTTTACAGCCCTGTTTTCGTTAAGTGCTGAATTACGCCTTAATCAAGATCTTCCAAATACCTACTTCAAATAGGGAATTCACTTACTTAAAGACCGTTTTTAATTTACGATTTTCAACTTTCGGCGCTTAGCTGAGGGTTGAAAATCCAACAGTGCGCTTTTATTTAGTCATTAACGTAGGTCTGCCTAATGTTAGTAAAAGTGGGCATTAATTCATCACTACTTTCGGTTTTGTACAGTCAGTACTTCGCGCAAAGAATTTGTACGCAGATTGCTTTTGCATTTGTAGGTACAGCACCTGGGCGTTTTCTCACTGCAGGCATTGATTTACTGCAGTGGAAAACGCCCATGTTGGGGCTTCTCTAAGTCCATCAACGAAGATATGGGACCGTAACTTTTTGGGACGGGAAAATACATATACTCCAACAACAACTGTCAAATTGTGTCGTCATTCATGCTTAGTTTGGGCTCGGAACTAATGTTACGTCCAGGGGTGTTACGGATTATGAAAGGCCCGTAACTTCGGATTAATTGCTTAGGGTGTAGCCCCCAGGCCTTTATACTCTTTTAGCCCCTCTTAAAAGTCAATATAATTCATGTGCTCAGACAGGACGCCTCGTATCCAAGTGCTGGTGACTTTCACGTTGTGGTAGATGCCCGGCTGGTGGTCTACTCCGCAGCCGAAGCCTGCAGACGTGATGCCGACTAGGTAGTAGCGGCCGTTGTCTGACACTATTAGGGGGCCACCGGAGTCACCTAAAACACGAAAGAACAATATTAAACTCAAAATCAAAGTATTTATTGCAATTAAACTATTTACAGGCATTTTTGAATTGTCAAATAGTCGGTCAGTTAGTCAGAAAGTTGAAGCTAGTTGGCCATTCCAAAACTTAGATCTCTATGGAGAAGAATGGGCAAGAAACTCCAAGGATACTGTTTTAAATCAAGATATTCCAAAATCTTGGGTACATTATTCTTGTTGCTTATATATGTGAGAAGACGGATGAGAAAACTGTTAAATTAGCTAGGCTTAACAGAGTTTTAGATCTTAGAAGCTCTAAGTTATTTTTAAGACCCACTGCAACTGGGATCAATACTCCCGTTCGTAGACGAAGGCGTAATTGCTTCGTCTAATTTTTCTCCAGGCCTTGTCAAAGGCGCAACATACATAGGCCTGCCGGTACGTTAGACGAGAGATCTCGGCATATATGGACGTCTGCCAAGTCATTTTATTCGATAAAAATCTGAGATAAGTTGCCATCATCCACAGTCAAAGAGATAAAAGTGATGGAGTCTGAAATCTTGGCTAGATGGATGGACGATATCCATTATCTCTTGTTCGTGGCTCTCTTGAGATTAAATTGTGGGTAAATAATAGAAGATTACCTAAGCATGCATCCTGGTGCCCGTCGGAGTGTCCAGCACAGATCATCTCGGAGTGAATCTCTACCGAGATCTGTTTACTCCTGTGCCAGTTTATGCACTGTTCTTTACCTGTAAACAAAATATTTCGTTACGAAGAAAAACTGTCTCACGAATGGCTTGTTAAGACGTGCAGTTTGAGTGTTGCGAAAGATCTCTTGATTAAATTGGTCAGTGAATTTTCCAGAATATTTTCGCTTATTGGGAAATGCAGTTCAGCAGATGGAATACATTGAGTGGTATTAAATGGTGTTTAAAATCGACTTAGGAAGTGAACAACATTTATTTAGTTGTATAATGTATAATGTTATTGTTGTGTTTTTATTTTATTTTATGTTGTATATTAGAGTACAAATGTCCATAGTATAAGTGTTTTGTATTCTTTACTAGAGTATAAGTAGTATATACGTTAAGTTTTATACCCACGTGTACATTAGGTTCACGTTGTAAATATTCGTATGCCGCTAGTAGCGGCGGCTGTGTTATCCATATGTACGGACGCCAGCACATCAAGTTACTACAATCTGTCAAATTTCTTTAATAGATTTTCAACTTTATCACTAAATCATTAAGGTTCAAGGTTGGTTGGGAAAATTTGACAGTTTCGGGTAGCTTGACCTGCTGGCGTCTGTACCAACCATCTTTGTACCTACCATATCCGACGAATAAATGTCTTTGTCTTTGTCTTTGAACATTTAATATTCAATGTAGATTTGTATAAGGTCTCCAGAAATGGTTCCACAATTTTCGTGAAAGCAAATTAGAAAGTAAACACTTACTAAGTATAGGCACCGTCGCCGACCTCAGCATGTTAGTCCCAGTATGTCCCGTGCTTGCGTCAGTCTTGCCCCAGCCGGCGATCACACCGGCCCTGCCTCTTAGCTCCATGTCTCTCTCCGGCAGACATATCGGCAAGATATGGGTAGTATAGGTGATAGGTCGCGACAGTTTGAGGAGTGCTATGTCGTAGCGGTCAGGTTGCGTCATACGGAATTGGAAGAGCGGGTGGAGAATTTTTTGGACGACCCTGTAAGGAAAGAAATGGTTTTAAGAATGTTGCATTGACTAAGTTTTAAGCACCGTATGGAACTTCTAAAATATTTAGGTTGGTATGTATGTTTTGTTTTGGCTCTGAATTTCGGAGGCATAACACGTACACGTATGTCCTAGAATAGTATGTTCTTTTTTTCCGTGAGGAAATCCTCATGCGTACCCACAGATTTATAAACTAAAGGGAGATATGCCAAGGGGGCGTGGCGCGTGCGAACAATGTATGCACAAAACAGAAACAAACGCGGACGCCGTTGATTTGTCAATAAGAATGGTCAATGTAGTTGTGTGTCTCTACGTTGCGATCTGCGTTACGCGATTGACTCGCGTTGAGTGTGGTGACTGTTATAGTGTGAGTGAGCGCGTGTTCGTATTGTAGTGCATATGTAGTTGAAGGCGACAGCCGGACTCGAACAGTTGGGCAGCCACACCATATCTCCCTTTAGTTTATAAATCTGTGTGCGTACCCTCTCTCTGGGGAGAACGGAGGGTTATGTCGGACTACTACCGATTACAAACTCACTGTTCCTTCTGGTACTCGTATCTATATCCTGGGTCCCTGACTTATGCTACTAGAATAGTATGGTCGTGACACTTGCACTCACGTTAGTAAGGCAACCGTGTTAACCTATGACGACTGATGCAGTCAGATACCTACTGCATCGGGATACTTTTCCCTAAATCAATTAAGAATAAAAACAAAAGAAGATTTTATAGCTTACCCCAGTTTCCTTGCAGTATGGGCGCCGGCGCTAGTATCCAACGCTCCCAGCCACACGGTAATGTCACGAGGACGAGCTCGTGACACGCAGTGTGCTGCTGTAGCGACGTACCAGCGAGACACTGAAATATACGAAAATCCGATTAGAGCCGAATCGATGCTATTAAGCTACGCCATATTTAAAGCTACAGTGGCGACATCTACATCGCCTCATGCGAACTACGCATGACACTGACGTCACGCAAAATCCTGCTTTGCGCAAGCAGAGCTTACCGCGCAACTAGCATATATGCAACGTCCCGACATCAATCGTCGGGCTGTTGCCCACCAGTCACCCGTTAGGTCGGAGGATCCTCACTTTTCTATGAAGGTTTTAAAGTTCACACATGAACTTTAAACCATGTTCCTCAGACCTCTATACAGACAAAACTGGCTGAAAGTTAAATATTTCTGATGGAAAAACACAATAACACACTGCCCGACTTTGAAAATCAAAATCAGGACAGTTGCTCAGCAGTCACTCTTGCGACCACATGCCAACAAGCCTGTTAAGCATTTTGGCTTACCCAGTACACCACCACACTGAAACTCGGAGATCCTGACGTGTGCCTGCCAGGGAAACTCCGCGAACCTCGCCTCTCTGCCGCCGATGATCCTCTTCTGTATCATCTTCGTTGAAGACAGGCCGCAATCCACCTGGAAACCAATCGTAGGAAGGTGTTAGGTCTACGTTGTGAGAATACCAGCTTTTATTTGTATGTTTGTTATGAGTTCCTCTAAACCAGGTGACTGCTGAGGCCTGACGGCTGAATGGTAAGTGGTTACCATTGTATTAAAGACACCTGAGAGGACCTTAGTACTAAAATTGTTTATCTACCCAAATAGTCTAAAGTTTCATCGGACTGTATCGGCTTCATCATGGCGTCTACACCACCACATGCGAACTAGGACATCACACTGACTTCACACAAAATCCTGCATCGCGCAAACAGAGTTTACCGCGCAACTAGCATATCCTGACATCAATCGTCAGGCTGTTGTCCACCAGACACGACACCCGTCTGGTCGGAGGATTCTCCCTTTTTATGGAGGATAAGTAAACTTTACACCCTGTTCCTCATGCCTCTATGGGACTTTTTTCACTAGTATTTTTGAGGCCCGGTAACTTTAGGTTTATGTCGACGGGCCCACCATTCCATATAGATGAAGACGTTTAACAACTTTATCGCTAAAATCGAAGTACCGTCTACTTTTTTACTTTCTTATATAGACTAAAGTCAGCAAGTTTACCTGAGGGACATCATCATCAGCTCGTCTCCGGAACACGTTGGCGGGCACCACGCTACGCTGCGGCACTTGACGCAGCTGCGGAGGCACCACCTTGTACTTCCAGTCTGATGCTGGGATACTGGAAACACAAAAGATATATGGTATGAACACCCGGTGGAGTATCTTCTTGACTATCACTAATCTGCAGAACTAGACTTTTATTTATAAGAACTTGTTGACGGTTCAACAACATTCATTGCGTTATTTACGTTGTTGAGCAAGTAAATTTTTCGAACATAATATGAAGCAATGGATTAGCAATACCCTTCAAAATGTTGCAGATTTTAATTGATAGTGTGTTATACAATAAGGGTGTTCTTTGGTGTTTTTTATACTAGAAATGTGCAGCCCCTTTAAAGCTAAAGCTCGAAATTAGAATGTAAAATGATATAGCCTATCATAGATTGTACATATTTACGGTAAAGAGAACCTGGACCAAAGGGCCTGTCTTACCAAAAATGGCTAAAAATATCAGCCTGAATATTTCAAACAGGATGAAACGATCTTACCTGTTATCCAGCACATCATTCCTAATCGGCTCATTGGATACGCAGCAAGAGAACAGCCAGCTCCCACCACAGCCCCTGACCCGGGTGCCCCCTCGAAGCCAACATGTCAGCGACAGGGTACAGGGTCGCACTTCCGAACCCAAGTTACAGGTACTAGGGTAGCCCAGGATAGAGGCTAGCATACGACTTGTTAGGGCTGGAAAAAGAAATAACATTTTATAGTAGGGGTCTTTAGTTTAATTTTTGTTCCAGGCTTTTAGAACTGCAAAAAATGGTCTCAGGTAGATTGCTACTTATGAACTGAAGTAAATAAAGTCGTTATTAGTTTTGTGATGTTAATACCTTTACATACTATTGTATAGAATCAAGTTCTTCTAACTTAACAGACAGATTTGTTTCTAGAGTCCGCGCAAACTAAATCTGCGCGCTGTCAAAATCGGAAATAATCGTTTGCCGCCATCTCGACGTTTATATCAAGTGTCAAGAGAGTGTGCTGTGTTCCGTGTGTTCCAAAGTAAATATTCGCTATCATTATGCCGAATGTAATTACGAGTGCTGGTAGGGATATAGTCTTGTAGTTCAAATACGCGCGGACTTAGCTTGCGTGCACTCTAGACAGTTTGTTGCCGTTTCTTCTTCCCAGCTAAAGCGGGCGTTTTGGGGGACTGTCTTAAGTAATTTGTCACGTTCAAAAAGTGCTGATGAATTAAATGACTGGACTTTTGGTGTAAAAATACCTCCATAAAAGCATAATTACCTTCATCATTGTATGACACAAAAAGATGTCTTGCACATTGATATTGACATAGGTTTTAGGATCAAAAATACTTAGACGTCTTTAATTTGGTCCTTTATTCCTAACAGTTTTCTGAGCTTATGATATTAGGACCATTTGCTATTAGCGCATGTTGCTAATACGACGAGCTGCTCACAGGTCTTTTTGCTTTTAGGACATTGTGCCCATAGGACGTTTTACTTAAATGTCCTTACGATACGAAAGGAAAATTTTGTACCTCTTTTTTCAACTAATGTGTAAAAACCAGGATTTCATTAAAAAAATATATCGTAAATAATACCTACATTCACCAGCAACAGTGCCCGTCACATTCAAAATAACGAGCGGAATCAACCATTTGTTGAGCCGCCATCTTGTTTCTGGCGCATTCTTTCTCCTTCGTGTTTCGTTGGACTGTCCTCTATGTTTAAGGTACGTTTGGCGCCATGGTACCTCATGTTTCACCGTTGACATGGCGCTATCGACTGGTAGTGTCGGGACATAGCGTGTGCTGTGGCTGCGCTTCTGTATAAGAGGTTATATCTGGAACAATGAGATTCTGGTTTAATATTGCATATTCAGTCCATAATGATCCCACTGTTGGGACACAGGTCACCGCTGAGAAGGACTGGGCTGTTACCCATCACGCGGGCCCAGTGCGGGTTGCTGGATTTCACATAAATATGTCTTCGAAATTTTTGGTTTACTCAAGATGTATTCCTTAACCGTTTTGGAGTCGAACGTCGAAAAATTCGGGGCCATTAGGAGGGCCACTGCTGCTGCAGTTGCGTAAAAATTACAGGCTTTTACAGGGATGAATTTTTGGAACCTCAGACTACAACACCCTGCCCTTGCTTTCCCTCTATTATACCTAATGCTTTTTTGATTGATGCCGTCTACTTAGACAGATAATTAAGTATGTACGTAATACGGGCTGGTGTCCGCTACTCCACGTCAATGTACGTATTTTGCGTACAGGTGGGAAAAATGATAATTCGATTCACCCCAGCTTCTCAAGGAAGGCCAGCTCAGCGCCTTGTTGTTACTGACAAGTGACAATCTCACTGAGGGCACTTGGTGGGTTACCCTGTATGTGGCAACTACCGGCAATTATCTTTTACTTAATAAACATTTTAAATTGATTGACAGACAATGCACAGCCTATAGCTATAGATATAAAGTCAATATGCGTGTTGCCTGATGATTTTTTGAATTTAACTATTTTATTTTCAAACTCAAACTCAACTTGGTGCTACAACGAAACACGGACAAAAATAATATGAATTTAATTTATATTTATACTTAAGTTTTAAATTTTTCACAAGAGTGTCTTATAAAACGAAGGTGAGTCACTAACGAAGAATTTTCGAATATAAATTCATCCCCTAAAGGGGTAAAATGATGATGAATAATTGTATGGGACTTCGTAATTTTTCTTACTGATGGGAATTCCTATCGAGCGCACGGCTTCCAATATTAATACATAATCAGCCTATAATGTTCTCACTGCTGGGACACAGGCCTCCTCTCAGTGAGCAGGAGTGGGCCGTAATCCACCACGCGGGCCCAGTGCGGGCTGGTAAATGTCACACACCTTCGAAGTTTTGGTTATAGGAAATGCCGGTTTCCTCACGATTTTTTCCTTCACCATTTTGGGAGTAGCGGTGTTGGAATAATTTACACAAAGTAAAGCGCCTGGCTGGGTTCGAACCTACGATCCACAACTCGTAAGTACACCACAAGTCGTGGCCTTTACCACTGGGCCACCACTGGTCTTTCCAATATGAATAATCTTGTTGTTTATAATAATTGCTTACTGTTTATTACTTAGTACAATTAGAAATCAACTTTCATGTTCGCGTTGATAGAATAATGACAGCTGTAACAAATGCCTGCGTCAGTTCAGACGGGTCGAGTCCTACAAGACGAGCGATGCGTGCAACTTTCGCTACTAATTAACGCAAGAGACGCTTGTAGGCTTAACTTTTTAATAAGGTTTTGATTGGTAGTAAGACGTTGTATTGTCTTTTTAGAGGTTTCATTTAAAAGAATAGTTTTTGGATGCAAGAACCAACACATGAAACCAACATTTAAAATTTAAGCGTATTTGTTTTCAGCGGGATTGTCCGAAAGGGTTACCGCTACCCCGGAACATAAAGGGCAAAGGAAGGAACATAAAGGGCAAAGGAAGGAACATAAAGGGCAAAGGAAGGAACATAAAGGGCAAAGGAAGGAACATAAAGGGCAAAGGAAGGAACATAAAGGGCAAAGGAAGGAACATAAAGAGCAAAGGAAGGAACATAAAGGGCAAAGGAAGGAACATGGGTGGGTTTTAGTCAGTAAGAGTCTGACACTCCCTTCCGCTCCACCCAGAGCGGGAGGGGTCATTTGATGATTTCCCATCCGGAAAAAAAAAGCGTAGTTGTTTTGAAAAAAAAAAATACTGGAACGACGATAATTCGTGTCTACTTAAAGGCAAAAACTTAGTTTGCACTATCTGAGGCGATAATTACACGATTTTTTTCAAGAATTAGGTTTGGGAAATGACAATTTATTATGATTACGTAAAAGTTACTGCACCTCCTATTTCGATTTGTCGCAAGTTTTCATCCTGCAACCCAATTGCGTATCACACTATCAATCTCAATTTGAATCATCTTGAAGGATATTGCTAATCCATTGCTTCATATGTTCGAAAAATGCGTCTGCTCAGCAAAGTAATTAACGCAATGAATGTTGTTGAACTGTCACAATGAAACCCATTGTTACCCCACTGTATAATAATGTGATGACATTCGCTTACTACTCGATAATCGAAACATACAAATTACATAAATATTGCGCGTACGATGATTGCTTAGAATACAAAATAGGATCATTTGCAAGTTCAACGAGAAGAGATATTTGGCGCAGTGGTCGAGTGTTTGACTCACTGGGCCAGCGCTAAGCCATTCTTGTCGGTCACAGCACCAGCACCTCCTGTGTGTGTAGTTTCATCACTTCTGCGTTCTCGAAAATATAGTTTATTTCGCCTTTGATTTACTTAATGAAGATATTATCCTACTAGTATTATAAACGTGAAAGTTTGTATGGATGGATGGATGGACGTTTGTTACTCTTTCACGCAAAAACTACTGAACGGATTTGGATGAAATTTGGCACACAGATGGTTTATAACCAGGATTAACATATAGAATTTTATCCCGATATTCCCACGGGCTCGAAACTTATGCGGGAGAAACCGCGGGGCGCAGCTAGTATTATCATAAAATAAAAGTCTAATGTTATTAAAAGGATAGGTAGTTGAAGATTAAAGTGTAAATTTAAGTGTCGAAAAGACACAACAATTACAATTTACAAGCTAACACTAAAATAACAAAATTATATCCTAACTTAACTAAAACTATTCACAAACTAAAATATGGCGTCGAAAAATTCATTCCCATCGCTGTCAACTGATAATGTACCCAAGAGACTGGCGGCATTGCACAGAGCACTTTATAATACGGGTATAGAGTGCCATTTCACGGTATTTTTATGCCAACCTGTCGCGAGTGGCGCCATCTGGAAATCTTGTTCCTAACTAACCATACTATACATACCTATACTATATATATCCTTCATTTTCATTTGATTGCTTTAGCAAATATTTCCCAGTTATAGATTGATTTATGTAAAACCATGTTTGGCAGTGTGAAATTAATTTTACAGTAGTTTGAAAATAAAAACTGCTCCACATGAATTTTAACCAATCTATACGCATGGAAAATATGCACATTTATTCTCCTAAATCGTTTTTAAAGGTTAATTTAGTTTTTAATTAAACAAGCTTGTTTTTGAATACTCAATGCATAGATTTATTTCTCTGTTATTGTTCACGTTTACGTAGGTAAACGTGAACAATAACTGAGCACTAAAGTAGTTTAGTGCACATTTTTCACTTCAAACATGTCGACAATTCTATTTACAATAATTATGTAGGAATAATATTATTAATTAATACATATTAGCAAAATAAAATATGATGGTGTTAAGAATAATAAAATATGTTGGTCAATACACATTATTTTGTCACTAAAACAATGTTATATACCTACTTAAATATAGTTAGTGCCAAATGAAGATTATAAGTCAAAATGAAATACGATGATGATGATATGAAATATTGGATAAACATTATTTTGTCACCAAAACCTTGTTTTGTGATGTTCACAGGTATCAACAGAAATGAAAAAAATGTCGACAGTTTCAATTAATATTATTAATAATTACATACATATAAAAATGTTGATAAGTTAAGATTACTTAATAATATATTTATTTTTCAATTCCATATTTTTTTCGTTTATTATAATATTCTTGAGCATATTTTTTCATTTCCAACCATATTTTAAACACTTTGTGATGACCCATCCACAAACGTAACCTCTTTATCCAGCTCCTTCCACTGGTTGAACATTTGGAGCATCGAACAATAACTCTTCATTTAAAACGATTTCTTCATTTGGAAAATCGTCATCCTGCTCAACATAGTTTTTTTCGTCTATCATCAAAACACTTAACTAATAGCGTCCAAATATCGCAGAGACCGATTCAGTCGGCCTTCGCCCCGCGGATAAAGTCAACGCAAGGACGGACTGACGAATCTGATGATGCTCTCTTCAAGCTTTTACGGAGGAGAAGAGCTTCAACTCAACGTATTAGCAGCAAAGAATACTATGACGAATACAGTATAAACAATACGAAAACCACTCAGCGCACACGCAAGTTGCACAACGTACCGGCCATAATGTTTCAGAAAACAATAACAACGGTTTCGACAACTTCGAATTTTGACATTTGTTTTTTTTATAGCAGTCGATAAAATAAATCAAAAAAATATATTTATCCGTAATTTAATTCTTTAAAATTAAACTAAAATAATGAAAATTTATTAGAAATGAATATAGTCATTTTCAACAATTATAAAGTCTAAGTCGTTCTGTAGAGACATCTAGTACGTCTATGTGAATTATTTGCCTTAAGTTTAAGGAACAAGATTAATAGATGGCGCACCTAAAAAAATAGCTGTGAACATTATGGAAGTTTAGCCCCCCTGCGGCATTGCCAGTGTCGAACATTTTATACCCAAAAATTAAAGTGCAATGAGTTTTGGCATATTCGATCTCAAATAGCAGCCGATGGATTACTTAATCGACCTATAATGTTCCCACTGCTGGGACACAGGCCTGCTCTCTTTGAGAGGGAATGGGCCATAATCCAGCACGCGGGCCCAGTGCGGGTTGTTGGATGTCACATGTCTTCGAATTTGTGGTTCTAGGACATGCCGGTTTCCTCACGATGTTTTCCTTCACCGTTTTGAGAGTAGTGGTGTTGGAATAATTTACACAAAGTAAAGCGCCTACCTGGGTTCGCTGAGGGGATGATGATGGACTTTCGTTGTAATAGAAAAAATGCCCAATAGGTCATTTTCCATAAGAAAATAGTACTTTTTTTTCTAGCTTTCTAACTTTATTTGTTGGGTATGAAATGAATGATGTCCTTTCTTGAAATGGTTTGCTAAATTACAGAAAAAATACATTACTGACTGGTTTATTTCGAAAAATAGGGTTTTTCAATATGGCTTATCTGCTATGTTATATATAGATGTTGAAAAAAGTGGTGCAGCCACGTGCAAGTAGACGAAAACGACGTGTTATTTAAAAAGTAGTTAATAGTAAAAAAAATATCAAACGTCAGTCTCGCGTCATTTTTTAGAAAACTTGTTGGGGATATTACCTAGTGATTTTCCATGAATTTTGAATAATCCCTTTGAGAGAAAATATATAATAAAAGTAGAAGAAGGAGTAGTAGTATTTGAAGAATAAATTTGCCAGTTTGACATATTTTCTATGCAAAAGCTGTCAAAAACGCAATATTAATTCTTGTCGAGTAAATACAGACTGGAATGCGGAGTGAGGCAGGGGGGGTTGAGCTCGCCCTTGGTTTTTAACTTATATATGTCGCATCTTTGACTATTCATTGGTTTAGATGCTCAATTGATTTTTGTAATACCGGTGAATGCAGTGACGTCACATGTCACGTGAACGGAATTGGTTGGAGGGGTGTCGATTTTAAAGTTATAAAACCGCGAGTCGCAAGAAAACTTGGCTCAGAACGATACTTCAGATCGGACCTCCAATCGGGATCGGTGGTTCACAGGTACCTTATTAGTATTGTCTGTAACTATTATAACCGTTATTATTTAAACTGTGCTGTACTATTATTCAAATAAACCTTTTTGCAAGTATTTGGTATTGTTACTGTATTACTTGAGACCTACGCCATGGAACCTCTACCTCAAGACCATACTGATGATGATGAACAACATAAATGTAATGTAATGGTTCAATCGTTGTCTGATTAAATTAATTATATTATATTAATTCTTTAGATAAAAGTTATCTGATTGTTGAAAAATCAGGTCTGAGTAGTTTATTTATGAAACAATAAGATATTTCAATGTAGGCGTTTCTGTTAGTGAGATGGCAAAAAAACACTGCTAATTAATAAATAAACACATAATATAATATCATGCCTGTGAACTCCGAAGGGTTTGCCAGAGGTGTAGGTAGGTACCTATAGTACAGACGCCAGCAGGTCAAGCTACCCGATACTGTCAAATTTTCCCAATCAACCTTGAACCTTAACGCTTTAGCAATAAAGTTGAAAATCTATTAAAGAAATTTGACAGATTGTAGTAGCTTGATGTGCTGGCGTCTCTACATCCACATTTCAAGCCCCATGTAATAAGGGCACGCATATTACCATCAACCGGGCACAAGTCTAGAACCCTACTGAAATCATCTGATGGGTTATTAACTTAATTTCACCAGGAATTTCTTTCTTCATTATAAAAAAAGCTGCTGACGGCCACTTTACATTAATTACGTAAACAAAATTTCTCACCTAACTATTCAACAACTTTTCAAAAGAGACTGACATTCAAATCAACTCATTTGTAATGTTAATTAGTTTTCACAAATCATCTTAGAGGAAAAAAAAATAAAGAATATTCTTTAATTTTTTCCTCTATACATAGACAAAAGGCTTCATCTTCTAACTTTTTAGTTAAACTTTCTACACTGCATTCAAAAGTGAATAATATTGTTTGAACGTGACGCATATTTACCCCCAACTTGTTACTTTTTTTTGTGTGTTCATGTTCTTTTTTATGCGTCATAAATATGACGCATAAAAAAGAACAAGAAAAAAAAAACGTGAGAAAGAAAACGCGTTTATTTGCGACAAATGCCGCAAATAAACGCATTTTCTTTCTGTCTTTATATTATAATAATATATTAATGATTATTTTACTTGTGAAGGCCGCAAAAACCGCTGGTTGCGAGAAGCACAGAACCGGTCCAAGTGCCGGTGCTTGGCGGAGGCCTACGTCTAGCTCCAGCAATGGACTTCTTTCGACTGAAATGATTTTCATGATGATGAATGATTATCCTACTAATTTTATAAACGCGAAAGTTGGCGAGGATGGATGTATGGGTGTTTGTTACTTTTTCACGTAAAAACTAATGCACGGATTTGGAAGAAATTTGGCACACAGATAGTTTATAACATGGATTAACACATTGGATATTTTTATCCCAAGGGATCGAAACTTATGCGGGTGAAACCGCGGGGTGCACTGCTAGTTATTTAATAATATTGTTATCATTATTTACTAAGGCCTTCCCCCACAAATCACTAGATGCATTAAACGACAAACATATTTAAAATAATTAGCATTCTTTCTTTCTGTCATCTTCAAACGATTGATAGAAATAGAACGATGTTTTGAGTTCGTGTAGCGCTAAATGCATTAAGTGATTTGGGGTTGCAAGTGGGCCTAAAACCCAATTTCATCAATGAAAGTGAACGCGATCAGTACATCTAAACTGCGTTCAAATGCTGTCAGTGTCAATATTCCACTATAATGATGACACTGACAACTCTTGAACGAAGTTTAGATATACTGCATAGCTATTCATAACCATACGACCAGCTATATTACTTTACTCTATGCGACCAGCTATCGTATCGAAAATGACACATATTGATAACCTGATTTTCCTTGCCCCGACAGAAACCAGCAGCCTAATTGCGTAACACATTTTTTTTTTTTTTTTTTTGGGATGGGAAATCATCAAATGACCCCTCCCGCTCTGGGTGGAGCGGAAGGGAGTGTCAGACTCTTACTGACTAAAACCCACCCATGTTCCTTCCTTCGCCCTTTATGTTCCGGGGCAGCGGTAACCCTTTCGGACAATCCCGCTGACCCGGCAGGCTTCGGCCCTAAGGGGCCCCTCTGATGCGTAACACATTTACGGCAAATGATTAAGATTAATTGCTGTTGGTTTGAAACGCTTAAGAGTGAACGATATGTGCTTAAGAAAATCGTAAAATGAAACAAAAAGCGATCGAAACGAAACCAATTAATCTCAATCATTTGCCGTTACGCAATTGGGCGGAAGCTGTCGGAAGTAGCGGTCGTCAGATTTAAAGTGACAAAATTTTCGGATTTTGGAATTATGGACTACGTTTAAAGGACTTCTACGATAACATTGATTGATGTTCGATACGGTACGGAAGCGTATCGAGCGGTTGTGAATAGCAATGCTGATCGCGATCAGTTTTATTAATAAAATCTACCTTTAGTCTGATATTTCGCTTGCAGAAAAAAAACAATCCCCCGTTCGACCAACTCAGGGGCAGTTTCGAACAAGCTTTCTACACCTCGCTCCTCTACCCTCTTCATCTGTCTAGCCTTTTCCCAACTATGTTGGACTCGGCTTCCAGTCTAACTAGATGCAGCTGAATACCAGTATTTTACATTGAGCGACTGCCTATCTCACCTCCACAACCCAGTTACTGGGTAATACGATGCCCATTGGTAAGACTGGTTGTCAGACTTTCGAGGTACCGACGACCCGTAACGACTGTCAAAGATCCACGAACGACAGCCGGAACCAACGGTTTAACGTGCTTTCCGAGACGGAGGGGTCTTCGTATGTGCAGCCACCCATTGACCAAGCGTAGCTTATCCTCGATCGATCGACCCGTGCGGCTGTTATTACTTAGCCACAAGCCCCCTCATTCTATATTCCTGTGTTTGGCTACAGACATTGCACTGTCTATCGATCAACAATCTAATTTATTTAATTTCTACTTTCTATCTTAATCTTCAAGGAAATCTGGATTAGAATACTTTAAAAGTGAACACGCACGAGGAAGCGTCGTAATTAATGTGCATTCCAACTAATAAAATGCTGATAAAATTGAAACTGTTTATTGCTGATTTCCACCGTTTTGGGACTAGGAAGACAGAGAAATATTTTTCTCATTTTAATGTAATTTGGATAATTGTAATGATTTAATTTTTGATTTGATTTAATTGAATTGAAAGAATAAAAATAAGAATAATTTAGACGCGGTACGACGCATAGTGAGGAGGTTCCTCTCTCTAGAGAGACACCTCCTCACTTCGCAGATTGGACCAGGTTCCTGATGCCGATGGGCCACTATTCTTTATATTTATCAATGTTCTTTTTTATAAAAATATTTAAAAATGTAACCAATATGTAATATAAAGAGTATAATTTTATTGATTCATTGTTAGTGTATATGTATTTAACGTGTGTAATATTTATTTATAACCCAATCCTACTTCCTACTATTCTACTAATATTATAAACGCGAAAGTTTGGATGGATGGATGTTTGTTACTCTTTCACGCAAAAACTACTGAACGGATTTGGATGAGATTTGGCACACAGATGGTTTATAACCAGGATTAACATATAGGATACTTTTTATCTCGATATTCCTACGGGATCGTATCTTATGCGGGTGAAACCGCGGGGCGCATTAAGCGGGTGTATTATATGCTTACTGTTGTATTAAGGGAAATGTGCTAAGGTAGTCCGTGAGATTTTTTCAAATTTGCATGTCATTATCTGGTTCTGGAAAGATGATTCGCGACAGTAATACATATAAAGAAAGAAAGAAAGAAAATACGTTTATTTGCGGTAAACATGACGCAAAAAAGAACATAAAAACAAAAAAAAAAACACACACACACACACACATATACGCATGCACACACATACACATATATGCATGGTATAGCATAATCAGCCTATAATGTTCCCACTGCTGGGACACAGGCCTCCTCTCTGTGAGAGGGGGTGGGCCGTTATCCACCACGCGGACCCAGTGGGGGTTGGTAGTTGTCACATGTCTTCGAAAATATATATGTAGTTACAGTATTAATGGCACCGATTCCCTTGTTCACAAACTGTAAACTGTGTTTAAGTTCAGTGCATAGTTTTCCTTCTATTTCATTAAGAAAAGGACAGAAGATAAATATTAGTTTAGTCCTGACAAATTAGTCAGCGCCTGACGTCAATTGACGTATTTTTAGTAGCCATGATTTTAATCACGTCTAAACTGTCTATGGAGTATCTTAATTTGACAGGACTGAACTAATATTTATCTTCTGTCCTTTTCTTAATTAAATAGAAAGAAAAAGATGCACTGAACTTAAATTTAGTTTAGTTTGTGAACAAGGGAATCGGCGTCAATGTAGTATTTTTCCTTTAACTATTTGTTTCCGCATGATTATGGCCCAACAGGTGCCAGGCGGCGCTATAGTTGCATGATTATAGTGCATGAATCAAACGCAGATAATAAGCATAATTCTAAATGTAGGTACGAAATCTTTACAAGTTACTAGTGACAAACTGCCAGAAAGAAGCGCGGGCCTTGCGAACAAGAGAATCTGCGCCATTATCCATACAACTCTCTAAATCCAAATTATCCGATTGAATGACTCTCTTTTCATGTGCGTTATTTACGTTGTTGAATAGATGAATTTTTCAATCGCATGAAGCAATGGACTAGCAATATCCTTCAAAATGATTCAGATTGTGATTGATAGTGTATTACGCAATTAGGGCGCTGTTTAGTGTGCACGAGGCAACAATTTAACAAACTCACTCATATGATGAGTGAGTTTGTGCCAGTGAGATTCTTAAATGGACGTAGTTTAGCAGAAAGGACTCAACCCACAAAAAGTAATTTTTGAGTTATCGAGGTTTTAAGTTTAGGTGTGTATTGCTGCAATGATGTTGTATATGGAATATTTTAAATATTGTCACTTATAGGCAAATATACCAATATTTTTATGAAATTCAAATTGTTATACATAAACTAACGCAATTTTCGAGTTATTGGGAAGAAAGAGGGTTGAGTCCTTTCGAATGTGAGTTGAGTCCTTTCTGCTTAACTACGTCCAAATGGACAAATACTCATAAAATACGGTATGGCAAACTACAAGTACGTATTGCTTAGTCAAAACTTTCTACACGAATCTTTTGTTATGTTAATTTCTGAAAAAGAAATTAGTTGCTGTCATCGGTCAGAATAATGAATACCCATCCGTTAGCGGCAATAGCTCAACAGATATGTTATGACGTCAGACTTGGCGAGTGAGAGGTCGTGCATTCGAACCCCGCCCGTTGCATTTTTGACGTCAGCGTCTTAAGCCTAAGAATTTCTGTATCAATAACCTTCCAAACTATTTTTTTTTAAATACTCTTTGATTTATGTAACACTTGCAGCGCCACACGGTTTCACCCGCATAAGTTTCAATCCCGTGGGAATATCAGCAGGCCAATTCTCGTAAGTTAAAACGATCAAAATCTAGTCGCAGTCTCATCTCGGCGACAGACAAATGTCAAAAACTTGTCAAAATGTAGGGAAATTTGACGTATTTTTGACAGATTGAGACTGAGATCAGACTGTGAACGTTCTTAAATTTACCAGAATTGCCCCTCTGGATAAAAGTATTCTGTGTGTTAATCCTGGTTATAAACTATCTGTGTGGAACCGACAATAAATGAAAACACTGGCAATAAGAGCATTTTGGAATAAATAATTATGAAATAAATCATGTTACTGTTACTGTTAGTCTGCATCATCACAGCTGGGTAAAGACCTCTCCCATGACTTCCAGCTCTTTCGATCCAGGGCTAAAGGTGACCACTGGTCGTTTGTTTTGTCCAGCTCGTCCCGCCATCTTCTACGGGGTCTGCCGCGCAGTGTCAGGGCTCCACGTGGTGGTTATTTGGCGCCACAGCTTTAAATTGCTGACCAGGGTTTTATTGTTGTTATTAGTATTAACTTATTTATTTATTTTACTTCGATGGTCCTAGTTTATCATTTGTGACTTCAAGTGACAGCTATGTGAACAGAACCCAGTAATGCATAAATATTTAAGCTGTCACGCCCTTTATGCTTGGGTGCATTTATATATTTAGGTAGTAAGTTTTTAATTTTAATTGATTATTTTTTAGCTTGAGTACGTATAGTTTTTATTAAATTTGTTGGTATATTGGTGTGGCTAGCTGACATATGGCAAATAATTTAATTTAATGTTCTGTGTCTTGTAATGTTAATTACTTAACATATCTAGTATTGTATACAATCAAGTATTTTCTAACTGAACAGACAGCTGTGCTGCTGGGGAGTTTGTTGTGCCAATTCTTCTTCCCAGCGATAGCACTAGGAAGTGGTGAAGGGCGGGCGTTTTTGGGAGACGGTCTTTTGTAATTTTGACGTTCGATAAGTGCTGATTCTCAGCCTAATTTGAATAAATGACTTTTGATTTTGAAATCCTAAAATCGAAATATAAACAGTGAGTTTTTCAAAAAAACTAAATACATAGTAATGATGGTGCGACTATGGGTTTTGCTAATCTTTGGTTGAATTTCTCTATGCAAACTGGAAACATCAATAGATAAACGAAGTTTAATTTATTGTTGTACTAGCAGCGCCCCGCCGTTTCACCAGCATAAGTTACAATCCCGAAGGAATATCGGCATAAAAAGTATCCTATGTGTAAATCTTAGTTATAAACTATCTGTGTGCCAAATTTCATCCAAATCCGTTCAGTCGTTTTTGCGTGAAAGAGTAAAACATCCATCCATCCATACAAACTTTTCGTTTATAATATTAAGTAGGATTGTCGTCTCCACCTTGTATATAATGCCTAGTATCTTTTATGGACAAAATACCTATATATATATGTATGATATTATGTTTTAGTGTTGTATGATACCATGTAAGCATACCTATTACCATTAACTGTGCAGACATCCAGACTTCTAACTGCTAATCAGCTGATCGAAAACCGCTCAGGTTGGGGATCAAATTTAGGACCCTACGCTCAGCAGTAACGTCGCGCTGGCCACCACTAGACCAATGCGGCATTTCTTAGGTTAATTTAAATTTCTGTAAAATAATCGCTCGAATAGATTTACGATCGATTACGAATTACTTACTCTTTCTATCTCCAGTCTCGTGCTACCTATTCTGTAGCGTCAGTCAGTCATTCAGTTAGTCAGTCTTATGTTTAAAGTGACGAAAGATGAGCTTTAAATCTGTGACTCCAAACTCAACAATCGCGCTTGCAACCGCTGGAACAACGAAGCATTGCCCAGTCTGATTAAAGGTACAAGTCCGTAGCCGGCTGCGGACGACAGCAGCAGGCGACATGTCGTCGCGACACTACTGGTTTCTATGTTTTCTTTCGGCTATGGACTTCAACCTTAATATAATCGTCGCTCACTTTCTAAATAAAATATGCGATTGCTATCAAGTAACAGTTGATTGATGGCCGATACTCTTCCGGTTCAAGGTCACGGTAATATAAGTTAAGGTCAAGTGACCTTACCGTTATAATATTAAGGTGTGACAGTATTAGGAAGCTTTCTTCTTGATTTTATCTGTTTTTTTGGCTTTATTTATTTATATAGGGTTATTGGTAAAACACTAACAACCTTGGAGGACAGGATTACTAACATCTTAGACAACAACTTTTGTTCTATGACTTTTTAAGAAACGTATTACATTTACCAAAAAAAAAAACCATTAAGATTTCGTTGTTCTATCCAACCCCCGCTCTCCTTTGCTAAATTTTTTACCAGACACGACAGTTTGTTTACCTAACTAGCGCTTTCTTTTGCTTCGCGTAGAGTTCGTAACAGAAAATCGAAAGTCTGATGAATTAATAAAAGTCATAAAACAAAAGTTGTTGTTTATGATGTTAGTAATATAGTCCTGAGAGGTTGTTAATGTTTTACCAATAACCCTGTATATATTTACCAGAAAATACATAGCAAAAAAATACATTTATCACTAAAAAACACAACGTGCGGTCTTATCGATTTCTGCGATCTCTTCCAGGCAACCTTGGAATGGACAGTGACTGCGTGGACACAACGATGGCGTTGTCAGGCTCCATGTATTTTAGACTTGAAATTTAAATTCGCAAGTAACAATATAACATCATGTCTGTATTCCCCGAAGGGTTTTTTTTCTTTTTTTTCTGGTGACTGCGTGGACACAACGATGGCGTTGTCAGGCTCCATGTATTTTAGACTTGAAATTTAAATTCGCAAGTAACAATATAACATCATGTCTGTATTCCCCGAAGGGTTTTTTTTCTTTTTTTCTGGTGGGAAATCATCGAATGACCCCTCCCGCTCTGGGTGGAGCGGAAGGGAGTGTCAGACTCTTACTGACTAAAACCCACCCATGTTCCTTCCTTCGCCCTTTATGTTCCGGGGTAGCGGTAACCCTTTCGGACAATCCCGCTGACCCGGACAATCCCGCTGACCCGGATTCCCCGAAGGGTTAGGCAGAGGTGTACCTATAGTACACCCGCATTTCGCCTGTTATGTTTAAGTCCCATGTAATAGGGGGCGAGCTTATTCCCATCAGGAGAGCAGTGATGGCACAATGGTAACAGCCGCGACTTACGAGTTGTAGGTCGTAGGTTCGAACCCAGATAGGCGCTTTACTTTGCGTAAATTATTTCATCACCACTGCTCTCAAAACGGTGAAGGAAAACATCGTGCGGAAACCGGCATGTCCTAGAACCAAGAATTTGAAGACTTGTGATATCTACCAATCCGCACTGGGCCCGCGTGGTGGATTATGGCCTACTCCCTCTTATCGAGAGGAGCCCTGTGTCCTAGCAGTGGGAACATTATAAGCTGATTATGCTATTGCCATCAGCCAGACATAAATCCAGAATCCAGGCTGCCACAGAGAAATATACATCTATACTAATAATAAAGCTGAAGAGGTTGTTTGTTTGAACGCCTTAATCTCTGGAACTACCAGTTAGATTTAAAAAAATCTTTTTGCATTAGATAGCCTAATTCTTGAGGAAGGTTATAGGTTTTTTAACATCACGCTAATCCTTAGGAGACGAGCAGAAACAAATAAAGTCAGAAAGAACAATAAGCGAAAACGAAGTAAACGCCGCCAGATAGGAAACGCCGACCTCATCTAGTTTTAAAATATGATTGACGTGTAAAAGTGTTTGTACAAACCTACTTACAAAATAAAATAATTTATTTATCACTAGCTGCGCCCCGCGGTTTCACCCGCATAAGTTTCGTTCCCGTAAAAATATCGGGATAAAAAGTATCCTATATGTTATTTCTGGTTATAAACCATCTGTGTGCCAAATTTCATCCAAATCCGTTCACTAGTTATTGCGTAAAAGAGTAACAAACATCCATCCATCCATACAAACTTTCACGTTTATAATATTAGTAGGAAGTAGGATTTATCATCATCGCGCGGGCAGGCGATGTGATGCGACATGGATGGAGGGGGGGGGGGGGGAACAAGAAATGTCACGAGGATGAAGTCGCGGACAGAAGCCATTTTGTTATTATTTGGTTAGACACACTAGCAGCTAATTAGCTGATGCGTGTGCATCGTATAGCATGGACATATTTAATCTGTCCTGTCGATTCTTGAAGCAGTTCAGTGTGGGAGCGGTCACAACATTTCCCGGGAGCCATGCTGTTACAACTCGAAACAGTTCTAGTGAGAGTAGAGCTAAGTCCTTATAAAAACCTTAACCATATTTCGAACCCACGATTGGAGTCGTGCGTTCGAAATATGTTTGGGGTTCAACAACCTTGTCACCACAACACCAACGAGGCGTTTCTCAGTCTGATTAATATTGTTGCTGGTCACTTTCTATCTCAAATATGCGATCGTTATTAAGTTACAGCTGATCGATGTCCGATATTCTTCCGGTTCAAGGTCACGATACTGTGTATTAGTTGACTGCCCCGTTGGTCTCGCGGTCGCAAACGTGTCTGCTGAGCGTGGGATCCCGAGTTCGGTTCCCGGGCCGGACAAAGTGTTATCGAGTTTTTCCATTAGGAATTTCTTAGTACCAGCCCGGAGTTTGGAAGTTGGTGGTGTGACAACCCCATCCTTCGGAAAGCACGTCAAGCCGTTGGTCCTGTGCCTGCACCCTAATTGCGTAACACACTATCAATCACAATCTGAATCATTTTGAAGGATATTGCTAATCCATTGCTTCATATGCTCGAAAAATGTGTCTCGGAAATAACGCAATGAAATTTTTTTTTGTTTTTTTTTTTAAAAACGTTGCCCCGCACTAGGGATTACTCCTGTATCGTGGGTGCGTTTACAAACATTTAAACTCACATACACAAACATCCAGACCCGGAACAACTGTAGGCAATACAAATATTTGTTCCGTGCGGGAATCGAACCCGCGACACGCAGCGCAGCAGTCGATCGCTCAGCTACTGCGACAACCGTGTCGTAAGAATGTTGTTGTACTGTCAAAATGAAAGCCATTCGTCACTGTCAAGCTTTAAATATTATTGACGTGTAAAAGTGTTTCCTATAACCTACTATAGCTGTTCGGGTGTATACTCGTATCATGTATACATACTCGTATTACGAACACAACTAAACTAAACCAGCCAAATCGGTCAAGCCGTTGTCAAGTGATGATCCTTCATACATACGGCAATTGATTTTTATTTATTATAGACTGGCTGCGCCCCGCGGTTTCACCCGCATAAGTTTCGATCCCGTGGGAGTATCGGGATATGGTAATCCTAGTCATAAACTATTTGTGAGCCAAATTTCATCCAAATCCGTTTAGTTTTTGCGTAAAAGAGTAACAAACATCCATCCATTCATACAAACTTTCTCGTTTATAATATTAATAACTAGCTGTGCCACGCGGTTTCATCCGCATAAGATTCGATCCCGTGGGAATATCGAGATAAAAGGTATCTTATAGGTTAATCCTGGTTATAAACTATTTGTGTGCCAAATTTCATCTAAATCCGTTTAGAAGTTTTTGCGTAAAAGAGTAACAAACATCCATCCATCCATACAAACTTTCGCGTTTATAATATGTATTAGTCGTAGTAGGATTAACTAACTATGCATAAATATTTATGAAAAAAAGCAAGAGGACTTTCTTCTTGATTTTAAACGGTAGAATAATTTGGTGTTATGGCTCCGTGTGTACTTGAAAAAAAATTTGACGAGTCATAAAGCAAATAGCTGACAAAAAAAAACCTCATCTTTCATGCCAACACGAGCTATTTAAGAATACCTCAATCAAGTGGTGTATGGATTAGTCAACAAGGTTGGTAGCAGGCTGAAAGTTCAGGGTGTGCCCTACGATTTTATGTATCGTCAGTCGAGGAGACTTTGTGGCTAAGTAATAACCGCTTCACGGTTCGATCGATCAGGTTAAGCTGCGCTTACCGCGGTTGGTCCGTGGATGGGTGAGCATCTTTACATACTAAGACCCCTCCGAGCTTCGGAAAGCACGTTAAGCCATTTATCCCGGCTGTCATTCGTGGATCTTAGACAGTCGTTACGGGTCGTCAGAAGCCCGAAAGTCTGACAACCAGTCTTACCAAGGGGTATAGTATTACCCAGTCACTGGGTTGTGGAGGTCAGATAGGCAGTCGCTCCGTGCAAAATACCGGTATTTAGCTGCATCCGGTTAGACTGGAAGCCGACCCCAACTTAGTTGGGAAAAGGCTAGGCAGATGATGATGAGTCGAGGAGGCTTTGTTCAACCCCACAATTTTATTAAATGTTAATCGAGAGACAGTAATCTATAGCAGTGTTCATGATCTCAGATAATTTTCATTCCCTCGCCACTTAATCAGTTATCTACTTTAGTGGAATGTATTCTAAGTTGATTTTTGAGTGACCATTTGTAACAAGAAGGTCCTAATAAGATTTGGTTGCAAAATCTTCATCATTATTTTGTTGTTAACTTGAAAATTATCTCCAAATTCTTCATTCGAATATATTTTTACATTGTTATTTCTATACTAACTAAACTCATTAAACAATATTTACTTTTTGGACTTAGTGCACTAAAATAAAAAAAAACAAAATCAAAATCGGTTCAGCCGTTTGGGAGCTACAATGGTGCAGATAGACATACAGATACACAAATACACAGATCCACACGTTAAACTTATAACACCCCTCTGTTTTTGTCAGGGGTTAAAAAGTACCACAAAAAATAATGTTTTTGTTTACATTTTTTTCCCAATCAATTAATCATCAAAAAAAGGCTAAGCCAAGCCTCAAACCCCGTCCAAAGCGTGTAACCACTCAATAACGCGAACTAGGCCACTGGACACGGTCAAAGCATCTTCGTTCTAACATTTCTCCGCATCTAACCAGATTAAACTAAACACGATTTCGAGGACCCTACACTCACCTGATGCCCGACGCCTTTCACTTTTCGATAAGAAATCACTTTCACTTAACAAACTCAACTAGATCTAATATTAAAAACCCACTTAATTCAATTTGGCTTAAAATTACAACTAAAAAAGCGACCTCCTTCAATGAAATCCTCTTTAAAAATGACCGCGTTCGTGGAAACGTTCGATTTTTGAATTTGATTTGTTATTTTTTTAACGCGCCGTGTTGTGGCGACGGTGGATGGTTGTATACTGCCAGTACTGCCTTGTTTTCTCGAAACCAGTCGCAGGCAAAGGCAGGCGGTCTGTCGGTCTCGCTGTCGCGATTATTATAGCCCTGGTTTTAAGGTGATATTTCACGTTTTCGCATCGTATCGGAAAGTATGTTGTTGTGGAAAAATTTAATAAATAGTGTCGAAGCGATGATTATTTGTTAGAGATCCGCTGATCGACTTTGTAATCGATCATAGCGATTGATTGCGATAGTTTTTAATCGGTGGACGTGACTTTTTCTTGGGAAAATAATTTCTGTTATTTTGTAGGATATTGATAAGTATTAGTTTAATAAGCATTTTGGTAGGTTTGTTCTAGACAAACGACTTTTCTTCTGATTCAAGTTTTGCGCGAAATCTAAGGATGTATTCGTGAATCATCGTAGAACTTATATCTGAAGAGTAAAATGACAAAAATAAAAGTAATTTTGCAGTTTTAATTAAATTATAAAAAAAATCTACGGCGCAGTGGATTTTTTTTAGGTATTTCTTTAGTTGATTGAATTCCCTTTATTGTCATTACATAAAATATGATAGTTTACGCTCAATTTTTTTTAGAATATAGCGATAAAAATATCTCTTTTGAGCTATATTTTATGATTGTTTTAGCACGATACTATTTTATTTTTATAAAATATTTTTCAACAAGTCTTTTCTTTGAACATTTGACAATACAGTATTTTTTTTCAGCCTTGTGATTTGTACCAATACCCCTAACTGTGCTAGTTATTCTGTGAATGTGCGACAAAAAACTGAGCGTTTGACGGAGTCATACGTTTTAGCAGCACCTTAAAAAAAATTATCTTATAACACAAATGTGTTCCAGGCACAAACTTTTTCTAGTTCCAACAAATTAAGTGCAATCGACATTAATTATTAATTTATAGTCAGCATTAATCAAATTCTAAGAGAAATCAATCAATCAAAATTATACTTTTGGTGTGCAAAAAACCGCAACATTTTGCTACCACACTTACGTTCCGAAAATAATTAATATCAGAGTTGAATGATGAGATTTGAGGAGCTCGTGCATCACATAATCAGCCTATAATGTTCCCACTGCTGGGACACAGGCCTCTTCTCTTCGAGAGGGAGTGGGCCCAGTGTGGGTTGGTTGATGTCACATGTCTTCGAAATTTTGGTTCTAGGACATGCCGGTTTCCCCACGATGTGTTTCTTCACCGTTTTGAGGACAGTGGAGCAATTATTTCATTATCTGCCTAGCCTTTTCCCAACTATGTTCGGATCTGCTTGCAGTCTAATCGGATGCGATTGAATATTAGTAATTAACAAGTGGAGCAATTATTTACACATAGTAAAGCGTCTCCCTTCGGGTTCGAACCCACGACCAAGCCGAGTCGAGGCCGTTACCACTGGGCCACCACTACTCCACTTAGTGGGTCGATTGTTCTGCGAGGTTCAGGTAAACTTGCAGCGTTCTGTGCATGGACGTGTGACCATACTGAGAGTTTTGAAGAGGAGTCTGTAAACTAGTCTACTCTTAGAACTTCTGTAGAGGGTTCTCTGATTGCAGTTGCTTCATGTGATTTTTTTTTGCTGTAGTCAACACTTTTGGCTTGGTACAGTATTTTTTTTATCTCACGGAGCGACGCACACTTTGCTTTTGATTACCAAGTGTACAAATATGCTGTACATATGTTCGTGAAGACGAGTAGCGTCAACACATAACACGCACACACTTCCGACTTCGCCATTGTCTCGGCCGGTACCGACAGCTCCTGCACTTACACTCATATCCACAGCGTATTTGTACACATTGTAACCACAAGTAAAGCGCGCGTCGCTTCGTGAAATAAAAATACTTTACGCGGTTTTTTAATACCCATCCTTTGTATGTTTACGCTTACGTAGAAGGCATGTAGAAAATACAAACTGTCCAATATAATTGGCTATTAATCTTTACCGCTAACCATTAATAAGATACAACACACCTCTTGACATGTTGTTGCATGCTTTATTGGACACATGTACAGACGCCAGCACATCAAGCTACTACAATCTGTCAAATTTCTTTAATAGATTTTCAACTTTATCGCCGAAGCATTAAGGTTCAAGGTTGATTGGGAAAATTTGACAGTTTCGGGTAGCTTGACCTGCTGGCGTCTGTACGTTGTTACCGCTACTCGTATGTGTGACAATTCGCATGTATCTCTTACCAGCTAAATTACTATGAGATAGCTCATAGCATAATCTGTCTTATAATGTTCCCACTGCTGGGACAAAGACCTCCTCTCCTCGAGAGGGGGTGAGCTGTAATCCACCACGCGGGCCCAGCGGGTGGGTATATGTCACATGTATTCGAATTTTTGATTCTAGGACATGCCGCTTTCCTTACGATGTTTTCCTGCACGAAATTATTTACACAAAGTAAAGCGCCTGTCTGGATTGGTGGCCTTAGACAGCGAGGCGGGGTCGCGGCAGACTACGTAAGAGATGGCGGGACGAGCTGGATAGGTTCCGTCAAAAGGGGGACGCGCGGGCTCGCGAAAGGTTTTGTGTTTTCAGAAAAAATATAAAGTACCTACTTTCTACTACCCTAGGGTACGTTAATATTATGCACCTTTAATCACTAAGTTGTAAGCCACGCTTGCAACTTAGTGATTCATCTACATATCTACCGTAGCATGGCCTATCGTCATATAGTTCATGCATGCACGAAAAAAAACACCAAAAAAAAGTTGTCAAAACATAAAATCTTAAAAGTGAACAAATAAAACAAGTTTTAAATGTTCTCGAGTTATGATGACGTCAGTGGCGCCGGCTCATCAAAAACACGTTAGCAAAGTGAAAACAATTCACACGCGGATGAGGAAGTGAGGTTTGTGATGAATTTGATACTTGAAAGAAGGTATGGAACTGGTTTTTGGTGTATATATTTTCATTTCTTTCTAACTACCATCTATCAATACTAATACTGAAGTAAGTTGAAGAGTTTATTTGTTTATTTAAACGCTCTAATCTCTGGTACGGACGCCAGCACATCAAGTTACTACAATCTGTCAAATTTCTTTAAGAGATTTTCAACTTTATCGCTAAAGCATTGAGGTTCAAGGTTGATTGGGAAAATTTGACAGTTTCGGGTAGCTTGACCTGCTGGCGTCTGTACTAACGGTCGGATTTGAAGAATTCTTTTTGCAATTGATAGCCTAATCCTTGAGAAAGGCTATAGACTATTTAATATCACGCTAGGAACCGAACAAAAAGAAAAAAAATATAAAAACAGGCTAACCGAAAACGAAGTAACAGCGCGGACAGGCGATACGATGCGACGCGGTAGAAATATTTTTGGAGGAATTTCCTGTTTCATTACCATTTAATTTTTACAAAAAATAAGTCTAAAAAATTGGCTTCTCCAAAATAATTTTTACACATTAAAATAATTTTTTGATTAGGGTTAATAAGTAAATATTTTTTATTTTTTTTATAATAAAGTAGATTTAATTAGTTGTATAATAGAAATGTTGTTATTCTTGTGTTTTTATTTTATCTTATAATATGTTGTATATTAGAGTACAGATGTCCATAGTATAAGTGTTTTGTATTCTTTACTAGAGTATAAGTAGTATATAAGTTAGGTTTTATACCCGCGTGTACATTAGGTTCACATTGTAAATATTCGTATGCCGCTAGTAGCGGCGGATGTGTCGAACTTATCCATATGTACCAACCATCTTTGTACCTACCATTTCCGACGAATAAATGTCTTTTTCTTTGTCATTAATTCATACGTTTGAAAAAATCATCTGCTTGCCAATGTAAATAACACAATGCGTGTTGTTGAACAGTCAAAGTCATTCAAATACAGGAATAACACATACACCCACACACACACCCTCACACACGCTCACACACATACACACACCCTCACACACATACACACACCCTCACACACATACACACACTACACTACTCGACTCATAAAATTTTTCGTTTTGTTTTATTTCCTTTCCTAAATAGTTTATTTGTCCGTTTACCTATGCCATTTAATGAACCAGTTGTATAATTACAAATTGGCATATATGAACCTAAACGCGATAAAGAAACGTCCAATAAAGGGTCGGGCCCAGCATCTGTTGTCTTTGTTGTCTTGGCAACTTAGCAAGGGTGCTGGTGTCGCCACACTATTGTATAATTTACTTTAAACTATATGTACTACCACGTATTTAAATGTAAAATGTAAAACTTGATGCAAATAAATTATTATTCAAGTCAGTTCAAGTTGAACAGTCAAGTCAAGTCATTGTAAGTTACTGTTACTGTTAGACTTCATCATCCCACTGCTGGGCAAAGGCCTCTCCTCATGACTTCCAGCTCTTTCGATCCAGGACTAAAGTGGACCACTGGTCGTTTGTTTTGTCCAGCTCGTCCGGCCATCTTCTACGAGGTCAGCCGCGACGCCATTATGTTACACAATTACCCCGCAGGACTCCGACTCTGTATTTGTTTGTGGCCATATTTATGTAAAACTATTCTGTATCAAGACATTCTAAAGCCCATCAGACATCCCAAGATGCAATCACACGCATTCAGAATACATCACAGGCAATTTACACTGTGAGTGAATACATTTACATGCATTTGGAAATATCTTTATATCAAAGACTAGCAACCCACCTCTGCTTCACACGGGTGCAATTTACTCATGTGGCGACATGTCCCAACATGGAAATAGTTAAATATTAATGTATTATACCGACTTACGAGTTGTAGGTCGTGACTTCGAACCCAGGCAGGCATTTTACTTTGTATATTTAATTTTTCATCACCACCCTCAAAACGGTGAATGAAAACATCGTGAGGAAACCGGCATGTCCTAGAACCCAAAAATTCGAAGACATGTGACATCCGCCAACCCGCACTGGGCCCGCGTGGTGGATTATGGCCCCCTTTCTCCCAAAGAGAGGAGGCCTGTGTCCCAGCAGTTGGAACAATATAGGCTGATTATCTTATACACATAAAGCTTCCGGAATAAATTCTCGACATGCATTTATAATGTAATTTAGAAGGAATAAGCGAACACACATACAGACATGGAAAGCGACTTTATTTTAAACGATGTATATAGTGGTATAGTATATTATGTATGTGACGTCATAGGCATCAGAAACACATTAGTAAAGTGAAAACGCTTCGCAAATGACGAAACTGAAATTATTATGTTCACTTGTTAGTAAATGAGGGGTAAACAAAAGATTAATACTGTTACATGGCATCTACATAATCAGCCTATAATGTTCCCACTGCTGGGACACAGGCCTCGTCTCTGTGAGAGGGAGTGGGCTGTAATCTACCACGCGGGCCCAGTGCGGGTTGGTAGAGGTCACATGTCTTCGAACTTTTGGTTCTAGGACATGCCGGTTTCCTCACGATGTTTTCCTTCACCGTTGTGAGAGCAGTGGTGATGAAATTATTTACACAAAGTAAAGCACCTGTCTGGGTTCGAACCCACGACCTACGACTCGTAAGTTGCGGCCGTTACCACTGGGCCACCACTGCTCACATGGCATCTTTATAGACCAAACTACAAACATATTTAGAGGTATGAGGAACAGGGCGTAAAGTCCACTCATCCTCCATAGAAAAGGGAGGATCCTCCGAGCAGACGGGTGTTGTGTCTGGCGGGTAATTAACCAACGACTGATGTCGGGAAGTTAGTATGTATGCTAATTGCGCGGTAAACTCTGCTTGCGAGATGCAGGATTTGCGTGACATCAGTATGACACGTTGTTCGCATGCGGCGTTGTAGATACCGCTACACATACATACATACATAAAAATAATAATCCTCCCGACCGATTTCTGTCACGGTGGCCAATCTCAACGGAGATTAGCCAGGTACGCAGGAGATGTTATAGTGCACAAGTGTGAGCGCAAACACGGATGCACTCTCTGTTCCTTTACTCTCATAGTCTGATGGGACGTCAATCCGACAAAACCGGGGAGAGATCAGGCGCAGGACCAACGGCTTTACATGCTTTCCGAGGCACGGGGGTATCACACCACCGACTACTTCCAAACTCCGGGCTGCTACTGAGAAATTCCTAATGGAAAAACCCAACAACACTTTGCGCGTCCTGGGGATCGAACCCAGGAAGCCAGAATCAGAATCAGAATCTTTATTTGTAAACATAGGTAGATTTACACAGTGTGTGGGATATTACAATATTTCCATAGGGTCTCTATGTTTTGCCATTAGGCGTACAAATACATTATGCACAGCAGTCGCGCTTGCGACCACGAGACCAACGGGGCAGTTAAATAATACATAGATACATAGACTGCTAAAATCATAACCCATCCTTTTGACTTTGCCGTATTATTGCGTCGGGTAATAATTAGATCGACGCGCAAACTGAAACCATGAATTCAGTACATGGAAAAATATGGGGCAGCCCTTTGCCCAGCAGTGGGACAAATAGGTTAATAAAAAAAAATTTAGTTAAAAAAATATTTTTCTAAATAAATTACTTGCACCTAGCCGATGTAGTCTACATTTGTATAGCAGGAATTCCAATTGCCTGGCAATCAAAATCTTTAATAATTTACCCCCACGTATCAGAGTGTTGCCCACTAATACGAAGACAACTGTTTCTATTCAGTTAATAATTTTTTTAATTATAAATTTAGACAATGGCGCCGATTCCCTTGTTCACAAACTAAACTAAATTTAAGTTCAGTACATCTTTTTCTTTCTATTTCATTAAGAAAAGGACAGATGGTAAATATTAGTTTAGTCCTGTCAAATTAAGATACTCCATAGACAAATTAGACGTGATTAAAAACATGGCTACTAAAAATACGTCAATGTACGTTTGGTGCTGACTAATTTGACAGGACTAAACTAATATTTATCTTCTGTCCTTTTCTTAATGAAATAGAAAGAAAAAGACGCACTGACCTTAAATTTAGTTTAGTTTGTGAACAAGGGAATCGGCGGCATTACATTTTATCAATACTTGGCCACTTTGACATTGTAAGTTTAATTTTAATATTTCTACACCGGCAACGGTAGTGTATGTGAAACTGTTTAATATTAAGACCTTAAAAAGACGCCAGCAGGTCAAGCTACCCGAAACTGTCATATTTTCCCATCAACATTGAACCTAATGCTTTAGCGATGAAGTTGAAAATCTATTAAAGAAATTTGACAGATTGTAGTAGTTTGATGTGCTGGCGTCTGTACAGTCACGAGCACCAATATATCAACACTTGGCAACTTTCAATTACGATTTTTTCGTGAAATAACGAATGCAACGTTGAAATACGACACATTACATAAACCTATGGGTTCAAAAATGCTATGTTCGTAACAACATAAAATTTAATTAAAAAATAAAGGAGTAAATCGCTTTTGAATAAAGCCGAGTGTATACATACTTTTGCTCGTGACTGTACATATGCTCAGAAATAAAAATATATTATTATTATAGTGTTAGTAGGTTATATACAATTAAAATTCAGCGTGGAGCTGCGCCCACAGGGTACTTGACTATAAAGTGTTTGATCGTAAAAAATGAACGCCATAAAAAATCTTGTAGAACTCCATAGAGCCCAATCTTTCATTCGCAGATTACGTATGTAAATACCAGTCATCAGTTGATGACGCCACCGGCGCCGGCGCATCCAAAGTGAAACTATACGAGAGAGAGATTGTTTGTAATTTGGTGGAAGCGCCGTAATTGTGGTGTGTTGATTCGAGGAAGTCGAGGGGCTTTCCTGTTGTGAAATAAATATTAAATGGAGATTAATTTTTTCATTTATATTTTATACTTTACTAGCTGCGCCCCGCGGTTCCACCCGCATAAGTTTCGATTCCGTAGGAATATTGGGATAAAAAATATTCTATATGTTAATCCTGGTTATAAACCATCTCTGAGCCAAATTTCATCCAAATCCATTCAGTAGTTTTTGCGTGAAAGAGTAACAAACATCCGTCCATCCATCCATCCATACAAACTTTCACATTAATAATATTAAGGATAAGGATATTAAGGATTAGTAGGAAGTAGGATAGGATTGTACAGCACAAAAATACATAACTTTGACATTGATCGAACACTAAAAATATACAAAGGGCGGCCTTATCACTTTCTGCCATCTCTTCCAGGCAACCATGGAATGGACAGATGGATGGAGATTATTGTGTGCAAAAGGATGGAGGAAGGTCCTTTTCTTAGTGGTTGTGTAGCGTTGGCGCTCTGTGGTCACTTGTCATGTCAACGTAAAATGGCAGTACGTTTTTTCATGTCAATGGAAAATATATATTTCCTTACATAATTATATCGCATGATGGTGGGCTTGTGGCTAAGTAATAACAGCCGCACGGGTCGATCGATCAGGTTAAGCTGCACTTGCCGTGGTTGTTCCGTGCATTGGTGATCATCTTCACATACCAAGACCCTCCGTGCCTCGGAAAGCACGTTAAGCCGTTGGTCCCGGCTGTCATTCGTGGATCTTTGACAGTCGTTACGGGTCGTCAGTAGCCCGAAAGTCTGACAATCAGTCTTACCAAGAGGTATCGTATTACCCAGATACTGGGTTGTGGAGGTCAGATAGGCAGTCGCTCCATGTAAAATACTGGTATAAAGCTGCATTCGGTTAGACTGCAAGCCGACAAACATAGTTGGGAAAAGGCGGCAGATGATGATGAATTATATCGCATGAATATTAGAGTTAATTCTATCTATTCCTTGTATAGACTTTCACCTTCCGTTCTTCAAATTTTATATGTGTTCTTACGTATGTGGCCTTAGGTCATTATACCAAGTTATTGAAAATATCATCTGTGATTCATATCCCATACATAAACACTTTTTTTTTCGGGTTACAAATCATCAAATAACTTCTCCCACTCTGGGCGGAGCGGGAGGCTTTTATTTACTAAAACCCACCCGTGTTCCGTCAGTGGCCTGTGCCAGGAGCCAAGGTAACTTTTTCGAGCACCAACAACCCAGTTGTTTACTCGTAATTCAATAGATTTTATAACATCATCACGCCTGTCAAATCTTGGCCTGCCGGGCAGAGCTGAAAAGCTCACCCAAATTTCACCCCTGTACAAGGGGCAACCTAATAGGGGGTGAGCCTATTGCCAAATCCAGTTCAGGACGCGTCTGAAAACCACATAACGTTACACCCATTTTCCCCGAAGAGTAACCAGAGGTGACTTATTCCCTTTCTTCCTTCCAGCGAAAGTACTAGGAAGTGGTGAAGGGCGGGCGTTTAGGGGGACTGTCTTATGTAATTTTGACGTTCAAAAAGTGCTGATTCTCAGCCTAGTTTGGATAAGTGACTTTTAATTTTTTATTTTGATGTTAGTACATCGACAATTCATTTTCTTTCGGAAAATGTTTAATGTGAGACCCAAAAAACATGCTGAGATAGGAGCCTTTTGGTCTTGTATAGGACTTTTTGTTTCATTTTTCTTTTTGTTACTTTTTTTAGTATATATAATTTGGTTTTTTATTTTTAACTGTGTTTAGTTTAGTTTGTGATCTTCCTGTACGAGTCGCAATAAATACTTTTTCTTTCTTTCTTTCAAAAACACTACTCAACACAGGAAACCACGCTCAGTCACATTGCTACCATAAGATCGATAAAACAGTCGAACTAACTGAACAAAGACTGAGCAAATAAAAGTAGGTCCGAAAAAATAAACATCCAAAAAGAAACAATGAAAATCAATTAGCAAGTCCTATTACACCTACCTCACTTACAACGTGATGAGTGATGACGTCACCGGCGCCGGCGCATCCGAAGTGAAACTGTTCACGAGAGAGAAATTATAATTTGGTGAGTGACTCGTCACTATGCATGTTTGTATGGGTAATTTGTTTGAGGAAATAAATCTTTTGTTGATTCGTGGAATTCTTTTATTTGTTTTCTTTGCTTCGTTAGTTTTGTTGTCACAAGCATGACATTGACTTGCTGGACACAGGTTCATTCCCAGGTTCGGTTCCCAGGTTGGACAAAGTTTACCAGCCGGGTTCATTCAACGGTGATAGGCTCGTCTCCTATTACATGATAAATTATGATTATTCTGTAACTTGGTTTTAAATAACACTCCAAAAAAATTTTTTATTGAAGTTGGTTCTGTTTGTCTAATCTAAAAAAATAATTTAGAGGCCACATTCACGTGGGAGTACTCATTAAAAACCAATGAAATGTAGGTGTGATATATTACTCTGCCTACCCCTTTTGGGAATACAACGAGACCATATGATGCAATAATGAAAGAAAGAAAAGAAAAGAAAGAAAGAAAAATGCGTTTATTGGCATTGCACAAAATGAATACACCTTAAAACTATAAAAACAGAAAACAAAGATTATAATGCCAAAAGGAGGACAATGAGTTACAGCAAACGCTGTCACAAAAAATAATAATTATGAAAATACTGTTCATACTAAAGACATCAACGCGTTTGCGTATGCGTTGATGTCTTTTGTTTGAAATTGACTTGAAATAGCAAAATCACGTCAAATTCCATGTATAATTTTTGTCTTTTAATAAAGTCTATGCTTAGCGGTGATCTACCGTAGCGGCGCTCTGTTGAGTATATACCCTACTCCTAAACCTACTATATTTAATTCAATTTATGTTTCAAATTGATGTTATTAATTATTGTTATTAGTATTAACTTATTTATTTATTTTACTTCGATGGTCCTAGTTTATCATTTGTGACTTCAAGTGACAGCTATGTGAACAGAAACCAGCAATGCATAAATATGTAAGCAGTCACGCCCTTTATGCCTGGAGGCTTTTATTTACATTTTAATATTAATTAATTATTTTTTAGCTTGAGTACGTATAGTTTTTTATTATATTTGTTGGTATATTGGCGTGGCTAGCTGACATATGGCAAATAATTTGATTTTATGTTCTAAGACACAGAACTTAAAATTATGTAATGTTAATTACTTAACATAGGTACCTAGTATTGTATTCACTCGATTTTCTAACTGAACAGACAGCTGTGCTGCTGGGGAGTTTGTTGCGCCACTTCTTCTTCCCAGCGATAGCACTAGGAAGTGGTGAAGGGCGGGCGTTTTTGGGGGACTGTCTTTCGTAATTTTGACGTTCGAAAAGTGCTGATTCTCAGCCTAATTTGAATAAATGATTTTTTGATTTTATTTGAAGTTAAACAAATATCAACTTTAATTTATTGGTAACTAAGTTGATTTCAGAGTGACTAACACTATTGAAAAAGTTATAAAAATGTTTGAAGTTGTAGTTTAAACTGAACTTTATTGTGTAGGAATTAAAGTTATTTTTCCATAAACTCATATATTTTTACATTTTTGGCAAATAAATCGCGAATATAGATTCGGTTAGTGAAACTAAATGTAAACTTTCATAAACTTTATACGATAACCGTTTTCAACTTTTAGGTACCAACATCATTATGTCTTAATATTCATATTAATATCTTTATTTGCATTCCATAATGTAATGTTTACGGGCGTTACAATGGCTTAAAGCTAAGGTACAATTACGGACTCTGTAGGGCAAAAAGTATTAAATAAAATAAATTCTAAAAATAAAATTAGAAAAACAATTCTATAGCCGAAAGTAGAAATTAAGCTGGTTTCTATAGAGCTTAAGAAAACGATTATTTCAGCAGAACATATGTTTTCGGAAACTCAGTATTTTTTTCGGAAGTTTGGTATTTTTTCTGGAAATTTTGTTTATTATTCGAAAGTACAGATTATTTTTCGTAGAATTGTAATTTGAATAAGCTCATGTTTGTTTGTTAAATACAACATTTTTTTGTCGATTAATTTTTCAGTAATTAATTTTAACACAGGTTAGTTAGTATTACAGTCAACCACAGATTAAGGTCAATTCTCGTAATTTAAAACGTTCAATATCTAGTCGCAGTCTCATCTCGGCGACGAACAAATGTCAAAAACCTGTCAAAATGTAGGGAAAAGAGAGAGATTTTTAACAGATTGAGACTGAGATCAGACTGTGAACGTTCCTAAAATTACGAGAATTGCCCCTCTGATCGTTGGAAATTCATTTGTTTTTCGGAAGCTTTATTCATCATCATCTGCCTAGCCTTTTCCCAACTATGTTGGGGTCGGCTTCCAGTCTAACCGGATGCAGCTGAATACCAGTATTTTACATGGAGCGACTGCCTATCTGACCTCCACAACCCAGTTACTGGGTAATACGATACCCCTTGGTAAGACTTCCGGAAGCTTTCTTATTTCCCAAAAAAAAAAAAAACAAACTAATTTTTTAAAATAATTTTGTTACTTTTTAAAATGTCCTTAAACTCTACTTAGACCCAACTCAGTCAGCTTGTGCATACGAGTTTAATAATAAGAGACATCTCTGGGCTCTACATAGTACCAATCAATAAAGAGAGAGCCTCCACTTCACCACAACTCTACGAAGAGAAAGGCTTTACACAGTTGTATATTTATAAAGGTAGATGGCGCTGCTTTGCTACTTGTTAACATCACGCCTGTATGCCGAGATGGGGTAGGCAGCGGTGTGTACTATGTGCAAGGCCCATATACAAGGTCGAGAAATTTTAATGGGGAAAATTAATTACACTTTGTCCGACCTGTTTATCGAACCCCGGACCCCTGTTTGACCAGTCGTGGTTGTGATCACTAGTCCAATAAAGCATCCCATATTTAATAGTTATATTATAAATGTATAGTAAATATGACTGACGAAATTTAGGGAATAAAAAATGTTATGGTATTGTTGATAATATATTTTTTTCCCGTTAACGTACAGACGCCAGCAGGTCAAGCTACCCCAAACTGTCAGATTTTCCCAATCAAACTTGAACCTTAATACTTTAGCATTAAAGTTGAAAATCTATTAAAGAAATTTGACAGATTGTAGTAGCTTGATGTGCTGCCGTCTGTACATATATTGTCCCACTGTTGAGCAAAGGTCTCTCCCTATTTTTCCAGTCTTCTTTTGTCCTGTGCCTCCGACAATATGATAAAATATTTGTTACTATTTTATTCTCCTTTATTCATTTTAACACAAAAAGATTTCATTTTTAAACACGTATACAAACATTTAACAAGAGTAACCGTGGAGTTTCTTGCCGGCTCACTTCCATAGCAAACGACCAATTGGAACCGTGCACCTAGTTTCTGACGTTTTATAATGCCCATTTAGGTTAAAAAAAATTGATTTTGATTTTTTTTTAATATAAGAAATATAAAAGTAGTGGCACATCGGTATCGGAAACAGGGTCCAAGCTACCGGCGGTCAGGGCTCTAGAGAGAGGAACCTCCTTACGATAAGAACCGTGTTCACCTATCGCTTATTTTAATAGTTTTTATTTTTTTAATGAGGAAGTGTACATTCCACTTCAAACGTCCCTGACATGATTGGTGTTAATCAATCAAATAATTGATGTGAAAAAAACATGTATTTTTTGTATGAAACTCGTAAAAATGAGTAATTAATTACCAAACACATACACGCGAACTAAGTAGAGGTTTTAGGCTTAAAAATACCTTTTGGCATTATTAGTGGACAGCCTCGTATGGCTAAGTGTTTGCAGGCGTGACTGCTGATGGGCCCAAGACATGGGGTTTTGGTTTCGATTACCAGGTTGGAAAGTGCTATAGGCGAGCATATTATCGTCAACCGTGCACAATTCTGATTACGGGGTGATATTGGCAGTTTTCTGATGGAAAAACCAAAAACACGATTTTGGTTTTTCCATCAGAAAACCCGATCGCCGATTGCCGATCGCCTCTACGAGCACCGCCGTGTCCTCGTAGAGGCGATCGGCAGCGGCGGCGGCCTCTCGCGCCCGGTCCTGGTGCAACCCATGGTCCGGAGCGAGAGGGAGTGGGAGGCAGTCGCCTCCTTCTGCGAAGCAGTCATGCTAGCGAAGGAGGTGGCGGGACGGATGAGGGAGAGAGCCTCCCGTCCCAGCCGCCGCGGGAGACGCCCCGGGCGTCGGGAGTCGACGACTACCGGCCACCGTAGGCGCGGGCCTGCGGGCGGAGAGCAATGGGTAGCTCACCGCCCGTTCAGGACCAGGCCCGTGCCGGACGGCGCGTAAGTGTTCCACGCGCGCCTCAAAGAGATGTCAGCATAACGAGGGGCCCCTCAGGGCCGAAGCCTGCCGGGACAGCGGGATTGTCCGAAAGGGTTACCGCTACCCCGGAACATAAAGGGCGAAGGAAGGAACATGGGTGGGTTTTAGTCAGTAAGAGTCTGACACTCCCTTCCGCTCCACCCAGAGCGGGAGGGCAAATTTGATGATTTCCCATCCCAAAAAAAAAAAAAAAAGCCTTTGCTCAAAAAATGAAAACCTTTCTTGGTTTTCATTATATCATCATACTAACACCCTTGATGCCAGACAATAAAATATTTAAATTTATTTATTACTCTTCGGAAGAGCCGAGATCTGAGGTAAAATGTGGTTGATTCAATAACGTAGTGACGGAATTAGTGCATCAACTCAGTATGATTTAGTACAGAATATATTTTGATTAAACGACGCGAAACAGTTTTGTGCAAGATAAAATAATATTACGTAAAAAGAAAAGAAAGGAAATACGTTTATTTACGGTAAACATGACGCAGAAAAAGAACAAGTTGGGGAAAAATGTGCGTCACATCTACGCAAAACGGCCATCGCTCAGCATAATGCTATGCAAAACAGAGCCCCAGCGCTAGTTTTCACTGGTTTTATCGTTTCGTTTGAGAATCAATACTTACCGCATAAAAGCGGCAACAGACATTATACTACTATTGTGCAATGTGTAGGGTCACCAACCCATCCAACCCACATTATACTCCATAACCTGTGTGTTTCTATTCTCCTTTATAGCTTTTCCGTGAACATAAAAGATGTATATTCTTTGCTTTTATGGTGGTCGTGAGGCAAATGAATGGATTTGTTAAAGATTTCTTTGTGAATCCGTTTTGTATAGATTTCGTTTTTGGAGAGAAAGAGGAATGGAGTCATGGCATATGCAAGTTTTTTAAATGCAAGATGAGTAAATAATCCTACTAATATTATAAACGCGAAAGTTTGTATGGATGGATCGATGGATGGATGGATGTTTGTTACTCTTTCACGCAAAAACTACTAAACGGATTTGAATGAAATTTAGCATACAGATGGTTTATAACCAGGATTAATACATGGGATACTTTTTAACCTGATATTTCTACGGGATCGAAACTTATGCGGGTGAAACCGCGGAGCGCAGCTAGTACACAAATATGTCTTCTTATTTTCGTATCGATGGTACTCTAACTCGTTATATATTTAATATATGTACATAGTTTGTGCCCAGTAGGTGGCCACGTTGATTGCGGTATCAGTAGCATTCTTTAGGTTATCCGAGGTACAGGCGAACGGGCACTTAGGACACTCCAGCAAGTGGGGCATGGTCTCGTCAAAAGCACCGCAATAGCGCTGGATATAAGATGGGTCTGTAATCCCCTACTATCATAGAGGTATGACGAAAATATAACCCAGTATAATAACTCTTAGCTTTAAACGCAAATTAAATAACACTATTTTTTTATTATAAGTATATATTTATTTATTTTATTTTATTTTATTAATAACATTACTGCCAAACCATAATAAAAATGATCAATAAAAGTCCCTTTAACTACTATAAGAATAATGCGTACCGAACAATGACTGAGTAATAAGCGTGATATCAATTCGCTATGATGTTACCACCGATGGCCTTTTTAGAGCTTTCCCACTGTTGGTGACTGTTTTCACTGGAGAATTGGTGTTATGGTTAGTTGGTCATATCATCAGCATAATAAGCTTCAAGTGTTCCCACTGCTGGGACACAGGCTTCCTCTTAGTGAGAGGGAGTGGCGCGTAATCCATCACGCGGGCCCAGTGTGGTTTGGTGGATGTAACGTCCTCAATTTTTTGGTGATTTTGAGTATGCTTAACATAATTAAAACGTAGGGCTATTTGTGTCTTTTGAAAGTTTACTGATCCTTTGATTTTAGCATTAATTAAATAAACTATTTCAAACGATAAATTATGGCTGCCTTATTTGTTACGAGCGGCTGCTACACAAAGGAGCTTGGGTTCGATACCTGGGTAAGGCAAAGTGTCATTGTGTTTAACGATAAGAAAGTTTTCAGTTTTGTGCCCAGTTTGTGGTGACATATTCGCCCTATAATATTGGGTTTTCACATTACGAGCTAATTTGTGTGTGCTGGGCTGTCTGCCTACCCCTTTGAGGAACACATGCGTGACGTTATGTTATTTAACATTACTTTTCCTGGTATTTTATCTACAGTAAGGTTTGTTGTCAGAAACGTATATGGAAACAAAACTTTCTTCTTTATAAAATATATCGATGATGTCATTTGTGTTAAACGTTTGACCTAAGGTATTATGTAAATATCCAATAAAAGCTTCATTTCGACCGAAAAAACTACAATCACCAATATTTTCGTGGAATTTGTAAACAGATAATAAAAACATCGTCTTTTCATAGATTTGATGAGAAAGGACCAGATTTTCAATCGATAATTCAAAATTTTTCGAAGTTTTGTAAAATATGTCAAACCATTTTTTTTTATTCAGAAAAAGCTTTTCTAACGATCTAACGGTCACTAAAAATATTAAAATTTTATTAAAACACATGAAACTGAAACGCACAAACAACCACCAAATCTGAAAGTACCACTTTCAGGTATCCCCAAACAGAGTTGCCAAGCAACGTACTATCACTAATCACCAACATTACATAAACGAAACGTCACAATCATGCATTTTTATATAACGCCAGAGGCACGCCACCACCGAGCCTCGCGACGAGCCAGTCCCCCGCTGTCAACAGCCCGCGCCGCACGTCCCGTCAAACAGAAATGAAACTCGACCAAAAGGACCAAATTTAAAAACCGCGTTCCCCTAAAAAAAACATGTACTAAACATCCTCAAAAAAATAACCAAAAAATTCACCCTTTGTAACAGAAGAAATGAAAGTGAAAACAACAGTGCACTGACCGAGGCAACATGTTCAGCGAAAATAGATGGAAAGTTATACTGTTAGTGGTGGCGTCGGTCGCCGCTGTCGAGCCGAGCCGCGCGCTCAGCCTAGTCTACCAGAAGCCGTACAAAAACGTCATGTTTGTGCCCAAGAATCTGTACCGGAGGACCAGAGCCAGACAATCCAGAGTGTTGTTTTTGGATGAAGACGAGAACCATCAGCCGTTCGGAAAGGGTGAAATAGATCTGACTCTAGATAAGAACTACTCAAAAATCAAGTTTGATGATCAACCTGATTATGAGTTCACGTCTCCTGAGGATGGTGAAGTGCCAAAGAAGTTAAACGAAGACCTACCTTCTGGGAACGAAAGGTTTTATGAACCGTTGCCTCGGTTTCGTCCTTATTCGAACCATCCTCATTACTACCAAGGGCGGTTTGGTCGGACTTATGCCCCTAACTATGCCTTCGATCCTTATCCCATTGCTCCCATCGCTCCCTTCGCTCCTTCGGTCCGGAACGGGTACTACCCAGGTTGGAAGCCCAGGAGTCCTCGAGTGGTCTTTCCATACGCGTCGGAGAGTGTAAATTCAGTTCAGACGAATTCTCACGCCGGGCCTGGTGGATTTAATGATAATGTAGTGTTTCGTGATCAAAATTTCGGTTTGAATGACGTTGGTGATGAGCAGGCGTTGCAGGATCTTGGAACGGGATCAGGATCTGGTGATGGATTTGCTGAAAGAGGTGAGTGGTCCTTTTGGAATATTTTATACTAAGAGAGTTGTGAAGACGTTATATAGGGCACTGGTTGCGGCGGTAATATTTTGAATTCGGAGAAAGGATTAATGGAATTATGTATAAAGAGTAGTTGAATATATCAAACGCTTGAGTGAAATCTCTTTTTAAAGATGTTAAACGTGATATGGCAAAGATTTGCGTTCAAAACAAATCGAAAGTTTCATTTAAAAAGAAACGTGTCATTTATATACGATTTTTGCGCAATGAACAGTAATCCTATAATAAATAGCTAGGTATGAAATTAGGGACACCTCCTAGTTTTCCACGAGTTGGAAATTATTCTGTTTTTCTGAGGGTTTCTTGAGGTCAGTTTGCAAAATCCGCGGGAATCTCGTCCTAATCTTCTACGGACGTTTTAGAAAAGTTCCAATCGCCTTACGCATGTTTTAAAATGGATTATTATTTGATATATAAGCGTATCTCTGTATTATTTTATTTTGTACATAATTATGTATGTGTAAATAATGATAATTAGGATGCAACTACGCTGGTCTGGGAGAAAAATAAATAAGTGAACTTTGTTGAATATTTCTCAGCACGTCAAGTTGGCTAACCCTAAAAAAACTTAAATCAATTGTTAACTTTAAGATTGGTTTTGTTACTTAAAGATTTGAATTAAATATTATATTAATTTACGAATGCCATATGATTTTTCAAGAAGATGTTGATCAACAATATTATTATGAGCGAAATAGATGTAGATATGCATTAGTAGCTCTCAAAACGGTGAAGGAAAACATCGTGAGGAAACCGGCATGTCCTAGAACCCAACAATCGAAGACATGTGACATCTACGAAACCGCACTGCACCGCACTCTCACCGAAAGGAGGCCTGTGTCCCAGTTGTGTCCCAGTGGGAACGTTATAGGGTGATTATGATGATGCATTAGTACCATATTAAATTAGCATATTAAAATCATATATAGAGAACGTAACGTAACGTAACGAACGTCTCTCTATTGATCCTTTAGTTGGCTTAGTTCGATATATCAACCTAAGATCCGTATTATATGTTACTTCGATTTTATTCTATTACATATTAGCTGTTCCCGCGACTTCGTTAGCGTGCATCGACATGCACAACAATTGGATTTCATTGGTTTTATTTTTCACGCGGAACTGTAATTCTTGTTCTAAAATAAAACTAGCCTAAGCTACTCCTTATATCAACAGTTATCTGCCAGTAAAAGTCCCATCAAAATCGGTCCAGCCGTTTCGGAGACTAGCCGGAACAAACAGACAGCCAGACAAAAAAATTAAAATAGTTTTTTTTTGTTTTAATTACCGTATATACTTTCATATGCATTTAGTAAAAAGCTGTTATTTTGACGTTACAAACAGACACTTCAATTTTATTTACTTGCAGTATGTAGTATTGATTTTTGGCAAACTAACAGCTAGGTATATACAACAGTGCATTTGTTGATAACACGAATTTGGCGAATTACAAGCTTTCACAAATGGGATCACTTACGCTCTCGATTTAACCAATCGAGAAAATATTTAGCCTGTAAAGTAAAACTGCAAAGGGAGGGAGGCCTTTTCCCAGCGAAGACCTCCCTCCCTTTTCCACAAACGTCTGTCCTTTGCCATTGTAAGATACTAAAATTAAATCTAGAAGATACCTCCATACACTAAGGACCTGCATTAGAATTGTCTAATGCAGTTTTCACTAACACTAGGGGACACCCAAAATGACTGCCTAAATAAAAGCACGTTGTTCGATTTTCAACCCACGACTTAGCACCGAAAGTTGAAAATGCAATAGCGTATCTGCATGAGTGTATTATGAATGTATTTCTCTCAACTCCATTATTTTCACTAGCCACATGGAGGGCGCCTTTGTAGGCGAACAAAGTCGCGGGAAACAGCTTGTAATGAGTAAAGTAACGAAGAATGGAGAAGAAAATGTGCTTGTTATACTAGACACAATGCAGTGAAACCAACCAATGTCATACAATTCATAAATTTAATAAGAAAGGATGTCGGTATCTAAAGATTTTGGAAAGTGCTACCTTATGCAACATGTTATGTTTACTATTTATGTGAAACCCGCCTAGATTCTTATGTTTTTTGCTATTAGTTGTGTATTTTCTGCTATTACTTGTGTATTTTTGGCTATTAGTTGTGTATTTTTGTTATATCCTCGCTGTTCGTTGGGTCGGCAGGAAAGTAGGGTGTATTAATGTTTTGACGAAATTTTTGTGAAGAGAACAATAGTAATTATTGAAAGAGAAGGCGAGATGTGGTGGACTCCTTAAAGGATTGGCCCACAATCGCAGTAGACCGGGAAAAGTGGAAATAGTGAAGGGAGGCCTTTTCTCTGCAGTGGGACAACACAGGCTTATAATAAATAATAAAATTTTGTGAAGAAAAATTACGTTGTGTAGAAGCAAAATTGACGAAATTTTTGTGAAGAAAAATTACGTTGTGTGTAGTTTTTAGGGCAATTATTTTAACCATAGTCGAAAGTTGGATCTCGTGACTGATTATAGACTAGGTCATAGACAAAAATGAAAAAAAAAAACGGATGAGAAATAGGTACAAATAAACAACCAATCACAACATTGCAAATGACATTTGATAGCAGATTTTTCAGTAATAAGCTAACAGAAAATCAAACTCAAGTCAGCTGATTTAGGTGGTTATCGTTATTTCAGTCAGCTGATCACAGCAGAAGGCCAATTCTCGTAATTTTAAGAACGTTTACAGTCTGTAAGCCAGTTCCGGTAATTAAAAACGTTCAAAATCTAGTCGCAGTCTCATCTCGGCGACAAACAAATGTTAAAAATGTAATAATAGAGGTATTTTTGATAGTTTGAGACTGAGATCAGACTGTGAACGCTCTTAAAATTACGAGAATTGCCCTCTGATCTCAGTCTCAATCTGTCAAAAATACTTCTAATTTCCCTAAATTTTTGACAAGTTTTCAACATTCATTGTCGCTGAGATGAGATTGCGACTAGATTTGAACGTTTTTAATTACGGTAGCCTTATGTTTACAGTGTGTTAGTTGATTTTTGGGTTAGTAATCCTTTCAGGAACCCCTGTACGAACCCATTACAAAATTAGCAAACTACGTACCTAGTTTTTCCAAAATTAGCTCATATGCGTGCGTGTTTTCCTCATACACGCATACCATAAATGTAATGGTATGTTGACATGCGATTACCACATGCAAATGCAGGTTTTAGTGAGAATTCAGAGGCTATAATTGCTTAATTGTGCGTTTTACATTATTGTGAAAATATGGAGGACATTTGCGTGAAATATGTTTGTTTCAATCAATCAATTGAGCATATTGCTGATAGGTAAATGTATTATTACATAACTTCACGGTTGTGCTCCCTGAAGGGTTAGGCAGAGGTGTACCTATAGTACACCCCCATTACGCCAGTTATGTTTAAGTCCCATGTAATAGGGGGCGAGCCTGTTGCCATCAACCGGGCACAAATACAGACTCAGGACTGATACTGAGAAATACAAGATGGTAACACTCAATACCACTTTACCCGACTCGGTAATCGAATCCATAATCTCATGCTGTTCTAGACATAGGCTTCTCAGCACCGCCACTTCGACCGGTTCAGTAAATAATATAATAAATAATAAAAAAAAAATATTCAAGTATAAAGTAAAGTAAAAATATGATTTACATTAATTACAATCGAGGAAAGTTAAATTCTAACTGTAATGTAGACTTGCCTGATCTAGGTTTATGAAAAACCTGTGTTTCAGGCCATCAATTTACATCAAACATTTAAAAAGAAGACAACAATAAATGTATTAGAAGCTAAATTGAAAAGAAGGTATAATAGTAACTTGAACAAAAGTAGATAAATCAACCAAAAGTAACACTCGCTCAAACGTTACAAAAGGTAGAAAAGAAATGTACCAACAAATTGCTCAAAAAAGCATCATCATTCTTCTGCCTTCATCCCAATTTATTTGAGTTCGGCGCAAAGTAGTCACTACCAACATACATATGTATGTTTTTGAATTCTATTAATTCATTATAATATTTAAAACTAGCTGCGTCCCACGGTTTCACCCGCATACGTTTCGATCCCGTGGGAATATCGGGATAAAAAGTATCCTATGTGTTAATCCTGTTTATAAACTATCTGTGTGCCAAATTTCATCCAAATCGTTTTTGCGTGAAAGAGTAACAAACATCCATCCATACAAACTTTCGCGTTTATAATATTACTAGAATTGAGATAAGCTAACATGCAAACAAGTTCAGCACATATAGGTAAAAGTAATGATCGTATAGTAAAATGTGAAAAGGAAGTATTTACATTGTAAAAAAGAAACAGCACTAACTGAAAATCACTGATTTATGTTCTAATAAAGAAACACTATAGGTTTTTCAGCTATCAAATAAATAACACGATTAGTTGCTATTATATCTAACAAACAGACAGACACGCAAACATATCCATAGTAGGAAAATTATAGTTTTTCCAGAACTCTGTTAAACTACATAATCAGTTACATATTTCCGTAAAAGGGGTACGTATTGCAATATCTAAAATTAAAAGAACTAACGTAAAATAACCTACGTTCAAAATCCCTAAAATCTAAAATAAAAAACAGCTGCGGAGTTCCGCCAGCTAATTTTTAGCTGGCGGAACTCCGCAGCTGTGATAAAATAAAAATTATAATTTCATGAGTTTGTTTTGGGGTCATTAATCGCCTGTAGTTTTATCAGTTGAAATATTAGTTATAAAAAAACAGTTTTTTTGTGTAAACTTCACAGACGTGATGGCTATCGATATATAAATACGTAAGAACAAAAAAAAAACAGTTTTCAACTGATACTTTAAGTAACTATACTACCAACGGTCGTTGACCCAAAAAAATACTCACCACATCCGTAAAGTTTCGCTAGCTAATTTAATTTAACCCTGTATATCAAGAACTCATTTTGTACGTACGACGATATAATATATCAAGCTAAGTATCTATTCCAGTTTAAACTAATCTACTCTCATAGTACGGAAACCCTATACAATGCCAAGTCAGCTTGAATTGGAATAGTACAGCTTGATATATCGTGTGTACACAAACACACCACACTTATCATTAACTGGGAAATCATGACACAGCTGCGCGTGCGACGTTTTTAAGCTTAGTATTATCACACAATCGGTAAAAGTCTTATTGTGCTGACAATGACATCGAGTCTGGTTCCACTGGATACGGTAGAAGCGTTGTTAAGTCACCACGACTGAGTAATAAAGTGACATTGTTTAGTGCGTTTGATTAATATTACTTAAGGCTAAAGAGTGAACTTATTTTTAGTCTTAAGTTATAATAAAAAAAAGTATTATTCTTTGGTTTGGCGCTGTGTAATCAACAGAAGGCCAATTCTCGTAATTTAAAACGTTCAAAATCTAGTCGCAGTCTCATCTCAGCGAACAGCAAATGTCAAAAATGTAGGGACATTAGAGGTATTTTTGACAGATTGAGAGTAAGATGTTGAACTGCTGTGAACGTTCTTAAAATTACGAGAATTGCCCCTCTGATCTTTTTTTGCATGCCCTTGTCCTTTGTAATTTGCGGTGGGCTTAATAAATTCTCTTACATTTCCCTCTAGCAACCATCACATTATCTTTCACTCACTTTTGATTCATATCTTCTTTTCTGTCACAGTAGTATGAGGGCTTGAAGAGCCCTCTGAGGTAACGGGAGGAATCAAACAACTATAAGACTCCTTTAAGATTATATTGTAAGCACGTCTTTACATGTTCTAGACTAAATTACCACTGACTGTTTTATACAAAAATCCTATTAGAAAAGAATATGACATTAGCTTGAAACGTTCGAATGTAACCCGCGCTAAATTATAGCTGGCCTACACTATGTGAGGTTGCCTTCGGCAGTCAAACCTCTACAGTAGCAACTTTCAAACTTAGTCTAATATACGGTGTTCACTCACGAGCATAATATGTAGACACCCAGCCAAATTCAAAAGTGATTTACTCATAAAGCATTGCTTGAAATTGTATGGAGTTAGGAGTATATTAACTCCTGGAAATCGGTTGTCATGGTATGGGCATGTGATACGGAGGAATGAGAAAAATGTCGTGAGGAAAGTTTTGAGTATGAATGTCGATGGCTATAAGAGTAGGGGAAGACCAAAGAAACGATGGATGGACTGTGTGAATGATGATATGGTTAGAAAGAGGGTGACTACCGAGATGACGACTAATAGAGAAGCATGGCAGAAAAAGGCAGGTGAATGGTGAATATATAGTAGCTACTGGCTGGCTTGTAATTGTATGCGTAGTAATCAAAGTTGTTCCTGGATAGTAGTACTATTTTAACATTGTCACCTTAGATGGCCTAAATAATACCACTGTTGCTGCAATCAACGTGGCGACCTACTGGGCACAAAGTATATAAAAAAAAAATAACGAGTAAGAGTACCATCGATATGAAAAGAAGAAGTGGTACTATTTTGATGATTACCTCCGTACCACATCTAGTACAGCTATATCCATGTTCAACTAAACGAACGCGTGAAGGAAGGCGGCGCAAACGCAGCCGACGACATCGAAACATCGCTCAAAACGAACCGCGACGAAAAAATACGACAACCGACACTTTAGTCATTAGTGAATGTATTGTGGAATGGAGGAGTTTCAATGAGTTTCTATGTGCGCAAGAGTGGATGTTATGGCTGAGGAATGTTTAGTAAAGAAATTGGTTACAGTAGGTAGGAAATGATGACTACAGGACTGGGTGACTAAGAGCCGATTTTTCTAAAGGATAATTTCATCGGAGGAATAATTTTGAATTTTTGACACTTCTTCCACACAAAAACTGTCAGACGTCAATCTTATTCCACGAATAAAAATTGTCTGTCGATTGAAAAATGAGTCCTAAGTCTATCAAATGTAAAGCAATATTTGTAATTATTACGATTATTCTGTACATGGTTTGAGCTAGGCTTTCCTAATAATAATCAGCCTAAAATGTTGCCTCTGCCGGGACACAGGCCTCCTCTCTGTGAGAGGGAGTGGGTTATAATCCACCACGCGGGCCCTGTGCGGGTTGGTGGATATCACTCGTCTTCGAATTTTTGGTTCTAGGACATGCCAGTTTCCCCACGATGTTTTCCTTCACCATTTTGAGAGCAGTGGTAATGAAATGATTTATACAAAGTAAATCGCCTCTCTGGGTTCGAACCTACGACCAACAACTCGTAAGTCGCGTCCGTTACTGGGTCACCACTGCTCTGAGATTTTATCCGTGACTATGGAATTAAAGTTCAAGCTTAACTTATCAAGTTTGACCTTCAATTTCCAAATGATCAATTCGATAACCCAAGGGGATAGAAAATGGAAAATTTCCCTTTGACCATTCCACATTCTTAAACCACAGCAATATTATTCAAAAATACATACAAATCTTTCTAAGAAAATGTGCGATATTAAGATAATAGTTTCCTACAAACTCTGAGTCGTGACTGGTTGGCAGCCGACTTGCAAGAGTACCTACCTTAACCTTTCCCCTGACTCGACATTCACGAATTAATTACATTAGAAATGATGGTTTTTACTCACTCTTACTTGGTTTCATCACGATTATTAAAATGTACGTTGTGAGATGTAGATGGATTTTTGTCAGATGCACCTTAGGCTGTCAACCCTACTAAATTAATTGGGTTTAAGGTTTCTGTTCGTGGTCTTTCTTCTGCGTACATCTTAAATAATTTGAAATCGGCAGTTGTTTTTTTCATATATTTTTATCATCCATATTTTTATTGACATTCCCTGTTCTTATAGCCATTCACATTCTTATTTGGTTATTTCTCTGCATGTCGTATTGCTAGGTTCCGTTGTTTCAAGAGTTTGGTCCTTTTGTTTTACCTATTACAACTGCAATAGGTTATCTTCACCGAGATATCTATATCTGACTACCTTAAGGACTATTCTTGCCTACAGCGCATGTTATTAGGATCCGCGATCTAAAAAGGATCCTCTTTTGTTTTACTTACGGACGCTGCTGTGGCCATCATGTGCACGGGATTTTGTTTTCAAAATGGTCAGGTTTTGGCGATAGTATGTGCATAGATGCGATTTTCAATTGCCTGTGCACTTATGCCTTAAATGGAATCTTAACCTTCAGATCTACTTGGTGTGGTGGCAGAGATAGATCAAACTTTTCCTTAGATGCACCTAGTTTTTTCTAACGTATTTGATGTAACCAATGCCCGTAATTTTAAGAACGGTCGCATTCTATTCTCAATCTGTCAAATATGCCTTTAGTTTCCCTGAATTTTTGGCACTGATTATCGATTGGACGGATAGAAATTGGCCTCAAGGTGATATTACAGATAAAACCCTACTCCTTATTAGAGATCACACACTTTTGCTTAAATTATAATTATTAATACCGTATTTCTTCACATTAACATATCAAAAAAAAAAAACCATAAAAAGTATAAACAATTTCTTAATTTACAATTCAATTAATAAATCTGCAATGATAAACAAAACGTTCAAAAGTTTCTTTCCGCAATGCTGCCAAGTTTACAACCATAAACTAGCGCAGTGTTGCCAACACGAAAAATCCAACTCAGGAAATTTTTGCTGTTAAAAAGCCGTTGTAAATTTTGCGTATCACAATGATCTAAATTGTGGCGATTTGTTAATTGATTTTTGATACTGTTTTCTTGTAGTTAAGGTATGTATTTCTTTGTGTTTGTAGTGCACTCTCAGTTTTCCTTGCGTGTTGTTATGTAGCGTGTCTATATTTAAATGAAGGGTGGACTGCAATAAAATGGTGTGGGGTGTTAAGACTTGCTTTTACCGCGTAATGTTTTGTGATACTCTAGTTAAATTGCTTGTTTTACATAGTGACGAAAAGTTGAACACGTTTTTGCCAGCTAGACTAATTATGATCTAGATTTATTTTATTCTTAGTAGCCGTAACCTTATTAAAAATGATTTACCGCCTCGTAGATCGAAAGTGGTACTGTTGAGCATGGGTTCTGGGTTCGAGGTGGGAAAAAACGCTATTAGGTTTTCCATTAAACCTTTCTCAGGAGCAGCCCGGAGTCTGGATTTGTGCACGGTTGAAGGCAATAGGCTCGCCCCCAATCGGACTCAAACTTGTCTGGCAAAGTGTGAGGTGGCTGGGTGTACTACATAACTCTGCCTATCTTTTCAGGATTACAAGCGTGATGTTTTGTTATTATTTGTACTCGTAGGCTATGATATTATTTTATCTATATTGAGTTAAGATAACGTAGTTAGCAGCCGGTACTAGTAATAGGCTAACTCCATATAATTGATGTCAAATTGGTGTGTGTACTACAGACCTCTGCCTATCCCTTGGAGGAATACAGGCATAATGTTATATTATAGTTTGAAGGCTGTAGCAAGCCTGTAGCATTTTTATCTAGACACAAGTCATATTGAGTTAAGAGAAAGAAGTTGGAAGATGTTCATGACCTCCATACTCGCTCTTGCATTAAGTTATTGCAAATTAAAGATTCTACAAACTAGTCAACAAAGAGAAAACTGTGAATAGAACGTCTTTTATGACCTGTTCCACCACCTCCGGATAATTTAACTGGCAGATAATGTCTTATACAACATTAGTTTCATTGTTGAATTTATCTGGTGGAAAGTCCTTATCCGGACGTTGACAGAGTGCCATAAACTATTAGTATTCGGGTCATTCTCCAGAATAAAAATTGATCGGTCTGGTTTATAAAAAAATTAAACCAAATTGACATTTGTCACTTTTTTATATAATTTGTTTTATTTTTATTTTTAACTGTGTTTAGTTTAGTTTAGTTTAGTTTGTGATCCTGTACGAGTCGCAATAAATACTTTTTCTTTCAAATTTCCAAAAAATATTGATTGAAATCGAGGCCATGTGACTCCATAAACATAGGCTTCATTAGACACGTCCTTTCCGTTAAAAAATCTTGAACACCATTAATATGAATATTTAAAAAGCACCAGAGCGGTCAACCTAATGATTTTTGAGAATATTCTTTTTAGACAAAAAAAAACGGTGAAGGAAAACATCGTGAGGAAACCGGCATGACCTAGAACCAAAAATTCGAAGACATGTGACATCTACCAATCCGCACTGGGCCCGCGTGGTAGATTGTAGCCTACTCCCTATCGAAGAGAGGAGGCCTGTGTCCCAGCAGTGGGAACATTATAGGCGGATTATGTACAGAAATAATTCATTTATTTATTTATACTGTCCTACTTTAAAATCTCTTTAATCTCTCTTACAAGACTACCACATTTCTCTTTTCACTAAAAACATCAAAAATCACCAAATCACATCCAACTTGCCACCTCAATAACAAAACCAGAACGACCTCAAACATCGATAGAATAGTGATGTGACCCAACGCATCTAAAGATCGAATCGATGTCGATTACATCACCGGTTACATGAGCGCAGTTCTGTCAAGGAAGCCTGCGCTTGCGCAATCTTGAAAGCAGTAGAAAGTACCGGAGTCGACCGTTTGGTCTGTATCCGAGACTGTGCGGATAAATGTTAATTAGTTATGTTTTTAGTGAAGGAAAGCTAGGCTTGAACTGTGGGATGCTATGGTTTAGAGTCGGTGGGTTCAATTTTAACCGCTTTATTCATAAACGTTGCTTAAAATTAAGTAGTGATTAACGACCGTATAACCATAAATTTTTGACGTCACTTTACTTTAATCATCCTATTCTACTTCCTACTATAATATTATAAACGCGAAAGTTTGTGACGATGGATGGATGGATGTTTGTTATTCTTTCACGCAAAAACTACTGTATGGATTTGAATGAAATCTATCCGTATGCCAAAGCACACGGATAGTTTACAACCAGGATTAACACATGGAATACTTTTAATCCCGATATTCCTACAGGATTGAAGCTTATGTGGGTGAAACTGCGGGGCGCTGCTAGTCGTTTATAAATAAACAAGGGTTACACATAAGGTTTTACATAAGGGTTTGGAATTCAAAATTTGGTCCTTTGATCCGTGATGAAAATTAGATAAGTCGGAAGGCAAGAAATATGTATTTATTGTTTTGCTGGCTCGCTATTAAATGGCGAAAGGCGATGATGTTGATTTAATGGTGAAGATGTTTGTGAAAGTAGGTCATTTTATTATGTTATAGCGTTTGTAAAGTGATATAACAAAACTTGAATAAAAAATCAAAGTAAAAAAACCGGCTCTTTTCCATAGAAAACGACCAATTAGAATCGTGCACCTAGCTTGAACTATGTAGCTTCTGACCTTCCACAAGTGCCCATGTAGGTTTATGTGAAATAAAGTATTTTGATTTTTGATTTTGGTCCTTATCTATTTCCTTTTCAACGTTGCCTTAGTTGACATTGATTTGACATCCACAAATATACTAATTAATTGTAACCTCTTCACGAATGTAGTGCTTAGGAGAAAAACAAAAAAGTACCTATTAAAGTTAACATTGATGGATTAGCCGAAAATTCACGTCCGGAAAACGTCGAAAAAGGGAAAAGGGATTCTGATGAGATGTTTGTTATTATTTTAGTAATCAGCCGTAAACATATACATATAGGATAATTTTTAACCAATGCGCAAACTGCAACCATGTATGCAGCATATGATTCTCGTTTTTGATAACCGATGAAAAATTTCTACGCTAGGGAGGGTCTAGAATCATAGAATATGCTGAATTCAAGGTTACGCAGTGTTTAAAAAAATATCCCGTATGTAGGACTGTCATATGGATCAGATGTAATTTAAAGGTATGGCGAACTCTCAAACATGATAGTATATGCAAATTTATTATGTTATAGTACTACACACGTCAGATCCCACGTAACAGCAGGAGGGAAACCTAATGCCATATACCAAAGCATATTACTAGTTCCTTATTAAACTATAAATTCCTTATTAGTCAATCTAGCTATAAAGAATTTATGCCTTTGCTATGTGGATAAACTTCATCTGATAACTCTCTGCACGCAGCTATTAATTTCCCAAGTCTTACGCCACTTAGCACCATTTTCCTTTCTTCCACTATACAATTAAATATACTAATAAAGAAATAAAACAAAGTGTCAAGCTTCTTCTTCTTCGTGTCGCTGGCATGACTGAATTTTATATCTTGTTGGCCCAAAACTTTGCCACTTCCACGCCGTTGTCGGTGGCAGCGCAGAGGTCACTTTGACTGCGTGTTTTGGGACACAGAGGGCAGGACAGGAGGTGGAGCATGGTTTGTGACCAGCTCCACAATCACACCATACTGCCGTTCCGTCAAGGTGAAAACTTAGGTGAAGTGAGCTGTCAATAGTGTCTATCCTTAACATTAGTAGGTGTATTCTGTAAAAATCTTACCGTGAAAATTTAGGTGAAGCTATCGGTACTGAAACGTGGTCGCTCACAATGGGCCTTATCAGAAGGCTTAAAGTCACTCAAAGGGCAATGGAGAGGGCTATGCTCGGAGTTTCCTTGCGTGATCGAATCAGAAATGAGGACATCCGCAAGAGAACCAAGGTTACCGACGTAGCCCGAAGAATTGCCAAACTTAAGTGGCAGTGGGCAGGGCACATTGCTCGCAGAACGGATGGCCGATGGGGCCGAAAAGTTCTGGAGTGGCGACCGCGAACCGGAAGACGTTGCGTTGGAAGGCCTCCCACTAGGTGGACCGATGACCTGGTGAAGGTTGCGGGAATCCGCTGGATGCGAGTCGCACGGGACCGGTCAATGTGGCGACACTTGGGGGAGGCCTATGTCCAGCAGTGGACGTCTATCGGCTGAAATGATGATGATGATGATCGGTGACCGGATGACGTATATGGCACCACCTATTTTCGCCAGTTATGTTTAAGTCCCATGTAGCAGGGGGTGAGCCTACTGCCTTGCACACATTCAGACTCTGGGCTGCTACTGAGAAATTCCAGTTTAAAAAACCTAATAGTGTACCCGTAACGATTGTTAAAGAACAACGAATAATAGCCAACACGAGGCAGTTTGGGGTTTATTTAATTTTAAATTTCTGATTTTGCTTCATCATCATCATCAGCCTATAGCAGTCCACTGCTGGACATAGGCCTCTCCTATTGCACGCCATTCAACTCGATTTTCGGCAACTCTCATCCAGCTGCTACCAGCCATCCTGCGAAGATCGTCGCTCCACCTAGCCTGAGGGCGTCCCACCTTACGTTTACCGATTCGCGGTCTCCACTCAAGTACACGTCAACCCCAACGGTCATCGGTTCTACGGCTAATATGGCCGGCACATTGCCACTTCAGCTTGCTTATTGAAGTTTATTCATTTCATTTTATGTCGCACCGATTCACCTCGTCTCGTCAACGCCGGCTATCGCTGAAATCCAGCGCTGGGCCTCTGCCTCGCATAGGGTCACTGCATTAGCCCACGTTCGCGGGGACGTAAAAATATCGAAGTGGGATTTTCAACTCTCGGTGTTGAGCCGAGCATTGGGAATCCAACAGATCGGAACCCAGCGCGTCAAAAAGACACTCCCTTGAATTTCAACTCTCGGCACTAAGCAGTGCTTTGAAAATCCAGTGCGCGAAAAATATCACTGCCCAGCAATAGCATTAGGTGGAATGACAGCTCACTCCAAGCTCACTTCACCTAAGATTTCACGGTGAGTGTTTTACAGAATAGCTGGGGTTTTGCTGAGCGATGGCCGAGCGTGGATGTGACGTATAATATGTTCCTTTCTTATGTTTTTTTTTTTTGCGTTTTTACCACAAATAAACATATCTTCTTTCTTCTTTATTTCTTCGAAATAAATAAAATTCTTGTACAATTCACTAATTGTAATTAATACTGAGTGTGCTAACACTTTCTTAGGAGACAATACAATACTCCCAGGCTTTATCTGACTTTTTTGTTGCACATCAGTGAAACTAGCATTTTCACCTGACTCCGTTTGCTCCCACGATCATGAGATGTAGAAATTACTTATTGTTTACCAACGGTTTTTGTTTAAAACGGTTTATTTTTAATATTGCGCTTGAGAGCTGTGTGGTAGTAGGTATTTAGTGAATGGGCTAGGAGAGTGTAATCAGCTGGTCGGTGGCTCGTTAGTTTGATGAAGATTTATCTTGATATTGGACTGTCGATGTCGAGTGGTTTTTAGAGAGATTACGTTGACTATGTTCGTTATTTTTATTTGCTAGGGTGTGTTCTAGAAATGAGATTGAGTTTTTATTTTTTTTTATTTTATAGTTTTCAACCTCCTTGTTTCCTTCAACTATTTTTGTTTTCCAAACGTAGTTATAATATTATTATCAATATTTTCTGTACCTGGACATTGTTGCTGTACTAACTCGTATCTAATAATTGCGTACTTCTGTACCCATTTTTATATATGGTCTGTCGATACCTACTTCAATCTCTTTTATTTACATATAATCAAAATCAAATTATTTTATTTCACATAAATACATGGGCACTTATGAAACGTCAAAAGCTAGGTGCACGGTTCCTATTAGTCGTTTCCTATGGAGAAGAGCCGGCAAGAAATTCCACGGTTACTCTTTTAAAAATAATTGTCTTTCACAAAGTTTTCAAATTACTGTGTTAACAGGTATGAGAGGACAGTGTAGGCCTGTCATTGTCAAGAAGTACCAGGTACTTAACAAAATAGAAAATGGTCAACAAATTTACCGTCTACAAAGCCTACAACGTTCTCATATTCACAAAATATAAAAAAAATAATAAAAATGAAACCTATTTCATACAAATGCCATGATTGACATTACCAGAGGGGCCCATGGCTAAATAATAGGTCAATCGATCAGGTTAAGTTACGCTTGCTGCGGTTGGTCTATGGATGGGTGACCATCTTTACATACCGAGGCCCCTCCGTGCCTCGGAAAGCACGTTCAGCCATTGGTCCCGACTGTCATTCGTAGATCTTTGACAGTCGTTACGGGTAGTCAGAAGCCAGAAAGTCTGACAACCAGTCTTACCAAGGGGTATCGTATTACCCATTCACTGGGTTGTGGAGGTCAGATAGGCAGTCGCTCCATGTAAAATACTGGTATTCAGCTGAATCCGGTTAGACTGGAAGCCGACCCCAACATAGTTGGGAAAAAGGCTAGGCAGATGATGATGCCATGATTGACATTACAACTGTAACAAAACCAAATTAATATTCTGTCAACAAATAATATTCTCATAGCATAAGCATAACAGTCCAATCAGCCTATAATGATCCCACTGCTGGACAAACAGGCCTCCTCTCTTTGAGAGGGAGTGGGCAATAATCTACCACACGGGCCCAGTGCGGGTTGGTGGATGTCACATGTCTTCGAATTTTTGGTTCTAGGACATGCCGGTTCCCTCACGATGTTTTCCTTCACCGTTTTGGGTTCGCATTAATTAATATTTTCACTTGCATTTAGGGCTAATGCTCTACCGATCTAATGATCGTAGCGTCATTTAGGGAGAAACCACATCTTACGTTGTTATTTGAAAGCTACTGACTGATATAGATTTCTGACGCATAGATTCCTCCACTCAGTCAGTAATGTCATTATTAATATGATACATATAAGCTGTGAAGGTACCAAAACATGCACAACTGCATATGTTACACAATGCATCGTATATAAGCATCATTAGTTGAATCCAAATCCGTTGTACCAGCCCCGGTGGGCTAGAACGCGTGGTCAAACGTGCGTGAATCGAATATATTTTGCGGACGGAAAGACCAGCCGGGCTCAGTTAATATCAAAAGACCCGAATCGAACTGAAAAATACTGGGTGGTCTCACATTAAATAGCTGAGTTGACTATCATTTTGGTATAGCCAAAAACGAATTCATGCATTTCATAAGGGATACTATGCTCCATCTTGCCCTATGTGTCCCAAAATATACAGTTAAAGCGACCTCTGCATTGCCACCGACGACGCCGTGAAAATGGCGAAGTTTTGGGCGAACAACATCTGAAATACAGTCGTGCCAGCGACAGTAGATAAAGGAAATAATCACGACCATACTTATCTGTGTCAGTTTTACCAGGGAAGTCAGCATGCTGTACACCCTGTAGTTCAGAAACCCGAACTTAGATGAGTGAACGTGAAATTTTATTTTAATTAGCAGCGCCCCGCGGTTTTACCCGCATACGTTTTGATCCCGTAAGAATATTAGTATGACAAGTATGCTATGTATTAATCCTGGTTATAAACTATCTGTGTGCCAAATTTCATCTAAATCCGATCAGTAGTTTTAGCGTGAAAGAGTAACACATATCCATTCATCCTCACAAACTTTCGCGTTTATAATATTATAGTAGGAAGTACAGACGCCAGCACATCAAGCTACTACAATCTGTCAAATTTCTTTAATAGATTTTCAACTTTATCTCTAAAGCTTTAAGGTTCAAGGTTGATTGGGAAAATTTGACAGTTTCGGGTAGCTTGACCTGCTGGCGTCTGTACATAGGATAGCTGCCAAGAGCGCGGCAAACACGAGAAATATGGGTTGTGTAGTGTGCCACCAAAAACAAAAACTGTGTACCTGACCTCCTTTTTATTATTCATCATGATAACTATTCAACTTTCAAAATATTCCATTTAAAAAGTCGCCTTGTGACAGTAAGACAATAATAATAATAATAGGGTTAATAATAGGGTTCCATTGTCAACTTTTGGGTACGGAATTCCCACTTCTGTCTATCAACAACCAAAGGTTACAATAGCATCATCGGTAGCCGTTAACCAGTTTCTTCGGTTGCGCAAGCGTCAGCATGAGATTATGCAACAAGATGGCGCCGTCGTTATCATGTGTTCGGTAGAAATGTCAAAGATTTAAACTGTTGTGTAATATTTTAAATGTTGTTATTGTATTAAGTTGTTGAGGCAAAAACTTCCGGCATGTTTATGGATGGGTTGGCAGACGGATTGTGGAACAGATTATGTTTTTGCAAATTTCCATTAAATCCTATTAATCCTACTCCTACTTAATATTATAAACGTGAAAGTTTGTATGGATGGATGGATGGTTGGATGTCTGTTACTCTTTTACGCAAAAACGACTGAACGGATTTGAATTAAAATTGGCACACAGATGGTTTATAACCACGATTAACACGTAGGATACTTTTTATCCCGATATTCCCACGGGATCAAAACTTATGCGGGTGAAACCGTGGGGTGCAGCTAGTATTATAAACGCGAAAGTTTGTATGGATGGACGAATGGATGGATGTTTGTTACTCTTTCACGCAAAAACGACTGAACGGATTTGAATGAAATTTGGTACACAGATGGTTTATAACCAGAATTAGCACATAGGATACCTTTTATCCCAATTTTTCCACATGATCGAAACTTATGCGGGTGAGACCGTGAGGTGCAGCTAGTATTATAAACGCGAAAGTTTGTATGGATGGACGGACGAATGGATGTTTGTTACTCTTTCACGCAAAAACGACTGATCGTATTTGAATAAAATTTGGAACACAGATGGTTTATAACCAGGATTAGCACATAGGATACATTTTATCACAATATTCCCACGGGACTGAAACTTATGCGGGTGAAACCGCGGGGCGCAGCTAGTACATACATAAACTCACGCGTTCTTTCCGTGGAGGAAAGCAGAAACTACAGAACGCCACTTGATACGATCCTTACATACTCACCGAGTATATCTGGAACATAACTAAATCGGCAAAGGAAAACATCGTGAGGAAAACTGGAATTTATAGTCAATATAGGTCTTTTTTTATTTTATTTTATTTTATTAAGGACTTTTACACATTGTGCAAACCAGTCCCATTATATCCTAACTACATCTGACTGCCAATAGCTTCATCATTCATCATTCTCCTTCCCTTATCCCAATTGCCAATAGCTTATACTAAAAAATATACATATAAAAAATTACTTCGATGCCATTAATTCAAACAGACACTTTGCTACCTTAGAATTGGGTTGACTAAGAATCACATTGAATGTGCCAACATCCAGTCTGTTTAATTCAAAAGCATTTGCTAGACATGTTCTTCCAGATTCAAATGGGACACATTCCAGCAATAAATGATATACATAGATCCTCACAGACGCCACAATCTTCACAGTTTGGTGAGTCAGTCTTCCTCATCATAAAATTAAATTTATTGCATGGTATGTGTCCAGATCTGAGTCTGTGAGCTGTAACAATCAGTTTTTTATTTAAATTAGTGTTTGCGCACCAGGGGATAAGAAGGGGCTGACACTGGATGGTTTTGTACCATATTCCCTTTTCTAATGAGCGCTTATTGAAATACTCCTTCCACTGTACTTGCTTATGGCTGTTTGTGTATGTGAGTTTAATGTTTGTAAACGCACCCACGATACATGAGAAATTCCTAGTGTGGGGCAAAGTTTAAAAAAAAAAAAAACTCAAAACATATTTGTTTGTATTTAGGCAAAAACTCTAAATAATCTGGTACCAATATAGGCCTAAAATTGCCAACCCGTCTTGAACAAGCGTGGTGATTAATGCTTGGACCTTTTCTGTATGAGAAGACGCCTAACAGTAGGACAGCGATACGCTTGCATAGCGAGGCTCAGGGGAGACCCCTTTATAGTCTCCCTAGTGACGTGCCCTAACAGGCGTGGGGGGGTTCCGGATTGCTCTATTAAGAGGTAACGGGGCCCCCTCCTTGTGCTGATGGTGATCACCGGGTTTGGTTTGTGTGAGGTGTGGTTTTAGTGAGGTAAGAAAAAAAGACAAAAAAAGACCAGGGAGTGTAGGAACTTGTGTCCCTGGTCTTTTTCCCCAAAGTCCAGGCGCCTTTTGAAGGTATCGCCCCGAAAAAAAAAGAAAAAAAAAGGACGCTGAGAAGATACGCTGGTATTATTACAAGCCTGTGCTCAAGCAATTTCTTACAAAATTAACAGACACCTACCTACTTCCTTATAGAGATCTTAGGTCATATCCAACCATATAAGATCAATCTAAGATTATTGATGTAACGCCACGTTCTCGTCTGCGGAAACTATTGGCACCATCACTTCCCGTTCGTGTTGTAATAGAAATAAAACTGTAATCGGTGAAGTGAATGGACAGACCAGTGTAACCCACCTGTTCTATCGCCTGTGATTAACGAGAAGTGAGTGGAGTCAGCAACTTAAATACGAGTTGGCGAGTCAGAGTACGGCTAGTCCATAAATTCAAGGTCGCTCATCGAGCTATGGAACGGGCTATGCTTGGAGCCTCTCTCAGGGATCGAATCCGTAATGAGGTGATCCGGCAGAGAACCAAAGTTGTCGACATAGTTCACAGAATAAGCAAGCTGAAGAGGCAATGGGCCAGCCATAACCGATATCGAACCGAGCGTTGCGGTAGACGTGTTCTTGAGTGGAGACCGCGAATCGGTAAACGTAAGGTGGGATGCCCTCAGGCTAGGCGGAGCGACGATCTTCGCAGGACTTGTGACATGTACGGACGCCAGCACATCAAGTTACTACAATCTGTCAAATTTCTTTAATAGATTTTCAACTTTATTGTAAAAGCATTAAGGTTCAAGGTTGATTGGGAAAATTTGACAGTTTCGGGTAGCTTGACCTGCTGGCGTCTGTACCAACCAGCGAGGTAGACTACAGCCCACTCCCTCTCGAAGAGTGGAGGCCTGTGCCCCAGCAGTGAGGATAATATAGGCTGATTATGCCATGCGCATGTACCAAGCGTTAGTATCGCAGCGAGAGTTCTCCCCGCCAAGCGAGCGTCACTGAGCGAGTTCTCTCTTTGATAGCTTTTGTCACTGTGAGCCCCATGTCCATTCCAACGTTGCCTGGAACAGATCGCAGAAAGCGATAAGGCCGCCCATTGTATATTTTGTAGTGTTTAATTAATTTTTTGTTATGTATTTTTGTGGTGTAATAAAGTATATACAAATAAGTGAACAGTCAGCGATCTACAATGTCAGCGGGATTGTCCGAAAGGGTTACCGCTAGCCCGGAACATAAAGGGCAAAGGAAGGAACATGGGTGGGTTTTAGTCAGTAAGAGTCTGACACTCCCTTCCGCTCCACCCAGAGCGGGAGGGGTCATTTGATGATTTCCCATCCGAAAAAAAAGGGATCTACAATCTTTTGTACGTTTCTTGAGCGAGAAAATCGTTGACTGCTAGTCGCTTCCTCGTCGGTGATGGGACAGATGCCTGATATGTAGTATCGTAAGGAGATCGGTAAGACGGTGGAAAGTAAAATGTGATAGTAATTTATTGTCTCACAGCAGAGCGAAGGCCTAAGATATAGTGAAGGTGTAGTCTTGCACATGAGTTAGAATGCTGTACGAGTGTCGCTTTGTGTTAGAAATATCATAACATATCATCACGCTTGTTTTCCCCATAGGGGTAGGTAGATATAGTACAGACGCCAGCACACCAAGCTACTACAATCTGTCAAATTTCTTTAATAGATTTTTGACTTTATCGCTAAAGCATTAGGTTCAAGGTTGATTAGGAAAATTTGACAGTTTCGGGTAGCTTGATCTGCTTGGCGTCTGTACCAATAATTCACCCATATTCTGCTATAAGTTCCATGTAACAGGGGACGAGCGTATTGTCACTAACCGAGTTCAAATCTAGACTACTAACGCCTCGGCTCCTCCTCGACCGCTACTAAGAATTCCTGACGGAAAATCCCAATACGGTCTTGCCCGATCCACGAATCTAACCCCACGCTTAGCAGTCGCGCTAAAGATTACTAAATTAAAGAAGCAAATCGACGACAAGCAAGCATGTGTAGATAGTTTTCACAGAAAACAATATGAGTTATCGCAAGTCAAAATGCTTTCTGTATGAGGCCCTTGACCCTACCTCTTCAGATGTTGGTCGAGGCTCTTGGCCATAAGGCCGTTGGCCGTTCCGACTGTTGGCACAATGACTGGTGAGTTTACATTCCATATGTCAACAACCTCAGTATTTTTCATCAAGATTATCAAATTGTCTTGTTGATGTAGTGGTTGTTTACACATGACTGCTGAGTCCGTGGGGTCCTGGGTTCGATACTAGGGGTGGTTTTTTTTATTGGCATTAGGAGATTCTTAATAGCAGCTAGGGGGTCATATTTGTGCCCGGCTAGTGGCAATAGGCTAGCCCCCTATTACATGGGATAGGACACAAACATAACTGGCGAAATGAGAGTGTTGTTACTGTCTTTACCGCCTCTGTCTACCTCTCGGCGACTACAGGGGTGATGTTTTTTTTTAGCTCACTTGTGTCTCACTGCAGGACAAAGGCTTCCCCTAATTTCTTTCAAACCTCCCTGTCGTGCGCGATCTCTGGCCATGTTGGCCTTGTAAATGTTTCCACATCGTCGCGCCTCCTTCGCCGTGGTCTACCTCGACAGCGATGTCCTCCCTCAGTAGTCCAGTGAGTGGCGATTTTTGCACATCGCTCCGGATGCGTTCGTGAAACTTGTTCGGCCCACTCCTGCTTCAGCCGGGCTGTTTTTATAATTACTATGTTAATTTTCAAATTCAGTCAAGCAGTTTCGGAGTTTTATCCACAAAAACAAACACTCAGTCTCTTCGTAACTCTTCATTATTTCGATCGATGTAATATAAGAATGCATATTCAACAAATAATGATTTATGTATTTCCTTCTTCGATTTTCTTGCATAATCTGTTTCGTTAATCTTTTCATTGGTAACCATTATGTGCGTGCGTGTGCGTGCGCGCAAGCGTGTGTGTGAGTGCACATTGTAACGGTTTTTATTGGTCAATGCGTGCATGCTGCAACTTAAGGCGAAGGTGATTTGTTGTAATGTGACATAAGAAAATTTTGATTCGGGCTGTGCGTGTAAAAAGAGAGAATTTTTAAATTGTAGATGTGTGCCAATTTGTGCGTTGTCAATCTCAAAAATCAACCGTGACCTCAATTTATATTGACCAATATCATACTGTCCTTGATTTGGTATACAAAATCAGTGAACTATTGCTATCTTATACCGTAAGAAACTTCCAAACCTTCCGTTACAAATAACAATAAATTATTACTTACTAGCTGCGGCCCACGGTTTCACCCGCATAAGTTACGATCCCGTGGGAATATCGGGATAAAAAGTATGCTATATGTTAATCCTTGTTATAAACCACCTGTGTGCCAAATTTAATCCAAATCCGTTCAATAGTTTTTTGCGACAAAGAGTAACAAACATCCATCCATACATACATACAAACTTTCACGTTTATAATATTAGTAGGAAGTATATAAGGATATGAAACTTTATTGTTTTGCCTTCGCTGTAATTTGTATGAGGTCTAGATCAGGCATCAAAATCAAAAAATCTAAAGTCATATAACAAACTAAGTATATTGAGAATCAACAGTTTTCGAACGTCAGAATTACTCAAGACAGTCCCTCAAAACGCCCGCCCTTCATCATCATCTTTCCTTTCTTCCTAGCTTATGGCAAAAGAAGAAAGAAAGAAATAAAGAAAGAAAAATATTAAGCTCAATTACAAATAGGTAATAATAAAAAATAATAATAATGGCCGAAAGCCTTGATCAACATCTATCGAGGCTCTCGTTAGGCGGTTGGATCAAGGGCCTGATTCAAAAGGCAGTACTCTTCGATACGGCTCACATTGTGAGGAGGTTCCTGTCTCTGGAGCCCTAACCACCGGTAACTTGGACCCTGCTCCCGACATTGGTGGATCACTATTTTTTTATATTTTAAAATGTTTTTTTTTTTACCCAATTTTTATATTTAATAAAATAATATCAAAAGGACATAAGATACGGGTTCTTTATTCAGAAATTACACAATTTCTGGCTCTTTTCTTATAGACACACACACACACACACACCCGTTTCTCATAACATGCTGTGCAGAGCCAAGGGCAGTATTCACAATGTTTATTTCGACAATGGCCATTTGTTTCTACCAACCCGCACTGCCCCCGCGTGATGGAGTACAGCCCACTCCCTCTCACAGAAAGGAGGCCTGTGTCCCAGCAGTGGGAACATTATAGGCGGATTAAGAATTTCTTTCTTATTGTCTTAAAAAAACTGTTTTTCGCTTTGTAAGCTATTAACTTATCCACTATAATCTCTGATCTAATCTAAAATAGGTCGTCCCCTTTATAAGATTTCACTGCCGCGCTCGCCAGTATGTGACGGCACACACAAAAATATGTCCGTCTCTGTCACACCCACACATAACGCACTATTGGTCCCTTTCCCGCATTTCTATGTCATTGACATTGCATGTTTCTTGCGTAGGGTTTTCCGAACATTCTGTCGAAAGGAAATGTTGAAGTAATGTTGGTATTTTGACGTGCGTTTCCTGGGGAAGGCAGAACTTTAAGGTGTTGCAGAACTACGTCAATTAAGATTCGGATTAGACGATATATACCTGATATTCATGTGTGTAGTAGATACTACACCACAACCTACGTCTGACCATTTAGAAAACAAAATCCTGTGCACATGAAGACCACAGCTGCGTCCGTAAGTAAAACAAAAGAGGATCCTTTTTAGGTCGACTAATAATATGCGCTGCAAGCAGGAATAGTCCTTAGTGCGAGTCCACACGGCGCGTTGCGTCAGCGTTGCGTCGACGCAGCGCTGCCGTTGCGTTGTTTTACATACAAAAAACCAAGGTGTTCACACGGCGCGCTGCGTCGTCGCAACGCACACATGACGGACAGCAGCCCCCGAGACGAAGCGGGAGGGGGTGTACTCATTGCGGCGACGGAGAGGCAGCGCTCAGTTGCTTGTGCGTTCTTTTCGTCTAATAGCAACTCCCGATATTCTAACAAAAAAAACTGTCCATCAGTATTTCTTAATGAAATGAAGGGACAGATCCAATACCGTCTTGTGATTTTGCGTCGATTTCGGCGGTGACGTAGTAATAGGAGCAATGCTAGACGTCTTTTCCGATCCATGCTTTCCTATAGACTGACTGCGATGTTTTTACAAAAATGCTTGCCGCAACTGTGCGTCACCGCTGCGTCGACCGAACGTTAAGACTGCGTCGTAGTAACGCTGCGACGACGCAGCGCCTGTGTGGCCGGCTATGCGTCAAAATATTTGCGTTGCGACGACGCAACGCGCCGTGTGGACGTTCGCTTACTGTGGTCAGATATAGATTTTCGCGATAGTACATAACATGTCATCACGCCAATTTTTCGCGAAGGTGTAGGCAAAGGTCTACCTACCTATAGTACACCCACATTTCACCAGTTATGTTAAAGTCCCATGTAACAGGGGGTCAGCCACAGATTTATAAACTAAAGGGACATATGGTGTGGCTGCCCAACTGTTAGAGTCCGGCTGTCGCCTTCAACTACATATGCACTACAATACGAACACGGGCTCACTCACACTATAACAGTCGCCACACTCAATACGAGCCAATCGCGTAACGCAGATCGCAACGTTGAGACACACAACTACATTGACAATTCTTATTGACAAATCAACGGCGCCCGCGTTTGTTTCTGTATTGTGCATACATTGTTCGCACGCGCCATCAACCGGGCACACATCTAGAGTCCGGGCTTCTACTGGGAAATTCCTAATGGAAGAATCCAATAATAGTTAGCCCGGCTTGGGCATCGAACTCAAGACCTCATGCTCAGCAGAAGTGCTTACGATCTCTAGACTAACGAGGCTTTCGAAATTAAGGTTCAAGGTTGACTAGGTAAATTTGACAGTTTCGGGTAGCTTGACCTGCTGGCGTCTGTACATAATAAAGAGTATTCTATCTATCAATCTACCAACAAGGTAGACCAAATGCAATGATTCTCAAATAAAGCCCTCCTCCCACTAGACCAGTATAAAGGTTGGTAGCCACGAGCGCTAGTAGGTAAATAAACAAATAACAACAGTGGTTAAATAACGTTACGTGTCGCGTAACGTACAGGGATTTGTGAAAGCGATACTGTGTAGCGTCAGCAAAAAAAAATGAAGAAGATTTTTTTATGTTATTTTTTGTATATTCTCATTTTCATACGGTTTTAACACTTTGCGGGACACTAAACGCCCCCAGACGTAATAACAATGAAACTTCTAATTGGTCTCGTTCAGTGTCCTACAAGGGGCACTGCACAAAAAAAAAAAAGAGTAAAATGACATCTCCATTTAAAAACATAAACAAAAATTACTACAGGAAAAGACATCGAAAATAAAAACATGTGTTTTATTTTTTACTGTCTTTCGACAGTTTTTGCGCGAAATGCGAGTTTTAACAGAATTTTCCTTCATTGTCCTGCACAAATTTCCAGGTTGTAACATATTTATATAAAATGAATTACATAAAATAGCAGATAGAGCGAAACGTAGAACCATGGATAAAAAAGAGGTATCTATTGAAAGTTAGAATTTAAAAGCAAAACTAAACCAAAGCTGGAACTGCAAAGAAAATTGTTTTTATAAAATGATTTACAAATGACATAAAACCTAGGAAAAAACATCGTGGTTTTCTACCTTTTCTTAAAAACGTGCGTAAAACAATTCTCACACAAAATTACGTAACCACAATAAAAATTGAATAACCATTTTTGTTATTACTCAATACTTAAACCATTTAATTCGAGCGTTTTATTTTCTCTGCTGACCGTACGCTCCACTTACTGTCAGACTTAAAGCGATGCTTGCGCAACTACTTAGCGATAAAGATGTCTTTACCGATTGGTATCGATATTTATGGCGATGCCTTATCGATACGAGTAGCGGGTTACGATTCGTTTTGTTGTGGTTTCGGCTTTTGAGACGGGGACAGTAACCTAGGAAGAATATCAAGTAAATGGTTTAGTCAGCGATAACCGTTTCGCCAATGACTTTGTATAAAAAATATAATCGAACTAACTGCGCCCCGCGGTTTCACCCGCATAAGTTTCGATACCGTGGGAATTTGTGTTATTCCTGGTTATAAACTATCTGTATGCCAAATTTCATCCAAATCCGTAAAGTACTTTTTGCGTGAAAGAGTAACAAACATCCATCCATTTATCCATCTTTACAAACTTTCGAATTCATAATATTAGTAGGATAGAAAACACTTTATTATGTAGGATCGGTAGCTCTAGTGATCTAGGGAACCCTTTTCAAAAACTCACCGAAAAACCGGTAAACCATTACCGTTTAGACAGATCGAACTAGTGAGCAATTATACTATGTTTTATGTCAAAACTGATACACGTACGGTATTAAAATGTATGTAAGAAGCCATAAATAAGACAATCCAATAAGGTAAGACAGTTTATATATTTATTTTATTACGCATTTTAAAGTTAACTTTTACGTAATCTGGAATATGTACGTTCTAAGACAGCTGTCAAAAAATGGTTAACCTAACGGACAGGGTATAGCAGTGTCATTCTCTATATAAATATACTATGTATGTAGGTGAGTTTCTGAAAAGGGTTCACTAGATCACTAGAGCTGCCGCTCTAATCTCACCGTAAAAAATTACCTGAATTGAGCTTGAAATGAACTGTCAATAGTCAATCTCTGACACACTTTTTAAAAGTCTATTTAAAATAAACTGACTGTAAAAACGTGTTTTTGTTGCAAACGATTAATAAGTGTCATGCTAATTAAACGCATAAGAATAGAAAACTTTTATTTAAAACTAGCGGACCAGGCAGACGTCGTCCTGCCCGAAAAAGCAGCGCCACCTATCGGGTCCAATTGTCTATACAAACCTTGTCCTGACAATAACAAACACAAAAAAAAAGAATTATCCAATTCGGTGCAGTCGATCGGAAATTATGCGCGTACATACATTTGGGTGATTCATTTTTATTAATTATAGTAGATAGGAGTCCTTAGACTTAGTGACCATTTTATTTTTTATTTTTTTTTTCTTTTGGGAAATCATCAAATGACCCCTCCCGCTCTGGGTGGAGCGGAAGGGAGTGTCAGACTCTTACTGACTAAAACCCACCCATGTTCCTTCCTTCGCCCTTTATGTTCCGGGGTAGCGGTAACCCTTTCGGACAATCCCGCTGGTGACCATTTTACTTAACTTCTAGTGTTAGTAGGTGACAGACACCGACTAATATACACAATTAAAGCCTCGGATACACTAGGGGACATTTTGTCCCGTAAAATGACGCGCAACACTCAATCTACGTGTCGCTGCAACGTTGCAAAGTGTCCCGCAACAAGTTCCGCAACATTTTACGTGACATGTTGCTTGCTCCCGCTCCGAGAGCGAGCGCACGTGTCCCGCGTCAGTGTCGCGCCATTTGTAGGTCTGCAAAATGTTCCGCGACATTCTCTCGGGACATTCACGTAGTTGTCGAGCGCCATGTTCCGCGACATGTCGCTCCTTTTGTCCCCTAGTGTATTCGAGGTTTAAAACTCAGCGTGCTCCGCCACATCGGGGAATCCCACTGATCTGTGATACACTGAGAATACTGTTGGTGCCGCCACGAACATGCGTCATCAGGGGTGCACATTTATTCCTAATAATGGCAACAAAACTATTCATATTATTACCAAAGTGCTTGCACTATACCGATGATTCAACTGTAGGAAATAGGTCGCTATAATATTCATACGCCTCGCACGTCCGATGCAATGCTATAATACTTCCGTATAAGTAGCTCATGTAACGGTTAAAGGAGCGCAGGTAATTACAACGCAGTGTGTGCGTAGCCTTGAGGCTGTGTTATGTATGTTAGGGATGAAACAATTGAGGATATCCCTACGATGATGTAAGGGATACGGATTAACCGAAATTTGACCTAATTTAGATATATTTAGGAAACGTCTGGGTGGTTTTTATATCGTAAATTACGAGTAGTTGGTTTAGCCACAGATATCTTTAACTAGAGAGCTTAACGAGATAATGGCCTAATTCATTCATTCACACTAGCTGCACCCAGCGGTTTTACCAGCATAATAAAATCGGGATTAAAAGTATCCTATATGTTAATCCTGGTAATAAACTATCTGTGTGCCAAATTTCATCCAAATCCATGGTAGTTTTTGCGTGAAAGAGTAACAAACTTCCATCCATCCATCCATCCATCCATACAAACTTTCGCGTTTATAATATTATAGTAAGATTGTTTGTTGATAAGGCCAGTTTATTAAACCTTAATTGCTGTAAGCATTTCGCGAAATCATTCAACAAAATGTTGTGCACTCCAATGAGTGTTATTTTATTAATAAATGGTGCTTACTTAAAAAAAATATCACCCATATGTTCCACTTTCGGCTAGAACGGGAGTGACTACCAAGATGACGACTAATAAAGAAGTATGGAAGAAAAATATACGTTGCGCCGACCGCAGATAAATTAGGATAAGGGGAGGAATGATAATTATGATGTTATATTTTCTATGGTATACTCTTTTTCCGCCTCTCTCAACTGCCAAGGACCCTTTTCTCACATCTTGCCTGTTAACTTTATTTTTGCAATCTTTAAAATTATATCCAACAAGAAGAATCTTCGCAAAAACACTAGGCCAGTATTTCACTCGCTGCTCAAACAAAACACAAGTAATATGTAGGTTACATCACCACACGTTTCCCCCATTACGGCCCTAGACGGCGAAATGAAAGCCGAACTCTTTGCTCGCTTTCATCAACGTTATTGTGTTCATAATTCGACTATTTCGACATCTGACGTCAATATGCGCGGGTGATTTTTTTTTAGGTTGGCACCTCGTGCAGGTTTTTTAGGTTGGTAGTGTTCGGATTTGAATTTAGAGCGAGCTGTCAAATTTGAAGGGATGCGATACGATTAATGTACAGTCAGTGGCAAAAGTGTTTCAAGCGCAAACGTTTTTTTTTTGTTTGTGAACCCTTTTCATTCATTTATTGGGCACAAGTTCTTGATGCTCCTTTTTGTATCTAAATATTTATATAAAACCGTAATTTATGACTGAACTAAATGAGCAACAGTTTTTGACCTAAATTTAACCAAATCACTTATTTTGTATGGTAATTTAGAAAATGATTTAAATTTCTTTAAATAAAATGTACAATTTAGGATACACCACACATTATACACACACACACACATCTCATTACATCATTTAGGATGCATCTTAATTCCAAACTGTAGTTGTACAAACCTGATTTATAGTTTAGCCATTTTACCGTCTCCAATAGACAGACAGAGAGACTTACGTTCATACAAAATAATATGTATTAAGTAGTAGGTACCTAGGTGGATGTCGCCTGTCTGGTTTATGCACCGGTCTGGTGTTTGACCTTCGAGCTTCGGGAGGTAAGCCAACATCCGGCATTAGAAAGAGGAAACGATCGAGACATGTTGACAGTCTTCATAATAGTTATAACGGTCATTAATTATCAGAAATTTTATGCTTAGGATGATAAGTTTTTTTGTCTCTTATACTGTCCCATGGCTGGGCGAAGGCCTCCCCCAAGTCATTCCAGGAACTCTTTTCCCGCGCCACCTCGAACCAGTCCTCACGGTACACGTCCAGGCCATCTCGCCCCCGCTTATTAATTAACTAGCTGCTCCACGCAATATCACCCGCATAAGTTTCGATCCTGTGGGAATATTGGGATAAAAAGTATCCTATATGTTAATCCCGGGTATCAACCACCCTTTTTATCCCGATATTCCCACGGGACCGAGACTTATGTGGGTGAAACCGCGGGGCGTAGCTAGTTTATAATAATTACGTAAATATGCGAAGTATTTGTGTTATTTATCCAATTCCTTACAAACCGTAACACGATTGTGTAATATGCAATAATATGTGAAAGTTTGTCGTTGTTATTTAACCATATCTCAGAGGAATCCACGGCAACACAATTCGAATAGATGGACTTTACACGATATCAATGTAGGCTCCTTTGTTTTTATCATCAATATGTTGAATATACGTGTAGTGAGCAGTGGTGGCCTAGTGGTAACGGCCGCGACTTACGAGTTATAGGTCGTAGGTTCGAACCCAGACAGGTGCTTTACTTTGTGTAAATTACTTCATCACCACTGCTCTCAAAACGGTGAAGGAAAACATCGTGAGGAAACCGGCATGTCCTAGAACCTAAAATTCGAAGACATGTGACATCTACCAACCCGCACTGGGCCCACGTGGTGGAAAACGAGCCACTCCCGTTTACCGAGAGGAGGCCTGTGTCCCAGCAGTGGGAACACTATAGGCTGTTTATGTATGTTGAATACAAGACACATTAAACTATACATTTCAAGTTTTAGCTGACCTCGCACTGTATAGGCTTTTCGTACAATGAGGAGTTAGCTTATACTGGTGTATAAAAATCTTGGTATGATTACAATATCGATGCGATAAATAGTTATATGCTCGTCATATGTGATGATATTATAAACTTATTACGTATGAAATAGTCCCGATTTGCATGCATCAGAACAGCACCATTGCATAACATACTTCCAATGGCAAGCTGAATCATTTTGAAGGATAACGCTAATTCATTGCTTCATATGTTCGAAGAAATTGGATAGCTCAAGAACTTAAATAACGCAATGAATGTTGTGGTTCTGTCAAATTGCTATTGTTAGTGTGTCACGCAATTACCCTGCAGACTATCTGCTTACCCTGCTCTAATATACGAACAAAAGGTGCACTAAACTAAATTGATTTCAAACTCTTTAACATTGTTTCATCTGATACGACCTTTTTCTCTGAGAATCTCATCTTCAGCTATTGTTTTACCTTTTTCATTCATTCTCCCAGATCAGTATGCAAAAACAACCCACCATTCACTCATTCATTCAATGCAAATATTTCATTCAGCTTTATCCATTCACCGTATCCGAAATGACCTTCTTTTTTTAACTTATACAGATGCCAACGCACCACATCGAGCTCAATTCGAGACCACAGACTATACAATTAAAAGAACAAAGCATGTCTTAGAGAAACCAATGTTTATTCAGACAGACGTTCGAACACCCATGAAAAGAGTCGATTTTTACGGATTCCCTAACGTGACAAACAGACTGGCTGATCTGCCAAAATTCAAGCCAATTTCTGACGAGCAAATGCTAAAGATAAATGAGATACTTGAGAATCTGCCTTCAAGATTACCCAAAAGAAAGGGGAAAGTTTTGAACACTCCTCAAAGCGTGCTCCTAAGTGCCCCAGTTGTGACCACAGAAAAGACAATAGAATCGAACGATAGACAAGATGGAAAACGATGTCCACAGGGTGGGACATGCGAATTTTTCTTCTACTGTTGGATGGTCGGAGGCTTGTTAGATGGCTCTTGCGGAAGCCTTTTGAAAGGATGCTGTCACAGAGTCGCTAAAGCCGGAATCCTGGGTGTACAGGACTCAAATAGTCTTGATGCTAGCAGCGAAGGCTTGAGTTACGGACCTGTAGTCAATGATGAAAGTAAGTGGACCTGATGGCACGCCAAAGCGTAATTTGAGGGTTTTAGAGATGTTTCTAGATAACTTTTGCACGCTTTTTGTAGCACGATTACTTATAATTTGTTAGTTTTTGAGAGAAGTTTTAATTTGTGTCGGTTTTGTGCCTAATTTTTGGAGTAGCATGTCTGTTTTTTTTGTAGTTTTTGTTTAGTTATGTGCATGAAAAAAGTAATTAAAAGACACGTAAGTATTATTTTCTAGTATTTTTAACGTACCTCGTATTTTTGTTTTTGCAAATTTTATTTGTATTTTCAACAAGTTTTCTAGAAACAGTTTTTTCTTAAGATTTAAATTATTTGAACCATCAATATTACGCTTTAGTGTGATAGACATCAGAGCAGCGCCAACTACAGTCAAATAAACGTACTAACAGAGCTCAGATGTGGTCGTTCGGCAAGACATAGCTAGAATTAGCCATTTTATCGTTCATATCCGGATCCGGTGACGTCATCAGGTATTGAAAACTTATTGTACATATACTGTGTGATATATTTTTCTATTGTATATTCTTATTATTATTATTTCTAAATATTCCGCCTCCTTATTCTAACTATGTCTTGCTTTCTTACTATACATACTGATTTTGTATATATATATTTTTGTCAATATATTATTTACTAACATAGTAACTTAATTATATAAAATATAAAATGTATAATTTTTCTTTTTACTGCTCTAGAAGACAAAAGGTAAGTGCTTCTGTTTATTTTTTACTATATTTTTAGCCCTATAATCAAATGTATACATAATCATTTATTTATTTAGGTCATTAATTTTAAAGATTTTAGTATATTTTAATAACAAATAATTAACGCAATAAGTTGCTAACGTAATAAAAAATCCTTTCTCTAATAAAACAACTCACTTTTTAACAAAAAACATAAAAAAACTTCTTGATAAATTAATTAATAAATATTCAAATTCACAAAAGTTTTGGTTGTGACTATACCAGTCAGATCATTGATTGTGTTACGCAATAGTTTTAGTTGTTAGGTTTTATAAAAAAGTGGGTCACTGCTCTCTTTAAAATTAATGGAAATTGGTCTGAGCACCTAACGAACTGACTATTCTTTTCTATAGACATTTAAAAAATTATTAAAGTTTCGAAACAGAATGAAAAAACAAAATGATTGACTTCAAACAAAATATTAAAAAATGATCGGAACTGCAGACACCTGCTAGCCTATCACCGTAATTTCCCGTTCAAAATCTGAGGGGCCATTCTCGTAATTTTAAGAACATTCACGGTCTGATCTCAGTCTCAATCTGTCAAAAATACCTCTAATTTCCCTACATTTTGACAAGTTTTTGACATTTGTTTGTCGCCGAGATGAGACTGCGACTAGATTTTGAACGTTTTAAATTACGAGAATTGACATTTTTTTTTTCTGTGTTGGAAATCATCATATGACTTCTCCCGCTCTGGGCGGAGCGGGAGGGCGTGTCAGACTTTTACTGACTAAAACCTACCCGTGTTCCTTCAGTTGCCTATGCCAGGGGCTACGGTATCTCTTTCGAACAACCGGCGGCCCTGGCAGGAGAATTGGTCTTCTGGTCGCTATCTCATCTCAGCAACTGTCAATGTCAAAAACTTGTCAAAAATGTAGGTTAATTGGAGGAACGTCGGACAGATTGAGACGGAGATTAGAATGCGAACGTGCTTAAAAATACGGGAATAAACAGCTCCTCTGACCTACGGTCCGGCCGTCAAGAGAATGCGGTCCTGACGCCTGTCAGTGCGACAATTGGCTACTTGACAATTTTTTTTTTATTATTTAAATTGAAGCTTTTTTACCTCACCAATAGCTTGGTTTAACCAGTTTTTTAATATCTAAGGAAATTAAAAAGATATAAGCGTTCAAAACTCTCAATTAGACAGAGAGGGAAATACTGAATTGTGACATCATAGTTCAGTATCGCCATATAAATTACATGCAAAAGTTCGTTTTGCGAGAAAGAGATAGACAAAAAGCTTTTATAAGTTATAAGTTTTTTATTTTTCGACCGATTTCAAATTTGATTTCGAATTCTGTTATCGCATCACGCATGTGAATATATTATTTACTAGAATATACAGTATTCAATATCATGTAACTATCCAATTTTAGTAGCTAACAAAGATCAAAACACGTATTCGTTTGTATGACCTTTACGGGTGTCAAGAACGTATTCCCTCGACGGCCAGACTGGGGAAAATACTCAGAAGAATTTCATGTCATCAAGTTGGTATGTAAAGGGTTTTCCAATGAGGGCGGGTCGATTTTGAAGTGGAGTAAAACAAACTGTGTTTTATTTGAAAGGCCTGTGTTTGCCATTATTTATGGAATATGACATTGTTCAAATATCCAGAGCCGCTTTGCGGTGGTGGCGTCCAATTTTCAATGACTTTGCCGCATATATCTGACCGAGTCCTTGTGCACGGTGTGGAATTGACTGCCTTGAGTTCTCCTGCACACTTTCACGTTACCGAACACGTCGCGGTTGTCTCGAATTTGACCACCAAACGTTGGAGAGTCGACTTTGAAGGGCCACCGTGCCTGTCGTAAAATAGTCACAACGCGTGCAACGTTTGCACTAATGAACACTCATTTTGATAATGAAGGACGTGCTGCTCATTCGTGTAACTTGCCATGATGATTTGGCATCAGTGACTGAATAGTAAACGACAGATTTGACTAATCCCGCCAAAACAAAATGGCCGCCACAGATTGTCAACATCGACCCGTCCCTATTGGAAAACCCTTTGAAGTAACATAAATCCATTTTAATTTGTCTTATTTGACAATAGGTTCCACGAAATGTTTTACAATTCAAATCAGATGCTTCACCTAGATTTAATCTGGCCGCTTCCTCTGTAAGACCTCGTATCTAAAACGCATAGGATGAATATTGTGAAAGCGGATAAATTAACTTCAACGTTGAAGATTCACAATGGCCGCACTGACGAGTCAGTGCGGCCATTGTCTAGACTGAAATGTTAGGCAGATTTGTTAGATTTTCTATAGTTATTAAGGGTTGGAGGTAACTCGTCATCATCTGCCTAGTCTTTTCCCAACTATGTTGGGGTTGGCTTCCAGTCTAATTGTATGCAGCTGAATACCAGTATTTTACATGGAGCGACTGCCTATCTGACCTCCAACAACAACAACCCAGTTACTGAGTAATACCCCTTGGTAAGACTGGTTGTCAGACGTTCGGGCTTCTGTCTACCCGTAACGACTGTCAAAGATCCACGAATGACAGCCGGGACCAACCGTTTAACGTGCTTTCCGAGGCACGGAGGGGTATTGGTATGTAAATATGGTCACCCATTGACAGACCAACCGCGGAAAATGTAGCTTAACCTGATCGATCGACCTGTGCGGCTGTTATTATTTAGCCGTGTCCGGGCCCCTCCTCCTCTGGTAGTAGGTAGCTAAAAGTCGGTATATAGCTATAGAAGAATATGGTAGGTGCTTTAACCTGGATCAAATATCTTTTATTTTTCTGGGTACGTGATCTTTTTTTTCGTGGGGAAATCCTCATGGATACCTTCTATCTGAGAAGAACGGAGGGTTATGTCGGACACCTACCGACTAAAACCCCACTGTTCCTTCTAGTAGGTACCTTGAGTCGGGGGCCCGGGAGATACTTCTAGATTCGCATAAAACTAGGTAGTTTTATTAAAATAATGTAATGCTGTCTTGTAAAAAGGTAGATGCGACATAATTTATGAGCGTTTAGCTTACTTTATCGAAGATAGAGCGACGACATATTACTAAGGGCTGAATTTTCCAACGCTAGATAATTTTATTATTAATAATTTTGAATTTTTGACAGTCCATACAAAACCTGACAGATGTCAATTTTATTGAGATTATTTGTCGATTGAATAATCATTTCTTCTTAACCGACAAAAAAAAAAGGAGGAGGTCTTCTCATGACAACGCGTATTTTTTTTCTGTATGACCACGCATAACTATGTTTTTGCAACAAGTCACTTTTTTACATGTTTTACGTGAAAAAAACAGATATTGGCTTCTTCACACGAATTTCGACGAACACACAGACACAAGAAAAAAGCAGAATAAACCCACATGTTACACAAAAAGGCGTTGTAAACGTAAACGACTCATCACATAGCGGTGCGACCACAAAATATATATTGACAGAAGGTCAGCTCCATACAGTGAGCAAAAAAACATGCACACATATACACGGTTCACGTACAGCAAAGGCAAGTGCACTCGCAACGTGCTTTCGGCCGAGATTATACCCAGATAGATCTAAATAAAATATGCGAACGATTGCCCCAAATGTAACGACTGTAAAAAGTTGTTAAACGAAGCCGAGTCTCGCTTGTTTTTCCCGCCATTGTGATAATTTTTGTACTGGACTTGGGAACCTTTTGGCTACGAAGATTTTGAAGATCAAATTTGCAACATTATCTGTCGTTTTTGTGTACGAAAACCAGCTTTAAACGTTATTACTTAACTTTAAATTGTTTATTTAAATACCCCCACGACCTTTGTACCGTTGAATTCACCCACCCATATGCACATTCTTTTTGCGTGCGTTGTCTTCAGCACTACCGTAATCAGTGGTTTTTCAGACGAAAAATAAAACTCACTGTAGGTGCAGGTACAGAATGCGTAGAAGACGACTTTGTGATGATAAATGATAAATAATTTATTTTCTGTAAGTAGGTTTGCACAAACACTTTTACACGTCAATCATATTTTAAAAACTAGATGAGGTCGGCGTTTCCTATCGGACTGCTCTGAAAAGAAAGGCCGTAACAAACTCAGAGGTCACAGTCTCTTTTGAAGTCCAGACATAATCTGAAGACCATGTAGATCGATGTCTGAGATGGTCTTTTGAGGAAAGAACCATACAGATTGAGTGGACCTAATGATTATTTTTACATCCTGTATGTGCGTAGGGATTGTCAAAGAAAAGGGAGGCCCCGCAGTGGGTAAATTCGGCCTGTGGATAATGACGACGATAATGTGCGTAAGGTCGCCAGTTCTCACTCTTTGTGTGGTTCTGACCTTCTGTACTGCTTTGTGACGTGATTGTACCGCACAGCTGATTCTTACGCAAGCGCACTTTCTCCTCGACTCGGGCGCCAGCGCATACAGTCGCGCACACAAGTTAATGTCACACTATCATTATTTTTACATGTTATTTAATGGAAAAAAATTGTGTGATGAGTTGTATGACTTTTTTGGAAGATGATAGTAGAATTAAAGCAACATTAATAATAGAAAAATAGTGTAGTGTAAAGAAGTATCTATGAATTTAAACATAAATACACACATTTTATTAAAAATACGGACTTTAGAAAGATAGAAAAGTAGGTTTATTTGTCACAGAAACAGGTGCATAAAAAAGACAATTAACTTGAATAATAAAGAAAAATAACAACAAAATAAATCTATAATCACGAGCATAAAACAGAAATAGTCAACCTCAAAGCATTTATTTCAGTTAAACTATTTACAGGCACTTTTGAATTGTTAAATAGTCGGTCAGTTACTCAGAAACTTGAAGCTACATTATAGTCTTCCAAAACGCAGATCTCTATGAAGAAGATTTTTTAGTCGACAGCTGTACCTCATGACTGACAAAGAAGGTTTCCACTCAGCATGATGCTATGGGGGACCCACAACACAGCGCTGATTTTCAACACACAAGGTGTAAAAGAATCAGCGGGATTGTCCGAAAGGGTTACCGCTACCCCGGAACATAAAGGGCGAAGGAAGGAACATGGGTGGGTTTTAGTCAGTAAGAGTCTGACACTCCCTTCCGCTCCACCCAGAGCGGGAGGGTCATTTGATGATTTACCACCAGAAAAAAAAAAATAAACGTGGAAAAGAATAAACGCAAGTCCTGAAAGTACATAGTTTGTTCATAACTCACTACTGAATCGATTTTAGTAACTTTAAATATAGGTATTTAAAAAAAAAGTACCGCCGATTGAGCCGTAGAACATTAAACCTTATTTCAAAGCATTATGACTCAATTTTAAATGTATAAAGTAATGCTAGGGTTAACTTGACTTCCTTAGTAATGATAGTTAGCTTTAAAAAAAAACAAAAACAGAATAGCTAAAAAAAATGTATTGGTCTCTTTATTATATTTTTAACTTAATACTCTAATGTATGAGGTCTTGCGTTAATTGTGTTATATATTATAGATATTTTCGTTAGGGATTTAATTTCCTTGCAGACGTAAAAACAGTGCTAACAAGCCGCACTTTAACAACACATTACAATTTGAAACGTAATTTAACGCGTCAAACCATTTTTAAATGCGTCATTAACTCTTTAAAAAGTGCTTTAATGTACTACTTTAACGGGTAATAGGCAGATTATGAGTTAATTTACACTTTTTAAAACGTGGTCGGATTTAGAAATTAAATTGCCTGTTAGTGCTTTCAAGATGTTGAAAAAAAAAAACTTTTTTAATTCAGCCGATTTTGTAAAAATCTCACCGTGAAAACTTAGGTGAAGTGGTCTGTCTTCCACCTGATGATATGGAATGGACACTATTGACAGCTCACTTTAAGGTCACTTCACAAGTTTTTAGAGATTTTCAGACATTTATTACAGAGTAGATCGGATTGGTGTCGATTCTATTAAAGATAAAGATACTTTATTTGTTAAACATGCGTTTACATACAAATCAAGCATGCAAGATCTTAAATATACATAGGTTACAAACTTTAAGAAACGCGAAAGTTTGTATGGATGGATGGATGTTTGTTACTCTTTGGCACACAGATATTTTGTAACCAGGATTAACACATAGGAAACTTTTTATCCCGATATTCCTACGGGGTCGAAATTTTTTTTTGGGTCGAAACCGCAGAGCGCAGCTAGCAAAAGAATAAAAAAAGAAGGGAATTCAGTGAGTTGATTGATGTTGGTAAGATCTACCCTACTCTCGGCTAATTCTCAACTCATGTCTCTACAGTTGATGACCACACAGCAAGACCACATTATTTATACATTACTCTAACAATACAATAAAAATACTTTCAAAATTCTTTACATACACGCAAGAACGCGAACAAAACATGTGTTTCAACTGTAGAACATATTATAAAATGATTCAGTATGTTACAAAATACTTGTGCAATGCGCAGTGACTATGTTTCTTTACAGAATGATATTACAAAATATTACAGAATCATCGTAAGCTGTTCGCTGATGACATTGCGCTGGTTACCGAGAACGGCTTAGAGGTCCAGAGCAAATTAGAGGTGTGGTTGGAAAGACTCGAGACCGTTGGCCTGAGAGTAAGTCGGACCAAAACTCAGTATCTGTTTTGTGATTTTGGCGGTCTCTCCAATCTTAGGCCCATATCTCTCGCCGGAACGCCCTGATCGATCTGCTCCGACTTTCGGTACCTAGCGTCGCTTGTCCAAGGAGATGACGAAGTAGACCGGGACGTAACGCACCGGATCAACTCAGGATGGATGAAATGGCGACAGGTCACATGAACAACTTGCGACCCACGGATGCCCCTCAAGTTGAAGGGGAAAATTTGTAAGTCCGTGATAAGGCCCGTCGTGCTTTATGGGTCTGAATGCTGGGCTGTGAAGAAGATGGATGAAAAAAGATTGCATGCAGCGGAGATGAGAATGTTGAGATGGATGTGTGGAGTGACGAGAATGGATAAAGTAAGAAATGAGTATATAAGAGGAAGTTTGAAAGTAGCACCAGTGACAGAAAAGTTGAAAGGAAATCGTTTGGCTAGGTATGCGCATGTGATGAGAAGGGACGAAACGCATATGATTAAAAGAGTGATGAATATACATGTGAATGGATGGAGAGGGAGAGGAAGGCCGAAGAAAAGATGGATGGATTCAGTGAGGAATGATATGAAAGAGAAGGGAGTGAATGATAAGCGTGACGGTTGACAGGGGAGAATGGAAGAAGAAAACGTGTTGCGCCGACCCCAAGTAACATGGAATTAGGGCAGGAAGATGATGATGGTATTGCCTCGTTGGTCTAGTGGTCGCAGGTGCTACTGCTGAGCATGAGGTCGTGGGTTCGATTTTCGGGTCTGGCAAAGTGTCAATGGGTTTTTTCATCTGGAGTTTCTCAGTAGGAGTCTGGAGTTTGGATTTATGCCCGGTTGACGGCAATTGGCTCATCCCCTATTACATGGAAGTTAAACATAACTGTAGGTGCACCTCTGCCTAACCCTTCGGGGAATATAGGCGTCGTGTTATGTTACAATAGTATTAAGTTTCTATTGACCTAAAGAGTAATGATTTTCAGTCGGATCCGTGGAGTGTAGGAGTTGACCCAGTAAATATTTTGAAATTAACGATGAAAGGTGGTGGCCAACTTTAGTATGGGCGCTTGCCCCAGTTATTAAATGTCGTGTACATAAAAAGTAATGACCTCATGTTATAGAAATTGATCTCTAGGCTTTCAATAAATAAACAAACAGTCTCTAGAAGTCCGGGGTTCGAATTAACAGACCGTTTTACTAGTGCGTCTGATAAGAAAGTATCAGATGTGTTTTTTTATTTCGCACTAGCTGTGCCCCGCGCTTTTACCCGCATAAGTTTAGATCCAGTGGGAATATCGGGATGAAAAGTATCCTATGTGTTATTCCTGGTTATAAACTATCTGTGTGCCAAATTTCATCCAAATCCGTTCAGTACTTTTTGCGTGAAAGAGTAACAAACATCCATCCATCCATCCATCTATCCATCCATCCATCCATACACAAAATTTTGCATTTATAATATTAGTAGGAATTGACATCGCAAAGTTTAAAACTGGATGTTGATTGCCTACTCAATCATTCTCCCTAACCTTCTCTCTAGCCTGCTTCCAGTCTGACTGGAAGCAGCTAAATAACAGAATTTTACATGGAATGACTGCCTATCTGACCATCACAACCCTGTTAGTGGGTAACACGATGCCCTTTGGTAAGACTGGTTGTCATATTTTTGGGCTCTTGATATTGATTACCTATTATTAATTTTATTTGAACTAAAATATTGTGCAGTCAACCTGCAGCTCTTATGACTACGGACTGTGCAGTAAATGCAGTCTGTTATGTCACTTGCACAAAAATGCCATTCAAACTGCAATATTATGCAGTTGGATTGCAATCTGCATTAGTTGGCTGCATGAGCCCTAAGTTATGTAATAGTAGATTGGTAATAGAGATATTATTTATATTAATATTCAATGCAGTAACTCGTCTGCAAAAGCCCTTGCCTACGAGTCTTTAATTCATATACCAGTCTTATTCAAAGTAGTATAGCAAATTGCCTTAGCATGACATAGAATAGAATAGAACTTTATTTTGCAAATATGGGTAATACATATCAGTTCTTAAGATTACATTTAGCTCAGCCACATTTTACCAATCGGCATGCAAACATTTGAAATTATTTATATCACTATTATTACACTTATTTAGATCAATTTATAAATTACTATTATACAATTTTAAATCATCAACTTAATTAAAAATATCTGTTTGTATTAAAAGGGAAAATATAAATTAGTAATTAGTAGTTCATTACTATTACAAATATCATTATCATTACAATCCCAAACAAAAAAAACCAAAATCAAAATGCCAAAATTCAAAAATGTCATACATCAAAATTTCAAAAATCAAGGTATCACTATTTAACAAATATTTTTCTCCATAACATCACACCTGTATTCCTCGAAGGGTTAGACAGAGGTATGTAGTACCTACACCCACATTTTGCCTCATAGTCAAAGTCAAAGCATTTATTTCGATCAAACCAATTTTGAATTATCATGGAGTCAGAAAGTTTAAGCTACCCGTTCGAAAACGTATATCTTCTATGAAGAAGAGCGAGCAACACACTTTTAATTTCTTACAAAATCCTAGTTATATTATTCGTGATGATTCTAGATGTGAGAACAATTTTAACAATATAAAACAATTTAAAAATATTATGATTAAAGATATGCTTGTTCATGCAATGGAGGGTGAACCTATTGCCAACGACCGGTAAACCATGTCGTCAAACTATACAAGATCATATATCTTGATATAAAACTACCAACTGTCAAACAGGAGATAGCAAAATATAGCGACGCCTACCAGAAAATACTATCAAAACACAGAAATGAGCTTGCTGTCAGACTAAGTGGGGACCAAGGTCTCCACTCAGTCTGATCGAAGACTAAAGAGACATAGTGTACCAACTCTTCAGGACAGATTCGTCAGGATGGAACGAGACACTCATCTGAGAAGTGTCTCTCCAAACTAAAAGCCATAACCAGATAAAAATTTCAGCCAAAACAGTGGCTTATTGTTGTGTGCAACAGATTGCCATGGAGCAGAGTTAGACAAAAAAAAAAAAACTATACAATAAATCATCTTCATTATTGGTGAGAATAGACTTCCTCCCTTTTGTGCCATGTTTCCCTGCACTCTAATCGCGTAACACACATCAATCACTATCTCAATCATTTTAAAGAATATTGCTAATCCAACATGTCTGCTCAACAACGTCAATAACGCAATAAATGTAGTTGAACTGTCAAAATGAAAGCCATTCCTACTGGTAGTGTGTTGCGCAAATACCCCGCAGGCCACATAGACATTATTTAGACCTAATGAATACCCCATTTCTTCATCTCATCTTCAATCATCATCATACTAGCTTTTAATTGCCAAAAAACCGCAAGGCGAACTCACACATTTTATGCAACAAGATTATGCGTTATTTCCATAGATAACAATTTCGAAATAGGCCTACGAGGCTACGGTTGCCTTGAAATAGGTATTTCCATTTAGAGAAATGAAGAAATATAGGATACGTTGTCAGATTATCATCTTGAGTGATTTATTTCATGTCAGTGCCAACTGCCTGTTAAAATTACTGGGAATTTTAGCTTGAAAACCTCTTGTGTCCTAACCTAGTAGGTTATACCCGTTTTACAAAATCACTAGCATTTACCAGCGGCCTGGCCCGCGTATACATAATTAGCCTATACTGTTCCCACTGCTGGGACACAGGCCTCCTCTCTGTGAGAGGGAATGGGCCGTAATCCACCACGCGGGCCCAGTGCGGGTTGGTAGATGTCACATGTCTTCTAATTTTTGGTTCTATGATATGCACCGTTTTTCACTTCAACTTGCCGATCGGAAAATATTCCACGGGAACGTACTACCGGGATAAAAAGTACCCTTTGTCCTAATCCATGTCACGGTCTACCCGTGTTCCAAATTTCATCCAAATCCGTTCAGCCGTTTTAACGTAAAAGCGTAACAAACAAACAAACAAACTCACTTTCGCATTTAAAATACAAGTTAGGACGTTAGAATAAGTCAAAACGGGCCTTTTATTTTTAAATAATTATGCGTTTTGAATCGATATTTATTTTGAAGAGAACAAAAACAAATTGGCATTATATGATAATACATAAAACATCAGTTTTATGTAACATTTAACTAGTATTCCTCGGCGGGGTAGGCAGAGTTGTTAATAGTTCAAACACGCAACAGATTTTTTATTTAGTAGTAATTAATGAAAAAGCTGTGATTAATAACCATCAGGAACAAAATGCCAATTTTTTATATTTCAGACCAACATGTTATCCACATTCAAAAGTTTAAATTCTTAAGTAATAGTTTTAAAGTAAGTTATCTGTGATCCACAGACAGACAACAGTCTAGTTCATTTGGTTTGTCTAATAAATTATGATTTTCTGTATGTTTGTTTCTTACACTTTCACGCTAAAACGGCTGAACAAATTTAGATGAAATTTGGCACATGGGTAGACCATGATCTGGATTAGGATATAGGATACTTTTTATCCGGATATTCCTACGGTACTGAGACTTATGCGGGTTTAGCTAGCTCTAAATAATCACAATTTTTTCTTTTTTTTTTGGTTGTGAAACCATCAAATAACTTCTCCCGCTCTGTACGGAGCGGGAGGGCGTGTCAGAATTTTACTGACTAAAACCCACCCGTGTTCCTTCAGTTGCCAGTGCACGGGGCCACGGTATCTCTTTCGAACAACCCGCGACCCTGGCAGGCATCGGCCCTAGCGGACCCCGTCAAAATACAACACCTTTAGACGACACATACATAACGAAATAAACAAAAGAACAAATCAAATCTTCTTACGTAGAACTAAACTAATGACATTTGAAATTCTTTCATAACAACACCATCTTTATGCCAGTTATAATAATAGTTTGGTCAGACATTTAGCAAGACGTATTTTCCGTTTATGGATCCGGGACCTGATTGTGATACCACCAATAATGAGAAAGATTGACGAGTGCGCACTGCAATGCCGGATCTTGTGTGTGTAATAAGTTTTAACTCGGTGTCTCGGCGGCTCACATAGTGAGCGATAAACGCGAGGCGATGCTATACTAAAATGGCACAATTGAACGTCAAATGATATTTAATTTAACTAATTTACATACATAATTTCACGTCTTTTACTATGGTGCTAGAAATGTAAACTATCTAAACGAATATTATGAAGAGAAAAGATTTGATTTCTTGTATGCTTGTTTGTTGCTGAATGGGTTTGGATTAAATTTGGCACACCTATCCCAGGTTATGGTCTACCACCGTGATCTGGGATAGGATAGAGGATTTTACCCCGATATTCCTGCGGGTTCGGGATCGAGACTTATGCGGGTGAACCCGCGGAACCCAGCTAGTACTTAATAAAATAAAATAAAGTAATATTTAATTTATCAGTAACTAGCTGCGCTCCGCGGTTTCACCCGCATAAGTTTCGATCCCGTAGGAATATCGGGATAAAAAGTCCTATGTGTTAATCCTGGTTATAAACTATCTGTGTACCAAATTTCATCCAAATCCGTTCAGTAGTTTTTGCGTGAAAGTGTAACAAACATCCATCCATTCATCGATTCATCCATCCATACAAACTTTCGCGTTTAAAATATTAGTAGGACAGGATTATCACCCTTTAGCGACAATAGAGTAGAACTTATCATAATAAACACAACTTGTTGACTACATTTTTGATTTGATAATTGAATTGTCGAGACGGGAAATTGCCATGCTTTACTTAAAAAAAAAAAAACCGGCCAAGAGCGAGTCGGACTCGCACACTAAGAGTTCCGTACTACAAGGCAATAAACGCCAAAAAAAAAACCACTTTTCTTGTATGGAGACTTCTCCCTTTAATTTTTTATTTTTATTATTTGTTGTTATAGCGGCAATAAAAATACACACTATGAAAATTTAAACCTATTACGTCAGTGAACGGAGTTCGTGCAGCTGAATTTTGGGCCAAAAATATTTAAACTTTTTGCAGTCGTTACGCTAAGGAGAAGAAACCTATTACAGTTCATAAGCCCGCTTACAGATAGACAGACAGACAGACAGCGGAGGCTTAGTAATAGGGTCCCTGTGAGCACTCTTTGGTTACGGAACTCTAAAAATGAGTTCGCTTTCGAATTGTGAGCGGTCACTTGAGTGATCTTCCAAGTGAACTTTACAGAATATCATTACTTTTTGTCAGCACAATTCTATATAACATTTTGGCATCTCATCGCCGTTTGAACGCTTTCGTGGCTCACGTAGGACGCTGACTAATTTGTACGACAAAAATGCCTTAATCACTTCTTTGGCAACCGAATCGGAGATAGCCGATGACGTCATTGGTATACCTCCGCGAATGAAAGTCGGTCAATCTGTGACTAGCAGTGTTAAGACAGCAATCACTGATATGTACATAACATATATAATTATGTGTTGTGTATATACAACCTTATTACTGTTAAAATACTTCCGGTTTAGAAATGCCCGATGAGTAAATATGTTGTCAAATCTTATTTAGCTTTATTTTGTACAAGTTGCCTGCGACTTCCTACCTGTGTGCAGTTTGTCCAGGTTCAAGGCCTGGTCACCTGGTCAAGGGTTGGGCAGAGGTGAACTTACAGTACACCCACATTTGCTGTGGCTGTTTGTGTATGTGAGTTTAAATGTTTTTAAACGCACCCACGATACAGAAGAAATTCCTAGTGTGGGGCAACGTTTTATAAAAAAACAAAAACAAACATTTATCCCTTTATCAATCTTGCTACTGCTGTAAACTGTTAAATTGACTGCTTCTGCACTTCAGGTCACGGGATCATTTCCCTAACGAAGCAAATGTTTCTGTTATTTTCAGTTTCTCCGTGCATGTAAGACTTTTATCTATAAACACACCCTGGATACAGGAGAAATTGAAGAAAGGTTATTTTTTATTTAAAAAATACTAACTCATTTATTTAAAGTGAGCTCCTCTGTCGGTTGACATAGTAAGTAATGTTTATTGTAGCTGTAAAAATATGGCCGATAGGTAGTCAAAAAGAGGACAAGACATATTCATAGTACCTAGTCATTTTGTCAGCTGTCTGTCCATCCATCCATCCATCCTTTCATCCGTGAATATGCTACAATAAATAGTTGTCATTGGCCACTGCAGCAATATAAACACGGTGAAAGGTGTGGACAGGCACGGTGCAGGTGGGGTAGTGCGGAAACTACGCGCCGCCGCGCCTGATTACAAGCTGGTGGTCTGTGCTACAAGTTATAAGATGTAGCGGGTACAAATATCTTCGCAAAGATGACAGTACTCCTAATAGTATCTATGGTCACCATGGACAAATGAATTATAAACAAATCGATAAAACTTACATACATAATCAGCCTATAATGTTCCCACTGCTGGGACACAGGCCTCCTCTCTGTGAGAGGGAGTGGGCCGTAATCCACCTCGGGGGCCCAGTGCGGATTGGTAGATCTCACATGTCCTCAAAACTTTTTTTTTTAGCCTACATTGTGTTCCATAGCTGGGCAAAGGCCTCCCCTTGTTTCTTCTAAACCTCCCTGTCTTGTGCGATCTCTGGCCATGTTGGCCCTGAAAACATACAACAACAAAAAAATCTAACTGTTTTTGCGTGTAGTTAGCATGTATTGATTAGTATGAATGCTGGCTAATGAACAATCTTCAGCGAACTGGTGTTTTTTAAAAGGCTCTGTGATTCCAGCAACCTTTGTTTAGTAATTGAAATTTTCTTTTTTATTTATAAAAATTCGTTTGACTGTGTATTTGTGTTAGTAGCCACATATTTCTAGAGTACTTTAGTTACTTGTTTCGCTGTTTTATTCACCATCATTTTGAGCACTCTCCGAGGAACGTATGTTCCGAGGAACAGCTTCGACCTGCCGATGTATTTTGTAAAAAATCTGACCGTGAAAACTTAGGTGAAGTGAGCTTGGAGTGAGCTGTCAACCCCTAGGCTCAGGTGGAATGAAAGCTCATATAAGCTCACTTCGCTTAAGTTTTCACTACGAGATTTTTACAGAATAGGACAGCTGTCTAGTGTAAATACCGCTCTCGCAACATCCTATAACTTACACTACACATGAAAAGCAGCGCGTTCAGTGAAGCCAGTCGTCTTCCGGTGCGCGACTCAGCACGATAATCAAGGGTCGTCAGCTTCCGCACGATAATCTGAAGATAACTTTCATGTATTGCTAAATATTATGATTTATATGGTATATGCGACGGTTTACAAATTACAGAGTAATTTTGCCAAGTGTGTTGAGTCGTGGTGAAGTGACTTAGCAATTCTTACAGTGCTTTTACGTATATAAGGAATATTATAATTAGACTATAATGTTCCTACTACTGGGACACAGACCTCCTCTCTTTGAGAAGAGAGAGCTGTAATCCACCACGCGGACCCAGAATTTTTGGTTCTAGGACATGCCGGTTTCTTCACGATTTTTTCCTTCACCGTTTTGAGAGCAGTGGTGATGAACTAAATTTCGCAGAGTAATGCTCCTGCACTGGGCCACCACTGCATATTCAAGGCCGACACTTTTTCTTTAGACTTGGCAATCGTTTGGTCATAGGTGATAACCACTTTGTGGTTCTTTTCCTAAATTATTACTTGGATTTTTTTATCTACTTAGCCATTACTGTCCCACTGCTGGGAAAAGGGCTCCTCTCAGTCCTACAGTTCATAGAAAAGCTACATTTAAATTCTGTGTGCTTCTTTAGTGAATATAAATTATATATCTACTAAGTAAGCAGTTAGTATTATATAATTTATACTACATTTGAAAGTGTTTTATGCAATAATGCTGCAGACTCTACCTGCGTAGCATACTATAAATCACAATCTGAATCATTTTGAAGGATATTCCCAATCCATTGCTTCATATGTTCGAAAAATGTGTCTGCTCAGCAACATAAATAATGCAATGAATGAATGTTATGCAATTACCCCGCAGGACTAAGCAGATGATGTGCGACTGTCTTAAAACCAGCAAATAATATTTTTTCTCCTAATATGTCATCACACACCTGTATTTCTTGAAGAGGAAGGTTGAGGTTCATCCACATTAAGCCAGTTATGTTTAGTAGGTTCCATTACCTACCGGGAAAAAAACCAGATTGTCTGACTAATAAACCAACAACACAGTTAAACCCGCTACCGCCTATAAAACAAGCCGCGGTCATTATCGCTTCCGGTCGTAACTTGTACCACACGTCAAAGCGGCGCGTGCGCGGCCGAGCGTCACTTCCGGCGTGTTGCAATCAAGGGCACACTACTTCCGGTCGATTATCTGAAGATACATTATTTAATGGTAGGCTTATGAAAAACAGGACTTTCATAATGTACGTTAAAGGCTGTGTTTATTTTAGTAATAGATTTCGCGTGTTTTTTTTGTCTTTAGACCTCTGGGCATAAGATTATAATGTTACTATAAAGACGGCCACCGGTAATACGCGTCCTCCCCAATCGTCTCTTTCGTCATCTGCCTAGCCTTTTCCCAACTATGTTGGGGTCGGCTTCCAGTCTAACCAGATGCAGCTGCATACCAGTATTTTTCATGGAGCGACTGCCTATCTGACCTCCACAACCCAGTAACTGGGTAATACGAACCCCCTTGTTAAGACTGGTTGTCAGACTTTCGGGCTTCTGACAATCCGTAACGACTGTCAAAGATCCACGAATGACAGCCGGGACCAACGGCTTAACGTGCTTTCCGAAGCAGGGACGTGTCTTGGTATTTAAAGATGGTTACCCATCCACGGACCAACGATCGACCGGTGCGGCTGTTATTACTTAGCCACAAGCCCCTAAGGCGTGAAGTTACGTATGTTATGTTATTTATTTATTACATCACAATAAAGTAAAACTACAACAAAGAAATTCTCAAAACCTCGGGCCGTGTTTCATGTTCACTTTCTATGTCTTTTGACAATGGTATTCGATTTCATTGTGAGGATTGTAAAACAATGGACTAACGAAACTCTAATTTATACGAGTTGTCGTTATCTTGAATATTTTAAGGGAAAGTGATACATTTCTGTTTTTCTGTGTGCTTTTTAAGGTCGACTGAACTCCGATAATGAGGCGTTATTTAGGAGAAGAAAAGAGTGTTGATAACTTCGTTTGGTTACAGCGTTTTAGTTAACTTTTTCGCGATGATTTTCTTAACCGGAATAGTAATAGAATTTTGTCCAACTAAGCCAACGAAAATCAAATTTTCTGACGTTTTTAGCGGTCCACTAAGTCAGTATCGATTTATGTTGATCAAAATATGATTCGCGATCGTAAAAAAACATGTATTTACAGAGTTATAAACATTAAAATCATCATTACTTCTTTCTAAGTAAAGATTGGCCTCAAATGTCATGAATTCATGAAATAGTCATACAATATATGGACTGTATTGAAAAGTGTTTAGCAGAAGTCAGGGCCCTCACGACTGGGTCAACACTTCTCACAAAAAGAAAAGTTGAAAAGCGTTACTTTGGTCAAATATCGATCCAGTGTCACTGGTTTCCAGAGTTGAAAGAAAAGAAAGAAAAATGCGTTTATTGGGATTACACAAAATGGAGAAAAGAAATGGAGAAAGGAAAGAAGGGCGGGAGAAAGGAGAGAGGGAGGGGGGAGGAATGGAGTAGGATCATTGTCCAGAGAGCAAAGCACCCATAGCACAGCAGCATGCTGAGTGGAAGCCTTTTTGTCACAGTCATGACATGCAGCAGCTGTTGACTATTTCTGCTTAGTACTCGGGATTATGTAGATCTATTTTGTTTTATTTTTCTGTTTATCTACTCGAGCAAATATCTTTTTGTACGAGTATGCACGTCTTTCTGAGACAATTAAACCTATTTTTCTTTCTGTCATCAGTAAATGAGCCTTTAAGTATTTATTTATTTCGTACGAGACTTTTCTCCTAAATTGACTGTTACAAGTAACTATTGAGTCCTCATCACCATTTTAGCTGAAAGACGTCCACTGCTGGACATAGGCCTCCTCCAAGCACCTCCACTTCGACCGGTTTTGTGCTTCTCGCATCCAACGGGTTCCTGCGGGACTATTCATTAATGTCGTGATATTACCCTCCACAATAATAACCGAATTTAAATTTAAAAGCTCACCAGTCTTAATGCTCTTCCCAAAAACGTTCAAGTATAACGGGAAAATTTTTCTAAGCAATGAAAGTGAAATAAATATCGTCCTACGCAGCTACCTTGTCGTAAAAATCGATGTGGGTTTTAATAGTATTCGTGTATGGGGACATTTTAGTTTTAACGCCATAATGCTCGTATTAAAGTCCCATAAGTTTTAAAGTAAATGTTTATTTTATAGTTTTGGGCATTTAAAGTGGAGTGTGGGTGGTTATTGATATTGGATTACCATTTACCGTTTAAATCAAGATGGCTGGATGAAAGCTTTCGGGAAAAAGAGCACGTTTAAGTAATAAAATTGAAATGGTGGTGTTCTTTTTTATACATAATTAGACTATGGTGTTCACATTGCTGAGAAACAGTTATCCTTTCAAGTGAGAGGAAGTGGGCGGTAAATCCACCACGCGGGCCCAGTGCGGGTTGTTACATGTCACACATCAAGTTTTTGGTTCTAGAACATACCGGTTTCCTCACGATGTTTTCCTTCACCGTTTTAAGAGCAGTGCTGATGAAATGATTTACACAAAGTAAAGAGAGAGAGAGATAAACATGGTGCTTATTTAGCATTGAAGATATTTGGGATGAGACAGCGTGTTGCAGAGGTAGACACAATGATTGTGACTCTAGATTTTTAATACGGCTTTATGACTTCAAGAGTCGAAGTAAGGTTTGATCTGAATTAAAAAAACTTAAATCCTTTTTTTTTTCCGGTGGTATATCATCAAATGACCCCTCCCGCTCTGGGTGGAGCGGAAGGGAGTGTCAGACTCTTACTGAATAAAACCCACCCATGTTCCTTCCTTCGCCCTTTATGTTCCGGGGTAGCGGTAACCCTTTCGGACAATCCCGCTGACCCGGCAGGCTTCGGCCCTAAGGGGCCCCTCAAATTATGCTGACACATCTTTGAGGCGCGCGTGGAACACTTACGCGCCGTCCGGCACGGGCCTGGTCCTGATCGGGCGGTGAGCTACCCATTGCTCTCCGCCCGCAGGCCCGCGCCTACGGTGGCCGGGAGTCGTCACGCGGCTCCCGACGCCCGGAGCGTCTCCCGCGAACTTAAATCCTTTACGGAAGAATTTAAAGCTAATTGCTAGCCACGTGTCGCATAGGGAGCTAATACCGCCATAAGCTAACAAGACACACCTCTGCCACACTGGAGGCCTACTAATAGTGTTTACAGACGTGTGTGTACTTCTTATGAGTTGAGTAACTTTTAAAGTGGCACATTATGTCATCGTGTGACACTTTTGAAGTACGGGCTTGCGTTGATATATGATTTTGTTTCTTGTATATCCTTCGCTTGATTGAGGGGCTTGTGGCTAAGTAATAACAGCCGCACGAGTCATCGATCAGGTTAAGCAGCAGGCAGCAGCGATGCATCGGTTGGTCCGTGGATGGATCACCATCTGTACATACAGGCACCCTTCCATGCCTCGGAAAGCACGTAAAGCCGTTGGTCTCGGCTGTCATTCGTGGATCTTTGACAGTCGTAACACTGCCCGACCCGGGAACAGTACCCAGGACCTCATGCTCAACAGTAGAGCTTGCAACCACTAGACCAATGGTGCAGTAAAAAATATTATCTTTTCTAAAAACTCAAAACCTTAAACATAATCCAATTCAGCTCAGCAGTTTCCGAGAAAGCCATACACAAACGCAATCCTATTACAATTGCAAAGTAAAAGTCATCACCACGCTATCGAATCCGCGAACAAAGCTTGTATTACGTAACAAACACACAGACAAACAAACATGACACACATACTCATATTGAATTCAAATTAATTAAAGTAGGGTGACACACTTCAATGATTTATTTATTTATTCGATCCATAGAGGTTTAAGACCTTGAATATTTTAATGTGCATTTAAAAATGCAGCGTGATGCTTAGGAGGCTATGAAATAATCTCCACAAGGGCCTAATCACCACAGCGATTTTTTTAACGCGTCATCACTCTAACGCGCGTATACGCACTGAAAACGCATTTTTTTATGTATAGTAAGGCAAAAAACAGGAAGTCTGAAAGTAGCACCGGTAACTGAAAAGTTGTGTGGAAATCGGTTGTCATGGTATGGGCATGTGTTACGGAGGAATGAGGAAAATGTCGTGAGGAGAGTTTTGAGTATGAATGTCGATGGCTATAAGAGTAGGGGAAGACCAAAGATACGATGGATGGACGTGTGAATGATGATATGGTTAGAAAGGGGGCGACTACCGAGATGACGACTAATAGAGAAGTATGGAAGAAAAAGACATGTTGCACCGACCACAAATATATTGGGATAAGGGCAGGAGAATGATGATAACAGTAAAAAAGCGATAATGCGGCCCTTTGTATGTTTTGTCGTGGTACTCGCATTTTTTGTTATGTATTTACTGGTGTACAATAAAGTATATACATAATCAGCCTATAATGTTCCCACTGCTGGGACACAGGCCTCCTCTCGGTGAGAGGGTGCGGGCTGTAATCCAGCACGCGGGCCCAACGCGGGTTGGTAGATATCACATGTCTTCGAGTTTTTGCTTCTAGCACATGCCGGTTTCCTCACGATGTTTTCCTTCACCGTTTTGAGAGCAGTGGTGATGAAATAATTTACACAAAGTAAAGCGCCTGTCTGGGTTCGAACCTACGACCGTAACTCGTAAGTCGCGGCCGATACCACTGGGTCACCACTGCTCTTAATCAGTGTGGTATCGACGCGTAATCTGTTACCAAGGATTGACCGCACGATTCTGAACCCACGTTGAAATTTTTGTCGGTTATAAAAAAATAAATAAATGCTTGTCCATAACATTTTGACCGCGTAGCTGTTGCACTATGAAACAGTAGACTGAACGGATTTGGATGAAATTTGGCACGTGGGTAGACCATTACCTAGGTTAGGACATAGTAAGTAAGTAAGTATTTAGTAAGTATTTATTTATTTTCTCACCACAATAAACAATACAGACATTCTTACACATGATATGTTATTTTGCTTAGTTTACTGTGGGAGACTGGTGCCTAAGCTAGGCTTTAAGGGCCTGTGTTTCAGGTCACCAGGTCTCCGCCCTCTAGCAGTTCGCATTGCAAGATACTCATAATAAAAGTGATTTAACAAATTTTAAATTAGAAGGTAGTATAATAGCTTTTAGAGTCTGTAGCTTAACATAAGGTTTTTGAGAAATAAAAAATAAAAAAATTAAAAAATAAATAAATATTAAATGAAAGGAAAATACAAAATAGACAAAAAGAAAATAAATAAAATAAAAAAGGGTTTGTAGTGTTGGAATTGTTAGTAAACATTATGTAGTGAGGACGTGAGTAAGATGTGTTTTGTGTGTGTATGTGCGAGAGTGCGTATGTGGGCGTGTGTGTGTGACATAGGATACTTTTTATCCCGATATTCCTACGGGATCGAGACTAATGCGGGGAAAACCGTGGAAGCTGGTTATTAATATTTCCGGCCTTGTCTGACGTTAATTTCTGACCTCCTTTAGCTTTGTAAACACAACTACATACATAATGATATCGGGCCCATGACAATGCCCTTCTTATAACATGACTTGTTTACACTTTCTACCGTTTAAATATAACTTACTGTAGTTATTACGTTAACTATACTGTTATACAACATAGTTATGTCAGTTAAGTTATAAGGTACTAGAGGAGGGGCTTGTGGCTAAGTAATAACAGCCACACGAAATTAAAATCAGGTTAAGCAACGCTTGCCGCGGTTGGTCCGTGGATGGGTGACCATTTTTACATACCAAGACCCCTCCGTGCTTTGGTGAGCACGTTAAACCGTTGGTCCCGGATGTCATTCGTGGATCTTTGACAGTCGTTACGGGTCGTCAGAAGCCCGAATGTCTGACAACCAGTCTTACCAAGGGCTATCGTATTACAAGTTACTATTGGGTTGTGGAGGTCAGATAGACAGTCGCTTTGTGTAAATACTGGTAATCGGCTGCATCCGGTTAGACTGGAAGCCGACCCCAATATAGTTGGGAAAAGGTTAGGCAGATGATGATGATGAATTTATAAGGTACTCGCTTTTGCTTGCGGCTTCGCCCGCGTTGATTTCGGATAAATGTAGTATCCTATCTCCTAAGCCAGGTCATGGTGTATCCGAGTGCAAAATTTCATCCAAATCCGTTCAGACGTCCAGGCGTAAAAAGGTGGCAGATAGACAGAACTCCGTCTATCTACTTTAGCATTTTTTTTTTTTTTTCCGGATGGGAAATCATCAAATGACCCCTCCCGCTCTGGGTGGAGCGGAAGGGAGTGTCAGACTCTTACTGACTAAAACCCACCCATGTTTCTTTCTTCGCCCTTTATGTTCCGGGGTAGCGGTAACCCTTTCGGACAATCCCGCTGACATCTACTTTAGCATTAATTATAATATTAAGTGCGACAATTCTAGTAACTAATAAAGATCAAATTCGCAAAACACGTATTCGTTTGTGCGAAACTGACAGATGTCAGGAATGCATTCTCTCGACGGCCGGACTGTAAATAGATACAGTACACCACCAAATAATTAAAAAAAAAAAATGAGGCCACGACAAGTAAACACAGACAACTCGGAAATCACGATAATTATCATAACAGCCAAAACACGGAAACTCACAGGAAAGACCAGTTAATATTTAACTTAAAACTTACATCACTTGACGTAACTTCAGTCAAAGTTGGTCAAGCGGTCGACTTTCTACGTGACATAATATACGAGTATGTATGTTAGCTATGGGTTACTTCGTGCTTGTCAAAAGTCGGAACATGTTTTGTAAACAATCTTAGTGTTGATTGGTTTGATATTCTGCGCTTTTGTCGCTTCTAACGTTACGATAATATTTGTATGCCAGTCCTTGGTGAAACATGTAAGATCATAATTCTATTTATAAGACCATAATGTACCATGTTTTAAAGCAAATAAATATATTCTATTCTATTCTATCGTTGATGTCCACAGCAGCACGATAACACAGGGAAGTAAAATGTATGGAAATACTAGCAGCGCCCCGCGGTTTCCCCCGCATAAGTTTCGATCTCATAAAAATATTTGGACTAAAAGTATCCTATGTGTTAACCCTGGTTATAAACTATCTGTGTGCCAAATTTCATCCAAATCCGTTTTGTAGTTTTTGCGTGAAAGAGTTACAAACTCATCCGTGAAAGAGTTACAAACTCATCAATCCATTCTAACAAACTTTCACGTTTATAATATTAGTAGGATGGTAGAATGTAGGGTAGCATAGTAGGATTATATGAAGACGCTTTTTTCCGTCCATGATGACGTTATAACGTGCTCGTATTTCCATACATTTTATGGACGTCGACGTCGACGATAATGTCGTCACATCAGAAATGGTGCGTAAACTGAAGTGGCAATGGGCTGGCCATGTTTGTCGAAGGACCGATGGCCGGTGGAGCAGACGAGTCCTGGAGTGGAGACCGCGTATCGGCAAGCGTAGTGTGGGCCGCCCCCCAGCTAGATGGACGGACGACCTAAAGAAGGTTGCTGGGACGGACTGGATGCGGAAGGCGGAGGACAGGGTGTTATGGCGCAGCCTGGGAGAGGCCTATGTCCAGCAGTGGACTGCGATAGGCTGAGTTGAATGACAATGGTGGCCTTGGTATCGTAAATAATGATTAATTAGTTATTGTTTTTCAATCGACGGTGTATTTGCAAATCGATAGTACTTGCCTATAAGTAAAAAAATAGACCAAAGGTTTTTGAGATGATCGCGCGGATACAAACATACGGATCAAAAGAACCACCTGATTTGGAGTAGGATAAATAAGTTTTATGTTGCCAAATAAATTTAGTTATGCTAAAATATCTATCCCTGTTTTTAACCGTAAGTAGTTTTTGTGAGACTCAAACTCGAAGCAGGCAATTTTGAATTGTCAAGGGGTTGGTCAGTCGAAAAGATGAAGCCAGCACTAAGTCCATCCATCGTTTCTTTGGTCTTCCCCTACTCTTATAGCCATCCACATTCATACTCAAAACTCTTCTCACGACATTTACCTCATTCCTCCATATCACATGCCCATACCATGACAACCGATTTCCACACAACTTTTCAGTTACCGGTACCACGTTCAGAGTTCCTTTTATGTACTCATTTCTTGTTCTATCCATTCGTGTAACACCACACATCCCTTTCAGGATATTAAAATTACTGATTAAGCGAATAAAATGGTTAGGAAATACACAGGATGGACACACCCCGTCCCTTAATCGTTTCTTTCGTCTTCCCCTACTCTTAGAGCCACTCACAATAACAATTCTCGAATCTTTCCTAAGTCTCTTTCATCAGACTATTACCTTTTGCTAAGGAATTCTGATCCTTATTTAACTCATATAAATACCAAATTAGAAAGCTCTTTAATACGATAACAACTGCCCAACATATTCAATTTCCTTTGTCCACACACCAATATAACCTGACCTTGCATTGTTAAGCTTTCCATAGAATGAATAGGTCTGTTTATACTGGATTGTACGCGTGCCTCCAAAAGATTGTTTATAAAACTGAATCATTCGTCCACAATGCGGATCTTATGCAAGGCAGTTGTGTAAGAGATTCGGAAATATGTTATTTATATCTATGTTTACTGCAATTAGCATCCTTAAGAATGCTGTTATGATAATATAAGTGTTTTAGAATGTATGAAATGATTACGTGACTGCAAACCAGGGATCACACAGTGAAAATGGGGGTGGAAAAAATTAAAATCAGCATTGCCATACAACCTGGTAATGCTGCCAGCCTTTTGGGCACGTTTCTATTGACAGCGATGCGGCTGGATTTTTTGATGCCCTTTGATTATATTCCCCCTTTTTTATATACTTGTTCATATTATTATTCCTTTATTTAATTTACTTACTTACAGATTATATTTTTAAATATTTTTATAAACAAAAAGATAAAAAAACATTTAAAAATATAAAAAATAGTAGCCCACCGGTATCGGGAACAGGGTCCAAGCTACCGGCGGTCAGGGCTCCAGAGAGAGGAACCTCCTGACAATGTGAGCCGTGTCCAGAAGTACCGTTTTCTGAATCAAGCCCTTGATCCAGCTGCCCAACGAGAGCCTCCTCAGGTGTTGGTCGAGGCTCTTGGCTATTAAGCCATTATATTATTATTATTTCAAGACTGTTAGCTTTTTATATTATGTAAATAAATATAAAAAAAGCTACATAAATAAGCAACTCATGTCGTCTTAACTTGCTGTCAACCAGTGAACCAGCTTACTGTGTTACCTGGACAATAAATATTTTCTATTTCTAATAAGACGATAAAAAGTATCTAATTATAGACTTTCCCAGCCTATAAACAAAACTGCAATCAAATACATACGAGTAATATCCAATTAGTCACTATTCCTAGCCGGCTGATTGGCAAAACTCATTGTCGAGTAGCATCACTACTATTTAGAATGTTTGAATTGTTCTAATTAAAAAAAAAACACTCCCACGCATGTATTGCCAGTCTTTTTATTTATAAAAACATCAAATCAAAAGTCATTCATTCAAAGAACACTTTCTGAACGTCAAAATTACAAAAGACAGTCCTCCAAAACTCCCGCCCTTCACCACTTCCTAGTGCTTTCGCTGGGAACAGGAAGTGGTGCAACAAATTCCCCAGCAGTGGACATTTCCTCGTCCTCCATTGAAAAGGAAGGATCCTCCGACAAGACAGGTGCTGTTTCTGGTGGGCTGCCCGGTGCCCGGTGCCCGATGGTTGTTGTTATCAGGCTGTTGTATTTATGTTAATCATCATCTGCCTAGCCAACTATGTTGCTCCACAACCCAGTTACTGGGTAATACGATACCTATTGGTAAGCCTGGTTGTCAGACTTTCAGGTTTCTGACGACCCGTAACGGCTGTCAAAGATCCACGAATTACAGCTGGGACCAACGGTTTAACGTGCTTTCCGAGGCACGGAGGGGTCTTGGTATGTAAAGATGGTCACCCATCCTCGGACCAACCGCGGCAAGTGTAGCTTAACCCGATCGATCGACCCGTGTGGCTGTCATTACCTAGCCACAAGCCCCTCTGTTGTATTTATGCTAATGTCACGGAAAATTCTGATATCACAATGGATGATACACCAGTAATTGTAGTTCGTAGGCGAAGTGTGGCGACAGACGTTGCCACACTTCTGTATTTATAACTGTTAATCCCACATGCAGGAGCGGTGGTGGTCCAGTGGTAACGGCCGCGACTTACGAAGGTCGTGGGTTCGAACCCAGACAGGCGCTTTACTTCGTGTAAATTATTTCATCACCACTGCCCTCAAAACGGTGAAGGAAAACATCGTCAAACAATCAAAAATTTGAAGACATGTGACATCTACCAACCCGCACTGGGCCCGCGTGGTAGATTACAGCCTACTCTCCCTCGAGGAGAGGAGGCCTGTGTCCCAGCTGTGGGAACATTATAGGCTGATTATATCGGGAATTAAATTGGGATTGATTTTCACTGCCGTTCGTTTCTTACGTTTTTGCAAAGGTTGTGTTTCGCGAAAATCGAGTTGAATGGCGTGCAATAGGAGAGGCCTATGTCAGCAGTGGACTGCTGTAGGCGAATGATAATGTGTTTCGCGTATTAAAGCAGAATTTGACAAGCTGTCAACTTAAAATTCTCAATTCAGAAACCGGTGTGAGTCGTGACACTTCGATTTTTTCTTATACCCTGTTCATTACGTAAACCGTTTTTTGACAGATAGAACTAGTGATTGCAGCAGCACACAATACATCGATTGATACACGTACGGTATTATAATGTCTGTAAGAAGCCATAAATAAGATAATTCAATAAGTTAAGGCTGTTTACATATTTATTTTATTACGCATTTTAAAGTTAACTTTTACGTAATCTGGAATAGTTACGTTCCAAGACAGCTGTCAAAAACCGGTTAACCCAATGGACAGGGTATGTATAGGTGAGCAATGAGCAAAATGTTAATCGGATGCCAGTCAGCGTGATTTATGCTTTGTTTACTGATATCTCTGTGAAGGTGATTTATTTTCTCCGTGGAAATGCCACACCTTTCTATTTGGCACGGTGATGTAGTGGGATTATCTAATTTCCGGATAATTTATCAAACAACTTTGTTTGGACAGCGAGCAGGTAGACGAAGATCATTTTAGGAATTTGTCCTTTTGTAATAGCCTAATTCTTGAAGAAGGCCTAGGATATATAGGAAGAAGGATAGCTGCTATTACGCTAAGACCCTTAAGAACCGAGCAAAAAGAAAAAAAAAGTCAGAAAAAGTGCTGAACGAAAACGAAGTCATAGCCCAGGCAGACGACGCGGTGCGACGGGGTGGGTCGGGGGAACAACAAATTTTACGCGGACGAAGTCGCAGGCTGAAGCTAGTTTAACTTATAATAAGGACGAATTTGCCTAAAGAAGGGATACACAAAGAAGTAAAGCACCTATGTTGATTTCGATATCGAACGATCAATAATATGGGACGCGATCGTCACATGTTTCTGCAACCGATTGCGACAACGGACACCTATCCAAGGTTCGACAGCCAACATCACTTAACCTCGTCATCAATTATACATTCTACCAGATCAGCATACAATACTCAAGTCTCAGGGTTCCCCTGTCTCATAGCATTGTACCCGATGTGTACCTACCGTGTAATGATACATACATCGTATGCGCAATGTCATCAGCAACGTACAATTTTACCCAATATTGCGACAGGAAGCTTGGTAGATGAAAGACTGTAATTTTTGCAAGTTATGTCTATGATACGGGTTTGGTTTCCGCACTTAGTCCTTCAGGTGGACCATTGTACGTGGGCCATGGCGGACGTCGGTAGTTATTCCAACCAGCCCACCTCCCTCCAGAAGCTTATTAAGTCTCCTGGTCTGTTGAGAACATCTGTGTAAGATTTGGATGTCCCGAGGGTTTCCGACCGAATCTGGGTGACGCCTGTGCACTCAAAGAGCACATGCGCGACGGTTTCATCAGCCTCCATGCAGGCTCTGCATAGGGGGCTGTCCGTTATGCCTATCGTGTGAAAGTGTTTGTTTAGTGAGCAGTGTCCCGTGATGGTCCCCGTCACCAGGCGCAGGCCTTTCCTATCCAGGCGTAGTAATCTTTCGGTTAGTTTGCCATCTAATGATGGCATGTCCTCCTTGGACTGCCTGCAGCCGGGTTACGAGGACCACCATTTCTCTGCTTGTGTGTGGGTGTGCTCCTGTTTTTGCAAGCTATACAATACCCGGATATTAATATGACACATCGTGGTTTAAAAAGAGATCGTCACATAGGGGAACACATAACATAACATCACCCCTTTATATCCCGAAGGGGAAGGCAGAGGTGTACCTATTAGTACACCCACATTTCGCCAGTTTTGCAGGTTTGCGCGATGCTCACGTGACGTTAAAGTCACACTTTTTAAAAGCCAAACGTTATACACGTGCAACCTGTTGAGCAATTACACTAAAAAAGCCTGCAATGCTCTGCGCGTCCAGTATAACAACGAGTTCAGAGGTTTGTTGGGGCTCCCGTGGCGGTGCAGTGCCTCTGGCATGTTCACCGACCACGGCACGGACAGCTTTCAGGCGGTTCTTCGCAAAAGAACGGTCTCCCTGTGGTCTCGGGTAACAGGTAGCACTAACACGCTTCTGAGCGTGATGTCGGACAGAGTGGACAGCCAAATCCTGAGGCATTGGTCGCTCATGCATGTCCAAAATAATAATTATTTTAAATTTTACTAACATAGCTATGTATCTACTTACTAACATAATATGGACTTGTGTCAATTACTGTGTGCTTAGTCTGAAATAAATATTTTCAATTTCAATTTTAATAGCTCTAGTTTTTTTATATCACTAGTTTTGGACCGCGGCTTCACCCGCGTGGAGGTCGAAAATATTCTATGTGCTAATCCAGGTCATGATCTGCGTTGGGGCTATGTCTTGCATAGGATCACAGCATTAAAGAAAGAAAGAAAAAGTATTTATTGCGTCTCGTACAGGAAGATCACAAAACTAAACACTATAAAAAAACCAACTTACATAAAAAAAAGTAACAAAAAGAAAAATGAAACAGAAAATCCTATACGAGGCCAAAAGGCTCCTATCTCAGCATGATGACGACATTTAAAAAATAAATGTCGCAGCGCTGGTATTCTGATAGGGTCCGCTGTGATGTCACGGGCAATTACAGCAGCATTACATTACGCTCAGCGATGGCCGTTTTGCGTGGACGTGACGCAAATTTTCCCCCAACTTGTTCTTTTTTGTGTTTGTGTTTTTTTTTCTGCGTCATGTAAACGTATTTTCTTTCTTCATGTGCCAAATTTCATCAAAAACTGTTCAGCTGTTATGGCTTGAAATGCTAACAGACAGACAAACAGAGTTACTTTCGCATTTATAAGTAAAGTCGAGGTGACAATGTCAGGAAATCTAACGCGAAACGATTTCTTAACCACAGACCTACCTATCTCACCGCAAAACGCGAAAGTTCAATTTAATACCACACACAAAATGGTTTACTTAGAATTGTCAATTCTTGTAGGTTTCTTGAAGGCATGGCCATCATTTCAGCCCCGAATCACCCATTGCTGGGTACAAGCCTCTCCGTTCTTCCGCCGTACTTCCCGGGAGGCAGTTTAACTATTATAATCAAGTCAGCCACAAGATGATCACTGCTGGACACAGATATTCTCCAAGAAACGCCATTTTTAAAAAAGACTGCTAGTCTAAATTGTTATACATATACAGGGTAGCAGGGAGGATCCAAAGCATGAATTCAGCACATAATAATAATAAAACTCAACTTGCATAGACACAACCTTGTAGCCAGGATAATCCATCAGCAACTTGCTCTGAAATACAGCCTTGTGGAATCTGAGGTGCCGTACTAAAGGTATGTGCCCGACCCAGTTCTCGAAAATGGAAATATCACATTGTACTGGGATCGATCCATCATCACTGGCAGGACTATTGTTGCCAATAACCCTGATATAGTGGTGATGGATCGATCAGAGCGGCGCGCAATGATTGTTGACATAACCGTCCCGCATGATGAGAACCTCGTGAAAGCCGAGAATGATAAACAAATCAAGTATCTTGACTTGGCTCGCGAGGTTGTCGACATGTGGCATGTGGACTCTGCAATCATTGTGCCGATAGTCGTGTCAGCCAATGGGTTAATAGCCAAGAGCCTCGACCAACACCTGAGGAGGCTCTCGTTGGGCAGCTGGATCAAGGGCTTGATTCAGAAAGCGGTACTTCTGGACACGGCTCGCATTGTCAGGAGGTTCCTCTCTCTGGAGCCCTGACCGCCGGTAGCTTGGACCCTGTTCCCGATACCGGTGGGCTACTATTTTTTATATTTTTAAACGTTTTTTTATATTTTTTTTATAAAAATATTTAAAAATGTAATTTATATGTACTTAGTTGAAATAAAGATTAATAATAAAACTCATAACCCAATATCTTTGTTTCCATATCTTGCAATAGTCCTACACTAACAGGGGGTTCTCCTTGGATGCACTTGCATAGTCCAAACAAGGATAATCGTCGGTTGGTGCCTCATTTCATTGAAAACGTCTAACGGGCCTCTGCGAGTTGGCTTCGGCCACTCGTACGCCTTCCAAGGGTCCGGGACCCCAGGATCCCGAGATTTAGGTCAAAGACGAAAAAAAAAAAAAATAACATCACATAACATGATTCTATACAAGCGAACAAATTTTTCGTCGGATATATAAAAATAAATCTGCAGTTTCGCGGTTAAAATGCATGGACGGCATTTGTTTTCTTTTTAAAACCGACTTTCACGTACGGACGCCAGCACATCAAGCTACTACAATCTGTCAAATTTCTTTAATAGATTTTCAACTTTATCGTTAAAGCATTAAGGTTCAAGGTTGATTGGGAAAATTTGACAGTTTCGGGTAGCTTGACCTGCTGGCGTCTGTACATGTACTTAATTAATCCATGGTAATAAATAACGCATCGATGATCCTGGGACCCTGTAATTCTACTGTACGTGTGTATGTCATTGTACTCCTTCTAAACGGCTGGACCGATTTTGATGTTTTTTTTTGTGTGTGTTTGAGTGGGTCCCTTGATGGTTTAGAGTCACAATTGGGTCCGGTAGATGGCGCTGCGATCGAGATCTAGGACGCGGGCGAAGCTGCTATCAAAAGTTAGTTTTTAATAAAATCTAAACGGATATCAGCTTGAACTTTCGCAACTGCGGTTCTAACTTAACTGTGGTTAGGAAGTTGTTAACTTAACATTTACTGTCTCATTGGTTTTGTGGCTGCAAGTGTGGCTTTCGAACATGAGTTCCTGGGTTCTATAAACGTTACTTAGCACATTATACTTTGGCTAACCGTGGCTCCTGTCACTGTCGCACAACTGTCAAACTACAGGTGCAAGATAGAGACGAGAACATGTCTAAGTCAGAGCACGAGCTAAGTAACTTTTATAGATCTTGATCACGTCCTTGGCTAAATATTAACAGACGCACAGGTCGATCGATCAGGTTAAGCTACGCTTGCTGCGGTTGATCTGTGGATGGTGACAGTAACTGGGTTGTGGAGGTTAGATAGGCAGTCGCTCCATGTAAAATACTTATATTCAGCTGCATCCATCCGTTTAGACTGGATGCCGACCCTAACATAGTTGGGAAAAAGCCTGGGCATGAATCATCATGCCCAGCCTTTTATTGGACGTGATCATCAGATCACGTCCAATAAATGGACGGATATATGTAGGTATAGACGCCAGAACATCAAGCTACCCGAAACTGTCAAATTTTCCCAATCAAATTCGAACCTAATGCTGTATCGATAACGTTGAAAATCGATTAAGGAAATTTGACAGATTGAAGTAGTATATTGCTGTACGTGCACGATATAACGTTATCGTGTGCGGAAATTTAAAAGCGTCTTCATATATTCATGATAATGTTCACAATAATTTTAAAGCCATTGATCTAACGAGTCAGCAGAAAACACATTATTCTGTCCTCCGAACTGTTCATGTGCGTCAGGTTCGTTCACGTACTCTGTTCGCGCTAAATTCTTGTCGTACGAACTCTGGCTTACGCTGCCCTATTCATAGAATGTTGGAATCCTATAATTCAAATTTCATTGATATTGATATATTTGCATACACTAAAAATAAATTTAAATCTAATCTTATAATTTTTTTATCTTATTATTAATATTTATGTTTGGCATAATTTAAGTAAATGAACTTGTTTCTGATGATTTGGTTATGTAACTCTAGCTAGCCTTATAGTAACTTATTTATTAATCTCAAATTATTTGTTAATTTTGGTAATGCTCGTCTAGTGGCAACCACTGATCTTTTAATATGTCTTATCGGCGGATAATGCAGTGGACTGCAACATTACTACTTAAGTTTTGTTAACCAAGTGTGTAATGTGTGTGTGTGTAGTGTGTGTGTGTATGTGTGTGTTTGTGTGTGTGTGTGTGTGTGTTGTTTTGCTTTGTTTTGTTGTTTGTTTTGTTTTGTATTATATATTATGTTGTAGTTGTTTATTATCCCTTAATAAATAAAATAAAATAAAAATATTTTTCCATAATTTTTACTTCAGTGAGTTATCGTGATGCCGTGAACGTCTGCGCTAATATCGTCACGTTAGAAATTATAAATCAGTTTACTTCTGTAAGTAGGTTTGTACAAACACTTTTTCAACACGTCAAAAATATTTTAAAAAACTAGATGAGGTCGGCTTTTCCTATCCGACTACTCTGAGAAGAAAGGCTGAAACAAACTCAGAGGTCACAGCCTCTTTCATAGTCCAGACATAATTTTGGTCAGATCATTTGAAGACCATGTAGATTGGTGTCTGAGATGGTCTTTTGAGGAAAGAACCACACAGATTGAGTGGACCTGTCCAGTCAGTGCAAGCATTTGTCAGTAATTAAGGAGCTCAACTATTCGACGAACAATACCAAAGAAAGGACATTTGGGTAGGCCGCATAAAGTACTCAAACTGTTAGAACATGACTAAAATTAAATGAGATAAAAAAGGCGCGCATTGTCAGCTCTTTGTTACACAATTTCCCCGTAGATCAAAAATCAGAAGGCCAATTCTCATAATTTAAAACGCTCAAAATCTAGTTGCAGTCTCATCTCGGCGACAAACAAAAGTCAAAAATTTGTCAAAATTTAGGGAAATTAGAGGTATTTTTGACAGATTGAGACAGAGATCAGGCTGTGAACTGTTCTTAAAATTACGAGAATTGCCCCTCAGAATGAAATCTACATAACCAATAATATTACTAGGTGACTCAAATGTCAAATCACAAATGTCAAATGTCAAAGTTTTGACAGTCAGTTATACAATACAATATAATTTAATAGGATTCGACGTATACTTTGCAAGTCACTTTTCGTAATAACTGTTCCATACAAAGGTATGTTTGTAGTCATTTAATAATATTGAACTAATATACTTTCTCTATTTTATTAAGTAATATCGTTATATTGTTTGATGATTTTAAAGTTTATTTTATTGATAATGGCGCCGATTCCCTTGTTCACAAACTAAATTAAATTTAAGTTCAGTGCATCTTTTTTTTCTATTTCATTAAGAAAAGGACAGAAGATAAATATTAGTTTAGTCCTGTCAAATTAGTCAGCGCCTGACGTAAATTGACGTATTTTTAGTAGCCATGTCATCTAAACTGTCTACAACCGTAACGTGACCGTAACCGTAACGTGTCTGTCTTGTTGTGTGTGTGTGAGACTGACTGTCTGTCTGTCTGAGGAATTTTATTCTTTCTTTTAAACCTCGTGTTTATACATTATGTATGTTGTGTGTATGTATGTAAATTCATTCATTCATACCGTAGAACAGTTCCCTCATAAGTCATAAACTCGAATAAACCGGTAAATATACGGTTTCCTGAAAGGAAATTCCTCGGAAACGTTATGTACATAGTGCATTATGTAAAGAAAACCGTTCCAACTTCAGTCGGTAAATATTGTTATGTACTGTAACACGCGTTTATTTAAAGCGGTTAAAAAATAATTTCAGAAAATTGGTGCAATTATGATTTGAGAAATTGTGCAATTTTGACATAATTGGTGCTATTTTAATTTAAAGAAAATAGGTGCAATTTTAGATTTAGAAAATCGGTGCAATTATCGTTCGGAATTTAAATTGTTTCTTGGAAAATGGAGTTTGTTGTTGAAGTGTTTTAGTGCAATATTATTGTATAAGTTCTTTTAATTGCAAGGAAGCCATATCCTTTTTGGTGATTAAAATATGAAATGCTAAAAAAGTGCTATCATAACATTTAGGTAGGACAGTGACAGCTAACTAAACCGTTATTTAAAATACTTCAAATTGAATAAACTAAAATAAAATGAGCAGGTAAACTGTGCATTTTAAAATGAAATTCATTTTAATATTATTGGTTGTAAGTTCATTAGTAACTTTATCTGTTGAAAAGAAAAAGAATAAAGAAAAGAGTAAAAATAAGATAACTAAAGAGGAATACGCGGCATTTCCAGCCAGGTCTCAAAACTGGACTTATGGAGGTATGAATACTAATAGGATAAATTAGTGTCTATTAGAATACAATGGCGCCGATTATTCACAAACTAAACTAAATTTAAGTTCAGTGCATCCTTTTCTTTCTATTTCATTAAGAAAAGGACAGAAGATAAATATTAATTTAGTCCTGTCAAATTAAGATACTCCATAGATAAGTTTAGACATGATTAAAAAAATGACTATTAAAATACGTCAATTTACGTCAGGCGCTGACTAATTTGACAGGACTAAACTAATATTTATCTTCTGTCCTTTTGAGAGCAGCTCTCTACTGATTGACGTAATAAGCCATTATTCTGTACTAAAGAATAATTAGTTCATGAATGATAATTTGATTCACACAGAGAAACGTAAAATGAAACTGTAAGGAATTATCTAATAGGGGGAAACTAGACTAAATTAAATCTATAAAGTCGTATAACATTACGACAGGCTAATTCACATAAGATTACGACAGGCCCTTTCATTTTAATAACGGGCTCGGGTTGATAATCAGAAATGTTATAGATTCATGGATATACCGACGCGGTGGATATGCATGCGGAGCTGTATCAATTTTTTTGTCCTAATAATTATAATCGCTCTAAAGGCATCAATTATTTAATTTTCCATTTTGTCTTTACCTCGGTCCACCTCTCTCCCTATGCCTCGCATATTGACGATGCAACGAGCTCGTAGAGCATTGTCAACAGACGCGGAAAAACTTGTCTGCTCAACAACGTAAAAACGCAATGAATGTTGTTGAACTATCAAAGTGAAAACTATTATACCCGTATTCACAAACATTACTATGCGATCTCACAGTGCGTGGACGCACAGGGTTCCAAAAACCTATTCATAGACAATACTTGAGTGGCGATCGGCACTATGCGTCCCTTAATGTTTATGAATTTAAAGGCTTTTCATATGGAACATATTGAGAAAAGCCTTACTTCGCATAGTATTACTAGACAAGTACTGTTTGTGAATACAGGTGTTAGTGTGTTACGAAATTACCCTTTTTTTTTTTTGGTGGGAGATCATCAAATGACCCCTCCCGCTCTGGGTGGAGCGGAAGGAAGTGTCAGACTCTTACTGACTAAAACCCACCCATGTTCTTTCCATCGCCCTTTATGTTCCGGGGTAGCGGTAACCCTTTCGGACAATCGCGCTGAACGAAATTACCCTGCAGTATGTTAAAAAGAAAGCTGAATAAAACCTTGTTCCTAAATCGATCATTCTCTTTTCCTTCCAGGTTGTGGAATAGCGGTCGGCAAGCAGACGGCACAGCGGCGCATTGTCGGCGGTGACGATGCTGGGTTCGGCACCTTCCCCTGGCAGGCCTACATCAGGATTGGATCCTCAAGGTTATACAGTTCTGTACCTGCTGGCACAGTTGTGGCCAGCTCTTGTTTCAAGTGGCACAGTTATCGCCCATTTTAATAGATGTGGCATATTTGTAGCCAGACTTTTTTCGATGGCACATTTGTGGTCAAATTTATGACGTTACATGATTAGGGATAACATCACTACATTACATTTCTTGACATTGACACGTCATAGTATTAGGTATATACTAATAGTTTGATACAACATTGTTGACTGGTGTTTGGCCATTATTGTGGCCAGTGCTTGTTTGAGATGGCACAGTTGTGGCCAATTTTTGTGACATTTTTATAGATATGGTACACACGGCTACACATCAAGCTATGCATTTCCAGTTTTAGCTGACCTCGTATTGTATAGGTTTTTCGTACAATCAGAAGGCAGCTTATACTGGTTTTGTATAGCTTGATGTGTAGCCGTGCGTACATTTGTGGCCAGTTTTATTTGCGATGGCAATATTGTGGACTGATTTCATGGCTCATAACAAACACACCTTGTCACATGTCAATACAATGATTACTTATATTATATGTCATTTTGTGACCAGTATTTGTTTCTGTTACCACAATTCTGGTCAGTTCCATATCGTTTGTACACACTACATTATTAAGTACAGTCGCCATGGCACAGTTGTGTCAATTTTTTATTTACACTGGCGACAAAGAAGTTGGAATTTTGTGTTGAGATGTCACATTGACACTTCTGACACATCTTATATTCCACACATTAATTGGACGTAGTTAAGCAGAAAGGACTCAACCCACAAAAAGTAATTTTTGAGCTATCGAGGTCTTAAGTTTAGGGGTGTATTGCTGCAATCATGTTGTATATGGAATATTTTGAAATACCGTCCCGCCGCGTCGCATCGCATCGTCTGCCTGCGCTGTCACTTCGTTTTCACTTAGCGTTCTTTCATATGGTCACTTATGGGCAAATATACCAATATTTTTATGAGTCAAGTTGTATTACATAAACTAACGAGATTTTCGAGTTACTGGAAAGAATGTGGGTTGAGTCCTTAGAATAGAATAGAATAGAATAGAATACTCTTTATTGTACGGACGCCAGCACATCAAGTTACTACAATCTGTCAAATTTCTTTAATATATTTTCAACTTTATCGCTAAAGCATTAAGGTTCAAGGTTGATTGGGAAAATTTGACAGTTTCGGGTAGCTTGACCTGCTGGCGTCTGTACACCATACAAATTATAAAACATAAATATACAAAAATTTTACAAAGGGTGACACAATGGGCGGTCTTATCGCTAAGAGAGATCTTTTAAAGACAACCTTTCTGCCTAACTACGCCTAATTTAGATTCATATACGACAAAGGTACGTAGTATAGTAGTATCACACATTACAGACAATTAGGTATGGTTACACCTTTTATTATATTTATGTATTATATTTATATCTACATACCTACAACACATTTCCCTTATCTTCACAGGCAAGTTTTTGACCAAAATCACCGGTTTCTGGAGGTCTTCAGTTTAATCTGCCATTAAATCTCAATTGTTAGTCAATAAGATATTTCACATGAGATTTAATCTGAATTTTCTAATTCTAGCTTTCAGAAACTGTGGATAAATTAAAAAAAAACACTACACTACGAATCCATTTCCAATATTTCACTTTGTAGTGCTATTTTCTAAGCATCACTCGAACGCTGTCTCGTTGTGAATCCGCGATGACAAACTTTAAAAACAAATGAGTTCGCTTTCGAATTGTGTGCTGCCGACTTTTCAGTAAAAATCTCACAGAGAAAACTTAGGTGAAGTGAGTTTGAAGTGAGCTGTCAATAGCAGTGTTAAACCCTAGCATCAGATGGAATGAACCGCTGCACCTGAGCTACCTTTTTTTTTTTTTTTCTGGTGGGAAATCATCAAATGACCCCTCCCGCTCTGGGTGGAGCGGAAGGGAGTGTCAGACTCTTACTGACTAAAACCCACCCATGTTCCTTCCTTCGCCCTTTATGTTCCGGGGTAGCGGTAACCCTTTCGGACAATCCCGCTGACACCTGAGCTACCTTCAAGCTCATTTCACCTAAGTTTTCACCGTGAGATGTTTACACAATAGACCGGCGCTCACTTGAGTGAGGTTCGAAGTGAATTTTACAGAATAGCGTTACTGCACACAGTACACACGACTTTCAAACATGATTGTCACAGTTATATGGCTAAAACTAAGCCAACATTCTTTGTACAGACGCCAGCACATCAAGCTACTACAATCTGTCAAATTTCTTTAATAGATTTTCAACTTTATTGTTAAAGCATTAAGGTTCAAGGTTGATTGGGAAAATTTGACAGTTTTGGGTAGCTTTACCTGCTGGCGTCTGTACCATTTTGTATGAAAAGCACAGATTGCTGCACAGTATACTTACATCGAATTAACACTGTATACAATATTAACGCACTAATTTACTAAAAATGTTACTAATTGAGCGTTTTGTTATGTTGTATTTGGTTCATGCAAATAGTTATCATTTGATTTTAGTAATATACTCGCCGCCAAATTGCGTGGAACTAAGGGCGAATTTCACCAATGAAACTGGAACGCGACCTGCCATCTATACCGCATTCAAGAGTTGTCAGTGGCACCGATTCCCTTGTTCACAAACTAAACTAAATTTAAGTTCAGTGCATCTTTTTCTTTCTATTTCATTAAGAAAAGGACAAAAGATAAATATTAGTTTAGACTTTTCTTTAACAAGGGAATCGGCGCCGGTATCAAAAATTCTACAGCAATAGTGACACTGACAGCTCTTGTCAGGTTTAGATGTGCTCTTCGTGTTCCGTTTCATTGGTGAAATTCGACCTTAATATAGTATCTAACTGGCGAAACGTAGGTTGTACCTACGTACACCTCTGCCTACCTGTTCGGAAAACACTGGTGTGAAGAAAAATAACTCGCACTCTAATTGCGGAAGACACTTTCTTTCACAAGAAATTCCTAAACCATTACTTCATATCTTTGAAAAATTCGTCTGCTCGACAAAGTAAATAAGGCAATGAATGTTGTCCAATTGTCAAAAAGAAAGGCAATGCAATTGTTAGTTTGTTACGCAATTACCTCGCAGGCCCGTACCAAGAGCTTGAGGGTCACGAACAAAATATTGAATGAAAGCGGTTAAATTGAAAATCTCCATTTACGAGTGACGACTATTCACACTAAGACTAAATATTTGCGTGGACTAAATATTGACTAAATTGTGTAAATATTGAGAGTGAAAATAATAATGAATGATTTCGTTTAATTTTCTCATTGAGTTGTCCTAAATTTAATTAATTGAACTTTGAAGTGTAAAAAATATCACTTTCTTTTAATTTTTTTTAAATAAAATATATTTGGTACTGAGAGGAAAGACTGTAAAACTCATTACCCTTCTTTTTCCGTGGTCGGTTAAGAAAAAAGTTCTTAATGAGCTACATAAACCCTAAAATTATTTTTTTTTTGTGTAAAAAAAATTGTAATTTTTTTCTTATTATTTCCATTCAAAATCATGTCCATCAACTACAACAGCTAATTATTAATAATAATTAATGTATTAACATGAATTAATAATTAATTTTACAGATGCAACATGCTTATGTCGATATTCGAGCTTATCGGTTGGAAGCAGTGTTGGATAGAGAGGTAAATGTGCGAAAGAGATAGCATGATGTCCAGCAACTTCTACCTTTTTACTCTGTAGTGGGTTTAGATGACATGTTTAAGTTACGTTGCAAGACGTCACAGGAACGTTTTAGGCGAGGGACTATACTGTGCGGAAAAACGCAACGAAAATACGCACGCGTTTTTCCGCTGATTGTGGCAACACGCGTTTTTTTTGCTTTAATATGGCACTTGCAAAACATGCGTATACTTGCAACAGGCCGAGTTGATAAATATTAAACAAAATTAATTTTGTTAAAAATTACATTTCTTCATGTAATTTTTTGATCAAAACTAGATTAGGTGGAGTTTCCTAGCCGACTACTCTAAGAAAACACATCGAAACAAACTCAGAGGCCAGAATCTCTAGATATAGATAGATCATATGAGTAACATGATTAATAAACGTTAAAATGACAGTTGCACAACTGTCAAACTAAAAAAATATTGGAAAACATTTTAAAAGAGTAACGGTGGAGTTTTGCCCATTCTTCTCCATACGAAAACTACCTTTTGGAAGGGGTGACTAGAATCAATTCTATTTTATTGTAATGTTTGACGTTCAAAAGTGCTTTTTATGTGCCTATTTGAAATAAATGCTTTGAAAAGTTCAAGATAGAGACAGAAATATGACTAAAGCCTTGGTTTCGTAGAAGAACGGTGGCCGTCATATTCATGTTACGGTGTCAAAATCCGTTCTGTATTTGGACAGCCGTGACCGTTCACCGCTTTCTAAGGAAACGAAAGCTTTACCCAAAACATGTGCTAAGTCACATTTATTAGTCTCTGCCTAAAACTTGCTAAGATGGAGCGTTTTTGCGCACATATTAGTCCCTAGCCTTAGTTCGAACATGAAATTGCATGTATTCTATGTTGTTTCTTCTAAAACAGTATGTATAGTTTTGTCAAAATTGAGTGGGATTTTTAATTAACTTTGGGTTACTTAATTAAACTATTGGACTTTTCATCATTGGTATTCTTTGCATTAATAGAATAAGAATTTAATTATAACGTGGGAGAAAAAAAAACGAAAAAAAAATTTATGTATTGTTTTGTGGCGTAACGCAACTTTAACATGTCTATTTTCTTTAGTAGTGTAAATTATTTTTAAAAATTCGAATTTTTAAAATAGTTAAAACTTTTTTTTTTAAATAAAATTATTTTAAATATTCGAATCATGTCAGTAGTTTTTATTATGACAACTTCTCTCTCTCTCTCTCTCTATCTTTACTTAGTAGATATAGCGAAAATATAAATAGTAGTAAAATTGGTAATCTCACCGACTTTTTCGCACATTCCTCTTCTTTTAGAGTCGAATTTGAAGGTTTTTTGCTAACAATTATTATTAACTGAATAACCAATTAACTACATATTTTATTTAATATTTTTTGTTTTTTTAAATTATAGAGGTAAGTTATTTAATTTAATTTATTTAGATATTGAAGCATGAGAGTATGCTTTGCATGTTTCTTTAGTAGCGTATAAGTTTACACTTTAATTTTAAAATAAGTAAAAAAAAAAACATTAAACACAATTTTAAAAGGACAGATTTTCTTTTTAAGCTATCAAGGTACAGACGCCAGCGCCAACATCAAGCTACTACAATCTGTCAAATTTCTTTAATAAAATTTCAACTTTATCTCTAAAGCATTAGGTTCAAGGTTGATTGGGAAAATTTGACAGTTTCGGGTAGCTTGATGTGCTGGCGTCTGTACCCTATGAAGGTCAAATCCAGTATAACTCGCTTAGGGTAGATAGTTTATAAGTGGCTTGTAAGTGGAATAATGTAATAATAAGTCACTACAACCCACCAGGCGACGGCAGGGCGCGGAAAACGGAGCTCAATTCGCGGAAGCGCATTTTGACCGTTATCTGCACTTCGTCGCGTGGTGCGTTGTAGTGTGTGACGACTTATACCTAGCCATGATAGACACTTTTCATTCTAACATACGTTTATATTCGGTTTTAATACGATTTTCTATGTATCTAGGAGGTCAGCTCAAACCACACCTCAAATTCACAACTTTTGAGTATCATTCAGAATAGCAAAAGCTCTCCGTGAATGGTCTGCTTTATAAGCACAGACTAAAACAAGGTTGTGCTAATAGTAAAAGCATGGAAGTAGTATCTACCATAAAGTACAAAGTTATGGAAGTAGTATGTACAGACGCCAGCAGGTCAAGCTACCCGAAACTGTCAAATTTTCCCAATCAACCTGGAACCTTAACCGTTTAGTAATAAAGTTGAAAATCTATTAAAGAAATTTGACAGATTGTAGTAGCTTGATGTGCTGGCGTCTGTACTATAAAGTGCAAAGTCATGGAAGTAGTATGTACGGTCACCAAACGACATAAGTAACCCGGGATATACTTGGAGTTTAGTAAGAAAAGTATTGATGTTTTCGGATATAATTTTATTTAATTAATAGAAAACAAATAGTTCATTACAAAATAAATTCCATTCGGAAACATCCATCGGTTCCTTACTAAACTTCAACTATATCCGACGACTCTGGTTACTTATCTTCTTTGGTGACTGTACTATAAAGTATGAAGCCATGGAAGTAGTATGTACTATAAGTACAACAAATCATAAATATTTTCTTTTAAATTAACTGTCATTTTAGTTGACAAGTTGTCATCAGATCAACCATTGGGTCACGCAAGCTGTATTGTGAATATATTATTATTACATTTTTACCATGGTTTTTACACAAGAGTTCATGACGAAAATTTCCTTCGTTAAAAATACGAAAATATAATTTGCAGATGACCACCCAACAAGCCTGTGTTTGTTGGTCGATAACTCTAATAAATTTAGTGTTCATATTTTTTTATATTGTATTTAGGGCTGATTTTTCCAACGCCAGATAACATTATCGGAGGAATAATTTTGAATTTTTGACAGTTCTTCCTTCCACTGTCAGACGTCAATTTTATTCCACGAATAAAAATTATCGGTCGACTGAAAAATCAGCCCTTAGAGTTAAAAGGAGAAAAAAACCAAAACGTCAAAATAAAACTAAAACATAATCACTTATCTCTGGTTAGAACAGCTTTTTGTTATTCCCAAGATCTTTACGTCAAAATTATGGTCGCTTGTTACCCCATGCCCCATCCAAAGCGACCGTCACACGCGTACGCGTTTCGTTTGACTTTGGCGATCAAGGTCAGATTTCAAGCAGGTCATATTGTCCCCGTTGGTCTCGTGGTTGCAAGCGCGACTTCTGAGTGTGGTCCTGAGTTCGATTCCCAGGTCGGGCAAAGTGTTATTTTGGATTTCCATTAGGAATTTCTTAATAACAGCCCGAAGTTTGGAAGTGAGCGGTTTAATACCTCCGTGCCTCGGAAAGCACGTAAAGCCGTTGGTCCTGCGCCTGGTCTCTCCCCGGTTGTGTCGGATTGCCGTCCCATTGGACTATGAGAGTAAAGGAACAGAGAGTGCACCTGTGTTTACGCACACGCTTGTACACTCTAATATCTCCTGCGTACCTGGCTAATCTCTGTTGAGGTTGGCCACCGTGACTGAAATCGGTCGGGAGGCTATTATATTATGAGATATGACGTACAAACGCGACTTGATTGATCGCGCGTATCATATTCATATAAAAGAGCGATGACCGCATATTCGCGCGATAATCGCTTTCGGTTAGGACGCGCCCTTTAGACTCACCATTGTACGAGTAGGCTGCACGTCAGGGGTAAACTAATTGTATTGAAACTCAGTCAAAATGTTACCACTGACGTGTAGCCTTCTGTACGTGGAGAGGGCAAACTTAATAGGCAAACCAGCTTCAGTTTGACCTGACCTGATTGACTGATTTGCTTCAGTGGTCGCTCCAGCTACCACAAGCTCATAGGCCTTAAGGCCATCTCACAAAAACCTTATTATTTTTATTTTGTTTAGACGATTATTTCATGCTACTTAACTTTAATATTTTTACCTAGCTCAGGTAAAGCCAATATTGCCAGGAAGAAGAAGAGCTTGATCTGCTTCCACATCTATTTCTTCCCCCATTTGAAATCTACAACCCCCAAATTTAATCTTACTCCCCCAATCATTTAATCTGGATCCCCCAAATGTTTCCTCTAAATCCGAATCCCCCAAATCAAATTTCGAACTTAACCGAAACCCTGTAACGTTTCAGATGCGGTGGCTCCCTAATATCGAGGCGCCATGTTGTGACAGCTGGGCATTGCGTGGCGCGGGCACAGCCACGCCACGTCCGCGTGACGCTCGGTGATTACGTCATCAATTCCGCAGCTGAACCGCTCCCCGCGTATACCTTTGGCGTACGGACGATCAAAGTGCATCCTCTGTTCAAGTTTACGCCACAAGCTGATAGATTTGATGTCGCTGTGTTGACGTTAGATAGGAATGTGCACTATATGCCTCATATAGGTGAGTATAGGACATTTGTTTGTTTATGCAATGGCTTGGGGAACGAGAGTGGTCATCCAAATATTACTTTTGTGAATCGGCCGGTATACTACCCTTTTCGATTATTAATAGGTTTTAGCCACTCAATAAGGTACTCCTTATTGAGTGGCCATCACTACTCTCTTGCCGCGGGACTTCTTTCGGGAAACGGACTCTATATACATAATTTCCAATTCATAATGTATACTCTACAGTGCTACACTAGTATATAGGTACAACTAGTTTAGTTCAGAGCCCGTTTTCATTGACTCTAAGCAGAAGTGTAATGCCTAAATATTATTGCACTGTTTGATTTTCAATTCTATATTCTATTCTATGCGCTGAGCGTAGGTTCAAAATCGTACGGTGTGCTTTTATTGAGGCAGGATATTTAGGTGTCGTAGTTTAGTGAGAGTAGTGATGGCCCAGAGGTAACGGGGGCCATTACCTCTGGGCCATTGTACTTACGAGATGTAGGTCGTGGGTTCGTACCCAGGCAGGTGCTTTATTTGTGTAAATAATTTCATCACCGCTGCTCTCAAAACGGTGAAGGAACATCGTGAGGAAACCGGCATGTACTAGAACCAAAAATCCAAAGACATGTGACATCTACCAACCCGATGGTAGATTACAGCACACTCCCTCTCGAAGAGTGGAGGCCTGTGTCCCAGCAGTGAGAATATAGTGTTAGTGAAAATGGGCCCTAACCCATCAATCAGCTTAAGACAAAGACAGGTTTTCCACACGTAATTATTAAATTAACTTCAGCTTTACGCACAATACTACCAAAATCTTATCTAAGTAATTAACAGTTTGAATTTCCTCATTTCAGCGCCAATCTGCTTACCGGAGCGAGGATCCGACTTCCTGGGGCAGTACGGTTGGGCGGCGGGGTGGGGTGCTCTAAGTCCAGGGTCCAGACTGCGACCACGGACACTACAGGCAGTGGATGTGCCTGTACTGGATAATAGGGTCTGCGAGAGGTGGCATAGAGCTAATGGTATGTGTCCCTTAATTTTCTTTACTAAAGTTCAGCAAGATTTAACGACGAGTCACTTCAGGCACCAGAGGCTGCATGATGATGTGTTCGAGAAGAGCAAGAGAAAGATGGTGTTATGCGAACGTATAGCGCCTTCCCTTTTGCGCAACGAACCAATGATGACTTTTAACACTTAATACGGCACCTGGCATCTTAATACTCTGTTAGAAATCTGTAAGAGGGATCAATCTAACATCCTGTCACTTTAAATCAAATCAAAAATGTTTATTTGTTGGAATATGGTAGAATAGACGTTACACTATTGGTTCCAGCATATCCTGCCATAATATGGCGTACAAATATTTCTATATAAATCTTTTGGGTTCAGAACTTTAAGTATATAGCACACAAGTTAGCGACCTTTTCCCAATCATAGACAGTTTATACGTGGCTGCTCAACTACATAATTATATCTTGAACAACAGAACTGTTTTAAATAAAATTGGAATGCTTAGTTTTTGGTGATAAAAATAACAAATTACGAGATACTCTTGCATATTTTAGAGCCATATCCGGACACTGGACAACGGATTTAAAATCCTGTATCCTGTGTATTTTCTATAAACATCTTTCTCAAATTCTAGGTATAAATGTGGTGATATACCCGGAAATGTTGTGCGCGGGCTACCGGGGTGGAGGCAAAGACTCCTGTCAAGGAGACAGTGGGGGGCCGCTCATGCTCGAACGGGCAGGACGCTGGTACCTCATAGGCGTCGTTTCCGCAGGCTACTCCTGTGCCAGCAGGGGCCAACCGGGCATATACCATAGAGTTGCCCATACAGTAGACTGGATATCCCATGCCACGACACTGTCATAGCATCGAGAAAAGTGAAGTGAAAACGAAACTTTAGAGTGTTTGCCCAAACTGCCTCTATGGCACTAGTGTGGTTAAAAGTTAGACTAAGAAAATGCTGCTGCTGCTGATATGGCTGAATTGAATTTGATTGGCTACTGAATTTTGTGCTAAATTTTAAGTAGTGAAATTTTAGTCTTAAGCGGTTGGGTTAACTTTTAGGCACAGTAGCGCCATTTAGAGCGGTATTTTTTGGAATTGGAGGTCGATTTTTTTAGACTGGTTTGTTTGACGACTCACTGAATATAATTAGGGCTAAATATAATTAAAATGTCATTAGTTAGTGTTTTTTGGTAAATGATAGACAACGATGAACTATTTTAAATTATAAATAAAATAATAAATAAATAAATAAATCCCTGGACATTTCACACAGCACCATTTGTCCCAAGCTAAGCAACCTAATGCTTGTGTTATGGTAACAAGATGGCTGATAAACACTACTTATATACAATTTTTTTTTTTTTTTTTGTAAATACATACATATTATAGATAGAAAAACACCCAGACTCGGAACAAATACATGTAGGTCATACAAATATTTGTTCCGTGCGGGAATCGAACCCGCGACACGCAGCGCAGCAGTCAATCGCTTAACCACTGCGCCAATCGTGCCGTGCCGTTATGTTTAGTGTTCATTAAATTATATTCAGTGACTCGGTGTGGGGACGTAGGTATTAAACATTGTCAATTTCATTGATTCAATGTAGGTAACGAAAGTGTCGTATTTTGTAAATAAAATGTCGTAGACATTTATTAATTGGCCTTTTGTCGTATTAACGACAGATTTGATATTCAAAGGGTTTAAATTTAGCAAACGGATAAAAATAAGTAGCACAAAATGAAAAGAGATTATATTTTTCAATTTAATGTGTATATTACAATCCAATGCTTTAATTTTAGTCGTAAATAACAATAAAAAATCTTTATCTTGAAATTCAACCATGTAAAATGTAGAAATACTTTGCAAAAGTACCGTGTATAGATAAAATAATACCCTCCTTTTGGTTCAGACATAGTCGGGCAAAATGTGTATTTTTTATAAAATAACTGTTTGTTATTATAAAATACACTGCAGGAAAAAAACAACGAAAGAAACTAATTGTCGTATTGTCGTACTGAATACGACAAAAAGTTTATGTCAATATTTGTATATTACCAACGACTTACGTTTAGTAGATAACCCTATTCCACCAAATAGTCAATAGAATTACCATTTTTATAGTAATTTTCAGAAAAAAAAGGCTATCCAAAAAGTCAACTGTTTTCTAGACTCGTTTATAATTTAAGGTTTTATTGTGATAAAATATTAAATTCATTGAGAAATATTGTTGCATAAAGCTAAATTGCAATATTAACATAATATGGAGTTATAATAATAGTGCCTTATTTTAAATCGTGGAGATTGGTGTTGGTTGTTGGTCACAAACATTTTGTCTAGTAGTCGTGCAAGTTAGTGCAAAGTTAGTGCATAGATCTGTGCAAAGCTCGTGGACAGGTCTGTGCAAAGATTTTGCCCATAATTGTGCAAAACTTCCAAAGCGATTATAGAATACAAGTTCTTATGTAATTTCACAATAGGTAACAATATTTGACTTAATACTCTACATGATTTAATAATCCAATGCTTTAACAATCTGCATAGTCTGTTTGTGAACAAGTTTCTTCATTCTCTGACGTTTTAAAAAATCTTACGCCTTTTGTAAATATCCTGCTATGTGTAAATACGTAACAAAATATTTTTACAAGATTTTACATTGTCTACCATTTTTTAAATGTAAATAAATAAATTAAGTATTAATTTAAAAAGCGCTTAAAGTAACTTATTCTGCTTTTAATTTATTTTGTACCATTTTTTTTTTCTATTTTTTGTTAAAAAACTAATTTTAAGGTTTTTTTTTTATTAACGGAGACAAAAATCGTTGTTGATAAAATACATTATTTAATGTTAATTTAATAAATTGTATTTATTGTTAATTTAAACAGCTGTTTTACTAAAGTACAGTGTTACTCTGTCTTACAGGATTTCCAACAACTAATTATATTATTTATGATTACAATAAATAGTTCTACTTAAATAATAATAACACTTTTCGAACTCTAACAAAAAAAAAAAAGTTCACAATTAATTAGGTAGTTTTGTTATTTTGTTCATATTTTCACGAAGCGAAATACATATATGTTAGGCACCTGTCCTACCGCCGACGATTAGCGAGAAGCAAGTAGAGCTAGCAACTAGAAACGAGTTGGCTCGCAACGAGCAGCGAGTGTATAGTTCGGATTGTTTTGTCGCTGGGCTATGAGCGAGTGTGTGAGAGCGACGAATAGAATGACTGCCTAGTTACTTGCTGTTATGTTATGCGTATACCAAACGAGAGATTCTCAGCGAGTGTTCTGCTCGCCAAGCTTTGTTGAGAAAGTAAGTATTTTCTTTGATAGCCCTTGACATTGCGACCACTGATCTCTAATAAACAAGTACGCTGGACTCACAGAGCACTTTATAATACGGGGCTGGACTAAATATACTATACGAAATGACAGTTGTTTTTTGTGCCGATTCAAAGCGCCCCGCTCGAGCGTCTCAGGAACTAAAATTGACACTTTGTTGCAAATGGTCGTCGTGTTGTTTTGGTACGTCTGTGATGGTTTAGGTCTAAATCGTGCAATAAGACTTTTGTGTATTTTGTGTTTACTACGAAATATTTAGAACATTTTTATCATGAGAGTATGCGCATTTTGTAAAACTCTCTATCAATAATGTTAGTTCCACGGACGCTCACGTTGTTATCAGCGCCAAAATGGCGAAAATCAAATGTCTTCGATAGTACGAAGTCCAGCGTACTTCTTTATTATGGGTCAGTGCCAGTCAATGATCAATTATTAGTAGTATATGCATCTCTTTTGCTGACATGGGACCTTCATCTATTGTACTTTTCTTGAGAGGGAAAATAGTCGATAGTTGGCAGTAAGACAAATGCCTCAAGCAATCATGTTTTTGACATTGAATTGACTAGATTATACCACATTTACTGACTAGATAATAAAAAAACGATCATTAAAATTAAAGAAATATTTTTTTCTAGTTTATACTAGAAAAATCACCAACCAATAGGAACGCGGTGCGCACGCACGAATTTCTTCAACAAATCGTACAGAGGGCGGTAGTATCGGTTGAGAGCTGCCGCGGATATGTCGTGTTCTCCTGTCGTTACTTCCAGAATTTCCCTCCAGTGCTGCGAGTGGCCACGGGACATGAAATCTCTGTAAATATAAAACAAAGGAGATGATCGTTGGCCCGTAGATAAAAGGTACAGCTTTTTTTGCGCACCGGATCTTCAACGCACTGCTTCACGCAGAGAGTTGAAAATCCAACAGTGTGTTTTTTTGACACGCTGGGGTGCACTGTGTTGGATTCTCAATGCTTGTTTCAACGGCGAAAGTTGAAAATCCAATGTGCGATAAAATTCCACCGCGATATTTTTACGTCCGTGCAAACTTGGTCTAACTCGATCCTTGGCTGGCCCCATCCGTGCTCATTTCGTCACTCCACCTAGCCTGAACTGCGCACATATTAGATTAATCAGTTGTTCCCACTGCTGGGACAAACACCTGTTTTCTGTGAAAGGAAGAACCGTAATCCACCACCACCAGTTTGATTATTATAATCTAAAAAATGTCGGATCCTCACATTTAAATTATGAAACTACTAGCTGCGCCCGGTTTAACCCGTATGAGTTTCGATCCCGTGGGAATATCGGGATAAAAAGTATCCTATGTGTTAATAATCCTGGTTATAAAATATCTGTGTGTCAAATTTCATCCAAATCCGTTCAGTAGTTTTGGCGTGAAAGAGTAACAAACAAACATCCATCCATCCATCCAAACTTCCATGTTTATAGCATTAGCAGGATTTTTATGAAGAGTAAACTTACTTCAAGATCTTCCCAGCAGCCTTAGACCCATATATGTCACATCTGATCAAGCTGATGGTCTCTGGAATAGGTCCCTCGGCATTGCGGCGGCCGAACACTGCCGCTTTACATAGCTTCTCGAAGAGCTGGTGTTGGAGGAAACTGCTTAGGAAGTACCTGGATAAAGATGCGTTAATCAAAAGGAGAATGTAAGAATAGTAGCAGGTGGCGTTTTGTAGTTTCTAATCATGGGAAAAGGCGTGAATTTTTGTTTGTGTCGCAGATGGATTGTCGAATCCGCTGTTTTAACCGCTAGCTGTTTTTACATAACCTCTAGCTGTCTTACATAACTGCTAGTTATATAACCGCTAGCTGTTTTATATAACCGCTAGCTATTTTACAAAACAGCTCGGTTATGTAAAACCGCTAAACGTATATGCGATTTTCCATAATTACTGAACTTTAACACGCAGAATTGCATAAACGTTTTGCATTTATCAATGCAGCGGTTATGTAAAACACCGTCAAATGAAACGTCAGATTGTACTTAGAACAGCCAGAAATAAATAGAACGCGTAGTACGAATGAAAATTAACCTAACTCAAGTGAAAACAGTGATTCTTATGATAAAATAGTAATTCCTATCTAATAATATTGAAGATAATTATTACTCCTTCATCTCAACATAGTAGGACCGATTCGATATAGAGTGTAAAAAATTCTGAAGCTTGCTTTTGAATGATATTCGCCTTAATTACTTCGAGGGCTACTCCGATTTATTTATTTACACTTTTCGCACAAAAAGGTATGTACAAAGGCGGACTTAATGCCTTAGGCATTCTCTACCAGTCAACCAAGGGCGGTGAAGAGATTAAATGGCAGGTGCTTTGGTTGAGAGGGACTATCTATTTATACTAACAATAAAGCTGAAGAGGTTGTTTGAGAAATTCTCGACAAAATAAAAAACAAGTGGGGTGCGGGGGAACAAGATATTTCACGCGGACGAAGTCGCGGGCAGAAGCTAGTACTTTTAGTATAAGGCTTATCGACTAAAACCACCTGTCTTTGCCACATTTTGAAGATCAATGGATACTGGGAATCTTACCAGGGATAAGTACGCAGATGCTAATGACTAATACCTGATATACGGTGTATTATCCGGTACATGGAACTTCGCTCCAGCATCAAAATACTCTTCTCCCCTAAAACCAGGTGGCGCTATTCCTTGCAGTTCCATCGCCATATCCCAGAACTCCTGATTGTCTCCCTTCAGACTACCCTCAAAATACTTCCACCTGTATTCATCTATTAGAAGGGAAAAAGGTATTTGTGGGAGTTTATTTAGAGCTTGTTTTAGTAAAAATATTGTGTCGGTAGTTATATCTTTATCTTCGAATAATTTTGGAGGATTTTGGTAAATATCTTTATCAATCATTTTGTGATTTTGTTCTATAAATGGTAGGTCTTCAGCTTTCAACTTGTTAACAATATCATAATATTCTTTTGTATTTACTGTTCTTATTAGATCTTTAAGTATTTTTTCTCTCCTTTCGTCTTCTACATCTGTCTCTTTTCTATTATTCTCTTTCTCATTCTTAGATTCTTTATCAACAACATTATTTGTGTCATCACTATTAGATACATTTTCAGTTACAGGATGTTCTGAATTGTCATAATTAGATGTGTATAGTAAAGAGTCGTTGATAAGACCCAGTCTGTTCAAGTGTTGTGGTGTTAGTACTCCATACATTATGGTGTCTCCTATAGTCTCGTGGAGGGCAGAGTTGGCTTGCTGTAATAGAAAAAAAACAATCAATTTAGGCACTAGGGCAGAGCTAGTCGTATCTTAGCTAAAACAGTGTGACTGCTAAGAACTGCTGTGATAGTTATTATGATAACCACATACAAACTAAAGGAGATGTTTGAAAACAGGCCCAGTATATGTACAGTACCTCGAAAAATCGAGAAAAGTCCCTGGAGGGACTAATACAGATAAATTGCATAAATGCATATTTTTCTTGTAATCGTTTGATATTTATCAATTATTTTTATCAATTTTCAATATGGCGTCTCGCCAATTTAGGTTCTCTGTGGTTAAAAAACAATGACAGTATACCATAGATCGAACATTGATCATAGATCGTGAACTGTCTACTGTCACTTCAGTCGCGTTCGTTGTCGATCGTGTTTTGAAAAAAAGTAATACAAAAGTCATAAAAATCATCTTTCAAACCAAAGAGATTTAAGATTTGTCAAGTAAATAATTTAATGTCTTTTTTTCAAACAGACTTAAAATATTATTAATAATTTATGTATGAAAAAACAAGGAAAATAATAGAATAGGGCATCACTAAATTCGTCCGCATCGCTGTCAACAGGAACAGTACCCAAAACGCTGACAGCATTGCCACGTTGTATAGCGATGCTGATCCTTTGTCCAAGAAATAGACCAGCCCTCTGGTCACGTAAAGCGTCGATATCGTTGGAGATATCTCGAAAAACCAAGTGGGCACTCGGACCCCATGGCCCTATTGTTTCTGTGAGCTTATATTATGTAAATATTAAATTGATTAATAAAAATAAATCTTTCTAACTCATAGTGCAGGGTTTCTCGGTCGGTATGTTACTTTTTTAAATGTTCTGGGATGTCTGGGATGTCCACAATTTGACTCTAGGTCCGTGGCCATAGCGGTCCGTGGCTCTAGGTCTGGACATATTAAAGGTGCCTAAGGTCCGACAAAATAAAACTGTATTTTTTTCATATTCCCGAGTTGATCCCGTAATAATAGTTGATCATATTCATGAGTACCTGCCATGTTCTGTAAAAGATTCTCGAGGTATTTTGTTGTCATTTAATATAACTAAACTTACCCTAAACAAAGCCGGTTGATTTTCATATGCCATGTAGTACTGAATATGACCAAATTCATGATGCAGTACGTAGAAATCTTCCTTTGACGTGTCTGAGCAATATAGCAGTCTGAAATCAATGCAAATGTTAGTTACTGGCGAATTACGGTTGTTTAAAAAATCCTCATAAAAATGTAACTGCTACGTGATTGGCAACACTAACCGAAAGTCGCCATCTTGGAACATGTCCGCCGCGGTGCCGTGACAGCGCGTGTCACTGTTGTTTTCCCGCGCGAACACAGATTCGCGCCAGAACGTATCTGTCATGGCGGGCATGCCGAGCGACTGGTAGAAATCTTCAGCTCTTTTTGCCTGGAAAAGAGGCAAAATCCACTTCTGTCTTAGCTCAATACTTCGGTCCGGTTTTATTAGTTCTTTAACAGTGTCAGTCAGATTATTAGTTGTAATAGTTTTTTTTATCATTGTTCCTCACAACTGAAGCACCTGTCATCTAATCTCTTCACCATACTTGGTTGTCTGGTGGTGGTCTTAGGCATTAGGTCCGTCTTTGTACCTTTTTTGTGTACGAAAAGGTAAAGTATTTTTTTGTCTTGTAGAACAGTTATGTTAGAATACACGCAAGAATAACCATATTACACGTATAGCATAAGGGAAGAAGAAGCTTATTTCCAAGCTAATGATTCGTTATAACTTATATATAATATGGACATCTGAAAGCCAATTCTCGTGCTTTAAAAACGTCCAAATTCAAGTTGCAATCTCATTTCAACGACAATCAAAAACTTTGTTAAAAATGTATGTAAATTGTATTTTTGACAGATTGAAACTGAGATTAGAATGCGGCCGTTCTTAAAAATACAAGAACTGCAGTGCGATTCTGTAACCATCTCACCGTGAAAACTTAGGTGAAGTGAGCGTGGAGTGAGCTGTCGTTCCAACTAATGCTAGGGATTAACACTACTGACAGCTCACATCAAACTCACTTCACTTGAGTTTTCACGGTCAGATTTTTACAAAATCGACTGGCTGGTCCTCAGATGACGATGAATATTGTGTTTTTTTTTTTTTTTTTTTTTAATGGACTTTTGAACACAGTTCACGCCAGTCCCATCATATACTAATCTTAAGTTACGTAACAAAAACAGTCCTTAAATAGTAACTAATGAATAAATCATTTTAGCCTCCCGGGACATAGGCTGGGCCAGAAAATGATTAAATATGCCTTAGTCTAACCTATTTATTTTTAATTTTCTAATAATTCAATTTCTCTCTGATTCGTTCCTGACACACTCCATCAAAATATGCTGCACATCTTCTCTTTTATCGCAAACCTCGTAATTAGGGGAACTAACTTTTTGCATTGGATACGCAAAAGCTTTCAGCGGCATGTGTCCGGAACGAACCCGATGAGCAGTTACTACTGTACAGTACCACGGCCAATGACATTGCTATCAAACCATGGGATACGAGGAGGCTCTTTTTGTATAATTTTGTACCAAATTCCTTTTTGTTTAAAGATTGTTCATTAAAGTAATCTTTCCACTTATCATAGGAATAGTTCTTAAATTTTCGTAACATTTCTGAATTAATAGGAAAAATATAAATTCCAAAACCCGAAACTGCCGCCATTTTAACTAATCTAATGAATATTGCTATAATGAATAACTTACCATATGCATTACAGTCCAATTCATCTTCTTAATACTCTCATCCAAATCTATAGTCTGTGGTAGAAGTAGATCAGCTAAAGGCTCCCAGTTCTGTGACCATAGATTACCTGAAAGAATTTAATTGACGTAATTAAATTACATTACTTTGCACGCCGTTAAAGTAATTAAGAATTTGCTTTCTTTAACCTTCTGTGTGATTCTTGAAATCATCATTCTCCTGCCCTCCAATTTATTTGGGGTCGGCGCAACATGTCTTTTTCTTCCATACTTCTCTATTAGTCGTCATCTCGGTAGTCACCCCCTTTCTAACCATATCATCATTCACACATTCCATCCATCGTTTCTTTCGTCTTCCCCTACTCTTATACCCATCGACATTCATACTCAAAACTCTCCTCACGACATTTTCCTCATTTCTCCGTAACACATGCCCATACCATGACAACCGATTTCCACACAACTTTTCAGTTATCGGTGCCACTTTCAGACTTCCTCTTATGTACTCATTTCTTATTCTATCCATTCGTGTAACACCACACATCCCTCTTAGCATTCTCATCTCAGCTGCATGCTGCATGCTGTGTGATTCTTGAAATATAATGGGTATTTTCTGCCACAACAGCCGAAAAAGCCGACTGGCGGATGATTTTAATGACGTTTCGGGTTTCTGCAGAAAGGTCATGCGCGTAGTACTAGCAACCGGCGTGTATGACCAAAGGGGCAATTCTCGTAATTTTAAGAACGTTCACAGTTTGATCTCTAAGTCTCAATCTGTCAAAAATATCTCTAATTTCCCTACATTTTTGACAAGTTTTTGACACGGATTGTCGTTGAGATGCGATTGCGACTAGATTTTTAACGTTTTTAATTACGGGAATTGGCCTTCAGATGTATGAACGTAAACGAGACAAATTGAGTATGTAAGGTGATGTTCTGTAGTTTTTTTCTGTGGGTTATGTATGTGTATGTATGTTCAAGGCCGAAGGCGGAACCCTTTTTCTGAAAAACATTATGATTTCCGCTGTATTGACATTTAGTCATGTGATCGATGGTAAATTGGTGACACGTAAAAGCTATAGGAAAATTGATGTGACACCCACGGAATTCACGAGTCAACACACAAAAATAGTGAGAATCTGTCAGTAAAGCATCAATTTTGATGTATCCAATCCGTCTATTTTGGGATTTGATACGTCAAAATTGATCCGGCGGGGTAATATATATGTATATAGATAGGTAGGAATGGCTTTCATTTTGACAGTTCATCCACATTCATTGCGTTTTTTTTCGTTGTCATTGTCTTCTCAAGAAGACAATGTTTTCGAACATATGAAGCAATGGATTAGCAATATCCTTTGAAATGCTTCAGATCGTGATAACGCAATTAGGGTACATGTTATTATTTGGCATAATAGAGGCGATTTGAACAAGCAATCTTTGAGCAACTGGACTCCTATTATCCACGGGTAAATAGATACGGGCCTTTATCATTCAAACAGACGGCGTAGGCTTGGTAATAGGGTATCCCTTGGCAATCCTTTGGTATCTACGACACCCTAAAGTCAAGCGCGCATTACTGCCGCAACGGACCCTAGCACAACGCATTTTTAAACAAGAAAGTACAGTACGAGCACAGGCCGCCTTTTAGTGTGCGGTGGTTCGAAGGTGATGAAGGATGATTTTTGCAATGCGTCGCCTTGCGGTGTGGCCCAACCTAGTTTACACTAGCCTTAAAAAGTAGCCAGACAGCAATGAGTAATGTCAATAAGGGGCAATTCTCATAATTTTAAGAAAATTCACAATCTGATCTCTGTCTCAATCTGTCAAAAATATATCTAATTTCCCTACATTTTTGACAAGTTTTGACATTGATTGTCGCTGAGATGAGATTGCGACTAGATTTTGTACGTTTTTAATTACGGGAATTGGCCTTCTCCAGTCAGTAACAGGGTTAACCGACGAGGGCGCGCTGGCGTATTGTCACTCTAGCTTTTTCCTACTTTAAAATCATAATATTTACAGTCCGTTCACAGTAATTTTACCTCTGATTTTGTACCATTTGTCCAAACCACAGTGATCTTAATCCCATTCTAATAAGGTTGCTATTGGGTTGCTGCCATTGAAAAGTATCTCAAAATAATTGTGATCTTTATTCTCATCATTAGTTGCTGTTAGGTTGCTGCTGTCAGAGGTAACTGTGAACGGACTGTAGAGTGCTACAAGAAATATTTTGGCGCTTGAATGACATTGACAGGAGGGAGTTGTTAGTAACCATAATCAGCCTATTAAGTTCCCACTGTTGGGACACAGGCCTCCTGTCGGTTAGAGGGAGTGAGCTATAATCCACCACGCGGGCCCAGTGCGGATTGTAAGATGTCACATGTTTTCGAATTTTTGGTTCTAGGACATGCCGGTTTCCTGAAGAAGTTTTACTTCACCGTTTTGAGAGCAGCTGTGATGAAATAATTAACATTAAGTTAAGCGCCTGTCTGGGTTCGAATCTACGACCTTACAACTCGTAAGTCGCGGCCGTTACCACTGGGTCACCACTGCTCAGTTGGTAAAAATTTGTAAAATTGTGTCACAGAACTCCTAATAACAAAACAAAATGGGGACGCTGGTTTTGATTTAGCCACGCGCCTGTAACCTTGTAGAGTTATACGTACCCAATAAATGTGCAGGAATAGGTCCACGTTCAGGCACGATGTCACCATAAAACCTTCGCAGATAGAACCTCACTACGCCATGCAGGAGATTGTAGAGAGGGATGACTTCGTTGTAGAGATGGCGGCAGACCTGGCGCAGCCTTGGTATCTCGAGGTCATCTCGCCAAGAGGCTCCTATGTTAGGGTACCCTGGAATCAATATGAAAATCATAAAAGAGGTAAGGTGGTCTATAACAGGTTTACTGCTAACATTTTTGCGTTAACATTACATCAATGTTAATTCGAGTTAGGGACAGTTTGACTCGGATAGAAATGACACCAGAGGGGCAATTCTCGTAATTTTAAGAACGTTCACAGTCTGATCTCACTCTCACTCTGTCAAAAATACCTCTAATTTCCCTACATTTTGACAAGTATTTGACATTTGTTTGTCGCCGAGATGAGACTGCGAATAGATTTAGAACGTTTTAAATTACGAGAATTGACCTTCAGGAGTAAGCCCATCATTTTTTTAAGTGTTAGAAGGTGTTAAGGCAGCATTATAATACATGTTGTTCAGTAGCAGGGAACCGATTTGCCTCCCTTTTTGTACACTTTCCCGCCATATTCCAATCAACTGTCAGTTCATTACTCAATATGTTATGAATACTAAATTATTGTTATAAAAATCAAATAAATGACTTATTATGGGAAAATAAATACAAAGAATATTGTTTAGATATTATTGAGAAGATTAGAAAGTAATTTAGGAATAATTAAGCAACTACTACGTCATAACCGTCGAGTATCTATTTGGTACTCGTTAACATGCAATAGTCTGGCAAAGAGGTTTTATGATAAAATACTTTACGTGTTAAATCAAAACATAAAAAATGTATTCAGCAAAAAAAAAAAAATTATGATTTATTTTAGTACCTATACAATTTCTGTGGAATACTATAATACTTATTAATAAAAATAGTTTATTTTCTCCACAATAATACTCTTAATTACTTATTTCTACGGTGACATATAGGAGGGGCATTATACAGGGTGGCCGGAACATTGACGTCCAAAAATAAAATTTAGGTCCCTCGTATAGCCATAATTTACCGAACGTAATTTTTTCACTTTAGACCAACTTTTTCATAACTTTCATCACAGTTACGAAGCTGATTATTTTATGCATAAAAGTAATACTCACGAAGATTCAGTTGCAAAAAAAAAAATCTCGACAAAGCCATTTTTTAGATTGGTCAGGTCGATCATTCTCAAAAAATCAGAAAAAAATTCGTAACTCGAAAACTTTGAAAAGTCGCGGAACATACATGGGGGTGATTCGGATACCCCACGATACGAGGGACCTAAATTTTATTTTTGGACGTCAATGTTCCGGCCACCCTGTATTGTGGGAGACTGGTGCCTAAACTAGGCTCAAGGCCTGAGGTCACCAGGACTCCTTCATTTAAATTTTAACAAATTAGAGTAGAATCTGTTTATAATGACATCGAAGGGAATTGACAAACACGTCATACTAAGCGGACGTCATACAAAATATTTTTGTGAGAAAAAAAACAACCTTCTTTTTTTAGGTAAATACTAAACTTATTTTATTAGAGAAACATAGCATATTAAATAAAAATAAAAAATGCACGTAATACATGTATGTATCTATGTATGTACATATGTTATGTACTCGTACAAACAGTTTGCAGTTATGACATGTTTACATTTTTTTTCAGTAACCGGGTGAGAGTGAGGTTGAGTGTGTACTGCGTGTATGTGTAGTTTGTGTAGTTAGAGAAGCGGGTGCAGTGGTTGAGTGGGGGGGGGGGGGGGGGGGGTTAGGGTGTTTGTGGCAGTGAGTGTTTTTTTATTAATACTACTACCTACCATTACGCCTAGCAGCTTTATTTTCAAAAGCAACCAATCTTCTATATGGTTCCTTCATAGGTGGCCCTACCTTCTCCCTCCAAACTAGCCACAACCATCTCAATACCTCTTCTTTCCTCGAAAAAGCCATCAATTTATCAAAATCCGCTTCGCCTTTCAAACAAAACATATATTTTTCTGCAACATAACGGTTGACAGCAATTTTGGCGGCAAAATGAATTGGATCTCCATATTCGAATTTTAAAAACTGTTTGAAGTTTGACAGATAATTCAAGATGGCGGCTTCGACTTGTGTCAGGTTGTTTGTTGATATGTTCTCGTCACTTGGAATGCATATTTCGGCATCTGAATAGATTGACTGGAGTTCTTCGTAAAGATTGCTTGTATGTCTGGAAAAAAATGTATTGTAATAGTAGATTCTCTGATTTGATTGATTGATTAGAACACTATTATTAGTAATTACACTAGAAGGCATAGTGATGCGTATTTATACAAAAAAAAAATCGACGTGTGTTGTTTAGACAATGGTCTGCGATCTGAGAGCAACTGTGTCCATTGGATTTGGTTCAGCAGGACCGCACGCCGTGATTGAGTAACGATCTTCCGCTTTAAGTTTATCTAAGGCCATCTATCTAATAAAATTATCTATTAGCTATGATGAAATCCATAAAAAAGGTAAATATCCGATTATTATTTACCTGGTCTCATCATAAGTAAACTTCGGTCCCCTACACAACAAATAGTACTGCCTCCGTTGAGTGCTGTTCAACGACTGACGCTTATACAGTGTTGCCAACTCACTGCACGTTTGGTCTTGCCAGATTATTCGATTTTTCTGATACGTAGCTGAGCGAGCAGGCAGTTCAGGGTTGCCAGGGTTAACTGAAGACTCCCACGCTAGATGAGCTGCTATGGTGCTAAAGTTGCCAGTTTCTTCATTAATTTTTCGGAAGAGTTGGTCTAGGTTTTGGCTTAGGCATGTCTGGACTAGAATGATTAGGAGAAAATACTTGATGATCCCCATGTTTATTTAATTTGACATTGTTGATTTGGGTGAAGTGTGTGAATCTGAAACAAAAAATCTTCCTTTTAAATTTTTGGACACAAAGATGCGTCAAAATATCATTAGTCTTTAAAGAATTTCTGGAAAACTCATCAATATGGTGACTGCAAAATAATACACGTTATAGAGCAGTGGTGGCACAGTGGTAACGGCCGCGACTTACGAGTTGTAGGTCGTAGGTTCGAACCCAGACAGGCGCTTTACTTTGTGTAAATTATTTTCACCACCACTGCTCTCAAAAAGATGAAGGAAAATATCGTGAGGCCATCTTGGCAGCACTCGAAAAACCGCGAAATTTTCGCACGTTTTTTGGTATTCTCAATATAAGTCGTAAACTATGCGTTTTATAAGAAACAAAATACATATTTACTAAGCATATTTACAAGGCATTACAAGGACATTATTTTTTGTTAGAATTATTATTCATTTTGAACAATTCTAACCAAAAATAATACCAACTATTATTACAATATTAATAGTTGTAAATATTTGGCGTGCTGTATCTCGATAAAATAGGACTGAACCTACAGAGCTGGTTCTGATCTCAAACTGTAGCAATTGTAGTCTACTTTAAAACCATTTCGATTTTGTTACTTAAAAACGCATAGTTTAGGACTTATATTGAAAATACCAAAAAACGTGCTCATATTTCGCGGTTTGTCGAGTGCTGTAAAGTTAGCACAGGTCTTTCGAAGCTGCAAACTTGGATATACGCTACTGGTACTGGTCCTAACGTCACAACGATTTTAGCTATTTTTCGTGTTTGATATTATGACTGGTCTATAGTTGGAAAAAGGCTAGGCAGATGATGAGGTATATTAATTCAATCCCAAAAAAAAACATTCCATAAACATTAATGACACCGCACAATCCACCGATCCCTCTAAAATAATATTGTAATCAGCACAAATTGAGTACTCATAATATCACTTCCTGATAACACGCGGGATTATCTACTGAATAATCTGAAGGGCCTCCAGAGCCTCGATTAGATACGAGAGCTTTCATCAGGGCTTGGGTTTTTACCGATTAGATTGAAAAGAGAGTGGTGTGTTTTGCTTTCTCATTGATATGGGGGAAAGTAACTGTTAATTTTGCTTTGTCGGGGTTTTCCGACAATGGCAGTATATATTATACAAATTATCGTCATCTGCCTAACCTTTTCCCTCCTATATGTTGTTGGGATCAGCCTCCAATCTAACCAGATGCAGCACAACTCAGTAACTGGGTCACACGATACCCCTTGGTACTTTTTTTTTTTTTTCTGGTGGGAAATCATCAAATGACCCCTCCCGCTCTGGGTGGAGCAGAAGGGAGTGTCAGACTCTTACTGACTAAAACCCACCCATGTTCCTTCCTTCGCCCTTAATGTTCCGGGGTAGCGGTAACCCTTTCGGACAATCCCGCTGAACCCCTTGGTATTTAAGGTCTGGTTGACAGTCTTTCGGATTTCTGACTACCCGCAATAACAGCCGGGACCAATTACGGCTCAACGTGCTTTCCGAGGCGGACACGGGCGACAGACAAGACAATCAGCCTATAATGTTCCCACTGCTGGGACACAGGCCTCCTCTATGTAAGAGGGAGTGGGATGTAATCCACCACGCGGACCCAGTGCGGGTTGGTAGGCTTGATTACCACCCAATAAAACAAGATTGTAAGTACAATAATACTATCAAGCTTAAACATAAGTTATGACCCCAACTGTTTACAAAGCTCCTAAAAGTTTAAAGCGTAAGGTTTACATTTTGCTAACTAACTTTTCAGTCCGTAGGTAGGTCAGTGCCTAATTTGACTGTTAAATTCATCGTAATACATAACATAACATCACACTCTATTCCCTGAAGGGTTAGAAAGAGGTGCACCTAGAGTACTGTACAGGTAGTCCACTATACCCTGTCCTTTAGGTTAACCGTTCTTTGACAGCTGTCTTAGAAGGTACAGACGCCAGCAGGTCAAGTTACCCGAAACTGTCAAAATTTCCCAATCAACCTTGAACCTCAATGCTTTAGCGATAAAGTTGAAAATCTATTAAAGAAATTTGACAGATTGTAGCAGCTTGATGTGCTGGCGTCTGTACATATTCCAGATTACGTTACGTTACGAAGTAATTTAACTTTAAAATGCGACAGCCTTAATATTATTGAGTTATGTTAATTATAAGTTCTAACAGACGTTATAATACCGTACGTGTATCAATCAATGTATTGTGTGTTGTTGCAATCACTAGTTCTATCTGTCAAAAAACGGTTTCCCTAATGGACAGGGTATTAAGTCAACCTTATGTAGTGCAGGCTGCCTATAATTTAGAACATTCAAGCAAGTTTAGAACGGGGTGTCAAATATTTTATTAGGTTTTTTCGTAGAAAGAGAGTTTAGTCGACAATATGTAAAGACGTTCAGTCAATACAAACGTAAAGAAATCGTATCGTTGTTTGATTCCTCCCGGTAACTTGGAAGCCTCATCTGCCCTTCACAGTACACCCACATTCCGCTAGTTATGTTTAAGTCAAATGTGTGTGTGTGTGTTTTAATTTTGATTTTAATTTACCTTATGTTGCTGTGCCCCTACAGGGTCCATAATTGTACCTTAGCTTTAAGCCTGAAATTGTAACACCTATAATGACATTATGGTATGCAAATAAATGATAATGATGAAGTCCCATGTAACAGGGGGCCAGCCTATTGCCACCAACCGAGCACAAATCTAAATTTCGGTCTGGTACTCAGGAAACCCAACACTTTGCCAGACCTAGGAATTGAACCCAGGACCTCATGGTCAGCACTAGTGCTTCAATTATATATAATAATATGTATAATATACTTTTTCTGTAAGCTTCGTTACATACAATCAAATGGAAAAACTAATACTTGAAGTTGGTTAGCCATACAACTAACTTGTCCCAACAAGTGTGTACATATTTTTTCATGTAATGATAAATAAATATCAACTACGTATAAAGTAAAATACGCGTTCATTAAAACTACGAATTATGTTACAGGAATAACAGAAAAAGGTTTATAAAAGTCTATTCTTAAACTTGAGAGCGAAAACAAAATTAATTAAATTAAACAGTACCTAGGTACAGTCACGAGCATTAATATAGTGGGTACTGTGGATAGTTCGGCACTAATATCTGAAGGCCAATTCTCGTAATTTAAAACGTTCAAAATCTAGTCGCAGTGTCATCTCGGCGACAAACAAATGTCAAAAACTTGTCAAAATGTAGGGAAATTTGAGGTATTTTTGACAGATTAAGACTGAGATCAGACTGTGAAATAAAATAAAATTCTTAAAATTACGAGAATTGCCTCTCTGATCTGAAGGGTGAGGCTGAAGTGTACCTATAGTACACCCACATTTAGCCGGTTATTTTCAATACCCATGTAACAAGGAAAAAAAAACACCAAAAACATGACAAATTACATGCATGATAAATTATGTAGATGGAATATGGATTTAGTCCGATTCAAAATAAAAAGTCATTTATTCAAATTAGGCTCAGAATCAGAACTTCTCGAAGGTCAAAATTAAATAAGATAGTCCCTAAATCGCCCGCCCTTCACATAATAATGATTGATGCAAAGGGGATAAGTACAGTACCTCTGCCTAACCCATCGGCGAAGACACGCGTGATGTCATGTTATGTTAAAAATGGAATGATTGCATTTGATGAAGTGACTGTGGTAAGTAGCCCTAAATCTAACAAAATAAATAAACAATTTGAAAACAAGAACTCTTCTCCTTCTAAGGTTTTCAAAATTCCACAAAAGTGCATTACTGCAGCGGCCTGCAAAAGACGCATTGTTGGCTGGATGTGGCCAAGAAAAATATTTTCAGGCAACTTACCTCTACTTAAGATACTTTCTCCGAAGATTTTCGTTTGTACAACAAATAAATTAAATAAACAATAAGACAATTTATCCCAATGGTCGAATGTGGACGCTAGTAGCGGCAAGCGATCCCGAACGCGACTGAAACCACAACACCTCTAGTCGTGCGTATATTATTGCTAGGGTTCCGTGGATGGGATGGGAAATCCCTGGTTCCTGTGAGAGATGCTTGCATAATGAAGCGGATTCCCGGTCCCGATTATATGTGCCTACTGTCATATTTTTCCCGATTATTTGTTTACAAAGTTCCAGTGACAATAGAAGACAGTTGTAATTTTGAGTTCGTCGTTAGTACCGATTTCTGTAATTAAATCAATGTAAAGATTGTTTTTGAAAGAAAGAAAGAAAGAAAGAAAAGACGTTTAGCCTTAAATATCCCACTGCTGGGCAAAGACCTCCCACGTGTATTTTCAGGTACTTTTTCTTGCGCCAGCCACCTCGAACTAAAAAAAAGTAATATCAGTAAAAGTGATTACCAACAGACTTACAGTTCATGTACATAACTTGCGTTTCATTCAGTAAAATGGAAGGGCAAAACAATCTTTATTCCAAAAATGATAACTTCGTTAATCAATACTAATGAACTTGCAACTTTTTGAAGCACACAGGTTTCTCATACGGCTACAGCTGTAAAAATGTCATCATGAAAACTTATGTGAAGTGAGCTTGAAGTGAAAGTCAATAGTGACAATCCCTAGCATCTGAAGGCCAATTCCCGTAATTAAAAACGTTCAAAGTCGCAATCTCATCTCAGCGACAACCAATGTCAAAAATGTAGGGAAATTAAAGGTATTTTTGACAGATTGAGACTAAGATTACACTGCGAACGTTCTTAAAATTACGAGAATTGCCCCTCAGGTATTCGTCCACCTCGTGAGGATCCACTTATTTTTGGCAATTATTGGGGCCATATGTTACTAGGCTTGCTTAAATTCAAATATTTTTATTTCTAGAACATACAGGTAAACAAAAAGTTATATCTTCCCGACAACGGAGTACAAATATTCTAATTCATACGGCTACAGAACTCTTCTAAGCAAACTACCGGTCGCACTTGCCACAATTCATTCACTTTCACAGATAAAGCCGTGAGCACACCGCGTGGGCGGTGCGACGCTATCAATTATCGCATCAATTTATCATTTTACATGAACCATTTGTTATTATGGACGGAGGGTTTCATATCATGTAATCATAATGAGCTATGTGTGTGTGCTTAATTTTTTTTTCCATGAACTGTTTTGAATGGAAATATATTGGGCTCGTCGATAGTAGACTGACAATGTATATAATGAAAATGAAATGCTGTTCGTTGGTTTGCGCATCACTTGAGAGATTCTGGGCCGATTTGGCTATTTTCATTTTTTTAAGTAAACTATAATTAGTAAAATTGTCCGGAAAAATTGGAAAATTCGGGAAAAACCGAAAGTGTTATTTGATATGGGATTTTTGTGCGAACTCAAGGCCATATTAAAATTTTGACAGGATAATGGCGCTGATCCCCTTGTTCACAAACTAAACTAAATTTAAGTTCAGTGCATCTTTTTCTATCTATTTCATTAAGAAAAGGACAGAAGATAAATATTAGTTTAGTTTTGTCAAATTAGTCAGCGCCTGACGTAAATTGACGTATTTTTAGTAGCCATGTTTTTAATCACGTCTAAAAGGTCTATATGGAGTATCTTCTTCGCGCTTCAAAGAGTTGTCAGCATAATTTGAGGGCCGAAGCCTGCCGGGTCAGCGGGATTGTCCGAAAGGGTTACCGCTACCCCGGAACATAAAGGCAAAGGAAGGAACATGAGTGGGTTTTAGTCAGTAAGAGTCTGACACTCCCTTCCGCTCCACCCAGAGCGGGAGGGGTCATTTGATGATTTCCAATCCGAAAAAAAAAGCATAAATTAATATCAACATCGGATTCCTATAAATGCTGTTCACAAGTCCAAAACCCGAACATTTTGTCAGTTTACATCAAATAAACGACCGCTCTTCTTCCGACAGCTGTTTGGTGGGGGCAAAACAAATTAGGTTATCGAATTGTGTCATTTTCGATACGATAGTCTGTCGGATGATTGTGAATAGCTATGCAGGTAGGGACCTGTCAATTTTCTTCCGTAGTTACGTTTGCAGGTGTAAAAAAACCGAGTGTGCTTATGACCACACGACTGAAGTGAAACTTCTTTCTAAAAATATTAATTCATTAAATTGTTCAAAACGAAATAGAATTACGAAAAATAACCAAAGAATCACCGTTCGCGTAACGCTAGTAAACTCGCAAACGAACTACTGACTGAGATATATACATATTTCACTTACTAGCTATAAGAGAAAGAGAGAAAGAAAATGTGCGTGTGCACTGCTCTCTCTTGCTCCTACACTGTGATACAGACAATAGGCCTGCACTGTGCTTAGATATACGGAACGTAGTTGGCTATGAGAGGAAGAGAGAAAGAAAATGTGCGCGCGCACTGCTTTCTCTTGCTTATATCCCCCACTCAACTCCCGTTCGCCTCGCCCGATCACACTTTTCGTAACGCTTACGTCAGGCGTTCGCCAGCTTACTCCCCAAGTCAAGCCTGCGTAAAGAAGTTTCACTTCAATAATATGTGTAATTTATTTATAGCTAGTTGACCCGACAGACGTTGATGAATACAAAAATCCCATAGAAAAAAATACTTTCGATTTTTTCTCAATTTTCAGTTTTGTAAGTAAGTAACGTAAGAACGTAACATTACATGGAAATGCTCGAGAAACCAACTTACCTTTAGGTACAGAATTATGTAGGCACAGAATAACTAATAGTATTAACGCCTTAGGCTAGCTGTACGTCACTATCATCGCTCCCACTGTCGCACAGGCCCAACCCAGTAAAACAATAAGGATAAGCCTCTCAGATCGCCCTCTGACAATTCCCTCCATCTTCATTTGTGCTACAGATATACCCTGCCCACTCCCGTTTTATTTGTGGCGTTAATATAAATGTTGGAACGACAGGAATTAAAGGCTATTCTAGAAGTTAGTAGGAAAAATACGAGACTTGAGATATAATCTAAATTGAGTGATATTATTAGGAGTTCTCCAAAGCTTTGTGTAGATTTTCTTTGAATTTAGACTTTATTTTTGGAATAAATTTTGCTACTACTTTTGAAAATGGGCCTCATTTGACGGTTAGCAGTCACACAAAGTCTTTGGGTGACTTTTAACCTTCAAATGAGGAGAGGGCTATGCCTGGACATCCGTAGGAGAACCAAGGTAACCGACATAGCCCGAAGAATTGACAAACTTAAGTGGCAGTGGGCAGGGCCCGAAATGGGGCCGAAAGATTCTGGAGTGGCAACCGCGTACCGGAAGACGTAGCGTTGGAAGGCCTAAATATTACTTAATAATAATATTATATTTCTCTAAAGGCTTAACTGCCTAAGGGCCGGTTTTTTGTTCCGTAGTTAAACTCAAACAATTGTTAAAAATAGTAACTAATGGTTAAAGTTTCCTGCCGGGGCAGCGGGATTGTCCGAAAGGGTTACCGCTACCCCGGAACATAAAGGGCGAAGGAAGGAACATGGGTGGGTTTTAGTCAGTAAGAGTCTGACACTCCCTTCCGCTCCACCCAGAGCGGGAGGGGTCATTTGATGATTTCCCATCCCAAAAAAAAAAAAAAAAAATTGTTAAATTTTTGCAAAATGTTTTTTTTTTTATCGTTTATATATTATTTAATTAATCTACGGTGCGGCCGTCGAGAGAATGCTTTCTTGACACCTGTCAGTTTGATACTATGAATACGTGTTTTGCGAATTTGATCTTTATTAGCTACTAGAATTGTCGCAAATGGTTTCAAAAATCAAAATCAAAATTAGGCTGAGAATCAGCACTTTTCGGACGTCAAAATTACAAAAGACAAAAACGCCCGCCCTTCACCACTTCCTAGTGCTATCGCTGGGAAGAAGAACTGGCGCAACAAACTCCCAGCAGCACAGCTGTCTGTTCAGTTAGAAAATACTTGATTGTATACAATAATAGGTATGTTAAATAATTAATATTACAAGACAAAGAACATTAAATTAAATTATTTGCTCAGCTAGCCACGCCAATATACTAACAAATATAATAAAAACTATACGTACCTACTCAAGCTAAAAAAATATTAATTAAAATAAAAAATATAAATAAAAACTTACTAACTATATAAAAGCCTGCAGGCATAAAGAGCGTGACAGCTTACATATTTTTACATATACATATTAATTGTTCACATAGCTGTCACTTGAAGTCACAAACGATAAACTAGGACCATCGAAGTAAAATAAATAAGTTAATACTAATAACAACAATAAAACCATGGTCAGCAAGACGACTACTCACCACAAGCAGCACCCGTTCACGAGCATAACACAAAGATCAGCCATTACCCCCCTCGCCATATTTGAGGGAAGGAGGCAATCCGACCCCCGACGCTACCGCAAGCAGTGACATCTAAGGGACCATGACAAACTTGCTGCCGGTTGTTCAGGCAAGAATAATATAATCAATCGTCGGGGTCACTAGCTAACCACATATTGCAATCAACTCATTAAAAAACATTAAAATGATCAGATTAGATCAATAATACATTAAAATAAAATTAAACTGAATTGACTTATACAGTCAAATAAAGATAAAGAATCATATGAACTCATATAACCTGTCAGTAAGCTAACTCTGGAGAAAGAACATAAACATTGTCTTGAATTAACCAGGGCGACCAACTATTCTTATCGTGTACGAGTAAGTAGTCGTTGATGGAATAGTATAACTTTGAACAAAGGTTGGATTTTACTTAGTCTAGCAAAGAAGAGGGTATCTTGTTATAAAAGGTTATACCAAGCCCAACAAATGAGTTATGAACCTTATGAAGCCGGTGAAAGGGGGCACGTAGTTCGTCCTTATTTCTAGTGTTAACACTGTGAATATCACTGTTTTTAGTGTACAGACGCCAGCAGGTCAAGCTACCCGAAACTGTCAAATTTTCCCAATCAACCTTGAACCTTAATGCTTTAACGATAAAGTTGAAAATCTATTAAAGAAATTTGACAGATTGTAGTTGCTTGATTTGCTGGAGTCTGTACATGTGTAAATTTTGCCTAATATTTAAGATGTCGGCGAAGATGTATTGTGTTGCAACCGTGAGAATACCAATATCTTTAAAAAAATCTATTAAAGAAACTCTGGCACCTAGCTGGTAAATTGCTCGAACAGCTCGTTTTTGAAGGACAAATATATTTTTATATCAGCGGCTTTGCCTCACAGCAGAATACCGTAGAACATAACGCTTGAAAGTAAAAAAAAAATTCGATTTGCCTGACAACGCTGAAATATACCTACAGAATGATTTTGAATGAGAATAATTTACTGGAATTTACATATTCCAATAAATTAATCAAAAACTTTCTTGAGACCTTCGGGTTTGAAGAAAGTTTTTGATTATTATTATTTGTGGCTTATAAGGGAGTGATCCATGATGTAATGCTTTGTATTTACTCCCATCATATTTTGTTGTCATCTTCTGCCTAGGCTTTTCCCAACTATGTTGGGGTCAGCTTCCAGTCTAACCGGATGCAGCTGAGTACCAGTATTGTACATGGAGCGACTGCCTATGTGACCTCCACAACCCAGTTACTGGGTAATACGAAACCCCTTGGTAAGACTGGTTGTCAGACTTTCGGGCTACTGACGACCCGTAACGACTGTCAAAGATCCACGAATGACAGCTGGGACCAACAGCTTAACGTGCTTTCCGAGCCACGGACGGGTTTTGGTATGTAAAGATGGTCACCCATCTGCGGACCATCCGCGGTAAGCGTAGCTTAACCTGATCGAACGGACCGTGCATCATATTTTGTTGTTAGATAATAAACAGTCGATAACGTTCCCACTGCTGGGACACTCCCTATGAGAGAGAGCTGGCTGTAATCCACCACGCGGGCCCAGTGCGGGTGGTGGATGTCAGATGTCTTCGTGGATGTCTTAGAATTTTTGGTGCCAGGACGTGCCGATTTTGAGAGCATTGGTGATGATATAAAGATAAATTACACAAACGAAAGTGCCTGCCTGGTTTCCCCTAGGTCACCAAAGATCGAAAAAAACATCTGTTCTTGATAAAATTGCGCCCACTGAAACACTTTGTAAGGTGTTGCAACATCTTTTTTTAATTTACATTTTAATCAAAAGAAACTCTCTCAAATAGAAACGGTTTATTAACTCCGGCCTTAGTTTACAAATCACCCCGCAGCGGCTCAGTGAGAAAACATCTTTTATCTCAATTTGTTCTAACACAACAACGACCCTTTTTTGTTTTATTTGTGTTCGGACAATCTTGCCTTAGCTGGTGTAATCTATCTGCTATTAAATCTATAGGTATACCGGATGGCGGGGACATCGACGTGCAACCTGTTACTATGGATTCAGTACTTGATTTTATACCCCTAGCGTAAAATTTTTTTAGTAGGCTATAAACAAAAAAATAGCTGTTTCCTAGAAAAGTGCAATATCGACGCGGTTAAAATGCATTTTTTTTGGAATGAAGTTCTTTAACGCGGCTTCTTGTGATAAGAGTAAACTGGTAGAAATCGTCAAATAACGAAAAAGCCAGGCCATTTTCTCAGTCTTTTTCTCTCTCTCTCGAGTGTGTGTGCGTGCGAGTATCGTGTAAGGAACCTCGTTCCTGACAGGGGTTCCCCGAATGCAGTTCTTTTTTAAATGAGCTACGGTAAATTTCAATGCAGGGGGTTCAGAATCATGTACTGAATCCATTGTCCCTGTTTAAATAAAAAGGAAATGCTGTTCGTTAATAAGCGCGTCACTTGAGAACGGCTGGACCGATTTGGCTATTTTATTGTTTTAAAATGTTCGTAATAATCTGAATTAGGTATTTATTTGAAAGAAAAATTTGTGAAGTTTCCAGAAATTTTTCAAATCCTGGAAAAACTGAAGGATTTTTTTTCTATGGGATTTTTGTATGGATTACGGTTTGGGCAGGACAACGTCTGTCGGGTCAGCTAGTTTGAAATATAAATACGGGATTGGGAATGTCAATCTACTCAGCCTATCGCAGTCAACTGCTGGAGATAGGCCTCCCCCAGGCTGCGCTACAGCACCCTGTCCTCCGCCTGCCGCGTCCAGTCCGTCACAGCAACCTTCTTTATTTCATCCGTCCATCTAGCTGGGGGGCGTCCCACACTACGCTTGCCGATACGCGGTCCCCACTCCAGGACTCGTCTGCTCCACCGGCCATCGGTCCTTCGACAAACATGGCCAGCCCACTACCACTTCAGTTTGCTTACTCTGCGCGCTAAATCGGCAACTTCGGTTCTTTTCCGGATAATTTCATTCCTGATGTTATCCTTCAAAGAGACTCCGAGCATAGCTCGCTCCATAGCGCGCTGAGCGTCCTTGAATTCGTGGACCAGCCCGACCGTCAGTGTCCACGTTTCGGCGTCATATGTCATGACGGGGAGGAAGCACTGGTTGAAGATCTGGAAATTGGGAATGTAATATTTTATAATACTACTGGTCCCCGCGGTGTTTTCCCAGATAAAAGTCACACAAGTAAAGATCACATTTTCCAGTATCCTATTAAATTGTCAAGCTAGTTTCCAGCTGTATTTCACATGAGAAGATTATTTTCGACGTTTTTTTTTTAATTTTTTAAATGTCATTTTCAAAAATCATTTATGGCAGTAGAATTGTAGATGCAGTTTTTCTATCTATCTTTCCATATCTAACGGTTATTATATTAGTTACCAAAATAAAGTAAAATCAGTATTCAAAACAGCGTGAATCGTAATTTGTTTATTCATTTTACCATTTCTATACCACACATATATTTAAACAAACAAGAAAAAACAGAACAGAAAAAATAGGTACAGAGGTGATTCTTATTTCATAAGAAATCTCTTCCAGCATACTGCGATAGGACAATAGATACAGAGATGTAGACAGCGTGTGAAACAGTAAAGGAGACAAAAATAATACATAAAATCAAAAACAATTTACTAGAACTAATAAATAAATAATTTTCTGCCTGCCCCTTTTGGGCATACAGGTTATAAATGTGTAATACGTGGGTTTATTGATAAATTCAGAATATCATCGATGCAAATAAAATCACAGCCCACCTGCACTATCAGTAAAAAACTCGCTCTACCTACTACATAAGGATATGAAAGGTATCGTTATTAAATTCCCATACATATCCTGTTAGAATTTATTAATATCTCATGAATGTGTAGCGTTGCCTAGATGCACTGGGTAAAGGGTTTGCAAGGGTTATTACTTTCAGTTATACAGGTGAAATTGAAAACTTGCGACAAATCGAAACAAGAATCAGAATCAGAATTTTATTTGTCAAACATGTCAACATTGAGTTCTTGCATTACATATATAAATAGGTCGCCATGTTTTGCCATTACAGCATACAAATATTTTAACATAACGATTGCTTAAATTAACAATCGTACTCAATTTAATTACAACATAATTAGTAATATAAAATTAAAATTAGGGTTTAAGAAATTATAAAAAAAATACAAAATGTCATAAAAAAGTAAAATAGGTAGGTAGGTATGTACATAAAAAAATCACAATAAATTTAAAAAAAAGTCACATAAAATTGTCAAGTCATTTAGAAATTCGTCAACAGTATAAGGAGTTGCAGTAACTGTTATATAATCATAATAAATTGTCCTTTCCCAAATATAAATTCTTGAAAAAAAAATAGTGTAATCACTGATTATTGTTATTATATTGGAATGTTTCTTTATTTATAATATGTTATGTTGTGTTGTTATATGTTGTTGTTGTTATGTTTTTTTTCTTTTTTTTTTATATTTTTCTTTTAATAAAATAAAAATATTTTTTCTTGCATATTTACTGTTACCATATTTGTATGTCTTAAGACAAAACATTGCGTGCTATTTTATATGTATGACCTATTGTATACCTATATTTTACAAATAAACTTTATGATTATGATTATCGTCTTACGAGTAGATTTTTTTTTAAATCGTTGCCCCGCACTAGGAATTACTCCTGTATCGTGGGTGCGTTTACAAACATTTAATCTCACAAACACAAACAGCCAGACCCGGAACAACTACCTGTAGGCAATACAAATATTTGTTCCGTGCGGGAATCGAACGAACCCGCGACACAGCGCAGCAGTCGATCGCTCAGCCACTGCGCCGACCGTGTCGTCAGATAGTGCAAACTAAGGTATTGCCTTCAAGTAGACACGAATTAAAGTCGTTTTTTTTTTTATATATAATTATCGAAACAAATAAGAAAATTAAAGTATCAATTTACGTACTTAATAACATGCTCTAAATTTACTTTATCTCATGCTGAATGAGATATTTTAATTTGTCGCACCTATTTAATTTCATATTGAATACTAGTAGGTGCGACATACATATATATAATTTCTTTATTATAGCTGCGCCCCACGGTTTCACCCGCATAAGTTTCGATCCCGTGAGAATATCGGGATAAAAAGTATCCTATATGTTAATCCTGGTTATAAAGCATCTGTGTTCCAAATTTCATCCAAATCCGTTCAGTAGTTTTTGCGTGAAAGAGTAACAAACATCCATCCATCCATCCATCCATACAAACTTTGACATTTATAATATTTTTAGTAGGATATAGTAGGATAACATCTCACCTGTATTCCTAAAGGGGTGAGCAGAGATGTTTAAAACACTCACTTTTTGCCAGTTTAAGGGGGTGAGACTATATTTGCAGAGACTATAGAGAGCTGTAGTGGCTCAGTTGTACTGGCCGCGATTTACGAGATCTAGGTCGTAGGTTCAAACCCCGACAGGCTCTTAACTTTTTTTAAATTACATCAACACTGCTCTCAAAACGGTGAAGGAAACTTTGTGAGGAAACCGTCATGTTCGTCATTCGAAGACATGTGACATCTACAATCCCGCACTGGGCCAGCGTGGTGGATTACGGCCCATTCCCTCACACCTAGAGGAAGCCTGTGTCCCAGCAGTGGGCACACTATAGGCTGCATAAACTATATTTCCATTAACTTAACATAAAAAAAAAATAGGGTGTTGGACACTGTGGTGAAATGTACGAGCATCATACTTCTCTGCCTACCCATTCGGGGAACACAGGCGTGCTATTATATTTAACCTTCAAATTATACATGTGTGCTTATGCCAAAGGAAGTTAGCGGGCTCTTTGAAAAATAAAACCCTTTTCGTTTCAAATCGGTGATCCCAATTCCCAACATGGCGTCCACAGGATGCTCCTGACCACCCCGTAAAGTGTATACGCCGTGAATTAAAACAAAAAAGCGCTCCAAAATTATCATTCGACCGTGTTTCCCGTCCAATTACCGCGAAGTTTGACATTCTGTGAAGGTAACGGTCAGTTTGGTTGTCACTGTACAGAGAGATAACAGAAATATAAGGCCCGAACAATATACTGTCGCCAAAATCTATATCAGCAGTGCGATTCTGTAACCATCTCACCGTGAAAACTTAGGTGAAGTGAGCATGGAGTGAGCTGTCATTCCAACTAATGTTAGGGATCGACACTATTGACAGCTCACTCTAAGCTCACTTCACCTAACTTTTCACGGTGAGATTTTTACAGAATCGATCGGCTGAACACCGTAAGGACAATTCCTGCTTGCAGCGCATATTATTAGTCGATCTAAAAAGGATCTTCTTTTGTTTTACTTACGGACGCAGCTGTGGTTATCATGTGCATGTGATTTGGTTTTCAAAATGGTGATAGTACAGACGGCAGCACATCAAGCTACTACAATCTGTCAAATTTCTTTAATCGATTTTCAACTTTATCACCAACGCATTAAGGTTCAAACTTGATTGGGAAAATTTGACAGTTTCGGATAGCTTGACCTGCTGGCGCCTGTACCTGCAAGGCAATTGCGTAACACACAAACGGCCCTTCCGAGGCACCATGCGTCGATGGCCGTCGCAGATGCGTAGTGCTTCGGAAGGCTGAAGCTGAAGTCCCAAAAGTCCAAAGAGAAAAGTTGACAAATTGACGAAAGTACAAAATGACAAAGTATGTAATGTACCCATATACCTAGGTGGGGTAAAAGGGGGCCTGAAAGTCTGACAACCAGTCTTACCGAGGGGTATCGTATCACCCAGTAACTGGGTTGTGGAGGTCAGATAGGCAGTCGCTCCATGTAAAACACTGGTATTCAGCTGAATCCGGTTAGACTGGAAGCCAACCTCAACTTAGTTGGGAAAAGGCTAGGCAGATGATGATACCTAGGTGGGGTATGGATATGATGATGTATTGAAACACGCCTACTTTCGGAATAAACGCGATTAATTCGCTTTTTCTAACGGGTAAAAACACATCGGGAGTAGAGACAATTGTCAAATCATGTTGTCATTCATTCTTAGGTCGGGCCCCGAACTTATGTCCGTAGGTGATGCGGAGTAGGAATCGCCCGTAACTTCGGCGCAAACTACGGAGCTCGTGTTCAGGGAGAACCTTAAGGCAGGGCTCGAACTCATATCGTGCGACCCCCGGCGTAGGTGTGAGATGGAACACCGGGGTGGTTTTTAGTCAGTAAGAGTCCCCCCAGGATGGAGGACATCCATTTTCCAACCCGGAACAAAAAAAAAAGAGCTTAAACTCATGACTCTAGCCTCTCACGACCCTTTATCTATGGGGCCATATTGCTGTTTATTACCTTAGAAAGTATCTAATTAGTTACATAATTATTAAGTTACCCATCATTTACTAATGATTTCAATAGTATTTCGTAATTAAACTTCCTACTAATTACTTGCATTGTGGCAATGTGAATGTACTGTTCCTAGTAAACATCGAAATTGAGCTTTGTAACAAGTGTCTTAAGATTGATATTTGTATAAACTTTAAGGCGACTGTGTTTATTTGACGTGACAATCTGACCAACAATAGTGTTGCCAACTTTTAATATTTTCCCTTAAGTGTGGTTATTTTTTGTCCTGTTTATGATTAAGACATAATTTTGCTATTTATTTTTTTTGGATATTTTTTGTTAAAATTCAGATTATCTTTTTCCCGCTGCATTTAAGTTACGACAGACGAAAATAAAAATTTGTTGGTTCAAAAATGAGGTTAGTTATAAAATAGGATTTATTTACGATTACTCCTTCAAATCATTATTAATTATTTTTTGAGTAAAATCAAAATTAGGGTCAAGAAAAAGTATTATTGTAGAGACAAAACAAATTTAGTTATTAAAGTTATTCTTGAAATGGTTGATAAGAAAATATATTACTCTTCTTGAAATTGGGAAAATATTATTTTCCAAACGTGGAAATTCACCGCCGTAACTTGGCAGCACCAACTCACTCACCACAACCCGCGAGCGCGCATGCGTCGCGCCATCGCTGTGACATTTTGAAATTTTAAAAAAGAAACTTTATAAACTTTATTGAAAGTTTGAAACGAACGTTTTAAGTTATAAATTAATAGTTTTCTGTGATAATCAAAGTGTATTTTAGTTCAAAATGAAAGTTTTGTGTGTTGTTTTATCCTTTGTTGCGGCCGCAATGTCTGTCTCCGGACAAACCTTGGCAGGTAAAGTGAAAGGTGTTTTAAAAATTGTATATAAAACTTGTTTTTCGGGCGCCATATTGTGTATTTTCTGTCTCAATTCACGACAATATCATTCTAGTATCAGCAGTTGTAGTTGAGGAAATAATTTAGAAGTATTTTATCTTGATTTTTGCGGAAAAAGAAAAGAAAAGTGTGGAATAATGTTAGCATGTAATTCAAAACGTTGGTCTACTTTTTCTTCTTAGCGCTTTCCCGGGATGTTGTGGTCCGTTTACATCGATACAGTTTGTAGTCTAGTTCTGCTAACCTTATCCTCTATGACACAATGAACGAAACCACGCGAAATGAACGCGAGATTGGCGGGATTCGCTAAGGAATTGTCGTGGATTCGAAGTAAGGAATCGTTAAGTGGTCATAGTGAATTAGGGCCGGTCGGTTTTTCAATTTAACACAGCTATCTAAGTATTAGAAAAAGTCTTTAATGTTCCCACTGGGACGCAGGCCTCCTCTCTGTGAGAGGACCACGCGGGAACAGTGCGGGTTTGTATATGTCACATATCTTCGATTTTTTGGTTCAAGCGATAAGACCGCCCGTTGTATGTTTTGTCGTGGTACTCGCATTTCTTGTTATGTATTTACTGGTGTACAATAAAGTATATACATAATCAGCCTATAATGTTCCCACTGCTGGGACACAGGCCTCCTCTCGTTGAGAGGGTGCGGACTGTAGTCCACCACGCGGGCCCAGTGCGGGTTGGTAGATGTCACATATCTTCGATTTGTTGGTTCTAAGACATGCCGGTTTCCTCACGATGTTTTCCTTCGCCGTTTTTAGAGCTGTGGTGGTGAAATAATTTCCAAAAGTAAAGCTATCTTGGTTCAAATTTTCGACTCACAACTCGTAAGTCACGGCCACGGTAATATTATCTATTGTAACTCGGCCGTATCTTTGAAATAAATGCCTACAGCCGCGCGGTACGTAAACATGCGATAGGGCTGCCCGCCTCCAGCATTTTAATTACATTTGCCTACTTTGTGCGCCATTTAGTTTTGTGATTGTAAATATACTTTTTTATATAAACAAATAAAATACTTTGTGAATTGAATAGGAAGTGTTCAATAAAAATGCATGTTGTTTTTTGATTGGTAGATTTAATTAAAAAAACATGTTTATGTTTGAATGGGAGGGGCCCGTGGCTAAATAATAACAGCCGCATAGGTCAATCGATCAGGTTAAGCTACGCTGCCGCGGTTGGTCTATGGATGGGTGACCATCTTTATATACCGAGACCCCTCCGTGCCTCGGAAAGCACGTTAAGCCGCTGGTCCCGGCTGTAGTTCGTAGATCTTTGACAGTCGTTACGGGTAGTCAGAAACCCGAAAGTCTGACAACCAGTCTTACCAAGGGGTATCGTATTACCCATTGACTGGATTGTGGAGGTCAGATAGGCAGTCGCTCCATGTAAAATATTGGTATTCAGCTGAATCCGGTTAGACTGGAAGCCGACCCCAACATAGTTGGGAAAAGGCTAGGCAGATGATGTTTATGTTTGAATAACAAATCGGTCTTATAAATTTGCGACCGAAAAATATTTGCGCCTCGACTGAGACGTACGAAATGCTTTATTATTAAATTTTAAAGTACAAAAAATCCGCATTCTAATATAAAGCTTAATTAAAAATTCTTTGACGAATTCATGCAACCAAAAACAGCACAATATATCCTACTCGTCATATTAAATATGTACTTGAAGTTATTTTTAGTGAGAAAATCGCGCGGTTACTTATTGTTAAAAAAACAACACACCGTCCGTTCGTCACTGCACAGTCGCGACTGTTTGCATGTCGAGCGCATGCCGAGATCGAGGCGCGTAGGCATAACTCGCGCTTCGTCCGTTTGTATGAAGTTGGAATACTGTATAGATAATATTACCGTGTCACGGCCGTTACCTCTGGGCCACCCCTGTTCAATTATTATCAGATAGCTTTTGTATTTATAAAAACCTATTAGACTCTAACAGGTTTATAATAAAGGAAGTAATAACATTTGCTCACAAATAAAATAAATCAGGCTTACAGTGACAGGTAAACCTTGAAATATATAATTATTGGGAACAACCTTGAATCATAATAAGGATAATTTTAATGATAATTAATTAAAATTCTATGAGAAACACATTACATTTAAGGCTGGGCCCCTTTTTAATACTAGCAGCGCTCCGCGGTTTCCCCCGCACAAGTTTCGACCCCGTGGGGATATCGGGATAAAAAGTATCCTATGTTTTAATCCGGGTTATAAACTATCTGTGTGCCAAATTTCATCCAAATCCGTGCAGAAGTTTTTGCGTGAAAGAGTGACAAACATTCATCCACGATCCATCTATCCATCCTCACAAACTTTCACGTTTATAATATTAGTGGGAAGTAGAACGACTTCCCTTTTGGTGTCGTGGTCGCAAGAGCGACCGCTGAACCTGGTCCTGGGTTCGATTCCCAGGTCAGACAAAGTGTTATTGGGTTTTTCAATTAGGAACTTCTTAGTAACAGTCCAGAGTTTGAAAGTTGGCGATATGATACCCACGTGTCATGGAAAACACGTTAGCCGCTGTCCCGACAGTCATAGTCATAGTCAGAAGCCCGGAAGTCTGACAACCAGTCTTACCAAAGGGTATCGTATTACCCAGTAACTGGGTTGTGGAGGTCAGATAGGCAGTCGTTCCATGTTAAATACTGGCATTCAGAATCCGGTTAGACTGTAAGCCGACCCCAACATAATTGGGAAAAGGCTAGGCAGATGACTGACTGACATGACTCCACCGCTAGTACTGGTCTATTTACTCGACCAAAGTAAACGGGCCCTCAAAGAGCATTTTAATTTGTTAATAGCTAGTATTGCATATCGTATGTAGACAACTCGTTTTCCTCTGTTGACTCTAAAAAACAATTTGTAATCGGTTTCGTAACTATTAATAAAACATAAAGGTCTCCCTATTACTACCGACTTGTTGTGACACGGTCCTTGAATCGATTCTTCGGTAGGGCAAAACACTGAATGACGTCATTGAAACAATTTGTGACTGTCAAACACAAAGCATTTCTTTCAAACTAGGAGCGCCCCGCGGTTTCACCCGCATAAGTTTCAATTCCGCAGGAATATCGGGATAAACAGTATCCTATATGTTAATCCTAGTTATAAACTATCTGTTTGTCAAGTTTTATCCAAATCTGAATGGATTTGGATAAAACTTGAGAAACAGATAGTTTTGGCGTGAAAGAGTAACAAACATCCATCCATCCACCCACACAAAGTTTCGCGTTTATAGTATTACTAGCTGCGCCCCGCGGTTTCATCCGCATAAGTTTCGATCCCGTGGGAATATCGGGATAAGAAGTATCCTATATGTTAATCCTGGTTATAAACCATCTGTGTGCCAAATTTCATCCTAATCCGCTCTGTAGTTTTTGCGTGAAAGAGTAACAAACATCCATCCATCCATACAAACTTTCACGTATTTGTATACGTGAAGTTAGTTAGTAGGGTTAGTAGCAGCACCCGACGGTTTCACCCGAATAAGTGTCGATCCCGTGAGAATATCGGGATAAAAAGTATCCTATGTATTATTCTGATGTATAAGCTACATTACTGTAAAGTTTCATCAAAATCCGTTCAGTAGTTTTTGCGTGAAGCAGTAATAAACATCCGTCCATCTATCCTCACAAACTTTCGCGTTTAATATATTATTAGGATTACTAGGATAAACCAATTACAAGCACTTTTGAATTGCCAAGGGGTTATTGTGACGACCAGCAGGTGGACTTGATTATCAGTCATCATCATTATCAGTCTCCTGTCCTTATCTAAATTTATTTGGGGTCGGTGCAACATGTCTTTTTCTTCCATACTTCTCTATTAGTCGTCATCTCGGTAGTCACCACTTTTCTAACCATATCTTTCACCCAGTCCATCAGTATCATCATCATTGTCCACAGCCCGACTTCAATCACTGCTGAGAACAGGCTTCTCTTTTCTTGTGCCAATCCCCTCGCTCCTGTGCCAGCCTCATCCAGGTTTTGCCCGCGATGGCAATTAGTACCATAAGCATAATTCAACCTATAATGTTCCCACTGCTGGGACACAGGCCTCCTCTCTATGAGAGGGAGTGGGCTGTAATCAAAGCGGGCCCTATCAGAATACCAGCGCTGCGACATTTATTTTTTAAATGTAGAAGCATCATGCTGAGATAGCAGCCTTTTGGCTTCGTATAGGACTTTCTGTTTCATTTTTCTTTTTGTTACTTTTTTATATAATTTGCTTTTTTATTTTTAATTGTGTTTAGTTTAGTTTTATGATCTTCCTGTACGAGTCGCAATAAATAATTTTCCTTTCTTTCTTTCTGTAATCTACCACGCGGGCCCAGTACGGGTTGGTAGAAGTCACATATGTCTTCGAATTTTTGGTTATAGGACATGCCGGATTCCTCACGATGTTTTCCTTTAACATTTTGAGAGCAGTTGTCATCCTTCTGCTTCTGCCACGTTCATAAATCTGCAGCAACAAGCCCACGTTTGGATGTATGTCAGTATGTCACTAAACAACCTCCGCAACCCAAATACACAAGTATCCTTAATGTTGGACCAGTTGATCGTTTGCGTACAGGCTGCCTTCATTAAATATTCTGAATCCGACACATTCATTCATGACCTGAATTGTTGAAATAAGTGTGGTTAATTAAAATAAAATGCATTATTTATAAAATAGTTTAGTCAGTTGGCGTAGAAGTTTTTTTTTTCATTTTAATTTGTTTAAATTTCCGCATAGAGCGAATATCGGGTGTAAAAAGACACTTAACGAGGCCGGAAGTCACTTGTAGTCCCCGTCTTTGTGATCATTTTTTTGTACTGAACCATAACTGGGAACCTTCTGGTTACGGAGATATTGAAGGTCAAACTTCCAACATTTACTGACTTTTACGAATACGAAAACGTGTTTTATAATCTTATAACGCAACTTTATATACCCCCACGACGCCTGAACCATTGAATGCACCCATAAGCACAATGTTTTGCGTATGTTACATTGCGCATTGCCGCAAACAGCTCACACCAAAAATAAAAGTCGTTTCGTAAAGTGTATGTATCTATTGCTAAAGTTGGTCCGTGGATGGGTGACCATCTTTACATACCAAGACCCCTCCGTGCCTCGGAAAGCACGTTAAGCAGTTGGTCCCAGCTGTCATTCGTGGATCTTTGACAGTCGTTACGGGTCGACAGAAGCCCGAAAGTCTGACAACCAGTCTTACCAAGGGTTTCATATTACCCAGTAACTGGGTTGTGGAGGTCAGATAGGCAGTCGCTCCATGTAAAATACTGGTACTCAGGTGCATACGGTTAGACTGGAAGCTGACTCCAACATAGTTGGGAAAAAGCTGGGCAGATGATGATAATTTATTGCTAAACTTCAAAAAAATCTTTGGAGCACCTTTCTGGAACCATAAAAACTGTCCCGTTGGTCTCGTTGTCGCAAGCGCGACTGCTGAGCGGTAGACTCTGAGTTCCGATTCCCAGGTCGGGCAGTGTTAGTGGGTTTTTTTAATTAGGAATTCATCAGTAACAACCCGGGGTTTGGAAGCTGGCGGTGTAATCACCCCACGCCTCAGAAACCACGTAAAGCCGTTGGCCCTGCGCCTGATCTCTCTCCGGTCGTGTCGGATTGCCGTTCCACTATGAAAGTAAAGGAACAGAGAGTGCACCTGTGTTTACGCAGACACTTGTGCACTATAATATCTCCTGCGTACCTACCTGGCTAATCTTCGTTGAGATTGGCTACCGTGACCGAAATCGGTCGGGAGGCTATTCATCATCATCATCTGCCTAGCCTTTTCCCCGCACCCGCACCCGCACTGGGCCCGCGTGGTGGATTACGGCCCGTTCCTTCCCACAGAGAGGACGCCTGTGTCCCGGCAGTGGGAACAGTATGAGCTGATTATGTAGTCATTTATAAACTACGATTAATTTGAACCAATCTATAGGTATAAAGATGTGCTTCTTTCCTACATGAAGCAACCTAGATATAATACATTAAAACACTGTGCTCATCGCAACAAACCTACTTGGGTATGCACAGCAGGAGCTTACATGACGTCATAGAGTCGGGCACGGCACAGATAGGCCGTCTTCAGACCTTACGTTTCCAGTATAAGTTGACCTAGCAGTGTATAATAGGGTTTTCTGTGCAGTAATAATAACACCTAGGACTCTGTTCTTTATGCCGATGGGCTACTATTTTTAAGTTTTAATACTTTTTAGGGTTCCATTTTTCCTTTTGAGATACGGAACCCTAAAAATTATTGTAAGATCACTTCGTTCCGTCAGTCTGTCCATCTGTCAAGACCGTTTTTCTCAGGAACGTCTGGAGTTATCAAGTTGAAATTTCTAAGTCAACTTTCAACTCTTAAGTTGGGGCCATTACCAATTTACCTCTGGGCAACTGCTGCTCTAAGTCATGTAGTACGTACTCGAAGACGTATGAGGTGTCCCAGTGTCAGTAACAACTCAGTCAGAGGTCAGATTACACTGGTTTATTGCTTGATATATCTGCCGCGCAGATTGACTGTCATCAAGGTTAAGCAACGAATTGGGGCCTTGGTTTTGTCAACGCTGATTTCATATTGAGACCTTTGTGTTTGCCTTAGATGGAATAAATAGTTGATGACTGTTGCTGGGTGAATATCTATGACTGGCATTATACAGGGTGGCAGGGACATTGACGTGCAACTTGTTACCATGGGTTCCGTACATGATTCTGAATTCAAATTGTACAAATTCTAAATCGGCTATCTTGTCACTTGAAAAAGACGGACAGCACAGCAGTGCGATTCTGTAACCATCTCACTGTGAAAACTTAGGTGAAGTGAGCGTGGAGTGAGCTGTAATTCCATCTAATGCTAGGAAAAGACACTATTGACAGCTTACTCTATGCTCACTTCACCTGACTTTTCACGGTGAGATTTTTACAGAATCGATCGGCTGATCCTTAAACCCTTTTTTGACAGCTGTTTTAGAACGTACATATTCCAGATTACGTAAAAGTTAATTTTAAAATGCATAATAAAATAAATATATAAACTGCCTCATCTTATTGAATTCGATTATTTATGGCTTCTTACAGACATTATAATACCGTACGTGTATCAATCAATGTATTGTATCTTGCTGCAATCACCAGTTCCATGAGTTAAAAAAACGGTTTACAGAATGGACAGGGTATAGTTGGGTAGGTTAGGTTGTCTGTAAACCATCGCTTTTAGCGATAAGACCGCCTATTGTGTCACCCTTTGTAAAATTTCTACCTTTTTATCTGTAATTTTTATAGTGTACAGACGCCAGCAGGTCAAGCTACCCGAAACTGTCAAATTTTTTCGAAACCCAATCAACCTTGAACCCCAATAATTTAGAGATAAAGTTGAAAATCTATTAACGAAATTTGACAGATTGTAGTAGCTTGATGTGCTGGCGTCTGTACATACTAAAGAGTCATCATAATCTGCCTAGCCTTTTCCCAACTATGTTGGGTTCGGCTTCCAGTCTAACCGGATTCAGCTGAATACAAGTATTTTACATGGAGCGACTGCCTATCTGACCTCCACAACCTCGGGGTCTCGGTATGTAAAGATGGTCACACATCCATAGACCAACCGCGGCAAGCATAGCTTAACCTGATCGATCGATCTGTGCGGTTGTTAGTATTTAGAAAAACAAATAATAAGTTGACATTAGATTGAGAGTAGGGAGACCTTTGCCCTGCAGTGGGGCTCACAGGCTTTTAATAATATTTAAGACTAGCTGCGCCCCGCGGTTTCACCCGTATAAGTTTCGATCCCGTGAGAATATCGGGATAAAAAGTATCCTATGTGTTAATTCTGGTTATAAACTATTTGTGTGTCAAAGGAAACCGCCAAAATTGGGCTAAAGTATGTACAGAATCGATATGTATATAAAAAAAAACTAGATTTTTTACTGATTAAAAAGAACATGTAACAATAATAACTTTCTATCGGAATGAGCTAAAAATTATGATTTTAAATATGGTTTTTAATTGAACGTAGTTCTAAAACTAGCTCTGTAAACAAGCTGTCAGGTCATTTTAAGTTCGTTCTAAAACTAGTAGGTCTAAAGAAGTTATTAAAAAAACACTATCTATTTTGTTTTAGCATTTTTGACATGAACATTATAATCGTTTATAAAAGAAAAAAGGACATTAGATGAATTATTGTTGTTTTAGTAAGTTATTTATTTATTTAACAATAACATCTTTCAAAATCGTGTATCAGCGACTGTTTCAAAACGAAAACATATCAAAACGTCAATGTCACGTAATAAAATAAGACGTGACATTGACATTTTTATTTAACCTACCTAATTCCTTTTTTGTGCTATGCAATAATATGCTAATAGTAACATACAAATATGTTTTCAAATAATTAAATCAATATGTCTATTTGACAGTTTGTATTTACAATACATTTTGGCATTATAAATACAATTCTTACCATTTGCCGCATAACCTAACCTAGTGACCCAAAAACATATTTTTTTCCTAATTCCCATAGATTTTTGAAAAAAATCTTTCTGATATTGATATGTACGTGTTTTATCTATTAAATAACACATAAATGATTCCTGTTCACATTTGGCCCAACGATATATGGATTTCTGGCGGTCTCCTTTCATCCAAATCTGTTCTGTAGTTTTTGCGTGAAAGGGTAACAAACATCCATCCATCCATCCATCCATCCATACAAACTTTCTCGTTTATAATATTAGTAGGAGAGTAGGAATGTACATTCAGGAATGAGATGCGGACAATGTCGTGAGAAAAGTTTTGAGTATGAATGTCGATGGCTATAAGAGTAGGGGAAGACCAAAGAAACGATGGATCCAACCCCTGTCTAAACAGGGGGTGAATACCGAGATGACGACTAATAGGCGAGTGGCGTTCACTGTGATCACTTATTAGGGACTTGGGGTTTAGAGTAAAACCACCTAATTATCAGTAAATACAGAACAACTTAAAGGGAACGTCTAGTCGCCACAGGGGATAGAGCGGGACTCTCGAGGCGCTACCATTGAGAATGTGCTACATAGTATATCAAAATATGAAACAAAAAGACATATGGCGCCGATCAAAAATAAATTGGGATAAAGGCAGGAGATTGATGATTTGAGATAGCACAACATATTTAATTAAATGACCTTCGAAATAGTATTAATCGCTGATATTCATCTGCATCTGGTTACACTATGAGCTGACTGCAGCTTGGAGAAAGGCTGGAAGTCAATGACCCTACTTCGCGCAATCATATCTACGCCTGACCGCGTTTACCTTGGTATTGCCGATCTGCTGAGCGAGATCTTCCCTCCCTTGCAACATGTATTGCTTAGCATATTTCAAGAAGTATAGAATGGCTAGCTGTACCCCGCGGTTTCACCCGCATAAGTGTCGATCCCGTAGGAATATCGGGATGAAAAGAATCCTGTGTGTTATTTTGATATATAAGCTATATTACTGTAAAGTTTCATCAAAATCTGTTGTAGTTTTTGCGTAAAAGAGTAACAAACATCCATCCATCCTCACAAACTTTTGCGCTTATAATATTAAGTAGGATATAGACTCGACTTAATGATAGTGGTTTGTGGCTGAATCAAAACCGCCGCAAAGGTCGACCGAGTCGACCTAAGGTTGCCGAGGTTGGTCCGTGGATGGAAGATCTTTATAGAGGTATGAGGAACAGGGTGTAAAGTACACTCATCCTCCATAGAAAAGGGAGGATCCTCCGACCAGCCGGGTGTTCTGCCTTGCGGGTAACTGCCCAATAAATCCTGTCGGACTGTTATGCATGACTGCAGTTTTTTTTTTTTTTTATAAAAACGCTAAAATATGTGCTACTTGCGCGGTAAACTCTGCTTGTGAGATGCGGGATTTTGCGTGACGTCAGCATGACGCGTAGTTCACATGTGGCGTTGTACATACCGCTACATCTTTAATATACACCGGCGTAACGTGCTTTCTGAGGCACGGAGGGGTCTCGCCTCCATGCCTCAGAAAGCACGTTACGCCAATGGTCATACGTAAATGTTTGAAAGTCATTACTGGTAGTCAGAAGCCCAAAAGCCTGACAACCAGTCTTACCAAAGGGTATCGTGGTACCCAGTAACTGGTTTGTGGAGGTCACATAGGCCAATACTCCTTGTAAAATACTGCTATTCAGTTGTATGCACATAGTCTGGAAACCGACCAGTAGAAGTAGACCAACGTAGTTGCAAAAATGGCTTGGCAGAAAATGGTGGAAGTCGTTTTTTAAATGTAAAAGGGGCGAGCTTATTTCCATCAACATGGGACAAATCCAGTAACGGGGCTGCTACTGAAAAAATCCTAATAGAAAATCTCAATAACACTTTGCTAGACCGTGGAATCGTACCCAAGACCTCGAGCTTTTATTAAGGGGGATGGATGTGCGAGGGCAGCCTTCAACATCATTCAGATCGTGATTCGTACGTACTATTCGTATGTACGCAATTAGGGTGCCGAGAATTCAAAAAAAAAGGAAGAAAATTTTAATTTCGCGAGTTATCCCTAGCTTTCGCCTGTTATGCAAAGATAACGTTTATTTGGACACAAACATATTAAAAATTTAACTTTTATTTGGAAACAGACATAAAAAAAAACCAAAAATGTACCTTTGTACTCATATTTTAAATGTCTTATCCTTATGTGTTTTACTGTGTGTACATAAATAATAAAATAAAATAAATAAATAAAGAATGTTATGTCAAAGTCAAGGCATTTATTTCAAATAGGCACAAAGGTACTTTTGAACGTCAAAAATTACAATTAAATAGAATTGTTTCTAGTCGCCCCTTCATAAGGTAGTTTTCGTATGGAGATGAATGAGCAAGAAACTCCTCCGTTACTCTTTTAAAAGGTTTTACAGTATGTCTTACAACTGTACGCAATCTTATAGTAATTTATTGATTAGACAAAGGCGCCGAATCCCTTGTTCACAAACTAAACTAAATTTTAGTTCAGTGCATCTTTTTCTTTCTATGTCATTAAGAAAAGGACAGAAGATAAATATTAGTTGTGTAGTGACGTATTTTTAGTAGCCATGTTTTTAATCACGTCTAAACTTGCTATGGAGTATCGTAATTTGATGGGACTAAACTAATATATTTATCTTCTGTCCTTTTCTTAATGAAATAGATAGAAAAAGATGCACTGAACTTAAATTTAGTTTAGTTTGTGAACAAGGGAATCGGTGCCATTATGTATTACAGCTGTACACAATCCTATAGGAACGTAATGATTAGACAGTGTTGTAGAAGCAGGTTGGTTGACCTCAGGGTCGAGTTATCGACCCGTGACGCTTCACCATTGTCTTAACTCACAGAATCTACAGAAGATTTAAGGGGAATGCAATAAGATAGCCCTTGAAATTCAAATTTACTTAAGTTTTTTGCAATTTACAACAACAATATAATCAGCCTATAATGTTCCCACTGCTGGGACGCAGGCCTTCTCTCTGTGAGGGAGTGGGTCATAATCCACCACGTGAACCCAGTGCGGGTTGGTAGATACAGTGGTTTTGCAATTTGCTGAGGGTAATTCCGTAACACACTATCAGTAGCAATGGCTTTCATTTAGACAGTTCAACAACATGCATTGCGTTATTTACGTTGTTGAGCAGATACATTTTTCGAACATATGAAGCAATGGATTAGCAATATCCTTCAAGATGATTCAGATTGTGATTGATAGTGTGTTACGCAATTATCGTTCAAGTCAGTGTCAGGTTGTATGATGATTAAAATATGATTCGGGATCGTATCAAATATGGCTTTACAGAATAATAATTACAGATTTTTTTTTTTCTAGTTGGGAAATCATCATTATGACTTCTTCCGCTCTGGGTGGAGCGGGAGGGCGTGTCAGACTTTTACTGACTAAAACCCACCCGTGTTCCTTCAGTTGCCTATGCCACGGGCCACGGTATCTCTTTCGAACAACCCGCGGCCCTGGCAGGCATCGGCCCTAGCGGACCCCGTCAGTTCGTGCTGACATCTCTTTGAGGCGCGCATGAAGCAATACAACTCCTTAAGTTAGAATTGGCTTCAAATGTCATGATTTTATGAAATGATTCTACAATAGGGTAATATGAACTTAGAGAGATGTATTGATGATTTTCAAAGTTATAATTCTATAAATAAATATTTGTTACGGCCGCGAATCATATTTATATCACTATACAAACGGATTCGGACCCATGGCTAAATACTAACAGCCGCACAGGTCGACTGATCAGGTTAAACTACGCTTGCCGCGGTTGGTCTGTGGATGGTTGACCATCTTTGCTTACCGAGACCCCTCCGTACCTCGGAAAGCACGTTAAGCCATTGGTCCCGACTGTCATTCGTCGATCTTTGACAGTCGTTACGGGTAGTCAGAAGCTCGAAAGTCTGACAACCAGTCTCACCAAGACATATCGTATTACCAAGTAACTGGGTTGTGGAGGTCAGATAGGCAGTCGCTCCATGTAAAATACTGCTATTCAGCTGCATCACGTTAGACTGGAAGCTGATCCCAACATAGTTGGGACAAGGCTAGGCAGATGATGACAATCTGATACTGACCTTTAAATTGCAAATCACGTAAGAAAATTTGAATTTCGCTGACTACCCCGACGCTTTCGCCTTAAGTAACACATTTGTTCCGGGTCTGGATGTCTGTTGATCATGGTACGATAAACAAACAAAGGTATGACGGTACTGTTACAACATTGTAATGTTCTGAAGTAAGAGAGTTCGTGTATTGTTTTTTAAGTGAAGACGTAACAATCTTGGGCTTGAAGTGAGAGGTATTTATTTATTTATTTGTTAAAATGCGGGGCTTTGGCCTGCTAGAAGTGGTTGATGTTTTGGCCATATCCAGTAACTGAAACTAAGTTACTGTCAAAAAGTTAAAGAAGAACTTAATGTGTATACACAGAGCGACACGCGTCGATGATAGAGGTAACTGCAGTTGTCGACGCGCGTCTGCAGCAGCCGTGAACGCGTGTTGACAACATGCTGCTCGTGTATTTGAACACCATTCTCAAATACACGAGCGGCACTGCCGACGACGCCTGTCGTGGGCTGCAGTTGCCTCTGTCGTCGATGCCTGTCGCTCGTGTGTATGAGCTAAGTGCTCATATGTAACACAAGCTGCACGTTACCGACAGCAGAGGCAATTGCACCCGTCGACAACGTGCCGCTCGTGTATGCACGTACTCATATACGAGTACACGAGCGGCACATTGCAGTCGACGACTACCGCCGACGACTTGACAACTGCTGTCGACTGTCAACGGCTGCAGTTGCCTTTGTCCACTAAGCAATTTAACAGTTAGACCAAGGCATATTACACTCACATTTATCTTTTACATTCTTCATCCTTGGAATTTTGACGTCTGACAAATTGTGTGTGGATAAACTCGAAGAGTGCAGTGCACTCTAGGTTATCAGTTTTCAAACTTACGTAGAACGGGGTAATTGCGTAACACACTAACAGTAGTGTAGAGGTATCTACACCGCCACATGCGAACTGACGTCACCAAAATCCTGCATCGCGCAAGCAGAGTTAACCGCGCGACTAGCATATACAATACAACAGCCCGTCATGAATCATCGGGCAGTTGCCCACCAAACTCGACACCCGTCTGGTCGGAGGACCTTCCCTTTTCTATGAAGATTGAGTGAGCTTTACACTCTGCCAAAATGAAAGCCTTTGCCGCCATAGTAGCAATGGCTTTCATTTTGACAGTTCAACAACATTCATTACGTTATTGAGCAGGCAAATTTGCCAAACATATGAAGCAATGGATTAGGAATATCCTTCAAAATGATTCAGATCCTGATTAATAGTGCGTTACCCAATTAGGATCTCGGTTTCACCACGACACGTGCTATTTAGCATATAACACGTCTAAACAAAAGAAAAACTATATATACAGGGTGGCATCGACGCGCTAACGTCGTGAAAAGGTTACACCTGATGCCATAAATAAAATTACGAAAGTGCACAATGTATTGCAAACAACGCGACCAAAACGCTCCGCGGATGGCGCGCGCGCTGCCCTTTCGAGTTTTATTTACATTGCTGTTTTAAGTGAAACAAGTGATTTTACTATTTTTTTTTATTAAAAGTCTCATTGGGTTAGATAGAAATAATGATTTTATACAGTTTGCAATAAAAAAAATTGCAGATAAAAACGTAAAAATTAAGAAAAAGCCGACGAAAAATTACAACGCAGGGGGGTCCGGAATTATGTACTGAATCCAAGGTAAGCGGTTGCGCGTTGATGTGCCTGCCATCTTGTATTTGTAACAGTAGGTACCTATTGCACACTACGAGTACAGTCGCTTGGCAACATTATCTGACCCACCCTAAAAACAAACGAATTTGGACCCTCTGCCTGTAACATTAAGGTTTATTCAATTTATATGAGCTTATCAGACAAGTGCACGAAGACTCAACCAAGAATTACAATAATAACACAGACATGCAAATTTGATCTTTATAACGTTACCATTAGGTTATATGTTAAAACTACTTGTTATAATATAATTAGTGTAATAGCTTATTTTAATAATTGCGTTCAAGTAATTCTGGTCTCGTGGTCTGTGTATAAGACTGAGAAAAACAACTTGCGAGATCAAATCTGCGACGAAGATATTATTTTGCTTTCAATTTAGAATGTATTCCAAAAATATTTAATATATTATTGTAAAGAAACTATAGACGGATGATCTTCATACATAACTTTCTAAAATGGTAATATTTTCGCATAACTTGTAATAAGTGGGTAGTTGAAAAATAAATAGTCGTATTCATTATAAAACTGGTAGGTATTCAAAAGCAACTAAGGGTATGCAGTGACTACGCGCAAACATGTTTTACCTTGCCTTACTAAATTGCAAAAACAACATCTCTTTACAATTTTTTATTTTCTATTTTATATGTAGTTTTTTTTATTATCATGTCTCAATGGAGTGATTATTTAAAATACAAAATAATCTATTTGCACCAGGAGAAGGTTGGCTGCTTGTGCTGTGCAAGAATAAACTTTATGAAGTATACTATATGGTTCAAATTCTTTAGAATATGCGTCTAGCATTACAACTAAGATCAAATTTCAAAGCGCCTTATAAGAGTTGAGTTGGTCTTGTGGTCACTCACTATGGTAGTGCGGTATTTATCGTTGTCTACGTTCGAAACCAAGTTTAACCTAAATATATCTTTTTGCTCAGCTGTTTTTTTTAAATTATTTTATTACACTAAAGAAATGTAAAAAACATTTCTTTAATGGACGACGTAGGGTCTTGTCTTTTTACACGGGTAGGTTGTATAGGAATAAAAGTAAACAATTGCAAGTTTAAAATGTTTATTATTTCATTAAAACACTTAGGTAAGGTAAAGTATGTAAATGCTCATATATATCCAAATTAATAGACATTTTATATTAGTATGCCATAATCAAATCTAACCATTTATAAACATTAAAAAAGGCGTGCTTATGCTTAAAAGTTTGTCATCGAGAAAATGAATTCATCTGTGAAATGCTTTACAGATTTATAGCTGCCTATATGTAGTGAATAAACATGATATTTAAATAGAAAAAATCTATTTATAACAATAACATCACCACATAATCTGCAACATTTTAATGGTTTAACAATCAATCCATTGAGCATTTACTTTCATGGTGTGTTTAAAAATACCTACTAGATTACATAATTAGTAGTCCCCTGCTATAACTTGCTGTAAGCGGCTACGCATAACGCGCACCATATTCCAACACAAATCTTTGCCATTTAAATATTCCTGGGCAAAACGAACCCTTTCTTCGCGATGAGCAGGTGTCAATGTAATTTTCTGTGCTGGTTTATAATTCCTTATCTCAGCAGCGTATAAATGCCTTCTCACTGTTTCCTCTGAAATATTGTGGTTTATTTATTCTGAATATCTCCATTGTCTCCATAACGTTTTAGCCAAAGTCTGACCGTATTTCTCTAAAACAAAAAAAAAAACATTTTTGGAACCGTGTATGTAACTTGTAAGGAGTGAATGTAGTGGTAAAATAGCCAACTACGCATTCATTAATCACAATCAATAAAATAAAATAGGTATAAAAACACTTACTGCTATATTAAGTCGACGACCAATCTCTCTAATTCCAATATTCTGCTCATGTAAAAATATGATTTTTTGTTTGGTATAAGTAGTCATTAAGTTGCGACATGCTTTTTTACACCAAATTGCTTAAAAATACTTAACGAGTTATGTGAAACGATTTACAAATGTGTGTGCGCAGTTACTGCTATTAGGCGTAGTTTAACTTTTGTCACATAAATGAATTTATTATCTACCTCACGAAGCAAATATATGTTTTACTTCGTATCCAACCATTCTTGGTAGGTAAATATAAATTCTGTGAACTTAAAGTTTTTTAATTTACCCACCTGTTTACAAGATAAATTATTAGGCGTAAATCATATTGGTCGTTCTTTAATAATGCAGGCAATATTGTAGAAATGAAAACAAATTAAAAAAGAAACTGATTAAAGGTGGACCGTGTTTTCGAACCCACATGTTGTTCGTCGCCAATCCAGCATCAAACCGTTAAGCCACAAGAACTTGTCAGGAATACGCGAAATTAAAGATTGGGTTCTAATTATGTAGTGTGATTTAAAAGCTTTTCAACTTTAATGTCAACGAGATAATGATTAAAATAGCTTAACAAAATGATATATGTATAATGCCGGTGGCTCCGACAACGTTGCACGAGCGCCGTCTGATAAGCTCATATAAATTGAATAAACCTTAATGTTACAGGCAGAGGGTCCAAATTCGTTTGTTTTTAGGGTGGGTCAGATAATGCTGCCAAGCGACTGTACATTAAACTGTCAATATTTAACCACGGTTACATAACAACAATAATGACTAATATTGCTCAATCAATCTCCCTAGCCTTTTCCCAACTATGTTGGTGTCGGCTTCCAGTCTAACCTGATGCAGCTGAATACCAGTATTTTACATGAAGCGACTACCTATGTGACCTCCACAATCCAGTTACAGGGTAACAGGAAACCCCTTGGTAACTTGGTAAAGTTTTACCCAGTAACTGGGTACATTAGAAGAAGCCCAAAAAGTTTGACAACCAGTCGGTCTCAGACGTTTTGGGATTCTGACTACCCGTAATTAAACGACCTTCAATGATCTACGAATGGCAGCCGGGACCAACAGCGCTTTAACTTACTTTCCGAGGCACGGAGAGGTCTCGAATTCTCGATATGTAATGGATAGACTACCCATCCACGAATCGACCGCAGCGAGCGTAGCTTGAGTAATATTGCTAACATCGAAGTATGCAGAGAAAGTAGCGAGCACGCTAGTACAGTAACATTCCCGCGCCACGCACCAGCACAATAGAACGAGGCATCGTATGGTATTGTTGTAAAAATAATTAGGTGAAACTTGCTACATGATTCACTGATTAAAAAGGTAATATTATATTTAATTACACGCGTACATAATCAGCCTTTAATGTTCCCACTCAAACATATAGCTCCCAATAAGGTTGTTATATTTGCGCCGTTTGAGGTTTTCTGCTTCTGCAGCAGCCGCCCCAGCACAGCCCACCGGGCTAGGAAGATGGGATGGCGCGAGGGTGTCGACACAGGTTGCACCCCACACCAAAGGCCTACCCAACTTCCAAGGCATTATGGTTATTTTATCTGGCCTCTCTCCATCGTCGCGTGCCAAGCCATTGGATTCTGATGATGTCGTTAATGCTGGCGTGCCGTGCCATCCGTTCAGCGCTCTTTGGTCTTCCCCCAATCTTATATTCATCGACATTCATACTCATAACTTTTCTTGTGTGTGCAGTGGGGAAATTATAGGTCGTTTTTTTTTAAAAAAAAAACTTTATTATACCTGCCTCGTTGGTCTAGTCAGTGGTCGCAAGCACTACTGCTGAGCATGACGTCCTGGGTTCGTTTCCCAGGTCGGGCAATGAAAGAAAATTTGAAATCTTAGAGTATCTTTACTTCGCGCGTTCGTGCTCGGGATTCAGAACTTAGATCGAGTCACTGTCTGACTCATATAACGGAAAGCCTTTGTATATTAACATTTTGAAAATAAAATAACTTAGTATGAGTCAGAAAAGAGATGTGGGATTTTGGATTTAGTAAAACTAATTTGTAAAGTTGCCTGTAAAATAATGCGTTTTATATTTTACCGGCCAAACCCGATTTTAGGATGACCTAGTTTCGCTTAGGCCAAACCAAGCGGTTCTCCCTACACGCGATAGGACAAACCAGTATATCCTAGGCCAAACTCGTTCATCCTGTTACCGATAGGATAAACCAGTTTAGCCTAGGTCGAATCGGTTTATCCTAGTTAGAACTTAGATGCTTTAGGATAAACTGGTACGTCCTAGTCTGAACAAATTTTGTCTAGTCGGAACGCGTGTCGCTGCCTGTATGAACGGGGAATCCCCGAATCATTTCTGACTGATATTAATGCGACCGTTCCTAAAAATCCGAAAATTGCCCCCCAGATATACTAACCGCATCCTACTAATATTATATACGTGAAAGTTTGTATGGATGGATGGATGGATGGATGGTTGTTACTCTTTTACGTAAAAAGTCCTAAACGGATTTGGATGAAATTTGGTACAGAGATAGTTTATAGTCAGGACTAACACATAGGGTACTTTTTATCCCGATAATCCCACGGGATCGAAACTTACACGGGTGAAACCGCGGGGCGCAGATAGTTCTATCCTACTAATATTATAAACGCGAAAGTTTGTATGGATGGATGGATGGATTTTTGTTACTCTTTCACGCAAAAACTACTACACGGATTTGGATGAAAGAACAATGGCAGCCACCCATACATTAATTTAGCTGAGATTTAATTCTTGCGTCTTTAAATGAAAAATATCTTGTTTAACTCGGCGTCAACTTCTGAATTAGTTTGTGCAAGAATTTTTGTTCGAGAATTCCGAGAATAATAGAAATTCAGTCATGAACTTTTGTAGGTTATGTTTATGGTTAGCGTTGCCATGCCAGGCGTCCGGATAAACCCGGACATAGGTAGGCTTTCTGATTGTGTGTCCAGCCAAAATAAACGGTGTCTGGCTTGTCCGGCTTTTGTTAGGCTTTTTACATTTCGCAAACGAGCGAGCGCCGATGACTGATTATGACAATAATCAAAAAAGCTTGATTTTACATACAATTTTTTTGTCGTACCTATTAATACTGAGCCACAAAATCCTCAATAATGTAGGGTGTCCGGCCTTTCTACCCAAATGTCCGGCCAAACTCTGTCCGGCTATTAGGTTTGGCGACCTGGCAACCCCATTGAACAATCAACAGTTGTCAAACCAAGACTTTATATTTTTTTCGATTTGGGATAATAGTCTTTTTGCCAGTCATTAATTGAAAGTAATTAATTTATTTTTACACTACAATATTTTTACCTCCCTACAAAGAACACTTCCACTTTTAAATAAACATTATTGTTAATTCATTTACTCCTTTTTGTTACAACAACAAACTAAAACTGATTTTATTACAATAATACTGTACTTACTGTCACTTGGCAGAATAAATACAAAATGGCATCACTAATTGTCAATGAAAAAATCAAATAACTTTTCATTTAAAATAATTTTTTTATCCGGAGTTAACTAGGTAATGTGATACTTTGAAAAAACGTAGAAAAATAATAGAACTGCCTTCGTATATAAGTCACTTTTAGACGCTCAAATTAAAGTCAGCTAAGCTTTCGCCATTGTTCTTTGTCACACAGTTTATAACCAAGATACAGAGAACATATAGGATACTTTTTATCCCGATTTTCCCACGGGATCGAAACTTAGGCGTGTAAAACCGCGGGGTGCCACGTTGGATGGCAATGCTCATTCTTTGGGCTAAAAATAGGCCAGCCCTCGGGTCACGTGAAGAGGGCGAAACTTCGATGAGCACTTGAACTCCAAGGCCCTAGTGTTTCAACCCCAAACGGCTCAAAGATATAGCTCCCAATAAGGTTGTTATATTTGCGCCGTTTGAAGTTTTCTGCTTTTGCAGCAGCCGCCCCAGCACAGCCCACCGTGCTAGGAAAATGGGGTGGCGCGAGGGTGTCGACACAGGTTGCACCCCACACCAAAGGCCTACCCAACTTCTAAGGCATTATGGTCATTCCATCTGACCTCTCTCCATCGTCGCGTGCCAAGCCATTGGGTTCTAAACCAGCTGGCACCCCGGCGGAGACAAGAGCCCGACGGATGATGTCGTTAATGCTGGCGTGCCGTGCCATCCGTCCAGCGCTCTTTGGTCTTCCCCTACTTTTATATCCATCGACACTCATACTCATAACTTTCCTCACGACGTTTTCCTCAGTTTGTCTCATATACGAAGTAGGTTTAGTTTTTAAACGATTTAATTTTTATCGTCTATTCATATCATCTTTCACACAGTCCATCCATCGTTTCTTTGATCTTCCCCTACTCCTATATTTTAACTAGCCTATTATGTCTCCACTGCAGGGACACAGGCCTCCTCTCTTCGAGAGGGACAACCACTGTCACCTACCATGACGTAGCCGAAACTGACTCGACAACTGCAGTGCGATTATGCGCCTAACTTTTCACGGTGAGATTTTTACAGAATCGATCGGCTGTACTAAATTGTAGACATTTAATCCAAAAATAAAAGCTTAATTGAACACGGAAGATGCAGTACAAATTATGATCGAAAATTCTGCGTTTTTCCATTTACATAATCAACCTATAATGTTCCCACTGCTGGCCCTGGGACACAGGCCTCCTCTCGGTAAGAGGGAGTGGGCCGTAATCCACCACGCGGGCCAAGTGCGGGTTGGTAGATGTCACATGTCTTCGAATTTTTGGTTCTAGGACATGCCGGTTTCCTCACGATGTTTTCCTTTACCGTTTTGAGCGCAGTGGTGATGAAATAATTTACTACTCTTATAGCCATCCACATTCATACTCAAAACTTTCCGCACGACATTTTCCTCATTCCTTCTTTATTCCAAGATGTTGACAATGATTCTACAATTTGGATACTTTGGGTTGGCTACAAACAAAGCTTTATCTTAAGATGTAAAAATTAAAATAAAACTGGTATTTATAAAACCAGTTATTTTTATGGTGCGAATTTTTTATTGTATCTGAAACGGGTGTTGATCTGAATCATTTGAGCTTATCTTACTGCATAATATAATAACATAATCAGCCTAATAATGTTCTCACTTCTGGGACACAGGCCTCCTCTTGGTAAGATGGATTGGGCCGTAATCCACCACGCGGGCCCAGTACGGGTTGGTAGATGTCACATGTCTTCAAATCTTTGGTGTATAATAATACCAGCCCTATTAATTAAGGTCACAGTTCAGAGCAAAGGCCTCTTTTCATATATAGAAGGTACCACGCTTGCTCAATACGGGTTGGCGATTTCAGACTTACAGTCCTGCCGATCTATTCTGTAAAACCACACCGTGAAAACATAGGTGAAATGAGCTTGAAGAGAGCTATCAATAGTGTCAATCCCTAATTCCCTAGCATCAGTTGAATTGACAGGTCACTTTACCTAAGTTTTCAGGGTGCAATTTTTACGGAATAGACCGGCTGATAGAAAAACATCGCGAGGAATCATGTTATTTTCCTTCACCGATGTCAGTAAGGTCGAAAATAAAATCAGAAAGTACAGACGCCAGCAGGTAAAGCTACCCGAAACGGGCAAATTTTCCCAATCAACCTTGAACGTTAATGCTTTAGTGATAAAGTTGAAAATCTATTAAAGAAATTTGACAGATTGTAGTAGTTTGATGTGCTGGCGTCTGTAGATATGAACTAAAAAAAGTTGCATTGGTACTTTTTGCTTTATTTTCGATCCATAATCCAGCCTGGTTCTATGGGTTTTTAATCGCAGACAATTCAAAACTTTTCTCACAGCCGAAACCACTGTACAACAATTCATATTGCAAAGCAATGCAATTACATTCATTAATTAGATAATTTAACAACCAGTCAAACCTGTTAGATATCTTCATTACAAATGCATTAAACAAACAGGTATTTAACATCAAACTACGCTTGCCGGTACGCGGTCTCCACTCCAGAACTCGTCTACTACACCGGCCATCGGTCCTTGGAGAAATCTGGCCAGACTTCTGCCACTTCAGCTGTGTAACTCTGCTATATTGGTAACTCCGGTTCTTTTCCGGGCCACTTCATTGTTAATTGTAACCTTCTAAGAAACACCGAGCTCCATAGCGCGCTGAGCGACCTTGAATTTGTAGATCAGCCCGATTGTCAGTATCCACTTTTCGGTGCAATCTACATTTTAATAATAAAGATATAAGATAAGAAATAATAAAGATGAAAAGTTTGTTTGTATTTTTGTTTGAACCCGCTGGAACTACCGGTTGGATTTGAAAAAATCTTTTTGCATTTGATAGCCCGCTTGAGGAATATTATAGGCTATTTAACATAACGCTTTGACCCTTAGGAGCCAAGCAAACAGAAAAAAATCTGAAAGAACATTCAATGAAAACGAAGTGATAGCGCGGGCAGACGATGCAATGCGACGGGGTTAGTCAGGGAACAAGACATTTCACGAGGCTGAAGCTAATATGTTATAACGGGCAGGACGCACTGGTTGAACTTCGAACGAGTAGTGCGTAGTGGGGGACGCTCCCCATCTAGATGGACCGACAGAAGACCTTAAAAAGGTGTCTGGGAACGACTGGAAGGCAGAGGACAGGGTGTTGTGGCGCCGCTTGGGAGAGGCCTATGTTCAACAGTCGAATGCGATAGGCTGAGTTGATTGATTGACATAACATCATGCATTGTTGACAGCAGAACAGGTTGATCGAAGGTTAAGCTACGCTTGCTGCGGTCGGTTAGTGGATAGGTGACCATCCATTACGTATCAAGACCCCTCCTTGCCTCGGAAAACACGTTAAGCTGTTGGTCCCGGCTGTCATTCGTAGATCTTTGACAGTCGTTACGGGTAGTCAGAAGCCCAAAAGTCTGACTACTAGGCTTACCAAGGGATACCGTGTTGCCGTCCATGTCGCTCCATGTATAAAATACTGGTATGCATCTGGTTAGACTGGAAGCCGACCCCAACATAGTTGGGAAAAGGGTCGGCAGATTGCCTCAGAAGTAACGCGAAAAGCGCTCTCTTAAAGTCAAATAGCTACCATGGACGTATATGTGGACGATAGGGAATTGTATCATCAGGTGTGATCCCAATGTCAATATTTTGAAAGAGCAGAGACTTGAGCGTGGTTTCGTTATGAAACACGGTTCCCAGAAGCCATTGTTTTAACTGTTTTAAGTTTTGTTTAATTCTCAGGTATTGGGAAAGACAAACTTATAACACGAGGATGGCAGGTGATTCTGTAGATTGTAAACTTCAATCCCCTGCTAAGGCATTTCATTGTGTAGATGAACACGAATACAATAATTATGTAACTTGATCTTGACATAAGTAAATCAAAGAATAAAAATGCTATCCTAACTTAACTAAAACTATTCAGAAACTAAAATATGGCGTCGAAAAATTCATACGCAACGCTGTCGACTGGTAATGTACCCAAGAGACTGCATTTAATTGATATTTCAATTTAATTCGAAATATTTTACTTCTCATAAACCTACATGAATGAGCCTGAGACGTCAGAAGCTTTGTCCATAGTTCCAATTTTTCACGTTTCTTGTGGAGAAGAGTCGGCAAGAATCGCCACGGTTTTCACCGTTTTGACGTTCAAAAGTGCCTTTTGACATTCAGAAGTGCCTTTTATGTGCCTATTTGAAATAAATGCTTTCATCAAAAAATCAAAATCATAATATTTTATTTCACATAAACCAACATGGGCATTTATGAAACGTCAGAAGCTATTTGCACGGTTGCAATAGGTCGTTTCCTATGGAGAAGAGCCGGCAGGAAACTCGACGGTTACTCTTTTAAAAATAATTGGCTTTTACAATGTTTTAAAATTACAGTTTACACATTACTTTGACTAGCCATATCATTTTTCACACCAGTCCATCCATCGTTTCTTTGTTTTTTCCCTACTCTTTTATGTATCTACATTCATACTCAAAACTTTCGTCACGACATTTTCCCCATACCATAACAACTAATCAAGACAAAATGCGTATTTGCTCAACAAAAAAAGGATTGTCTTGTTTTATGAAAAATGTCTTTAAATATTTTGAGTACCTACAAGTTTTCTACTTTATACAAGCAGTGCGCGCGATGTCATTTTCCATCGGCAAAAGTGACGAAATTTCAGTCAAACACTCATCCTCTATTTAACTCCTTCAGGGGGTGAATTTTACAAAACCCCTTCCTCACTTTTGCTACAAATTTCATGCTTCTAGGTCCAGCGGTTTAGGCTGTGCGTTGCCTCTCAGAGAATGAACTTAAGATTTTTATTTAGTAGACGGCCAAGTGATGGTTTCCCAGTAAACCAAGTACTAAATTGTAGCGGTGTATTCCGTTAGGTTGGTACTACAGCACTGCTGATATAATCTACTGTGTCACGGTCGTTGACAGCTTGTTTCTGGTTCTTACTGTGCTTGATGCGCACATCCATTTGCTTACACATCTTTCTCGTGTAGTCATGTGATACAAAAATAGTTCATTATCATCATAATTTCAGCCCGGAATCACACACTGCTGAATATAAGCATGGGCGTAACTAGCGGGGGGCAAGGGTTTGCAATGTCCACTCTAGAAACCTCTTTGGCCACCCTTGAAAATTCATCGACAGTGGCGCCAATTCCCTTGTTCACAAACTAAACTAAATTTAAGTTCAGTGCTTCTTTTTCTTTCTATTTCACAAAGAAAAGGACAAAAGATAAGTATTAGTTTAGTCCTGTCAAATTAGTCAGCGCCTGACGTAAATTGACGTATTTTTAGTAGCCATGTTTTTAATCACGTCTAATTTATCTTCTCACCACTGTTCGTAACTCGTAAGTCGCGGCTGTTAGAACTTGCTAACGCGACTTACGAGTTTAAGGTCGTAGTTTCGAACCTAGACAGGCGCTTTACTTTGTGTAAATTATCTATTATCTAATAATCATCACTACTGCTCTCAAAATGGTGAAGGGAAACATCGTGAGGAAACCGGCATGTCCTAGAACCAAAAATTCGAAGACATGTGACATCTGCCAACCCGCACTGGGCCCGCGTCCCAGAGGCCTGTGTCCCAGGGCCAGCAGTGAGAACATTATAGATTATGTAAATGGAAAAACGCAGAATTTTCGAAGATAATTTGTACTGCATCTTCCGTGTTCAATTAAGCTTTTATTTTTGGATTAAATGTCTACAATTTAGTACCGTTGCCGAGTCAGTTTGGGTGCGAGTGGGCTGTTCCTGATATTATCTATTGTTTCATGGTCGGTGACAGTGTTTGTCTGTCTGTACACAATGGTACACAACTGTACTTAATGGCAGTTTGACTTGCCCTAAATGTGCATGACGATTATTTAGTCATAATACCGTGAGAAGGGATCACATAGCTTTGCTGTCGTCATTCTAATTCCCCTTGTTTCTGGTCTTATTTAAATGGATGGTATTCCGTGTACTAAGGGGGGTTGGGGGGCTTGTGGCTAAGTAACAGCCGTACGGGTCAATCGATCAGGTTAAGCTATGTTGGGGTCGGCTTCCAGTCTAACCGGATGCAGTTGAATACCAGCATATTACATGGAGCGACTGCCTATCTGACTTCCACAACCCAGTTACTAGGTAATACGATACCCCTTGGTAAGACTGGTTGTCAGACTTTCCGGCTTCTGACTACCCATAACGACTGTCATAGATCCTCGAATGACAGCCGGGACCAACGGCTTAACGTGCTTTCCGATGCACGGAGGGGCCTTGGTATGTAAAGATGGTCACCCATACACGGACCAACCGCGGCATTCGTAGCTTAACCTGAACGATCGACCCGTGCGGCAGTTGTTACTTAGCGACAAGTCACTCAACTTTAATCACAGTTTATAAATAAATCGAATGAAGTAACGGTGAGATTTTTTCAGAATATAGACGCGCTGAAACCGCTTCTGCGATCACTTATACAAAAAGCCAGTCACTGTTTTATACTAATTAACTTATTTCTAGGACGTGATAGTGTGATCCATTTGCAATAATTAAGCAGCCCATATAGCCTAGGCGAACATTTATGGGATTCGAGAAAACTCGATTTTTATGTATTTTTGTAAATTTCCCAGAATTTGATACTAAATATTTACACTCTAAATTCTCGCATTGAATGGCCTTCATTGCTATTCCATTGGTTACCATATACTTTAAAAAATCGTGCAATGTAACCGAATGCTTCTGTCACTCAGGGCATAGACAAGTAATGAGGTTACGTCTGGCGCGGATTAAAAATAAATAATATTTATTTTATTGCTAATATTTTACATAATTATATCTATTTTATTATTTATTTATTACTTTGACTGCCCGTGACATCACAGCGGGCCCTATCAGAATACCAGCGCTGCGACATTTATTTTTAAATGTCGAAGCATCATGCTGAGATAGGAGCCTTTTGGCCTCGTATAGGACTTTCTGTTTCATTTTACCTTTTATTACTTTTTTTTTTAAATATAATTTGTTCTATTTTTATTTTTAACTGTGTTTAGTTTAGTTTATAATCCTGTATGAGTCGCAATACATATTTTTTCTCTTTCTTTCTAAATGTTCTTAAACATGAAATACACACATCAAAAGTGTATAAGGATCAAGTACATTTTTAAAATAAAAAAATATCCTATCAATATTTACCAAACCTAGTCTTCCAGACTGGCTTCTTACTTTAATTCCTATGTTTAAGTTAACAATTTAACCCTATATTTTGTAAAAAATAAGTAAAATTGCAATTTAACCAACCTTTTTACGTTTATGTGAGTGAACTGTAACTGATTTCATCCATTGTTTTATGGTTGACGACAGTTTTTATCTGTTTGTAACTGTTTTTATGAGTTTACTCGCCCTGAATGTGCAGCTAACGTGAATTGGGGCCCGGCAGGGAATGTCAATGTTTTGTAGGTTTTAGTTTGGTTTTAGATGTACCGAGGATATTTAGTGGGAAGAGGAATTTGTATAAAATTATGTGCCCGAACAGGATAACTGAAATTTTTCCGTAAGTGATGAAGTGAATTCCGTAAGTGATCCAACCAAACACCATCCTTAGGAAATGCGTAATTGCGATGACCGTTGCAACGTTTTGCACTATACAGGATACAGGGTTAAATTAAATTAACTAGCGAAAATCTGTAGACGTGATGGGTATATGTAAACACGATAGAATTAATATAAGATTTGATCGATTTTTTTGGGGGTCAACGACCACTGGATGTGTCGTTACTTGAAGTACGAGTTGAGAAAATATATTTGATCGTATTTACATATCGCTACTAATCACGTCTGATATTTCAAGTGACACACTTTTAAACTTCGATGACCCACAAAAAAAACCAGCAAATGATTTTTTTTTTGTTTTATCATGTTTAGATATACCTAACGTCTGCAGAGTTTCGCTAGCTAACTTAATTTGGCCCTGTTTCTAAATATTTGAAACATTTGAAAATGGATGTCAATAGAGGAATAAATGAAAAATGAGAAAAGGTGGATATTAAACTGTAACACGATTTTCCGCTTAATTACATACTCCCGCCAGCAAAAACTGACATCATCATCAGCCTATAGCAGTCCACTGCTGGAAATAGGCCTTTCCTATTTCACGCCATTCAACTCGATTTTCGGCAACTCTCATCCAGCTGCTACCAGCCATCCTGCGAAGATCGTCGCTCCACGTAGCCTGAGGGCGCCCCACCTTACGTTTACCGATTCGCGGCCTCCACTCAAGAACACGTCTACCCCAACGGTCATCAGTTCTACGGCTAATATGGCCGTCCCATTGCCACTTCAGCTTGTTTATTCTGTGAGCTATGCTAACTTTGGTTCTCTGCCGGAAAAGCTGACAAAACGTAAAAAAATAATGCAACTAGGTCACCAGAAACAAGTTTGCTACCTTTTTTTAATCCATAAGATGAAACCGACTACATCTTATGTTCTTAACACAATCATGTGATAATACTTCTTTCTTGATAGCAAACCGGTTTAAACCGGTTCACCTTCGACCAACGTCTTTTAGAACATCTTCATCAACAAAATATTGAACTCAGGTGTGGAATTAATAAATTAATTTAGTATTTGATGATACATAGGTGTTTCGGTTGATCGACATTGAATCATCTTCGTAATCTATTTGTAAATGAGTTAAATATTGAGTAGTTTGTGTGAGGATGGTTATTTCTATCTCTTTAGGGGTAGGTAAGTGCTCATAAACACGAGCGACACGCGCCAACGGCAGAGTAGCTGCTATATTTTGTAACCATATCATTTTGATTTAAAAGAGTGTCCGTGGAGTTTCTTGCCCGTTCTTTGCCATAGGTACCCACTACGCTTTGGAATGGGCAACTAGCTTCATCTTTCTGACTGACCGACCCATTGACAATTTAAAAATGCCTGTAATGGTTTTTTTTTAATAAATGCTTTGAGTTTAGACAATATGCCGCTCATGTATTTCAGAAATGTACTTAAACTTTAGTACACAGATGGTTTACAACGCACCGATACTTAGTGTATAGCGGTACGTTATAAACATAAACCATCTGTGTACTATTTCATCGAAATCCGTTCAGCCGTTTTTCGTGATTCAGTAACAAACATCCAAACATACATCTCCAAAGTCACTCAAAGTTTTTATTTGTAAAACATAGTTGTGTGGAAATCGGTTGTCATGGTATGGGCATGTGTTACGGAGAAATGAGGAAAATGTCGTGAGGAGAGTTTTGAGTATGGATGTCGATGGGTATAACAGTAGGGGAAGACTAAAGAAACGATGGATGGAATGTGTGAATGATGATATGGTTAGAAAGGGGGTGACTACCGAGATGACGACTAATAGAGAAGTATTGAAGAAAAAGACATGTTGCGCCGACCCCAAATAAATTGGGATAAGGGCAGGAGAATGATGATGAGATGGGTCTAAAAATTGGTATGGTAAATAAAATATATGTATATAGATCACTATGTTTTGCCGTTGACAGCGTACAAATATTAATAAAGTCGATCTAAACTTAACAGAATTATAGGAGGACCGGAAAAAATGGCCCCCACGGCGAATAGCAACCAAACATACATATTATGTCATTCGATAGGCATTTTAATATAGAGCATGTTAACTACTATGGCGGTTCATTTCATATCGCTGTGTGAAAAAAGATATGGCGATGTTTCGTAGGACTGACCTGCACACTATATACTTAGTGTGCTTGGATCAGCTTCCATACATTTTTGTCGATTCTTCTTTCATTAAAATTAAATGACAAAATCTATCCATGCTAAATTGCATAATTTTTTTCTAAAACAATGTTAACAATTCATACAAACTCACATTTATAATATTAGTAGGATTTAATGGTTTTACAGTATCTTTATATTTGGATTTTTACTTCGCGAACATCACGCCTGTTTTTTGCCGTGTTAGGCACAGGTGCACCCACATTTCGCCAGTTGGGTTTTGTTGAAATAATATATTTATTTATTATATTTTAAAGAAGGCTTACAGACTAACACACCAATGACATAAAGAATGTAATAATAAAACAAAGTAACATATAGTAAAGGAAAAAATGCCAATAAAAATAAAGTATAGGTACAAGTAATATAATTAGATAAGAGTTAACTATCCAAGAAAAAAGACTGTGCCAAAAGCCGTCTTAAGGTCGATACACTGATCATAATATTTACCGGTACCGGTTACTAGTGACAACACTATTCTTTTTCTTTTTTTTTCTTCTTTGGCAACTGAGCCTTGTCGAATGCTATACTTGTAGTTTTTTGGCGCAGCCGTGAGGCACACTTTTCCTGCTAATTTCTTACATCGGACATACTTTTTATTTAATCTTTTATCTTATTGTTTGTTTTATCTGATGTATGTATCTGGTGTATTGTGTGTCTTTTAGTTTGTGCCAAATAAATGCTTTTTCTTTCTTTCTTTCTTTCTTTCTTTCTTTCTAGTACTGTACTAGCAATGACTAATTATTTTTTCTTCTCTGTGGAATCCATAGAAATGTATAAAACAGGTGGAATCTCATATATTAAAACTAAGTGTCATAAAATTTCTCTTTTACACTTTTAATATACCTACATAAGGTTTTTCTGTTCAGTCAGGCTTCTTAGTAAATCTAAATAAGTGATTCTATGCTTTCAGACTGATTTAATGACAACCATTTAGGGGAATTCCAACCGTATTATGTGTTGTATTTTCCTCAATGAGTTTTGTTATACCTAAAGCAAGTCTACAAAAACATGTTTGAACACCTTGACGGGTCAGATCAAGTTATTTTAGGCCAGGGGGTCTACTACGAAGTGCAAAGTGTGGATGATCGGATCGGACCGACACATGACCGAACCGAATATTATGGAAAAATGCGAAAAAAGTTCGGATCAGCTCAGTTGGGTCGGCACCATAGTCAATATTCGAAAGAGTGTAGGAGTGTAGGATCGGGACCGACCGAACCAAATAGTAACTTTGTAGCAGGAATCGGCCGTACATTCGGCCGATACCACTTCAGAGTAGATCCCCTGTATTCTAGAAAGCTTTGTACCTCGAGTTAAGTCTGGACATATTTTAAATTCTTATCTCAACTCAAATCTAGTTTTCGATCCCATCTTCCAAGCACGGTGGGCTGTGCTGGGGCGGTTGCTGCAGATGCGGCGCAAATGCTCCAATCTCTTTGACACTTATAACGTCAAGGTTTGTCGACTCTTCACGTGACCAGAGGGCTGGCCTATTTTTTGGCCAAAGAATCAGTATTGCCATACAACGTGGCAATGCTGCCAGCCTTTTGGGCACGTTTCCTATTGACAGCGATGCGGACTTTTTTGATGCCCTTTGATTATTTCCCCTCCTTTTTATATAGTTGTACATATTATTATTTTAAGACTGTTAGCTTTTTAAATTATGTATAATCTAGTTTTAAAATGACATTCGTTAGTATCTATCGTTCTTGACTACGGACTATAAAATCTAGAAATAATACGATTGTTAGTATGATTATGATATATAATAACATAACATAACATAATCAGCCTATAATGTTCCCACTGCTGGGACACAGGCCTCCTCTCTGTGAGAGGGAGTGGGCCTTAATCCACCACGCGGGCCTAGTGCGGGTTGGTAGATGTCACATGTCTTCGAATTTTTTGGTTCTAGGACATGCCCGGTTTCCTCACTATGTTTTCCTTCACCGTTTAGAGAGCAGTAGTGATGCGTTTGACAGTTGTTTCATACAAAAACTGTCAAACGCCAATTTTATTCCTCGAATAAAAGTTATCTGGCGATGGAACAATCAGCTCTTAGTTTGATGTACAATCGCGGACTTTTCCGGTGAATCACCCTAAAGACTATAATCGCTTGGCATCCAACGTTCGAACGCAAGACTAGCCCCGCCCCCTACGCACATACGCACAAATATCTGTGTTTCTACTTTCAGCATTGTTGTATTTGTGCGCGTGAGTTAAAATACTGTGTAAGGTATTCTTCATTCATTATTTGTTTTTACTTTTGTTATTGCTGCGAGGCGAAAGTCAGTTTGGCTTCGATAATGTATTGGGATAGCATATTGAGTAAAAGGTTATAGAGGAAAATGATTATAGTTTATTTGTTACGACATATTATTATAATAAAGTGCGTAACATAATTTAATTTATTATATACGACTTTTTGGACGATTGACTATTTAATCAACTAAATTAGAAGTTCCATTCGGAAAGAGTGTTAAAACTGCTAGATTTACTAACTGCACTTTTATGAGTATTATATCACATAAAATCAAGGGCTTAAGTATTTGCCATCTACATTTAAAATTCAGTCTTATTGCTTTGAGATAAGAGTGTTTTTATCTTGATAATTTTAGTTGTTGTTTGTTGATTCGCATAACCGGCTTTACTATTGAATTACAGCAATAGGACAAGTTTTTAGTAGAGGGCGTATATTATACTAGTGCACAAAAGCGTTATTTGTTTTTTGTAACAGGAAATCGTCGCAAGAATTATAATAATTTACGCAGCACATGCCACTGAAACAGTCTAATTATTTATTTTTCCATATTTGTCCATAAATTGATATTTATGGATAAAGTCGGAAAATAAATATTTAAACAATTTCGGGGCTTTTTTTTCTTATGTGACATCCCTTTTTCTAATTGTGCAAAACGTATGAAAAATCCGTGCACTAGATCTTAGATCTTAGATCATCCCGAATGAATACAAAAATAAAACCACATAGTGTTAGGATCATAAGTATATTTTCACATAACTTATCCATCAATGGGAATGGACCCGTGATTTTAATAATAACATTTAAAAATATAAATATGTAGATCATTTTACAAATAGTTGTTTTTATCGTTCTATTCTTATATTTACATTGAGATCACATGTAATCAGGAATATTAAACTGTACAGTACACAAATAAATATTTACTTCAAAATTGTTTACTTACTATGTAGTATCTACTTTATAGTTTTTTAAAATAGACGTTACACCAGTACATAAACTTACACTAATTTGAGAAACATTATAGCATACTAAATCATTTTTATTTTTATAATAAAACGAAGAGCATTACTTATCAGTTATGATTACAAAAGAAAACAGTCTAATACATAATCCACATTACAAGAAACTACAGAAATAATCAAAGAATTTTGTACCATAAATATCAAATCAATAAAACTAGGAATATGGACACTAAAATCATGTCTACAATGCCATAACAAATAAAATATTATAAAATTGTTTATAAATGAAACATAACACCATTTTTATAGTTAAACTAATTTAAATTTAAAGATAAATGGTCAAGAAATGACAAACAACACTTATTGATCTAAGTTTTTATCTTCATTTAATACTCGGTTGTAATGCTTTGAAATAAGATTGCTTTTATCGTGACTAATTTTATTGGTTTCGCCTAACCGGCTTAACTTTTGAGTAATAGAACAATAGGATAAGCCGTCTGTGTATGTAAATATAACTTGAACAAACCCGAAACTCAATTTCGTAGTAAAAGATTAGAACAAAGTATTTAGGAAGCAATGTAAGGCAATAAATCATTTTAAGCTTTGTCCATGAGGTTTTAAAAATTGCGGCATATTTTGACAACCAAACTATCTTATCTTATATTTATGATCCCTTGGCAAAAATTGTGAACAAAGGGCGGCGGCATGCTTTTGTTGAACTTCCCACGTTTTGAAACAATAGGTAACCAATTTCTTTGTTTCTCTAATATTATGTTGTGAATTGCGTGCCTAATTCAGTTTTGTTTACTACTCATAAATATCATAAGCATACCGGTTTAATTTAATTTTTATTATTATTTAAATTATAATAAATTTAATATTTATTATAATTTAAATTATATTCAAAGTCCGACTCTGCAACTGCCAGATACACCACAACACCAAAACAGAAATAAATAAATACAGCCACATAAGTAACAGTACTTGTTATTTACATAAAAAAAATCCTAGTAAAAAACAAATATAAAATAATATAATATAATAATATTAGATATAGAGGTAAGATTGTTTTTTTTGTTATCATTTAAATCAAAAACTACTAGACTGATTTCAAAAATTCGTTTACCATTATAAAACTATATTATCACTGAGCTGAGTAACAAAGGCTATATAACATCACGCTGCGACCCACGGGACACAGGACCGCGGCGGACAGCAATTTTTTTTTAATATTTCGTCATAGCTCCGCCCGCGTCTATAACAGCGTCGAGTCTATTTCTCATGGAGCTCACAAGGACTTGACACAAGTTCGACCCTCGAATGGAGTTCCACACCTCGTCACAATGAGAGACGAGCGCAGGCTTATTTCTTTCGTTCCTAAAATCCCATCTTTGAACCATTATGGCCCATAGGTGTTCGATGGGATTTAGGTCTGGAGACCTAGAGGGCCAAGCGACAGTCCTAATGTCCGGTTGCTGGACGAGCCAATTTTGCACAACTTGCGCGCGGTGTATCGGGCAGTTGTCTTGAAAAAAATAAAAATGTGGGACCTCATCCCTCGGATACACCGTGCGCACAGTAGGCAACATCACCTGGTCCAGCAACTCGGCATGTGACTGACCATTAGCCCTCCTGTCAATATACACCAATTCGCCTGGCCCGTCAGCGCTCATCCAACCCCACATATTAACAACGATTCGGCCGGATTCGTGATTGGAACTCACGTTTCGAGGCTCGTACCGTGTGTTATTAACACGCCACAAATTCCGACGGCCATGTTGGCTAGATTTGAATGACTTTTCGTCGGAAAATATGGCGTGCAAGAAGTCAAAATCCCTGTAATCCCGAGCAAAGCGTACTCTCGCTTGTTTTAGCGCGTCGTTGAGCACAATTTTTTTGGCCGGCCGTCTGTGGTGCACTCCCGCCGCATGTAGCGCTCTCCTTACAGTTCTCACACTGCACTCGTATTCCGCAGCGAACCTCGAGGTTCTGGTAAAAGGGTCTTGCTGATATACGGCCCGCATGTGCGCCACTCGGCTCTCGGTAACGATGCGCGGACGCGGGGCACGAGGGGCGTCGTCATATGACCCTTCAGCAGCATCTCTGTTGATCCAACGTCGCACAGTATTTCTCTGTAAAAAAAATGTAGCTTTATATTGGTCTCTTTCAAGAACTGTTTTACTTAAATATCTTTACTCGCTAACAATAAGAAGACATCTAAATGTGTAATGATTAAAAAATGGCGGCACTTGTAACAATCAATTGAAAAGCCCGAAATCGAGTGCAAAGAGTCTATTTTACAAGTTCAAAATGGTGAAAATAAGGCTCATAAAAATATTTGCGATAGCTCATTGCATCCGGAATGACGTTTAAAAATGTATCGGTTTCTTGACAAATATCAATAGAACACACCAAAAATCATTTTTTTATTACGTTTTTGAAAGATTTAATTATATATTTGTTAGTTTAAAAAAAACGGTTTCATCCGCATATTTGGTTACTGCTTCACCCTGTATACTATTTCTTATAAACCAGGTTATTACATACAAAAAGAATTGTTCCAATTCGACTCCAGTGGTTCCAGTGATTAGCTCGTTTAAACAAACAAGCTTCAGCTTTATTATATGAGTACTACCTATTTTTACAGTTTGGGCTACCAGTTTCGGGTTCTGTTACCCGAAACTGGCTTTTTTACAGTGAAGTATAAGTAATTTAATTATATTTTAAACTAGCTGCCCGCCGCGGTTTCACCCGCGTCTTTGGTTAGTGCTCCACTCTCGTGGGGACGTAGCGTGATGTTATATAGCCAATGTCACTCTGGAAAAACGTAGCTATCAGTAAAAAAAAAATTGCAATCAGATCTGTACTTTCAGAGATTACCTCCTACAAACAAACTAACAAACTTGCTTCTTTATTTTATTAGTATAGATAAGTTTACTAGCGAAATTAACTTCTTATATAATTATACAATTGAAGCAAAACTTGCCGATACATTTCTGTTTATTTTAAGTTTGACAAACATTCTTAGGATATCCGTTTTTTTCGGCTACAAAGGCGACTCAGCGATAGATAAAAACTATGTGAGAAACATCTATTAACATCCTAACATCGAAAAAACGCCCAGCTAAACTGTGCTGTAAATATTGCATGTTAAGGTATAGATTAAATCAAAATTGCGAGAGCAACAAAATACAATGTGCGGTGCCACATTTGAAGTCTGTTTTAGTCCGTGAGGCGTTAGATATCTAGTACTATTGTTGATATAACTATCGAAGGTGAGGAACAAAAAATATTATTCACAGAGTTTTCAGAAATAACAAAAAAAAATTATTCTGATTTTCTTTCTGCATACTATGATAAAATGCACTCATAAATACAAAATGATCACGCAAATAAATCGATGGTAAAAGTAACCTATCTGATTATATTCTTGAAAAGTTCTTTAATTACATTAATTTTACAATTTCGAACCGTTATAGTTATGAAGTGTCTTCTAGTGTTAGTAAATTAAAAATATGATTTTATACAGGATTATTTTGAAAACACTAATAAATAACATCCCAGGACTATATTGCTATATTATTTTTTTCTATGTTTTCTTTAGTTCTATGAATTTTTACAAAACTTTGTATTTATGATTTTAATTCAGAAGTCAGTTAAGAAGTTTTTATTATTTTGTCTTTTGTTAATTTTTAGATTTTTACTAACGCACTGTTTGTTCAGTTATCTAGTATGTATTCTTTTGGTATCGTGTAACAATTTTGTTTTCTGTTTGACTGATTAAAATATAAATATTGAAAGATAAGAAATTGTTCTGCGAATATTGTTTTACTTTAATTATTAAAATGTCAATGTCAATGTAAACGGCATCAAGTAGTCCGCAACTTTAAATTTATTATAATAATAATATAAGAAATATTATAAAGAGGAAAGATTTTCTTTTTTGTTTGTATCGAGTGTCTCAAAAAATACTGGACCAATTTTGAAAATTCTTTCACCATTAGAAATCTACATCATTATCGAGTAACATAGGCTTTGTAACATCACACTACGACCTACAGTTTTGTTGCAGGAAAAGTTTTGTTTCTTTGTTTGCTTAAATGAGTTAAACTCTAGAACTACCAGTCGGATTGAAAGAATTACTTTTGTATATGATAGCGCAAATCGCGGGGAATAGCAAGATAATGATAAAAATAGGTAGGTAATGTTAATTATGAAAACATTAAAACATACAGAATAATAACAAACAAAATATTTAACAATTTCGACTTACCGTAACATTTAATTCCTGCGATATTTGTGAAATATTCAACCCCTGGTTGTGTAGAACCAAAATTTGGTTGCGTTCTTCTCTTAATAAATTTCGGGGCATTGTTTAAGTCCATTAAAACACAGCACGGGTCAGCAGGAAGGAAATCAACAGTCCAATAAAACAGAGCACGGGTCAGCAGAAGAGCAATCAATCAATGGAAAAATTCACAGAGAGGCGTGTTGACAACAAGCGAATGCAAATTGCAACTGAATGGTGACTAGCGTGACTGATCGGGTGAAGTGTCATAAAACACACATACACACATATTTTGAGAATGCCCTGTTATTTGCCAAAATTATTTTTGAGCCCCGCCCACTAGTCTCATTAGCGAATTACAGGGAAGTTGACCGGTTATGCCACGATGCGTAGTTCAAAGTATTTTGTTTGCTAAGTGATTCACCGTTTTTGTCCCCGATAGTACAGGATGCGTAGTTGACGGCTATGTGATGTGGGTTTTTACAGCCTGTATACATAAACTGTGTCGAATAGTCTCTTTAAACTACCTTTTCCATCTTTCCAGGACCCAAACACGACAAGAAGGTGGTCTGCTACATAGCCTCCTGGGCGGTGTATCGGCCAGACCCTGGCAAGTACACCATCGAAGATCTGGAGCCAGCACTGTGCACCCACCTTGTGTACTCCTTCGCGGGGCTGAACGAGTCTTCGAATGCTATTAAGAGTCTTGGTATGTATATATTTTAAACCATACTTACCTTCTAGTGTTACAGTATTTTCATCGAACGAAGTGACGCGCGTTTTACTTGTGGTAACCAAGTGTACAAACACACTGTAAATGTGTGCATGAAGACGCGTAGCGTCAGCACATAACACGCACACACTTCCGACTTCGCCACTGTCTCGGACGGTACCAAGAGCTCCTGCGCTTACACACACAATCACAGCGTATTTGTACACTTGGTTACCACATATGAAGTGCGCGTCGCTTCGAGAGATAAAAATACTACACCTTTGTGGCAGTCTCTTTCTAAAATTCCACGCGCCAAATTAACACACTGTCCATAGCTTGGAATGGATAGTTTTTGCTTCTACTCCTATCATACAATCAGCCTTTCGAAGCCAAATGTCAAGAACCACATTACTCAACTCATACCAACACAGTGTTAAACGATAATGAAATTATAAATACTTAATATTCAATAGATTACTAAGTATGTGGGTTGCACTATAGGTACTAGTATTCCTGTTAGCCCCTCCATCTATGCCAAATAGGATGGAATAGGAGGCTGGGGTTCAAAGTGCCGGGGGTAAGTTGTTCCGGCACATCAATAGTGCAACGGTCGGATTCGAAATCAGGACTTCTCGCTTGCCAGTAGTCACTTTTGTCAATGGAAATTTTAGTTTCGCATAAATGCTTGGAAATTCGAGCGTTATCCTGGGTCAAATACATGCAAGCAGCGGTCGGCAAAGTTAGTATGAAAATATATATCATGTCGTGTTTAGCGGGCGAATAAATTACTATGAAAACTCATATTTATCGTGTCATTTAAAAATTCAACTTCGAAACAAGGGAACCAAGGAGGTAACTTATCAAAAAAAATATTTATTTTTCCAACTGGCTTGCAATGAAAGCTGTTAAAAGTAAAAAATAAACCAATGGACATATTGGCGCGCGAAGCATTATTGTTGTTCGTCATTGATTCTGGAATTTATAATTAACTAGCTGATGCCCGCGACTTCGTCTGCGATCCAAGATAAAAAGTAGCCTATGTACTTCTCCAGGTCATGGTCTACCCACGTGCAAAATTATATACAAATAGGTTCAGCCGTTTTAGCGCGAAAGCGTAACAAACAAACTTACTTTCGAATTTATAATATTAGTTTTGTTTGAATTTCCGCGCATTATTTGAGAAAAATACTATACAAGCCTTGGCCGCAACCAGGCATTGATGGAGTTAGCAATGCCTCTTTTGCAGGCCGCTGCAGTAATGAAGCTTTACTTTTATTGGCATATTTCTAGTCGAAATCTCATCTCAGCGACAATCCATGGCAAAAACTCGTCAAAAACTCGTCAAAAATGTATTTATGGTGATTGGGATGTGAACGTTCTTAAAAATACAGGAATTGCCCCTCAGATCACAGTCTCAATCTGTCAAAAATACAATTTTCCCTGCATTTTTGACAAGCTTTTGACATTGATTGTCGCTGAGATGAGATTGCGACTTGAATTTGAACATTTTTTATGTACGAGAACTGGCCTTCAGACCGTTCTTAAAATTACGAGTATTGCCCCTCAGATGCCATTGACCACTAACGAAACTGGTGCATTAAATAAACAAACAAATGAGGGGATCTGATCTGAAGTGATATGCGGGTTCATAATAACAACCAGTAGCTACATAAGAGGGGTTCGTGGCTATGTAATAACAGCGGCACGGGTTGATCAATCAGGTTAAGCTACGCTTGCCACACTCGGTCCATGGATGGGTGACCATCTTTACATACCGGGACCTCTCCGTGCCTCGGAAAGTACGTTAAGCCGTTCGTCCCGGCTGTCATTCGTGGATCTTTGACTGTCGTTAGGGGTCGTCAGAAGCTCGAAAGTCTGACAATCACTCTTACCAAGGGGTATCGTATTACCCAGTAACTGGACCATAAAACCATGTAAAATACTGGTATTCAGCTGCATCTGGTTAGACTGGAAGCCGACCCAATATAGTTGGGAAAAGGCCAGGATGTTGAACCAGTACCTACAAAAGATTTTATAGATAACAGGCTCTCAAAAATCAAAGGACACCACATGTTATTATGCCTGTTGTGGTAAATACAATACTTAATTATAATTTACCAGCAACGACATATTTTACGCACAAACTCAACTGCAATAGCTGCGCTAAGCGCAATTTAATTTCTACATGCGACGCGTGAGTTGAATGTCCCCGTGTTAGTCGCGTGCATTTCGACAAATTACATTCTAATTGCCTTGTTGTGATGACCGCTTTCCTTATAATTACGTTAGTTGCCAGGCGTAAATCGTTTAAAATTTAATCTTTTACAAATTACAAAACTTTGTAGTGAGTTTTACAAAGGACCGATGGCCGGTGGAGCAGACGCGTCCTGGAGCGCCGAACCGCGTATCGGCAAGCGTAGCGTGGGACGCCCCCCAGCTAGATGGACGGACCACCTAATGAATGCGGCTGGGAGGGACTGGATGCGGAAGGTGGAGGACAGGGTGTTGTGGCGCAGTCTGGGAGAGGCCTATGTCCAGCAGTGGACTGCGATAGGCTGAGTTGATTGATTGATTGTAGTGATTTTGAAGGCCTATTACTTACTTCGTATAGGAGACAAACTGAGGAAAATGTTGTGAGGAAATTTTTGAGTATGAATGTCGATGGATATAAAAGTAGGGTAAGAACAAAGAAACGATGGATGGACTGTGTGAATGATGATATGGGTGACCACTAATGGAAAAGTATGGAAGAAAAATACGTAGGTAATTCACCGAATTAGTTTAAGTTTAGTTTAATTTGTTTAACATTCAGCGTTACACTGACCTGCATTTTGCAAAAAAAAATAAAACGTAAGAAAATTTGAATTTCGTGGGTTATCCTGGCGTTTCCGCTTTATTTTTGGGTGGGAATTCCTCAAATAACTTCTCCCGCTCTTCGTGTCAGATTTTTACTGACTAAAATCCACCCGTGTTTGTTCAGTTGCCTGTGCTAGGGGCCACGGTATATCTTTCGAACAACTCGCGACTGGCGTATCCCCCTTAAATGAATACTAAAGCCTATTATTCTTACATTTTCCAGATCCCTGGCAAGACCTGGAAACAGACTACGGCAAGGCTGGCTACAAGCGTCTAGTTAACCTTAAGCAGAAGTACCCTCACCTGAAGGTGACCCTGGCCATCGGGGGGTGGAACGAGGGGTCCCCTCGGTACTCCGCCATGGCCAGCAAGCCGGAGACCAGAGCCGTTTTTATTAAGAGCGTCATGTTGATGTTGAAGTGAGTACTGTTCCATAATTTTCATCATCTGCCTAGGCTTTTCTCAACTATGTTGGGGTTGGCTTCCAGTCTAACTGGATGCAGCTGAATACCAGTATTTTACATGGAGCAACTGCCTATTTTACCTCCACAACCTAGTTACTGGGTAACATGACACTCCTTGGCAACTGTTAGGCTTAATTTACATTGCCCCAGAACGCAGTGGAAGCGATTTCTTTTTGTACAAAGCATAATGAACTTTATGTCAAAAGTGTAACGCACAAATTAGATACACAGATACGCACAGGTCGCGCATATTCTGGAGAATTATCGCGCATTCTCGGGAATTCCGGCAGTAATAAGCTCGTGTCTAGTTTGTGCGTTAGACAATTGGCATAAAGTTCATTTTGGCATGTATTATAGTATCGCTACGAAAACTCGTTTCCACTCTGTTCCGCGGCAGTGTAAATTGAGCCTTAGTGACATCGACGCGCAACCTGTTATCATAGATCCTGGGGGTCTACTACGAAGTGCAAAGTGCGAATGTTCGGATCGGACCGACATATGGCTGAACCGAATATTAGTTAAAAATGCGAAAAAAGTTCGGATCGGCTCAGTTGGGTCGGGACCATAGTCAATATTCGAAAGAGTGTAGGAGTGCAGGATCGGGACCGACCGAACCAAATAGTAACTTCGTAGCAGGAAACGGCCGAACATTCGGCCGATACCACTTCGGAGTAGACCCCCTGTACAGTCACGACCACTAATATGTCAACACTTGGAAACTTTCAATAGCGATTTATAAGTGAAATAAAGAAAACAACAATGAAATGCGACACATTTCAAAAACCTATGGGTTTTGAAAATATGTACTATGTTCGTAGCAACATAAAATTTAATTAAAAAATAGAGGAGTAAATCGCTTTTGAATAAAGCCGAGTATATACATACTTACGAGTATGTTAGTGACTGTAAATGATTCTGAACCCGTGCGTTTAATATTTGATGACAAATTTTTCCTCGATTATTAAAAAATACGAAAGCGCAATAACGTCGCGGTAAAAATTTACTGAACAACTTTTTTTTTCTAATAACCGACGAAAAATATTTGTCGTTGAAATTTTGACCTGCCGGTCGATTCTGTAAAAATCTCACCGTGAAAACTAGTGAGCTTGATGTGAGTGGTCAGTAGTGTCAATCCCTAGCATTATTTGGAATGACAGCTCACTTCACCTAAGTTTTCACGGTGGTTACAGAATCGCACTGCTGTATAGGTAAAGGTAGCCGACTTGCCGGGCCGAAGGAGATCATGGTATGGGTTCAATTCAAGACAAACACAAATTAGTTCGCTCACTTGGTTGAGGTTCAAAGTGAACTTTACCGAATTATTCACACAATTTACTACATTATAGCAGTTTTTTGTTTATTTCGTCCAACAAATAATGGCGCCGATTCCCTTGTTTACAAACTAAACTTTAAGTTCAGTGCATCATTTTCTTTCTATTTCATTAAGAAAAGGACAGAAGATAAATATTAGTTCAGTCCTGTCAAATTAGTCAGCGCCTGACGTAAATTGACGTATTTTTAGTAGACATGTTTTTAATCACGACTAAACTTGCTATGGAGTATCGTAATTTGATGGGACTAAACTAATATTTATTTTATTGAGCAGTGGTGGCCCAGTGGTAACGGCCGCGACTTACAAGTTGTAGGTCGTAGGTTCGAACCCCGTAAGGTGCTTTAATTTGTGTAAATGATTACATCACCACTGCTCTCAAAACGGTGAAGGAAAACATCGTGAGGAAACCGACATGTCCTAGAAACAAACATTCGAAGACATGTGACATCTACCAACCCACACTGAGCCCGCGTGGTTTATTATGGCCCACTCCCTCTCCCCACCGAGAGGAGGCCTGTCCCAGCAGTGGGAACATTATAGGCTGATTATGTATTGTAACAGGATGGAGTCGGATTAATGTCATTTATTTTTAAAGTTATTATCACTGAAGTTCAATGACACGAAAACAATATTAATCATCGTTTTAGTAGAATTAAATTCAAAACAATGAGTCACTACCAAATGAGTAAACATCCCGACTCCCTACTGCCCGGTTTCTGATAAACATTCAATAATTCTTGATTCAATGAAGGTTAATTAAGCGAAATTCCACCTTAAAGCCCCATTCACACGATGCTTTCTTGTTTGTGTTAACCCAGTAGTATCGGCCCCAACTCCACTGCTCCCAAAACGGTGAAGGAAAACATCGTGAGGAAACCGGCATGTTCTAGAACCAAAAAGTCGAAGACTTGTGACATTTATCAACCCGCACTGGGCCCGCGTGGTGAATTATGGCCCACTCCCTCTCAGAGAGGGGAGGCCTGTGTCCCAGCAGTGGGAACATTATAGGCTGATTATTGCGGCGAACTTATTGTGATTATCCGAACACAAATTCAGATAGTTGGCTACTACTGAAAAAATCCTTATAAAAATACGCAATAACACATTGCCTCACCTGGATATCGAACCAAGGACCCGTTGCTCAGCAGTTGCACTTGTAACCGATGGACTAACGTGGCAGTCAACTCAGCTGTATAGTGTTTGAGAGAGGGCCTTGAAAAAAAGAGTACTTTATTAACATTTGATTGTCATAAATACAAAGATACATAAGATACATGAACAAGGTGAAATTATTCGGTACAAGACTAAACATCTGCTAATTTTCATGTACGGACGCCAGCACATCAAGTTACTACAATCTGTCAAATTTCTTTAATAGATTTTCAACTTTATCGTTAAAGCATTAAGGTTCAAGGTTGATTGGGAAAATTTGACAGTTTCGGGTAGCTTGACCTGCTGGCGTCTGTACATCCCATCACAAAAAAAAAAATATTTTACGTAGGTGCTGTTCGGGAACTGAAAACAATATTGATAAACTGTTCCTCCGAACCGCACGCTACGAAATTCTGTTTCAGTGCGGTTAGTGGAAGTGCTCAAGTGCGGTTTGCGGAAGTGCTGTTCAAATCAGTGCTCTAAGTGGAATACCTCCTTAATTTTAATCTTATATTTTGAATTGTTTCTTCATTTGTTTTATTTTTACATTGTTCTCACTTATTTATGCAACAAGAATAATGTACCTAGGATTTTGTAATAATATTCTTATTTAAAAGGGTGTCCTTGGAATTTCTTACCCGTTCTTCTCCATAGAGATCTACGTTTTGGAATGGGCAACTAGCTTCAACTTTCTGACTAACTGACCGACTATTTAATTAAGACAATTCAAAAGTGCCTGTAAATGATTTAATTGAAATTTATGCCTTGAGTTTGAGTGTAATAATACATTTTATAAAAAGTACTTTCTTCTATTTTCAGTAACTACAAGTTTGACGGTCTGGATTTGGACTGGGAGTATCCAACGAAAAGAGACGGCAAGCCTTTTGACAGAGAAAACTTTGTTCTACTCGTGAAGGTATGCCCCTTTACTTTTACCTTTTGTTTCGGGTGGATCTATCGAATTAGATCAAGCTCTCGGATCCTAAATACCCCTTTGCAGTAGGGTCCCTACCCGTATTTAGGAACGATATCGATTTAAACCACACGAGAGCAAGTGAAAGACGGGCTCCGGTATCCCTGTGGGATAACTCTTGTGCCTGTGGAACATTTCACTCAGAAAGGGACTCGTCTACTCTCTAATCTCGTCTTAGCTCATTAAAATTGACCTTGATTTCTTAGACATAAAATAACGACCTCAAAAGGTCCTTTTAGTAAACATGAAAAACTTCATTGCCATGATGTTGGTTACTTATCCTGTCCAAAACCATGTGTCATTGCCTGTACTTGCAATATTTATGACAAGGTTTACCTTAACTTTGTTTGCGTCATCATCTGCCTGCCTTCTCACAACTATGTTGGGGTCGGCTTCCAGTCTAACCAGATGCAGCTGAATACCAGTATTTTTACATGGAGTGACTGCCCATCCCACCTCCACAACCCAGTTGCTGGGTTGTACGATAACCCTTGGTAAGACTGGTTGTCGGACTTTCGGGCTTCTGACGACCCGTAGCGACTGTCGAAGATTCAAGAATGACGGCCGGGACCAACGGCTTAACGTGCTTTCCGAGGCACGGGGGTCTCGGAATGTAAAGATGGTTACCCATCTACGAACCGACCGCGGCAAGCGTAGCTTATCCTGATCGATCGATCCGTGCGGCTGTTATTACTTAGCCATGAGCTCCACCTTTCCTTGCGAACAATAAGGAAATAAAAAACCATTTAGAAAATTTCCACAAACCACATCACTTGCAGCTCTTTCTCATACGAACCTATGATTAACTCCATCTTGTCCTTCTAGGAACTTAGTGAAGCCTTCGACCCTTACGGCTACATCCTCACAGCAGCCCTCGGAGCCGGCAAGACCACGATGGAGACAGCATACGACTTGGCCAAGCTCAGCAGATACCTGGACCTCATACATATGATGTGCTACGACTATCATGGAACCTGGGACGGCGTGCTCGGAGCTAATGCTCCGTTGAAGGGAGTTAATGACAATGACACTCTGAGTGTGGTGAGTGCAAAAATCTTCTTAAGTTTGATAAAATGCAACAGTAAAGTCCTTCTTGAAGAAAGAGACAGCAGGATTTCTTAAAGATATAGACTCCGATATTCATTTATCTTTAAAAAAAAATATGCACGGTTGGACAGCAGCGCCCAAAAAGAGCTCTGACCAAGTTGGTGCCGTCAGAGCTACCCTGGTGTCTTATAGTAAGCCTAATGTAGCATCCAGCCTACAGAGCAGTGGTGGCCCAGTGGTAACGGCCGCGACTTACGAGTTGTAGGTCATAGGTTCGAACCCAGACAGGCGCTATATTTGTGTAAATTTTTCATCACCACTGCTCTCAAAACGGTGAAGGAAAACATCGTGACGAAACCGACATGTCCTAGAACCAAAAATTTGAAGACATGTGACTTCTTCACCAATCCGCAGCGGGCCCGCGTGGTAGATTCCGGTCCACTCCCTCTCACAGTCCTAGCAGTGCGAACATTACAGGCTAATTAGCTGCGCCCCGCGGTTTCCCCCGCATAAGTTTTGATCTCGTGGGAATATCGGGATAAAAGGTATCCTATACATATATTAATCCTGGTTATAAACCATTTGTGTGCCAAATTTCATCCAAATTATTTCAGCAGTTTTTGCGTGAAAGAGTAACAAACATCCATCCATCCATCCATCCAATCCATCCATCCATCCATCCATCCAATCCATCCATACAAACTTTCACGTTTATAATATTTTAAGTAGGATTTAAAATAATTTAACCATATTTCTCTCTTTTTTCCTCCCTAGGAATGGACCGTAGAATACCTCCTCGCCCACGGCGTCAGTCCCTACAAGATGGTCCTAGGTCTGCCTATGTACGGCCGAACCTTCATACTGCTGGACCCTGCGACCAGGGTGCTGGAGTATGGGACTACTCCTGTCGGAAGCACCGGGTTCAAGGGACCGTATACTGGTGAAGCTGGGTTCATGGGGTATAATGAGGTAAGTAAGGTGCTACACACTTGTTCATGATTCGGCAAAACCTGGTCGCAAAATCGAATATACATAATATGTTTTGCCGAATCGTACCGAATCATGCCGACCCGAAAAAGTTAGACACTCGCCTAAGGTCTTTTTGTGAAAATGGTTGTCCTGGAAAGCAACAGGCTGACAGAGAGGATTTCAGCTGAACTATTACAAGCTCTTTTAAGGGCTTGTAATAGTTCAGCTGAAAAGTTCAAGGCTTAAACGGACGAAATTTGTAATCCTACTAGTATTAAAAAAAGATAAGAGGTATCCAACTGAACCGATTGGTGGAATACTTAGGTATTGTAGTCCATAGGAACTTGCAACACCATGCATCGGGCATTGCCAATTCATGAGACAAAGTTTCTCTTGCGTTTTACTACCGATACTGGGACCTTTTAACTGAAACCACACTCATTAAAAAAGGAAAGGAAAGGAGGATCTATATATGTAGTAGTTTTTATTCTTGTATTTTAGTAATATTCTTAGATATTTATCCCGTATGTTGCACCTGTCATGTTTTGTAACTGCCTCGGGCATTAAGTCCGCCTTTGTACAGTATTTTTTTACCTGTGCATAAAGTTTTAATAAATAAATGAAATATTAATGGTGAACGGTGTCTGCTAGTCTTTCTGAACGAGCCCTTTTATAAGTGATAAATGATTATATTTCAGTAGGTAGGTTTGTACAAATACTTTCACAAGTCAATGAGAACCTATGTTACCCTTATTTACCGTCAGATCAGGACCAGGCCCGTGCCGGACAGCGCGTAAGTGTTCCACGCGCGCCTCAAAGAGATGTCAGCATAATTCGAGGGGCCCCGTAGGGCCGAAGCCTGCCGGGTCAGCGGGAATGTCCGAAAGGAAAGAAAGAAAGAAAGAAAGAAAATGCATTTATTTGGCACAAACTAAAAGACACACAATACACCAGATACATACATCAAGTAAACACACACAATAAAAAAAAAAAATTAAAATAAAAAATACAATAAAAGATTAAATAAAAAGTGTGAAGTCCGATGTAAGAAATTAGCAGGAAAAGTGTGCCTCACGGCTGCGCCAAAAAGGCCCAGTTCAGCAAAAAATGCCGGACAACTAGTGCCTGGCGCTGGTTTTCAACTGGACCTGATGAGTGAGGTGACGGTTGTAAATCAGTTCTATGTAACTGCAACGTGACATGTGAATGCATACTTAGATATATAAATAAAATAAATTTGTGTTAGATAAAAACATTAACGAATATGTGAATAATTATGCCTAAAAGTGTGATATTGAGTAAACATTCCAAAAATAAACAAAGAAATACTGATAAATAAATAAGTGATAAATAAATAAGTGAGACCGCCGCGCGCAAGACCTTCTCGTGCAAACAAAGGAATTCCTAGAACCGAGTCAGAACAAAAAAAACCCGTTTTAAACGCTGCCTGCCACAATTTATTTATCCGTGCACTGTAGTGTCATCGCACAATACGCTGCAAAGGGTTACCGCTACCCCGGAACATAAAAGGCAAAGGAAGGAACATGGGTGGGTTTTAGTCAGTAAGAGTCTGACACTCCCTTCCGCCCCACCCAGAGCGGGAGGGGTCAATTGATGATTTCCCATCCGAAAAAAAAAAAACCTTAGTTACCAGCCAGTCCAAACTTGACAGCAAATAATACCACTTTTCTTCCAGATATGCATGGAAACCACAAACAAATCCTCCCCCTGGGTGTACCACTGGCACGAACAGTCCTCCACACCGTACATCCGAGATGGCGAGAAAGTCATTGCGTACGATAACGGACGATCTATTGCGATCAAAGTCAAGTAAGTTACCATCACAACCTTTCTTTTAATTTTATTCCACCTCGCAAAGGCCAAGGAGAAATATTCTTAGTTGATGGCATAGAAATTTCCTATATCTATGGTTGATGGCCAACCTTCAGTGACCCAGAGCAGTGGTGGCCTAGTGGTAACGGCCTTTTTTTTTTTTTCGGATAGGAAATCATCAAATGACCCCTCCCGCTGCTCTGGGTGGAGCGGAAGGGAGTGTCAGACTCTTACTGACTAAAACCCACCCATGTTCCTTCCTTTGCCCTTTATGTTCCGGGGTAGCGGTAACCCTTTCGGACAATCCCGCTGAAACGGCCTCAACTTAGAGTTGCAGGTCGTCAGTCAGTCAGTCCGTCTGACGGTCACTCTGATCTCAGTTTCAATCTGTCAAAAATACTACTAATTTCCCTACATTTTTGACAAGTTTTTGGCATTGGTTGTCGCTGAGATGAGATTGTTACTAGATTCTGAACATTTTTAACTATGGGAATTATTTTGTTTTAAATTGAAAAAAATATTTCAGTTTTCCTCCCGAGGTGCATTATTTTCCCTTTTTACATTTGCTTGATGGCCATTCCTAAATAAAAGTCTTCCTTAAATTGCTTTTTCTTTTCTTCACAGAATGGCGATCGACAAAGGCCTTGGCGGAGTGATGGTGTGGTCCATAGACACGGATGACTTCAAAGGCAACTGCAACGAGACCGACGCGTACATCGACTTCGTGGAGAGGCACAAGAGGATGGTGGACGATCCGCTTGTCAACAAGGCAGTTAAGAACTTGAATATTCCTGATGGTAAGTTAAAAAGTTTGTTTTAGAAGATTTTTGAGGGTAGGTTTCAAAAAGGGGATAACATGTTTCCGACCGAATTTCGATCAGGGTATCCATTCTCAACGGAGACTAGCCAAGTGCGCTGGAGATAAGTGTACAGGTGTGTACGCAAACACAGGTGCACTCTCTCTTCCTTTACTCTTGTAGTCCGATGGGACGGCAATCCAACACAACCGGAGAGAGATCAGGCGCAGGACCAACGGCTTAACGTGCTTTTTGAGACATGGGAAGTTCCTAATAGATAAACCGAATTAAACTTTTCCTGGTCAAAGAATGGAACCCTGAACCCTACTCTCCGACTGGTATATCTGTGGACCCTACGTTCAGCAAATCTTTGCGCTTGCGGCCACGAGACAGACAGAGCAGTAAACATAATAATTACAAGCTTCTGCCCGCGACTTCATCCGCGTAAAATACTCCATCCCACCATCTGCCCGCGCTATTACTTCATTTGCGCTCAGCGTCCTTTCTGCCTTTTTTTTGCTCAGCTTCTAAGGCCCCTAGCGTGATGTTAAGTAGCCTATAGCCTTCCTCAAGAATTGGGCTAACAAAAGCAAAAAGTTTTTTTCAAATCTGGCTGTCAGTTCCAGAGATTATCGCAAACAAACTCTTCAGCTTTATTATTAGTTGGACATATATTTCTAAGCTAGATGTACCTATATAAAAGATAGCTTGATCTCTGCGATATATGTCAAACTGACATTCCTAGGGTTGTCAGGGTATAAAAACTTGTCGATAGAAATTATCAACGTTTCTTACTATTATCGATACTAATGTAATTGGGTTTAATTTAATTAAAAACGTTACTAAATTAAACGAATATTTTAATATAAAATACATTTGTTCCTTTAAAGGAGTACACCCCAAATCCATATCTGAATCAGTTTCTGAATCGCTAGAACAATCTTGTAAATTTATTATAAACTCTTGTTCGCAATTATTTTCCAATTCGGACGTCCCGTTCCCAATCGTCTTCCATTAGTTACTTCATTTTAAATTAAGTTTTATTTAAAATATCGATTGTTTATAGTCTGTGGTCACGATGATTCATCGCCTATCACTAATTAGGTGGGCATGCCCATAAAGTATGACATTGACAGGTACTGTCTGTACTATTTTGTACGATTTTCTGTGACATGACACAGGCTTTCGACTATGTCCGGCACGACATACTTATTGAAAAATTAGAAGCATATGGCATTAGAGGTAATGTCTCAAACCTCATTAGATCTTATTTAAGCAATAGAACTCAATTTACAGAAATCTCAGCAGTAAATAAAAGTAATAAAAAGGAAATTGTGTATAAGTCCAAAGAACGTGTAGTTAAATTTGGCGTTCCGCAAGGAACTGTCGTTGGCCCGCTGTTTTTTATACTGTACATTAATGACCTACCCAAAAGCATCGACCACCCGATGACACTTTTTGCCGACGACAGTACTATTACAATTGCTTTAAAAAACAGAGACACATACGAATCTGATATTAACAATTCCATAGAATCAATGGTAAAGTGGCTGGAAAACAATAATCTTAAGATAAACCTTGAGAAAACTAATATTCTACATTTTGCCCAAAGATCATCCATACCAAATGTAAATGTCCATTATTGTAATAACAAAATAGATAAGGTGAACACAACCAAATTTCTTGGTGTAACTATTGACAGCAAATTAGATTGGAAAGCTCATACGGAAGAATTAAGCAAAAAAATTAGTAATGCCACATATGCCCTATATAAATTGGCCCCCATCTTAAATGTTGATGCACTGCTAACTGCTTATCACGGCTTGGTGTCCTCTAGCTTGAGATATGGACTAATTTTTTGGGGAAATTCAACAAATAAAGATATGATATTTAAAACACAGAAGAGGTGCCTGAGGGCTATGTCTGGTCTCCATGTTACAGAGAGTTGCAAGCCGTTATTTAAAACATATAAAATATTAACCCTTCCATCAATGTACATTTTAGAGATCGTCATGTTTGTGAAATCGAATCCACACCTATTCCCCTTAGAGTCAAATAGAGTAGTTAGAAATAGACGCGACAATAGTAAGTTATGTATTCCGAGATCCAGAAAAGCTCTAATGCGTAAAAGTGTATTCTGTATGGCGCCAATTCTCTATAATAAGTTGCCAAAACATTGGAGGGAATTACCTATTGAACAATTAAGAAATAGATTAAAAAACCTTTTCTTAGAGAAAATCTATTACAGCACTGACGAATTCTTAACCGACAAATTAATTTGACTTGCATTTTGACATTCATTTTATTAACAGTTGCTTTGACATGTGTATGTATTCCTTTAGATGTATTTGTATATTGACATGATTGTATAATTATTATTTTTTATTTTTTGAAATGAGTATTATTTATGATTGTATTTTATTCTACCATTTAGCTTTTAGTATGCTCTAAATTGGATTGTTTCATTGCTATATCTGCAATTTAATTAACGATTATAAAAATAATTGAGGCTGTGTAACTTCGACATCTCATATTTGTACGCCGTTCAGGCAAAACATGACGGAAATCATAATTTGATTTAACATCTTGCATGCTATGTGTGTATACTCATGTTTTGACCAAATAAAAAAATTATCTTATCTTATCTTATCTTATCTTACTATTATGAAATTCAGGATTTCATAGGCGTGATTTTACTGACAGCTGTCGCAGAGATCAGGCTATCTTTTATGAAGTATAGTACCATTCTTCTTCTTCTTCTAAGGAGCCTCCCCGAGTGACGTTAGAAATCGGTACCCAATCCCCCAAACGTCCGGCGCACCCTGGACACCTAGCACTCGGTAACGCAGAGTCTAGGTGACTAATCCTTTCACCACGATGGCACGAATCGGTCTTTCTCAAGTATAGTACCATGAATTGGCATTTAATTCCATGGCAGTCATTCCATTCCGACAATAACAGAAAGATATCTCTTTATTTTCTGTGAAGTCTTTGCATCATAATTAATTTAGCCTGAAGCTAAACAAAATTGCAAAAGATAAGCTCTTGATGTTTAGAATTTATATTCTCTGCGAAATTGAATCCACGTTTATTTTCTGTTTCTACTACGTCAATGTTTCTGGGCTATTTTAAATGTTAAATAAATGCATACCTATGTAAAAAACATGCAATGAAGTAGATAGTAGTTTTAAGTTTATCTAAGCTTGGAATTTGGGATCGGCAAAACGCTCACTCCATACATGGGGACAAATAATGTATTTGGTACTGTATCTCTGCATACCTTAGCGGGCAGTACGAAAGTAATTTAGCAGTTTGATTAACCCGTTTGGTCATAGATGGAATTCGCTCCGCGCGTTGCCATCACTAGATTTCTGGTCGGGATACTTACTTAATATCACGCTTGTTTACCGAATGCACGAAGGTAGGCAGAGGTCGTAGGTCGTAAGTCCACAATTCTTCAGTTATGTTATATTTTCCATATGGACACATATAACAGGTTGCGAGTCCATTGCGATTATTCGGACAAAAATTAGGACTTCCACTTAACTCGACCGACCCGGTGAACCCAGGGCCACATGCTCAGCAGTCGCACTTACAAAACCTACTAACTAGACCTACAAGGCAATTTCAAATAATGATTATTTATAAGCAAGTTGGTGACGGACAAACATCGTGAGGAAACCTGGGGGTCTACTCCGAAGTGGTATCGGCCGAATATTCGGCCGTTTCCTGCTACGAAGTTACTATTTGGTTCGGTCGGTCCCGATCCTACACTCCTACACTCTTTCGAATATTGACTATGGTCCCGACCCAACTGAGCCGATCCGAACTTTTTTCGCATTTTTCAATAATAATAATAATAATACATTCATTCATTCATCTGTCGGGCATGCCACCGGCCGGGGGAATCAATCAGGCATATTATCTCCGGGTGTTCTCGTCTAGCTAACGGAGAGTACTTGCATAGACACAACCTTGTAGCTAGGATAATACATCAGCAACTTGCTCTGAAATACAACCTTGTGGAATCGGAGGTGCCGTACTACAGGTATGTGCCCGACCCAGTTCTCGAAAATGGAAATATCACATTGTACTGGAATCGATCCATCATCACTGACAGGACTATTGTTGCCAATAAGCCTGATATAGTGGTGGTGGATCGATCAGAGCGGCGCGCAATGATTGTTGACATAACCGTCCCGCATGATGAGAACCTCGTGAAAGCCGAGAAAGATAAACAAATCAAGTATCTTGACTTGGCTCGCGAGGTTGTCGACATGTGGCATGTGGACTCAGCAATCATTGTGCCGATAGTCGTGACAGCCAATGGCTTAATAGCCAAGAGCCTCGACCAACACCTGAGGAGGCTCTCGTTGGGCAGCTGGATCAAGGGCTTGATTCAGAAAGCGGTACTTCTGGACACGGCTCGCATTGTCAGGAGGTTCCTCTCTCTGGAGCCCTGACCGCCGGTAGCTTGGACCCTGTTCCCGATACCGGTGGGCTACTATTTTTTATATTTTTAAATGTTTTTTTATCTTTTTGTTTATAAAAATATTTAAAAATGTAATTTGTAGGTATTTAAATGAAATAAAGGATATAATACATTTATTTCAGGCAAATAACACCCATTATCAAACGACATAAATTCATAGCACATAATACTTAAATAGATTCAATTAAATAAAATTATTAAAATTTATTAAATTAATAGAATCAAAATAAATTAAAATCAAATTAAATTAAAAAGTAATAATAAAAAAATCAAAATAATCATAATAATCGGTTCGGCCATGTGTCGGTCCGATCCAATCATTCGCACTTTGCAGTTGGTAGTAGACCCTCAGTTCTTGTTGAAGGAGTCCAGATTATCCCGCCATCTGGCCTGGATCTACCGCGATATCGCATGCCATTGATAGGGACCCACTGGGTCGTGAGTTTATAGAGGCATGAGGAACAGGGTGTAAATATGTGATAAATTCAGGGGGTCTACCCCCCTGAATTTATCATTCATATTATAAGTCTGGTAGGTCCACCCGTCTTTAGCAAGCGTGGCCTTCTCTGTATGAGAAAAGCCCCCCTGAATTTATCATTCATATTATAAGTCTGGTAGGTCCACCCGTCTTTAGCAAGCGTGGCCTTCTCTGTATGCGAAAAGGCCTTTGCCCTACAGTGGGACAGTAATAGGTTGGAGTTATTGTTATAAGAGAGCAATGGCACACTTACTTGTCGTAGGTCGTGGGTAAGCAGGCACTTTATTTGGAGTAAATTATTTCATCACCAATGCTATCAAAACGATGAAGGAAAACATCATGACGAAACCGTCATGTCCTAGAACCAAAAATTCGAAGACATGTGACATGTAACAACCCGCACTGGGCCCGCGTGGTGGATTACAGCCCAGTCTCTCTCACAGAGAGGAGGCCTGTGTCCCAGCAGTGGGAACATTATAGCCATATAATGATGATAAGCAAGATATTTATTTATTAAAACTTTATGCAAAAGTAAAAAAAAAAATACTGTTCAAAGACGGACTGAGGCATTTTCTACTAGTCAACCTTAGGGTGATGCAGAGACAAAACATGGCAGGTGCAACAAACGGGATAAATAACTATGAAATTACTATAAAATACAAGAATAAATACTAATTCATAGATAGATACATATATAAGCAAAATGCAGAAAAAAAATATCGATAAAGATAAAGATGATTTATTTGTCAAAAAACATGCGTTTACACACCGATTAGTCAGGCATGCAGGGTATTTAAATTATAAACATATGTACGTACATGTTTTGCCGACTCGATAGAGAGTAAACGAATCCAGAAAATCAGCGCTGTGATGTTACGGCCAACTTCTGACGGATATATTCACGTGCCTTCACTTAGAAGATAGCCGACTGAGTAAATTACTTTTTTTTGTCCACAGTAGCCCTCGTAGGCTCCAAAGGCCCTGCCTACGTCATCCAAGACTCAAAACTCCATCTCCGTCTACCCCAGCCGAAATACACTAACTACGCCCTCATGCAGACCATCAATGACGCTGTGATGCTCGCTATGGAAGAAAAACGGATTCTAGACGAAGTGAAACGGCTCGAGGGCGACAATGAGGTCAAAACGGATGATGATAAGGGAGGTAGCAGTAGTGTTAGAAGTAGTTTGGTTGGTGTAGCTCTCTGTGTGCTTGGGCTGTTGAAGTTTTGGTAAGATTTAGGTTCCTATGTGATAAGTGGCATGGAGTGGGAATGGAGTGTTAGCCGTCATTCGAACAACCAATTTTATCATAGCTCACTGGATTTTCAACTCTCGGTGTTGTGTCGAGCATTTAGAATTCAACAGATCGCATTCGTTAAGACAGCATACTGTGGGATTTTCAACCCTCGTCGTTAACCAAAGCTTAAGTGGAAACGTAACGTATTAGTAGATAACTATTTTTGAATGCCTGATCAACAATAAATCTGCTTTGATTGGTGTAGCTGGTGATTGGTTAAGCAAAATATCATTTTTTTTTTCACAATTTTTTAATTTGGTACGAGATTTGTCAACAGGTAATTTCTCTGTTTGACTGTTCATTATAGCAGTCATACGAGTACCTCAAGATTAATTTCAAATTAAGATTAAAATGTTTTCGTCGTCAAATAACAATTTGTTTTTGATGTGAACTTTTAGAATCCTGAGACGCTTAGGTTGATACTCCATTTTTTAAATACTCTGTGACGTAGAAGTGAAATAAATATAAAGGTCTCAGATTGTTTTCGGTAAGGAATATAGGAATACGCTCATTTTAGGAGTTTAGACGGAGTTGAAAATACAGTAATTTTATTTTTTTAAATCTACCCGACTGCCTTGGGAAAAGGGTAATGTTTATCTGAAAGTTTGATCAAGTTTTAGTTTAATAAATACTGGCGTCGATTCCCTTGTTCACAAACTAAACTAAATTTAAGTTCAGTGAATCTTTTTCTTTCTATTTTATTAAGAAAAGGACAGAAGATAAATGCTAGTTTAGTCCTGTCAAATTAAGATACTCCATAGACAAATTAGACGTGATTAAAAACATGGCTACTATAAATACGTAATTTACGTCATGCGCTGAATAATTTGACAGGACTAAACTAACATTTATCTTCTCTCCTGTTCTTAATGAAATAGAAAGAAAAAGATTCATTGAACTTAAATTTAGTTTTTTTTAGTTTAGTTTGTGAAAAAGGGAATCGGCGCCATTATCTACTGTCGAAGCCCGAATGTCTGACAACCAGTCTTACCAAGGGGTATCGTATTACCCAGTAACTGGGTTGTGGAGGCCAGATAGGCTGTCGCTCCATGTAAAATACTGGTACTCAGCTGCATCCGGTTAGACTGGAAGCAGACTCGAACATAGTTGGGAAAGGGCTAGGCAGATGAACCAATCCCAAGTTACCATGAGATTCGACTGAGGATTCGACAGTAGATAGTCACCATCATCATCATCTGCCATATCTGCTAACCTGATCGATCGATCGTAACTAGGGATTGGTTGACAAAATAAAAAAAATAATAAAACAAATTATGAGACTTGAGATATATGATAACAGAGTTTAGTAATAATTATATATGGCTTTCAGAAATCGGAGGTAAATCACATTATAAGTAAAAAAGAAAGACTCTGACAAATGCAGAACCTCCTCCTTTTTGAAGTCGGTTAAAATCAGCTGAATCAATTTTGAATACTGCCACAAGTTTTGATATAAAATGTAATTAGATCCTCGATGTAAATATAATTATTATAAGAATTTAACATTTTGATAATTGTACTTAATTATTTTTATAGATAGGTATGTAATCGTGTGATGTTTTTATAATTTTTTATTATAATCTTTGACAATAATTTAACGAAATTATGTACCTACTTTACGTAAAAGTCGGTTAGCGACGAACTTTATCAAAGAATTTATGTATTAAATACTTAGTTTTTTTATGATTTTTTGTGTTTTTTACGTTTATAAATAAAATATATGGCGAAAAATATTATAAGTTTTTTGTATTATTTCCTTCAACAGCTGTAAGTGCCTAACCTAACTGTATGCTGTTGTCACAAAAAATAGGTAATTACTAGCTGCGCCCCGCGGTTTCACCCGCATAAGTTTAGATCCCGTGGGAATATCGGGATAAAAAGTGTCCTATATGTTAATCCTGGTTATACACCATCTGTGTGCCAAATTTCATCCAAATCCGTTCAGTAGTTTTTGCGTGAAAGAGTAACAAACATCCATCCATCCATCCATCCATCCATACAAACTTTCACGTTTATAATATTAGTAGGATAGTTGGATTAAGGTTCCGCTTTCGCCAAAATCTATATCGGACCTCCGTAAGGACTATTCCTGCTTGCAGCTCATATTATTAGTCGATCTAAATAGGATCTTCTTTTGTTTTACTTACGGACGCAGCTGTGGTCATCATGTGCACGGGGTTTTGTTTGTTCATCCGAGTAGGTCACAATAATATCATAATAATATGTAATAGTCACTTGAACAACTGCCACGCTAGAATGGAATCGGGCTGGACACATCTGCCGCATGTCAGACGAAAAATGAGCCTAACTGGTGGCGCCATCTACATCGCACACTGACGTCACGCAGAACCTGCATCGCGCAAGCAGAATTTACCGCGTAACTAGCATAATTATATACAACGTCTTGACATAAATTGTCGGACAGTAGCCCACCAGACATGGCACCCGTCTGGTCGGACGTCCTCCCTTTTCTATAGAGGATGAGTAAACTTTACACCCTGTTCCTCATGCCTCTATAAACTCACGACCCAGTGGGTCCCTCTCAATGGCAAGCGATATCGCGGTAGACCCAGACTAGATGGCAGGATAATCTGGACTCCTTCAACAAAAACTGGGGGTCTACTACGAAGTGCAAAGTGCGAATGATCGGATCGGACCGACACATGGCCGAACCGAGTATTATTGAAAAATTGCGAAAAAAGTTCGGATCGGCTCAGTTGGGTCGGAACCATAGTCATAATTTGAAAGAGTGTAGGATCGGGGCCGACCGAACCAAATAGTAACTTCGGAGCAGGAAACGGCCGAACATTCGGCCGATACCACTTCGGAGTAGACCCCCTGATCCTTAGTTTTAAATAGAGAGAAGTAAAAAAAGAGTAGAGAGACCTTTGCCCTAGTGGAACATCACTGCAGACCCACCGTATCCCTGGCAGTGCCTCTGGTGGTACTATGAGGGCTTGAAGAGCCCTCTGAGGTAACGGGAGGAATCAAACAACTATAAGACTCCTTTAAGATTATATTGTAAGCACGTCTTTACATGTTGTAGACCAAATTACCACTGACTGTCATAAACAAAAATCCTAATAGAAGAAATATGACGTTAGCTTGAACGTTCGAATGTAACCCGTTCTAAATTATCTCCGGCCTGCACTATGTGAGGTTGCCTTCGGCAGATAAACCTCTACAGTACGGTGGGTGTTTTAAAGTTAATCGATACCACTATATAACGTGATCGTAGTGCTGTGCTGATACTAGACGGAGAGGAAATTACATCACGGCTTATGTAATAGTAAAAAACATGAAATTAATTAGGTTAATAAATATATTTAATGTAATATTAAGATAATTTACAAATCTTCGTAAGGAGATCCACAGCGCACGTTGTAGAAGTGATCACATACCTGCAAATGACAAAACAAAGGTTAGCTTTACTCTCCATACACTGAATATCATACAATATCATACACATATGAATTCGCAACTATCAAACTGTATGACGGCTCTGACGTGCGCGACTCGCTGCGCAGTACCTCGCCCCCCACCCCCGCTGACACGTGAATTTTGGTTGCTATTTAATATGAATAATCCTGTATTCTTTTGTATAAATCATAAATAAATAATAAAAAAAACGACGGGTTGCACTCCGGGAGTGCCGGCAGAAGTGAAAACTTACCGTCTTACGAATTTTCGATCAGGTCACGTGTCCTGACGCGAGTTTAACATTTTTTACCCATTACAAAAAAAGTGTTCAACGCCGCTAAAGAAGTTTTCACTTCAAAAAAAAAATGAAAAAAAGCTTGTTACTGCGCAGCGACTCGCCTCATGTTCCGAGCCGCCATAAAGTTTGAATCAGGCTGTATCTGATTTTCTGGAGGATATCAACCCTGAAAATTCTTGGAGTGGTAATAGTCTAAAGCTTTACCCCATGTCGTGTGCGCGAATATACGATCGATGCGATCGTTTTTATAAATTATGACGTACAGACGCCAGCAGGTCAAGCTACCCGAAGCTGTCAAATTTTCCCAATCAAACTTGAACGTTAAAACTTTAGCTATAAAGTTGAAAATCTATTAAAGAAATTTGACAGATTGTAGTAGCTTGATGTGCTGGCGTCCGTACCTACATAATAAACAGTATTCTATTATATTCTTTAGGCCGTACAAAACAGGAAGTCACGCAGCAAGCTAGCTCTTCCTCTGCGAGATTCATAATAGTTCTTCTCCCTATGGAGAAGGGATCTATACCCCTACAGAACACTGAGAACTTCATTTTACAGAAGTTCGGTAAATAATCTGTCTAATTAAAATCTTTGCTTAAATTGGTGCTCAGTTACACGTTTGCACGACTCATATCGAGCCAACAAATGTAGTTATAGCGTTCCGATCTGGTACCAGTCATATCCAGAAGGTCAATTAAATACGTTCAAAATCTAGACGCAATCTCATCTGTCTGTACAAGCGCGACTTGTCTGATCTTGCGAGCATGTCATATTATTATAAAAAAGCTACACTGCTGGACATTGGTTTCTCAAGTTTAGTTCTCCAAAGTTGTGTCATAGCCTCGCTTTTCTGCTTTCCACATTCAATCAGTCGCAGCACTCGCAGCCCTTTGGTATATCCATCCATCTAGCAGCCATAAGTAGCTACTCATCCACCGTTCGTCTGTTATTGAAAACTATTAGTCTAACAAGCTTGTTAGACTAAACATTTTCAACAACAGACCATGGAAATCAATATAACTAAAACTGACAGGAGACCTATAAGTGAGAGATTCCGAGCTGAAGTGAAGATGATGAAAATAGTTGAAGAAAACGATGGTTACTCACTTGAAATTGTTCATTGAAGAGCGTGCCGTTCGCACAGAGATCCGTGCTCACCAGATGTTGGCGCCAGCAGTAGTGGAATGCCTGGAACAGTAAGAAAAAAATTGTGTTAAATTACATTAAAAGCGTTTTTAACCCATTGAATGCCAACTACGCAATATTACGTAGCTGGTATTAATGGCAGATGCCAACTACGCAATATTACGTATATACGCAATATTACGTACCACGGCATCCTTCTATAAATTGGTATCCGTGATGCCAACTACGTAGTATTACGTAGCAGGCCATTTGTATGGTGGCCACCGATTGTGATTTGACGGTTAACGTCGGCATTCAATGGGTCGTTATTAGGTAGCAAACAAGCATGTAGTCCACCTGTCGGTAAGTGATCAACGCTGCTATAGTCATCTGCAATATCAGAGGACGCCCTCTGTCCTCTTTAACATCCATCGTAGTTGCCAGTTTTCAGCTGTCGTCAGAAATCGTGTCTTGTTTGCTTATAGGAACCTGCCTGGAGGAACCTTGGCTCCTAAAACACAGGCTTTTGGCCTAGTTTAGGAGGCATCAGTTCGCCCTTTAATGTGACTCTATTGTACAATATATTTTTAATCCTGTGTACTTATATGTATGTTTTCCAAGTGTACAAATAAAGTCATTGGGCATCTTAGTATAGAAACCATACCCATAGCGGACGCAAACGAAATATAGCAGAATGTATTGATATATGGCCTTGATTTACTATGGCATTAATCCCATTAATGTGAGTCACGGGAATCTTGAAAAAAAAAATATCGTATATACAATTTCCATATCAACAAAAATATAATCGAAAAGTAAATAACCAGAGTCCATGAAATACGTGAGTGTGGTCGAAAAAACAATAGAAACTAGGTAAACGCACAGATCGCAACGATAGCTAACGAAGGACTGCGCAGAGGACGGTGAGTCGGTGCGCGAGCGCAACGAAACTTATTCTACCTGTCCAATGTGCGAAAGAGACATGCCTCTGATCGTGTGGCTCATCCGTACTCCGACCTGTATGGTATCGGAATTTATATGATGAAACATTTTTTAGATCAAATAAAATCCTCTGAAACTTTTTTTTTAACGGCTCAGGACCTTTTCTCCTTCGATTATTTATCAAATAATTATATACAATGAAAAGTCACATTATTCTCTTCAGTTTAAAATTATTTTAGTTAATGTTCGCCACTCTTCGCAGAGCGGGTCAGATATGCCCAATAACCTTTATTATTATTTATTTATTTTATGACTGCTAGTGTTATTATAAGCACACAGGACACGATTTCAGCTTTTTTCCGTGGCAACTACGATGTATGTTACCGGGGCAATGCTACTTGTTGGCAGAAATACCGGAGTACCGTGATGATACCTCACTCAAGAACACATGTGTTCTAGGCCTACTGTATAGTACTAAAGCCTCCTAAGTCCTTTTCAGCCATTTACCGTCCTTGATACAGAAAGTTGAAAAAACTGAAAAGACTATAATTTACCTGGCACCCAGCCTGCACATCAGCATAGTATCCTCGCGGTCTACCATCATACTTGAAGCTAGTGCGTGGTGCGTGCAGTGGAGGATGGTGTGGCAGGTGTAAGACATGACACACCACAACACACCAAAGGCCAAGGTCTCTACCATCACCTTCTCTTTCCGCTTACGCTTGCGTTAAAGTCTCTTGAGTCTTTTCTACTTTTTGCCAGGTCATCTGCCCACTTCATCTACCTAAAGGGGCATGAGGAACAGGGTGTAAAGTTCACTCATCCTCCATAGAAAAGGGAGGTACCTCCGAACAGACAGGTTTTGTGTCTGGCGGGCAACTGCCAGATAAATCATGTCGGGCTGTTGTACATATATGCTATTTGTGCGGTAATCTCTGCTTGCGCGATGCAGAATTTTGCGTGACGTCAGTATGACAAGAAAAGAAAAAAAGCAAAATGAAGTAAACGAAGAAGACTTGTATTTGAGTAAAGACCTTTTAATTCCTTTCCATTTTGTACCAGATCATCTGCTTTCTTCATCTTCCGTATTTAGGTAATAAGTTGATGGGTAACGAAGATCTCAAAGAAGATAGGACCTTAAAGGGTATATATATAAGGCTGTAATTTACCTGGCACCCAGCCTGCACATCAGCATAGTATCCCCTAGGTCTTCCATCACAGGTGAAGGTGGTGCGTGGTGCCGTCACAAACACGGGGTGCAGAGGAGGGTTGTGTGGCAGGTGTAAGACGTGGTAGTAATCGTGCGGCTGCTGGCTGTAGACCGTGGCCAGCGCTGGGGAGAAACGAGATAAGGTTTTAAGAATAAAAAAAAAATCGGCCATGTGCGAATCTGACTCGCACACGTAGAACAAGGCCAAAAAAAACGATAAAAACACATTTCTTGTATGGTTGCGCTGTATTTTTGTTGAGAAATACACACTCTGTGAAAATTTTAACTGTCTACCTATTACGGTTCATGAGATACAGGCCGATGACAGACATACTGACAGACGGACGGATCGGCGGACGGACGGACAGCGGAGGCTTAGTGATACGGTCCCTAAAAAGATGGAAGAGGAATAATTTTTGGTAAGTTTCCTGGAATGAGTTTTGATTTGCATGCCCTGATTTTTTTTAATAGAAGTAGCGTGAACAGCATACAGTAGAAGGAAAATCATTCTTTTATGCTTTAGCGATAAAGTTAAAAACCAATTAAAGAGATTTGACAGATTGTAGTACCTTGATGTGCTGGCGTCTGTACCTACCTATTCACACACCTGAGTTTTAGAAAGAAAGAAAGAAAGAATAAAGTTTATTTGGACACAGTTCGTGAAACACAAAATACAAAATCAACAAAATAAAAATAATGTTTCAAACAACAATAGTGTGTGCCTCACGGCTGCGCCAAAAAACGTTCATTTCAGCGTTAATGCCACCAGATGCTGCCAGATGCTGTCTGATGCTGGTATTCAGATGAACCTTTATAGGCAAGTGTCGGGGAGTACACACTTCTACTTGCGCTAGCAGGTTTCCCCAAAAAGTTGCAGAATTTGTCATTTTTAGTAAACTCAAACTCAAACTCAAAGTATTTATTTCAATTAAACCAATTACAGGCACTTTTGAATTGTCAAGGGGTCGGTCAGTCAGAAAAATGAAGCTAGTTGCCCATTCCAAAGCGTAGTAGGTACCTATGGAGAAGAACGGCAAGAAACTCCATGGACACTCTTTTAAATCAAAATATGGTTATAAAGTAATAGTCACATCATTAAGTATTAAAAAAAATCTATTAACTAAAACGTTCATTGGTTAATTCCAAGGTTTTTTAATTTGTCAACAGATTTTATGTTTTGCAAGTTAACCCTTAGACCGCATAAAATTGTTCTTTTCAGCTGGCTCAGCTGCAGGTATCTCCTAGCGAAACCCTTAAATTCTGTCTGGTAACTCAATAAAAATAACTAAGTACGATATGGTACAAAAATAACAAAAATTCGAAGACATGTGACTCTACCAACCCGCACTGGGCTTGCGTGGTGGATTACTACCCACTCCCTCTCACAGAGAGGAGGCCTGTGTCCCAGCAGTGGGAACGTTTTAGGCTGATTATGAACGGTATGGTCATTTAGGTAAATCTCCATCACCATATAAATTATGATAATTAAATAAACTGTTCCAATTCGTCATCAAAAAAGTAGTCACGACATACCCAAAAAAATCACAGCCAAAATCTTGAACATGGTGAGCAAAAGATAAAATAAATAAACAATAAATAAATAACCACTATAAAATAAATAAATAATAAGCGCCAGGTCGATGGCCGCCTGCGCGCGCGCGGATCACTCTACTAAATCAATTGAGGTAATCCGATTTGGAATAAGTATGGGTACTTATTGATCTAAGGGAGTGGATTATGTAGTAGGTACAAAGTAAATATGTAGATTGTTTTCTTGCCGTGGTGCAGAGATTTGACGGTCGGTAAGGAATAGCTAAAAGTCACCCAAAGGGCAATGGAGAGGGCTATGCTTGGAGTTTCCCTGCGTGATCGAGTCAGAAATGAAGGGATCCACAGGAGAACCAAGGTAACCGACATAGCCCGAAGAATTGCCAAACTTAAGTGGCAGTGAGCAGGGCACATCGCTCACAGAAGAGACGGCCGATGGGGCCGAAAGGTTCTGGAGTGACGACGGCGCGGCGTACCGGAAGACATAGCGTTGGAAGGCCTTTTTTTTCCAGTGTTCCATCTCACACCTACGCCGGGGGTCGGGAACGTAAGATCCTTCCGCAACCCCCGACTGGGTCGGGGGGGGAGTGAGGTGTTTGACTCCCCCCGCGACGTCTAAGAGGGGCGCGCGTGAAACACTACGCGCCGCCACCTCGGGTCCTGATGTGTGGGGGGCGACGGACGTCCCCGAGTCCGTCACCCCTGGACCCATTTAGGGGGGCTGGAAGAGGGCGTTGTCCGCCCTCCGCCGACGCCCGGTGCGCCTGCTGCGGGCCGGGTGAGAGGACGAGATCTCCCTCTCCCTTTCCGCAACCTCCTTCTGCGAGACGACCGTTTCGCAGAAGGAAACCACCGCGTCCCAAGACTCTTCGCTGCCGACCATCGACTCGACCACGGCCGGCAGCGACAGGTCACTACCTACTTCGGAGATGAGGGCACGGCGTGGCTCCTCCCAGGCGGCACACTGCCAGCATATGCCGCGCCGTGTCCTCCCGGCAGTCGACGCAATGGTGACACCGGGCATCCGGCTTCCTGTTTATGCGACACAGGTAATTCCCGAAGCAACCATGCCCCGAGAGCACCTGCGTCACCCGAAACGACAGGGAGCCGTGCCTCCTCCCGAGCCAGCGCTCGAGTACCGGCCGGACCGCCTCGATGGTGACGAGGCCAGCGGTAGGGCGTGTTAGCCTGTCCCGCCATTCCGCCACCAGGACCTAGCGAAGCTGAGACCGACGCAGCTCCATGTGTCGCTGCATCGGTCGCTCGCCCCGCGCCCTCACTTCCTCGCGCCACCGATACAATGACGAGCGTTGGAAGGCCTACCAAAAGGTGGACCGACGACCTTGTGAAGGCCGCAGGAACCCGCTGGATGCGGGAAGCACAACCGGTCGGAGTGGAGGTGCTTGGGGGAGGCCTATGTCCAGCAGTGGACATAGGCCTGGCCAGTAAGTAGATATTTAAGACGTATTAAAGTCTCTTCTTTTGGTCCATTTAAAACACTACAGGTCAAACCTACAGTCGTCTTAGTTAAGCAGCAAACAAAACCTGCGCTACGAAATATGAACTGTTAAATATTGTAAAAATCCATGGCGCTGTATCTACTACAGCTTAAGTAACTAAGGTTGCCTGGAAGAGATTGCAGAAAGCGTTAAGGCCGGCCATTGTATATTTTGTAGTGGTTGATGTATTCTTTATGTTATGTACAAACGCCAGCACATCAAGCTACTACAATCTGTCAAATTTCTTTAATCGATTTTCAACTTTATCGCTAAAGCATTAACGTTCAAGGTTGATTGGGAAAATTTGACAGTTTCGGGTAGCTTGATCTGCTGGCGTCTGTACATATTTTTGTGGTGTACAATAAAGTATACAGAATGAATTTGAATAGGTGCGACAAATTAAAACATCTAATTCAGATGAAAGTATTTTAAAGTAAATTATTATATTAAAGCAAGTTATTAAGGAAAGGGATGCACATACGCGTTGGCAATTTCGTAATCGCGCGCCCTTTTTTTCGTAGGAACGGTCAAAATTTTGGTAAATACCGCTAGTTCAATGCGTTGCAAACTTGGTTGGTTATTTCACTTTTTTCTTTTCTTTTTTTTTAAACGTTGCCCCACACTAGGAATTATTACTCCTGTATCGTGGGTGCGTTTACAAACATTTAAACTCACATACACAAACAGCCAGACCCGGAACAACTACTTGTAGGTCATACAGATATTTGTTCCGTGTGGGAATCGAACCCGCGAAACGCAGCGCAGCAGTCAATCGCTTAACCACTGCGCCAACTGTGCCGTCAAATTTGTCGCACTAATTTTGTCGTTAGTATTTAAGTTTTTTAAGCCCTGACTGGAGGCCTTATTTTATTGAGGCATCCACAGGTTAAGCCCGGTTAAGCAGACGACAACCTCCTAGGCAGAATTGCGAGATGCCATTCCCAAAAAAAAAAAAAATGACAGCAGTCGGTCATGTTATATCGGTGTACACACAAAATGAAAGTGAATTGGACACTCTATAGTGTTCAATTCACTTTCATTTTGTGAGTTTTTCGGTAGTTTCTTCCATAAGAAACTACCGAAAAACTATTAAGAAAAAATTCTCCGTCTAACATAACACCGTCCAAGTACAAGAGTATAACATTTCGCGCACGCGCAGAAGGTCGCTAAGCTGCGCAGACGCACTGACCATAATATGCAATCAACCTGTTACATATTATCTTAGTGTAACTAGCTGAGTTAACATACATAGATCTGCCTATTTGATGTGTTGACATTAATTTATACTGTTTTACCTGATTCGATTTTTTATGTGAAGCAAAAGTTTACTTTTGTTTATTAGACCGGGGACTTGTGGCTAAGTAATAACAGCCGCACGGGCGATCGATCAGGTTAAGCTACGCTTGCCGCGGTTGGTCCGTGAATGGGTGACCATCTTCACATATCAAGACCACTCCGTGTCTCGGAAAGCACGTGAACCCGTTGTCATTCGTGGGAATGACAGCCGGGACCAACGGGTTCACGTGCTTTCCGAGACACGGAGTGGTCTTGCTATGTGAAGATCTTTGACAGTTGTTTAACCAGTCTTACCAAGGGGTATCGTATTACCCAGTAACTGGGCTGTGGAGGTCAGATAGGCAGTCGCTCCATGTAAAATACTGGTATTCAGCTGCATCCGATTAGACTGGAAAGCGACCCCAACATAGTAGGGAAAAGGCTAGGCAGATGATGAATTTACAATATATTGTATTTGTTTTTTTTATTTCGATTTCATCTAATACAAAAAGTGGTTTAAAATCATGAGCGTACCTAATCAATTCGGTATCTTTGGTCCTCTCTGATGAAGTAAATATTCTTCTCCCGGATCTCAAAAAATAAAATAAGTAGGTACATACTTTACAGATCGTGGTCTATATAAAAGCAATAGCATATATCGTGTCAAGGCTCTAGGAAGTAATGCATGTAATGTCAAGGTAATTGTAACGGATATAGCAGTATTGAAGGAAGATAATAAAAATATAGAGTACTAGCTTCACACCGCGGTTTCATCCGCATAAGTCTCGATCCCGTGGGAACATCGGGATAAAAAGTATCCTATGCCCTATTCCCGGCCATGGTCTACCCGTGTGCCAAATTTCATCTAAATCTGTTTAGCCATTTTAGCGTAAAACCGTAACAAACAAACATACAGAAAAATATATTTGCTTAGGTTGGACAAGTAAATACACATAGCGAAAGAGTTTGCCCTTCACTAGTATATTTTTTCTGAGTGTATCGTGGGGTGCCACAGAGCAAGGGAACGCTATGCAGGCAGCTTCTACAGACGGCAGTATTAATATAATCCGTGGCGTCGAAAGTGCGTTGAGCGCACGACTTTCGTCACCGACCGCCTCCAAAGCCATCATTTGTGCCGTAGTGCGGGAAGACAGTGATATGCTTTGTAAGGAAAGTGTTGACAATGAAGCCTCTAGCGGTAGCCGCCGAGGTATCCCCTTGCTCCCATAGTGCGTGCGATGAGATAGAAGATTTACCGACACCTGTCGAAGCCCTTGCCGTCCCCACAAGTAGGCTAATTGATACTGATCAGGTTCAGGTTGAAATGCAAGCCGAGCAAGAGTGCAGACAATTTTTGTTCATCTATTGTGCCATGGTAGGTACTTACCTAATAAATGAAAGAATAGAAATAATCTTTAGCCTGCAAACGAATCAATTTTGTTTACTGTACATATGCAGTAAATAGCATATAAAAATATTTAAGCAATGAGAGCATTTAAATCGAAGAGCAATTTAAAAGTCGTGTCGTGATGTTGCTCTCTGCTTCAAGTTCAATTATTAAGGACGAGCTATTTAATTACTGGGTATAATCTTTAATATATATGATTCTTCTGAACGTGTGTTTGTCACCTAACTCCTCCAAACGGCTGGACTGATTTGGATGAAATTGTGTGTGTATATTTCAATAGGTTCCTGGATGGTTTGAAAATACAATTGGACCCGGTAGGTGGTGCTGCTTTTCCGGGCAGGACGACGTCTGCCGGGTCCGCATGTTACATATAATATCTATAGGTAACGAACTAAGCTAGGTTTAAACAGTTTTTCAGTGATCTCCAAAGGGATGGGCAGAGTATTTGTACGGACGCCAGCACATCAAGTTACTACAATCTGTCAAATTTCTTTAATAGATTTTCAACTTTATCACTAAAGCATTAAGGTTCAAGGTTGATTGGGAAAATTTGACAGTTTCGGGTAGCTTGACCTGCTGGCGTCTGTACTAACACATTTAGCCGTTATATGATTAATTCTTACATATTCCTTTTTTCTTACGACGGTCTTTTATTCAATAAAATGTTTACAAATATTGAATAAAGTAGGCACTCGAATTTTATTAACAAACGCTGCTTAATATAAGAAAGTTAATAAAATAACAGTACGTAAGCTAGTTATTCCAATTTCAAAATACAAAAATTCAAATTCGGAACTTTGGAATTCGGCCTCGGTGTCGGCGGTCAACATGCTCGTTGCTCGGGCGCAAGGCGCCACTCACTCAACATAGGGTTGCCTACTAAAAAAATAAACAAACCTTAGAATAATGATTTGACATGATTTTTTTTTTTTTGAAAGGCGTTGTGCTGGTAAGTATACACCATACTCTATCCTCTAGAGTTCCGCAGTTTTTTTTTGTGACGTTTTTTCTTTAAGTACCAAAGTAATTTCTTAAAACATGGTACTCGGTAAAACAAAATAAGTACATAAGAAATTAATACATAAGAGGAAGGTTGAAAGTGGCACCGGTAGCTAAAAAGTTGTGTGCAAAGCGGTTGTCATGGGCATGTGATGCAGAGGAATGAGGAAAATCTTGTGGGGAAAGTTTTGACTATGAATATCGATGGCTCACGACATGGACTTTTTCACATCAGAGCCACGTCGTATAGAGACAGACCAAATGTTTTTCAATATTTTTTCTTTTGTTTTTAGGGCAGCCCTACACCAACCTACTCAAACTACGGTCAAGCTTGACGCCTGTCGGTTGAACAGCAGATCACATATCGCTACACACGTCCACGTAATTATATGCGGTGACGATATATTGTTAGTTCTGCTTAGCATAATAATAGTTATTAATGATAGCTGCAATATTATCTGTGACAACGGTTTTGTAGTTAATCTGACGATACTGCATTTGTTTGGACTGTGCGCCGATCGATCATGGTAAAAAGTATTACATGAAAGCGATAAGAACTGCAACTAAATCTGTTCATCCGTTTAGGAGTCACGATGCCATAGACGGGCACACAAACAGAGGACGAGGAGGTCTACTACGAAGAGCAAAGTGCGAATGATCGGATCGGACCGACACATGGCCGAACCGAATATTATTGAAAAATGCGAAAAATGTTCGGACCGGCTCAGTTGGGTCGAGACCATAGTCAATATTCGAAAGAGTGTATGAGTGTAAGATCGAGACCGACCGAACCAAATAGTAACTTCGTAGCAGGAAACGGCCGAACTTTCGGCCGATACCACTGGAGTAGGCCCCCTGGCCCGGGTCGACGGCGCGTGGTGATCCACGCGCGCCTCAAAGAGATCTCAGCAGTAACTGATGGGGTCCGCTAGGGCCGATGCCTGCTAGGGTCGCGGGTTGTTCGAAAGAGTTACCGTGGCCCCTGTCACAGGCAACTGAAGGAACAAGGGTGGGTTTTAGAAAGTAAAAGTCTGACATGCCCTCCCGCTCCACCCAGAGCGGAGAAGGTATTTGATGACTTCTCACCCAATAAAAAAAATGCACACAAACAGAAATATATAGTCCTCCAGACTGTATTTCGGTCTTGGCAGCCAATCTCAACGAAGACCAACCTACTAATCTACGCGGGAGATATTATAGTGCACAAGTGTGTGCGGACAGACACAAGTGCACTCTCTCTCTTCCCTCACCCTCACTGTCGCAGGCCGCCCAAACTCCGGGAAGTTACTAAAAAAATCCTAATGGAAAAACTCAATAACACTTTTCCCGACCGGGGAATAGAGCCCAGGTGTCTACTCCTAAGGGGTATCGGCCGAATGTTCGGCCGTTTCCTGCTACGAAGTTACTATTTGGTTCGGTCGGTCCCGATCTTACACTCCTACACTCTTTCGAATATTGACTATGGTCCCGACCCAACTGAGCCGATCCGAACTTTTTTCGCATTTTTCAATAATATTCGGTTTGGCCATGTGTCGGTCCGATCCGATCATTCGCACTTTGCACTTCGTAGTAGACCCCCAGGACCTCACGCTCAGCAGTCACGCTTGCGGCCATGATACCCAAAGTGCCATAGAAAGGCAAACAAACGGGAAGATATACTAACACTTATAGCACCCTTCTTTTCTGTCGAAAGTCTAAAATTTTAGAACAAAGTAAAATATTCCGTCGACTCACGAGCCAAGTCTTTCCAGATTTGGATAAATATTTATATTTTACTAAATAAATAGTGACAATAACTTATATGTGTGGTGCAAACTGTTAATATAAGTTGGACATAAATAAATAAATAAATAAATGAACAATCTTACAGAAATTTGAGGAGTATTTACAGAGATACTCCACAACCTCAATATTTTTGGCAATATCGACATTCTACCAGTTTTCCGACTTTCGGGATTCTTCTTCTATATAGAGTATCGATGGCCAAAAGTTCAGTCATGTTTGACCCAAAATTGAGCTGCCCGCAATTCTTACTGATTCTGACTGCCCGCAACAGCTATCATAACAACCTACATTTTCAATTTTCAGAAGACCACAGCCCGATAGGCCCAGATAGAAGACCCTCAGTCCTTGAGTCCTGTCAGAACTTCGTGGGACAGGCCTTAGCGGTTGATATCTTGATAGTCAGTTCACAGTTTAAACGCTGGACTATTACCGATATCAACTAGCTTTTAATAGACCTCATTTAGAAGCCAATTAAACCATTAGAATAAGCACTTACAGCTGATCAAATAAACAAGTAATAAAAATAAGAAATATTCGGCGCATGAGTGTTGAACTAGCTTGAGATGACATTGAGACGTCGAGCGGAGGTCGGTGGCTGATCGATTAGACGTTTGATCTGAATAGTTTAAACGGGTTAGGGTTCCGCAGGGGAAATGGAAAAACGGTAAAAAGATGGGCCAATGTAGATATTTCTACAGGATCGCTTCTCGAAGTTGTGAAGGATTATATCTACCTTTTTTTTTTTTTTTTTTTTTTTTTTTTTTTCCCTGAGAAATTGAGAAATGCTTTATGCATGCCCGCTCGCTCGGGGGACGAGACGGGGTATGTGGGACTCCTGTCGAAACCGCGCCGACAGTATACCCACTAAAACTCAGCGGTGTTCCCACGTCGCCGTGATGGGAGGGCCGTGGGAAACCGGCTCAGCCTTTACTTCCACAGCCCTCCCGGCGCATGCCCGCCTAGCTGGCGGGCCCCGCATGCCCCCCTGGCTGGGGGGCTACGGGAATGGCCGGGAACACCTGGCCATTCCCGTCCGACACTGGTGGAGGTCTGTGCAATACAGGCAAGGGTGCCCCCGCACCCGTTGCCTGCTGGCCTCCACCTGGGAGGAGTCGGAGATGACCGTCAAACTGACGTCTTCTTCGACCCCTCCTCCGCCTTCGGAGCGCCGCCGCGTGAGGGTCGTCCTCCCGCGTGCGCTCCGCCGCCTCCTTCTGCGACATGACGTGTTCGCAGAAGGAGGCGACTGCCGCCCAGGACCCCTCATCCACCAGCATGGCGTTAACCAGACCGGGGAGTGAGAGGTCCTGTCCGATCACCGCAATGAGACTGCGGCGCGGCTCGGACCACGACGGGCACACCTCGAGGGTGTGCTGCGCCGAGTCCTCCGCCGCGCCACAGTCGTGGCACGACGGCGTCTCCTCCCGTCCGATCCGGTGCAGGTACGATCCGAAACAACCGTGTCCGGACAGCACCTGCACCAGACGGAACGAGAGGAACCCATGCGACCGCTCGAGCCAGTCTCGCAGGACCGGCCCAAGCGCGTCGATGGTTCGGCGGCCGAAGGCTGCGGTGGCGAGGTCCGCCGTCCAATGGACGACGATGGCATCCCTCGCCTCCCGCCGGACGGCCTCCCGCTCTTCCGGGGCGGGGCGTTCTCCTCTCGCCCTCCGCCCCGCCGTCCATTCGTACACTCTGGCGAGCACCCACGCCTCGAGCTCCCAAGGCGGGGTGCCGGCCAGAGCGCAAGCTGCAGCGGAGCCCACCGTGCGGTAGGCCCGCGCCACCCGCTGAGCTATGGCCCTTTGGGGTGCCCGAGGATTATATCTACCTAGCGCAAGTAATCCAGCTCGGTAGACACAACTTTAGACAGAAACTTTAGATAGAAGCCGACAAAAGGATCCAGTTGGGTTGGGCAGCATTTGGAAAACTCCGTCAAGTTTTCTCGTCGCCTATCCCGCAGTGTTTGAAGACTAAGGTCTTCAGCCAGTGCGTCCTCCCCGTCATGACATATGGTGCCGGAACGTGGACACTGACGGTCGGGCTGGTCCACAAATTCAAGGTGGCTCAGCGCGCTATGGAGCGAGCTATGCTCGGAGTTTCTTTGAAGCATAAAATCAGGAATGAAATTATCCGAAAAAGAACCGTTGTTACCGACATAGCTTGCAGAGCAGATGGTCGCTGAGATGAGATTGCGACTAGATTTTGAACGTATTTAATTGACCTTCTGGATATGACTGGTACCAGATCGGAACGCTATAACTACATTTGTTGGCTCGATATGAGTCGTGCAAACGTGTAACTGAGCACCAATTTAAGCAAAGATTTTAATTAGACAGATGATTTACCGAACTTCTGTAAAATGAAGTTCTCAGTGTTGTGTGGAGGTCCATGGAGAAGAACTATTATGAATCTCGCAGAGGAAGAGCTAGCTTGCTTCGTGATTTCCTGTTTTGTACGGCCTGAAGAATATAATAGAATACTGTTTATTATGTAGGTACACGATGCAACGCGTTTATTAAGCTCCAATATTCGACGCCCAAAGCAAATGCAAAACAAATCTCTTGTGTAGGACAACGTTGAACAAAACAAGCAAATCGAAACATTTTATGTCCGCACGAAACGGCGGAACCTACCCAAAAATTAGACCACAAAAACATTAACATGACAGGTTTTTAAAATACAGATAAGCCAATAATTGATTAGCGCAATGGTTTTGGCGACTATCTATTTGTTAGCCACGGGCTAGGTCAGCTGTGAGTCAATAGGTCCCAGTTTTCCATAGAATGGAACGTGGTCCTTTAGGCTATGTGATATCGTGATTTCCTATATTTACTTCCTGTGTTGTAAGGGGCTTGTGGCTAAGTAATAACAGCTGCACGGGTCGATCGATCTGGTTAGGCTACGCTTGCCGCGGTTGGTCCGTGGATGTGTGACCATCTTTACATACCAAGACCCCTCCCTGCTTCGGAATTGGTCCCGGCTGTCATTTGTAGATCTTTGACAGTCGTTACGGATCGTTAGAAGCCCGAAAGTATGACAACCAATCTTACCAAGGGGTACTCAGTAACTGGGTTGTGGAGGTCAGATAGCAGACGCTTCATGTAAAGTACTGGTATTCAGCAGCATCCAGTTAGACTGAAAACCGACCCTAACATAGTTGGGAAAAGGGTAAGCCGATGATGACTTCCTGTGTTGTAAAGATATTTGCTGCCAGGCAGAGGTTAAAATAAGGGGCTCGTGGCTAAATAATAACAGCCACACGGGTCGATTGAATACGCTTATGTTGTTAATAGCTGCGCCCCGCGGTTTCACCCGCATAAGTTACGATCCCGTGGGAATATCGACATAAAAAGTATTCTATTTGTTAATAAATTTGTTGTTATTTCACTTTCTTGTCGCGGTCAGTTCGTGGATGGGTGACCGTTAATTACAAATATTGACACCCCTCCGTGCCTCGGAAAGCACGATAAGCCATTGGTCCTGGCTGTCATTCGTAGATCTCTGACAACACGGTTTACGGGAACTCAGAAGCTCAAAATTGTGACAACCAGTCTTGCCAAAATGTATCGTGTTACCCAGTCGCTGGTTGTGGATGTCAGTAGGCGTGTTAGGTGTGTAGGCGGTCGCTCCAAGTAAAATAATGGTATTCAGCTGCATCCGGTGAAACTGGATGCTGATTTCAACATCTTTGGGATCAAGCACAAGGCACAAATGATGACATGTGGCAATGTGCTGTGTTGGAAGAGGAACCACCTCTGTGGCCATTGGGCAGATCTAATGGCGTAACAATAAGGGATGCAGAAATGTTTAATCCGGATCCGTGAGGACAGTCAGCTAGTGCCTTATAAAAGAGGAATGTAGGTGCACGAACTGATTAATTTTGACACTACCCCAGAACGAGGGTAATTACTTAAATATACTGTGGTAATGTTTTTATTTCATTAGGTACCTACTTAGTTAGTTAACTAGCTAATGAGAGAGCCTGCAGGCTAAAGTAATGAAAGAGAAGTCTTTTAGAGATCCCGTCGCCCCCGTAACGGGGCGAGGCGAGCGGTACCGGGGCTTTGCCCCCCGGCCGCAGAGTACCATACGGTGGCCTGTAACAACAGGCCTCTCGTTGGGATGGCGACTTGGCCGCAACTCACGCGCACAACTCACGCGCGTCCATGTGAGTGATTGCTATGTGTTTTTTTGTAGGCACGTCGCGACGCCGACTCACAGCGCCGCTTTCTTCACGACACCTCGGCGGTCTGTCCCCGTCAGGTGAGACCCCCCAGTTATGTGGTTAGAGCGTTTTTATAGATAGCTACCGCTATATCGCTAAAGTTCGTTTTAAATCCCAGATACTAATCTGACATTTAAGTCTTTTGGATTTGCGTTTTTTAGTATAGAAAGACAGTACACGTGTCAAATTAGTATCTGGGTCTAAAAAACGAACTTTACTCTTCAAGAAATTATAAAATAATGCTCTATAAGCCTTTAACTAGCCTACACTGTCCCCCTCCTGGGCAAAGGCCTCCCTCCACTCCTTCCATTCTTTCGCGAACCCGCGCTTTCTCCTTCCAATTTTGACGGACACTACCTACGGTCGCCATCGACGCCTCCGTACCACGCGCTTACGTCTTCCGACGCTAATAAATTGTAAATCCGTAATTTGCTGTAATACTAGTTTGTAAATATATTTTAAGATAACATTTTAAGGGCTGTGGATTGAATAATAAAGAATAAAAAAATAAGTAGGTTAGTAGAACGGTGAGAAACGGTAAAAATGCAATGTCAATGTTGCAAAGTTGATTCTTGCAAGGAACTTTCTACCAGAAAGAGTTCACTTATTTTTACTTTTCTTTTTCTTCTCTTCAAAACTATTAGATTTATTCAGCTTCTAATAGCTCTTGTAGTAGTCTTGTAGGTACATACCTAATCGTTTATCAAGGCACGTTGTAATTTCTAAAATCAGTATATTTCTTTGCTAAAAAGATGTGGTTTCATGAGATAAAAAATACGTGGATCGATATCAAACGTCAAAATAGTGTCATTTGATCTTGACATTTCGTAATTTTGTTTTGTTTGGACCGAAAAAGATAAACTGTTGGTTATTTTTGTGAATAAAATGCTGTAAATGTATTTTGCATTTACAAAAGAGTGGTTTGTAAGACAGTGCACGTGTAAGATACAAAATGAGTAACATTTATATCCAAGAACCGCCAGCATTAGGCAAGGTAAATATGAGTTAGACTTTCATGAATAATTCTTGAGTTTCACTCTATTTTACCCTATTTCATTCCATCGTTACGTTGTATAGAGGAGGATATGTGTTTTTATTTTCTTTTTTCCTGTATTTTCCATTATATTCATTCAAATAGTTGCATTAAAAGTGTTAACTGTATACACAGGATATATTTTCTATCATACATTGCTCATTGATAAAGTGCGTTCCTAATGCTTTTAAAACGTTTATCAGTTTATCACAGTCTATACTCATTATTAGAATATCCCTTACATATCACTGGCAAGTTACATTTTAATGTGTTTATATTTTGTTGTTTTGTATGTTTTTGTCCCATACAATTTGACCAATAACAATAAAATATTGAAGACAAGCGTAATAGTTTACATGACATAACACCACGATTGGTTTCCACGAAGGGTTAGGCAGAGGTATACCTATAGTACACCCACATTTCGCCAGTTAGGTTTAAGTCCCATGTAATAGGGGGCGAGCCGATTGCCATCAACCTATGCACTAATTCAGACACCAGAATGCCAATTCTCGTAATTTAAAACGTTCAAAATCTAGTCGCAGTCTCATCTCGGCAACAAACAAATGTCAAAAACTTGTCAAAATGTAGGGAAATTTGAAGTATTTTCTGACAGATTGAGACTGAGATCAGACTGTGAGCGTTCTTAAAATTACGAGAATTGCCCCTCTGGCTGCTAATGAGAAATTCCAGATAGAAAAACCGAATAATACATTTCTCAATCTGGGAATTAAATGCAGGACCTTATGCTCAGCAGTAGCGTTTGCAACCACTACATGACTACACCAACAAAACAGTACTTAATAGTTTATTATCCTATAATTTCAGGTACTATTAAAAACAACAGCAGGAGAGATAGATATTGAACTATGGACGAAGGAGGCTCCGAAGGCTTGCCGAAACTTCATACAGTTGTGTATGGAAGGATATTACAATGGTGAGCTATAAATTTGTATTTCAGGAAACCATAAAAACAATAAAGCCCTGTGTAAATGATGATAATTGTGGGGATCACTGACATCTAGCACACTGCCTTTATTCTTATTTATTTGTGATTGGCACTTTATTGTCTTTTGCTCCACACTAGGAATTACTGCTGTATCATGGGTGCGTTTACAAACATTTAAACACACATACACAAACAGCCAGAACCAGAACAACTACCTGTAGGCAATACAAATATTTGTTCAGTGCGGCGCAGCAGTCGATCGCTCAGCCTCTGCGCCAACCGAGTCGTCAAATTAAATTAAATAATTTTACCAAGGGGTATCATATTACCCAGTAACTGGGTTGTGGAAGTCAGATATGGAGTAGTTTAACCGGTTGAATGCCATAATTACGGAAACAATTAAAAAGCCATTGTCTCTCATGGATGACGACCCCAAAATAGTTGGGAAAAGGCTAGGCAGATGATGTGTCTCTCATGAATCCACGTTCCAGCACATAAAGGGTTAATGTAAAATACTGGTATTCAGCTGCATTCTGGTGAGACTAGAAGCCAACCCCAAGTTCCATAGTTGGAAAAAGGCTAGGCAAATGCCTTTGACCCATTAAAAAAAAAAAATGTTTACTAACTTGGGTTTCACCCCATTTCTAGCCATATTCTCTTTGACTCAAACCGTCAATTGTTTTTTACAAACTGTTGGATAAATTCTCATTTTTTTTTATTCTTTTCCAGGAACAATATTCCACAGGGTGGTGCCAGAGTTCATAGTGCAGGGTGGTGACCCAAACGGTGATGGGACAGGCGGAGAGTCTATCTATGGTGCACCTTTCAAGGTATGTTACACTGATGTATTGGCGGATAGACCAATGTTTTTAACTGTTTGACTATTATTATAATACTCTGAAAAAACAGTTTTTGGATGCCATCAAAATGGTATAAAAAAGTTGTAAACTTTTTTGCAGTATTCTTGAAAAATTGCCTCACTCTAAGAATTCTGCTGCAGGTATTATTAGATTTCTAAGGCCTGATTCCATAGTCAGATATCTTTTATCCGTGGAATAAAATTGACGTCTGACCGTTCTAGTATAGAAAAAGCGGCCAAGTGCGAGTCGGACTCGCCCATGAAGGGTTCCTTAGCAGCAAATTGCGGTTTACGATTTATGACGTATTTAAAAAAAAAATTACTTACTAGATCTTGCTCAAAACAATTTTCGGTGGAATTTTATCATTATCTTATTTTAGAAGTTACAGGGGGGGGGGGGGGACACATTTTGCCACTTTGGAAGTGTCTCTCGCGCAAACTATTCAGTTTAGAAAAAAATGATATTAGAAACCTCATCAATATCATTTTTGAAGACCTATCCATAGATACACGTATGGGTTTGATGAAAAAATATTTTTGAGTATCAGTTCTAAGTATAGGGAACTCCCAAAATTCATTGTTTTTTTTTTCTATTTTTGTGTGAACATCTTAATGCAGTTCACAGAATATGTCTACTTACCAAGTTTCAACAGTATAGTTCTTATAGTTTCGGAAAAAAGTGGCTGTGACATATGGACGGACAGACAGACAGACATGACGAATCCACAAGGGTTCCGTTTTTTGCCATTTGGCTACGGAACCATAAAAACTGTCAAAATTCAAAATTTATTATCAGGATAGGACTTATTCTAGGTATAAAAGTTTGGTGAAATGCGCCCTAAGCTGATTTACACTGTCCATGCAAAAAGATTTTTCATGGATTTTGCAAATATTTATAATATTTATTTTTATATTGCTCTCTCTCTCCATACTATCTTTAAGGTTGGGCTCTGCATAATAAGCCATTTTCAAGATTTCAGTAGGTTATAAGAAACTTTTCTCAGATGATTCATTAATCAAAAAATCAAAATCAAAAGTCATTTATTCAAATTAGGCTGAGAATCCCGCCCGCCCTTCACCACTTCCTAGTGCTATCGCTGGGAAGAAGTGGCGCAACAAACTCCCCAGCTGCACAGCTGTCTGTTCTGTGTCTGATTGATTGAGTTGAATTTTTCTTTAATTAACAGGATGAATTTCACTCCCGTCTCCGGTTCAACCGCCGGGGGCTGGTGGCCAGTGCTAATGCTGGTAAAGATGACAATGCCTCACAGTTCTTCTTCACCCTCGCTCCTACACCGGAGCTGCAGAACAAACATACTATCTTTGGGAAGGTTACTGGTTTGTACCACTTTCAAAAACAGCTTTATTGATATAATGCTCGGAGAATACCCAGTGGACTTTAAAAAACATACATACTGAATTTAATATGCGGTTTTAATACAGAGCCATCTAGTATAAGTTTTTAGAAGCTCTCATAAAGTTGTCGCCATCTTGTATTTTCATTTTGAACGCACCCTCGAAAACCATGAAAACTATCCCACAGAAGCAAAAAAAAAAAAAAACAATTTTCTTTCGAGAAAATCTCAAGGAGGCACCGCTGGAGGATAACGTCTTTTTGTTACCTGACGATTTTTTCCTACCTCCAGATTACTCCTTCCACAAGCCGTGTTAAAGAGCTTCGTTCCAAAAACCAGTCAGAAAATAATACTTTCTTTATTCCCAAACAGGAGAAACGATATACAACGTCCTAAAACTCTCTGAGGGTCTGATAGGCCCGGATGACAGGCCCGACCATCCTCACAAGATCACCAGCACTACGGTGCTGATCAACCCGTTCACTGACATCGTGCCGCGGGTACAAGAGATCCAGGAAGACGAGAGGCCGAAGAAAAAGAAGAGGGAACGGCAGGGTGTTAAGTAAGTGATATTTATTAATACTATAGGTAAGAGCTGCTCTCAAAACGGTGAAGGAAAACATCGTGAGGAAACCGGCATGTCCTAGAACCAAACATTCGAAGATATATGACTTCTACGCACTGGGCCCACGTGGTAGATTATAGCCGACTCCCTCTCGTAGAGAGGAAGCCTGTGTCCCAGCAGTGGGAACGCTATAGGCTGCTGTGTCTGCTGTCTGTACTGGTCCCGAAAAACTGTTATGCCTACCCATCAATAACCAGTGTGTTGTTACAGCATCTTTTTAACACCCTCTGGGTGTTTGTCTTTGCCATCACTGATATCGCCCTTTTCTAACAAAAACCCTCTCCACCAGAAACTTTGGCCTCCTTTCCTTCGGCGAGGAAGCTGAGGAAGACGAGGGAGAAGCTCAAGAGTACCGCGGCAAGCCAAAGTCTACCCACGACCTGCTGCAAGACCCCAAGCTCAGCAATAAGACTGCTGCAGGTAAGAATCAAACAAACTAACCCTCATTCTGAGGCTGTTGGATTAATCTCGACTAATTAATGTCAGACTAATTTTATTATTTACTAGCTTTGCCCGCGACTTTGTCCGCGTGGATTTCGGAAACCAATAATGTGTCTCTACAAATTATTTTTCTAAAATAAAAGAAGCCTGTGTTACTCCTCATAACATCAGCTATCAGCCAGTGAAAGTCCCGTCAAAATGTCCGTCAAGTTTGCAAAGCTTATTCCTCGAAGCGTGGTTTTGAAAGACAACTTATACCCTGTCCATTGGGTTAACTTTTTTTTGACAGCTGTCTTAGAACATACATATTCCGGATAACGTAAAAGTAAACTGCCTTATCTTATTTAATTATCTTATCTATGGCTTCTTACAGACATTATAATACCGTACGTGTATCAATCAATGTATTGTGTGTTGCTGCAATCACTAGTTCCATCTGTCAAAAAACGGTTTACCTAATGGACAGGGTATACCTGTTATTCTTCGATTTTATACTCGGAGTAACAAGAATCTTATTTAATCTGCAAATCGATTAATCTACTGTCTGCTGTCTTCCTAGGCAGGTATTATGTTGTTTTATCAAAATAATAAAAACCATGATTTTCTATGTGATTAAAATACAGATAAAATTAAATAAACTGAAAAATCATGGGTAAACATTTTTATAATTTTTGATCAGCAAATCTGTCTTCTCCTTTCTTTTAGAGTTAGAACAAGAAGCAGAAGAGGCTCAGAATAAAGAATTAACACAAGAAGAGCAAGAAGAGAAGTTAAAAGAAACTGCAGCAGCAGTAACCAACATAAGAGATAAACTAAGCTCTAAGAAGCGAGGCAAGAGTCCAGAAGGAGACAACAAGAGGCAGAAGACAGAAGAGAGTAGGAAAGAAGAGTTTAAGAAGCCAGAAGAGAAGGAAGTCTCTGAAGATAGTGACAGTTCGGAAGCAGAAGAGTATTATATTGGAAAGGAGAGAGATGATGCTAGGAAAAAGGAAAAGTGAGTATTTTAAGTTGAAACTTCGAAATCCTAGATAAATAATTACCAAGTTTTGGAACTATAAACTCTGAGTCATATGCTACAAAGTTCAAATTACATTACATAACGCTAGAGAGGTGTTTGAGTGGCAAATAATGTAGTTTGTAACGGTTGTAAGGCTTGTGGCTTAGTAACAGCCGTACGGGTCGAACGATCAGGTTAAGCTACGCTAGCCGCGGTTGGTCCGTGGATGGGTGACCATCTTCACATACTAACGTCCCTCCATGCCTCGGAAAGCACGTTAAGCCGTTGGTCCCGGCTGTCATTCGGAGATCTTTGACAGTCGTTACAACCAGTCTCGAAAGTCTGACAGCCAGTCTTACCAAGGGGTATACCCGGGTAGTACCCGGTAACTGGAAGGTCAGATAGGCAGTCGCTCCGTGTAAAATACTGGTATTCAGCTGCATCCGGTTAGACTGGAAGCCTACCCCAACATAGTTTGGAAAAGGGTAGGCAGATGATATTAACTGCGGCATCTTAGATAATTACCAAGTTTTGGAACTATAAACTCTGAGTCATATGCGATAACGTTCAAATTACATAACATAACGCTAGAATAGTGATTGAGTGGCTATTAATGCAATTTGTAATGGTTGTAAAAATACTCTTAACGAAGCCGAGAGCTGATTAAAGTCTATTCAAACTAATGTTACAAATTGATGTTATTTCAAGTTAAACAAATATCAACTTTATTTTAATGGAATTTAAGTTGATTTCAGAGTGACTAGCACTCTTGAAAAGTTATAAAAATGTTTGAAGTTGTAGCGTAAACTGAACTTTATTGTGTAGGAATTAAAGTTATTTTTCCATAAACTCATGTTTGTTTACATTTTTGGCAAATAAATCGCGAATGCAGATTACATATAATATTTTATACCATTACAGGGAAAGAATCCAAAATGAAATAAAGCTGCTACGCAAAGAAATGAAGAATTCTAAAGAAGAGAAAATAAAAGAACAAACTCTCAAAGAGGAGAGTGCTAAAGAAGAAGCGAAAGACGCTAAGAAGGCAGAAGAAGACAATGAAATGTACAAGAAGTACGTTGAAGAACAGGAGAAGTATCGGAAGATGAAGGAGAAATTGCCTAAGAAGGGGGCAGCCAGGTAAATACAATTTACATTACTAAATTCTGTTTTCATATATCTCAAGTCTCAAAATTTGTTTATTTTTTTTTTAATTTGGCAACCAATCCTAAGTTACGAGGGGCTTGTGGCTAAGTAATAACCACCGCACGGGTCGATCAATCAGGTTAAGCTACGCTTGCCGCGGTTGATCCATGGATGGGTGACCATCTTCACATACCAAGACCCCTCCGTGCCTCGGTAAGCACGTTAAGCCGTTGGTCCCGGCTGTCATTCGTGGATCTTTGACAGTCGTTACGGGTCGTCAGTAGCCCGAAAGTCTGCCAACCAGTCTTACCCATCTATAGGTATCGTATTACCCAGTAACTGGATTGTGGAGGTCAGATAGGCAGTCGCTCCATGTAAAATACTGGTATTCAGCTGCATCCGGTTAGACTGGAAGACGACCCCAACATAGATGGGTAAAGGTTAAGCAGAGACTTATACCTGATGGGGATGACTTACACCTTAACAATATTATAAAAACAAAGTCTTATTACACCACGAAATCTAACTTTAGTTGTAGCTTCAACCTTTGAGCCAGTGGCGCCGATTCCCTTGTTCACAAACTAAACTAAATTTAAGTTCAGTGCATCTTTTTCTTTCTATTTCGATAAGAAAAGGACAGAAGATAAATATTAGTTTAGTCCTGTCAAATTAAGACGCTCCATAGACAAATTAGACGTGATTAAAAACGTGGCTACTAAAAATACATCCATTTACGTCAGGCGCTGACTAATTTGAAAGGATTAAACTAATATTTATCTTCTGTAATTTCTTAATGAAATAGAAAGAAAAAGATGCACTGAATTAAATTTAGTTTAGTGTGTGAACAAGGGAATCGGCGCCAATATTTATATTTCGGACTTTATTTCGACTTAGGCAAAGTTCTTAATACTAATAAAATGACAATTTAGCTCAAACTCAAACTCAAATCATTTAACATAACACATCACATAATTAGCCTATAATGTTCCCACTGCTGGGACACAGGCCTCCTCTCTGTGAGAGTGATTTCAAATCATTTATTTCAATTAAACCATTTACAGGCACTTCTGAATTATCAAAAAAAAAAAAAAAATGACGGCTTTACACCGAACTAAGCCGTCATTTTTGTATAAAGAACTACATTTCTATAACAGTTGGGTTCTTAATTCAATAACTGGCGCGGTGGTTTAAACCTAAAGAAAAACCACAGATTTATAAACTAAAGGGAGATATGCCAATGGGGCGTGGCGCGTGCGAACAATGTATGCACAAAAGAGAAATAAACGCGGGCGCCGTTGATTTGTCAATAAGAATTGTCAATGTAGTTGTGTGTTTTAACTCAAGCGTTACGCGATTGGCTCGCGTTGAGTGTGGTGACTATTATAGTGTGAGTGAGCGCGTGTTCGTATTGTAGTGCATATGTAGTTGAAGGCGACAGCCGGACTCGAACAGTTGGGCAGCCACACCATATCTCCCTTTAGTTTATAAATCTGTGAGAAAAACCTTGTTTGTAATAAGGGGGATAGAGTCAGGTCTGATGTCCGTTAGTGTGCGGTTGTAACTGGAGAATTACTTATTACGGAACATGGCTGTTTTTTTTTTGTTGTTAGAATTTAATTATTGGTCGCTGTAGGTCAATTAAGAAAAATATTAGAGGTTTAATTTTTTAGAGCAGTGGTAACGGCCGCGACTTACGTCTTGTAGGTCCTAGGTTCGAACCCAGATAGGCGCTTTACTTTATGTAAATTATTTCATCACCACTGCTCTCAAAACGGTGAAGGAAAACATCGTGAGGAAATCGGCATGTCCTAGAACCAAAAATTCGAAGACATGTGACATCTACCAACCCGCACTGGGCCCGCGTGGTGGATTATGGCCTACTCCCTCTCATCGAGAGGAAGCCTGTGTCCCAGCAGTGGGAACAGGCTTATTATGAATTAATTTTTTTAGGAGATTTTTTTATTCCATTCACGTCGAGAAATATGAAAAACTAATAACTAAAAAAAATTAATTCTATTAAACTCTTGCGTTGCCTGTTACAAATAATTTCAATTATATTTGTACGTACTTTGGCGATTTCAAGTACTTAGAGTATTTTCATCTCGCGCACGCTTCACTTGTAGTTATCAAGTGTACAAACACGCTGTGATTGTGTGTGTAAGCGCAGCAGCTCTCAGTACCGTCCGAGACAATGGCGAAGTCGGAAGTGTGTGTGTGTGTGTCGCTACTCGTCCTCACGTACACATTCACATCGTGTTTGTACACTTGGCTACCACAAGTAAACCGCGTGTCGCTTCGTGAGATAAAAATACTGTAACTTTGAACTATTTCACGATTTAATGACACGCGTAAGTTCTTTTTATCGCCGTTGGTTATATTGAGTAAAAAAAGATGGCGCTTAGCTCAATATTATTTTATGTGCTGAAGTGAAAAGTGTAACATTACATAATAATAACACCCTCCCGACCGATTTCGGTCACGGTGGCCAATCTCAACGGAGATTAGCCAGGTTCGCAGGAGATATTATAGTGCACAAGTGTGTGCGTAAACACAGGTGCACTCTCTGTTCCTTTACTCTCATAGTCCGATGGGTACATTACATACCTACATGGGATATATGCGTCCAAGACTATTTATAACTAGCTGCGCGCTGCGGTTTCACTCGCATAAGTTTCGATAACGTGGGAATATCGGGATAAAAAGTATCCTATGTGTTAATCCTTGTTATAAACTAGCTGTATGCCAAATTTCATCCAAATCCGTTCAGTCGTTTTTACGTGAAATAGTAACAAACATCCATCCATACAAACTTTTGCGTTTATAATATTACTAGCTGCGCCCCGCGGTTTTACCCGCGTAAGTTTCGATCCCGTGGGAATATCAGGATAATAAGTATCCTATGTGTTAATCCTGGTTATAAACTATACGTGTGCCAAATTTCATCCAAATCTGTTCATTAGTTTCGGCGTGAAAGAGTAACAAACATCCATCCATCCATACAAACTTTTGCATTTATAATTTTAGTAGGCTAGTAGGATGTTGTTAAGTGTGCTCAAGACGCAAGAATCTCTAACCCGAGACCGTCTTTCAGAAACGGACGCCCCAAGCCGACCCGAAAATTAATCCGAAGAAAACCCTGGGTTAAAAACCTTTACGAAAACCGAGAGTACCCGGACAACCACACCGACCGAAAATTCCTTCAAGAGCTCCGCAAAAACTTGAACATTAAAAAAGGTACCTTACCCGAAGCTATACAAGGCTCATTTCGCGTTGTACTAAGACTATGTATATGTATTTTGTACGCTGTCATTTTCGTGTATATGTATAACGATTGGGTGCATACATATACTATTATATATACATCTATTATTACCACATTACTCAGTTATTTACTGTATATAACATTTGCAGGAAGCGCTGTACTAAGGCATTTGAAAACTGTACTAGTATACGTCACTATAGGATACCTCCTATCTCCTATACTACATACATTGACTGACACGGTCAGTACTGATACTATATATGCTTGGGCAGTGATAATGATGGTTATACACATGATTTTCTTCGACTACAATGTACCTGCTGCTTTAGTATCAAATTCTCTATCAATAAACGCGGCCATTTTTGCCTCAGTCTGCCTAGTATCAAGATTATCAACGCCCTTCGATGCTTTTGTCTTACTAACAATATCTGTTATTCTGTTTGTCCTAAGTCCACAGTTGTTTAAGTCAATTTTACACACGAAGTTATTTAATTTAATATATTTTTTCACTCTCATACTGACGATAATATGTTTGTATTCTGTGTCGAACACTTTGTTATGTTATTTTATATTAATAGTTTTTATTTTGAGCGGGTATTGTCCGTTCTTTTTCGTTTATTGGCAGAAGTATAAGGACAATAAGTATGGACCTTGGGACGAGGCTGTTATCAATGATTCTGATGATTTGGAAGAATGTTTGTATGTTGCATAATCAGCCTCTGACGTTCCCACTGCTGGGACACAGGTCTCCTCCCTGTGGGAGGGAGTGGGCCGTAAACGCGCCAGCCCAGTGCGGGTTGGTAGATGTCACATGTCTTCGACATAAAAAGTAGAAATTAAATATCTACTTTTAATTAATTTTTAGTTAATTTATTTATATTGCGCGTGAGCACATTAGTATCGTAAGCAATGCTAATAATATTGGTCCTGTTAATTTTACTAGTAATTGTAATATCGTAATTTTTATTATGTTTATGAAAGTTTTATTCCAGGCATACTGCCAGTACCTATGATATCTTGCGTTTATTGTATTTACTATTTTTATTTAATAATATTTGTAAAATGTTACATTAGAAACATTACCCTCCTTTTAGGCTCCGCCGTAGTCGGGTAAAAAATAGACGGTTCAAGCTAGCAGAGGTAAAAAACATAACATTATTTAATTTAATAAATATGATAACTATTTTATGTATTTTTATGTACGGTCGCCAAAGAAGATAAGTAACCAGGGTCGTTGGATATAATTGAAGATTAGTACGAAACCGATGGATATTTTCGAATGAAAATTAATTAAATTAAGAGAAAATAAACAGTTTATTTATCAAATTAAATTTCATTCGAAAACATCCATTGATTTCTTAGTAAACTTCAACTATATCCGACGACCCTGGTTACTTATCTCTTTTGGTGATTGTACTCTATGTATACTTAAAGAGCCCATTCTGGGCCAGAGGTCGTCCCTCCAGTATCCCTCTTTACTAGAGGCCACAGTGGAGAGACCCGCGGACGGGCTTGGTGTGGACTTACCCTGCCACCAAGCAGGTAGAAGAAGGAAAGATAAAGTGCAACTAAATTGTGGTGAACGTTCAGGAGGTAATCATAGTCACCGGCCAAGTGCGTGCCGGAACCACGCACAATGAAGGTCTGCGTAGCTGGGATGCAAATTAAGTTTGTGTTTGAAGTTGTAGCGCAAATTGAACTTTATGTGAGGGTATTAAAGTTGTTCTTCCAAAAGAACATATTTGTATACGATAGGAAATTAAATCGCAAACGCAGTTTATTTGCACCTTTATCTCCTCTTCCTCCGTCAGTATCTAGTAAAGTAAAGAACGCATTCTAAAGAAAGAAAGAAAGAAAAAGTACTTATTGCGACTCGTACAGGGTTCGAAATCGTGCGGTCGTGTCGTCGTTCGGTTTTCGTGCGTATTCTCTCGTTCAGCCCATGGTAATAGGCAAATTTTGCGCGGGATGCGGGGTGAATTCCGCTCGTGTCAATTATATCAATTAACTAGTTGGCGCGTGACTTCTTCGCGCGCAGTCGCGTCCTGCATCCCACGCGGAGTTTGACTCGGTTTTAACAGTAATTTATTTATTTCCTTAATTTTTTTTTTCTTTTTGCATCGGAAAATACCTTATGCCGGTGGTCCCGGCTGTAATTCGTGGATATTTGACAGTCGTCTTCGACAAGTCTAACAAACAGGCTTACCAAGGGGTCTTGTCTTGTATTACCCGGTAACTGGGTTGTGGAGGTTAGATAAGCAGTCGCTTCTTGTAAAAAAAAACAAAAAAAAAAAAAAAATATTTATTTATTTATTTAAATAAATAAATAAAAAAATAAAATAATAATAATAAACCCCCCGAACCCAACATAGTTGGGAAAAGGCTAGACAACCGATGACTTATTTTCTTTCTATTTGGATATTTCAACTAAGTATACTGTGTAAAGTTGAAATGATCCGTATCCATGCAAAGATTTAAATCGTTAGATTAGCCCTTTTTTCTAAGTGTTCACATCATGACGTAAAGACAAGATGAATTTAGCGGGATTGTCCGAAAGGGTTATCGCTACCCCGGAACATAAAGGGCGAAGGAAGGAACATGGGTGGGTTTTAGTCAGTAAGAATCTGACACTTCCTTCCGCTCCACCCAGAGCGGGAGGGGTCATTTGATGATTTCCCACAGAAAAAAAAAAAAAAGCCTTTAACGTACAAAGTCTCACGAAAAAGTGGCCATATTGAAAAGAGTGAACTCAAACAATAATTATGAAGTTTCCATGAATGAAGTCAAGTCTCTGCGACATTGTGTGTGTGTCACCTCCCAAAGCCCGAAATCCGTAGTTTAGTAGTCCGATGTCCGAAAATACGGGCATATTCTTCTCCGTATCATTTACGGACCTAATCTTAGTTCGGAACCCGAACTAAGAATTAATGTCGACACGATTTTGACAGTTATCCCTAACACCCTAAGTGTTTCCGCTCTTCCGAAAAATTGAATTTGTCACTTGTTTTGACGGTTCGACTACTTTCGGACGGACTTAGAGAGGTCAAAAATAACACAAACGCGATCCTCTTTTGACACGCCAGGGCGAATCTACGATTTAAATCTTTGTAGGTATAAACAGACAAGAAAAAAACAGAACAGACAAATGTCTGTTCTGTTTTTTTCTTGTCTGTTTATATATGTGTCTACATAAATGGTAAAATAAATAACACACTTTATTCGTAATTCTGTAATAAATTGAATTAAAGTGTACATATAAAGGATTTGTTGAGCATGATTAGTGATAACCAATAAGTCATTATTCGATTACTATAATGTGATTATTATTCCATACTATGTTACTTGTTTATTTTATTAAAAAAAAACGTGATATCAAAAGATTATTTTGTTTTCATTTAATCATAGTCCGTTGAACATATAATACACATCCAACTAATCCAACTCCTACTATACTATATAATATATATCCTACTTCCTACTAATCCTACTATATATATATATGAATATATAGTATATATATTATAAACGTGAAAGTTTGCATGGATGGATGGATGTTTGTTGCTCTTTCACGCAAAAACTACTGAACGGATTTGGATGAAATTTGGCACACAGATATTTTATAACCAGGATTAACATATAGGATACTTTTATCCCGATATTCCCACGGGATCGAAACTTATACGGGTGAAACCACGGGGTGTAGCTAGTACATAAATAAAGTCAGGTCTTGTTCTCATGCGCAGTGTTTTTTTTTATGAAGGCCATTTTTCGGACATCGCATTTTTATTAAAAAACCGTATACGGGTCGAATTAAACTAGCTAGTGAAACTCCGCAAACGTAATGGGTGTCGATATCTAAACAAGACAAATAAAAATGTTTTGATGTTTTTTTTTGAGGTCAAAGACCGCTAGTGATGTTGTTACTTGAAGTATGAGTTAGAAAATTGTTTTATCGTATTTCGATATCGATAGCCATCACGTCTGTGAAGTTTACACAAAAAAAAAACCTTTTTTAAGATATTTCAAGTGACTACACTACGTACAGAGCAGTGGTGGCCCAGTGGTAATGGCCGTGACTTACGAGTTGTAGGTCGTTGGTTCGAACCCAGACGAGCTTTACTTTGTGTAAATTATTTCATCACCACTGCTCTCAAAACCGTGAAGGAAAACATCGTGAGGAAACCGGCATGTCTCTAGGACATGCCGGTTTCATCAAAAATTCGAAGACATGCGACATCTACCAATCCGCACTGGGCCCGCGTGCTAGATTATAGCCCACTCCTCCTCGAAGAGAGGAGGCCTGTGTCCCAGCAGTGGGAACAATGTAGGATGATTATGAGGACACTGCAAATTACAAAAGTTCTTTTACTGATAGCTACATTACTGCCAAGTGCCGTAGAATAAAGAAAGAAAAATTATTTATTGCGACTCGTACAGGAAGATCATAAAACTAAACTCATCATCATCTGCCGAGCCTTTTCCCAACCATGTTGGGGTCGGCTTCCGGTCTAACCGAATTCAGCTGAATACCAGTATTTTACATGGAGCGACTGCCTATCTGACCTCCACAACCTAGTAACTGGGTAATACGCTACCCCTTGGTAAGACTGGTTGTCAGACTTTCGGGCTTCTGACTACCCGTAACGACTGTCAAAGATCTACGAATGACAGCCGGGACCAACGGCTTAACGTGCTTTCCGAGGCACGGGTCTCGGTATGTAAAGATGATCACCCATCCATAGACCAACCGTGGCAAGCGTAGCTTAACCTGATCGATCGACCTGTGCGGCTGTTATTATTTAGCAGCCGCACAGGTCGATCGATCATAAAACTAAACTAAACACAACAAAAAATACTTAAACAAATTACATAAAAAAAAGTAACAAAAAGAAAAATGAAACAAAGTCCTAATAATAATGATTAGGGGCAGAAGTTAGTTATAAAGTCAATTCAGTCAGTTTGATCGCGCTAATCACAAAAACTGCTAAACACGGTTTTTATTTTTGACCAGTGAAAGATGTCTTATCTAGTTAGTTTTATTTTGTTCTAGGGAAGATTTCACATTACAACTGCTGGCTAAGTTCAAGACCAAACTTCACGCTATCAAGGAGAAGGCGGAGACAGAGGGGGAGCCGTCTGCAGAGAAGACTGGAGAAGGAGAAGATAATGATGAGAACTTGAACTCTGATGATTGGTAAGATACTTTGGTTATTTGCACAATGATTTCTGCTGAGCAGGAATCCTCATGGATTTCCACCATCATGGAGGTGACAGAGGGGTATGCCGGACTCTTACCGGCTCAAACCACCGCGGTGTTCCACCTCTGCCTATGGCCGGGGGTGCGGGATTCGCATAAGCATTCACCGCTCCCCCGACAGGCTTCGACCCGCTGTTCCTCGGCGGCTCTCATCTCCCCGTGCGGCCATTCCCACAGTGGTCGCACCCACTCTCGAGTGGCGCACGTGGAACACTGCAGTGCCAACCCGGGCCTGTCGGGTCGGACGACGGACGCCCCTAGTCAGCACTCGCCTACCAGGGCTCGTACCATAAATATTTGTAGGGCAGTTTAAGGGTCAGATTCATAGACCTCACCTTGCACAAGCATAGTTAGCCTTTAATGTTCCCACTGCAGGGATACAGGACAGACAGGCACAGGCCTCCTCTGCATGAGAGGGAAGTGTTCCGGAATCCACCACGCGGGCTCAGTGCTGATTAGTGGATGTCACAAATCTTCGAATTTTCAGTTCTATTCTAGGACATACCGGTTTTTCCACGATGTTTTTCTTCACAGTTTTGAGAGCAGTGGTGATGAAATAAATTACACCAAGTAAAGCCACAACTACTAACACTTTTTATTTTATTTTTGTGTCTACTAACAACCCTGCTAACGCGTTCTTTGTAATAATTGTAATTATGGTCTGTATGTCTGCAATAAAGATAAATTAAATTAAATTTATTTAACCTCAGTTTTAAACCTACTCAACACCAGTTTGAATCCTATCCATTCCCAGTTTTAAAACTTTCTTTTGTAATTCAGGTTAGGTCACAGGCTACGCTTCGAAGAGAAAGGTCCATTGCTAGCGAAGGACGCGTCCACTAAAGGAGACGACTGGTTCGACATCTACGACCCGAGGAACCCTATCAACAAAAGAAAGAGGGAGAAATCTGATAAGAAACAGAAGAAATAAAAATGATCATTTGTTGGTACATTATTTTGTTTTTATTAAATAGCCTTCATCTAGACTCAACGTAACATAACATCACTAGCGGAGTAATTCCGTAACACACTAACAGTAGCAATGGCTTTCATTTTGACAGTTCAACAACATTCATTGCGTTATTTACGTTGTTGAACAGACAAATTTATCGAACGTATGAAGCAATGGATTAGCAAAATGATTCAACTAGTGATTGAAAGTGTTTTACGCAATAAATTAAAAATTTTGCAAGTTCCGTACACTTTCGTAACCCTTCAAGAAAAAAGCACCCAAATAATTAAGTTGGGCAGAGGTGTATTGTATTTATAGTGAACCCAAACTTCGCCTGTGTGATGTTTGGTCCCTTGTAATTGAGGGCGAGCCTATATTCATTATAGGGTAAAAATCCAAGTTACTTGAAAATTCCTGATGGAAAACCGACCTGGGAATCGAATCCAAAACTTCATGCCAGCAGTATTGCTGGCGACCACGAGACCAACGAGGGGCATAGGCCTCACCCAAGTGTTTCCACAGGCCACAACTCCTGGTTTTCGCATCCAGTATGTACCTGCCGTGTTTTTAAGGTCGTTGGCCCATTTGGGTCCCACGCTACACGCAGTCTCAATAATGATATACCAGTAGGACAATAATTAAGTTTACACACTTATTTAAGAATGCGGAGAAAAAGAGAACTAACATAAAACGTACCGGATTTGACAGTTGTCTGACATTTCCCTTGACAAGCAGCGCCACCGTGACATGCAAAAATATATTTGTCAGTATTTTAGAGAATAGTATAATTATGTTTTTTACTTACGCCTAAAGGTTTTATTAGATGACGTTCTACTAAGAGGTTGATGACTCATGACCTTATTGGTGATGTTCTTCAGAAAGGTCAGGTGACAGAAGGGTCCGGTAGTACTTGCAACCGTCGTGCGTATTTGACCCGAGGGGCAATTCTCGTAATTTAAGAACGTTCACAGTCTGATCTCAGTCTCAATCTGTCAAAAATACCTCTAATTTCCCCTTTTTTTTTTTTTTTTTTTTTTTTTTCTGGGTGGGAAATCATCATATGACTTCTCCCGCTCTGGGCGGAGCAGGAGGGCGTGTCAGACTTTTACTGACTAAAACCCACCCGTGTTCCTTCAGTTGCCTATGCCAGGGACCACGGTATCTCTTCCGAACAACCCGCGACCCTGGCAGGCAGCGGCCCTAACGGACCCCGTCACTTCTTGCTGACATCTCTTTGAGGCGCGCGTGGAACACAACGCGCCGTCGACTCGGGCCTGGTCCTTGCCGGGCGGCGAGCTGCCCATAGCTCGCCACCCGCAAGCCCGCGCCTACGGTGGCCGGGAGTCGGCTGGTGACTCCCGACGACCAGGGCGTCTCCTGCGGCGACTAGGGGCGTGAGGGCGCAGAGATAGCCTCTCCCTCACGCGTTCCGCCTCCTCCTTTGCGAGCATTACTGCTTCGCAGAAGGAGGTGACGGCTTCCCATGCACTCTCGCTCCGTACCATGGCCTGGACCAGGGCCGGACGCGAGAGATCGCCGCCGCCGATCGCCACCACGAGGACGCGGCGGTGCTCCGCCCAAGCCGGGCAGACCTCCACCGTATGCTCCACCGTGTCCTCCGGGCGATCCACACAGTGGTGACACCCTGGCGTTTCCTCCCGCCTTATCCTGAACAGGAACCTCCCGAAACAACCGTGTCCGGTGAGGACCTGCGTCAGGCGGAAGGTGAGGGCGCCGTGGCGCCTCTCCATCCACTCCTCAAAGAGGGGACTTATCGCCGCAATTGTGGCGTGCCCACCTCTAATTTCCCCTACAGTGTATGTGAAACTGTTTAATATTAAGACCTCAATGTACAGACGCCAGCACATCAAGCTACTACAATCTGTCAAATTTCTTTAATAGATTTTTAAATTTATCGCTAAAGCATTAGGTTCAAGGTTGATTGGGAAAATTTGACAGTTTCGGGTAGCTTGACCTGCAGGCTGGCGTATGTACCATATGCTCAGAAAAAAAAAAATATTATTATTACATTTTTATCAAGTTTTTGACGTTGATTGTCGCTGAGATGAGATTGCGACTAGATTTTGAACGTTTTTAATTACGGGAATTGGCATATCATATAAAGACCAAGTAGAGTTAGAAGAACCACACAGATTGAGTGAGAGAAGTGCAGAGAAGAATCGTAGCAGGCGGTGTTCTGTGGTTTCTGCCTTGCCTGCCATGGGAAGAAGGTGTGAGTTTATGTATGTATGTATAGGTCGATGACTTCTTGATATCCGCCTCCTTCGAGTCAATACCTTGTTAAATTAGGCTCTTCATGAAAAAATCTGCTACAGTTAAATTTAACGCATCGTTAATTTTAATCGCCTTGTTACGGCCATAGGTTATATCTGTGGTGTTTTGTTATCTGTGCTAACATCGGACAATGGTCAGTTTTGGCTGTATGGTGATTTGTCTTTGCTGTGGCGCGAAATTGTTTTTTGAATGATTAATGATTTTCTTTTCCAGTAAGTAGGTTTGTACAAACACGTTTACACGTCAATCATATGTTAAAAACTAGATGAGGTCGGCGTTTCCTGTCTGACAACTCCGAGAAGAAAGGCCGAAACAAACTCTTCTCTCTCGTTTCTTTTAAAGTCCAGACAGAGTCTTGATCAGATCATGTGAAGAACAAGTGAATTTATGTCTGAAATGGTCTTTTGAGGAAAGAACCACACAGATTGAGTGGACCTGTCCAGTCAGTGAACGCATCTGTCATGAATCGTGTAGCTCAGAACTTAGAAGCTCAAAGACTTGACGAACAATACCAAAGAAAGGACATTTGGGTATGTCGCATAAAGTACTCAAACTGCCTGATCATTATAAACTGAAAAAGAGAAAAAAATATAACCCACCTAGTCCTCACATCCACAATAATTAATCGAATCTAATCTAACTAGTCTGCATTGTCCTACTCCAGGGCAAACGCCTCCCTCTCCCTTTTCCACACAATTCTGTCTTTTGCGAGTGCCGGCCAGTCCCTACGGTAGGAGTCAAGCTCGTCCCGCCATCTTCGTCTTGGCCTGCCGCGGGACGTTACCCAGAAAGCCGCTAAACTTAAGTGGGACTGGGCGGGACATGTCTGCCGCATGTCAGATGACAATTGGGTTAAGAGAACCACCGATTGGGTCCCACAATAATTTGAAATAATAGTATACTTCACAAAGTACAAATTCATGTCATTGTATATATAACTAACGTTAGTCAGTAAGCTTTAACTACCTAACGAGACGTTTCATACCATAAACTCATCATGGCTGTAATCACCGAAGTGTTAGGCAGAAATGTAGGTGTACAGACGCCAGCACATCAAGTTACATACTACAATCTGTCAAATTTCATTAATAGATTTTCAACTTTATCGCTGAAGCATTAGGTTCAAGGTTGATTGGGAAAATTTGACAGTTTCGGGTAGCTTCACCTGCTGGCGTCTGTACCTATTATACCATGTCCATTAGGTTAACCGTTTTTTGACAGCTGTCTTAGAACGTACATATTCCAGATTACGTAAAAGTTAACTGTAAAATTCGTAATAAAATAAATATATAAACTGCCTTATCTTATTGAATTATCTTATTTATGGCTTCTTACAGACATTAGGTATAATACCGTACGTGTACCGTACGTGTACAGGGAAATTCTAGTACTATAACTAGAATTTCTCAGTAGCAGCCCAGCCAGTCCCATGTAATAAGGGGCGAGCCTATTGCCAACAACCGGACAAATCCAGACTCCAGGCTGCTCCTGAGAAATTCCAGATAAAAAAACCCAATAAAACTGCCCGACCTGGGAATCGAACCCACCTCTTTCTCAGCAGTAGCGCTTGCTAATCTTGCTACCACTAGACCAACGAGGCGGTCTCCACATAAATATACGCATTTAAAACACCTCGCAAACTACACGTTTCCTGATCGCAAAATTGATAAGAAAAACATCGTTCCTTCATAAAGACATACAATTATACAAGTTATCAAGTCGTTGACCTAAGATTTTATTACCATTTGTACTTCACGCCTTTGTTCTGAATAGAACAAGCAGATGCTGTGCCCGTTATCTGATTATATCGCTAATGTAAAAACATACCATCGGTTTACGGTTTTGACTCTGTAATAATGAATTAGGATCTATCTAAGAAGTTCCGGTTTTTGAAACTGTTTTAAGCAATATAGGGATACTAGACACCATTTTTTTTTTCGGCGTGGAAAATCCTCATGGATGTCCTCCGCCCAGGGGCGGGTGGAGGGGTGTGTCAGACTCTCACTGACTAAAAACCATCCCGGTGTTTCCTTCCCACACTTGGACCGGAGATCATGGGAACTTGTGCGCCTTTCACGAGGGAGAGACGCCCTTTTTTATCGTGGAGAACTGTTCATGCATTCTGCACTACCACGGGGAGATAGTGTAGTTATGTGGGACTCTAACCCACTAAAACTCCACGGTGTCCTCCTCTGCCGCTTATGGCGGGAACACGGGCATGCCTTAGCACTCATCCGTGAACCCGCCGCGGCCGTCCGTCACCGGACCCTCCTCTGGGGAGTACTCCCCATCACTGGCGCACCAGAATACATGGCACGCCGTGACCATCCCAGGGACCAAACTAGCACATGGGCGCCAGACGACCCCGTGTCTGGGCACCCTTGGTCCCCCTGCGACGGGTCGGCCAACGTCATACCAACACTCCTCTTCCCCTGCGGCCCCAACGCGTCCGCCATCAGACGGTGGCAACCCCGTCAAGGCCGCGGAAGGGCCTCCAACCCTCAGCCGTGATGCCTCCCATATCACATCACGGCCCGCCTCAGTTGCGATGTCGCCCAAGCGGCACCGCAACCTATTTGTTGGCCGCTACGTCGTCGGCTTACTGGCAAAGCCCTGACGAGCGGTCCCTCCTCGGGTTCCTCTTAGCTTCACCGTGGTTGTCAAAGCCACGGCTACTGAGCCCCAAAAGCTTCATGGATGTCCGCCGCCCCGGTGCGGGCGGCGGGGTCTGTCAGACTCTTACTGACTAAAAACCACCCCAGTGTTCCATCTCACACCTACGCCGGGGGTCGCGTGAACGTAAGATCCTTCCTCCGGAAAGACGCCCTGAGGCAAGGTAAAGGACAATCTTTGCAGGATGGCTGATAGCAGCTGGATGAGAGAAGCCGAGGATCGAGATTTAATGGCGTCCGATTGGAGAAGCCTATGTATAATAGTGGACCAGTTGTCACTTTTCATGTGGGTCTTCTATAGGCACTATAAAGATTGTCTGCAAAAGTCGACCTTATGTAATGCAGACTGGCAGTAAAATAACTCTGGGTGCATTGGGACCCCTGACCTATATTAAACAAGTACGCTGGACTAAATATACTATACGAAATGACAGTTATTTTTTGTGCCGATTCAAAGAGCCCCCGCTCGAGTGTCTCAGGAACTAAAACTCACACATTGTTGCAAATGGCCGTCGTGTTTTTTTGGTATGTTTCTGATGACATTGGTATGTCTAAATTGTGGGTAAGACTTTTTTGTATATTTTGTGTTTACTACGAGATATTTAGAACATTTCTATAATTTCAATTTTTTTTTTCAGGAACAATTCATATTGTGTTTGAAATCATTAAAACTAACACATGCATAATACAATAAATCGTAGAAAATAAAACAAAACAATAAAATTCAATAACATTACAAGCTACTACATACTAATATTATTCAGTCTCTCATTAACTAATAAAATAATCAAATTTTTAAAACGTGGATATGTCGTCGTCTGTAGAATACAGAACCTCCTCAATAGGAACGCCTTAAGTGTTGACAACGTATAATGAAAGTTACATGCGCATTTTGTAAAACTCGCTATTAAAAATATTAGTTCCACGGACGCTCACGTTGCTATCAGCGCCAAAATGGCGAAAATCAAATGTCTCCATTTTGTCATCGATAGTATGAAGTCCAGCGTACTTGTGTATTAGAACTTGGTCAGTGATTAGAACAGTCAAGCGAATTTAGAATGGAACTTTCAAATATTTGTATTAGGTTTTTTGTTTTGAAAACGAGTAAGAGAATAGGGGCGTTCATGTAAACAAGTTCGTTTGGAGTTAACGAACAGACGCCAGCACATCAAGCTACTACAATCTGTCAAATTCATTTAATAGATTTTCAACTTTGTTGCTTAAGCATCAAGGTTCAAGGTTGATTGGGAAAATTTGACAGTTTCGGGTAGCTTGACCTGCTGGCGTCTGTACATATTAAATATAACGTTGCATTGTTTAACGCCCCCACACAATACACACATCACAGTAATTAGATATACAATTTAAGAAAATATCTTGAAGCCTCATAATTATATTTTAAAGGTTTTAAATGACGTCCATCTTTAATTTTAGGACTTTGTTCAAGTTATTTTCTTTAAAGGTATAAAACGTAGGTCATTAACTGTAGGAAGTGTTCCTGGCTATCATCAAAGTGATCAGAGCGGTCAGAGGTAACGAGCCACTGAACTGGAATAGTACTGGGACGTTGTCATCGATAAATTAACGTAACACAACACAATACTTAGTATGTATATTTCTATGTAATTTGATGTGCTTAGTATGGGAATAACTTCCTGAAATAAATGATTACTATACATATAAATTATATATTTATATATTAGAATATAAAAACATTTAAAAATATAAAAAATAGTAACCCACCGGTATCGGGAGCCGGGTCCAAGCTACCGGTGGTCAGAGCTCCAGAGAGAGGAACCTCCTGAAAATGCGAGCTGTGTCCAGAAGTACCGCTTTCTGAATCAAGCCCTTGATCCAGTTCCCAACGAGAGCCTCCTTAATATTAAAACATTCAGTTTCGGCAAACTAGAATCTTGAACATCTTGCAGCGACAGACGAGGCTTCTTTTATGCCATTGGGTGGCAAATCAATCGGCGGCAGATGGCCTACCCGATGGAAAGTGGTCACTGGCTGCCGCCTGTGTGGACATCAGCACTGCCAGATGCATCTGCGAGTTGCCATCCTGGAGATGAACCGACACACAGCTATAGTATTTTTATTCCTTGAATAAAAGTTGTCTTGCGATAGATAAATCAGCCCTTATTTAAGTATGCATACACATGTCACGCTGCAGTGTAAAACTGGTTTACATCCGTCACCTCATACATCAGGATCAGTTGAAAACCAGCGTCAGGCACTATTGTCTGGCATTTTTGCTGAACTTGGCCTTTTTTTGGTGCAGCCGTGAGGCACACTTTCCTGCTATTTTCTTACATCGGTCTTTATACTTTCTATTTGTTTTTTATTTGTTGCTATCAGGGGGGCAATTCTCGTAATTTTAAGAACGTTCACAGTCTGAGGGGCAATTCTCGTAATTTTAAGAACGTTCACAGTCTGATCTCAGTCTCAATCTGTCAAAAATACCTCTAATTTTCCTACATTTTGACAAGTTTTTGACATTTGTTTGTCGCTGAGATGAGACTGCGACTAGATTTTGAACGTTTTAAATTACGAGAATTGGCCTTTCTCAGTCTCAATCTGTCAAAAATACCTCTAATTTCCGTACATTTTTGATAAGTTTTTGACATTGATTGTCGCTAAGATGAGATTGCGACTAGATTTTGAACGTTTTTTATTACGAGAATTGGCTTTCTGATGTATGTATCTGGTGTATTGTGTGTCTTTTAGTCATTGCTGAATAAATGTATTTTCTTTCTTTCTTTCTATTTTCACTTCATACCATCGTCGTATCATCTCACATCTACGCCGGGGGTCCGGGGGAACTTACGATCCTCCCACAACCCCCGACTGGGTTGACACGATACCAGCTCCAACCATCGACTTCCCACATCACTACCGAACACATTATTAATTTAATAATAAATTGGCGCTGCTCGTCTGCTGATTACGCGATAAGGACTTTGCTAATTATCTCATTCATTGTTGTGTGTGGCTTTTAGGTGAGGAGTTAGTGTGGATCAGGATGAGTCATTGTTTTAGTTAAGACTAGTTGAAGATGCCGACTTTACCTACTTTTGGTACAATTAATCCGGATACCCTTTTCAGAACGGGACTTGTGGCTAAGTAATAACAGCCGCACGGGTCGATCGATTAGGTTAAGCTACGCTTGCCGCGGTCGGTCCGTGGATGGGTGACCATCTTTACATACCAAGAACCCTCGTGCCTCGAAAAGCACGTTAAGCTGTTGGTCCCTGCTGTTATTCGTGGATCTTTGACAGTAGTTACGGGTCGTTATCTTTGACAGTCTTAGCAAGGGGTATCGTCTACCCTAGTAACTGGGTTGGTTAGCTAGGCCGTCGCTCCACGTAAAATACCGGTATTCAGTTGCTTCCGGTTAGACTGAAAGCTGGCCCCAACATAGTTGGTAAAAGGCTAGGCACACGATGACCCTTTTCAGAACGTTTTCTCAATAAGAAACTTTACAAAATTTCTTGGAAATATAGTCGAATTTAATGCCACTGGAGACTTTAAGGCTTCTGAATTTCCGTACAGACCGGTTTTCCCGGTATTTTTTGTGACAATTAGGAGTACTGATAGTTTGAAGGGCAGACGAATTATGGTGATTTGTAGTTGATATTCAAAAAGTCAACGAGGTGATCCGGCAGACAACCAATGTTGTCGACATAGCTCACAGAATAAGCAAGCTGAAGTGGCAATGGGCCGGCCATATTAGCCGTAGAACCGATGACCGTTGGGGTAGATGTGTTCTTGAGTGAGAACGCGAATCGGTAAATGTAAAGTAGGACGCCATCAAGCTAGGTGGAGCGACGATCTTCGCAGGATGACTGGTAGCAGCTGGATGAGAGTTGCCGAAAATCGAGTTGAATGGCGTGCAATAGGAGAGGCCTATGTCCAACAGTGGACTGCTCTAAGCTGATGATGATGATGATTCAAAAAGAGCTCTATTTTCGTCTTCTGTTTAAAAATGAATTTATTCGTTGGTTTATATAAGTCGACGGTAAAATGCTTTTCATTTCGTAGGTTTGCACAAAAAACTGCGAAAATAAAGTCAATTCATTTATTTCAAATAAGCACGTAAAAGGCACTTTTGGACGTCAAAATTGACTAAATATAGAACTGATTATAATCGCCGGTTCCAAAAGGTAGTTTTGTATTTACAATGTATTGTAGATATACATTAATTATATGTGAAGACGATGCACCTAGAATAAAATTACTATACCATAAACGGTAAAATAATGAAAAGACCTAGTTTTAGAGTCGAAGACTCCTGAAAATGTAACAAAAGGACAGGTCTTATCCATACTTTCCTTTCAGCCTCAAACCGCTGAAATTTGTACATTAAACGAGTCAGTTTCCACTTTTGTTCAGTATTACATTTTCTAACCAAAATCTGTCGTGGGATAGTTCAGGTACTTAGGCCAGATTGCTCGTTTAGATCTGTCTTGCGAAAAGATTAACTAAGCCGTTAGTTAACTGAAATAGAGTACGCTTCGTTTTATTTTAATTGTTAGGTAAAATGGTTAAAATATTCCGCCATTGACATATTAACTACATCCTTTACTGCAAGTGCAATCACGCTTTCTTCGAGCTAAACTAGATATTCAATTTCCTTTCGTTAGTATTTTTATCACGAAAATCAGTTTCTGAGAAAGTCTAAACATCAAAATAGCTGAACAGCCAGATCTATAACCAGGGGGGTGACCACCAGCTCTTTACAGCAGTATTATTTTAATCTTACTTCAGTGTGTGAAAGCATCCTTTTCCCACACGAAGTAAGATACTGCTTAAGAAAGAGGTGGCGGTTGTCGTCGTCTAAAAAGACCAGCAGACTGTAAGTACCACTATTTTGAAAGCAAATCATAAAGTCAACAGGTATTTGATCGTTTTCCGGCCAGCGGGATACTTGCGTAACATACAGTAGTAGTATAGTAGCAATGGCTTTCATTTTGACACTTCAACAACACTCATTGCGTTATTTACGTTGTTGAGTAGACACATTTTTCGAACATAAGAACCAATGGATTAGCAATATTCTTCAAAATGATTCAGATAGTGATTGATTGTGTGTTACGGAATTAGGGTGCTGTTCTGAAATCTCCAACGCGCAGTGGCGATAAACACTTGTTTCTATTGTTTGAGAAGAGGCCTTTGGATTTCAGACAGGTAAAGGCTAATATTAGTCATAAAATCGTCTGATATGTGTTTCTTTGTCCGTCTAATACTCGGAAACCACTGAACCGATTTCAATGAAACTTTTTTTGTGAGCACACAAACCAAGTTCTGCTACACGACGCAAAAAAAATAGAATAAAATGTTCGTCTGAGCAATTAAAAATACAAAAACCGTTCTTGGGTTTGTTATAACGAACGAAAAACTTACAGTTATTCAATTGTTCTCACATTACTCTTTAATAGAAAACAAAGAAGGTTGTAATTCGCGAGATTCTCATAGAATTCGTGAAATCGCTCTCTTGTACATCGTGCAATCATTTGATATGAATCCTAGATAACGGAGAAAAAAATATCGGTAGGTTGTTGCTGTTTGAGTGTTGTCGGGTTCCTCCATAACTTTGTTAAAAACGGTAACAAAAATGGATTAGGCAGGAATATTTATTGAAATTTTTTCAGGGTCAAAGATTGGGACGGACTAGATGCGGAAGGCGGAGGACAGGGTGTTGTGGCGCAGCCTGGAAGAGGCCCATGTCCAGCAGAAGACTGCAATAGGCTGAGCTCATCGATTGAAAGGTTGGGTTAAAAGTCTTTCTCAAGCGACATTAGAGGCCCACACCCCATGAAAAAGCCAAATCCAAGTGCTGAGCGCACGGGTTATTATGGAAAATTCAACCTTGTGCCAAAGATATACCTAGCACAAATCATAATCAGCCTATATTGTTCCCACTGCTGGGACACGGGCCTCGTCTCTCCGAGATGAAGTGGACTGTTATCCACCACGCGGGCCGGGTGCGGGTTGGTAGATGTCACATGTCTGCGAATTTTTGCTCCTAGGACATGCCGATTGTTGTCCTTCACCGTTTTGCGAGCAAAAAATGATTGTATGAAACGTATACTTACCTGTTGATTATAGACTTTTGATACTTCTTAAAACAAAACTGTCTACGCATCTCCAAAAAATGGCGTACAGATTGGAACTGCAAAATATTTTTTGCTCAAATTAATAGTTAGGTACCTACCTACATCATACATAGTTTATAGCATTCATTACGTGTTCATAATTATAATGAACACGTTGAACTAAGATGATAAAAAGTTTTCGGTTCAGGGGTTTCTTGTGTTTAGATTTGAGATAGAAATGACTATTAACCCTTAGTGTGCCGTGCCGAACCACGTGGATCCACGCGAGATACAATGGAGTTTTAATTGTTTCTATAATAACGGCATTCAACCGGTTAATACGCCTAGTTAATTATTTATCGAGGACATGGGGAAAATTACTCGCAAACATGCACTGTTTGACCAGATATTGTGTGACCGTAAAGGAGGCAAAAGGAATAGGTACAGACGCCAGCAGGTCAACCTACCCGAAACTGTCAAATGTTCCCAATCAACCTTGAACCTTAACACTTTAGCAATAAAGTTGAAAATCTATTAAAGAAATTTGACAGATTGTAGTAGCTTGATGTGCTGGCGTCTGTACATAAGGATCGTAGCAGGTAGCGTTCTGTCGTTTCTTCCTACCCCCATGGGAAAGCAGCGTGAGTTTATGTAGGTATGTATAGAAAAGAAACAAAGAAAAAAAAAAGCTTTACTTACGATTTTTCCATATCGAGGCTGTAGGTATGTTTCCACTTCACAGACGGTCATTGTACAAACAACTAGACATGCGGGGTAACAAACGAAGCAATGGATTAGCAATATCCTTCATAAAGACATGCGGGGAAGCAAACGAAGCAATGGATTAGCAATATCCTTCATAATGGTTCAGATTATGATTGAAAGGGTGTTATGCATATTAAGGTGCTGGAAAAGTTGGTCATCAAGAATTTTTTTACCCGGGAATCGATTCCGCGACAGAGCCACTGCACCAGCCGTGCGGTACAATGTCAGTATTGCATGAATACTGACTAGGTTTGATGGCTACTGATACATGGCATAAGGTTTATAGACCGAGTTCCAAAGGTCGAGATCCGAAGGTGTAAAAGAGATATGTATGCAGGGTAGTCGGACATACTTGAAGTTTAGTAAGAAACAGATGGATGTTTTCGAATGAAATTTAGTTTGTTACATGAACTGTTTGTTTTCTATTAATAAAATAAAATTTATGGTGCTCAGGAACGGCAGCTCCTCCGGCAGCAGCCAGCACTCCTGAAGCGCTATTATGTCGCACGTGGCGCAAAGTTCACGAACGCCCTCAGCAGAACGCTTAACACTCTTACAATTGAAGCTGGCAAATCGTAACAAACTATTATCAGTCATTGTTGATAAGTATGCAGGGTAGTCGGACATACTTGAAGTTTAGTAAGAAACCGATGGATGTTTTCGAATGAAATTTATTTTGATAAAGGAACTGTTTGTTTTCTATTAATTAAATAAAATTTTATCCGAAAACATCAACCCGTTACTTACTAAACTTCAACTATATCCTACGACCCTGCATACTTACCTAGTTGTTGACCGTACAAAGGTTTCCGATATCGTAAAACGAATTATGAAACTTAACTGGGTAGTATATAAGGATACTTGGCAAGGCGCAGTGATGACAGGTGGAGTAAGGGTGTGACTGAGTGGTGTCGAAGGACTGAAAGACGAAGTATCGGTCGTCCGGCGGTGAGATGGGTAGATGCCATTGTTACGGAAATACGAATTTGCGGAATGGCGGGTCAGGCTAACACGCCCTACCGCTGGCCTCGTCACCATCGAGGCGGTCCGGCCGGTGCTCGAGCGCTGGCTCGGGAGGAGGCACGGCTCCCGGTCGTTTCGGGTGACGCAGGTGCTCTCGGGGCATGGTTGCTTCGGGAAGTACCTGTGTCGCATAAACAGGGAGCCCGACGCCCGGTGTCACCACTGCGTCGACTGCCGGGAGGACACGGCGCGGCATACGCTGGCAGAGTGTGCCGCCTGGGAGGAGCCACGCCGTGCCCTCATCTCAGAAGTAGGCAGTGACCTGTCGCTGCCAGCCGTGGTCGAGTCGATGGTCGGTAGCGAAGAGTCCTGGAACGCGATGGTTTCCTTCTGCGAAACAGACGTCTCGCAGGAGGCTGCGGAAAGGGAGAGGGAGATCTCGTACTCTCACCCGGCCCGCAGCAGGCGCACCGGGCGTCGGCGGAGGGCGGACAACGCCCTTTTCCAGCCCCCCTAAATGGGTCCAGGGGCGACGGACTCGGGGACGTCCGTCGCCTCCCACACATCAGGACCCGAGGTGGCGGCGCGTAGTGTTCCACGTGCGCCCCTCTTAGACGTCGTGGGGGGAGTCAAACACCTCACTCCCCCCCCTAACCCGAGGAGGCCCGCGGTGGCGGCCTTACCTACTTATGTGAAAGTTTCACGTGAACGGTGAGCTTTTCGAAGTCTTTCATAAACATAAAGAAGTGAAATTGATAAACAAAAGCATATGAACACAAAGGATTCTTAACAAACATGAGAAAATTCTTTACATTTTATAATAAGCTGCAAAAAATACACAAAGAAACGGGATTTTGTATGACGTCATAAAAATGTCAGAATGACGATTTCTTTAAATCCTTATGTAAGGAAATGGCTTGTTAGTGTATTTATAATGAATGGGAAGAATAAATGCTGTAAGTAAGTAGTTCGGTCAAGTGGAAAATTAATGAGGGGAGGTCAAAAAGAGGGATGTTTTGTTTGAATACATTCATAGAATGGAATTGCAGTACATATAGGTCTACCTACTTACAACATCATCACCTGCCTTTTCCCAACTAGGTTGGGGTCGGCTTCCAGTCTAACCGGATGCAGCTGAGTACCAGTATTCTACATGATGCGACTGCCTATCTGATTTCCACAACCCAGTTACTGGGTAATACTATACGACGATCGACGTAAGTATACATGTTAAAAAATAACATGGTTGTCACATTTTCACGACATAGTTTATAGTTATTTTACCTAAGAGTTCGCATCATTGTCAGAATCACAGTGATCTTTATTGCCGTTACAATAAGGTTGCTATTGGGTTGCAGCTGTCAGACGTCTGTATGAAAGGACTGTATGAAAAAAAACTTACATTATTGTCAGATAGACCTTCACCGTCGAGGTAGACCACGGCGAAGATGGTGCGACGACGTGGTAACATTTTCAGGGCCAACTTGCCAGAGATCGAACAAGACAAGGAGGGTTGGAAGAAACAAGGGGAGGCCTTTGCCCAGCAGTAGGACACAAAGCAGGCAAACAAAAATTAATTTTGAAAATCCGTCGACAATTGGCGGAGTATTCGATGAACAAACATACAAAAAAAAAAAAAACACAATCATCCGAACAAGATTGTCGCCTGTCAGATTTATTTAGTAGGCCTCTGGGGGTCTACTCCGAAGTGGTATCGGCCGAATGTTCGGCAGTTTCCTGCTACGAAGTTACTATTTGGTTCGGTCGGTTCCGATCCTACACTCCTACACTCTTTCGAATATTGACTATGGTCCCGACCCAACTGAGCCGATCCGAACTTTTTTCGCATTTTTCAATAATATTCGGTTCGGTCATGTGTCGGTCCGATCCGAACATTCGCACTTTGCACTTCGTAGTAGACCCCCTGGACTTCATCCCTTCGTCTTACGAGAGAGAAGGGTCAGTTTTTACGAAATTAATCAAGAGATAATGTTACATCCAGCCTGTGAGCCGCACAGCCAGATAAAAATTTATTGATTTGCTTTCCAAGCAAGAGTGAACCAAGGAAAGGCTGTTATAAGGATTTATATATACATTTTTTTGTGTTTCTTTTATAAAACGTTGCCCCACACTAGGAATTTCAACTGTATCGTGGGTGCGTTTACAAACATTTAAACTCAAATACACAAACAGCCAGACCCGGAACAACTACTTGTAGGTCATACAAATATTTGTTCTGCGCGGGAATCGAACCCGCGACACGCAGCGCAGCAGTCAATCGCTTAACCACTGCGCCAACCGTGCCGTCAAATATCGTATATATCACAGCCATATAATACGTTTATTATCCTTTTATATTTATATATTGGAAGGTGTGTTTACTAATATTACGTGAGACGTGTAGGCATCTTCTGGGCACGCTCGTTCCATCATGCACCTCATCCATCGCTTTCCACCAGGAGTGGTTGAGGTTAAGAGCAGGCCCATTCAGAAAGAAAAAAAAAACATCGCATGTTGAAACAATTTTGAAATAAACCCTCTAAGCATAGTGAGTATTAAAATGTTAATAGATTTTTTTGTGATCACAGGACGTACATATTTTCGTAGAGCTGTTTATTTATTTTTATAATCTTAACGATTAAAAAGATAAAGTTCATTTACATAAAGAAAACATTAGCTAATTGTCTATGTTTTCCGTTTACTTGAATGTTTATTTTATTTTATTAAACTTTATGGCGTGATTAAAATGACATAACATAAATCACGCCTGTATTTTTTGAAGGGTTAGGCAGAGGTTTACATCATCATCGTCATCCTTCGCTGGTTATGTTTAAGCCCCATATACATATGTATTAGGGGGCGAGCAGTGGTGGCCCAGTGGTAAAGGCTCCGACTTACGAGTTGTAGGTCGTGGGTTTCCAGCAAGGCGCTTTACTTTCTGTAAATAATTTCATCATCACTGCTCTCAAAACGAAGGAAAACATCCTGAGGAAACCGGCATGTCCTAGAACCAAGAAGACATGCGACATCCATCAACCCGAACTGGGTCCGCGTGGTGGATTACGGCAGTCAGACGGAGTGTGCCGTAATCCACCACGCCACAGTGAGGAGGTCTGTGTCCCAGCAGTGGGATCATTATTATGAATAGGGGTCGAGCCTATTGCCATCAACCGGGCACAAATCAAGACCCCGGGCTGATACTGAGAAATTCCAGATATATAGAAAAACCCAGTAACAGTCTGCCCGACCAGGGAATCAAACCCAGAATCTCATGCTCAGCAATAGCGCTTGTGACCGCTAGTTCAACGAGGCAGCTCGCTCCGGGGAAGTAATAATTGCGTCGAAATAATGAGCATCTGACTGGTTGCGTAATAAACTTGTATTCAGAGAAAATTTGCTGTGTCTCCCTCGACAATATTATTTTCGACCGAATACCATCGTAAAACCTTTTTTGCAGTTTTGACAGCATTCATGAAATGACATTGCAGGCAGAGGAAGTTATTGTAACTTTGTCACCAAGGTTGGCAACGCATCGGCAAACGTCTTTGTTTTCTACGCATGGCGGAAATCAGAGATTGTCGGCCATCTTGTGTCTATGCATCTTGTTGCATAAAAAAAACTATCGAGAAGTAGTCTTTGAGAAAAGCCCTCAAATAAAAATCTAAGTAGGAAAAACCTCTGTGACAAAAAAGTGTTATTTTTGAATAGGTTCCATTTTACTTTTTATTTTGTGAAAGTAATCTCGTATTTCAACCTCAGGGGTTGCTGCTTAACCGGGATGAAATTAAATGTTCATTTCTGTAATAAAACAAAAGGCCCGCTTGGACATTTGAGAACGCGTTCTTAACACCTGTCGTTCATACAAACGAATACGTGTTTTGCCAATTTGATCTTTATTAACTACTAGAACTGTCAATGTCAAAATGGGCCTTTTATTTTTTGACAACTTTAGTAGTGTAGACTGGATAACACGTCAATATTTTGAAACTAGATGGCGCCGGCATTTCCTAGCCGACTGATCCCTGAGAAGAAATGCCGAAACAAACAGAGGTCATGGTCTCTTTTAAAGTCCAAAGCTTATAATTATTAGGATTCCTTTTGAAGAAAGTGCCATTGCAGCTTTGAGTTGACCTGTCCCAACAGATGGCATGCATGCACCAGTCAGCGTGTAGCTCAACCAAATTTTAGGGAGCTCAACGACCCGTCACACGACGCTTATAAAAAAAATGTTAATAAATTATGGTTAATCAATTTTATGTCCTGCCTGGGGCCAGGGCATAAAACTTATAAACTAAGCAACTACACGCTAAGGACACCTCCTGTGGGGTACGGGAGTTGACTTAGGGCGTCGCTGGGACACGCTGCTGGATCTTATCAGCCGTTTTAACAGTTCCGTACCTCAGAAGGAAAAACGGAACTCTTATAAGATCACTTTGTTGTCCGTCTGTCTGTCCGTCCGTCTGTCAAGACCCATTTTCTCAGGAACGCGTGGAGCTATCAAGTTGAAATTAATATCAAATACTCAAGGCTGCAATCCCTCGAAGCAGTAAAAAAATCAAACTTCTAAGTCAACGCAACGCAACTTCAAAAGATACGGGCGTTTATGTTCCGTTTATGCCGCATATTTTGACACTCGCAAGGGAATCAAAGCCTATAGAGTACAGACGCCAGCAGGTCAAGCTACCCGAAACTGTCAAATTTTCCCAATCAACCTTGAACCTCAATGCTTTAGCGATAAACTTGAAAATCTAATAAAGAAATTTGACAGATTGTAGTAGCTTGATGTGCTGGCGTCTGTACGTCCCGTGGACCTAGAATCATGAAATTTGGCAAGAAGCATTTTCATGTAGCACAAGTAAAAGAAACAATCCGAAAACACTGGAAAAATATTCGAGATACGATTCCCGTGACTATTTACATACCTACATAGGGGTTTGAGTAAAGTTGGCGTCATTTTGAAGTTGAGCATCCAGTTATGAAACTTACATAAAACAGTTACATACCTACAAATTCGGTGATGTGTGGATTTTTGACGGTTATTGGCAAAAGACCTGAAGAATGGATGGCACAGGAGCGTGGAGATTGGCACAAGAAAGGAGAGGCCTATCGGCTCAGCAGTGGGTGAAGTCGGGCTGTAGATGAGGATGGTGATGATGAAAGGCAAAATAATAAAATAAGTATTACAGCTAGTGGCAGTAGGCCCATACAAAAAAACTACATACGTACTAATATTACAAATTCGAAAGTAACTCTGTCGTTGATACCTTTTGAACAACTAAAAGGATTTTCATAAAATTGATGTAGATAACATCCTGGGGAAGGACATAGGCTTTTTGTCTCAATAGCACATTCACCTGGCATAATTTCCGACATCCACGCGGGTGAAGCCGCGGTCAGATGCAAGTATAAACATAACACTGGAAATAAAAGGTTCCAGCGTTAGCATTATGCTTAGGTCCCCTAGAGGTTTGCTAAGCGCTGGTTTTTAGGTTAAAAAGCTCGTCCTACGCATTTCATGGCATTTAAATCATAGGTACTATTTACCCACCTAACTAGCGAAACATGGATATAAAGTACACTTCTGGCTACCTCCTTGAAGAATGCAGGCGTAATGTCTAAGGCTAACCGCACACACTCAATAATATTGTAAATGCAAGATTGTCAAAAATATTGATCAATATATGGTCCCGCATATTACGCCATATTATATATCGAAATACGGGCACACATAATATTATTGATTAGTCATTTAGAATTAATCCGAGCAACGGGGGAGTCACAGTATAAGCTTGTGCTAATTTTGACAGGAATCTGACACAAAGCGGTGTTAACGAGAAGATTGACTCTGAAATGTGGAATATTTAATATTTTTTATCAAAGTACGTTCCTACTTCTTTAGCTACGGCGGGCAGACCGTGAACTCGTGTAGATTTTTTGTTTCAATTAATTATTCTATACTGTGAGGAAATGTCTGTATGTTGTTATGAAACGCAGTTAAGTAAATACCTTCTTTGAATAATCTATATTAAATTTTGGATTATTTTATTGCACGATAAAGTTTTAGTTTGCCTAAAACGAAAGCTCATGGGCATGTGCATTCTTCCCACCCTCACCTACGGAGCGCAAACATGGTCTCTTATAAAGGTTCAAAAGTCCGCAATTGGAGTCTGTCAACGAGCTATGGAACGAAGTATACTAGGTGTCAAACTCACAGACCTCATTAATAATAAATAATAATAATAAAAGTTTAATAATAAAAGTTTATTTGGAACAAGTATCAGGACGCAAATTTACAATAGGAAACGAAGATAGCTACAAAAATTAGAACTGTGCCGCAGCTATCAACGCCCAGGTCAAAAATATGGTACATAATATTATATTGTTCCAGACTAGTAAAAAAAAAGAAAAAAAAAAGAGAAAATTGTTAAAATAAAGGTACTAACTATCTATTGTTGTGTGTGTGTGTGAGTGAGGGTGTGTGTGTGTGAGTGAGGGTGTGTGTGTGAGTGAGGGTGTGTGTGTGAGGGTGTGTGTGTGAGTGAGGGTGTGTGTGTGTATTGCGGGGTATGCGAGTATTGAGCGTGAGTGAGGAGGGGGTGATGTTTATGTAACAAGATTTATGTTACAGGAATGTAAGTGTTATGTTACCACAAATTTTTCTGTTGCTTCGTAGGAGTATGATTTAAGCAATTCTGACAGTTTTTTCCTAACTAAAGTTCTTTAAGAACTCTATACTTGGTTCCAAAACACAAAGCTGCTGGGCTAAAGTGGAACTGGGCTGGCCATATCTGTCGTGTCGGAGCAGATATATACAAAAGCCACCACTCAGTGGATCCCAAATGGCAGGAAATGACAGCGCGGCAGGCCTAGAAAGAGATGGCAAGATGAGCTGGACTCCTTCTTAAAGGATTGGCCCACAATCGCAGTAGACCGGGAAAAGTGGAAGGAGGGACGGGAGGCCTTTGCCCTGCAGTTGGACAACACGGGCTTATAATAACAATAAAGTTTCTTTCTTCTTAGGGTGTCCATGGCAATCTAAATATTTATCAGTTCAGCCGACCTATTCTGCAGTGTGATTCTGTAACCATCTCACCGTGAAAACTTAGGTGAAGTGAGCGTGGATTGAGCTGTCATTCCAACTAATACTAGGGATTGACACTACTGACAGCTCACATCGAGCTCACTTCACTTGAGTTTTCACGGTGAGATTTTTACAGAATCGACCGGCTGTAACTAAAAACTTAGGTGAACTGAAAATGTCACATGCCTTCGAATTTTTGGTTCTAGGACATACCGGTTTCCTCACGATGTTTACCTTCACCGTTTTGAAAGCAGTGGTGATAAAATTAATAATTTACACAAAGTAAAGTGCTTGCTTGCGTTCGAACCCCCGACCTCCAACTCATAAGTCGCGGCCGTTACCACTGGTCTACCACTGCCCATTCATTTGTAAATAACCTTATTGCAATTTTACCCACAAAACTCAAGTTCAACACCTTCATGATCGCATGAAACTTGGGGAGGGGTGCAGTTTTTCTGCTTAACTGAAGATTTTTTGGAAAGGTTTGATAATAATTAATGGCCAATGCAAGCAAACCCGCGGTTCAAACCTAAAGCCATCTGCTAACCACCTACCTGCCCGATTAACAAACCTAAAGGTTCACATGAGATGCCAAGGAAGTGTTTTCTGGCCATCGAACCATGACACAAGGCACACCCAAGCATTTGCGCCATAATATTTGCAAAACTAAACCTGCATGGACGTGCGCCTTTGCTAACTTTCGAAAAAAAAAGTTTGAAACTTTTGTTTTATCTGTGGGAAAATTTGAGCGGGAGAATTTCGGGTTTTGTGATGCGAATTGTGACTTCACTGTGTTGTGTTGGTCTCTTTTGCTCGCAGTGTTTTGAGATGAAGTAAAAGAGATAGGTGTACTTTTGTTAATTCGTCGTGATTATAGAATGTACTGAGAGATGCTGAAAAAATAAATTAAAATTTTAATCGGTTTCCATTGCGTGGTTTGCTTACTATTTGAAATAAATTAGTTCTTTATAACAGGCAATGAAGTATGGCCACAACAATAATTGTTTAATGATAAAAACTACTCCAATTTTATGAAATAATTAATGAACAAAGAGGAATTAAGATCTAAAAATAAGTGCAACTAATTTGATGGACATTCTAAATTAAAATGGACGTTTGAAACTGTTTGAAGTGTTATTATTATGTTAGTAAAAATGTTAAACATACTAGTTTTGTGCCCGGTGTTACTTGCAGCGGGGGTGCAAACACTGACAATCGATTCGCAGCTTGGAACTTCTATTGAAGGTAAGAATCTTTGTTCTTTCAAACAAAACATTAAAAACGGGTTTATTTATATATGTACAATGATTAAAATTGAGTGACGTTTAAACGTCAAAAATGTATGGTTATACTGTCGCTATACCCTGTCCATTAGGCTAACCGTTTTTTGACAGCTATCTTAGAACGTACATATACCAGATTACGTAAAAATTTACTTTAAAATGCGTGATAAATTAAATATATAAACGGCCTTATTTTATTGAATTATCTTATTTATGGCTTCTTATATACATTATAATACCGTACGTGTATCAATCAATGTATTGTGTGTTGCTGCAATCACTAGTTCCATCTGTCAAAAAACGGTTTACCTAATGGACAGGGTATAATCACTACTTAACTTTGAGCAACGTTTATAGTGACTGACTGGTGTTTACCAGTCAGTCAGACATATCCAGATAAGATAGAATCTTGAAGATATTTTTCTTTGTATCTATAGCCAACTATAGATGGATGGGTACAGTTGAACATTAGAAGTGCACCAAGAAATAATTACTTGAAACTGATTGCGCCCCGCGGTTTCACCCGCATAAGTTTTGATTCCGTGGATAAAAAGTATCCTATGTCTTAATCCTGGTTATAAACTATCTGTGTGCCAAATTTCATCCTAATCCGTTCAGTAGTTTTAGCGTGAAAGAGTAACAAACATCCATCCATCCATCCATACAAACTTTTGCGTTTTTAATATTACTAGGACTATGCCTGAGCGGATCAGACGGTGCAGTTTTTTTTTTGACAACGAAGAAAAGGGCGAAATCTATTATTTTTAATTTGAACATAATAAGTATGTTGTTAGGTGCCTAGGCAGGCTGGCCTATACTGTCCTACTGCTAGGCAAGGGCCTCCCCCAAATCCTTCCACGAACTCTTTTCCCGCGCCACCTCGAACCAGCCCTCGCGGTATTCGTCCGCCGTCCAGCATAGCTAAATCAACCATTCGACAGGCTTCTGGATCGAAAATGACAAATTTCGATAACATGTTTGTCTTGCCCTCGACAGTACGCAGCTGTCGGAAGAATAGCAGTCGTTCGTCTATTTGATTTAAACTGATAAAATTATCGGGTTTGGACTAGTGTACAGCGTTTAGAGAAGTCCCTCGATAATAATAATAAATTATACATTTATTTAGGCACACATTTGATGACTTGTTAAGCACAACAAACAAAAGATAGTAAAACAAAATTTAAAATAAAAAATAAAGAAAATAATTAAAGATATAGTGCAACAGAGTAGCGCTAGACCCCACACTAGGATGCCCTGTGTCGTGGGATCTAGTTTTTTAGGCGTTAATGACACATTATAAATGCACTAGTGGGTAGTTCAGTGATCGTTTGGTTACTTATTCTAAACAACATTTAAACTTATTTACTTAAGTAAAGGAAATATGCGAAATTACAATTATAAAGTAATAATATTTTTTGATGTTCGATATGGTACGGAACCGTAGGCTGGTTGTGAATAGCTGTGCTGGTCATCGCCATGCGCCGTCCATCTTCAGGCACCCATGACTTTTGCCCAGTGGTCATCGTACAGACGCCAGCAGGTCAGCTACCCGAAACTGTCAAATTTTCCCAATCAACCTTGAACCTCAATGCTTTAGCGATAAAGTTGAAAATCTATTAAAGAAATTTGACAGATTGTAGTAGCTTGATGTGCTGGCGTCTGTACATGCTGCTAATGTGACCCGCCCGATCCCATTTGAGAACTGTTATACTTACATATAGTTTATGATGCAGTTTCTAGCTAAAATATAACTTAATTCTTCGTCACACTTCAAGTCACATTAAATGCACCTTACCCGCCCAAATTCTGTCAATGTGTCGAAACTATTTGATAATAATTCCAACTGTTTCCAAATATATCCGCTGTGTTGCATCCATACCATAACAAATAATGTTACCTGTAATAAAATTATGATAATTTAACGAGTAATTTAATAAGTAAAGTATACTTTTTTGACGTTCTTACGAAAGTTTATATCTACTGCATGCAATGTACAGGAGAAAGACATCATTGGTCTACTTAGTAGTCGTAAATGCAACTGCTGAGAGTAGGGTGCTGTGTTCGATCACAGGGTTGAGCAGAATGGCATTAAGTTTCTTCTCCATCAGAAAATTCTCTTACGGAAGTATTCTTTCTTTCTTTCTTCTTTCTTTTTAAAAAAACGTTGCCCCACACTAGGAATTTCTCCTGTATCGTGGGTGCGTTTACAAACATTTAAACTCACATACACAAACAGCCAGACCCGGAACAACTACTTGTAGGTCATACAAATATTTGTTCCGTGCGGGAATCGAACCCGCGACACGCAGCGCAGCAGTCAATCGCTTAACCACTGCGCCAACCGTGCCGTCGTGCCGTGTCGTCAGTATAAACTGCAATGCGCAGGAGGAAGACTGCCTCATTGGTCTAGTAGTAAATGCAACTGCTGGGGGTGAGGTGCACGGTCCGATCCTCGGGTTGAGCAGAATGGCATTAAGATTCTTTTCCATTAGAATATTTTGTAGGGGAGATAAATAGACATCGTATTATTATGTAAAAACCTTGAAGCCATTTCGCCACTTACCAGCATAATTTCATAATAGAAAACCTGTCTGACCCAGTGTTCAAATAGGTACCCATGCCGACATCTGGCACAGTAAAATAATAATAACCTGCCTTTCTCCCATTGCAGGGCAAAGGCCCTTCTCGTACAGAGAAAGATCAAATGTTATTCAGCACGCTTGGTTAAGGCGAAATACTTTGATCCAGTACTCAATTTAATTTAATTTTGGATATTTCTGTAATTTCCAGACTGCTTCGAGAGAATATCGATCGGTGAGCAGCTGCCCCCTGACGCCATCTACCGAAATGTGACTGAACTAACAACGCGCGAGTGCGAGCAGTTTTGCAAGCAAGACAAACAGTGCCAGAGCTATGATTATGGGTACGTATTATTTATTATAGATGGCGCTACTGGTTACAAAGTTAATCGAACACTATACATTGGGGACGCGCGGGCCTGCGGGCGGAGAGCAATGGGTAGCTCACCGCCCGATCAGGACCAGGCCCGTGCCGGACGGCGCGTAAGTGTTCCACGCGCGCCTCAAAGAGATGTCAGCATAATCAGAGGGGCCCCTTAGGGCCGAAGCCTGCCGGGTCAGCGGGATTGTCCGAAAGGGTTACCGCTGCCCCGGAACATAAAGGGCGAAGGAAGGAACATGGGTGGGTTTTAGTCAGTAAGAGTCTGACACTCCCTTCCGCTCCACCCAGAGCGGGAGGGGTCATTTGATGATTTCCCATCCCAAAAAAAAAAAAAAAATACATCGGGGACTAAGCTAAGGTATTTAATTACTACTAGCCATACAACCTGACCGTGCAAAAAACGTAAGATAATTTGAATTTCACGGGCTACCCTGACGCTTTTGGCTTAAATTGTTTGAGCAGCCATTGATGACATGATATTGTAGTAGCTAAGCAATTGACTTTCAGCAGATTCGAACAGCACGTAGAATAAGTCCATCAATCAATATAGGTTTGCGGTCCAAGTTCCCGCAGTACCTATAATAACCTTTTATTCATATTTTGATCGTTTTTCCATTATGAGGTCTCTTGTTTAAAGAAGAAAGGAAAACCTAAATTATTTTATAATGTTGTATTTCGTGGATTTAATTTTGAATTGATTCTTTTATTGTAAACACTGAGAAACGACAAGTATCTTTTGAGTATTTTATTTTCGTTTTAATAAGCAACTATCAATTTTTTTTATTCCAGAGTCGGCGCAAAAGGCAACGCAACCTGCAACCTAAGCAACAACGACGAAAAATCCCTTAAAGAGAAGAGCCTCCTTCTCAAACACCCTGATTATGACGTCTACGTGCGTCGGTTCCAATGCGAGCAGTCTCCCCCTTCCCCCATCCAAGGACAGTTCGATGACCCTTCAGATGGACCTGGACCCGCACATAGACCCGTCTTCAGACCAGTTGATGATCCGAAACAGCCTTTTACTGATGACTACCTCATATCTGGGGATCTCGAATCCTATGGGGTGTCAAGACCAATTTACAAACCTCAGTATGATGAAAGACCTGATGATTATTCGAATGCTAAACCAGATTTTGATACGGGACCAAGTTATGGTGCACATAAGCCCCAAGATATGCCGTACAGTCCTGAAAAACCAGGTCCAGATGGGTCTTTTAAACCAAGGCCGGATCCCCACGATGTTTTGCAACTACAAGATCCATATAGGCCTAATGATAGGCCAGGATATCCCGTTAATGATTATAATAGGCCAAGACCACCTCCGTATGAGACAGAAAAACCTGATTACCACTACATCATCAGGCCAAATAGAAAGCCCAGACCACAGGCAGATACTGGTTATAACAAACCTACAGATGATTATCCTGTCAGACCTGGTTATGGTCAAGAGGACTCTGGTTATACAAAGCCTACGAATGATTATCCCAGGCCGGGTTACGGTCAGGCCGACCCTGGATATACACCAGCTCAAAGACCATACCCAGATAAAGACTCATACAATCGTCCAAGGCCTGGATACCAGGGACCAGCTGGCGGTTATGGTCAAACCTCCCCATACGACGATAATTCAATTCATGTCGAAATCCATGACCCTCCTAGACCGTATAAACCTCCAAAACCAACTTCTGGTCAAGGGATCTATGGTTACGGAACATATTCGAGCCAGAATTCCTATTCGCAGTCCCAAAGCAGTCAATCTCAGCATTATGGTTCTGTGGCAGCAGACAGTGGTTATGGTAACCCCTATAGACCAGATCCAAGGCCTGAAAGACCAGGTTATGGAGAACCTAGTGACACTGGATATGGCGGAGGGTCGAAGCCACAAAAACCTAGCAATGATCGACCAGCTTATGGAGCTGAGAAACCCTCATATGGTGCTGAAAAGCCTGGATACGGAAATGACAAACCTTCTTATGCAAATGACAGACCGTCCTATGGTGCTGAAAAACCTTCGAATGATTATGAAAAACCTTCATACGGGAATGATAGGCCATCCTATGGAAATGACAAACCATCATATGCTAATGACAGGCCATCATATGGAAGCGATAGACCATCAAATGATAGGCCATCGTATGGAGCTGAAAAACCAAGCTACGCGAATGATAAGCCTTCATATGGAAATGACAGACCGTCTTACGGAAATGACAAGCCTTTGTATGGGAACGACAGACCATCTAATGATAGGCCATCGTATGGAAGCGACAGGCCATCGAATGACAGGCCATCGTATGGGAACAACAGGCCATCAAACAACAGACCATCGTATGGTGCTGAAAAACCCTCAGCAGACAGTGGTTATGGTTCTAACCCATATAGACCAGATCCTAAGCCAGAACGACCCGGTTATGGTGAACCTAGCGATACTGGCTATGGAGGAGGTTCAAAACCACAGAAACCTATTAATGACAGACCGTCTTATGTTGCTGAAAAACCCACTTATGGATCAGAAAAACCTTCGTATGGCAACCAAGTTTCCTATGGCAGTAACTATGCAGCATTCAGCAGTCAGAACGAATATAACAGTCACCAAGCCAGTTACGGCAGTCAATACTATGGTAATAAGCCTTATGGTCAACAGGACCCTGCTTATGGGTTGCAGAAACCTACCCATGATTATCATAGGCCTTCCTATGGAACTGGGTCTTATGGAGGAAGTCAGGGAGGATATGGTAATAATCAGAGCTTGTATGGAGGTGGACATGGGTCGATTGATAGTGATCAAGGAGCTTATGGTGGAAGTCAGGGGTCTTATGGAGGTAGCCAAGGATTTGGAAGTGGCTCTTATGGTGGAACACAAGGGTCCTATGGGGGAAGTCAAGGTTCTTACGGGGGTAGCTCGGGTTCATATGGCGGCTCCCAAGCTTCATATGGAACCACACAATCTTCACAAAGCAGCAGCAGTAATTCTTATGGAAGCCATGGATCTTTTGGCAGTCAAAACAGTGGATCTTATGGTGGGAGCCAAGGGTCTTATGGTGGAACTTCAGGTTCTTATGGCAGCAGCCAGGGGTCTTATGGAAGCAATACTGGGTCCTATGGGAGTGCTCAAGGGTCTTATGGTACTCAAAATGATCAGAATCGACCCTCGTATGGTAGTAGACCAACTAATGATAAGCCTGGTTATGGGAAGCCGCAGAAACCGAAGCCTTCTTATGAAAATGATGACGCTAATACAGGTGTGTAATTATGTTTTTTTTTTGTTGGAAAAATTATGGACACATTGTTTGGACTTTTGGATTTGAACGAAAACACACACATTTGGAAGTTGTGAAAAATGAAAAATCTCGAACTTTGAGAAAAAAATATCGTCTTGAATTTTAATTTGGGAAAAAATGTAGTTTTTCTACACGAAAAACGTTTTTCTTCGATGTTAGGGCCTTACTGGTTTTTAGTATACTTTTTAACACGTTGACTGCCAGACAACAGAAACAATAGAAAATCTATTGTTGGCGGACACCGTGTGACTGCGGTGGCAATCAATGCATAATGCATAATATGTTTTGCTGTAGTTTGCTTTCAGAGTACCCGTCTTTTAAAGCTCTCATTTTCTTACAGGTTACGGCAAACCACCAGCTTTCGACGACAACCGCCCCGACTACATCAATCCAGATGAACCAGGCTACGACAGCGACCCAGACAAACCAGCTTACGGTAGCGAAAAACCGAACACTACCGGGTACGAAAAACCGAATGTCAAACCGGTTTATGAGTACGAACTGGATAGACCTGGGAACGTGCCTAGTTATATAGCTAGGCCGGGTGGAGAAGTGATTACTTCTAGGCCGATGGCGGTCAGTGAATATGAAGATGCTTATGGCAGGAATCCGGGGAAGGAGATTTATAAGGGTAAGTGGATTTTTTGTTTTTATTTTATGTTGGACATACTTCAGACAAGACAAGGCCGAAAGTCTGTCAACCAGTCTTACCAAGGGGTAACTGGGTTGTGGAGGTCAGATAGATAGTATAAGCAAGTACAAAATATTATTAAAACTATGACTGTATTCAAATTTAAAAGGGCACTAATCGAAAAGTTAATTGAAAAAAGTTATTACACAATTGACGACTTCTCTAAGCTCACTTCACCTAAGGTGAAATTTGTGTCCGTAAATACAACCACAAATAAATGCATAATCAACCTATAATATTCCCACTGCTAGGACTCAGGCCTCCTGACTCACAGGGCCTGGGCTGATAGCGGATGATGATGACCAAGCAGGCCCAGTGCGGGTCGGTAGATGTCACATGTTTTCGAATTTTTGGTTCTAGGACATGCCGGTTTCCTCACGACGTTTTCCTTCACCGTTTTCAGAGCATTCGTGATGAAATAATGTACACAAAGTACAGCGCCTGTCTGAGTTCGAACCTACGACCTAAAACTCGTAAGTCGCGGCCACCACTGCTCTCACGAATAACAACAAAAAATTCGTAGTCAAAGCGTTGCAAAACAAACAATAAAACGTATTTAGCAACGGTCTGTCTGTGCACATACACGTACTACCACAAAAACAATACGCAATTAATTTAAACTATTGAAAGAATACGGAAGCTTTTCGGTCGGCAGGTAAATTAGTTGGATGGTTTTTATTTAAACAAACGATTGTAATGGACCTTAGGTACAGACGCCAGCACATCAAGCTACTACAATCTGTCAAATTTATTTAATAGATTTTCAACTGTATCGCCAAAGCATTAAGGTTCAAGGTTGATTGGGAAAATTTGACAGTTTCGGGTAGCTTGACCTGCTGGCGTCTGTACATATAGCGAGAATGTTATAGAATTGCTTATCGTGAAATGTTACTCACACGTTATTTGACATAGTGACGATAGATTTCTTCTGTATCTGAGGCTTGTAGTTATTTTATTGTATGTACAGATGCCAGCACATCAAGCTACTACAATCTGTCAAATTCTTTAAGAGATTTTTAACTTTATCGCTAAAGCATTAAGGTTGAAGGATGATTGGGAAAATTTGACAGTTTCGGGTAGCTTGACCTGCTGGCGTCTGTACAATGATAAATTATATTAATTTTACTTAAATTGGTTCAAAAATAGACTTTTACACGTCAAAAATAAAAGTTTTTTTAAAACGAGATAAGTTCTGTGCTTCGTGACTACTCTGAGAAGAAAGACCGAAACAAACTCATAGGTCACAACAATATGACTTTAAATGAAAATACTGACAATACTACTTTGTGCAAATTTGAATCATGAATGATGTAATCAATATTTTATAACAATTTTATGATTTATGTGTCCGTGGAGTTTTTTGCCCGTTCTTCTCCATAGGTACCTACTACGCTTTGGAATGGGCAACTAGCTTCATCTTGCTTAGTAATGTAATCTTTAAGGGTCAGTTCACACCGAGACGCGACGCGACGCGACCCTGCGCGCACACTTTAAAACGACCTACTGCACCGCGTATTCTGAACTCTCACAATGCAATGTGTACCTTTTCGTGTAGAAAATAAAGTATATTTTGAGTCATTCTTTTAAAGTGTGCGCGCAGCGTCGCGTCGCGTCGCGTCTCGGTGTGAACTGACCCTAATATTGTAAAATTGCACTCCAAGTCCAGAGCCACCAGATACAAGCGATGCTTAGTTTGTGGCTCACCGAATCCGTCACATTGTATTTTTACTTTTTTGAAGAATAAAATTTATTATTATTATTATCTGTCAGACTGACCCACCTCTTGACAATTCAAAAGTGCCTGTAATTGGTTTATTTGAAATAAATGCTTTGAGATTGAGTTTATAAAAAAAATATTATTTATTATCTTTATTGTGGACTATAGGTATACATCATAAATACAGGTCTTAAATAATTAAAATAAGTTCAGCTATGTCCCGCCGTTGAGGCATACAATAATAAAATACAAATCAAAAGTTAAAACAGAATTAGTCATATTAGTCTCGATACATTGTTAAAATATTCCAAATTATAAATACATACAAATTCAATTCCAAGTCATATTAGTCATAATTCATTATGATACTTATTTTTCCTTTCTTGTCATTGGAATACAATATTTTTATTTTACAATATTTTTATATTTGATTGAATTGCATACAGGCTGTAAATGTCTTTTCATTAGATGTACAAAGCTTAAAAAATAGTCGTCGACATTGTAAGTATTTCTGATTCGGTCTTAAAAATTAGGTAGCGGCAAAGACCGGACACTCGGTAATTTTACGGTGTCTATTATTAGTCCTCTGCCTAAACCTTCCTGAAAACAGGAGTGATGTTATGTATGTAAGAACTTTAAATAATTTAAAACCTAACACACAAAATTTGATGAACCCCATAACTCCATTTAACAATCAAAACCGACCATGGGAGAGTAAGGTCATGAAACTACAAACATTCAGATGCAAATGATACTAATCCATGATGGCGGCAAAAAACAATGGAAGCCCGACCCGAGGTTGAAAGTGACGCATTTTGGGCATTTACAAAAGGTCATTATTATGGTAACTGGCCTTAGTTTTGATGTGGATTAAATAAAGTAGCATGTAATGGGTAAATTGGGTGCTGATGTATTTCCCGAATGCATTAGTGCTGCTGTCAAAACCACGGTCAACTCCGCGAGATGTGTTTGAATTCGATGGATGCAACAAAACTGCGTCTAATCTTCTATAACTATACATATTATAAACTAGCTTCTGCCCGCGACATCGTAAGCGTGAAATTTCGGCCCCCCACCCATCGCGTTGCATTTTGCTCAGTTCCTAAGGGTCGTAGCGTGACGCTTCCTCAAGAATTGGGCTATCATACACATATAGAATTTTTCAAATTCGACGGGTTGTTCCAGAGATTAACGCGTTCAAACAAACAAACAAAGAAATAAACAAACTCTTCAGGTTTATTTTCAGTATAGATTCATATTTTACTTATTAAATCTCGCAGTTTGCGAAACATGGACGGGTCACTAATTACTTATAATTATGAAAAGTTAAAAAAAAAAGTTTGTTACTTAGTTATACATACTCGTAACAGGCTGATCGGATTTTTTAGCACAGGGATAGACCTTGTCCTGATCTCATTCTGTTTGTGCCTCAGCGATCATATACCCATGTCTTGGATTAATAGTAAATAATATAATAATAAATTTATTTAGGTCCTTTTACAAAGAAATACATTTACAAACTTAAAAATACTTTATTTAAAAGCTAGTTTAATTTACATGTTTTAAATTACCTATGAAAGGTGCGCTGGTACTAACATTATAACTTTTGGCATTATAATGTATTTACAAAAAACTTTTGCCGGCTTCGTGAAAAAGTTCTCCTAGGGTATGAGTGAATCTGCAGATGCTTGTCTTAGGATTACACGTAGCGTCTCAAGCGATTGCGGTGCTTCTTCTAAAGATTTTTGAAAGCATAGCCATCAGGGCTTGTCAGAAAATAAAATCTGTCTGCTCATTGTTCATTTACGGAGCCATCGCCTCCATTTTCGAGAACTCAAGGAGGACATCTTTTTGTGCTAGGAATATATGAGAGACACAATGCGACGTAACATCGATCACAAACAGACTTGAATCGTTCCATGCCAGCCTAACTCACTGCGACATAAACACAGCTGCAATATAGAGCATCCTTACCACAATAAATGAGAAAATAGTTAAACTGCAATATGACATTGACATTACAGCTCATACCAAAACGGAAAAAGACCGTAAAGATAATGCCCAAATTCCGTGAACCCATATCATAATGGTGTTTAAACCATGTCACGCGCACACAGGTGTGTAGCCGCCATGATGGCCAAACGAAGGCTAATCGTATTATGTCATTTTAAGCTTTTTGTGATGATCTAAGTGGTACATCCTTTGGGCAATTAAGTGTTGTGGGATAATGCTTAAGTGGGTAAGGGTTTGGGTAGACTTTGGTCTTGATAAATGGACAGACCGATGGCCGTTGGGGCGGAAAGGTTCTGGAATGGCGACCGCGCACCGGACGACGCTCAGTGGGTAGGCCCCCGACAAGGTGGACCGACGATCTGGTGAAGGTCGCGGGAAGCCAGTGGATGCAGGCAGCGCAGGACCGATCGTCGTGGAGATCCTTAGGGGAGGCCTATACCCAGCAGTGGGTGTCGTGCGGCTGATATGATGATGATGATGATGAAATGGACAGTCTTGCCAAGAGGTTTCGTGTGAGGTCAGGCCAGATAGGCAGTCGCTCCATGTAAAATGCTAGTATTCAAGTGCGTTGGGTTAGATTGGAAATTCTCACATTTTTGGTAAAAGGGTATCTACAAGGATGATGATGGTTTTTTGATAAAGGAAGAAAATGATCGACGGCACGGTTGGCGCAGTGGTTAAGCGATTGACTGCTGCGCTGCGTGTCGCGGGTTCGATTCCCGCACGGTACAAATATTTGTATGACCTACAAGTAGTTGTTCCGGGTCTGGCTGTTCGTGTATGTGAGTTTAAATGTTTGTAAATGCACCCACGATACGGGGAAATTCCTAGTGTGGGGCAATCTTTAAAAAAAAAAGAAAAAAGAAAGGAAGAAAATGTGCAAAACAAAACTATATTATATTTTTGTTTAGTTTTTTAAGAGAAATGTTTTTGATTGTATGTATTATTTTTTGTCTCCTTTACTATTTCACACGCTGTCTACATCTCTGTATCTATTGTCCTGTCTCGGGTGTGCTGGAAGAGATTTCTTGTGAAATAAGCATCACCTCTGTACCTATTTTTTCTGTTCTGTTTTTCTTGTCTGATTATATATGTGTGTACATAAATGGTAAATAATAAATAATAATAATAATAATAATAAATATATGCCAAAGCCTTGCCTACTTTAAAAATATAGTTGAATCAGTCAGATATTTCTGTTTTCATGACCAATCAAATCACTACTGATTTATTCAAATTAGGCTGAGAATCAGCACTTTTCGAACGTCAAAATGACATAAGACAGTCCCCCAAAACGCCCGCCCTTCACTAATTTATATTACATCTTGAAGATACCACACAGTCCACCTCAACATTATTGAAAAAGGCTAGATAGATTCATTGATTGTCATAGCAAGAACATTTCCCAGAACAAGTCCTTGCAAAATGAACTACTCTGGCGGGATTCAATGTTCTGTAGCCAGATTTAGCAGGGCTACAATAGTCTTAGTTTCCGGTCTTGTCTGATTGCTGTCCCATCGGACTATAAGAGTGAGGAAAGAGAGAGTGCACCTGTATCTGCGCACACACTGGCGCACTATAACATCTCCCGCGCTGAAGGCTGGTCTTCGCTGAGACTTGTCGCCATGGCCGAAATTCGGTCCGGAGGACTTTATTTATTTTATTTTATTTCGTTTCTTCAAATGTTTCATCATCATCACCCACTGCGTCCTGAAGTGGGTGATGATGATGAATTGAATCTCTTTGTTTGTGCCAATTTTATCTCTCCTGTTGTCTTTAATGTTTCAATCAACTCAACCTATCGCAGTCCACTGCTGGACGTAGGCCTCGGGGCTGCCTTTAATGTTTATGATCTGATAATTATGATGACACCATACACTTATGACAGCATGGCCTGGTGGTAACGGCCGCAACTAACAAGTCGTGGTCGTGGTTTCGAACCCAAACAAGCGCTTTACTTTGTGTAAATTATTTCATTAGCACTGCTCTCAAAACGGTGAAGGAAAACATCGTGAGGAAACCAGCATATCCTAGAACCAAAATATTCGAAGACATATGACCTCCGCCAACGTGCACTGGGCCCGCGTGCTGGATTACGGCCCACTCCCTCTCACAGAGAGGAAGCCTGTGTCCCAGCAGTGGGAACAGTATAGGTATACACTTATTTTTCTTCTCCTCTGTCACATGAGCTATATACGAGCCCAGTGTGCTCCAGACGTATTTCAGTACCATCTCCCATACTGGCTCTTATTTAAATGCATTCAATTTTCTGCTTAGATCCCGAAGGTCGTCTCCGTAGTTATGCTGTATATCATCTCGTGTCCGGCCGATACGTTAAGTTTTTACTCAATAATGGCACATAGTAGAAGGTCTAAACAATTTGCCCAGGCCTACCGTTTGCAATTTAATATTGGGGTTTGGGGCAAGTTACAAGCAAAATAATCCAAATTGGGACTCATTTATTCACAACAGACGGAGATTCAACAGCTTTCTAAAGTAAAACACAAAGAAGTACAAAAAGCGCTCTAATTTAACATCCCAGCGATGCAAAATTTAGTTACACCGCCCAGGCCCTGCTAGTGCAAACTCAAACTCAAAGCATTTATTCAAAATATCCCAATTACAGGCACTTTTGAACTGTCAAGATCAGTCAGAAAGATGAAGCTAGTTAACTATTCCAAAGCGTAGTAGGTTAGACCTCATAGGAAATTCATTATCATCGGCCTACAGCAATCCACTGTTGAACTTCGGCATCTCCAATTGCACACCATTCAGCTCGATTCTCAGCGGAATGAAAAAAATACCAATTATTCATTTTATGCTGGTATGCCCAAGCCCAGTTGGAGGCCTCCTTATGAATGAGCTTTTCTACAGCGTCTTTCATTCGTATCATACCTCTATCTACAAACTCTCACTCTCTCTCTACCGCCAAACCATAATGTGACATTATTGTTGGGTACTATTGCAATTATTAGCTCCTCTTCAACGTGAGCGGTGTTGGCCCAGTGGCAGCAGCCGCGGCTTACGGGTGTAGGTCATGGGTTTGAACACAGGCAGGCTCTTTACTTTGTCTATATAATTCATCACCACTGCTCTCGAAAAAGGCGAAGGAAAAAATAGTGACGAAACCGACATGTCTTAGAACCAAAAATTCCGAAAACATGTGACATCTACCAAACCGCACTGGCCCGCGTGGTTGATTACAGCCCACTCCCATCTCGAAGAGAGGAGGCTTGTGTCCCAGCTGTGGGAATATTATAGGCTGATTATCTTGCCTACGTGGAATGCCTTTGATGCTGCAGGTTTCAGTAGTGAGATTACTTACTACCGTTGTGTGATGAGGTGGTGGGCCGTCAGACTCTAAACTCCTGCAAATAATTGCTGCATCTTCCTTCTTGCACCAAACCTTTACAAGATAGAGATCAGATATCAAGATTCTTTGAATCATTGTGTATAAAACTTATTGTTAATGTTATATCATACAGCCATTCGAGGTGGCCTTCGCCATTGTCTTTTGTTTTAAAAATCTATAAAAAATTAACAAATCTTCATATAAAATTTGGATAGTCATTTTCATGGTGGGTTGAGAAAAGAGTATGGCTGTGTATGAGATGTCTATGTACCCTTAGGTTTTAACGGATGTGTACAAGTTTACCATTGGTTTTTGGACATACATTTGCCCTGAACCTCTGGTTGCTGTATTCCTTAGTTGGTTGGTTGGTATTTATTGTCACTTTTTAATCCATCCAAAGGTTGTTTGTAAAAGATCGCTCTTAGCGATAAGACCGCCCATTTTGTCACCCTTTGTAAAGCTTCTATATTTATGTCTGTAATTTATATGGTGTACGTAAAAAAGAGTATTCTATTCCATAAAATTGAAACTTCAATGATGATGCCTAATAATGCCGCGGCATCGTTTCTGTCAGATTGTGCTTTCATGTAAGTTATGCCGAAGGATCCCCTGCCGTGCCATGCCCCCAGCGAGCGCAGGCCCTTACGTTCGTTATCATTGCATCAGCATTATAGTATTTCGGAGTTCAATACGAAAAGGGAAAGGAGATCTCAGGCCTGCTAGAGGAAAATGTCCTTTTCCTCCTCGTCTTAAAAACCTAAATACTTTTGAACTCTACAGCCCTTTAGCCTATATATTTTATAAAAATCTCACAGTGAAAACTTATGTGAAATGAGCGTGACTCTTCAAGCTCACTAGCTATCTAGTGCTAGGGATTGACACTATTGACAGCTATCAACTATCCACTTTGCCTAGTCCACTACTGGACAAAGGCCTCTCCCAGGCTGTGCCACAACCCAGTACGTCACTGACAGCTAGTGAAATCTCAATAGTGTCAATCCCTAACATAACACAACTCACCTCAAGCCCACTCCACGTAAGTTTTTGCAGGCTTTACTAAATATAAACAAAACGGCATCGCTCGATCTCAATTACGAGTCGGTAATTCACAAAAATTCAATAGAATGATGTAAGAGTGTGGATTATCATTTATCTTGTCCATTGTGCTGAAGCCTTGGCTTTTGGCGGCACAATGATAGGAAGACTTGTCTTAAGTGGCAAGGGTAGCAAGTAGTGAGTTATTGTTCTAATGGTTTATATTTAGAAAAAAAAAGAACTGGGATTTAGGAACAGAATTTGAGTTATTATTCAAATGGATTTCATTTTGGAAAAAAAATCTGGAATTTGTGTTGTGTGTGTGTGTTAGTTTGTGTGCGTGTTTGTGTTTTTAGAAGTCAGTGGCAAAGAAAAATAAATAGTAGAGTGAACTAAAGAAAAATAAATAGTAGAGTGTAATAAAATTCTAAAATTCGTTGACTGAACTAAGAGTAGGGAAATCAAAGACACCGACTTGGGAAAAAACAATTATATTGTGATAAATGGTAACAAAGGAGATAAAAAATAATTAAGCAGTTAATTAGGTATTCACGATCGATCGACGATCTTCGCAGGATGGCTGGTAGCAGCTGGATGAGAGTTGCCGAAAATCGAGTTGAATGGCGTGCAATAGGGAGTGCCTATATCCTAGTGGATGATGAATTAGGTATTATTACAACCTTTAGATTCTGTTAGCTTATTCAATTAATTTTTTTGTCGTATCTCATTAAAGTTCAAGTTAAACGTTGAAACAAATCGGGTACTATCAGGTATCAGGCATAAGGCCTACTCAAGTCGAAACCATGCCACAAACACAACTGATTCGGTTGGTTTTTGATACATACATATTTTGAGTAGCTAACAATAACATTATTTGCTTTAAAAAATTCAATGAATCAATGAATGTATGTATGTGGTTGCGGGAATCCGCTGGATGCGAGTCGCACGGGACCGGTCAATGTGGCGACACTTGGGGGAGGCCTATGTCCAGCAGTGGACGTCTATCGGCTGAAATGATGATGATGATGATGAATGAATGTAAAACAATTTGTAGTCGTAACGGATTAAAATAGATTCTTAGGGGTAGTTTTTTGTCTAATACAATGAAAATGTAGTGGCGTTCTTCTGAAAGGTCAGGTGCGAAGTGCTCGCAACCGGTGTGCGTGTATGACCAGATATATGAACGCAAAAGTATTTAAAGATCATAGTAAGTGGCGTGGCGTGGGCTTGTGGCTTAGTAATAACAGCCGCACCGGTCGATCGATCTGGATAAGCTACGCTCGCCGCGGTTGGTCTGTGTATGAGTGACCATCTTTACATACCAAGACCCCTCCGTGCCTCGGAAAGCCGTTGGTCTCGGCTATCATTCGTGGATCTTTGACAGTCGTTACGGGTTGTCAGAAGCCCGAAAGTCTGACAACCAGCCTTACCAAGGGGTTTCGTGTTACCCAGTAACTGGGTTGTGGAGATCAGATAGGCAGTCGCTTCATGTAAAATAGCGGTTAGACTAGAAGCCGACCCCAACATAGTTGGGAAAAGGCTAGGCAGATGATGAGCAAGTGGCGTTCTGGCTTCTGCCTACTCCTATGGGAAAAAGTCGTGTGTTTATGTAGGTATGTATCAATGATAGCTGGCCTGAGATTTATCATGGGGTTTTTCGGTAAAGAACAAGAGATTCCATAGACAAACGAACAAATTGTTTATTAAGACGATTGTCTATCGTATCCATCAAGGATGAATGTTTTGAAAGCTTAGTCTCATTGTTTAAAGTAAAAAAAAAGTGAAGTTTATTCTTTAAACTTTTTTATGGTTCCGTAACAGTTACCTTTTACATACCTAAAATGTTCCCACTGCTGGGACACAGGCCTCCTCTCTTCGAGAGGGGAATGGGCTGTAATCTACCACGCGGGCCCGGTTGGTAGATGTCACATGACTTCGAATTTTTGGTTCTATGCCATGCCGATTTCCTCACGATGTTTTCCTTCACCGTTTTGACAGCGAGTGGCGATGAAATTATATACACAAAGTAAAGCACCTGCCTGTTCGAACCTACGACCTACAACTCGTAAGTCGGGGCTGTTACCACTGGGCCACCACATACTTTTAGATACTTTGTTTTCTACAAAAAATTTCTCATGGAAGAGTGAGCCATACAAAGTTTGATCGATATTTTAACTGATTATTTATAGTTATCAGAGCAAATAATAGTTCCAAACCGGTGTAACTGACATAGCTTGCAGAGTAAGCAAACAGAGGTGGCAGTGGGTAGGCCATATTTGTCGAAGGACCGATGGCAGGTGTAGGAGACGAGTCCTAGAGACCGCGTATCGGCAAGCGTAAAGGACGCCTCCCAGCTAGATAGACAGACGTCTTTAAGAAGATGGCTGGGACAGACTGGATGCGAAAAGCGGAGGATAGGGTGTTGTGACGCAGTCTGGGAGTGGCCTATGTCCAGCATTCAACTGCGATAGGCTGAGTGGATTGATTGAATAGTAATTGATCTGAATATACAGGCTAATAATGTTGTCTTTAGTTATCGTGGTATACTAGTTTATTTGTGGATTTATTTTATAACCTGGATTCACACTGAGTCCAATTAGGATGTACAAGGTGCGGTAAAAGTAATGTTACGATGTGAATGTGCAATAATTTTTGCTAATGGTGCTATAATATCATTGTGATTTGATACATATGTTGTAGATAGATAGAGAATTAGTTGACAATGCACTGGAACGATACAAAGTCACACAGCTCATGCAATGATGGAGATTTTGAAACACCAATTTCGGGGCCGTGTGATCTCCCGTTTAGGCGGTTTGAACTGGTCGGCCAGATCGCCCGATCTGAAGGCGCCAGACTTCTTTCTTGGGGTTTTTTGAAAGCTCGCGTTTACCACAACAAACCACAAACCTTGCAAGTCTCGAAAGCCAACATTGAAGAAGAAATCTCCAATTTGGAGGACGATTTAAGAGCAATAATTCAAAATGCCGTAAAACGAGCACAAATGTGCATCAACTCAGGAGGTGGCCGTTTGACCGATATAATTTATTCGACTTAATATCTTAAGTTTGTTGCTACGCGTCAGACTGACGTGTAGCAATAAACTGACGCAAAATCCTGCATCGCGCAAGCAGGGTTTACCGTGCAACTAGCATATATTGTATATACGCTAGTTGCGCGGTAAACTCTGAACTTTAGCGGGCAACTACCCAATGGTTCATGTCGGGGCGTTTGTACGCCTCGACATGAACCATTGGGTAGTTGCCCGCCACACACAACACCCGTCTGGTCGGAGGATCCTCCCTTTTCTATGGAGGATGAGTGAACTTTACACCCTGTTCCTCATACCTCAATAAGTTTCACATCTTTAAATAAACTTTCCGTGAAAAAAGTGCCCATTTTTTAAATATCCAACCATGAACAATGGCAGCCAATACACATTATGACAACCTAAAACACATACCTAAAATAAACTCGCGTCTTCTTGCCATGGGGATAGAGAGAAACTACTGCCACCTCCTAGAGTGCGCGTAAGCTAAGTCTGCGTATTTGAACTTCAAGACTATATCCCTGCCAGCACTTGTAATCACATTCGGCATAATGATGGCAAATATTTACTTTGGAACACACGGAACACAGCACACTCTCTTGACACTTGATATAAACGTCGAGATGGCGGCAAATGATTATTTCCGATTATGACAGCGCGCAGATTTAGTTTGCGCGGACTCTTAGTCTGCTACGCTCCTTTGCTTCCTTTTGCTTTGTTTATGTGCATAATCTGACGGGACAACCCTTATAATTATTATTTTAAGAACGTTAACCGTCAGATCTGTCACAAATACCTTTAATTTCCCTACATTTTATGACATTGATTGTCGCTGAGATGATATTACGACTAGATTTTAAACTACGTTTTTAATTACGGGAATTAGCCTTCTGGCTATACACGCATTATGTCGTATTTTTCAGTAAATTGGTCTCTCTCATTTCTTTAGTATTCTAAAAACCTTCACTACCTATTTCATTAACGAGCTAAGCAACACATAACCTTTTTAAAGCACTTCATTTTTCTATCTCCCCCACGGAACCCTAACAAATAAATTGCTTTTAAAACGTCAGTACATTAGAACAATATTTACCGGATACCCACAATTTGTTGAATTACACGGAAGACTTTGGTTTCCTCGGCTGAGCTCTGACGTTTTTTTTGTGCATCCATCTTGGATTAGCATTGTCTTTGTCACTATGGAGAATGACAGAAGTATTTGAATCGGTTTTAATTGTTTTTTTTTTTTTTAAATACTTTGCCCCACACTAGGAATTTCTCCCGTATCGTGGGTACGTTTACAAACATTTAAACTCACATACACAAACAGTCAGACCCGGAACAACTACTTGTAGGTCATACAAATATTTGTTCCGCGCGGGAATTGAACCAGCGACACGCAGAACAGCAGTCAATCGCTTAACCACTGCGCCAACCGCGCCGTCACGTTTAGTAGTGTCGTCCCGACACGTCACGGAACCCAGCCCTTGAGTTGTTTACGGCTGATGTTGTTTCAACGCCCGGGATTCAAAAATGGATGTCAGCTATTGGACAGCACTAATTTGCTCTATTAATTGCCGCGGATGGCAAACTCAACTCGGAGCAGAAAATGAAAATTTCAACCCTATGCCGTAAAGTAAAGGATCTGGAACCTCACAAATGGCAGTCCTATATCAGTCGCTCAAGCAGAAAGCCATTCACGTGTATAACGCGAAGCGCGACCTGACGGAACATATTTCGGAGCTCAAGCAGACGATTATGGACTCTGGGGGTCTACTACGAAGTGCAAAGTGCGAATGATCGGATCGGACCGACACATGGCCGAACCGAATATTATTGAATAATGCGAAAAAAGGTCGGATCAGCTCATTTGGGTCGGGACCATAGTCAATATTCGAAAGAGTGTAGGAGTGTAGGATCAGGACCGACCGAACCAAATAGTAACTTCGTAGCAGGAAAGGGCCGAACATTCGGCCGATACCTGCGGCAAATGCTTCGTTTGGCGGTGTTTTTGGGTTTTTTCATCTGGAATTTCTCAGTAACAGAGAGTCACTATAGGTGTACCTCTGCCTATTTGGAGTTATGGGGTTGGTATTTTTTGCTAAGCGATAATTAGTTTTCGTGGCTCTAGATCCAAATCCAACGCTAATGATAACTAATCATCTATTTTCATCACGAATTTGTGCATAACCTTCTAAAACCACCCAAAAAACGACAAATTGCGTGCATGAATTTATGAAACCATTATAAAAACACCATGATATTATGTTAAACATTCTCATGGGCGGTACAATGGTAGGATATATTAGGCTCTTTTTATATTAGGCAAATAATCCTTTTTTTAGAGACAATAGGCCGGCTACCAAAGTTATCAGATGTAATGAACATGACGTTGGGTTTGTGTGGATGTGACTTTTAAAATGAAATGTTGTAACCCAGGTAGGCATGCATTTAACTCGATGTAAACACATCTTTATTTCACTTATAATTGGACGTAGTTTAGCAAAAAGGACTCAATCTACAAAAAGTATTGAGGAGTGGCTAGAGAGGCGCCACGGCGCCCTCACCTACCGCCTGACGCAGGTCCTCACCGGACACGGAAGTTTCGGGAGGTTCCTGCACATCATCAGGCGGGAGGAAACGCCCGGGTGTCACCATTGCCAGGATCGCCCAGAGGACACGGTGGAGCACACGGTGGAGGTCTGCCCCGCTTGGGCGGAGCACCGCCGTGTCCTCGTGGAGGCGATCGGCAGCGGCGGCGGCCTCTCGCGCCCGGCCCTGGTGCAAGCCATGGTCCGGAGCGAGAGGGAGTGGGAGGCAGTCGCCTCCTTCTGCGAAGCAGTCATGCTAGCGAAGGAGGTGGCGGGACGGATGAGGGAGAGAGCCTCCCGTCCCAGCCGCCGCGGGAGACGCCCCGGGCGTCGGGAGTCCACTGGAGACTACCGGCCACCGTAGGCGCGGGCCTGCGGGCGGAGAGCAATGGGTAGCTCACCGCCCGATCAGGACCAGGCCCGTGCCGGACGGCGCGTAAGTGTTCCACGCGCGCCTCAAAGAGATGTCAGCATAACGAGGGGCCCCTCAGGGCCGAAGCCTGCCGGGGCAGCGGGATTGTCCGAAAGGGTTACCGCTGCCCCGGAACATAAAGGGCGGAGGAAGGAACATGGGTGGGTTTTAGTCAGTAAGAGTCTGACACTCCCTTCCGCTCCACCCAGAGCGGGAGGAGTCATTTGATGATTTCCCATCCCAAAAAAAAAAAAAAAAAAATCTACAAAAAGTAATTTTTGAGTTATCGGGGTTTTAAGTTTTGCTGCAATGATGTTGTATATATAATATTTTGAAATATTGTCACTTATGCTCAAATATACCAATATTTTGTCTATGAGTCAAGTTGTATTACATAGACTAACGCAATATGCGAGTTATTGGGAAGAATGTGGGTTGAGTCCTTTTTGCTAAACTACGTCCAATTTTAGGTGAAATATTGGAAAAAGCAGAGCAGTAGTGGCCCAGAAGTAGCGGCCTCGACTTACGAGATGTCGTGGTTTCTAACTCAGACAGGCGCATTATCATCATCTGCCTAGCCTTTTCCCAACTATGTTGGGGTCGCCTTCCAGTCTAACCGGATGCAGCTGAATACCAGTATTTTACATGGAGCGACTGCCTATCTGACCTCCACAACCCAGTTACTGGGTAATACGATACCCCTTGGTAAGACTGGTTGTCAGACTTTCGGGCTACTGACAACTCGTAACGACTGTCAAAGATCCACGAATCATCAGGCGCATTACTTTGTGTGAATTATTACATCACCACTACTCTCAAATCGGTAAAGGAACATCGTGAGGAAACCGGCATGTCCTAGAACCAAAAAATCGAAGACATGTGACATCTACCAACCCGCACTGGACCCGCGTGGTGGATTACGGCCCACTCCTTCGAACCGAGAGGAGGCTTGTGTCCCAGCAGTGGGAACATTACAGGCTTATCGTACATTAGTAGGTCGCTGGTAGAAATACTTACAGATACGTTTGGGTTTACTCATGTTTACTTTGGAGACGTGTTCATATGATGGTCTCTTTTCACGACTGTACTTTGTCTTGCATAACCGAAATTGTCGTGATTTTGAATTGTCAATTGAATGTTTCGTTACTCAATCAGGCCAAAATGGCTTATTGCAATTGGATAAATTTTGACTTTAAGTAATACTTGTAATTGGGGTTAATGAGCCTCGCTGTAAACCTTGCTTGACTGCTGTGGTTGGCAGTGAATGGCCCTTAGTTATAAAAAAAAAATGTTAATTGAATGGAGCTGGCCCTACAATAGTTTGTACAGTAGAGTATTGGGGGCTTTTTAACTCAAAAAACGATGCTCAAAATAGTAAATATGGGTTGCCCCAATGGCAACATAATAATGTGATGTACCTACATACCTGCGAAGCAATTTATATTCTACTAATATAGCTTCTTTCGCTTTACTTTGTGTAAATTATTTCATCACCACTGCACTCAACACGGTGAACGGTAAAGGAAAACATTGTGAGGAAACCGGCATGTCCTAGAACCAAAAATTCGAAGACATGTGACATCTACCAACCCGCACCGGGCCCGCGTGGTGTATTACGGCCCACTCCCTCTCACCGAGAGGAGGCCTGTGTCCCAGCAGTGGGAACATTATAGGCTGATTATGTAATATAGCTTCTGCCCACGACTTCGTCCGCGTGAAATTTCTTGTTCCCCCGACCCAGCCCGTCGCATCGCATCACCTGCCCGCTCTATCACTTCTTCTTCAAAAAATAGACTATCAAATTCAAAAAGCATTTTTCATATCCGCCTAGTAGTTCCAGAGATTACCCCCTACATGGAAACTTACAAGCAAACAAACTTTTACCTCCTTATAATATTAGTATAGAGAAAGTCTTAACAGCGTCTCTTATTTTTCTCAATTCATCATCGTATCAGCACCTATAGGCCTATTATATAAGACCATACAGTTTCGTCTATCTCTACAACGTTGCATTACCATCCCATTGTTTACCCAAAGGTCTTATCCACACAATTCTATCCTCAATTTTCCATTCACATATAAGCTTATAGCAGACAATGCCCCTGTTCAGTTGCACTATGTTACGCGGCGCGATCTCATTGACCCATAAACAAACATTCATGCATATTTTAAAACAAAAACTCGTTAATTTTCAACAATTATTCAATTAATAAAACTATAGAAGTTGTTATTCAATGAATAACGTAATAAAATAACAATTGAAACACAATATTCTAATTTTAAAATTATGGTAGGATTAAATTTAGAATTAGCTTGAACGGGATTAAATGTGTGTATTTAAATTGAATAAAATAAAATTACGTTGTTTATTCAATTAATAACAATTATGAATTGTTGTGTTAAAAGTGAGGTGTGTAAAAGTGCATTTATTGGATTTATTGGATGATGCAAATGAAAAAGTGCTGTGAAAATGAATTTGTGGACTACAATCTTTTTGTTTTGTCATTTTGTGTGTGTTGCGATTGGATCCAGAGTTATACTCGTGGAGAATGCACCAAGTACGTACTGTACTTATTATAGCAATCGTTTTAAAATAAACGGTCATTTTGAAATTAATTTCAGTATTGCATTTATTTTCCTGAAGCATTTTGCCATGAATTTCCGGTATAAGTTAATAGCCAGTCTAGACCAGAACGTGATATATTTTTCTAGCATGTTATATTACAGAAGACTAGTTGAGCCCGCGACTTCGTTCGCGTGGATGTCGGAAAGCAATAATGTGTCTTTTTACTACTAAATGTTTTTCTACAATAAAAGTATATTCCTTATCAGCACATCATACATCAGCTATCTGCCCGTGAAAATCCCGTCAAAATCTGTCCTGCCGTTTCAGAGATTAGCCGGAACAAACAGACAGATACACAGAATGACAAAAATAAAATGGTATAAGTGTTATTTTGACATTACCAACAGAAACACCTCAATTTTATTTATTTGTAGTATTAGATGAAGTTGAAATTTTAAAAATAATTTAAATTTTAGATGATCTAAAAATGCTGAAGTGCTGCCAAATTAGTTTGTTGTCAAATTCTCAGATCATCATGCTATAATTGGTCACTGTTATTTTCGATATATTATCTAACATTACATGCAAGTATTTGGTCACATATCCTATTTTAAAGAGATGTCCTCAAGATTTCAGTAACTTATAGAGATCCTGAAAAATAGCACCTTTGTTCATTCATTCAGTTTTGCATTAAGTCTAGTTCGTAGCCAGCGCAGCCACAATCTTTTGTCGTGTCTTCGACACGCTCGGGTGACGATGATGTGACTTATTCTTAACAGAGGTCAAAATGGCATTAAGACCTTTTAAAATTCTAAGAATTACTGTAGTTAAGATTCTAAAGATTACGTCTTCTGTAATTTTGCCTTATCTTTGGTAAATCTGTTGTCTTTGTGTTATTGTTGTCATTAACAGCCTTGTTGTTATCGCTTTTAAATATAGGTGTCCCTTTGATGTAATACTTCTCAGGTCATAGTCAATCTTGATTTGAACCTCCTTCCTTTTGATATTTACTTCTTTACTATTTGCAATCAATCCAATCAGCCTATCGCAGTCCACTGCTGGACATAGGCCTCTCCCAGGCTGCGCCACAACACCCTGTCCTCCGCCTTCCGCATCCAGTCTGCCCCAGCCACCTTCTTTAGGTCGTCCGTCCATCTAGCTGGGGGGCGTCCCACACTGCGCTTGCCGATACGCGGTCGTCACTCCAGGGCTCGTCTGCTCGGTTTTTCGACAAACATGGCCAGCCCACTGCCACTTCAGTTTGCTTACTCTGCAAGCTATGTCGGTAACTCCGGTTCTTTTCCGGATAATTTCATTCTATATTCTATTTGCAATGACAAGAAGAAACTGATTTATTACCGAAATCTTCATTATTTTACTTAACATTTAACTCGTAGTAGATTGTAGTTGTTCCAAAATGGAGAAGTCGTCAAAAGTGGTTGACTTTTTGAACTTTGAAACTTATTTTCAATAATCAACACTAAAGTTTTATTTTTATTGTAGCACTAGATGCGCCCCGCGGTTTTACCCGCATAAGTTTCGATGCCGTGGGAATATCGGGATAAAATGTATACTCTATGTTAATCCTGGTTATAAATCATCTGTGTGCCAAATTTCATCCAAATCCGTTCAGTAGTTTTTGCGTGAAAGAGTAACAAACATCCATCCACACAAACTTTCACGTTCATAATGTTAGTAGGATTGCCATTCATTTTAAATAAACTATCCAATGTGTCATAGTAACCACCTCAAATACATTGTTGAGTAATTAGCAGACAGGTGCTTAGGGCGCTGCTGTCCATATCCCGTTGACAATATAGACGTATGAGGAACAGGGTGTAAGTGAAGTTCACTCACTCACTTCACTTTGTGAAAAGGGAAGATCCTTCGACCAGACGGGTGTTGTGTCTGGCGGGCAACTGCCCCATCGGTTGATGTCGGGAAGTTGTATGTATGCTAATTGCGCGGTAAACTCTGCTTGTGAGATGCAGGATTTGATTGTGACGTCAGTATGACGCGTTGTTCGCATGTGGCGTTGTACTCGTAGATACCGCTACAACACGATCTCTTAAACTTCATTTAGCTGCTAAATAGGACCCAGGGCAGGGCAGTGTATTGCAGTTTTTAATAGTTGCACTGCACATGGTTCAAAATCGCTTGACACTATACACATAACACACCACTTATTGACAAATAATGGCCACAAGCCAATAATTATTGGCTTGTGGCATAATCTTAAACGTGGGGACCTCCCAAGATTAAGATATATCCTTCTTCATAAAGTTGTGGCTTAGTAGTAACGGCCCCGACTTTACATGAGTCGTGTGTTCGAAAATCGAGGGGAAACCGGTATGTCCTAGAACCAAAAAATCGAAGACATGTGACATCTAGCAACCCGCACTGGGCACTCGTGGTAGATTACGATCCATTCCTTCCCACAGAGAGGACGCCTGTGTCCCGGCAGTGGGAACAGTATGGGCTGATTATGTAGTCATTTATAAACTACGATTAATTTGAACCAGTCTATAGGTATAAAGATGTGCTTCTTTCCTACATGAAGCAACCTAGACATTATTATGTCTAGGTTGCATTAAAACACTGTGCTCATCGCAACAAACCTACTTGGGTATGCACAGCAGGAGCCGCACGAGTCGATCGATCAGGTTAAGCTACACTTGCCGCGGTTGGTCTGTGGATCGGTGACCATCTTCACATACCAAGACCCCTCCGTGCCTCAGAAAGCACTTTAAGCCGTTGGTCTTGGCTGTCATTCGTGGATCTTTGGCAGTCGTTACGGGTCGTCAGTAACCCGAAAGTCTGACAACCAGTCTTACCAAGGGTTATCGTATTACCCAGTAACTGGGTTGTGGAGATCAGATAGGCAGTCGCTTCATGTAAAATACTGGTAGTCAGCTGCATCCGGTTAGACTAGAAGCCGGACCCCAACATAGTTGGGAAAAGGCTAGGCAGATGATGATGTGACATCTACCAACCCGCACTAGGTACTCGTAGTGTCATTCGTGGATCTTTGACGGTCGTTATGGGTCGTCAGTAGCCCGAAAGTCTGACAACCAATCTTACCAAGGGGTATCGTATTACCCATTAACTGGGTTGTGGAGGTCAGATAGGCAGTCGCTCCGTGTAAAATACTGGTCGTGACCGTGGTCAGACCGGAAACCGACCCCAACATAGTTGGGAAAAGTCTAGGCAAATGATGAGGCTTGTGTTACTTCTGAAACCTAGTAATTGTATCAGTAGGTCATACTTATTTATAATTCTGACTTAACGGATCTTCATCAAGGTTATTCGCGTATTTTTTGTCGGTACGGTCTTAGGATTTCTTGTTCCGTATGTAATTAAGTGTAACTAATGTCTTGTTTGGGTAGGTACTGATGTACTGGCGTATGACGTAAGCTTTTGTTAGAGTCATATTATCTTTATTTACCAACGGAACAATAAACAAAATGCACTTATCCTAAGTTACATTAACTCATAATAATTGAAGCAATTTATGAGGCTAGAAGAGGAAGTCTGAAAGTGGCACCGGTAACTGAAAAGTTGTGTGGAAATCGGTTGTCATGGTATGGGCATGTGTTACGGAGAAATGAGGAAAATGTCGTGAGGAGAGTTTTGAGTATGAATGTCGATGGCTATAAGAGTAGGGGAAGACCGAAGAAACGATGGATGGAATGTTGTGAATGATGATATGGTTAGAAAGGGGGTGACTACCGAGATGACGACGAAGAAAAAGACATGTTGCGCCGACCCCAAATAAATTGGGATAGGGGCAGGAGAATGATGATTTATTAGGCTAGTGATTCACCTGTCAAAGCGTGTGACAGATATATAGTTTTAACTGTTTACAACATACACTTTACAAACACAATAATCATGGGTACATGATGACAATTATGCAAATTTTTCAGTTATAATTTGTTGATTGCAAGGTATAACATATAAATTTTGTTAGAGTAATAATCCTATCATTAAATAAATATATCTTTTCCTTTTGTGGTACCGTTGTCTGCAGCACAAGTTTGCTTCGAGTCTGTCCGCCTAGCCTTTTCCCAATTTTTATGTGGATGGCTTCCAGTCAAACTGGATGCAGCTGTATAGAGAGAGCGACTGTCTATCTGACCTCTACAACCCAGATATTGGGTGTCACGATACGCCTTAGATAGACTGGTTGTCAGATGTTGCTTCTGGCTACCCATAACGGCTGTCAAATATCCACGAATGACAGCCGAGACCAACGGCTTAACGTGTTTTCCGAGGCACGGAGGGGTCTTGGTATATAAAGATGGTCACACATCCACGGACCAACCGCGGCAAGTGATCTCTCGAACCTAGATAACGAGTGACACGATACGCCTTAGATAGACTGGTTGTCAGCAGTTGCTTGTGACTAATCATAACGACTTTCAAAGATCTACGAATGACACCCAACAGACCAACGGCTTAACGTGCTTTCTGAGGCACGGAGGGGTCTCGATATGTAATGGATGGTCACCCATCCATGAACCAACCGATGCAAGAGTAGCTTAACCTTCGATTGACCCGTGCAGCTGTGTTAGTAGCCACGAGCCCCTTTCAAGTTTGCTTCGTGTTTCGATAGAAAATCATATGCCATCATCCTTAGGTATTTCTTGCCTTTTAACTTTTACTACGGCACATCTATCTACTCATTGTCTTGTAGACACGGGAAAATATATATCGTTGTCATTGGATACAGAATGTGCAATACAATTTCAAGAATGTCCATATTGGATGAAGGAAAACATCGCGAAGAAACCGGCGTGTCATAGAACCTAAAATTATATTTTTTATTTATTAAAAACGTTGCCCCCCACACTACGAATTTCTCCTGTATCGTGGGTGCGTTTACAAACATTTAAACTCACATACAAAAACAGCCAGACCCGGAACAAGTACTTGTAGGTCATACAAATATTTGTTCCGTGCGGGAATCGAAGCCGCGACAAGCAGCGCATTAGTCAATCGCTTAACGACTACGCCAACCGTGCCGTCAATTCGAACACATGTGACATCTACCAACCCGCACTGGGCCCGCGCGATGGATTACGGCCTACTCCCTCTCACAGAGAGGAGGCCTGTGTCCCAGCAGTGGGAACATTATAGACTGATTATGTATATTATGCTATGCTATGCCATATTGGACGAGTAAAGTACTTGACGTCTACATCCGTTTTCATTAAATGTTTCGCTAGGTGATACCGCCCATCGAAAACGACACTACTTCAAAATTTCACTCAGTTTTTTGACTAGATTTCGTTTAAGTCCGTGATGGGATGGGCACTGATAGTCCACCTCATCTTCTGTGGAAACCTTTGCCTACTAAACAGCAGTATCCCGAATTACGTCTCAAGGAATTTCTCAGCAACTGTCACCGAAGATGAAGAGTTGTTAGTTGCGTAGCTGCAATTTCACTAAGACATGCAAGCTATAAGGAAGAGGATGTGTTCACTTATATTCTATAGGAAAGGAAGGATTCTCTGACCAGACGGGTGTTGTGTCTGGTGGGCAACTGCCCGACGATTGATGTTGGGACGTTGTATATTTATGCTAGTTGCGGGGTAAACTCTGCTTGCGCGATGCACGAATTTGCCTGACGTCAGGACGATGAGTAATTCACGTGTGGCGGTGTAGATTCCGCCAAACATGTAACGAATACACATTTCTACGAATCTCTTTCTGAAAACAGATATTTTATCTTTTCCGTAGTAAGTAGTATGAGGACTTGAGGAGCCCTCTGAGGTAACGGGAGGAATCAAACAACTATAAGATTCCTTTACGATTGTATTGTAAGCACGACTTTACATATTCTAGACTAAATTACCAATCACTGATAAAAAAAAAATCCTAATAGAAAATATATGACATTAGCTTGAAGGTTCGAATATGACCCGCGCTAAATTATAGCCTGCCTGCATTACGTGAGGTTGCCTTCGGCAGTCAAACCTCTACAGTAGTATGTTCCTATAACCAGTCTCTATAGCATAACTCCTAGCTTTTAGCCTTTCTTCTTTATAAAAATCACTATCTACAACAAGTCTTTTTTTCCACAGCATGTTTCCGTCGCGTCCTAGCTGGGAAGCGAGCCTTAAGAAGTCACGTCAGAAAAGTTGTCCCCTGCGAGAGGCTAGAAGACTGCAGGGTAGAGTGCGCTACAGAGAAGAGGTTCCCTTGTGAGAGCTTTAATTATAGGTAAGTGACGTTTAATGATATTAGATATAGAAGATATGGTAATGCTGGATATGGTGGATATGGTGGTGATGTTGGTCCTGGAGTGGACCTTGTGAAGGCCGAAGAAATCCACTGCATGCGAGAAGCACAGATCTTTTTGGCTACGCTAGAGGCAGGCCTAAGTCCAGCATTGGACGTATTTCGGCTGAAATGATGATGATAGAAGATACAAGGTGGGCCAAAAGAAGTCATCCGATGTTGTTTGGCTCTCATTTTTTTTCTAAATGAAAAACTTCGATTCTGTTTTTTGATTATGTTTATTTGAACCTTTAGAATTTTATTGGGCAAGTCGAGAAGATGATATCGGCCAAATAGGCGCCGTCACAATTGGTTGCCATACGGGCTCGTTATAAGGCATGTTTCATCACTTCGGCGAGAACTTCGGGCGACAGATTCTCGCACTCGTGTCGAATGTTGTCCTTGAGGGCTTCCAGGGTCTCGGGCTTGTTCACGTAAACACGGGACTTCAAAAAACCCCACAAAAAAAAGTCTGCAACGGTTAAATCGGGCGAGCTTGCGGGCCAGTGCAAATCGCCAAAACGAGAGATGAGGCGACCCGGGAACGCCGCCTTCAGAATATCGGTTGTGGCTCGCGCAGTGTGTGTCATTGCTCCGTCCTGTTGGAACCACATGTCCTCCAGTCCTAATTCGTCCAATTGCGACAGAAAAAACTCGGGTAACATGGCCCTATAGCGCGCACCATCCACTGTTGTCGTTTGACCAGCAGCGTTCTCGAAAAAAAATGGCCCGATGACTCCTCCAGCGTGAACAGCGCACCATGCAGTCACTTTGAGCGGGTGTAATGGCTCCTCGTGCATCACTCGTGGATTTTCGGTGCCCCAGAAGCGATAGTTTTGCTTGTTAACGAACCCGCTGAGGTGGAAATGAGCCTCATCGCTCATTATGATTTTGGTCGAAAAATCGTTCACTTCGTCCTCGAGATTGAGGATGGCTTGGGCGTAGGTTACACGCGTTTGGCGGTCGACAGGTAGCAGCTGATGGACTGTACTTTGTACGGGAACATGCATAGGTCTTTTACCAAAATTGGCCTTAGGGACGACCGGCTGATGACTAATTGCGAGGCACGGCGTCTGGTCGATGTTTCCGGCGACAGCTCGACATCCTCGGCAACAGCGGCGATATTCTCGGCAGAATGGGCGCTCCGGGGCCGGCCACTCTTGGCAACGTCTCGTGTGGTCCCATACTCTTCAAGGTTGGTGGTCAAACGGCGCAGTGTTTGCGCAGTCGGTGTCGGACGACCGGGGAATCGGCGACGGAATTCGCGCTGCGCCAACACCACAGACGAATTGTTACGCAAAAAAAATAGACACGATTATTCCGCGTTCTTGGGGAGTGTATCGCTCCATGGCTTGTTCACTTGTATTCTACATCTGTCTAGTCCACAAATGTCAAAACAGATTTGACATTGGCCGCTATTTGCAAAAATAAGAGCATAGAGCAATAGGGTGATTTCTTTTGGCCCACCTTGTATAAAGAAAGATGTCAGAAAAGTGGTCTCCTGCGAAAGACTACAAGACTGCAGGAAACCTCTAGGGAAAGGAACTATCAGAAGCGAATCTCTTCTCTCCGACGCGAGAGCTCGCTACAGTGAAGAGGTTTCCTCGTGAAAACTTAAATTATTCGTGAGTTTTATGTTATTCAAAAGAAGGTAAGGAAACTGTAGGGAAGTTTCAAAAAGTTATACCAAACATCATAATGACAAAATATATAAGATTAAAGTGAAGAGCAATACAGTTATGTATTAAATAGAATAAAACCCTCAGAATAAGAGCACTGAGCACATTGCTAAGTGTTTTGATACTTACCTATGCTTTTTTAGCAGAATAGAAAACGCAAGTTAGCAGTTGGTTTTATAAGTGGTCAATTTGAAAGTTCATTCCTCTGCCGAAATCTGTTGAAACTTGGAATCGAATATAAAATAGTAGCGTGAACTTGCATTGGCAAAGCCTCATGCGTTATAAAAACTTCTTGCGTTATCAGAGGCCGTATCGTTGTTGAGAACCCTTGCGACCATTGCGTTTCATCTTCTTCGTGTCGCTTGCACGACTACTTCGGATCTTGTTAGCCCAAAACTTCTCCACTACCACGGCGTCGTTGGTGGCAGCGCAGAGGTCATTTCGACTGCATGTTTTGGGACTCGAGGGCAGGATAGTTTACGACATAGCTCCACAACCACACCCTACTGCCATTCTTTCAAGGTAGCCCCACTTTGCCAGGTTGGAGTTACATCATCTTTCATCACGAACCATTCCGTTAATTGAGCTCTTTTCGTTGCGTTATTTGTTATTTGGGCCTGTTGCAGTAGGTATTATCAGAACTCCTTGCGTTACTGCAGCTTCTTGCGTTATAGAACTCCTTGCATGCACGTTTTCCTTCTCATCACGGCCTAGTTTGCGTTTGCATTTTATAGGGAGTTTCAATGACACGAGTTGCAGGCGTAAGCGGGATGCGCTATGGTAGCCCGCGAAATTAAATTTTCTTGCGTTTTTTTGCAATTATGCAGGTCAGCGTCGGGTTGTACGTTGATCGATCGTAACAAATATGGGTTTACATAATTAAAATCATAAGAATCAGTAATAATTAGCCTCAAATGAAATTTAATAGGGTAATATGAACTTAGAGAGTTGTATTCATGATTAGTCCGTTTCCCGAAAGAAGTCCCGCGGCAATAAGTGGAACTAATTATTATTATATAGTTAGCAACATTCCAATACCCCAGACACCTTTCTCTATTTAAGAATGTGCATTTTATTAACCAATAATCAAGCCTGCTACTCATATATGATGTCGAGATAAATAAATAAATCAATATTTATGATTCCGTCCTACGACAGTGGCGCCGCGTCTACGAGACTTCTTTTGTGAAACGGACTTTAATAAATATTTGTTACGGCCGCGAATCATATTTAGATCAATATACAACCTGATACTGAGATGCAAATTGCAATAAACGTAAGAAAATTTGAATTCCGCGGGGACACTGACGCTTTCGGGTTTAGGTGTGCTAAAGGCGAAAGCATGCATACATTCAAGTATATATATCTACATTAACTAGCTGCGCCCCGCGGTTTCACCCGCATAAGTTTCGATCCCGTGGGAATATCGGGATAAAAAGTATCCTATATGTTAGTCCTGGTTATCTGTGTGCCAAATTTCATCCAAATCCGTTTTGTAGTTTTTGGGTGAAAGAGTAACAAACATCCATCCATATCCATCCATCCATCCATCCACACAAAATTTCATGTTTATTATATTAGTAGAAGTAGCATAGGATATAGTATAGTAGTATATATACATTCGTAAGTCCTTCCACTTAGTAATCATACCACAAATATTCAAACTAAAACAAAGTTACTAACACAGATGACAGATAATCAGTAACAAAAATGAAGTCAAATGTGTTTATAGTGTTCACACGGATTGTTCGCACTATTGTGTGCGTTTCCTGATCTTTGGCGACCTTAATATGTTAATTGTTACAACATTTGGTAGATACTGTGCTTTGACAAGTATTTTGTTGTGAATTTTGTTTAGAATTGTAAAGGTCGTCACGGTGTTGGACATCCCTTCTCCGTACGTAGTTATCTTTAACAATAACAAAGCTTCTGAGGTATTCTAAACTGAGAGCTTATCTTTTTGATAATCTATTGGTTTGATATGTTAAACATGTGGCGACATCTACAACACCACATGCGAACTACGCAGCACACTGACGTCACGTAAAATCCTACATCGCGCAAGCAAAGTTTACCGCGCAGCTAGCATATATACAACCAAGCTCGTAGCCAAATTCTGGGCTGACTGTATACAGATTGCCATCGACACTCTAAGAAGAAAAAGATCATCCTGCTACCTTATTTATTTAGGGTCGACGCAGCGTGCCTTTTTCTTCCATACATTATTACCTACAACCTCTTTCTACTAATCCATTGATTCTAGCTCCGTTAGTACAACTTTACCACCACCTACCATCTACTACTATAGTTAAAGACAAAGGTACCTCACCCTTTTTATAACCATAATCGCACAAAAACATTCCAGGTCAAGTCCTTTCATAATCTTCATCACACGATCTCCTATCTGCCATAATCTTCGCGTCTTCTACAGTAGTCTTCTCAGATGGCTCAGAACAATTTAATCTTACAATCTACATAATAGTATGAATACTAGTACCTATGTACTATTTAGCAAAGGCCCTTCTCTATATGGTTGGTGAGCAACTAGGTCGGGACAGGGTTGACTCTGATGTTGTATTATTTTTGCTATTGTTTTCCTGTCTTATCGCATCTATTCCTCTAGCCTTAAGATTCAGAATATTTTGAAAGCTTAGAGTACGTTCGGATCGTACGTTCCCGCGATGCCCGGCGTAGGACTGAGATAGACCATCGGGTGGTTTTTAGTTAGTAAGAGGCTGACAGACCCTGTCGCCCAGCCTAGGGTGGTGGGATATCCATGAGGACTTTCCACCCCGGGAAAAAAAAATGTTGACTCAGATGTTATATTTATTGTTGTTATGTTTTGGTTACTTATACTCATTCCTCTAGTCACTAGATTTAGAATATTTCGAAAGTATAGAGTCTATACTTTCCGACAAAGTTCGGACAAACTAGCTGCTAATTTCGGGCAAAGTTTATTTAGGTTTTTCTGTATAGAATTTCTCAGTAGAGCCTGGATTTCTGCCTGATTGATGGCAATAGGCTCGCCCCCTATTACATGGGACTTAAACAAAACTGGTGAAATGTGGATGTACAGGTACACCTCTGCCTTACCCTTCGGCGAAACAAGGCTTGATGTTATGTTATGTATTAGAGAAGTCGAAAATAAAATGAACAAGTCCCAGGTGATACACGAAACGTGTTTTTTTTTTTAATATTTATTGTTAAATATTTTACGGTGGTACGGAACCCTTCGCGTAGCTCATCTGTTCCTCTGCAAGACCAGAGCTTGCACCAAGTTCTTCCAGTGGGGGTAAAAAAATTGTCAATACAATCAACAAGGTTCAACTCAACTAAAACATAGTTTATTACTGCGTTAACTGCTTGGTCGTAATCCATGACGTTAACCTCGGTTCAGTTATCAGATGTATCAGCATTGTGTTCTGTTGCAGGGTTAATGTTAGATCTGCTGTTTCATATAACGTCTAGAATTTTTAAATAACTTTGAATGAAGAGCCGTCGGATTATTTTGAAATAAATTTTCTATGTATTTAAAATCCAATCGTAGTAAATATTCATTAATATTAATCTTTGTTAAATTTGATAAAAATATAAACAATGACTGGATAAACTTCTAATACTAAATAAGCTAGCAAACTATTAAAGTAAAAGTATTAAAAGAAAGCTATTGTAGGCTTGTATTAACTGAGACTGTATTTTAATCTCTTATCATTCACATAATTATTACTAGCTGCGCCTCGCGGTTTCACCCGCATAAGTTTCGATCCCGTAGAAATATCGGGATAAAAAGTATCATATATGTTAATCCTGGTTATAAACCATCTGTGTGCCAAAGAACAATGGCGAAAGCTTAGCTGACTTTAATTTGAGCGTCTAAAAGTGACTTAAATACGAAGGCAGTTCTATTATTTTTCTACGTTTTTTCAAAGTATCACATTACCTAGTTAACTCCGGATAAAAAAATTATTTTAAATGAAAAGTTATTTGATTTTTTCATTGACAATTAGTGATGCCATTTTGTATTTATTCTGCCAAGTGACAGTAAGTACAGTATTATTGTAATAAAATCAGTTTTAGTTTGTTGTTGTAACAAAAAGGAGTAAATGAATTAACAATAATGTTTATTTAAAAGTGGAAGTGTTCTTTGTAGGGAGGTAAAAATATTGTAGTGTAAAAATAAATTAATTACTTTCAATTAATGACTGGCAAAAAGACTATTACCCCAAGTCGAAAAAAATATAAAGTCTTGGTTTGACAACTGTTGATTGTTCAATGGGGTTGCCAGGTCGCCAAACCTAATAGCCGGACAGAGTTTGGCCGGACATTTGGGTAGAAAGGCCGGACACCCTACATTATTGAGGATTTTGTGGCTCAGTATTAATAGGTACGACAAAAAAATTGTATGTAAAATCAAGCTTTTTTGATTATTGTCATAATCAGTCATCGGCGCTCGCTCGTTTGCGAAATGTAAAAAGCCTAACAAAAGCCGGACAAGCCAGACACCGTTTATTTTGACTGGACACACAATCAGAAAGCCTACCTATGTCCGGGTTTATCCGGACGCCTGGCATGGCAACGCTAACCATAAACATAACCTACAAAAGTTCATGACTGAATTTCTATTATTCTCGGACTTCTCGAACAAAAATTCTTGCACAAACTAATTCAGAAGTTGACGCCGAGTTAAACAAGATATTTTTCATTTAAAGACGCAAGAATTAAATCTCAGCTAAATTAATGTATGGGTGGCTGCCATTGTTCTTTCATTCAAATCCATTCAGTAGATTTTGCGTGAAAGAGTAACAAACATCCATCCATCCATCCATCGTCCCATACAAACTTTCGCGTTTATAATATTAATAGGGTAGTAGGATTTGAACACAACGTCTCCTTATCGGTCTGAACCAGATAACCCATTCTTACGTAACAAATAGTATGTTCTCTGGGGGTCTACTCCGAAGTGGTATCGGCCGAATGTTCGGCCTTTTCCTGCTACGAAGTTACTATTTGGTTCGGTCGGTCCCGATCCTACACTCCTACACTCTTTTGAATATTGACTATGGTCCCGACCCAACTGAGCCGATTCGAACTTTTTTCGCTTTTTTCAATAATATTCGGTTCGGCCATGTGTCGGTCTTATCCGAACATTCGCAGTTTGCACTTCGGAGTAATTTTTGCTCTATTTTGGTTAATTCGATATCTAAGGGAGTTTTTTGTATTTGTGGGTTAGATAAGCCGTGCTCAAAACCTGCTCAAAACTCCGAAGTGGTATCGGCCGAACATTCGGCCGATACCACTTCGGAGTAGACCCCCTGTCTCGGGTTCCGTATCGTTGTGTCGTGTACCTACAGTGTGTGATTCGCTAGTGTGATCAATTTGTTTTTAAAATTATAATCTGATTTGATCTGTAAACTGTTTTTCTATTGCGTAATAACCAACACTACCCATATTACGCCCACAATAGTTAAAATATGGTTAATGATAACGACATACCTTCTCCGTCAAAAGCTACCTAACTCATTTAAGGAACTTCCGATCCCCATATTCAAGAAAAAGCTGACAAGTTGGTAAATGGATAATTGCTTATATGACATTGGTAAATATAAATGGAATATTGTAAAAATCCAAGATGACATGTACTTAATTTTGTCATAGATTTTAAAGTAATGATTACCAACATAATTATAATAATATTAATTCATATTGGACCTATTGTAAATCATAAACTTTAAAATGATTGTACTTATATTCCGTCCACTAGGTTAACCGTTTTTTGACAGTTTCCATAAAGCGTAACTATTTCAGATTACTTAATAGTTAACTTTAAAAATGCGTTATAAAATAAAATATATAAACTGTCTTATCTTATTGAATTATCTTATTTATGGATTCTTACAGACATTATAATACCGTACGTGTATCAATCAATGTATTGTGTGTTGCTGCAATCACTGGTTCCATCTGTCAAAAAACGGTTTACCAAATGCACAGGGTATAGTTAAAATATGGGTGATGATAATGAGAGAGACATACCTTCTCCGTCACATGAATCACCTCCACAGACCAAACAAAAACAAAACACACGATCAAAATCTGGCACACAATAATTTGCATAAAAGATGATGTGAATCGTCTACATACAAATATAATGGTGCACATTGACGTGAATTGAAGTGACATAATTGGGACGCCACCAAGGTTGCTTGTAGTACTAGCGACCATTGTGCGAATGAGATCGCAAGCCCAGCAGGGTATGACGAAAAATTAAGTGCGATAGTGTTAAAATTGTTGATGATAAAGGGCTCAGAACGACTGACCATGTAGTTATACTGAGGAACAGGGTGTAAAGTTCACTTATCCTCTATAGTAATGGGAGGATCCTCCGACCAGACGGGTGATGTGTCTGGTGGGCAACTGCCCGATGATTCATGTCGGGTCGTTGTATTGTGTATGCTAGTTGCGGTAAAATCTGCTTGCGAGATGCAGGATTTTGCGTGACGTCAGTATGACGCGTAGTTCGCATGTGGCTTTGTACATACTTATGTAGTCCTCCGGACCGTATTTCTGTGTACTGTGCACAAGTGTGTGTGCAGACAAAGATGCACTGTGTCTTCCGTCACTCTCGTAGTCCGATGGAACGGCACTCCGACACGACCGGAGAGAGATCAGGCGCAGGACCAACGGCTTAAGGTACTTTCCGAGGCACGATGGTATCACACCGCCAACTTACAAACTCCGGGCTGTTACTAACCCTAATGGAAACACCCAATAACACCTTGCCCGACCTGGGAATTGAACCCAGGTCCCCATGCTCAGCAGTCGCACTTGCAACCACGAGACCAACGGGGCAGTTATAAAGACAAGGAAAAGTCGTGAAAATATTCACATATTCGCCCGAGTGTTTCTCCTGGATCAGTTCCTCACATTTCTATAACATATAGCATAACTAATCAGCCTATAATGTTCCCACTGCTGGGACACAGGCCTCCTATCTTCGAGAGGGACTGGGCTGCAATCAACGACGTGGGTGCAGTGGGGATTGGTAGATGTAACATGTCTTCGAATTTTCGGTTCAAGGACATGCCGGTTTCCTCACGATGTTTTCCTTCACCGCTTTAAGAGCAGTGCTGATGAAATTATTTACACAAAGTAAAACGCGTGCCTGGATTTGAACCCACGACTTACAACTCATAAGTCGGGGCTGTTACCACTGGGCCCCACTGCTCTATAACATATATTACCCAACTAGCTGCGCCCCGCGGTTTCACCCACATAAGTTTCGATCCCGTGGGAATATAGGGATAAAAGTATCCTATGGGTTAATCCTGGTTATAAACTATCTGTGTGCTAAATTTCATCCAAATCCGTTCTGTAGCTTTTGCGTGAAATAGTAACCTGTCGCGTTTATATTACTAGCTGCGCCCCGCGATTTCACCCGCATAAGTTTCGATCCCGTAGGAATATCGGGATAAAAAGTATCAAAGGATACTACACTCTCACTCCATCCACCCATCCATACAAACTTTCACGTTTATTATATTAGTTGGATTACGTTTTCCAATTCAAATTATTTCCTGTCACATGTCTTGTTTTCTCATTTGTAAAATTTATCTACGTGTGCAGAAACAAATTTCTAAAGCCTTGTATACATTAGGTGCCAATTTTATAAATTGTTTTTTATTAGTGATGTCTGACTCTCGCACCCTAATTGTGTAACGCAATAGAAATCACAATCTGAATCATTTTGAAGGATATTACTAATCCATTGCTTCATAATTATGTTCGAAAAATTGATCTGCTTAACAACGTTAGTATCGCAATGAATGTAGAGATGATGATGATGATGCATGTGTGTGATGTATGTATGTGTGTGTGTGTGTGTGTGTGTGTGTGTGTGTGTGTGTGTGTGTGTGTGTGTGTGTGTGTGGATGTGTGTGTGTGAATGTGTGTGTGTGTGTCAAAATTAAAATCATTCCTACTGTTAGTGTGTTTCGCGATTACCCCGCCGGTATAGATTGATTAGAAGTACTATTCACTCTAGACTTAATTATTCTAGCTATCCGAAAACACAGAGTTCGGCTTAAAGTTCCATTTAGCTATACGAAAAATGAATGTATTGCTAAAATGTTTTTTGGGTATGAAGCTTCAACTCCCCCCCTCCCCTCCTCCCTGACTAACTGACCGACTCCTTGACAATTTGAAAGAGCCTGTAATTAGTTTAATTAAAATAAATGCTTTGAGTTTGAATCTAATTTATTTCATCACCACTGCTCTCAAAACGGTGAAGGAAAACATCGTGAGGAAACCGGCTTGTCTTAGAATAAAAAATTCGAAGACATGTGACATCTACCAACTTGCACTGGGCCCGCGTGGTGGACTACGGCCCACTCTCTCTCACAGAGAGGTGGCCTGTGTCCCAGCAGTGGGAACATAGGTTGATTATGAGTTTGACTTTGGCATAGCCAACTTATGATTGCAGTTACTCTTAGCGAATTCTTGCGCAAAATCGACGCAAATCGCAGTATATTTGTCGCCTAGTGAGTACTAGGCTTTAAACAATTTATCTACATGACTTATGGTGAAAATCAAATTAGCATTTCCTCTTTACTCGTTAGTCTAGCATGATTACTTTTTGATAGGTTGTAGAGGAAACTAGGCCTAAATTATCATTAGATATAATTATATAGCCTAGTTTAACTACGTAAGTGAAATTTTATTAGCGGCTAGTCGTGCGCCCGGTGGGATTTCCCATTGGCTAAAATGCAATTTGCCAGTATAGCTTTATGCGAATTTCCGTACAAATTTCATCCCCCTATTTAATCCATTTAGGGCTGATTTTTCAATAGTCAGATAACTTTTATCTGAAGAAAGTTTGACAGATTTTCTATAAAATAAAAACTTTTTTGCAAAAATAACAATTGACTTCGAAAAAAACACTACAATGTGCAAAATAACTTTAATTTCGGAAGTTGGTGTCTTTGGTTTTGTATTTTCGTTTTTTGCCACCGACTCTCGAAATTAAAGTTATTTTTCACTTAGGGCCGATTTTTTGATGCGTAGTTAACTAAACCAATTGTTAAAAATAGTAACTAATGGTTAATTTTTTGCAAAATGTGTTTTTTTGATCAATTGTTAGTTTATCTAATGGTCACTAATGGTTATATTTTTTAACTAATACTTAATTATTTGACCATTATTAGCAATGATATTATAACATCATTAGATAAACGTAAAACACTGAATTGAGAACCTCCTCCTTTTCTTGAAGTCGGTTAAAAACTGTCAAACCGCAATATTAATTCTTCAGATGCAAGTTATCTGACTATTGGAAAATCAGCCCTTAGGGGATGAATTTTCAAGAATTCTTTCTTAGCGCTAACCTTCGTTATATAAGGAACTCTTGTGCAAAACTTCATTCAGTGAGGGCCTTGTGGCTAAGTAATAACAGCCGCACGGGTCGATCGATCAGGTTAAGCTATGCTTGCCGCGGTTGGTCCGTAGATGGGTGACCATCTTAACATACCAAGACCCCTCCGTGCCTCGGAAAGCACGTTAAGCCGTTGGTCCCGGCTGTCATTCGTGGATCTTTGACAGTCGTTACGGGTCGTCAGAAGCCAGAAAATCTGACAACCAGTCTTACCAAGGGGTATCGTCGTATTACCCAGTTATTGGGTTGTGGAGGTCAGATAGGCAGTCGCTCTGTTTTAAATACTGGTATTCAGCTGCACCAGGTTAGACTGGAAGTTAGAGCTGGAGAGCTGGAGCTAGCTAAAAGGCTAGGTAGATGTTTGTGCAAAACTTCATGATTCTTCTAGACCCAGCGGTTTTTAAGCTGTATGTTGTCTAAGAGCTCAACTGTCACTAATGAGATAATTATTTTTTCTATTGTTACCATCACCATCATCAGCCTATAACAGTCCACTGCTGGACATAGGCCTCTCCTGTTGCACGCCATTCAACTCAATTTTCGGCAACTCTCATCCAGCCATCCTGCGAAGATTGTCGCTCCACCTAGCCTGAGGGCGTCCCACCTTACGTTTACCGATTCGCGGTCTCCACTCAAGAACACGTCTACCCCAATAGTCATCGGTTCTATTACCGATTGGCGGTATCGGTATTTTCTTTCTTTTCTTTCTATTGTTACCGTACATAGTAAGCTTGCCAAACAGACGAGGGGCTAATTGACATGAATGAATTTAAGATTTTGATTAAGTAAAATATTATATTTTGTAGAAAAACTGCTGTCGCAGGATATCTATTTGAGCATAGAAAGTAATTTATATTTAAGTTAGTATGAATCTTTAGTGATCTTTTACGAGATACTTAATACAAATGAGGCACTTCAGGCATGTCTCTGGAAATGACAACGCACATATAATGCCTCTGATATTTCATATTTTCAAATCTGACTCACTTATTTGTCTAGTTAGTGGTCTCAAGCGCAACTTCAGCGCATGTGCACTCAGCATGGAGTCTATCAAGAAATTTTCAGTTGCAATCCGGAGCTTGTGGCAACAGGCTTGTTTCCTGTTACAACTTAAATATACCTAAGGTCTATTCAAATTTACGTTTCCAATTGATGTTATTTCAAGTTAAACAAATATTAACTTTATCTGAGTAGTAATTAAGTTGATTTCAGAGTGACTGGCATTATTTAAAAAGTCTTCAAAATGTTGTATCGTAAACTGAACTCTATTATGTAGGATTAAAGTTATTTTTCCAATAACTCATATTTGTTTATATGGTTGGCAAATAATTGGCGAACGTAGTATATGTTTCCAATTTCAGTCCCAAGTAATACAGGACGATATTTGGACATATTATACACTTTTGTCTATCCCTTCGGGAAATACAAGCGTGATATTATGCTGTAATACTAATTTATAAAACTATTCTTTACAGATTAGACCGTACATTCCGCGGAAAAGGCCTCTGCGAGTTAATGACAAAGCCAATAGAAGCGTTCGACCTACGACGAGACTTCGTCGAAGATAAAGACTTTGATTTTTTCGAGCTCGACCGAAATAGCCTGGAACCGAACTGCCCAGACACTTTGAGAGGACCAGGGGTCTTGCATTCTGGTTTTTTATCCTCAAAGACTAATAGGATACCAGATGGGGATGGGGCTCAAACTGGGTGGAGGGACAGGTATGATGGTGGGTTTGATGGAAGACATAGAGATCGATTTGATGGTGATAGAAGAGGGCCGTATGGGAATAGGAGAGGAGGGTATGAAGATAGGCACTTTGTGCCTTATCAGATTAATCAAGGTGAGTTTTTGTAAATTAATTTGGATTTTTGATATACTAGGAATTTAACGAGTTACTAAAAAACGAATGTGTTTGGTTTTGGATACTGTTTAATCAGAGGGGCAATTCTCGTAATTGAAAACGTTCAAAATCTAGTCGCAATCTCATCTCGGGGACAAACAAATGTCAAAAACTTGTCAAAATGTAGGGAAATTAGAGGTATTTTTGACAGATTGAGACTGAGATCAGACTGTGAACGTTCTTAAAATTACGAAAATTGCCCCTCTGGTATAGGATTCAAGATTTGATAAGTTTTTGGTGATCTAATGACCAGAGTCCAGCTTTTCGCTTTTAGAGACAATGGGCAATTATTAACCGACTTCAAAAAAGGAGGAGGTTCTCAACTGGGATGTTTATATATATTTTTTTATGTATGTTCGGGCATAACTCTGTCATATATTTGCAAAATTCTTTTACTGAATAAGGTATGCCTTAGAGGTGGTCCCATATGCTTGGGTAGTTTTTGAGTCAGCTTCAATAATACGATTTTTTTCCACTTAGTTTATATTGATGACGTTTTAATAACTTCATGTTACTGATAGGTACAACTAAACTAAAGTGAAAAATAATAACTGTTATTTTCTTTTAAAAAAAAGGTTTTTTTTTGTACGGACGCCAGCACATCAAGTTACTACAATCTGTCAAATTTCTTTAATAGATTTTCAACTTTATCGTTAAATCATTAAGAAAACACATCATCATCATCATCATTTCATTGATTGGGAAAATTTGACAGTTTCGGGTAGCTTGACCTGCTGGCGTCTGTACTTGCTCTATATCAATGCCTGAAAATAAGTGTAAACATTGGAGCATTTAATTATTTTTCTGAAAGTGCGTTTCTTTATTATAAAAACACGCTATCTGTTTTTATTTATTTAATTATAAAAATAAATAAATATAAAATTTATTTATTTATTTCCAAACTTACATCTATCCTTACAGGGAAACTTATTGTGATAGTGTATGTTTATCTAAACTCTTATCCTAACTTATTACTAACTCCTTATTATAATTAAAATTTGTAACTTATTACAAACAATGCATTCTTTGTGAACTCACTCAGAGAACAGCAGAACAGGTCCGTGTCACTGGCTATGAGGTTGAAAGTGCAGAGTGCACGCGTCAGTGGCGATTAAATTAATTAAATTAATGATAGCCAGTAGGTAAACGAACCTATTCACAAAATACCTCTCTTTTTAAAGGCAAAAATATATTTCAGACGCAGCGTTAGTCTGTAAAGTACGTAGTTCATCTTTCTTACATCTTGTCTTCCAGGATTAGCCCGCAGCAATGACGACCAAGAAAACTGGGGCAAATATGGAGGTGAATACGGTGGTTACGACAGATATTACAAAGACAGGAACGACTACCACAAATCCATCAGCCATTGGCAAATATCCACCGACGTCGAACGACCATCCTATGGAGTCAAACCCCATTCAAACACGAACTTCGATTACCACAGTCTCGGCAAAAGTGGGGGGAATTTCGACTACCATAGTCTAGGCAAAAATGGGGGAGCCTGGGCTGGCAATAGATATGGCTATGGGTCTTGGAAAAGGGGGCGGTGGAACAACTCTGGGAGTTCAGGGGGTCAGAATGGGTTAGATTATGGGGAGTCAAATTTTTATAAGCCTAAGCAGCATCACCATGATTCTATTGATCGGAGTGATGATGGGAGGACTAAAGGTAAGACTTCCATGCAGTTCTCATTTTTTACTGTAAATAGTTTCAACCCATGCCGTAATTTCCTAGGACTTGCTTGGCGGGATTTTTCTTGGAAAACCCGTGATCCTTGATTCTACTTTGGTCATCTTTATCTTAGAACAAAGAGTTTGAAGAAGTTACTGTAACGTCTACCGACCCTCAACGAGCCCGTATGGTGGCAGTCCCAAGTCAAAAAAATGGAATGCGGAAATAGTGGGCTTGTTGTACAGGGATATCGATACGCAACCTGTTACCAAAGATTCATATCAATACATAATTTTGTACTTTCCTGATGCTGAAATTTTTCGCCGTTTAAAAAAAATATCTGCTGTTTCCTAAGCAGATAAAAAAAAAGCGCAATACCTACGCGGTCAAAATGTGTGGCACAGCTATATTTTTTTAATCCGACGAATATGTTCATCGCAGTGTCCAGAATCATGAACTGAATCCAAGATAACAGGTTGTGCATGGATGTCCCTGCCACCCTTTATACCTATGTATGACTGTTCCGTTTGAACAGTCAAACCCATTTTATGGTACCATATAATCCTTTTAAAGCCGCAAGCAACACTGCCTTTAATCTGTTTAGTCCTGCCAATAAATAATAATAATAGCGGTACTTCTGGACACGGCTCGCATTGTCAGAAAGTTCCTCTCTCTGGAGCCCTGACCGCCGGTAGCTTGGACCCTGTTCCCGATACCGGTGGGCTACTATTTTTTTATATTTTTAAATGTTTTTTTTTATCTTTTTGTTTATAAAAATGTAATTTGTAGGTATTTAAATGAAATAAAGGAGATAATAATAATAAATTTATTTTATATTTTTTTTTTTTATATTTTTAAACGTTTTTTTTTATCTTTTTGTTTATAAAAATATTCAAAAATGTAATTTGTAGGTATTTAAATGAAATAAAGGACATAATAAATTTATTTCAGACCATAAGTCCATAAACAACACACATTACAATGTTATACACAAAACATACATAAATACATGAAAACACAGACCTACAAAAAAAAAATACACTAAAACAACCTATTTTAAACATTGGAATGACGCACGATGAGTGGTTATCCATTGCCACATCAATGGACTCTCTATCCTGTCGGCTACTATAGCCCCAAGCTGTTGTAAAGATCTGACCCGTTCAAAATTTTCATTTGTTTTTATTTCAGATTGCTCCTCTCGCCGTCGTCCAGGCATGTCTTTAGGCACTGGTGCTATCAGGAGAGCACTGATATCCCGCAATGTGGTGGAGTGTGAAGCAGCTTGCTTTAGTGAGAGAGAGTTCAAATGCGTGTCTTATAGTTATCGGTAAGTAGAGATTTTGATTGTACAGTAAAAGTATTATTTACGATTTTTTGTTCTATTTTCTTATCTGTCGACAATGAGAGTTAGTGTCTTACCAGGTTTCCCTCCAAGCGAGCATAGACTTGAGCATTTACTTCTAACAGAACATCGAGCATTCGCCGTTTTTTAAATCTTATCGAATCGCACTTCGAAAACGACGTTCGATGTTTTGTTACAACTTGTTTTTAAAAACCAACTAACGTATTGGTGTAACATTTTATCGAGCAAAGGCACGAGCGGTACCTGTAGGTCCGACATTTCTACAATGGACGCAAGGTGGAAAGAAATTTTACAGCTAAATGCTCACTCGCCGTGAGCATTACGTCGAACATAGCGTTGAGCATTTGCAGAAACGTTACATTACATGGAAATGCTCTAGTGTAGGTATACTGACCTATCTATAAACTCTTTATACTATTTCTTTTTAGTTTGGAAAATATTTGTTTATGATCTTAGCATTACCTTGTATAAAAGAAGGTTTAGAATATAAAGGCATTGTATTTACACATTTCGGGTATCATCGAAAATCTTGATGTTAAAAAAATATTACTTTGGATTTGTCATTTTCGACTGACCAAAAATTCAATTTAATAATTCAAAAGTCAATAAGAAACACGAAAGGCCTAATTTAACTACGTTTATCAGTTGACTATATTGATTAAATATATTTTTTGAAGTTTCACGATATTAGCTGACAAATTGTTCATCCTTTACCTGGAATTCTCAAATAATTTGCCAAAACCTTTTACAGGTATTCAAACTCCCACGGCACGGACAACTGTTTCCTCAGCGAGCGTCCATACAGAGGTCTGGAGATAACAGCCGATAGCAGTTCTGATGTCTACGCCATGCCACTAGACCAGGGCTGCGTGACTATCAACTATAAACCTTGGGTTGAGAGTGGTAAGGTTTAAATTTCTCGACACTGATTAAGTATAGCAGCAGTTAAGAGAAAACCTGTAGGTATTCAAAAATTGTGTAATTAAACAGAGTCCGCGTATCACTGGCAAAGACTGGAAACTGTCGAGTTAACGCTACTGTCTAATCGACAAAACTGACCAACCAGTGAAACTGACTAATCGACAAAACTGGCGAATTACATAAACTGACGACTGAGGGAAACTGACCAGTGATACGCGGACTCATTAAACCAGGGGGCCTACTACGAAGTGAAAAGTGCGAATGATCGGATCGGACCGACACATGGCCGAAGCGAATATTATTGAAAAATGCGAAAAAAGTTCGGATCGGCTCAGTTGGGTCCCGACCCAACTGAGCCGATCCGAACTTTTTATCCGAATATTGATTATGGTCCCGACCATAGTCAATATTCGAAAGAGTGTATGAGTGTAGGATCGGGACCGACCGAACCAAATAGTAACTTCGTAGCAGGAAACGGTCGAACATTCGGCCGATACCACTTCGGAGTAGACCCCCTGGGCTTTTCATGACATATTCCTTGTTTAGTATGTAAAATTTTAATTCAAACTCAGACATAGATTTTGACGAAGCTATACTCGTTATACCTACTCGTTGATGAGCATCAAAAAATACTCGATTTTTGGCAACTCTCATCCAGCGATGAGAGTTGCCAAAAATCGAGTTGAATGGCATGCAATAGGAGAGACCTATCCCTATGTCCAGCGCAGTGAACTGCTATAGGCTGATGGTACTCAACCATTGTTTCCAAGTTACAAAATCTTAGGTTCTACAATAGTTTTTGACTGTTCCCGTTCATATAACTGTCCTTTCTTTGAACTTGGTAAGAAAGGGTGATAATGGATGTATGATCTTGATGCTCTTATGTCAGAATCCAAGAAAGGATTCCAAGTGAAATGTTTCCATATTGAATCTTTTTTATTTATCAAATTCAAGCATACATGGTAAATTATTTTATTTCTGTAGATAGGTTTGTATAAACACTTTTACACGTCAAAACTATTTGAGGTGGGCGGCGTTTGCTATCTGACTACTCTGAGAAGAAAGGCCGAAACAAACTCAGAGGTCACAGTCTCTTTTAAAGTCCAGACGTAATCTTGGTCAGATCATGTAAAAACCATGTAGATTGGTGTCTAAAATGGTCTTTTGAAGAAATAACCACACAGATTGAGTGGAGCTGTCCAGCCAGTGCACGCATTTGTCAGTACTCATGCAGCTCATATCTACAAAGGTTGATTTAATAGGTATTACAGCCCATTCACCAGGACCATTCGACTCAACTTTTCTTTTCCTCCAGAATGTTTCTGGCACGTCCGTTCCGGCGCTGCAGTGAGTGACACGGCGATCCGGGCAGCGCTAACAGTGGCGGGTCTCGGAGCCTGTGAGGCTGAATGTATCAGGGCCCATGCTTTCTTCTGCAGGGGGTTTAGTTTTCGGTAAGTATTTAGTAGTGTAGAAAAATGTGGGATTGAACAGAAATCATTGTCATAGTGAGATATCTTGCTGAAGTTGTAGTAGGTTTTGTCTATGATAGGACCTGTAGCCGCTGTAGCCGACGAGTCTTTGAGAGAAGATTACGTTACGTATCAACAAATATAGCATGGGATGACTTTCTACTTAATGGCTCGAAAACTTGAAAAAGGCACAGGGTAGAAATTCGGAAGGCCCGGTGATGCGCCACGACTTAGGAGAGGCCTATGCGCAATAAACTGAGCTGATCTATGTGTTAGCGTAAGGAACTTCGTTCTTGACGACCGCACATTTTTTTTGTTGGAAAAAGTGGCCAGGCACAAAGTTTAACCCTCTAAATACAGATGAATATGTAAGTAATTCCCTTTAGTGAGTGATTGCGTATGAATTTACACTGTTTACAGTTTCAACAAATACTTTTGGAACAGACTATAGCTTTTATTGTTGTCAAGTAACGTAGTAACGTAGGTGCATAATATTTTATGAGAATTTCACCAGTCAGCGTTCATAAGACTGAAGCTTTAAGAAATGGTTTGACTTACATTTTTTAAGGCTTCAAGTAGGTAAAGACGTCAGCAAGTCAAGCTACCCAAAACTGTCAAATTTTCCCAATTAACCTTGAACCTTATGTAATTATTCTTAGCACTTAGAATTTCCACCATTTTATAGGCTGGTTAAGCGTCTTTTTTAGCTTGTACTGCTCCACCCCTGTGCCAAAGTCTTCTCATGACAATTTAGCCACTTACTGGTCACATTATTAGCGCTTTAAGGGCAATCAGCCGCATGGACTCCTGACATCAGCTATTCTCATTATTATTCTCAGATACGACTCCCCGACAATAGGCGATGACCTAGAGAACTGCATCTTAACGTCATCACCACCGACCTCCCTGGAGAAAGGGCGTGGGCTACGTCCCAATAGTGGGCATGAGTTGTACTCAAGAGGAAACTACGGAAGAGGATGTGAACCTGCGTTGTATGATGATGTGCAGAATAAAGATGAGGGTGAGTGGAAAGTTTATTTGAAAAAAAAATTTTTTAAAGATTTGTGCATCCTGGGAAACCATACGCATAGGATAGATATGATGCCGGATGTGAAAACTAGACAGATTTTTTAAGAGGAGCAAGAATTGTGTTTTGTTGGAATGTTAATGATGATGAGGTTACAAAAAAACGAAGATTCTATGGGTTGTGAGAAATTACGAAAACATTAATAAAATTTTCCAAAAAAGTTGGACCCTTTTTCTTATCTATTTTTTACCCGGCTGCGAAGAAGATTTTTAAGTTATTCTCAGCAAACCAATGTGAGACCATCAGAACAGTCGCTAAGTCTAATAAGATATTTCCATTCGTTTCTTTAGTAATTGAAAGTGGTACTAAAAAAAAACAAATCTTTGAACAGTGAGGTGAGATGGAGAAAATTTTAAAACACAGTCCATGGGCATAGCACCACAAAAACCTCACCATCATCATAATTCCAGCCGAAAGACGTCTACCGCTGGACATAGGCCTCCCCCAAAAACCTCACGAAGTTGTAAAACCCACAAGTCTTTCAATACCTGCCATGACTTTTATTCCAGAATGCTACCTCCAGTACGACAAGGCAGCTAAGCTGACCGGTCCCTCCATCCGCGGTCAGGCGCGCGTCAAAGATGAGCAGGCTTGCGGTCACGCGTGCAACGAGGCGCCGTTCAGATGTCTTAGCTTTTCGTTCAAGTGAGCATTGTTTCATCAGCTGGTTATATCTCTTTCGACGCCGTCGGTTTTACGGTGATTTTATCTGGCAGATAACACCTTTGTTCCATTTTTTATGTATCTGGTAAAAAGTGCCTATCGTGGTATTCCTTAGTCATCAGAACTTATTTTCAAGGGTTTTTTTTTCCTTTTTCAGCAACAACGCACCCCCGAAAACTGATAATTGCCTGCTTTCGGAGATCCGGCTTTTTGACCTTCAGCGAGGAGTAGACTATGTGCACTCAGCTGATGACTGGCTGTTCGCGTTCGACCTGTTCAACGGACAATGTTGGAGGAAGGTGCATGCCGGGGACTACGAGTAAGAGCAGACGTTGCATTTTAGACAACCATTTTTACAGGCAGGCAGGCACAGTGGTCACGTTCTGCCGTACATAGCGAGGCTTAAGGGAAGCCCCTTTACAGTCTCCCCAGGGATGTGCCTTACAGGCGCTGCGCAGGGGTGGTTCCGGAATTGCTCTTTTAAGAGGAACCGGGACCACCCCTATATGCGTATGGTGATCACCGGGGTGGTTTTAGTGAGGTAAAAATCCCACACTCCCCGACCTCACTCCCCGGAGGTCGGGTGCCTTTTGAAGGACCCCGAAAACAATAAAACAAAAAAAATGTATGCGTAACCCTTCAGGGATGACAGGCGTCATTTTATGTATGCATTACGATCACACAAATCTCTCTATTCCAGTGAACCAGCCCACGAAATACCTCGTCCCCTCTCCGCGCCACCCATAGAGGAGCCGTACTCCGTGTCAGGTCCCTCTGGCCCGCCCGGACCTCCTGGCATCAGTGGACCATCCGGTCCTTCAGCGCCGTCCGGACCTGGATATCTGCCTGAACATGACCATAATGGTGAGTTCGATTGTTTTAGCTACACGACTTCTGATGAATTGCTATTTGATAAATGTTTGACTCTTTGAAAATATGCACGTTCACAATAGTCAGCACGTAGAGTTCTGGACTATAAAATATACCTATATATCATACCATACCACCACCGTACCATACCGTACCATACCGTATATACCTTTATATACGAGTATATTCCATTTATGAGATTTTTTTTCGATGTTCCTCCCTGAGATTTGCAGTGCTATTTGATGATGATGTTAGCCTAAAAATTAAAAGTATCTCGATAGTAATGAGCTTATGATACGTTCAAAATAAAGTTTGCAGATGTACAACACGCTGCTATTTTGAGTTAGCTAGGCGTTACGTATTTAACATCTTCGTTAACCTAAGAGGGGCTCGTGACTAAATAATAACAGCCGCACGGGTCGATCTTTAAGGTTAAGCAATGCTTGCCGAGGTCGGTCCGTGGATGGGTGACCATTGTGACCACCCATTTCATTTCGTGTGTCGGAACGCTCGTTATTCCATTGATCCCTGCTGTCATTTATAGATCTTTGACAGTCGTTACGGGTAGTTAGAAGCCCGAAGGTCTGACAACCAGTCTTACCAAGGGGTATCATATTACTGAGTAACTGGGTTGTGGAGGTCAGAGCAGTGGCAGCCCAGTGGTATCGGCCGCGACTTATGAGTTATAGGTCGTAGGTTCGAACCCAGACAAGCGCTTTACTTTGTGTAAATTATTTCATCACCATTGCTCTAAAAACGGTGAAGGAAAACATCATGAGGAAACCGGCATGTCCTAGAAGCAAAAATTCGAAGACATGTGACATCTACCAACCCGCACTGGGCCCGTGTGGTGGATTACGGCCCGCTCCCTCTCATCGAGAGGAGGCCTGTGTCCCAGCAGTGGGAACATTATCGGTCATCATTAGAGGTCAGATAGGCAGTCGCTATTTGTAAAACAGTGGTATTCAGCTGCATCCGTTTAGACTGGACTGGATTGGTCGACCAAAGAAACATGTTTAGTCCCGATGATCTAAGACTACTTTTTAAAAGTAGTATTTATTCAAAGACAATTGAATAATGAGTTCCCCTTTATACAGAACCACCATTCATCCCTGCATCTGGACCACCGTCTGGACCCGGATACAAACCGTATGCATCCGGACCAGAACCACCCGGTTATAATCCCGGATACTACGACACTTCTGGACCTGATTACAAACCAAACTACGCACCAAGTAGTCCTCACAAACCTTACTCGGAATCATCTGGACCTGACTTTAAGCCTGGTTACCCGGGTCCTAGTTACAAACCGGGATACTCTGGTTCTTCGGGACCGGGTTACAAACCGGATTACCCAGGTCCAATTGGTCCTAGCTTTAAGCCTGTATACCCACCGCCAGATAATCCTAATTTAAGACCTGGATATCCATCTGAACCTAGTGGTCCAAGTTACAGACCTGGGTATCGACCTGATTCTGATTTAAAACCAGGTTTCCGTCCTTCAGTGCCGCCACAAAGACCAGTTTATAGACCAATTTCGGGTCGACCTGAATACTTGCCAGAAAAACCCGGATATTTACCAGAACAACCGGGATATTTGCCGGACCGTAGGCCAGGGTATCCGGGTCAAAATAGACCGATTTATGATGAACCGAGACCGACTAGGCCAGGCAGACCGGGTGTAAAACCCGGATATCCAGATAGAGTTGGTGATGAACCAAGTAAGTGAAATATAACATGTAATAACTGCAAACATTTTGTTTTTTTATTTAATGAAGATGAATTTCGTATTGCTCCTACTGTTTTCTTAGGGCTGATTTTTCAATCATCTGATAACTTTATTCGAAGAATAATTTTGAAATTTTGACAGTTATTTCATACAAAAACTGTCAAAGGTCAATTTTATTCCTTGAACAAAAGTTATCTGGCGAAGGAACAATCAGTCCTTAGTTTAATTAAATTATATTAGTTGGTTTTTTTCCAGGTTTCATTTAAGGAGTTTGCTTTATTTCAAATCAGTCTTTAGTTAAGATGTAGATTTTACGATATCATAATTATATTATGCACTACATACCTAACAATAGTTTTAATAAAATACCATATTAAATGCACACAACAGCACTCAATAACCCCAACATAACCGGCGGTAACTTTAAATATAGGTATTAAAATTACTTAGGTACTAAATACCCTGCTGCATACTAAGTTTGCAAACCAATAAATAATAATAAATCCCTGGACATTTCACACAGCACCATTTGTCCCAAGCTAAGCAACCTAATGCTTGTGTTATGGTAACAAGATGGCTGATAAACTACTTACATACAATTTTTTTTTTTTTTTTTTTTAAATACATACATATTATATATAGAAAAACACCCAGACTCGGAACAAATACATGTAGGTCATACAAATATTTGTTCCGTGCGGGAATCGAACCCGCGACACGCAGCGCAGCAGTCAATCGCTTAACCACTGCGCCAACCGTGCCGTCAAAAATAAATGATTTGATTTAGGTCTTATTTTTCCAACGCCAGGTAATTATTAATTATCCGAGGAATAATTTTGTATTCTTGACAGTTCTTACGTCGAATTTATTCCACGAATAAAAATTATCAGTCGATTTAAAAATCTGTCCTTATTATAGTAAAAAAAAATAATTTCGCGGCTTCGATACTTGCTGATAACAATTAACACAATGTCGAGCAGCAAAATATTTAAATAAAAATAATATTTCATTTAAAAGCCAACCTCAAAAAAGTAAAAATAACAACTAAAATAAAACGTGTATGTATGTACGTTTATTTGTATGTATTTTAGTATATTCTCGGAATTTTTGTTTAGTTTTTAAGAGAAATGTTTTTGATTGTATGTATTATTCTTTGTCTCCTTTACAATTTCACACGCTGTCTACATCTCTATATCTATTGTCCTGTCTCAGGTGTGCTGGAAGAGATTTCTTGTGAAATAAGCATCACCTCTGTACCTATTTTTTCTGTTCTGTTTTTCTTGTCTGTTTATATATGTGTGTACATAAATGGTAAATAAATAAATAAATAAATAAATAAAAATCCAACAACTAAATGATAATAACTAAAAATACCATAAGTACAGACGCCAGCAGGTCAAGCTACCCGAAACTGCCAAATTTTCCCAATCAACCTTGAACCTTAATGATTTAGTGATAAAGTTGAAAATCTATTAAAGAAATTTGACAGATTGTAGTAACTTGATGTGCTGGCGTCCGTACACTCTAATAATTCGCTCCCTTTATCCCCTTTATCCACAGTTTCAGTATCCTGGCGTCACTACACAGTATCCGGGTTCCCGTGCCGAGCTGGTACTACTTGCGCACAGAACACTGTCGCAGGACATTGGGCATGCGAGCCTGAAGGCGGAGAGATCGGTCAGTGAAGTGCAGTTTTGGTAACGAATTTTTCAATTCTTTCTCGTAGTGGGCCTAAAATGCTCGTGGCTAACTAATAATATCTGCATGGGTCGATCAAGCAAAAGAAATGCTAGCAGAGGACAGTCCGTGGATGGGTGACCTTTTTTTTTTTTGCGGGGTTGAAATTCTCATGGACTTCCTCCATCATGGGAGGATAGTGGGGTATGCGGACTCTTACCGGCTAAAACCACCGCGGTGTTCCACCTCTGCCTGTGGCCGGGGGTGCGGGATTCGCATAAGCATTCACCGCTCCCCCGACGACAGGCTTCGACCCGCTGTTCCTCAGCGGGTCCCACCTGCATCCATTGCATATCGAGACCCCTCCAAAGTATGTAAAGCCGTTGGTCCTGGCTGTAATTTGTAGATCACAGACAGTCATCTAGATTTACCAAGGGCTAGGTATCGTGTAGCCCAGTAACTGGGTCGTAGAGGTCAGAAAGGCAGTCGCTCCAAGCAAAATCAGTATTGTACATGGAGCTCAATACCAGTGGGTCTACTCCGAAGTGGTATCGGCCGAATGGTCGACCGTTTCCTGCTACGAAGTTACTATTTAGTTCAGTCAGTCCCAATCCTACACTCCTACACTCTTTCGAATATTGACTATGGTCCCGACCCAACTGAGCCGATCCGAACTTTTTCTGCATTTTTCAATAATATTCGGTTCGGCCATGTGTCGGTCCGATCCGATCATTCGCACTTTGCACTTCGTAGTAGACCACCAGTATTGTGCTGCCTCTGGTTAGACTGGAAGCTGACCCCAGCATACTTGGGAAGGCTGGAAGCCGACCGAAACATACTTGGGAAGTAACAGATGATGACTTCATTATTTATTATATATATAACGAACATTTCAGGCTCTTGGGACTACTGCTGTTCACCAAAACACCGGTGTGGTTACAGCGAGGGCTTCCATAAACCATGGCAAGTAGCTTCACATCTTTAGTTGTCCCAAAGAATTATGATGTTCTGATTATGTATTTCTATTATAGGTGCTACGTAGGACCAAACGAGGACCAATGGCGTCCGTGCAGTGAGAAGTACTACCCGTACCACCAGCACAAGGTTCCTCATCCTTCACAGGCTCACCAGCATCCACCTGGACATCAGCTAATACCGGGACATAGAGGTAATGATCACTTTTCTTTGATATTCCAAACGTCCCAGATTGTCTTTTGTTACATGATTTTCTGGCGGTTTGAATTTCCTTTAGCATACTTTGGTAGCTCAGTACAGCCATCTTCCATGAGATAATTGATAATATCGATTTATCGTGTTGTCTAATGGCCTTTGTGCATGCACAAGTATGAGAAATTTGTCAGTTAGTGGTTTTAGTCAGGTGATTCAAATTTATTAAGCTAAAAGAGAGCAACCCAGAAGGGCCTGCAAAATGCCTTTAAAATTATTTGAGATCACAACTTACTTAAAATTATCGATACTCGTATATTTTTCTGCATCTCAGATAGTTTATTTTTTCAAGATTTGAATATTTTCCGCATTCATATTAGTACCAAATTGCAACCAAGGCAAAACTCCCACATAAACTTCAAACTCCTTTACAGAAGAACTATCACCCCGGCCAGTCAGCCCCCGACCCTGGCAAGGTAGGCCAGGGTACCCCGACAGACCAGCACCCATACCTGAACCTGGACCCATACCTTCAGGATCACCCGGACCATACCTATCGGAAGGAGATAGGAAGTATTGGGATGATCTGTACCAGAATGGACCTCAGGCGTATTATGATAAATATGGGAATCCTTTGCCAGGTTAGAAATTGGAATTACTTACACAGGAACAGAATAAGATCAAGTGGATAAAACATAAAAAAACATTTACATTTCTTCCTTTCAGGTTACTCCCGCGTACCGACAGAAAGTCGTCCCCACATCAAAGTGAATCACAACTACCCTCGGCCGGGCGGCGGCACCTGGTTGCCTGTGGAGCCAGCGCTAGGGCAGGATGGACCACCTCCTAATGGATTAGGAGCTCCAAGGTATGTGACTTATAAGGGTATAAGTTCACTAGGTTAACCGTTTTTTGACAGCTGTCTTACATAGAATGAACTATTCCAGATTACGTAAAAGTTAACTTTAAAATGCGTGATAAAATAAATATATAAACTGCCTTATCTTATTGAATTATCTTATTTATGGCTTCTCAATGTATTGTGTGTTGCTGCAATCACTAGTTCCATCTGTCAAAAAATGGTTTACCTAATGGACAGGGTACAATGTGACACTTTTGTTTTAGTCAGTCAGGATGCTAAGGACAGATGAAGACTTTGACATCCAACATTTTCTTGAAACCAACTGGTAGTCTGGTATCTAAGAATCAATTACTTTAACCTAACTTTAAACTGCCCCCCTTTTTTTTTTTTCTGGTGGGAAATCAGCAAATGACCCCTCCCGCTCTGGGTGGAGCGGAAGGGAGTGTCAGACTCTTACTGACTAAAACCCACCCATGTTCCTTCCTTCGCGCTTTATGTTCCGGGGCAGCGGTAACCCTTTCGGACAATCCCGCTGACCAAAACTGCCCCCCTTAGGATTTCATTACATCCCCTGATTCAAATTCAAATAGCCTCTATTACCAATCTTATAAACTAGTTTAACAATATATTTAAATTAACAGTTTAGACATCCAAAATCTCCATATTGCTTTGCTCTTTAGCCAAGTTCTCCCCCAGGCTTTTCCATAGCTTACGATTGTGAGTTTTTCTCCTCCATGTCGTTCCCGCAGTAGTTTTCAGGTCGTCTTCCCATCTTTGGAATGGTCTTCCCCTTTCCCTCTTTCCTTCTCTGGTATACCATTCTGTCACTTATCTGGCCCATCTTCCGTTTTTACCCCTGATGACATGACCTGCCCACCTCCATTTTAGTTTTTTAATCGTGTACGTCAAGTCTGCTACTTTTGTTTTCCTTGTTATAACATTTAGATTTACTTTGTCTTTTTTCTTTGTATTTTGCATGCTCCTTTCCATGTTGTGTTGACATGTTTCCAATCTTGTTATGTTTCTTTTGTTAGGGACCACGTTCTCTGACTAAGACACCTCAAAGGACGGACGGATTCAAGGGACCCGGAGCCTTGTGGTCCTTAAATCCATCTTTGATGCAGTTTAAGCAAGTGTTGCTTGATAAGATTTGTTTTTTAAACTTTGCCTAGCCAGGTTATCACAGTCATTATTGTGTTAACTGATCATCAACGGTTTGAAGACATTGCAACACATTAAATCCGTCGTAACTCTCATAAAATCTCCATAAAACTATAGTTTCTAATGCAAATGATTGTATTATTTCAGATACTGGCCCGTAGCCTACCTCCACAAAGGCCCACCACCCAACACAACATACTTCCGCTACAACGAGTCCCAAAAACCATCAACAACAACAACAACAGAGCGCTACACAACCGACCAACCATCAACAGTCCCACCCCGACCCGACCATACAGACAAACACAGAGACGAGAAGAAACGAAATATGAGTGACTATGACGATGTACTTGATACTAGTACTGTTCGACAAACGACCACTACAGTTACCTATAGACCTACTAGTACAACCACTATTCTACCAGATGAAGTGACAGAAAATATTACAGATGTAGAATTGGCCAAACCAGAAAGTGTCAAAAATGAAGATAAAATTGAAGGCATTGATGACAAATTAGATGATTTCTCCAGTTCCATTGAAGTCTTAGACTTAGATGATATTAAAGGAGAGAAAATGTCGGACTTGAAGACGTTGGAAGCTGAAGAGAGGCAGATTGAGGAAATAGGACGGATTCTAGCAGCTTCTAGGAGAGGTGGGAAACTTGTTTTAGACAAACGTTCCCAAAAGGATTTAGAGGCTAAAAGTATTGTGGTGGATAAGGATTTGATAGATTTCAATTTCGGGAACAGATTTAATGTTGAAAGGAGAGGGAAGGTACAGAAGGTCAGTAAGGACGAGATAGAAAGAGAGAGAGTCGATAAGAGTTTAGAAGTAAGCGAGACAACATTCGTTCGACCACCTAGAGTTCTATCAACCACAGAGAATATTAGAAAAGCTATTGTCAATGGAAAAGTTTTTTACGATGCAACTATAAGAGAACAAAGAGATACGTTTTTAACTAACTCCACAAGAAAGAGTAAAAGTTTGAGATCGGGAGACGACTCTAAGCTTATTAATCTAGCTTCTTCCGCTTCTTTTGGTAAGAAGATTATAAAACCGAGGAATGTTAATCCCGTAAGAAGAGTCAGAAGGGTTTATAGGAAGAGGTATAATCCAGAAGAAGTGAGAAGGAGATTGTTGGAAAGAGAAAAGAGTAAGCAGGAGAGTAGTACAGATAATTCGAGGAAAATATAATGAAAATACTTGATTAAAAATGTTATTTTTGTATTTTTAGTACATATTTTTCTTGCAGTATTTTAATAATAAAAATTAAATATAATTTAAAGGAAGAAACAATATTGTAATTTAAATGCATGATGTAAGAATATAAGTATGAAATTTATATAAATATTATAAATATTATAAAACATTTAATTTTATATATTTAAGTAAACGGATTGGTGCTTTAAATAAATTGTCAGTTTGACTCTAAATTATTTATATTAGGGTTGAATTGACGATGCGTAATCAAAATTTTATAAAAATAAATAAAATATTTCTAAGATTTATATTTATTTAAAAGTTAATGTATGAATAAAACTTGATCATGTAATGAATAAGGAATATTTTTAAAATATGAGTTTTATAGAAAACCTTATTTGTATTTCTCGTACTTATTTTTAATCAGGGCTTTTTCTTGTGTATTTAATTATATTTTTGTGATAATGATTTTGTATTTATGTAGTTACCAAATCGAAATAAGTTACCACGAAGAAATTGATTGCAATACTTTTAGAAAATGTAACTTTAAATAATTTAGCACTTATATTAGTTAACGATTTTTGTAAGACTACAATTAAATGCATTTCCAGTAATTTTGCGTTTTATTTTAAATTTCTTCATACAGTTTTCAGTTCCACGTAAGTGTAGCGGCTTAAGTGGGACTAAGCCGGACATGTCTGCCGCAAATCAGATGAAAATTGGGCTAAAAGAACCACCGATTTGGTCCCACTAAACCCACGACGCCATCGCGGCAGGCCAAGACGGAGATGGCGGGACGAGCTTGACTCCTACTGGCCGGCACTCGCAAAAGAAAGAAGTGTGTGGTAAAGGAAGAGGGAGGCGTTTGCCCTGAAGTGGGACAATACAGGCTAGTTAGATTAGATTAGACATAATTTTATGTCAAAGGAAACATGTGATAAATAAATAAATAAATAAATAATAAATTTAAAAATACAATATAATTTACACCCATTTTTTCCCGGAACATATCTGATGTTCAATCTTATGCCAAGCAACCAGCGCCCTAATTCTGTAACACACTATCAACCTCAATCTGTATCATTTTGAAGGATATTGCTAATCCATTGCTTCCGATGTTCGAAAAGTTTATTATTTATTTTATTTTGTTTTACTATTTATGCACACACATATATACCTATATACAGACAAGAAAAACAGAAAAAATAGGTATAGAGGTGATGCTTATTTAACAAGAAATATCTTCCAGCACACCCGAGACAGGACAGAGATGTAGACAGCGTATGAAATAGTAAAGGAGACAATAAAATAATAATAACAATTGAAGTTTGTCTATTCAACAACGTTATTAGCGCAATTAATGTTGTTGAACTGTCAAAATGAAAGCAATTGCTACTAATAGTGGGACGCAATCACCCCGCCGAAAGTCAACCTTCGCTGTCCCACTTTTGGGCTATAGTCTCCCCAACAGCTTTCCACATCGATAAACATTAATAAGAGACAAAATTGTCGTGCCTACTTGTATTCTTCGTACCTATAATGAGAAAACCACTCAAAAACCTGCGTTTTCTTCCACCACGAAAGCTCATAAGCGACATATTATGTATGCAAAGAGGCCTTTGTTCAACTACCCACCTACTTAAAATGCCGCAGCTGAAGTAAAGCCCAAGGGACCACTTTTACTTTATTTTCTAAGTTGCACTTTCTCACTGCAGAGTGCAGTAAAGGAATATGCTTACATTGTATCATTTCACTTTCTACTATGTGTTTTGTTTATTTTATGAGCAGTGGTGGCCCAGTGGTCGTGACTTACGAGTTGAGGTCGTAGGTTCAAACCTAGACAAGCGCTTTGTGTTGCTCTCGAAACGGTGGAGGAAAACATCGTGAGGAAACCGGCATGTTCTAGAACCAAAAAAATCGAAGACATATGACATCTATCAACCCGCACTGGATCCGCGTTGTGAATTACGGCCCACTCCTTCTCATCGAGAGGAGGCCTGTATCCCAGCAGTGGGAACATTATAGACAGATTTTTTGTTTTTTTTGACAAGTTATTTTATACAATGCGAGTAGGTTGTGCTTGTTTCTTGAGGCTCGTGGCTATATGATAACAGACGCAAGGGTCTATCGAAAGTGAAGCTACGCTTGCCGCGGTTCGTGGATGGGTGACCACATATCGAGACTATTCCCTGCCTCGGAGAGCACGTTAAGCTGTTTGTCCCGGGTACTCAGAAGCCCGAAAATCTGATAACCAGTCTTATCTAGGGGTACCGTGTTACCCAAAAAGTGGGTTGTGGAGGTCAGACAGGCAGTCGTCCCATGTAAAATACTGGTATTCAGCAGCATCCGGGTAAATTGGAAACCGACCCCAACACAGTTGAGAAAAGGCTAGGCCGATTATCATTGTATCATTTCACTTTCTACTACGTATTTTGTTTATTGTATGCAATGCGGGTTGGGTTTGTTTACGCTGGGAAATTTGATCAGCTTGTTATTGCCATTTCTACTTTCAAACATTCATCATTAGCGCCCTTATCCCAATTCTTCTTCTTAGGGGCTTGTGGCTAGGTAATAACCGCCGCACGGGTCGATCGATCAGGTTAAGCTACGCTTGCCGCGGTTGGTCCGTGGATGGATGACCATCTTCACATATCAAGACCCCTCCTTGCCTCGGAAAGCACGTTAAGCGGTTAGTCTCGGCTGTCATTCGTGGATCTTTGACTGTCGTTACGGGTCGTCAGTAGCCCGAAAGTCTGACAACCGCAGTCTTACCAAGGGGTATCGTATTACCCACAGATTTATAAACTAAAGGGAAATATGGTGTGGCTGCCCAACTGTTCGAGTCCGGCTGTCGCCTTCAACTACATATGCACTACAATACGAACACGCGCTCACTCACACTATACCATTCACCACACTCAACGCGAGCCAATCGCGTAATGCAGATCGCAATGTTGAGACACACAACTACATTGACAATTCTTATTGACAAATCAACGGCGCCCACGTTTGTTTCTGTTTTGCGCATACATTGTTCGCACGCGCCGCGCCCCCTTGGCATATCTCCCTTTAGTTTATAAATCTGTGGTATTACCCAGTAACTGGGTTGTGGAGGTCAGATAGGCAGTCGTTCTATGTAAAATACTGGTATTCAGCTGCATCTGGTTAGACTGGAAGCCGACAACAACATAGTTGGGAAAAGGCTAGGCAGATGATGAGCGTGTCGATAGCAATCTAAATGGACTCGGCCCAGAATTCGGCTACTTGTTTGGCGCCATTACCAGCGTCCATCAGTTCCTGTAACATGCAGCTGACCGGAAACGCAGGACATGATATTAAGTGTCCCATCGTTTGTGGAACAGAACCACATTTACACTCCAAGGTGGAGTCGTCAATTTATTAGGGGTCAACGCAACATGTATTTTTCTTCCACACTTTTCTATTACACAGGACAGGAGGACAGGGTGTTGTGGCGCAGCCTGGGCAACCTTTGTCCAGCAGTAGACTGCGATAGGCTGAGTTGACTGCGTTGCCTTTTCTATTAGTCGTAATCTCGATAGTCGGGTCCCTTTCTAACCATATCATCTTTCACACAGTCCATCCATCGTTTCTTTGATCTTCTTATCCTACTCTGTACAGCATTTAAACTCAAAGCTTTTCTCACGACATTATCCTCATTCTTCCGCATCCCACACCATGACAGCCGATATCCACATTTCTACTTTCAAAGATTACTGTCAGATATCTATGCTGTCAGTGGGTTTGCAAATTTTTTTTTTGTAATATGTGCATAATTGTTACTGTCAAGATGGAGGGACAAAGTCTTGGATTTCAAATCAGCATACATAAAAGTTAGAGCAGTGGTGGCCCAGTGGTAACGGCCGCGACTTACGAGTTGTATTTCATCACCACTGCTCTCAAAACGGTGCAGGAAAACATCGTGAGGAAACCAACATGTCCTAGAACCAAAAAATCGAAGACATGTAACGTCTACCAACCCGCACTAGGTCCGCGTGGTGGATTACGGCCCAGTCCCTTTCACTGAGAGGAGGCCTGTGTCCCAGCAGCGGGAACATTATAGGAAGATTATGTATACATAAAAGTTAAATTCTGTAAATCTACATTTTGCTACCTACTATTACTACTATTTGCATTCTAAGACACATCTTTTTAAAGTCGATGCAGCATCGTATTTTGGCGTCGCTTGTCGCGTCAGATAGTTTTAGTGTTCCTTCGGTGTCACATATTTGTGCTGCCACAGATGATCCATATACAATCATCTGTGGCAGCACAAATGTATTTGCCATTATCTTGATATTAATAGATGAATCAGAAAGTCAGATATTATTGCCTATCCTTAGCAATATATTTATGCTCGCAACTATACAGATGCCAGCACATCAAGCTACTACAATCTGTCGAATTTCTATAATACGTTTATAACTTTATCGCTAAAGCATTAGGTTCAAGATTGATTGGGAAAAGCAGTGGACGTCTTTCGGCTGAAATTAATGAATGAATGAATTGGTGAGTAGGTAGCTATTTTCTTAAAATTCTATCTACGTTTAGATAAAGTCCAATATCCGACATTTAAGCTCAGTGTCCATGTACAGACGCCAGCAGGTCAAGCTACCCGAAACTGTCAAATTTTCCCAATCAACCTTGAACCGTAATGTTTTAGCGATAAAGTTGAAAATCTATTAAAGAAATTTGACATATTGTAGTAACTTGATGTGCTGGCGTCCGTACTTTAGAACATGCTGCTGAATTATAACTACTAGTACTGAACAACGTAGCTGGAGTGAACGGACTTGAAATAGTCCATAATAACAACATGTATGCAACGCATCCTGTATCCGTTCCCGGCGGGATGGAACTATCTAAAGCACGGAAGGATCATAGTGTGTAAAGGATGGGCACCCATCTACAGACAAACCACGGTAAATGCAGTTAGACGTTTCATTGGACTATTGATTCATGCAGCTATTATAATAAGCCCTTCTATACTTCGACCAGATGTTCAGACCAAGGACTAAGTATTTTTCATAATGGACACATTAATGTTTTTTTTTTTTTTCATACCAACTAAATACCTTTACGTACATCATCCGATATACATGCCTCTTTATCCGAAGTATTTGATAGATTTATCATTTTAAGGGCTGATTTTCCCATCGCCAGATAACTTTTAACCGAGGAATAAAATTGAAGTTTGACAGGGTTTGTATGAAATAACTGTCAAAATTTTAAAATCATTCCTCGAATAAAGTTATCACATGATTGAAAAATCAGCTCTAATTGCACTAAGCGGCAACATAGGCCAAATTAAGATCCTTTCTTACTGCATAGCTCAATTAAATTTCATTGAATGAAATTACAAATATCTTTGTAACGAAGCCTTTTATTAACGAAGCTACAGAAGGGCTTTCCCAAAGTTTATGGATAACGTGAAGAACACGGTGTATATTATCAATAAGAAAGTGAAATTAATCAACAATTTCAATCCCATTAGTATTATTCATGAAAACGTGAGTCGTCGGTGTAACTGTCCAACATTATAATGACAAAAGAAAGCAAAGTTGAATTATAAATTATAATTATAACACTAGGAGAGAGTAAGTTCATGACCTTAAGGCAAGTTATGTTAAACAGCAAACCTGGAAAGTCAGGCACTAAACTTAATTTATTAAGTTTTCACTGCCTACCAAGTGAAATATGGGCAATAATTACAAGTTTATCGAGGTGTGAGGAACAGGGTGTAAAGTTCACTCATCCTCCATAGAAAAGGGAGGATCCTCCGACCAGACGGGTGTTGTGTCTGGCGGGCAACTGCCCAACGATTGATGTTGGGAAATTGTATCTAATTCTATGCTAATTGCGCGGTAAACTCTGCTTGCGAGATGCAGGATTTGCGTGACGTCAGTATGACACGTTGTTCGCATGTGGCGTTGTAGATACCGCTACAAGCTGATGTCGTGTTGGCCCAGTGGTTAAGGCCTCGCCTCTCATGGGTCTGGGTTCATATCCGGGCAAGTACTAACGTCAATTTCTTGGATACCAACGGGACCCTATTACTAAACCGCTGTCAGTCCGTCTGTACGTCCGTCCGTCTGTCTGTATGTCAGTGGGCTCTATCTCATGAACTGTAATAGGTAGACGGTTGAAATTTTGACAGCGTGTGTATAACAACAAAACACTACACACACACAACACCAAACACATAACACACAAACACACACACACACACACAACACACACACACAACACACAACACACACACAACACACACAACACACACACTAACACCCACACAACACACTACATACACACACTTACACACCTAACACTATTGCCGCTATAACAACAAAAATAAACTAAGTTAATAATTAAAGGGGGTCTCCACAAATGAAACGTGTTTTTTTTCCGTGTTTTTTGTTTTCCTTTGTGATATGGAGCCCTGCGTGTGGGAGTCGATTTTTTCATTTCATATATGTACAGACGCCAGCACATCAAGCTACTACAATCGGTCAAATTTCTTTAATAGATTTTCTACTTTATTGCTAAGCCATTAAGGTTCAAGGTTGATTGGGAAAATTTGACAGTTTCGGGTAGCTTGACCTGCTGGCGTCTGTACCTACTTTCTGACATCATCATCATCTGCCTAGCCTTTTCCCAACTATGTTGGGGTCGGCTTCCAGTCTAACCGGATGCAGATGAATACCAGTATTTTAGATGGAGCGACTGCCTATCTGACCTCCACAACCCAGTTACTGGGTAATACGATACCCCCTGGTAAGACTGGTTGCCAGATTTTCGAGCCACTGACGACCCGTAACGACTGTCAAAGATCCACGAATGACATCCGGAACCAACGGCTTAACGTGTTTTCCGAGGCACGGAAGGGTCTTGGTATGTGAAGATGGTCACCCATCCACGGACCAACCGCGGCAAGCGTAGCTTAACCTGATCGATCGACCCGTGCGGCTGTTATTACTTAGCCACAAGCCCCTCAGCCCACCCAGCCAGCACCTACCCACCAGCTCAGTACCTACTTTCTGACATCGGTGAATGAAAAACATCGTGAAGTAACCTAGAAATCGCCATCCCGTCTTGAGCAACCGAGGTGATCAATGATTACGATAAACTGGCAAAATCTGAGTGTACTATTGGTAGGTACACCTCTGCCTAAGCCTTCTGAGAATACAAGCGTGATGTTACGTTATTTTGCCATAAACTATAGAGTTCTGAGGCAAAGAGCATCGCATTCGTGTCTACCATAACATAGTTATTGCGTTGCAACTTAAAATTGCTGTTAAATGATGATATAACATAAAGCGTGCGTTTTATAGCCATTAGTTTGTATACAGAGTGTGAAAAAAAATTAAGAAGTGTTTATTCACAGAAATATTGTTTTAAAAGACATAATATTACCTCTGCCAAACTGCAAAGCAGTTTGTTGGCAGACGTGGCTCCTTTTTTTTGTACAAATTAATTTTTCTTTTTTTTTTTATAATGACACTTTTTTCATTTCTTAAAAAAAAACATACAATTTTTTATGTTGTTGTATTTTTTATTCGATCACAAACACACCAACATACTAACACACACACACACAAACAAATTGGATTGTATGATCTGGATAAATAAATGAATATTATTATTATTATAAGGCAATACAGAATAGAATAGAATAGTCTGGAATCTCGAGTTGTGCCTGCTTAATGGCAATAGGCTCGCCCCCTATTACATGGGTCTTAAACATAACTGAAGAGCAGTGGTGGCCCAGTGGAAACGGCCGCGACTTACGAGTTACGAGTATATGTCGTAGGTTCGAGCCCAGGCACTTTACTGTGCGTAAATTATTACATCACCACTGCTTTCAAAACGGTGAAGGAAAACATCGTGAGGAAACCGACAAATATCGTATCTCATTTCAGAGAATCATAAATACCGACTAGCTTTATTTTAAGCCAGAAACTTTCAAAATCTAGGCAATGAAGGAGCTTTTGAATTACTACATGCATCGGGAAGCCTCTCATAAAACAATCTGCCTAGCGTTTTCCGAACTATGTTGGGGTCGGCTTCCAGCCTAACTGGATGCAGCTGAATACCAGTATTTTACATGGAGCGACGGCCTATCTGACCTCCACAACCCAGTTAGTGGGTAACACGATACCCCTAATTATTATTTATTTATATTTCAGACAACAAGCTCCATTGTGTTAGCAAAAGAAAGCTTAAAACTATGTTAGTTCGCACATAAACGCATAGAATTTTTGAAGAACGGATAGTCATACCTGTCCGCTATCACACTCAGGATGCTGTTGGTACTCACACGCACTTTGTGCAGCAGTGACGCATAATAATATAACATTTTAACTAAGAGCGCTTGCTGGTCAGTTAACTTTTAAAACAACACCCCATACATTTCGAAAGCGACATGAAACATTAAAAAACAAAAGCGTAACAGTCCAATATTATGGAGCGAATATAATTGGACCACCGGTAAACATGGAAACGCGTAATTGAACACAATTACGTTACAGACTTTCGCTATTTACTTTAAAACCGCGAACGTAAAAGTTTTAACGTAAACTTTAATTTTTACGGTTTGCGTTATCGTTTCACTTGACATTATGATGTGAAAATTGGTGCGTGTAATTGCTTTAATACTCAACGCAAAGGCATTCTTTGGCAAACGCCTTTTTTATACACCGTGTTCTTCACGTTATCCATAAACTTTGGCAAACGCTTCTATAGCTTTTACAAATCAAATCTAACAAAGGAAGTAGTACTTAAAAAGGCTTCGTTACAGAGATATTATTATTTATTATTTCATTTAATGAAATTTAAGAAAGTAAGAAAGGGTCTTAATTTGGTCTATGTTGCCGCTTAGTGCAATTAAAATGATAAATCTATCAAATGCTTCGGATAAAGAGATAAAGAGGCATGCATATCGGGTGATTTACGTCAAGGTATTTATTTTGTATGAAAATTAACAAAAAAATAAGAATTCATTAATGTGTCCATAATGAAAAATGCTTATTTCCATGGTCTGAACATCTGGTCGAAGTTTATGTATATCGTCCGAAACACGGTGTATAGAAAAGGAATGATGATTGTTCAACAGCACGTTCACTCACTGCATTCTGAAGATTTGAGAATAAAAGTAGAAATCCAGCACCTCAAATCCATAACACAATTTCTTTCACAATCCGAACGATTTTGTAGACAATTCCTAATCCACTGCTTCATATGTTTGAAAAATTCATCTGCTCGATAACGTAAATAACGCATTGAATGTTGTCGAATTGTCAAAATGAAAGGCATTGCAATTGCTAAGTGTGTTACGCAATTACTCCGCAGGATTACTTCACGGGATTTTCGTAAGAGTTAAAAAACTAAAATGTAATATTAACGTGATGGAGATCCGGTCAGACTGAAGGCGACCCCAATATAGTTGGGAAAAGACTAGGCAGATGATGATGGACTCAGTCTATGGACGAGAACGTTATGCGCGCTTATTACGGGTCTACAGAGGGGGGAACTAACCTCACTGCGTACCATGATAGGATGCTGTCTCTGTTCCAGGAACTAGAGCCAAGAAGAAGAACATGGAAAATTCGCATTGGTGCCTGCTTCCCAGTTTATGAACCTTGATGCAAAAAAGCGATTTCTAAAATCTATGGTCCAGGCCACAATGAGACGAACGCAAAATTTCAGTTATTTTTACCCTATAAATAATAATTGTTTTTAGTCAGTAAACGTCCCATGCTTAATGGCAAACGAGACCACGGCAGGCCCAGACGGAAGTGGCGGGATGAGCTGGACTCCTTTGATAAAGATTGGTCCTTGGCAGCTCTGGGCAGAGAGAGGTGGAAAGAGGGTAAAGATGCCTTTGCCCAGCAGTAGGACATTAAGGACTAAAAAAAAGTCCCGTGCTGAATGTTGGTGTCAAAAATGGGTTCCTTCTATTTGGCAGAATCTTGATACTCCGATTTTTATTTGGCATAACTCACATGGCATAATCTTATTTAATCGAATATTTTTAAGGCATAAAAATTATTTAGCATAACTTTTGTTTGGCAGAATATTTACGTGTCCGAATTTACAATGGCATACTTTTATCTTGGCAGAATTTTGTTTCGCATAATTACCTTTGCCATAATTAATATTATGCATAATTTTGTTTAGCATAACATTTATTTAGAGATACGATTATTTGGTATGGGTGCATATTTGAACATCAAAAATTAAAATAGATGTATCTTCTTGTAAAAATTAGTGTTCAAAACATCAAAAACTTATAATATATGGAATAAAACTGATAATTTAAATAAAGTAAATTTATGCTGTCGAATGGTTAGATAACCTACGTGCAATGTATTTAAAATCGAATGGTCTGCAAAAGTGACATAGAATGTTCTAAATATAGCATGTATTGGTAGCATTTTCAATATTAAATTAAATTTGTGTCATAAAAAGTCAATACGTTGTGCTGCAAAATTTTGTGACAGAAACGAATCGCTGCGAAACTGACTTTACGCAGTCTTGTCTGCCCTACCCCTAGAGTGTAATTTAAACCCGCGTAGGCGCGGAGGGGTAGGGCGGCCCGCGAGCTGAGGAGCAGGTGGTTTGAAGGCCCGCCACCGCGGCTGAGGCTGGCCGGCGAAGCCGGCCAGCAAGCCGAAGCTGCGGTGGTGAGCGTTAAAACCATCTGTGACGATAAGCTCGCGTGGCGCCGCCCAAACCCCGCAGCGCCGGAGCCGTGACAGAAACAATGCTTGCTGCATGTTGCATGCCTGCTTGCATGCTGCATGCCTGCTGCATGTTGCATGCCTGCTTGCATGCTGCATGTTGCATGCCTGCTTGCATGCTACATGCATGCTGCATGCATGCTTTCACAATCAACTGTTTTATTGAGTAAATACACGCAGAATCAACTGTTTTATTGAATAATGATAATTAAATAATAAATAAAACAAAATATATAGACAATTTAGGTCAAACTAATCTTAAATTAGCTCCAATTGCCTTCAAAAATCCAGTTTCAGTGTAATCCGACTGATTATTTAATATAATTTCTATGCGACATTTCTTATCCAAAACTTTTTTTCTTTTTGCTGGTATTGGGGCACCTGTACCTAGTTTATCAATTTCTATGATTGAGTATTTCATTTCTTTGATGAGTGAAATCAGTTCTGCCTTTTAATGACTATCGATATAAAATGTATGCCAAAAGACGATTCTGACTGTGAATTTTCTGCGATATGATGGTTCTGCTTTTTAATTATTATGGATATAAACATTATGCCTAAAGATGATTCTGACTAACAAAATTATGAGTTTTGAATGTATGACAACTGAGTGTATGCGAAATGATTTTCTGCGAAATGAAGTTTATGCTATCCGTTGTTATGCAAAACAATATTATGACGTAAAAAGTTCTGCTATAAAAGGTAGACCCGTCAAAAATAGCACCATCACGACAGTTCAGGGGGTCTACTCCGAAGTGATATCGGCCGAATGTTCGGCCGTATCCTACTACGAAGTTACTATTTGGTTCGGTCGGACCCGATCCTACACTCCTACACTCTTTCGAATATTGACTACGGTCCCGACCCAACTGAGCCGATCCAAACTTTTTTCGCATTTTTCAATAATATTCGGTTCGGCCATGTGTCGGTCCGATCCGAACATTCGCACTTTGCACTTCGTAGTAGAACCCCAGTTCAGGCTACGGGGCGGAGAGCAATGGGTAGCTCACCGCCCGATCAGGACCAGGCCCGTGCCGGACGGCGCGTAAGTGTACCACGCGCGCCTCAAAGAGATGTCAGCACAATCCGAGGGGCCCCTTAGGGCCGAAGCCTGCCGGGTCAGCGGGATTGTCCGAAAGGGTTACCGCTACCCCGGAACATAAAGGGCGAAGGAAGGAACATGGGTGGGTTTTAGTCAGTAAGAGTCTGACACTCCCTTCCGCTCCACCCAGAGCGGGAGCGGTCATTTGATGATTTCCCACCAGAAAAAAAAAAAAAAAAGGCTACGGTAACTATAGTGGCCAACACTAAAATTGCCGAAGTTACAAAGCTGTAATTTTTCATGAGCATGTAATTACACCAATTTGTGGGCTACGTGGAGCGGCGATCTTCGCAGGGTGGCTGGCAGCAACTGGACGATGACGTCTTTCTACAACGATCTTACATGTATGTATAATTTCAACATGAATGATGTAACCAATATTTTGTAACAATTTTATGATTTAAAAGAGTGTCCGTGGAGTTTCTTGCCCGTTTTTCCCAATAGGTACCTACTACGCTTTGGAATGAGCAACTAACTACCTTCATCGTTCTGACTGAAAACTGCCTGTAATTGGTTTATTTGAAAAAAATATTTTGAGTGTCAAACTCAAACTCAAAAGTATTTATTTCGATTAAACCAATTACATGCACTTTTGAATTGTCAAATGGTCGGTCAGTGTGTTTTTTTTAACGTTGCCCCACACTAGGAATTACTCCTGTATCGTGGGTGCGTTTACAAACAATTAAACTCACATACACAAACTGCCAGACCCAGAACAACTACCTGTAGGCAAGACAAATATTTGTTCCGTGCTGGAATCGAACCCGCGACACGCAGCGCAGCAGTCGATCGCTCAGGCACTGCGCCAACCGTGTCGATTGTTTGATGAGAGTTGCCGAAAATCGAGTTGAATGACGTGCTGGGCTGGTAGGCTGGTGATGATAATGATGTAATTACACCGGTACCCATATCAACCCTGCACTTAAACACAGCAACGCAGCCTGGCGGCAGAATAAAGACGAAAGCTCTCCTGAGATATATCAGAAGGCCAATTCCCGTAATTGAAAACGTTCAAAATCTAGTCGCAATCTCATCTCAGCGACAATCAATGGCATCGATTCCCTAGTTTACAAACTAAACTAAATTTAAGTTCAGTGCATCTTTTCCTTTCTATTTCATTAAGAAAAGGACAGACGATAAATATTAGTGTAGTCCTGTTAAATTAGTTAGCGCCTGACGTATTTTTAGTAGCCAATTTTTCAATCACGTTTAAACTGGTCTATGGAGTACAGTATTTACAGTATTACTGTAATACTGTAATTTCTTTTAATTCTAAGAACGTTCACAGTCGGATGACTGTGAACTTTCATAGAATTAAAAGAAATGATTAAATCTTGATTGGCTTAACCAATTAATAAATAACCATAAGTACTCTAATCACATTGTTAGAAGCTTATAACCATGTCCATTGTTTACAGTGATTAGGGTATCATTGATTTTTACTACCTATTTTAATTACCTACCGGAGAATTTTACCTCAAAAGCGAATTTTTGTATAGACTCTTGAAATAAAACTTTAAGTATCTTCAAAGTCGGTGTAAATTAAATTGTAGTATTCAAAACGCTGTAGAGGGGCTTGTGGCTAAGTAATAACAGCCGCACGGTTAAGCTACGCTTGCCGCGGTTGCTCCTTGAATGGGTGACCATCTTTATTTACATACCAAAACCCCGCCGTACCTCGAAAAGCACGTTAAGCCGTTGGTCTCAGCTGTCATTCGTGGATCTTTGACAGTCGTTACGGGTCGTCAGAAGCCCGAAAGTCTGACAACCAGTCTTACCAAGGGGTTTCGTGTTACCCAGTAACTGGTTTGTGGAGAACAGATAGGCAGTCGCTCCATGTAAAATCAGCTGCATCCGGTTAGACTGGAAGCCGACCCCAGTTGGGAAAAGGCTAGGCAGATGATGATATTTAAAAAGCTGTGAAAAAACTTAACAACCATTGCGAAAAAGGTAATTACTTAGTCAATTAGATACAGTAATAATTTACGTCATATCCTGCTGAGGAGTTTGTTGCGCCACTTCTTCTTCCCAGCGAAAGCACTACGTAGTGGTGAAGGGTGGTCGTCTTATGTCATTTTGACGTTCAAAAAGTGCTGATTCTCAGTCTGATTTGAACATATGACTTTTGATACCAAATAAATTGTGATAGAAAAAAAAACTGATACGTATGCAAAATTCACACAGTTCTGACTGAATCTAGTCCAAACATAATACCAATTAAGACCCGTGAATTCGATTAACATCAATATTCAATTAATATATTCTGAAATATGCATAAACTTCTGCTGTCGACTCTACATCTAAAACAAAAAATACATAATCGTACATAATCAGCCTATAACGATCCCGCTGCTGGGACACAGGTCTCCTCTCTGTGACAGGGAGTGGGCCGTAATCCACCACGCGGGCCCTTGCGGGTTGGCGGATGTCACATGTCGTCGAATTTTTTGTTTTAGTGTAGGCCGGTTTCCTCACGATGTTTTCTTTCGCCGTTTTGAGAGCAGTGGTGTTGAAATAATTTATACAAAGTAAAGCACCTGTCTGGGTTCGAACCCACGACCTTACAACCTGTATGTCACGGTCGTTACCACTGAGCCACCACTGCTCAAAAAAACAAAAAATAACTTTTCTGTCTAGTCTACACAATGTAATGCCCAGTAATTGGGTAGTTGCATGATATTTAATACTATATGTGTATATTCTAGTAGATAATATATTCACATGCGTGATACGATAACAAAATTCAAAATCAAATTTGAAATCGGTCGACAAAATAAAAAAACTTATAACTTATAAAAGCTTTTTGTCTGTCTCTTTCTCGCAAAACGAAGTTTTGCATGAAATTAATATGGCGATACTGAACTATGATGTCACAATTCAGTATTTCCCTCTCTATCTAATTGAGAGTTTTGAACGCATATATCTTTTTAATTTCCAAAGATATTAAAAAAGCTGGTTATATCAAGCTATTGGTGAGGTAAAAAAGCTGCAATTTAAATAATAAAAAAAATTGGTCAACTAGCCAATTATATGCAACTTTTTCTGTAAACTTTACACAGTGTATTGTAAAAAAAATGCATCGACTTCTGCTGCTAACTGTAGCCAAGGCTCAAACCTGACACCGCGTATCACCACACATCATTTAAAATACTACACTAAAATCAAATACCCGTACAACATATAAAATTGCAAGGTTTTCACAGTATCGGATATCAATGATGTTAAATTAATAAATAATCGTGGTCTATATCAAATTCGCGAGTAACCGGGGAAAGTGACTTTCACCACGCAATGAGTAAAAGTGAGCTAACGTGGGTAATATCGACGGGGTCAGTGAACTGTTGACCGACTGCGCGGGCATGGGTGTGGCTGACCGACTGCTGGAGGTGGGTTGTGTGTTAAATACATGACATGGGCGTGAAGATGCTTGTGGACTATGGGGTGCTATGCGATTGAAGTGAGAATTTAAAAAGACTACATATACATGAGGCTAATGGCTATCGATTGATAAGCAAGGTTGAGCTACCTCGCCGATGGGTGACCATTCTTTTCTTTACTATCGTGACCCTTGAATGCATTTGAAGGAACACTATGCCTTTTTTCTGGTTGCTTTTGTTACGGCTAGTCAAAAGTCCACCCATCCAGTTGCACCCATCGCCTAGTGTAATTGAATATGTCCATGCTCCATGTACAATCAGTCTATGATGTACCTACAGCTGGGAGACAGGCCTCCTCTCTGTGACAGGGAATGAGCCGTAATCCACCACGCGGGCCCTCGCGGGCCTAGTGTGATGAAAATAATTTACACAAAGTAAAGCGTCTGTCTAGGTTCAAACCTACGACCTACAACTCGTAAGTCACGGCCGTCACCACTGGCCCAACACTGCTCTGCCAATGCTCTATGTGAAATAGTGATTTTCAGCTACATCTGAGCTGCAAACCATTCTTAACATATAACAAGCGATGTTTTGAGGGGCTTGTGGCTAAGTAATAACAGCCGCAAGGGTCGATCGATCAGGTTAAGCTACGCTTGCCGCGGTTGGTCCGTGGATGGGTGACCATCTTCACATACCAAGACCCCTCCGTGTCTCGGAAAGCACGTTAAGCCGTTGGTCCCGGCTGTCATTCGTGGATCTTTGACAGTCGTTACGGGTCGTCAGTAGCCCGAAAGTCTGACAACCAGTCTTTCCAAGAGGTATCGTGCGATGATGAATAAGCGATGTTTTAGAATAGAATAGAATAGAATAATTTATTTCAGATAATTAAAATCCATATCTTGTTATTATATATAAAACAGTAGTGGTTACTCTTTTAAAAATCATCATCTGCCTAGCCTTTTCCCAACTATGTTGGGGTCAGCTTTCAGTCTAACCGGATGCAGCTGAATACCAGTATTTTACATGGAGCGACTGCCTGTCTGACCTCCACAACCCAATTACTGGGTAATTGGGTTGTGGTGGTTGTTGTTACTCTTTTAAAAATACTGTCTAATATTTCTACCTTGGCAAGTCTTGATTGGCACTTCTCAGGGCCAGACAGTCCACTGACAAGACCAGCCCCAGTATAAAAAAGATGTTTGAACTTATTCCCATCGATACGCTAAGAAGAACCTTGGCAAAAGCTATTTTAATGACCTACATGAAACTCGTCAGAAACCCGTTGGATGCGAGACGGGCAAAACCGGTCGAAGTGGAGGTGCTTGGGCGAGGCCTGTGTCCAGCAGCGGACGTTTATCGGCTGAAATGATGATGATGATGAAGACATGAGACTTGAACAGACCAGGGAAGCATGGCACAAGAGGGAGGAGACCTGTACTCACCTGGCTGAGGCTGGCTGACAAGGCTGCCATTGATGATTTGCTATTTTGGAAAACCGTGGAGTTTGATACAATCAAAGACAGGCACATACTTTGCCTTTGGTTGGTGCCCGCGTGGTGGTTTATGGTCCACTCTCTCTCACAGAGAGGAGGCCTGTGTCCCAGCAGTGGGAACATTATAGGCTGATTATATGGTTGTAGAAAGTCAGGCACATAGTCAGGAGTAGGTAATGTCGGGGTTAAACTGGTGAGCTATTTCTGTAAAGATCATGCTGAAAAGTTGAAGTCGTCTGTGACATCCATTCACCATCATTGTCGGTGCAACACGTTTTCTTCTTCCATTCTCCCCAGTCAGCCGACACTCTACCAACCACTTCTTTTTCTTTCAAATTATTATCATCCCTCACACTAGAGCAGTAGTGGACCAGTGCTAATGGCTACGACTTACGAGTTGTAGGTCAGGGGCACGAACCTAGGCAAGCGCTTTACTTTGTGTAAATACTTTCATCACCACTGCTCTCAAAACGGTGAAAGAAAACATCGGGAAGAAACCGACGTGTCCCTAATCCAAAAATTCGAAGATATGTGATATCTACCAACCCGCACAGGTGCATACAAACTCCTACACCAACACCTTTTATTGCTGGAGTACGAGACTTTTGACCACTTTGTATGTGTACAGACGCCAGCAGGTCTACCCGAAACTCTCAAATTTTCCCAATCAACCTTGAACCTTAATGCATTAACGATAAAGTTGAAAATCTATTAAAGAAATTTGACAGGTTGCAGTAGCTTGATGTGCTGGCGTCTATACAGACGCCAGCAGGTCAAGCTACCCGAAACTGACAAATTTTCCCAATCAACTTTGAACCTTAATGCTTTACGAATAAAGTTGAAAATCTATTAAAGAAATTTGACAGGTTGTAGTATCTTGATGTGCTGGCGTCTGTACATTTTGATTGTGCAGAATTAAAAAAATATATCTTTGTTTCTAAATATTTTACTGACTGACTTGATGAAGACACAAAATAAGGCTATCGGAAAATGAAAGCTCGAAGCTCATTATGTTTCAGGATGCGGCCGTAAGGCCTAGAAAGTAGTGTCCACCTGTAACCCAATAAAATAGCACGATAATCAGCGATTTGCTTGCCAAGTCTAAATGCTGTGATTGTATCCTTAATGACAAAGTAACTTTCCTTAAAAGTATTTCCGTCAAATGATAACACACTGTAGCGGTATCTACAACGCCACATGCGAACAACGCGTCATACTGACGTCACGCAAATCCTGCATCTCGCAAGCAGAGTTTACCTCGCAATTAGCATAGATACAATTTCCCAACATCAATCGTTGGGCAATTGCCCGCCAGACACAACACCCGTCTGGTCGGAGGATCCTCGCTTTTCTTTAGAGTATGAGTGAACTTTACACCCTGTTCCTCGTACCTCTAAACTGTGTGTTTAAACTGTGAATGGGTGTCACAATATTGATTGATTAAATGGCAGAGGAAGAGGAAGACCAAAGAAAAGATTGATGGATTGTGAGAGCGATGCTTCATCAGCCTATAATGTTCCCACTGCTGGGACACAAGCCTCCTCTCTGTGAGAAAGAGTGGGCCGTAATCCACCACGCGGGCCTAGTGCGGGTTGGTAGATGTCACATATCTTCGAATTTTTGCTTGTAGGACATGCCGGTTTCCTCACGATGTTTTCCTTCACCGAAAAACACAAGTAAAGTCCCTGCCTGGGTTCGAACTCACAACCTACAACTAGTAAGTTGGAGCCACGGGGCCATCACTACTCCCTAGTAAAAGTACTATATTGACTGCCCCGTTGGTCTCGCAGTTGCAAGCGCGACTTCCATTCCCGGGTCGGATAAAGTGTATTTGTCGTTTTCCGTTAGGAATTTCTTAGTAACAGTCCGGAGTTTGGAAGTTGGGGGTTTTATACCCCCGTTCCTCGGAAAGCACGTAAATCCGTTGCTGTTGCGCCTGATCTCTCCCCGGTCGTGTCGGATTACCGTCCGATATATTGGACTATGAGAGTAAAGGAACAGAGAGTGCACCTGTGTTTACGCACACACTTGTGCACTATAATATCTCCTGCATACCTGGCTAATCTCCGTTGAGATTGGCCACCGCGACCAAAATCGGTCAGGAGGCTATTATTACTCTTTTTTTATTTTTTATTAGCCTATACTGTCCCACTGCTGGGCAAAGGCCTCCCCCAAATCCTTCCAGGAACTCTTTTCCCGCGCCACATCGAACCAGCCCTCTTGGTACGCGTCCAGATCGTCTCCGTTATTACCCTATCAAAAGTTAATTAAAGTTTTTAAGGCATTGACTGCCACCGCGGTCACCGCTGTCCGTCAACAATAGATTTTCTATCGATTCGATTTTCTTTACTTTTTTTTTTCTTTTGTTGTGTTTTGTATTGTCTATTGTCTGGCAGTTAACGTGCTAAGTCAGCCCTCTTCACTTAAAGACACCTAAGGAACGTGCGACAATCTAAAGTGTGACAACCAAGACATTTGTTGACACATAAGGCAAAAAACCACTCTAAGACTTTCGTACGACAAGTCGCAAGTGTGTGCTGATTTTTAATAAGCTATTGTATTAGAGAAACTTGGGCCCACGGCCTTAAGTTAACTTATTCTGTTTGCGTTCAATTTCAGGTTAACGGATGCGGGTTGCGATGTGGGTAAAGGTTACAACTGGGAGATTTATGATTGGTGCTCATGCTAATGGTGTTGCTGTTGTTGATGTTGTTGTGCATTTATTTCAAGTAAACCATTTACAGGCACTTTTGAATTTGTCAAATTTAAATAGTCGGTCAGTTAGTCAGAAAGTTGAAGCTAGTTGCCCATTCCAAAACGTAGATCTCTATGGAGAAGAACAGGCAAGAAACTCCAAGGACACTCTTTTAAATCAATATATTACAAAATCCTAGGTATAGTATTCTTGTTGCTTCTACATGTGAGAACAATGTAAAAAAAAGCCTGTCAACTACAAATTTCCAATTCCGCAAGAAGATATTCAATTTCGGTATTTGTGGAACTGAAAATGTATAATCTCGTGGGATCCTGGTATATCGACATACAATTGAAACAAATACCAAAATACATTTTCAACTGAATGTTGACAAAACTAATTAAGACATTCATTAGTTTGGTCAGCATTCAGTTGAAAATGTATTTTGGTATTTAGTTTAGTTTTTTCGAAGAAAACAACAATTTTTTGACAAACTACCGCGTATTTTAGAGGAAATATAAAATACGGTGTCATAACATAAGGTGCCGCAACGTGGACACTACGTGCTACGGAGCGAGCTATGCTCGGAGTCTCTTTGAAGGATAAAATCAGGGATGAAATTATCCGGAAATAACCGGAGTTACCGACATAACTTGACGAGTAAGCAAACTGAAGTGGCTGGCCATGTCTGTCGAAGGACCGATGGCCGGTGGAGCAGACGAGTCCTACAGTGGAGACCGCGTATCGGCAAGCGTAGTGTGGGACGCCCCCCAGCTAAATGGACAGACGACCTAAAGAAAGTGATTGGGACAGACTGAAGACCCTATCCTCCACAGGGTCTTGTGGCGCAGCCTGGGAGAGCCCTTTGTCCAGTAGTGGACTGTGATAGACTGAGTTAGTTGATTGATTGATACCTAATGAATATGTAAACATGACTTAGTTAATGATTTTTTGGTTGTGAAACATACATCTGGCGCACCCTAGACTTTCAGCCTGGCTAATATTTTCACCATGACATGACCAGCTATGCTCGTATAGCAAAATAGTCCAAAATATTTCTTTTCTATGGGTACAAATGCGATAGTTTATATGCGTGTTGTGATCGCATTTTACAATTTTATACACTTTCCCTCTCGTTGTGCGTCAGCGATTGAATTAGATACAGTTACGTTTATTATTGTAGCTGTGGAAATATTCATTTGTTTTATTGTTTCATCTTTCATAGTTATTCTGAGAATTGCTCATGCTGTGAAAAGATTAGATAGTCCTTATATAGATAGATAGATTGGCTCTTAATTAGTTTTAATATTTTATTTATCCTTTTTATAGATTCTTTTAAAATCTTGTAAATGCGAGTACTTGTAGGCCTTGTAGACTTTAGATTTATAGACCAGTTTTTATTTTATTAAGTACCTGGTACTTGTTGACAGGCCTACGCTGTCCTCCCATACCTACTGTAATTTGAAAACATTGCAAAAGCCAATTATTTTTAAAAGAGTAACGGTGGAGTTTCTTGCCGGCTCTTCTCCATAGGAAACGACCAATTGGACCGTGCACGTAGCATCTGGCGTTTCGATTTTTGGAATTTGGTGGGCTACCCTGGGACCCAGGCTATGCTTGGAGTCTCTCTGAGAGATCGAATCCGCAACGAGGTGATCCAGCAGAGAACCAAAGTTGTCGACATAGCTCACAGAATAAGCAAGCTGAAGTGGCAATAGGCCGGCCATATTACCTGTAGAACCGATGACCGTTGGGGTAGACGTGTTCTTGTGTGGAGACCGCGAATCGGTAAACGTAAAGTGGGACGCCCTCAGGCTAGGTGGAGCGACGATCTTCGCAGGATGGCTGGTAGCAGCTGGATGAGAGATTCCGAAAATCGCGTTGAATGGCATGCAATAGGAGAGGCCTATGTCCAGCAGTGGACTGCTATAGGGTGATGATGATGGGCTACGCTGGCGCTCCCCCTTTAAGCACTGAAGCACTGTGATTCTTGGAGACTTTTTATATTCACATTTTTGACATCTGAAAACAACGTATTCCGCCCAATATAAGGTTTAAATTAAATAATTATTACCTATTGTTTTTATGATAAAATTAAATTTCCATTAGTCCCCCTTTCACGAGGAGATGGCCTACGGGGACAATGGGAATACAGGAAAGCAGCTCGAGGCTAAATGATAATAGCCGACTGGGTCGATCTGTCAGGTTAAGCTACGCTTGCCGTGATTGGTTCGTGGATGGGTGGCCATCCATCTTCTTCTTAGCGTGTCGATAGCAATCTAAATGGACTCGGCCCAGAATTCGGCTACTTGTTTGGCGCTATCACCAGCGTTCATTAGTTCCTGTAACGTACAGCTGACAGGACACGCAGGACACGATATTAAGTGTCCCATCGTTTGTGGAACAGCATCACATTTACACTCCAAGGCGGAGTCGTCTATGAATCTCCACCTGAACAGGTTTTCCTTGCTTCGGCCAACCTGGGTCCGGAGTCTGTTTAAAGACTTCCAGGTTACCCGTGGTAACTCATGTCCAGGTGGGAGATCTACAGCGGATGGAACGAATGTGAAGCGTTGTGAGGGTCACAACGGGAAATAATCGACTGATGCTAAATATTTCACAGTTAGTAAGTGGCAAGTCACATCACTAGAATCCATCCATCGTTTCTTCGGTCTTCCCTAGACACTATTTATAGCCATATATAAAAACATGGATGACCAGTCACAAAACAACCTCCTCATTTTTTAAGTTGGCTAAAGATTAGTAACACCACAAATATTTGAAGTGACGAAATAAAAGAAATTGTCACAGTCATAAGTTTGTTTACGTGTAAGTAAATGTCAACTTAGATGATGTCATTATGGTAATGCAAGAAAGAATGAAAGTAAAAATATTTCACTTTACTCCAATTGCATTACTTACTGGTACGTTTACCTAATGGTCGATGTAGGCCTCTTAATGACCTCTACAAAAAAATCAACATCACCCCTTTTTTTCTCTTTTTTTCAGTCACCTAAAGAAATTAAGACAGAAAATACATTTGCAGTAAATGTGACGCATAAAAAGAACACAAACACAAAAAAAATACAAGTTGGGGAAAAACATGCGTCACATCCACGCAAAACACATAACCTCCGCACATCCTCCCATAAAGACGCGCATGGAATATTGCATGCCACCTCTTTGGTCCTGGCTGTTTGAGGAACGATACAGCCCCAATTTCGCAACTGGCAGACAGAGGCCTGTGAAGGAAAGCGGGCCTTATGGTGGCTGGAGATCGTTAAGCGTCATCACCATGACCCAACATCGACTGGTCCTGTGTTTCTCGCATCCAGCGGATTTCCACGACCTTCATCAGATCATCGGTCCACCTTGAGGTAGGCCTAGTCACGCTACGCCTTACCGTACGCGATATCATTCAACCTTATCGTCAATGTACGGAGGTGCTACTTATGTAAGATAAGTCTTCTGGGCCCGCGTGGCCCACTCCCTCTCACCGAGAGGAGGCCTGTGTCCCAGCAGTGGGAACATTATAGGCTGATTATTTTATTTTTTTAAGAAAACGTTGCCCAACACTAGGAATTACTCCTGTATCGTGGGTGCGTTTACAAAAATTTAAACTCACATACACAAACAGCCAGACCCGGAACAACTACTTGTAGGTCATACAAATATTTGTTCCGTGCGGGAATCAACCCGCGACACGCAGCGCAGCAGTCAATCGCTTAACCACTGCGCCAACCGTGCCGTCATTAGGTATGGTATAAAGAAAGAAAGAAAGAAAAGAAAGAAAGAAAAGAGAGATAAAGTATTATTATTCACGTTATTATTTTGTTGTTCAATGTTACAGATATAAGGTCAGTACAATAATATAATAGTTTTATCGCAGCAGTATCCGCAATGACAAAAGTCCAGTTTAAAATTTGTAAAAAAAAAATCTTTAATGTCATAAAACATTATGTGCTTTCAGCCATTGCAATAATCTGTTTTGTAATGAGCTAATATAATATAACAATTTTATTTTCTTTGGAATTTTGTTATTAATGCGTATACACTTAACTAGGAATTTTTTCGCATGCTTGGCTGATTTAGGAGTATCCTGCAATGCAAGTCTGCATGGATCTCTATTTCAAGAGTTCATTTAATGTAAGGAAAGATTATGGTCACCCATCCACTGTCAAACCGCAACTAACGCAGTTTAAACTCACGGACAACCGACGCAAGCTTGTTAGCCAGCCACGAGTACCTCCACTTTGCATATAAACGTTAGAATTTACACGCGAAAGTGATGTTCTCTATCTAAATGGTACAGTGGCGAAATGGCCACTTTCTATCCTGAGTCGTGGGTTCAAATCCCACCTGAGGACAGATGGCCTACTGATAGTGCCGAATCGGGGTGTTTGTGCATGAAATTTTTAATTAATTGTAGATATCTTCGTGTGGGGTCAAGCTTAACATTACGCTTTTACTCTCTGAAGGGTCAGGCAGAGGTGTACCTACAGTAGACCCACATTTCGCACGCTGTTTGTTTAAGTTCCACGTAAAAGGGGGCGAGCCTATTACCATCAATCGGGGATAGATCTAGATTCCGGAATGTTACTGAGAAAATCCAGACGGAAAAACACAATAACACAGCTCGACCTGGGAATTGAACCCAGGACTACACGCAGCAGTCGCGCTTGTGTAGATTGTGTCCCCCTTATTACAAAACAAGGTTTTTCTTTCGATCAGGTTTAAACCACTGACCCAGTTATTGAATTAAGAACCCAACTGTTATAGAAATGGAGTTCTTTATACAAAACTGACAGCTTAGTTCGGTGCTAAGTTGTCATTTTAGTAACTAGAACTAGAACTTTGCCTAATTCGAAATAAAGTTCGAAATACAAGTACTGCTCAATAGTTAAGGCTGGAACTAAAGTTAGGTTTCGTTTTGTAATAACACGGTATGTGTTTAAGATGATTCAAGCTTAACTAGTCTATCAATACTAATAATAAAGCTGAAGGGTTTGTTTGTATGAACGCGCTAATCTCTGGAACTATCAGTCGGATTTGAAAAAATATTTTTGAATTAGATCGCCTAATTCTCGAGGAAGGCTATAGGTTAACATCACGCCATAGGAGACCATTAAAAAGAAAACATCAGAAAGGATGCTAAGCGAAAATTAAGTAATAGCGCGGGCAGACGATGCGGTGGGTCGGAGGAACAAGAAATCTCATATACTAGAGATAAAATATCATGAATCAGCTGAGAAAAATCAGATATTAAACTGTCAAATGATGTGACAGCCATCTGATCTCTTGACTTGGCACGCCCCTGACCGAAGTGACCCCCTTTTGTGGAGCCGACTGCCTCACTTGGTATTCTGCAATGAAGATGTTTTGATTTCTCTACGGAATTCGGAGAGGATCTAGCGGTATTAGAGCCTTTAGTATCTTAATGTCCGATTTTTCCAGATATCTTTTGTCCATGGAATAATTTTGAATTTTTTGGAAAAAAAATTAAAAAAAAATGAATATTTTTTTTAGGTTTTACCTAAAAAAAGTGACAATTTCACAAACATAAAGTATTATCCATCCACCTCCGCAACGGGGAAACCCACCGTTCTAGATCGCTGGGATCTAGATCGGTGGGAGGTGGAATAAAAATCTTAAAAATTGAGCGACTACACGCTAAGGGCACCCCCTGTGGGGTACGGACCTCGGCTTTGGGCATCGCTGGGAGAGGGCAGCAAGGGACAGGCTGGATCGGAATTATGTAGGGACGAATTTAAAACTGCAGGCTCAACGGCGCGGGCTGGCTCAAGCAAGGGTCGGGGCGGACATGGTTTGGGGCGTTGCGACGGGCTACGGAAGGACGGCTGTCAGGACTTGTACTTTCTGAAAGTACTGGTAGCTTAAAAAAATACAGGAAGGCTTATATATCTGCAAAGAATACGCAGCAAACGAAAAAAATACAGTTAAATTGTAACCAGTGTAATCCCTCCTTTACAAGTAAGTGTAAACGCACCGTAACGATGCATTCAACCTCCGATACCTGTCGCCTATTATAACGTTACAAAACGTACCGTCCGCAAAAAAAGCTAGCCTTTAATATAAAACATTGTTATTTGTGGTTTAAAACGTTGAATGGTTGGAAGGTCAGCAAAAAATGACCGTGATTAGACGAAAAAATTGTTTTTTTGTGGTTTTAATTTTACTGTAAATATATTGATGTAACAGTAGTTTGTACTTAATGAAGGGAAATCTTGGTCTAACGATATTAATCAATCATTTGATGATTAGACAGTTTTTTTTTCATATTTGGGAAACTTCATTTCATCTGCTCATAGTATATCGTCTGAATACAAGATAACACCAAAAAAAATGGGCATGCACATCAGCTTGAGCTCGTGGCCCTCGACGACGTTGGTGTTGGGCGGCAGCTTGCGGGCGAGCACGGGCGCATTGCCGCCGAGCGCGCACGAGTAGTTGCCGAAGTCGTCCTCGTTGGTGCGCATCGTCATGGGGAACACTGCCTCCACCATATAGCGGTCGCACAGGTCTCACAGCTCCTCCACAAATGTGCCATTCTTTCTCCTGCGACACACGACACTCACACATTGTAACTCAGGAACTACTCGACCGATTTAAGCTTGCCTCAGTTTTAAGAACTTATGGACCCGTATAGGTCTTTCCCAATTAAAGTAACTTGTAATTGTTCAGGTGTGGTCAGTCGTGCCATTGAGTTTACGATCGACTTCATCTTAAAACTAAGCTCAAAAACCAATATTTGACTACTTTCTATTTAACACTAGAAAACTGTGTGTTTTCTCACCAATCATTCATAACTAGCCTATATTGTTTCCACTGCTGGGATACAGGCCTCCTCTCTTCGAGAGGGAGTGGGCTATAATCTACCACGCGGGCCCAGTGCGAGTTAGTAGATGTCACATATCTTCGAATTTTTGGTTCTAGGACAGGCCTCTGCTGTCGACTCTACATCTAAAACAAAAAATACATAATCAGCCTATAACGTTTTTTTTTATTAATGTATTCTTGTTAAATCTCAAATGTCTACAAGAAGTAAAACTTTTTTCTAAAAGCCTCCGCCTCCAAAACCCACGCAAGCAAACAAAAAAAAAAAGTTAAACAATTATTTATCTTTTTTTTTGCTGACGCTCCGTCAATATCGTACACAAATAAACTTTCTATTGCTGTGTCGAATACTTTATCGATAATAGCTAGTGATGCGCTTGTTGTGTTTTACCGATATTATAATAGTGTTTTATCGTGAGGTGAATGGTTGTTCGTAATTTATGGGTTTTGTGCTTCATATTTTATGAATGATGGTGTTAATAAAGGCTTATAATGTAATGGAATGAATCTCAGTAATTCGTAAGTGTTATTTTTAGGCAGATATTAGTTTTCTTTTGTAATGGTGAAAACTCGTCGAATTGATGAATTATTATTAAAATCATGCAAGAAAATATATATTTTTAGGTTTCATCCTACTTATCAAAATAAGTAGTTTTGGAATGATTTTTCCATCGACAGAGAATTTCTATTCGTGGAATAAAATTGCATAGATTTTGTATGGAAAAACTGTCAAAAATTCAAAATTATTCCTCGGATAAAACTATCTGGCGTTGGAAAAATTAGCCCTTAGACACATAAAATGTATTATTTTATCTTAGAGTGCCTGCTTACTTTGTTTGTTAAAACTGATAAGAAATACAAAGTGTTAGTATTAAACGTCGATATGACAACTAAATGGACCATTGCATAATACAACGTCTTTCACGGTAAAGAAGTAACAGTTATCTATAGATTGAAATACTGTCGTCATTTTCAAATAAAAACTTAAAAGAGTCGATACAAAACTATCGATAAGATAATTGCACATCCCTATTCACCTAGACGTGACCTCCAAGCGAAAGTCCACGCTGTCAAGGAGACTAGTGATGTGCATTATAGTCGGTAAAATCACGCATCGATATCTTACGACAAAAGTTTTAAACCTTTATATTGACACACTTAAATCGAGAAAATGAAAGTTGTTAAAGATACTATAGTTTTAAATTATATGAGTAACGGTGGATGAGTCAGCCTTATTTGTTCCAAATGTTATTGATTGGCAGACATTTTTTCCGACACGTGTAATTAATTAATGACCTTTATTTTTAATAAATATTTATGAATTAATTAAAAACCAACAAGATATAATTTATGGTTTCTCTACGAAAAAAACAAGTCACTATATCGTATTTCTGCTATTACCAAATTACGTTTTACAGTGTGGCCACTAAGAGAATACGTTCTTGACACCTGTCAGTTTCTTAAAAAATACGTGTTTTGCGAATTTCACCTTTATTAGCTACTATAATTGTCGCACTGACAGGTGTCAGGACCGCATTCTCTCGACGGCCAGATTGTATATTTCTTCGTATGTATTGTATACCCTTGAATGGAAAGTCAACGAGGAATATTTGCATGACCATAAAGCTTAAAAGATAGGCTGGGAATTGTCGATATTCAATTACTAACCAACCATTATCAATCAATTAATCTGAAATTAATTAATCATTTAAAACATACTTTATTTTATTTAAGACCACCAGAAAATGAAGGTTAACCTCAGAAATCATTACAAAAACAAGAAGTACAAGCCCTTAGACTTGAGGACCAAGAAGACCCGTGCTATGCGTAAGGCTCTTACCAAGCACGAATCTAAAATCAAGACCAGATTAGAAAGAAGTCTCTTTTCCCTCCCCGTGTTTACGCTGTTAAGGCTTAAAATAAATATTGACTACAAGCCGGTCTTATTCTGTAAAAATCTCACCGTGAAAACTTAGGTGAAGTGAGCTTGAAGTGAGCTGTCATTCCACCAGCGTTAAGGATTGACACTATTGACAGCTCACTTACCCTAAGTTTTCACGGTGAGATTTTTACAGAATAGACCGGCTTCTCTACTTTTTGCCCGCACTAGGAATTTCTCCTGTATCGTGGGTGCGTTTACAAACATTTAAACTCACATACACAAAAAGCCAAACCCGGAACAACTACTTGTAGGTCATACAAATATTTGTTCCGTGCGGGAATCGAACCCGCGACACGCAGCAGTCAATCGCTTAACCACTGCGCCAACCGTGCCGTCACTTATTCCTTATCTGTAAGTATTTTGTGTGACAATTAGAAGTTTATCTTTTAATCGTTGTCACACTGCGGCACAAACTGTCTCTTCTATGAAATAGGAGGTCTACTTGCTAATCCGTAGTTTCGGCCGAAGTTACGGGCGATTCCTACTCCGTATCACCTACGGACATAAGCGTAGTGCGGGGCGCGAACTATGAATTAATGACAAAATGAATTTTGCAACGGTTTAAAAAAAAATTGTATTTTTTAATTAGTAAAAATTGGCGTTTATCTTATATGTAATATATTATGCCATTATCTTATAATGACCAGGAGGGGCTTGTGGATAAGTAATAACAGCCGCACGGGTCGATCGATCAGGTTAAGCTTCGCTTGCCGCGGTTGATCCGTGGATGGGTGACCATCTTCACATACCAAGAGCCCTCCGTGCCTCGAAAAGCACGTTAAGCCGTTGGTCCCGGCTGTCATTCGTGGATCTTTGACAGTAGTTATGTCAGAAGCCCGAAAGTCTGACAACGAGTCTTTCCAAGGGGTATCGTATTACCCAGTAACTGGGTTGCGGGGGTCAGATGGGCAGTCGCTCCATGTAAAATACTGGTATCTAGCTGCATCCGGTTAGACTGGAAGCTGACCCCAAAACAGTTGGGAAAAGGCTAGGCAGATAATATCTTATAATTACCATTAAGGTTGTATGCCATAAATCATGCAGGTCCTAATCTCTACAGTACCTATGGAGAAGAACGGGCAATAAACTAAAAGAACACGATGAGCTTCCCGAGAACAAATTAAAGGAATCGGTGACGGAAGGTACCGGTGCACAGCACATCCCGGTAAAAACAAAGGCATAACAACCATAGAAAGTGACGAAACTGACCCGATACCAGCTCAACCATGAAAATAAAAGAAAACAACCGTTATTACTTCATTCCCCGATCCAATAAGATAAAGAAAGAAAATATTCATTAGCTACATGATTATTTTACCGTTTGCATCGAATTAGCTCAATTAGCTATCATTTCGACGCAAGAGTCGATCTACCGTGCAGCGGCGCAATCTTAGAAGTATGTTCGTCTCTTTTACACGTACTGGTTTGGAGTCTATCTGTCTCTCTCTTTACGGTTAATGAAGTTGGTTTTATTGATTTATTTATATGCAGATCTGGACGGATTCTAGGTGTTGTTTAGTTTCCTTATAGCTAACACTCAGGAAGATAGATTTAAATCGTTTTTTTCTCTAGTACAATCCATAGTTTTTTAGGTGCAGCTCCTTTTTCCATCATATTTATAAAATCCACTCGATTAAGGTCTACCAATTGTTTTTCATCGTCCAAAGAATAGGCAGGCCTAAATCCATCGATCTTCTTAGGTCGACTTCTATTCTAAATTCCTAGGCCATACTGACATTTTGAGATTATACCAGCTGTCAGATTTTCGGGCTTCTGACTTAGGGGGCAATCGAACCCGTTGATTTTGACTTAAAAAAGAACACACCAGTCGATAGTGTCCCTATTAAGGAACAAATTCTGGGAAGTAATGACATACGGCAAAGTTAAGGTAAATGAACGTATGGTCCTGTGCCGTGGCCAGCGAGGTCACCGGTTCGATTCCTGGCTACAATGATGCAGTTTTAGTTTTCATCAAAATCACGGGACCTAGCCGAGCGAAAAGCACTCAAAGGATTGATGGAGCGAAGAGTACTTTTCGCTTGGCTTGGGTTTTTCGTGTCGGATTTGGCCATCCACGCCCACTTGAAAAATTCACCCTGTGTCATACAGGCTGAATGAAGAAATTACTGATCTTCACGACATCTTCTCCGGGGCTTGTGGCTAAGGATGGGCGACCATCTTTACATACCAAGACCCCTCTGTGCCTCGGAAAGCACGTTAAGCCGTGGGTCTCGGCTGTCATTCGTGGATCTTTGACAGTCTTTACGGGTCGTCGGTAGCCCGAAAGTCTGACAACCAGTGTTACCCAGGGGTATCCTATTACCCAGTAACTAGCAGTCGCTCCATGTAAAATACTGGTATTCAGCTGCATCCGGTTAGATTGGAAGCCGACCCCAACATAGTTGGGAAAAGGCTAGGCAGATGATGACCTACATCTTCGGCCTCAATAAGTTCAAAGAATCTGCAATGGTTACAAACCCACATACATCTTCATTTCTACCATCCGGTGTAATCAGACAGTTACGATTTCTTCTACAAACATGTAATACAATCCTACTTTTTGATCTAACGCGTGCATGGTGATCTAAAATTGTAGTTGGTTTAAAACTAGTTTTTTTTCCTATAATTATGTCATTTGATGTTTTAGAAAAAAGTGATATGATGTCTCTGGCTTGTCTTGTTTGTGCTGACGCTACTTAAACTTTGAACCTAATTGCGTAACACACTATCAATCACAATCTGAGTCATTTTGAAGGATATAGCCAATCCATTGCTTCATTATGTTCGAAAACTTTGTCTGTTCAACAACGTAAATAACGCAATGAATGTTGTTGAATTGTCAAAATGATAGCCAGGAATGGCTGTAAGTTTGTTTTACGCAATTAATCCGCTGAACTGATTTGAATTAAGAATCAATCGTTCAATCGTCTTCAATTGTTTCGCTTATTCGCTTCTCAATCTATCGTCGTCATTTGTTTTTGGCTAACTGCCTTATGGGCTATGTTTGAATATATATGATAGTTTTTTACTCAATGGCATATAATCAGCCTATAATGTTCCCACTGCTGGGACACAGGCCCTCTCTGTGGGAGGGGAGGGTTTTTTTATCCCGTACAGCCTAAATTGCTAAAACGATTTTAGTAAATGAGGTGTTGTTGGATTTGTCTTCAAGTCTTGATCCTAATTGTTTAAAAAAAAACTTCATGATTTCACCTTTATTAGTTTTTTTTATGTATTCAAGTTTGAGTACCTAGTTTGTTATTTTTTCGGATAATTTTAAATGATTTGTCCGAATTCAGAGACAGTTTAAAATAAGATGTAAACTTGAAAGTGTTTTTTTTTATGAAACAGAATTGCCAATATTTTGTATGAAGGTCACCTTATGTAGACTTCCTAACATTTTTTTTTCTGTAAGTATATTTAATTTACCTTATAAAATTGTGGTAGGACCAAGCACATAACAAACAGATATAAATGCCTTAGACACCACGAAAATACTGAATCTCCAATACTCTAACTCCTACCTGGCAGTTCTTGGCCCTCTAATGTTTGACCAGATAACAAACCAGGATACCATTATCTCTGATAAATACCTCATCGGTGATCAGACCACATTTCTAAAGTTCTCAGTTTCACCAGTTGAACCATAAAAAGAAATGTCTTTCCATCTCTTTCACACATATGTCTATCTCTCACAATTTCTCATTTCACCGTTCACTTGTTTAGCAAGTCGGTATTAAATGTGACCGAGTTGTTTCTGGTATCACCAGCCATGATATTTTGAGTCTTGGAATTAGAAAGGTAGAGTTGACTTTGAGGTGTCAAGAGAAAGTTAGATGGGACTTTCTCAAAGTAAATTCTTGCTAGTAATATGTATGTTTCTTATTTTACAGTGTTAAGTTGGTCAGTTGGCTAGTAGGTTCGCAGTTCTGTCGACGGGCAGACGTCTCGATAAACCAACAAAAAAACATTACGAGAAACATGTCGAGAAAATCTTGTGGATGCCGCTAAAATAAAATATGATTTAAAAAAATGTGAATGTGATTAAAAAATCGAACGTCAAAAATAAGTTTCGATTTTTTTGCGCGCGCGAATTTAAACGTCAAAATGACAGTTCGAAAGTGGTTTAAATTTGGGAAATCTTTGCAACGTAGTGATGTGAAAATGATGTTTTTAATTTTAGTGATAGTATCCGTTCTGGACAATTTGCCCTTATCTTGTAAGGGGGAAGATTATAATAGAGGTAAGCTTATTTTGTTATAAATATTAATCATATAAATTAATCCTCGACACAATTCTTAGGTGACTAAACATTTCACATAATATTTGAATGAACTTTATCATGTTATGTAGGGCACCAAAGTTAACATTGGATTTTTATTTCGTAAAAATATTTGGGCCATTACAAAGTCACCTTGAAGAAGACACGTTCAAAACGGCTAGACAAGAAGCCGGTCAATAAAAAAAAAAGAAATTAACACGATGACCAAATAAAAACAAAACTGTTCCAAATTCAAACAAACACACGATCATAAAAAAAACAAAAGAATCTCGCTGTCATGCTCGTAGTAAAAAATCCATAGACAAAAATCATAGTGTAATACCTGTTTATCGTGGCGCGAAAGTTGTGACCGGTGTGGGAAATATGTCACTGTTACGCTAGGCACAGACTAGCCATCTTTATTAATAATTAATATTTATGCACTTTCTTGTAACCTGTATAACATGTACCTACATGACTATAATTCATTTACGAAGAGTTAATAAATAAGTTCTGTTGTACAAATGACGGTATAGCTTTGGTTTCTGGTAATCAGAAAAAAATCTCGGTTGGCCCAAAATAACTACAACCAAACAAATGACCCGTTTATTCATAAACGTTGCAAGTTGAGTAGTGATTAGCGACTGTTTAATCATACATTTTTGACGTTTAAACGTCACCTAACTTCAATCATCGTTTATAAATAAACTCCTGAATTGATACGAGCATTTCAATTCTCGTAATTTTTAAGAACGTTCACAGTCTGATCTCAGTCGCAATCTGTCAAAAATACCTCTTTCCCTATATTTTTGACAAGTTTTTGACATTGATTGTCGCTGAGATGAGATCGCGACTAGATTTTAAACGTTTTTAATTACGGAAATTGAGCTTCAGATCAAATTGAAAAAACGTTTCAGAAAGATATAAGTAACTTTACTATCCAAAAATCTCGTGGGCAATCTAAAAATACGATGACAACTTTATCTCGTGTAATATTCAAGAAGTAGTGTTTGTAGAAAGTGACCTTGCACGAAGGTATATGGTCGGTATGTCGTCAGTTTTCCTATTTGGGCGACATCAGCATTATACTAACAGCTGCTGGAAAAACCGCTGCAACCTTTAACACGAATATATCAATCGAAATATCGGTATCATTTTCTTTATCGACTGAATTTTAACGACTGCAAACAGGTGGAATTTCTCAATTCGACTGTATTTTTTTTTGTATGTGTATTACGCGATATCTCCAGAAATTGGGGATCGATTATGAAAATTATTTTTTTAATGGATAAGGTATGCCTCAGGGGTAGTCCCACATAAATTTCATGAAAGTATTCCACCTGTAAGGGAAGAAAATTAGGGGATGACTTCATTTTATTGATTTTTACCCACTTCATGACACGATATCTCCGGCAATGATTGTAGATCGATTTCGAATATTTATGGTTTTAGTTCTGAGAACAACTCGAAAGTGAAAAATAACATTTTTTTTTGCAAAAAAAATTCAACCGAATTCTCAACAAAAAGCACTACGAATAATAACACCTTAATTATAACAGTGTATTCTTACTCGATCCAGAGCAACTAACAGCGAATACATACCTTGTAACCTTGACAACATTTTACAACCAAAAAACCCCAAAAAAGAAAAGTCGCCTATGTTAACTACCATAAACCCAATAAAGGATAGTACACATAAACGTTTATTTCCTCTCACAATTAAATAGTGGTACTCACAGTTACTGAAAGCCGAAACCGCAAACAGAACAGTTTTGTGGTCTACCGAGGCCATTTAGAACACAGTGTGTTCAAGTCTTAACCACTACAAACCATGTTTGTTGTGTGGTCATGCGAGGACTATAAGATATGTGGTCAAAAGATTTGAGAGGCAGGAAGGTTAGTAACAGGACTGGATAAGGGTATATGGGTATGTAAATGCGTGGTAAAAATTGGTCCCGGCTGTCATTTGACAGTCGTTAGGGGTAGTCTGAAGCCCAAAAATCTGACAACCAGTCTTATCAAGGGATATCGTGTTAACCAGTAACTGGATTGTGGAGGTCAGATAGGCAGTCGCTCCATTTAAAATGCTGGTATTCAGCTGCATTCAGTTAGATCGGAAGGTTGTAAAATCATACCGTGAAAACTTAGGTGAAGTGAGCTGCCTAAACATCAGGTGAAATGACACAATGATGATGGGATTGATGGGATTTCCTATCAGCAGAAATGACGAACTTCCATAGAAACTTTCGTCCCCTATTTAACTCCATTAGCACCCCCATTTTCAAAAAATCTTAGTGCTCACTTTCGATTTATAATTTCAAATCTAGACCCAGCATTGACTGATAATCTGGGTGTACTATAATAGACCTGTGCCTAGCCCTTCTGGGAAGAAAAGCGTTATAATAATCATCATGCTTGCTTACTGCGTGTTGATGATTTCAGACTGTTAAGTCCCGGTTTCTTAACGCTATATTTTCCTTCACTGTAAGTAATTTGTATGACAAATTAAGTAAAAAAAAAGTAAATTAGACATTAAAAAGCCACATTTGTACGTGCTAAGGCTTGTGGCTAAGTAATAACGGCCGCACGGGTTGATCGTTCAGGTTTAGCTACGCTTGCCACCGTTGGTCCGTGGATGGGTGACCATCTTTACATACCAAGACCCTTCCGTGTCTTGGAAAGCCGTTGGTCCCGAATGTCATTCGTGGACCTTTGACAGTCGTCCGAAGCCCGAAAGTCTGACAACCAGTCTTACCAAGGGGTATCGTATTACCCAGTAACTGGGTTGTGGAGGTTAGATAGGCAGTCGCTCCATGTAAAATATTGCCATTCAGCTGGATCCGGTTAAACAGGAAGCCGACCCCAACATAGTTGGGAAAAGGTTAGGCAAGAACGTTGTAATCTCCCATCCCACCAATATGATACTGAAGAAGCTTTCCTATCAACCTTTGAACCGCCACAACACAAAATGTTTAATCATTTACCAGAAAATTTCATCGATCACCAACTTCATTCATAAAAAACTCACTTGAAATTGACACTAACTAAGTGCCAATTAAGTAAGTGCCACTTTGACACATAGCCCTATAAAGACTGGCACTAATTTATCGTCTCTGATTAACGGCTTGATTTATGTGTAAAGACGGCACTTTCACCTCACTAGCTAGCTGATGCGTTTATGCATTATGGTATCTATATGGAGCGTTGTCTATGGGTCAAATGGTTTAAAAAATTGTTTAGTTTAGAGGAATGATCCTGCTTCATTATTTTTTTAATCAGGACTCAGGGATTGGCTACACTGATTTAAAAGAGTGCCCGTGGAGATTCTTGCCCGTTTTTCTCCATAAGAACCTACTACGATTTGGAATGGGCCGCTAGCTTCATCGTTCTGACTGACCGATTCCTTGACAGTTAAAAAGAAAGAAAGAAAGAAAAAGTATTTATTGAGACTCGTACAGGATTATAAACTAAACTAAACACAGTTGAAAATAAAAATAGAACAAATTATATTTAAGTAATAAAAGGTAAAATGAAACAGAAAGTCCTATAGGAGGCCAAAAGGCTCCTATCTCAGCATGATGCTTCGACATTTAAAAATAAATGTCGCAGCGCTGGTATTCTGATAGGGCCCGCTGTAATGGTTTAATTGAAATAAATGCTTTGAGGTACCTGTGGAGAAGAACGGGCAAGAAACTTCTTGGACACTCTTTTCTAACTATTCCACAACAGGAAAATGCCTCCTCACTTAAAGGGAAGTAACGAGCGTTGATCACCACGCTTGTACCTACGTGTTAGCAATTTCTTTCCTTACGATGTTTTTTTTTTTTGTAAGCCTATATTGTGTCCCACTGCTGGGCCCTTTTCCCTTCCAAACCTCCCAGTCTTGTGGGATCTCTGGCCATGTTGGCCCTGCAAACGTCATCAGTACGTCACACCACCTTCGCCGTGGTCTACCTAACGATATTATCAAATGATAATAAAAAATCCTATCGCATTTTCTAATCATAAAAGCAGTCAGTAATTTGCAAGAATAAAACTTATATGATATGTAATCATTTCAGTAATTTGAATGGAAAGTATTTTATTTGCATTAATTTGCGACCTAACCAGCCTATTACTTAGCTGCCTATTTCCTACACAAATTGCCGTGTGAATCTCGACCTTATTAACATGACAGTATACGTTAATGCTTCCGTAGATGTTAGTGTAATGAAACTACTTTCAAAAGCTGTCATCATTTATGTGTGTATTTATGAGTGTGGACTATTGACACTGACAGCTCTTGAAGGCGATTTAGATGTGCTGATCGCGTTCAGGTTCATTGGTGAAATTCGTCCTTTGTCATTTGTGTGCATGTTTTTATTTAACACCTTAAGTATTAAATAAAAAAACACCACTGATGCCGCGATTGGTGTGGATCATTTCATCTTATACAGAGTGGAAGGGACATCGACGCGCAACCGCTTATCATGGATTCAGTACATGATTTTTCGTCGGCTGTTTCTTAATTTTTACGTTCTTTTTATGCATTTTTTTTACTGTAAACTGTATAAAATCATTATTTCTATCTAACTCAATGAGATTTTTAATTAAAAAATAGTAATTTGACTTGTTTCACTTAAAACAGCAATGTAAATAAAACTCGAAAGGGCAGCGCGCGGTATCGCGGTAGGCAGCGCGCGCGCGCGCGCCATCCGGGGAGCGTTTTGATCGCGTTGTTTGCAATATATTGCGCACTCAAAAGTGACAATTTTTTTTAACCGGTCATTTTCGAGTTTCGTAATTTTATTTATGGCATCAGGTGTAACCTTTTCACGACGTTTGCGAGTCGATGTCCCTGCCACCCTGTATAGTTTACCTTCCATGATTTGCCATGAAAGAGGTCATAGTAACACGTATTCTAGGAACATTTCCTATTGACTAAATCACCATTATCACCTTTTACCTAGCAAAAGGCTAGGCCAACTATGTTGGGGTCGGCTTCCAGCCTTACCGGATGCCTCTGAATAGGTAGTAGTATTTTACATAAAGCGACTGCCTATCGGACTCCCTTAAACCAGTTACTGGATAACACGATACCCCTTGGTAAGACTGGTTGTCAGACTCAGGCTTCTGACTACCGGTAACGACTGTCAAAGATCCACGAATGACAGTCGGGACCAACGGCTTACGTGCTTTCCGAGACACGGAGGGGTCTTGGTATGTATAGATGGCCACCCATCTACGGACCAACCGCGGCAAGCATTGCTTAACCTGACCCGTGCTGCTGTTACTACTTAGCCACAAGCCTCTCTATATTCTATAAAACTACCAACTGTCAACGTATTATGGCTATAAAGCTCCTGACGGCAAAGCTGCTTGGCGAAAGAAATAGGAATGTTATTTAACTTCTCTCTTCTATTAGTGAAATCTTGATTTCTGAAATTTTGATGTACGACATTTTTGATTTTTTGAGATTTTGATCGTAGACATTTTGATTTTGGTTGATGTAATGTTAATGGTGATGATAATGATGTAATGATATTTGTAATAGTAATGACATGATATTTAATCTAATGATACTAATTTATATTTTACCTTTTAATTTTATTTTAATTTTATTTTTAATTAAGTTGATGATTTAAAATTTTATAATAGTAATTTTTAAATTGATCTAAGTAAGTGTAATACTTACTACATATTAAGAACTGTTATGTAATAAAATTCTATTCTATTCTATTATATTCTATTCTATTCTATTCTATTTTCCGAACGAACGAAATTGGCAGCAGTTTCATTTAAATCCATCCAGCCGCTTCGGCGTCATTGACCAAAGAACAAAAAGAATAAACATTCGAAGATAATATAGTAAGGATGTAATTATCAATAATAAACCGTTACAAACGCACCCTGACTAACCGATCATTAAAGTTTCCCTATTAATTTTAATTGAATTCATTATAATAAAATATATAATTACATATTAATCTTTCAAGAGAGATTCAATCAATCCTTTTCATTATTAACTATTATTATTTTGTTAATGTTTCGAAGTACCTACAGTATTTTTATCTCATGAAGCGACACGCACTTTACTTGTGGTAACTAAGTGTACAAACACAATGTGAATGTGTGCGTGGAGACGAGTAGTATGAGGACATTTAACACACACACACCCGACTTCACTATTGTGAAGTGTACTAGTATAATATTGATGGTTTTGCCGATATTCCGCTAGGGCCGATGCCTGCCAGGGCCGCGGGTTGTTCGAAAGAGATACCTTGGTCCCTGGCATGGGCAACTGAAGGAACAAGGGTGGGTTTTAGTCAGTAAAAGTCTGACACGCCCTCCTGCTCCGCCCAGAGCGGGAGAAGTCATATGATGATTTCCCACACACAAAAAAAAAAAAAAAAATGTGCATCCCCGATGTCTCGCGTTCGTGGCGGCACCAACAGTATTCTCAGTGTATTCGTAGATCGGTGGGACTCCCCGATGTTGCGGAGGTGGATGCGGCTCCATGCCGAAATTTAATTGTATACTTTTATCTGTAACCTACTAACATTAGAATTTAAGTTAAAATTGTCACTAACCCTATGGACTCTCAGCGGGATTGTCCGAAAGGGTTACCGCTACCCCGGAACCTAAAGGGCGAAGGAAGGAACATGGGTGGGTTTTAGTCAGTAAGAGTCTGACACTCCCTTCCGCTCCACCCAGAGCGGGAGGGGTCATTTGATGATTTCCCACCAGAAAAAAAAAAAACCCTATGGACTCCGGTCTGAATTAAAAATATTCTATTCTATTCTATAGTGATATGAATAATAAAATGATGAAGTCACATCACGAACTGCGAATAGACTTCTGACACACATTAGTCCACATTTATTTTTTACTTATCCTTTCGCAGGTCTGCTGGAAGAAATTTCTTAAGAAATAAGCAATACCTTTGTACTCAAATTTTAATTATGTCATATCTCTTTGTATTTTACTGTGTCGTCGGATATAGTTGAAATTTAGTAAGAAACCGATGGAAGTTTTCGAGTAAAATTAAATTAAATTAATAGAAAACAAACAGTTCATTTATCAAATTAAATTTCATTCGAAAACATCCATCGGTTACTTACTAAACTTCAACTATATCCGACGACCCTGTTTACTTATCTCCTTTGGTGACTGTACATAAACAAAATGTATTACAATATTTTGTATACGTTAAATACATGATTGTCCGAAAGGGTTACCGCTACCCCGGAACATAAAGGGCGAAGGAAGGAACATGGGTGGGTTTTAGTCAGTAAGAGTCTGACACTCCCTTCCGCTCCACCCAGAGCGGGAGCGGTCATTTGATGATTTCCCACCAGAAAAAAAAAAAAAAAAAAGACGATGCACCTAGAATAAAATTATCTACCACAAAAGGTATCTAGTAAGTATGAGGAGAGGCCTTTGCCCTGATGTGGCCGCACAAGTGACAATTACCGACTATTATATTAATTATGTTTAATTATAATCATAATTAAAGTCTGCAGGAAGTAAGGGAATACTTAAATAATTATTAACATGCCTTGCAGAACATTGAACTGGAACAATAAGTTAGTGATGATTGTACGGACGCCAGCACATCAAATTACTACAATCTGTCAAATTTCTTTAATAGATTTTCAACTTTATCGCTAAAGCATCAAGGTTCAAGGTTGATTGGGAAAATTTGACAGTTTTGGGTAGCTTGACCTGCTGGCGTCTGTACCTTTGAAAGCATTTATGAATGAACCCATCTTGCCGAAGACAGAATTATAGATAATAATAGATAAATGTATTATTTGTGACATCATCATCATCTGCCTAGCGTTTTCCCATCTATGTTGGGGTCGGCTTCCAGTCTAACCGGATGCAGCTGAATACCAGTATTTTACATGGAGCGACAGGCTATCTGACCTCCACAACCCAGTTACTGGGTAAAACGATAAGACCTTCAGACCCTTGGTAAGACTGATTGTCAGACTTTCGGGCTACTGACGACCCGTAACGACTGTCAAAGATCCACGAATGACAGCCGGGACCAACGGCTTAACGTGCTTTCCGAGGCACGGAGGGATCTTGATATGTGAAGATGGTCACCCATCCACGGACCAACCGCGGTAAGCGTAGCTTAACCTGATCGATCGACCCGTGCGGCGGTTATTACTTAGCCCCAAGCCTCTCATAATTGTATTATTTGTGGCACTAATACATAATCAGCCTATAATGTTTCCACAGCTGGGACACAGGCCTTCCCGTAAGGGGGAGTGAGCCGTAATCCACCACACGGGCGCAGTGCGGTTTGGTAGATGTCACATGTCTTCGAATTTTTGGTTCTAGGACATGCCGGTTTCCTCACGATGTTTCCTTCGCCGTTTCGAGACACTAATGATTCTTATTAATTTTAAAGAAAATTAGTTTTTGTTCTCTTCCAATTCAAAAAATCAATCTGCCTAGCCTTTTCCCAACTATGTTGGGGTCGGCTTCCAGTCTAACCGGATGCAGCTGAATACCAGTATTTTACATGGAGCGACTGTCTTCCAAATCATCATCACAATCAGCCTACATATCTATTCCCACTGTTGGGACACAGGCCTCCTCTCTTCGAGAGGGAAAAGCGTTTATCTTCGAAATATTATACAAAAATAATTTCCTCCCTTTTAATTACTTTGGCAGAGGGTACTTATAGTACATCTACATTTAACCAGTTAAAAATAATTTACTTAAAAACAAAATCCTGTTAAAAAAAATCCGATAAAAAAAAATCGTCGTGCCGAATAGTCGCATCACTATTCGGGCCGCGTTACCAAAAACCCGGTCAGGTGCGTACCGAAACTGGTAAACTGGTATCGGTACCGACCGGTCGCAACACTAATGGGGCTACTTTTTCCGTGGGCCCAAAAAGAGGTTGATTAATTCGAGTTAAGGTCGGCTCAGACGTTAACGGATTGGCTGTACGGTATGATACAGAACATTTTTTATGTTATTATTATACTTGTTTATTTTTCCTGCGTTGCATTTCTCTTCACTTTACTTTTTTTTACAAAATTTAAACCTCTGTTTGACTTAAGTAGGTAATTGAGAATAGGCCTTCGTGGCAACAAATAAGGTTCAAAATAGCGATGCGTTGGACGTTAGTTAAATCGAATAACCACCAAAATAAAAGTAATTTTGCAGTTTTAATGTAATTAAAAAATAAATGCACGGCTCAGTGGAAAATTTTTAGGTATTTCTTTAGTTGATTTAATTCCCTTTATTAATTATCATTGCATAACATAATATTATAGTTTACGCTCAAAATTTTGAGAATCATGATACGATAAATATTATTTCGAGCTATGTTTTGCGATTGTTTTGTCGTGATATTATCTTATTTTTATGAACTACTAGCAGTGCTTCGCGGTTTGAACCGAAAAAGTCTTGATCCCGTGGTAATATCGGGATAAAAGTATGCTATATGTAAATAGTGGTTATAAACCATCTGTGTGCCAAATTTCATCCAAATCCGTTTAGTAGTTTTTGGGTGAAAGAATAACAAACATCCATCCATCCATCCTCACAAACGTTCGCGTTTACAATATTAGTAGGATAGTAAGTCTTTTCGATCTTTGATCATTTGACAATACTTTAAATTTTTTCTGTGGCGCTTTACGGTGTTTATCTTTGGGCAGCGACTTATGATTACTTTAAGAATAATTATTATCCTTTCTTATTGCACCTCTGAACCTTTGAGAAACATTAAAATATTTACACGACACCCATAATTATGTTTTGTGGGTTTAAATGTTAAAGCACTCCACTCTGCAATGTCAGTCGGGCAGTCAGTCTGTCACTCAATCATACAGACATAAAATAACTGTGTTTAAATGTCTTACATCAGGACCCTAATTCACTATGACCACTTAATGATTCCTTACTTCGAAACCACGTCAGTTCCTTACCTAAACCCGACATCTGGGGCTTGCCACTTTTTGTACTTTGTCATAGAACAAAAAAGCAGTGCTGTTCAACTTCTGCCCTGCTATAAGAGCTGGTGGTAAGCCCCCTGCTACTATCATATTCTCTATGACACAATTAACGAAACCGCGAGACCGCGAAGTTGGCGTGGTTTGAACTGTCAAAATGCCACGCTTGACAGCCGTACGTAGTTTGCACGTGGTAAGACTACGTGGAGAATAATAATTACCATACAGAATTGGGACCAAGATTTTTAAAGTGATGTTCTACGTTGGTGCATCTTTGCTATCTCTTAGTCAGTGACTTAAATTCTGGTAGTTTTAAGTTGAATCAAATTAAGCACTATTCATTAAGTAAAAGAATGAAAGAAAATACATTTATTTAGCACACAATATACCAGATACGTACATCTAATAAAAACAAATAAAATATCAAATAAAAAGTGTAAAGTCCGATGTAAATTAGCAGGAAAGCACGAAATGGCCTGTGTGAATCGACCCTTATTACATTTAAGCTTATTGCTTGAGTATTTTCTCGCCAATTTATTGCCATTGTTTTCTGTAATGTTCGGGAAAAAACGGTTTTCGGTGAGTGAAGGTAAGATTGATAGGTTTTTAATACAATTTCTTTACAACAGAAGGCCAGTTCTTGCCATTTAAAATGTTTAAAATCTAGTCGCTGTCTCAGCTCGGCGACAAACAAATGTCAAAAATGGAGGGAAATTAGAGGTATTTTTGACAGATTGAGACTGAGATCAGACTCTGAACGTTCGTTAAATTACAAGACTTGCCCCTCAGATCTTTTCTTCGTAGACTACTCTCCTGTAGGTACATTTTAGTATCGCCTCTCGAGGAGGTACAGGTATGAGAAAAGGTTGGGTACCTATAGCCTCGACACACATGCGCCAGCGTTATGAGGCGCACCAGCACCTCATAATGCTGGCGCATGTGTTGGATCATTTAGCTACTTTCAAAATGATTGAGCTCAATGGTGCCAATCCATCATGTCACGTCAGTAGGGACTGCTCATCTCTTAGCTGCTACGGTTTTACGTTTTTTTTTTATCTCAGTGTTCAACCCCTTTAGTCAAAACTCAAATGTGTAATTACGTGATAAGTTAAAACTTAATGATATCTTGATGGACCCTGTCGGGCACACCAAAGTCCTATCCAACTTCCTACTAAATAAACGTAAAAACAGATGGATGGATGGACAGATGGATGGATGGATGCATGTTTGTTACTCTTTTACGCCAAAACTATTGAACGTATTCGGATGAAATTTGGTACACAGATAGTTTATAACCAGGATTAACACATAGGATACTTTTTATCCCAATATTCCCACGGGATCGAAACTTATGCGGGTGAAACCGCGGGGCGCAGCTAGTAGTAGAGTAAAGCCAGCTTTAAAACTTAACAGACAAACCTTATCATCGTCATTATAATAATCAACTGAACAAAATACCATCGTGCTGCACTTGAAGGGGTGAAACGCAGAGCAAACAGGCTCATTGGTGACGAGACGCTGGGGGCTAGGCTCCACAGCCTGGCTCATCGACGTAATGTTGCGTGCCTGTCAGTCTTCTACAGGCTGTACTTTGGAGAGTGTGCAGGAGCTCCACGACTTGATCCCACCATTTCCCTTTAAATACCAGACTACCAGACGTACTGCAGGGTACTGTAGAGGTTTGTCTGCCGAAGGTAACCTCATATTGTGCAGGCCGGCTTTAATTTAGCGCGGGTTACATTCGAACGTTCAAGCTTATGTCAAATATTTTCTATTAGGATTTTTGTTTAGAACAGTCAGTGGTAATTTAGTCAGAAATATGTAAAGACGTGCTTACAATATAATCTTAAAGGAGTCGTATAGTTGTTTGATTTCTCCCGTTACCTCAAGCCCTCTACAGTACCATCCGCACTTGGTCACTTGGTCGACACAAAGACTTATTATGCGCACGGCCCAAAGTGTGGAACTCTCTGTCAGTGTATGTATTCACTTCCAAATAAAACCCGTCAGCTTTCAAAGCAAGAGTAAGCAAGTATCTTCTGAGGTTGCTCGTTCCATCATAGACCTCATCCATCGCTTTCCATCAGACGAAATCCAGGCCAAGAGTGGTCCATTTCTCAATACAAAATAATTTAAAAAAATATCTAACGTCATTTTTCCTTTTTCTGCTGCTAGTGCACCATCAAATCATGGAATCTATAAACAGCTCAATAAATCTAAAAACATGTAGCAAAATAACACAACATTGTGGAGGTCAGATAGGCAGTCGCTCCATGTAAAATACTGGTACCCAGCCGGCAGATCAGATGGCAGCATCCGGTTAGACTGGAAGCCGACCCCAACATAGTCGGGAAAAGGCTAGGAAAATGATGATATCTGTCATTTTGTCTATTCTGAGGTATATATATGAGGTAGCAACATAATCCATTTCACTTTCAAACCAGGCCAAAGACACGGAAAGGAATCAAAATCTTTACTACACATACACAATAAATTAACGTGTCCTTTTGAGGTCAAAATACAGTTTAAAAACATGGTCGAAATACCACTGTTATCAGATCGCCCGTATTTTTTAAACTCATGTTGTTAACGATTTACGAGTATTGGTAATGCGTTTATCTACCCTTTGTGGTATGTTCGGGTTCGAATTTTCGGTTAGTAACTGATTTATGGGTGTCAGAATTGGGAAGAATAAATCGTGGTATTGTGCCTATGGAGCAGTGGTGACCCAGTTGTAACGGCCGCGACTTACGAGTAGTAGGTTCGAACTCAGACAGGCGGCTTACTTTGCTTACTTTTTAAAATTATTTCATCACCACTGCTCTCAGAACCGAAAAACCAGCATGTCCAAGAAAAAAAAAAATTGAAGACATGGTGACATCTACCAAAACGTACAGACGCCAGCATCAAGCTACTACAATCTGTCAAATTTCTTTGTTAGATTTTCAACTTTATCGCTATAGCGTTAGGTTCAAGGTTGATTGGGAACATTTGACAGTTTCGGGTAGCTTGACCTGCTGGCGTCTGTACAATGAACAAATGAACAAGCCTTTGGGCGTATGGTCGGTATTATAAAAAAAAAAACTAAATGTATTTATTCAAAATTAAAATATTTCAATTCTTTAATAAATTATCTATCCCTGTAGGTACTGTTACAATTTTACGATTTTAATACTCCGGGAGTTATTTATTTACACCCAAAGATGCGTTTAAATAAACGCGGAACTGCGTCGAAACTTCCATATTTTAACTTTTCTTTGCGTTCGTAGCTCATGACATCCAAACCAATATTTTATTTTTATTTCTGTGTCCGCACAGTGCTAGATAATGACGAGACAAGTAGATATAATCTTTAATGTTCACTGTCTAACAATGCAGTAAACTCCATACGACGTTAGTATGGAAGAATAACTGACTAGTGTAACTTCATTGGTTTATGAGATGTTACATTTTGATTGGATTGGTTTAGAGAAAAAATCAAAGGCATAGAGCACAGCGCGATATTAAAAGTCATCCAGGCATAAAACAATAGATATCACAGAAGTCATCTCGACAGTTAGAAATCTAGACAAATGGAGTGATAAATGATTCCATCGTGTTATTGTCTACTTTCCATTTTCTATAGAAAGTGATCCATTTACTTATGGTAAGTTGCAGGCATCCTTGCCATTAAATGCGAAAGTTAGTCTGTACGTTAGGTACAGACGCCAGCACATCAAGCTACTACAATCTGTCAAATTTCTTTAATAGTTTTTCAACTTTATCGCTAAAGCATTAAGGTTAAAGGTTGATTGGAAAAAATTGACAGTTTCGGGTAGCTTGACCTGCTGGCGTCTGTGCGTTTGACTGAACCAATTTTAATGAGATTTGGCTTATAAGAAACTTTTCTTTCTTTGTGCATACAAAAAAAGATAAGTTACCAGAAAAGCCAAAAAAAAATGTTTCTTGATTAATGAAACCGGGCTATTTTCATCCCGAATTTTACCAATATCTCAATTTGTTACAAGGTAGTCGTAAAAATCCCATATCCCATAGTTGTCCGTCATCAATTTAATTTTTGCATGAGTGTTACCTTGATACTCAAAATCTCGGGATTTCCGAAGATTTTTCGGGTTATTCGGAACATTTAAAAGAGGTTACAAATGTGCTGAAAACTGCAACCAATACTTTGCTAATCAAAGCCCTTTCTCACCAATTCTCCTCAACAACACAAACCCAAAAAAAAAACACAATCAAATCTTCTAATCGAATCAGATCACAAACTGCCGAGTCGGTACGGTTCTTCGAAAGTAAACGCGTGGGTCACAGAAAGTGAAACCCCATAGAATAGAACGGAACAGGTGTGCAGGGGTACAACTAGGTTTATAGTGTCGTTTGAGGAGGGTTTTGTAGGTTGTGTAAGGTTTTGGGGTCATGATCGGTTATTGGATGGAAAATGGGTCAGATTATTTTGGTCGAAGAGAACAAATAGGTCGAAAAACTTGCTCGTTTATCAAAACATTAATTTGTTGATCGATCATAATCAGCCTATAATGTTCCCACTGCTGGGACACAGGCCTCCTCTCTTCGAGAGGGAGTGGACTATAATCTACCACGCCGGCCCAGTGCGGGTTGGTAGATGTCACATGTCTTTGAATCTTCTAGAATATGCTGGTTTCCCCACGATGGATGTTTTCCTTCACCGTTTTTAAAGCAGTGGTGATAAATGTTTACACTGCCGCGGGTGCAGGCAGCTCTTACCTATAGTATTAAAAAATATCACTTACTTAACACCCTGCCGTTCCTTCTTCTTTTTCTTCGGCCTCTCGTCTGCCTGGATCTCCTGCACCCGCGGCAGTGTAAATAATTTCATCGCCACTCTGCTCTCAAAACGGTGAAGGAAAACATTGTGAAGAAACCGACATGAACTAGAACCAAAAATTCGAAGACATATGAGTGACATCTACCAACCCGCACTGGGCCCGAATGGTGGATTAAGGCCCACTCCCTCACACCGAGAGGAGGCCTGTGTCCTAGCAGTGGGAATATTATAGGCTGCATACATATATCTTAGATGAGTCAGCTTGTTTTGATATTTTTATGATGATTCAGATTCTTTAAAAAAAAAAATTGACATCTTGCTTTAGTATATGATAATAAAATATTTAGTTATATGATACATAGTTCACATATAAAGAAAGATCAACAATAATTCAGTTATCGAATAACTAGTCTTCGATAATATGTTAAACACACACATGTCATATCGATCACCGAAAAACGAACACAGTATAAGATACAACAAAAAAATTATGAAGCAGTTCTTAAGAAAAATATCCTTAAAATCATCCAGTTTCTTTTATTTACCGAGCCTTCATTTCTTTTCCTTTTATCCGTCCATCGTTTTTACGGCTGTCTCGGAAACCGGACGGATTTAGGAGGAACTTTCACTCACAGTGTGTTGCATTCCGTGAACATTTGTCATGACAATGCATCATGCAACGCATTCGGCTTGGATTGGGATGAAATTTCTATTTGAGGCATTTTTAAAGCTTATACCTACTCTGTATGAGTAATCGAGGGGCTTGTGGCTATGTAATAACAGCCGCACGGGTCGATCGATCAGGTTAAGCTACCCTTGCCGCGGTTGGTCAGTGGATGGGTAACCATTTTTACACACAAAGATCCTCCGTGTCTTGGAAAGCACGTTAAGCCGTTGATCCCAGCTGTCATTCGTAGATCTTTGACAGTCGTTACAAGTGGTCAGAAACATAAAGATAGGCAGTCGCTCCATATAAAATACTGGTATTCAGCTGCATCCAGTTAGACTGGAAGCCGACCCCAACATAGTTGGGAGAAGGCTAGGCGAACCAACCGCAGCTAGTGTAGCTTAACCTGATCGATCGACCGGTGCGGCTGTTATTACTTAGCCATAATCCCCTATATTATTTTGTCTCACACACATACCTATTTAATTGGAAAAAAAAACCGACTCACTTTTAACATGAACATTTCCTTTACAAACACCATGTAAAAAAATCAAAGGTGTCATATCTAAAACAATGAACGTTCATTCACTCACTAATTATGCCATTCATTCATTCATTCATTCTTCACATATATCGACCTCCGTACCACGTTTTTAATTTGTCTTTTTAGTGACAAAAGTTGTACTTTGTTACATTTTACAAATACTTAGTAAAAATAGCGTAGTATAGACAAGACACACTCATAAGCTCACGCTTTATTCCCAAGAGGGTAGGCAGAAACTATAGAACGCCACTTGCTACGATCCTTACATACTCCTTTAGCCTCTTTTCCGTTCATACATCTGAGGCGTAATTCTCGTAATTTTAAGGACGTTCACAGTCTGAAGGCCAATTCTCGTAAAATCTAGTCGCAGTGCCAACTTGGCGACAAACAAAATATGTCAAAAGCTTGTCAAAACGTAGGGAAATTTGAGGTATTTTTGACAGATTGAGACTGAGATCAGACTGTGAACGTTCTTAAAATTACGAGAATTGCCCCTCTGATCTCAGTCTCAATCTGTCCGAAAAAATATTAATAATTTCCCTACACTTTTGACAAGTGCCAAGTGTCCCCGACGGGGTGCATACGTACTTACTGGACATGTAATGACTGGTACTTTTCTAGTCAATGCCATACTTTAGTATAAGTTTAGAGAACAGATTCTCAAACCACAATGGTTTCATCGATAAAATCTCCCTACCAAGCAAATACGAAAAATCACACATTTCTCCATATTTGTCTTAAGTCTTAACCATACCCACACAATATCAAACAGTTCCACTTTTACAAATTCTGTACAAATAACGTGTATTTGATTATTTTCTAAAAGTAAAAACCACAAAAGAAATCTTGGGTTCCTTTATCATAGATTATACAAGCATCAGCAATCAGCCTATAATGTACAGTGATGAAACCTTCGTGTGCGAAACCGACTCCCACCTGGCCGATTTTTATACAAAAACTTTTTTACAAAAAAAAAAACAACCGACTTTCAAAAAAAAAACTCTACAAAGTGAAAAGTCGGTGTCGTTCCTATTTTGACACCGACTTCCGAAATTAAAGTAGTTTTTTTTTTTTTTTTTTAATTCTGTTGTTGTTTTTTTTGTAAAAACGTTTTTATTTTTAACTTTTTAGTTGTACGAGTACCTACCCCACACAAATTCATATTAATACTACTTGCTATGAAAATATCAGTGACAGGAAGTTATTAAAACATCATCAATATAAACTAAGTGGAAAAAAATCATATTATTGAAGCTAACTCAAAAACTACCCAAGAAAAGTTAATAAAATTTATATGGGACCACTCCTGAGGCATATCTTATCCATGAAAAAAAGAAATTTACAAATCCGTTCGTATATGGCGGAGTTACGCCCGAAAATACATTTTTTTTAAAACATACAAATTGGGAACATCCTCCTTTTTTGAAGTCGATTAAAATTTAAAATGGTAGATCTTAAACGTGTAACAGTGGTCATTTACAAGCCCATGACATTAGCTGTTAAAGAGAGCGAGAAAATAAAAACACAGATCTCCATTTAACGCGCATTTCGTAAATATTACATGTTGACATTTATAGCAGGCCAGCCATGCAATATTTACTTTTGACTTCCGTCAGTGAAAGTTTAGAAAATGTCGCATTCAAATTGAATTACATTCTCGTACGTGACATTGTAATTGCAACCGTTGACATTGACAAAGATATGTTGTCAATGTCAACGATTTTAGTCACGTTACATTAAAGTCTTATTTCATTGTTTGTTTACATTTGTAACCTAAATATTTTTCTAAACTATAGCAGAATATTATGAAGAGAAAAGTTTTGATTTTTATACCTTTGTTTGTTTTTTACGCTTTCACGCAAAAACGGCTGAGCGAATTTAGATCAAATTTGGCACATGGGTAGACCATGACCTGGATTAGGACATAGGATACTTTTTATCTCGATATTCCCACGGAATCGAGACTTTTGCTGGTAAACCGCAGGGTGCAGATAGTAATTAAATTAAAACAGAATGACTGCCAATGATATTATAAGTAAACAGTGACTACCACAGCAACATCAAGGCTTATGATGATGGAGAAGAAGAAGAGGAAGCGTAAATAGTGCGGTACTGCACCAACCGGACCGAATCACCAGGAATCGAATCACGAGGCGTCCCACCACCCGGCGTCCCGGCACCTTGACATGTATGATTAATGTATATATGTTCTTCACCTATGTTTCACAAATAAATAATTCTGATTCTGATTCTGATTCACGAATCATCAGGCTCTCATAATCAGCCAATAATGTTTCCACTGCTGGGACACAAGCTTCTTCGAGAGAGAGTGGGCCTTGATCCACCACGCGAGCCCATTGCTGTTTGGAAGATGTCACAATGTCTTCGAATTTTTGTTTATAGAACTTGCCGGTTTCCTCACGATCCTTCACCGTTTTGAGAGCAGTGGTGATGAAATTATTTACACAAAGTAAAGCGCCTGGCTGGGTTTGAACCGACGACCTACGACTCGAAAGTCGGGGCCGCTGGCCGCCAGTAATCAGCCTATAACGGTCCCACCGCTGGGACACAATTAAGCTTTGTGCGCGGGAGTGGTGAATGTTTACTTTTGACTTCTGCCAGTGAAAGTTTAGAAAATGTCGTACTTATACAAATTGAATTACCTTCTACTATGTGCACACAATTTACGGCAACTTTCCTTGTTACTCAAGTGTGGAGGAAATGGGAGGTCATGCGTTTGACTGCATGTGTGTATTGTTTCGGAAACAATATCCGATCTTCTTTTTTTTCTTGTTTCAATAAAATTATTTTTTGCGCGGAGGGAAATGACGGCCTACCGGAAAATGGTCACAGACTCCTATGGATATCATGACGAAAAGAACGAGCAAGAAACACCACTTTCTTGCCCTTTCATCTCCATAGGTACCTACTACGCTTTGGAATGTGCAACTAGCTTCATATTTCTGACTGACCGACTCCTTGACAATTCAAATATGCCTGGGTTTCATGATCTGCCTAGATTTTTCCCAAGTATGTTGGGGTCGGCTTCCAGTCTAACCGGATGCAGCTGAGTACCAGTATTTTACATGGAGCAACTGCCTACCTGACCTCCACGACCCAGGTACTGGTTAAAACGAAACCCCTTGGTAAGACTGGTTTTCAGACTTTCGGGCTTCTGACGACCCGTAAGGACTGTCAAAGATCCACGAATGATAGCTGTGACCAACAGCTTAACGTGCTTTCCGAGGCACGGAGGGGTAAAGAAGGTCACCCATCCACGGACCAACCACACAATCGATCGATCGATTGACCCGTGCGACTGTTATCACTTAGCCACACGCCCCTAATTGGGTTATTTGAAGGAAATGGTTTGAGTTTGAGTTTGAACTACTCTTACGTAAAGACGCCAGCACATCAAGCTACCCGAAACTGTCAAATTTTCCCAATCAAATTTGAACTTAAAATTTTAGCGATAAAGTTGAAAATCTATTAAAGAAATTTGACAGATTGTAGTAGCTTGATGTGCTGGCGTCTGTACTACTAAGTACTTGAACCAACTAGTACTAAGTACTACTAGTACACCATACATTTTTTAACGCTAGTAGCATTGTTTTGTTCCGGTTTGAAGGGCATGGGTGCCGGTTTCATTACAGGCTCATGAGACATGAGACATTTCAACTTTGTCTCTATAGCGACTCTATAGGATCCATGGTTACCTACTGGTAATGACCTGGACTTATGAGATATAGGTCGTAAATTTCAACCCTGACAGGCGCTTTACTTTGTGTAAATTGTTGCATCACCACTGCATGCGTTGTGGATTACGGCTCGGCGAGAGATGGCCTGAGTCCCAGCAGTGGGAACATTATAGGCTGATTATGTTATAGGGGCTCGTGGCTAAGTAATTACAGCCGCACGGGTCGATCAGGTTAAGCTACGCTTGCCGCGGTCGATCCGTGGATAAGTGGCCATCTTTACTTTCCCCCTTCGTGCCTCGGAAAGCACGTTGAGCCGTTAGTTTCGGCTGTCAGTAGTGGACTTTTGACAGTCGTGCTGGTCCAAAGTCTGCCAACCAGTCGTACCAAGGGGTGGCGAATTACCCAGAAGTGGTTTGTGGAGGTCTGATGGGCACTCCATGTAAAATACTGGTATGGTATTCAGCTGCATTCGGTTAGATAGGAAACCCAACCCTAAGATATATGGGAAAGGCCTAGGCGGATGATTGTAAGTCTCTACAGGCTTTTGTATTTGCCTACCAATTAATTTAAAAATAAGAAAAATATGCTTTTTTAGCTGTAATTGTTTGTGAGTTCAATTAAGCCATTTTGGAGGGAGATTAAGACCACAATTTTATTTTTAAATAATAATAAGAAGCTGCTTTAAAACAATCGTATATTTGTGTTAAAACTAATTAATTGTATTCACAGTTAGTTGAGAAGTATGTTTCTGTTACATTAAAGTAAAAAAAAAGATTCTCATGTATAGACAGAAGAATTCAATGTAGTATTATAAAAAGTATGCCTATTGTATTAGATCTGGGACCTGGAATGTAAAAGTGGTTTAATTTACATATTCCCATGTAGATTAGGTGTGAGATGCTCGTCTGTATAACAAAAGCCAAATTTCAGCCTAAAATTAAAAGAGAGAGGATTCTGATTTACTCGTATATTTATTTCAGAGGGGCTCGTGGCTAAATAATAACAACCGCATGTGGATGGGTGACCATTCATTACATTTCGAGATCCCATCGTGACTCGGAAAGAACGTTAATCTGTTGGTCTCGGCTGTCATTCTTGGATTTTTGACAGTCGTTACGGGTAGACAGACGCCCAAAAGTCTGACAACCAGAAGGGTATCGATCGTGTTACCCAGTAACTGGGTTGTACAGATCAGATAAGCAGTCGGTCCATGTAAAATACTGGTATTCAGCTGCATCCGTTTAGACTGGAAGCCGACCCCAACATTCCGATAGGTTGGTCAGGTGTCTGATCAGTTTAATCAGCTCTCAGATATCATGTTAGCTGTTGTGGTAATAATAACACAATATAACACCACGTCACGCATCACGCCTGTATTTCATGAAGGGTTAAGCAGAGGTGTGCCTATAGTACACCCGCATTTCGCCAGTTATGTTTACGAGTAAGTCCCATGTAATAGGGGGTGAGCCTCTTGCCATCAACCGGGCACAACTCCAGACTCCGGAGCCAAATAATGAATTATATTTGCTGGACAAAGTCCTCTTCTCATACAGAGAACGTACTTGCGCATTCTTCTCCATAAGAACCTAATGAACGCTTTGGAATGGGCAACTAGCTTCACTTTTTTTATCGTGGAGAAATGCTCCTGCATTCTGCATTATCACGGGTATGTGGGACTCTAACCCACTAAAACTCCTCGGTGTCCTCCTCTGCCATTTACAGCGGGAACACGGGCACGCGTTCCCGCCGTAAACCCCAGGGACCAAACCAGCATATGGGCGCCAGAAAGAACATCAAATCATTTTATATTTTTATTTTATCGTGTTGATGGGTATCGATAGCTAAACACGATAAGCGAAACTCTGCAGACGTGAGCGTCTGCAGAGTTTCGCTAGCTAATTTAATATGCCCCTGTAGAACAACACTACAGTGAGTATATCTATTGGTACAACTAACCTAACCCAATGAAGGCTCCTAGCTATACAATTATGATCGTATCGTGAGACTGCATCGGGTATGCGTTTCTAGCACGCTCTGATTAGCAAAGAGGTCCACTTCCGTCTGCTGCGAGTAGGGTGAGAGCTGTTGTCATCCCTCTGGAATTTATATTTGTTTTCATATAAAAGCGATATTTCATATACGAGCTAATAAAGGGCGTTAATGAAGTTGTTAGTATCTCTGGATTTTTTGTTGAATTTTAAGTTACTAATAAAATCATGTTTGAAGATATTGGTCGAGCTAGTATGGAGCAAGAGCATTTCTCTGGAATTTCAAAAGTATTAAAGTGTACAGAAATTGTTATTTAGTTGTGGCAAACGTGGTTGCTATGGCAAGGGAGCGTGGAGATTGGCATATGAAATGAGACGCTCAGCAGTGTGTGAAGTCGGGCTTTGGATAATGATGATGAAACGAGAATGCTTAGTGTTTGTTTTCTATTATTAAAGGGACGTTAATTCAAGCACTAGGAACCGGGACACATAGGGGTGCGTGCGGATGGTGATCACCGGGGTGGTTTTAGTGAGGTAAAAATCCCACACTCCCCTACCTCACTCCCCGGAGGTCGGGTGCCTTTTGGTTTCCCCGCGAAAACCAAAAAAAAAGGGTAATGTACTTAAAACATTGTATATTTTCCAATCCTATGCTACTTCCTACTATATAATATTATAAACGTGAAAGTTTGTATGGATGGATGGATGGATGTCTGTTACTCTTTCACGCAAAAACTACAGAACAGATTTGGATGAAATTTGGCACACAGATAGTTTATAACCAGGATTAACATATAGGATACTTTTTATCCCGATATTCCCACGGGTTCGAAACTTATGCGGGTGAAACCGCGGGGCGCAGCTAGTGTTTCCATAAATATTCATTCCTTTTTCATTAGAATAAATATTCTGAGAAATCATAACCATCCTCTGGCCCAATTGGGGTCGACACAATACGTTTTTTTTTCATACATCAACATTTTCTGTCACCTCAAATTTGACTTCCGTCCCAGTCATATCATAATAATATCGTGGAAATTCATCATCAGGAAACCTGAACTTAATGATCTGAAGTCAAAACGCACTTAGCTCTGAGCTAGCGGTTTCAATTACAGTGGTAATTATGACCACAAGAGTTTACAAGTCATTACGTTTGCTCATAGTGGTTAAATCTGAGGAAGATAATTATGTATTAATACTAAACTAGTATTTAATTAACTTATAATTTTAAGTAAAGTATTGGAAAAAGTAACTTCAGGATTAATTGGCGGGATAATTGCATAGCACACTAATAGTAGCAATGGTTTCCATTTTGACAGTTCAACAACATTCATTGCGTCTATTTACATTGATGAGCAGAATTTTTTTTGCACATACATATAAAGCAATGGATTTCCAATATCCTTCAAAATTATTAAGATTGTGATTGATGGTGTGTTACGCAATTAGGGCGCAGATCATTTTCAACGCTTTCCTATCAATACTTTACAAAACAAAAAAATAACTGAAAAAAATAACGGAATTTCTTGAAATTGTACGGACGAGAATTGGTGACTTCACCTCGCTTTGAAAGATGAATGAGCATGTGCGGATCGCAGATATTACAAAGTAGATATACGTATAGCATTGAATATCTACGTGCAGGAGATCTTGAACTTAGCATTCCAAGAGCCTACAATAATAATCTACAAAATATCACCCCTGTAATTTCTCAAAAGGTTAGACAGAAGACACCATAAAGCCGTGAAGAAGTGTCCCTTCTCCAAAACCTATATATGACCATTTTGAAAGCAAAATCCCGTGCACACGATGACCACAGCTGCGTCCGTAAGTAAAACAAAAGAGGGTCCTTTTTAGGTCGACTAATAATATGCGCTGCAAGCAGGAATAGTCCTTACGGTGGTCAGACACATCACACCCACATTTACGTCCGCCACATTACCGCCAGTCTCTTGGATATATTACTAGTCAGCAGCGATGCAAAGGAATATTTCGACGCCATATTTTAGTTTGTTAATAGTTTGTGAGTTTATTTAGTATTAGAAGTTATGTTTACATAAGTCCCATGTTGTAATAGGGGGCGACTCTATTGCCAGCATCATCATCATCAACCTTTAGCAGTCCACTGCTGGACATAGGCCTCTCCTATTGCACGCCATTCAACTCGATTTTCGGCAACTCATCCAGCTGCTACCAGCCATCCTGCGAAGATCGTCGCTCCACCTAGCTTGAGGGCGTCCATATTGCCATCATCCGGGCACAAATCTGAACTCCAGACTGTTACACAGAAATTCCTGATCGAAACAAAATCAATAATACTTTGCCCGACTTTGAAATTGAACCCAGGACCTCATGCTTAGCAGTGGCGCTTGCGACCACAAGACCAACGAGGAAAATAATAATCTAATTTCTATTATCTTAGTAATATGTTCATTTTGTGACTTAGCAGCCTGCTCAGTCGAGAGAATCTTGGGTTCGATCACCGGATCGAGGAATGTGTTATTGAGTTTTTCCATTAGGAGATCTTCTGTAGCAGCCCAGGGACTAGATTTGTGAGTTACTGGCAATACTCTCCTTAAATAGTGGGTACCTCTGCCTACCCCTCTGTAAATATCTACATGAGTAATGTTATTTTACTTCCTACTAATATTATAATCGTGAAAGTTTGTATGGATGGATGTTTGTTGCTCTTTCACGCAAAAACTACTGAACGGATTTGGATGAAATTTGGCACACAGATGGTTTATAACCAGAGGGGCAACCCACTTAATTTTAAGAATGTTCATAGTCAGAGGGGCAATTCTCGTAATTTTATGAACGTTCACAGTCTGATCTCAGTCTCAATCTGTCAAAAATACGTCTAATTTCCCTACATTTTGACAAGTTTTTGACATTTGTTTGTCGCCGAGATGAGACTGCGACTAGATTTTGATCGTTTTAAATTACGAGAATTGGCCTTCTGATCTCAGTCTCAATCTGTCAAAAATACCTGTAACATCCCTACAGTTTGGACAAGTTTTTGACATTGATTGTCGCTGAGATGAGATTGCGCCTAGATTTTGAACGTTTTTAATTACGGGAATTGGCCTTCAAGATTAACATATAGGTTACATTTTATCCCGATATTCCCACGGGATCGAAACTTATGCGGGTGAAACCGCGGGGTGCAGCTAGTAGAATCATAATTTTATCTTCTCCTAGACATAAAATCTAGGTCAGACAGGTGTTTTATATTAGAGGGTTGGGTTTCCGCGCTTAGTCCTTCAGGTGGATCATTGTGCGTGGGCTAAAGCGGCCATCGGTGGTTATTCCAACCAGCCCACCTCCCCCCAGAATTTGATTACATCTCCTGTTCTGTTAAGAACATCTGTGTGAGATCTGGGTGCCTAGAGGGTTTCTGTCCAAATTGGGTGACGCCTTTGCATTCAAAGAGCACATGCGCAACAGTTTCATCAGCCTTCCGAAAGCCCTGCACAGGGGACCGTCCGTTATGCCTATTGTGTGGAAGTGTTAGTTTAGCGAGCAGTGTCCCGTGATGGTCCCCGCCACGAGGAGCAGACCGTTCCTATCCAGGCGTAGTAAGCATTTGGTTAGTCTGCCATCTAAGGATGGCAAGACAGATGTTTTCTATCTGACTACCAGACGGTTATGATAATCAGCATGAGTACTTGAAAACAATGTAGGTTATTGTCTGACAGAGCCGTTTGAGGAAAAATATGCAGACTAATTTGAGTAAACCTGTCTTGAACTCTTGACGACTAAAAAACATGAATCAGCTATCCTCAAGCAGACAGATAGGCAGGAAAATGATATAGGAATCACTTTCACGAGCCACGTAAAAAAAATAAGCTACATGGAGTCGACATTTCCTATCTGACTACCCCTGAAAAGAAATAGCAAAACGAATTCACGGTGCAAAGTCTCTTTTAAAGTCCAGACATAATCTTGGTCAGACCATGTGAGGACCATGTAGATTAGTGTCTGAAATAGTTTTTTGGGAACGGACCACACAGATTTGAGTGGACCTGTACAGCCAGTGCAAGCATTTGTCAGTAATCGTGTAGATCAACTGCTCACTGCTCTCAAACCGGTGAAGGAAAACATCGTGAGGACACCGGCACGTCCTAGATACAAAAATTCGAAAACAAGTGACATTCACTAACCTGCACTGGGCCCGCGTGGTAGATTACACAGCTCACTCTCTCTTCAAGATAGGAGGCATGTGTCCCAGCAGTAGGAACATTATAGGCTGATTATGATGGACTCAAAACTTAAGGAGCTCAACCCCGTTCCCAACCTTGCTGACTAACTAATCTATTTACCACGACAAGTCATGAGAAAAAGTAAATAACTAAGTAAGTAATTTAGTTTAGAACAGATTAAAATCTGTCAGTTCAACGAAATTCCTTTGTTTTGTACAATCATTGTAAAAAAAAAGCTGTTACACTTTCCATAGACAACTTTATCTTTTTACGACAAGCACAGTTGTGAACAGCGAAAACTTTCATTGTTTTTAATTAAGAAAAAAAAGATTCGGTAATTGGTTGTCCATGGTCTTGTGAGCAGGAAAGGGAAACGGTGTCATGTGCTTCTTTTTACTTTTGATTTATAAAAAGTTATTACAGATAAGAGATCTTTTACGGTTCTTGGAGAACAAGATGGTCGTTTCGGGGAACCAGAGTCGTGAATGACCGACAAATGGTGTGGTGGCCTACTTGTTAATAAGATTTTTATGTGTTCTACAAATCATCATCCGCCTGCCTTTTCCCAACTATGTTGGGGTCGGGTTCCAGTCTAACCGAATGCAGCTCAATACCAGTCTTTTACATGGAGCCTATCTGACCTCCACAAGCCACTTACTGGGTAATACGACACCCATTGGTAAGACTGGTTGTCAGATTTTCAGACTTCTGACGACCCGTATCGACTGTCAAAGATCCACGAATGACAGCCGGGACCAACGGCATAACGTGCTTTCCGAAACACGAAGGGGTCTTGGTATAAAAGATGGTCACCCATCCACGGACCGACCGCGGCAAGCGTAGCTTAACCCGATCGATTGACCCGTGCAGCTACTTAGCCACAAGCCCCTCCCTTATGTGTTTTCCACATAATACTGTTCCACTGCAGGACAAAGGCCCCTTCTCATTCAGAAAAGGCGCGACCATTGATCACCATGCACGCTTGCTTAAGACGGGTGTGCGACTGCAGACTTATATCCTACTAATTTATTATAAACGCGAAAGTTTGTGAGGATGGATGGATGTTTGTTACTCTTTCACGCAAAAACTTCTGAACGGATTTGTATAAAATTTGGCACACAGATAGTTTATAACCAGGATTAATACATAGGATACTTTTTATCCCGACATTCTGACGGGATCGAAACTTATGCGGGTGAAACTGCGGGGCGCTGCTTGTTAACTATAAGTCCGGGTTTCCTCGACGAACCTCCTCCTCGACGATGTTTTCCTTTACCGTTGTCAGTAATGTCTGAAATAAACTCAGAAAGCACATTAATACATTAATTTAACATAATATAAGCTAACATTAAATAATAATATTATGTACGGACGCCAGCACATCAAGTTACTACAATCTGTCAAATTTCTTTAATAGATTTTCAACTGTATCGCTAAATCATTAAGGTTCAAGGTTGATTGGGAAAATTTGACAGTTTCGGGTAGCTTGGCCTGCTGGCGGGTCTGTACATGTGTATGGAAAAAGAAGCAAATGAATCATAGGGCATCAAAAAATTAATAAGTTTGATTTGGTTTTACGAGTAAAGATCCATTAACGAAAGCAGATATATGAATTTAAAAAGTTACTTTGGTAAATCCGGGCAAGGACTTTGTTACTCGCAAAAAAAAATCACCGATTTTCGCCATCGATTTCCTAACAAAATTCTCCCAATAAACAGCTCTTCAAAATTACATAAAACCACAAAAAATTGGTCGTTTTGAATGCGTGACTTAGTGAAAATGAGAGTGACTTTCTCCGAGTGACGTCACGACTAGTTTTTGTCGATTACTGTTGGACATGTCATCGGTTTTCTATGGGTCGGTTAAATTGCTTTGGAGTTATGTCATGGAGTCTGTGTTGTTGGGGGTAAGCAGAGTGTGAAGCGGTAGTGATAATAGAATGAAATAGCACATTATTTATTTCTGAGTATATGGTACATAAACAGCTTCACATCCACACCTACATACTGCCGTTGCCGGTGTAGAAACATTAAAATTAACTGCCCCGTTGGTCTCGTGGTTGTAAGCGCGACTGCTGAAAGTGGGGTCCTGGGTTCGATTCCCGGGTCGGACAAAGTTATATTGGGTTTTCCATTAGGAATTTTTTTGTAACAGTCCGGAGTTTGGAAGTTAGCGGTTTAATACCGTGCATCGAAAAGCACGTAAAGCCGTTGGTCCTGCGCCTGTTTCTCCCCGCTCGTGTCGGATTGGGGTCTCATTGGACTATGAGAGTAAAGGAACAGAGAGTGCACCTGTGTCTCCGTGCACTATAATATCTCCTGCGTATCTGGCTAATCTCCGATAAGATTGGCCACCGTGACCGGAATCTGTGGGGAGGCTATTATTATTAAAATTAAAGGTGTCTACTAATTAACAAATTCCTAATCAGCAAACTAAGTTTTACAGTCCAATTAATCTCGTCATTATCTTTACACTAATAATAAAGCTGAAGAATTTGTTTGTATGTTTGTTTGAATGCGCTAATCTCTGAAAGTACCGGTCCGATTTGAAACAAATCTTTTTGTATTTAATAGCCCATCTCTTTAGAAAGGCTATAGGCTATATAGCATCACGCTAAAGTTCTTAGGAGCTGAGCATATAGACGAAGAAGTCAGAAAGAAGTTGTTATAAGTGCGTAAGTTTTAAAGCCTGCAATTTCCCGCATGAGCCAAGAAATTTCAAATTTCTACTTGGCAATCTCCTGCAAAAGATTTTCCCTAGGCAAGTAAACGATTATTTTAAACCTAAAGGATATCTACTATTACATGGCGTTCTGCCAAAACCGAGCTTTCTCAAAACACATTGAACTTGACTCGATTGTAAATATGTCCGAATACTGGATTCGAAAGTAGCGACTCGATTTGAATTTTAATTCGATCATTATTCGGAGCGAAGCCTTGACCTCGAGGTTTTCGGAGCAGAGTTGTGGGTTGTTGTCAATCAGAAGTAGATAGAAGAATAGTATCGACATGGAAAAAGTTTTGGAGCCTAAAGGAAATTTTGAAAAGCCAGATGGCAATGAAAATCAAGAGCAAAGTCATGAACTCATGTATTTTGCCTTCATTAAGCTACGCCGCTCAAACGTGGAATTTCACACGAAGAGTCAAAAATAAAATTACATCCTGCCAGCGAAGCATGGAGAGAAGTGTCGCAAAAATCAGGAAATGTCAGAAAATTCGTCACACTACCATCAGGCAAATAACAGGAGTGATAGATGCTCTCACCTACGCTCTAAAGTTAAAATGGAGATGGGCAGGACACGTAGCGAGAATGAGCGACGAGCGATGGACAATTCGCATGACGTCATGGCCAGGTCCGATAGGCACTCGGAAAAGAGGAAGACCTGTAACTAGATAGACAGACATCACGCGAGTTGCAGGGAAAAACTGGCTGGCAGAAGCTAAAGACCGAGACCGCTGGGGTTCTCTGAAGGAGGCCTTCACCCTCACTACTTGAGGGGTTCATGCATGCATGATTTTTTATTTTAAATCTATAGAAAATCTTTAATTTATTTAATGAATATTGAAATTTAATTTATACATTTGATATATTATTTATTGCAATCAATAATTTAATTTTATCATTTAATATAATTTTATTGCAATCAATAAATCGAAATTGAAATGAGATGTTATGAAACTATCAACTAATATGAAATGTAAACAAACAAAAAAACCAATGTATAAACTTCTTCTTTAATTATTTAAATGTATAAATGTAAACACACTCATGTAAAATGTTAATTTACTCTTCATTGCATGAAATAAAAGGCTTTTTTATTTATTTTTATTTAAACACCTTGAACATCTGTTTATAAAAAGCTTAACCGTAGTGAAGTTCAAGCCACAAGGTTACGTATAAGTAAGCCGTTGCATAAGAATTGCCTCTACAAATTCAAATATTTATTTTGAATTTGTAGAGGCAATTCTTAAGAGTTTGCTCAGGGATACCTCACAGAACGGTACGGACGCCAGCACATCAAGTTACTACAATCTGTCAAATTTCTTTAATAGATTTTCAACTTTATCGCTAAAGCATTAAGGTTCAAGGTTGATTGGGAAAATTTGACAGTTTCGGGTAGCTTGACCTGCTGGCGTCTGTACTTGCTAGACAACAATATTATGTTGCAATTAATATTTTATATAGCGTAGCAAATCGTTTGAACAACATTTGTGCACTTCCGAATAATAAATGTAAGGACGTAATACGAGAGTGAAGAAATTACTAAAAGTTAAAAAAAGAAAAAAAGAAAGAAAGAAAGAAAAAGAAAGAAAGAAGAAGAAAAAAAGAAAGAAAGAAAAGAAAGGAAGAAAGAAAGAAAGAGAAGAAAGGAAGAAAGTTAAAGAAAGATACACACCAACTCCTCTGCACCTACTTTACATGCACACCCTCACATAAATTACACACCCTCACTCCTTATAAAACTAGACGCACATTCTTCACTCATCATTGTGGTAACATACTTATTATAAACAGTTTGTTTTCCCTGTAAATTTTATTTAATTTTATTAGTTTCATTTTACGATCGTTCTATTTCATCAATATTACAGATATTGTGCTTAAAACAATGAATTGTGGTTTTAATCAATAAGTGTGGAAGACACTGACGACTATGACATAGTTTATACAAGTATAGACGTCAACGTAATCTCTTATAAATATGTATTCATTGCCATGATTTTGTACATAGACTAAGAGGAATTTGTAATTTTAGGAGTGATAAATAAACTATTAGAGCAGTGGTGGCCCAGTGGTAACGGCCGCGACTTACGAGTTGCAGGTCGTAGGTTCGAACCCAGACAGGCGCTTTACTTTTTGTAAATTATTTCGTGACCACTGCTCTCAAAACGGTGAAGGAAAACGTCGTGAGGAAACCGGCATGTCCTAGAACCAAAAATTCGAAGACATGTGACATCTGCCAACACGCACTGGGCCGTGGTGGATAACGGCCCATTCCCTCTCACCGAGAGGAAGCCTGTGTCCCAGCAGTGGGAACATTATAGGCTGATTATGTAAATAAACTATTATTATTATTAAACTATGTTTTAACTATGGAGATAGGGTCCGTGGGGTCGCTACTGCCCAACAGCTCGCCACATGCTGCCCTGCGGGTTACTTTAAATTATAAAAAAAAAAAAACTGTTCCATACATTTTGACCGCGAAGGTTTGCACTTTTCTATAAACAACAACAAACAATAAACAATATTTATTAGTTCAAGACTTAAACCTATTTACATACAATTATTGTATCTTAAATTAGACTGTAACTTAGTGGCAAGGTACTAGACATTCAGCGGGATTGTCCGAAAGGGTTACCGCTACCCCGGAACATAAAGGGCGAAGGAAGGAACATGGGTGGGTTTTAGTCAGTAAGAGTCTGACACTCCCTTCCGCTCCACCCAGAGCGGGAGGGGTCATTTGATGATCTCCCATCCAAAAAAAAAGGTACTAGACATGTGCAACTGGGCTTAAACTAGGAGGACTCCTGTACTATAAGCACCAGTTACAGTTACTTTTCTATGAAACAGATGATTTTATTTTTTGTTATCGTATGCAAATCGTGTACTGAATTCATGGTATTACAGTTTGCGCGTCGTTGTCTCTGCCACCCTGTATACCTACGCCCTCTGGGAGCAGTCAATCATACAAACCACCTCACATCTTAGTGGTACATAAACTGCGTTTGCGATTTATTTGGCAAACATGTAAATACATATGAGTTATTGAAAAAATAACTTTAAAACCTACACAATACAGTTCAGTTTACGATACAACTTTAAACATTTTGATGATTTTTTCAATAGTACTAGTCACTCTGAAAACAATTTAATTTTCACTACACTAAAGTTGATATTTCTTTAAATTGAAATAACATCAATTGGAAACATGAATTTGAATAGACTCTAGAGCTATTCTTGGCCTACTCTCGTTTATCTTGAAAATAGGAACACTTTCATCATAAAACAAAAGGCAGACGCGTTCTGATTACACACACAAAATTCACGGTCAACCACCAGTAAATGACCCAAAAATAATCCCTTAAAATGCACTTAGATACAACACCGATTCGAAAGTGTACAACTCGATTAGAATTTGAAATCGATTCGGACAGTATCGATTAGTATTCGAGTCGTGTTGGGATCGACACACATTGTGTCCTGATCATTTTTAACGATCCTTCCGGCATCGAAACGTGTCAGTATGTTGGGTTTTAGAGTTGACGAGACGAGGATGTGACGATTGATAAATTAAGGTTAACTTCAACTGTTCATAAGTGACATTTCTGGAAAAGATACCACATCACGTCGGGGTTACCGGTATGAGGAACAGGGTGTAAAGTTCACTCATCCTCCATGGAAAAGGTAGGATCCTCCGACCAGACGGGTGTCGTGTCTGGCGGGCATCATTATTTTACTATCAGCTAACATTTTACAAATCGTGGCCATTATGGTGATAACCCCTACGAACTTTTGTCGCAGAAATCTGTAACATGTTTCATTTTCTGCATACGTTTGCGAAATTATAGAAAACTACAATTCTTAACCCTGAACAGAGCTCGAGACGTGCATTATCGGATGTTGAAATGTATGGAAATGTCTCAATCGAAGTTTCTGTCTTTTTAGCACGGACAATATAATAGGTACCTATGTGATGCTGCGCCAAGGGGGCATTTGAAACTGGTTCCATTCTCTAAATTGTGCTTTGAAATACCACAGCTTAACTATACCAATATTTATACTATTATTTATTATTTACTACAGTACTTTAATCTCACTAAGCGACGCGTGCTTTAGTTGTGGTAACCAAGTGTACAAACACGCTGTGAATAAGCGCGTGAAGACGGGCAGTGACAGCACATAACACACACTTCTGACTTCACCCATGTGTCGGACGGTACCGAGAACTCCTGTGCTTACCAGCGATGGCAGTTTTGCGTAGATATCTACGACGCATGTTTACCTCAAATTTTTTTTTTTTTTTGTGTTAGTCTTCTGCTTATGTGTCATGTTTGCCGCAAATAAACTTATTTGCTTACTTATTCTTTCTATACCTTTTTACATCAGTCATTGCAAAAGTGGTCGTATCGTTAACGTCTCGTGAATAGTAAGCAGCCATTTTCTAGCTATCATTAATATCTACAAGCAGTCCTGTAGATATTAATGCAGGTCAAATTCTTCACACTATTTATGTCTTTATTATTAAATATACGTATAATTCTATAGTTACTAATTTAAGCTATAAATAGCTAATATGATTTGGTTGGACATTCCTTGGAATGAAATAGAAAGTGATTGTTAAAAGTCTATGAATAATAGGCCGGAAGGCGTCGCCATATTTTTTAAATTATGCCTCTTTGACTTTTGTGGATTTATAGACACGGAAATTCAATTTTTACACACGATTTAATTTGCGTGAAAATAAGCAGTTTATCAATCACTAAGACGTCTTTTTTTTAAATTATGCCACAGAATATGACTTTTGCTGTCTCGTTGGTGGATTTATAGGCCAATACGGAATTCGAGTTTTTTACTGATGTGATTTAAAATCGCGAATATTATCACGGAACCAATCACCAATGCGACAATTGAATCAGAATCAGAATTTTATTTGCTCTAAATGTTGGTACAATATGTATAAAAATAACAACATAAACAAATGAGATCAGCTACATTTTACCTTACGGCGTGCAAACCATTACATTAATTATACAAATAAAAATAAAAAATAAATATAGATAGAAATAATGGCTTTATGTCTCATGTGCGTGTGTGTGTGTGTCTCGTGTGTCCTTCTGTTGTAGCTGTTGGTTCTCCTATAAATACATAAATAATATTGACTCGCATTCTTTTAGCAGCAAACCTTCGAATTACCTTTTTGACTGCCTCGTCGGTGTAGTAGCTAGCTTAGCGGCTATGGATCATGAGTTCACAGGTTCGAAGCTCGGGTCAGGCAAAAAAACGAATTGTGTTTTTCAGCCGGTGTTAGCGTTAGGCGTTGTAATACTGCTGTGGTTCGAAGAGTATGTAAATCCATCGGTCCTGCGTCTTCTCTCTCTCTGCAACTTGCAGCTGTGTTTGCCCACACAATTGTGTTTGCAAACACAATTTCTGGATAAAATGATTGCTTATATGGATGGCTAGTCCATAGGAGCTTGTGTCTAAGTGATAACCGCCGCACGGGTCGATCGATCAGGTTAAGCTACGCTTGCTGCGGTCGGTCCGTTGTTGGGTGACCATCATCACATACCAAGACACCTTTGTGCCTCGGAAAGCACGTTAAGCCGTTGGTCCCGGCTGACATTCGTGGATCGTCAGTAGCCTGAAAGTATGACAACCAATTTTACCAAGTGGTATCGTATTACCCAGTAACTGTGTTGTGGATGTCAGATAGGCGGTCGCTCCATGTAAAATACTGGTATTCAGCTGCATCTAGTTAGACTGTAAGCCGACCCCAACATAGTTGGGAAAAGGCTAGGCAGATGATGATGGTTGGTTAGTTCGTGTAGATTAGACCCTAAAATACTCTGGCCATGGAATAACGGATATAAGGCATTTCTGGGGGTCTACTACGAAGTGCATAGTGCAAATGATCGGATCGGACCGACACATGGCCGAACCGAATATTATTGAAAAATGCGAAAAAACGTTCGGATCGGCTCAGTTGGGTCGGGACCATAGTCAATATTCGAAAGAGTGTAGGAGTGTAGGATCGGGACCGACCGAACCAAATAGTAACTTCGTTGCAGGAAACGGCCGAACATTCGGCCGATACCACTTCGGAGTAGACCCCCAGCTTTGTCTATGCGATGGAAACACATCTACAATGACTCTGGTATTGCAGATGTCTGACAGCGGTGACTACTTATCATCACAAAGAAAGAAAAAGAAAGAAAATACATTTATTTAGCACAGACTAAAAGACACAGTACACCAGATACATACATCAGATAAAAACAAATATAAAGAAGTATAAAGACCGATGTAAGAAATTAACAGGAAAGTGTGCCTGATGGCTGCGCCAAAAAGGCCCAGTTCAGCAAAAATGCCAGACAACTAGTGCCTGACGCTGGTTTTCAACTGGCCCTGATGTGTGAGGTGACCTTCCATGGTGATCGGGTAGGCTTTCCCCTTGTTTGCCATCCAACGACTTAAAACATGATACTTTACTTATCTAGTCTACTTAAACTCTAGCCCAGTGCCATGTGGAACAGTTTCGTATCGTTTACGAATCTACGTTTTATGCAAAATTCTGTTCATATGTCTTGCCTCCGTAACGGTCGACCTCTATACTTGCGAATTTAGAAGTTAGGTGCGCGGCACATCACGTGCTTTGGGTGTGAAAGCGATAGTGAAACTATAAGTACAACATTATTAAGGAAACTAAACGATCCGGGGAGAAGATAAATAGATGCAAAATAAAAATAGGCGTCAAAACTCATAATAATACTAGTATATAGGGTGGCCCGGACACCGACGCACAACCTGTTACCATAGATTTAGTACATGCATGGCTCTGACTGAATCCTGCATTGATATTTTTTTATAACTGTCGAAAAAAATTCTATCAGATTCAGATAAATATCGCAGTAACTCCAACTTCATCTTCATCATTTTCTTGCCCGTATCCGAATTTGTTTCGGGTCCGTGCATCATGTCTGTTTCTTCCGCGCTTCTCTAATAGTCGTCATCTCGGTAGCCACCTCCTTTCTACCCATATCATCACTCACACACACATTCGCACACTATGCAGCCAGGCATATTATAAGTTGGGAGATTACATCGCTGGCAAAAATGCTGGGGACGCATAAATAAATTGATTAGCATTTGAAAATACTTCACACACGCCTACCCTACCTAAATACTGTTGGAGCTGCTGAAGATTTTAAAATACTATTTTGCATTAAATAAATTCAATCTCCTAGTATTGTATAATTGTATAGCACATATGTGAGTACTATGTACATACTATAAAGCTACCATTTACTGGGTACGTCTTTCATTGACTTGAATGTGCCTTGGCAGCTGAGAGTATGTCATGCTCACTCTAATGTCTCGCTGATGGTGGCGCGTGTGTTGGATCATTTAGCTCCCTTCAAAATGGTTGAGCTGAATGGTGCTAATCTATGCGTCATGTTAGTGAACGGGTGCCGTCAGTAGGGACTGGTCAACTCTTTGCTGCCATGGCTTATTTTAATTTTAATTAATATTTGAATTGTTTTTTTTTTATCTTTTCATTATGGACGCTTTTAACGTTCTGCATCGTTCTCACATGCATAATATGATGTAGCCAATACTTTGTAACCATATTATTGTGATTTAAAAGAGTGTCCATGGAGTTTCTTGCCCGTTCTCCATAGGTACCTACTACGCTTTGGAATGGACAACTAGCTTCGTCTTTTTGACTGACCGACCCTTGACAATTCAAAAGTACCTGTAATTGGTTTAGTTGAAATAAATAGTTGCGTTGGAGTTTGACACAGTCCATCCATCCATCGTTTCTCTGGTCTTCCCCTACTCGTAGATCCATCCACAACAAAATTATACTCAAAACTTTCATCAAGACAGTTTCCTGATTCCTCCGCATCACGTGCCCATAACAACGAATTTCCACACAGTACATATAACTCCTAACTATACCTACCTGCATCTTACATTTCTCCTCGCTCTGCCTCCGTCACAAACCTTAATACTCTTTCATTAATATGACACACATGGTCGCATATTAAGACGCGTATGATAATTTTTTCAACCCAAAATTGATATAAATTCGACGAATTCGTGTTTAATAAGTACATTGAGGTCAGTAGATCAGAGAATACCGGTTTATGGTTACGTAGCAGACCTCTAAATCATCATAAAATACAACATTATCAACCATAATTCTGTGTATCAATTTTCACAATTCTTCTTCTGCAAGTGTGATGCATGATTACCGTAGAAACGGATTTTGTTCACGGAAGAATAGACAAAATGACAGATATCATCATCTGCCTAGCCTTTACCCAACTATGTTGGGGTCGGCTTCCAGTCTTCCCGGATCCAGATGAGCGACCGCCTATCTGACATCCACAACCCAGTTACTGGGTAATACAAAACTCCTTGTTAAGACTGGTTGTCAGACTTTCGGGCTTCTGACGACCCGTAACGACTTGGTATGTGAAGATGGTCACACATCCACGCACCAGCCGCGGCAAGCGTAGCTTAACGTGATCGATAGACCAGTGCGGCTGTTATTACTTGGCCATAAGACCCTCTACAGAGACAGATAGAACAGACAAAATAATGACAAATGAATGACACAATGAGATTTCTCAGCCCTCCTACTGCCAGAGCTATTTAGTTAATAAATGACTTTCTAAAATATATTCCTGAGGCAGATTTATTTGTTGACTCTCAATGGACAATCGCCAAACATGTGTATATTTATTTAAATATGAAGCAATAGTTGTTTAGTTTCGAATTTTTTGTATAAGGTTGTTTTTGTTTACAAATTTTATGTTACTCCGTTTTTTTTTTTTATATTTTGTATTTATTTTTTTTAGTCTAAGAAGTTTTAATTAATATTTTAATGTAATTTTGTAGAATTAGCATAGACATAAGCGATTTGGTGTGAACTGTTAGATAATATTTGTTGAAGAAATGAATATGAACATGTCCACAATCTCTCTAATTTTCAATCAACAAAACACGTTTCTATGGTGGCCATGCGACGCGTACTGGACCTCCTTAGGTGACTCCTGACTTCGCCAATTGCCATAAAGATGCTAATTGAATACAGCATCTTAATTAAGTAACACACCAGTAATAATCATAAATACTTTTAATATTAACAAAATAATGAATTGTTTTATTGCAACTGCATTCAAGCTTGCTTCTTCTTCGTTATTAACACGTTAGTGATTCCCTTGTTCACAAACTAAATTTAAGTTCAGTGCATCTTTTTCTGTCTATTTCATTAAGAAAATTACAGAAGATAAATAATATTAGTTTAGTCCTGTCAAATTATGATACTCCATAGACAAATTACACGTGATTAAAAACATGGCTACTAAAAATACGTTCATTTACGTCAGGCGCAGTTTCAAACCGTTCTCGTTAACACTGAGTTGGTAATAGACTTTGTCAAAGCTCTTGTTTTTCAGTGTTCTCGTTACCTATTTTTGCCACCTAATTATGGTGATGTTTGAGTTATGGTGGCTTGGTTCGAACCCCAGACAGGCGCTTTACTTTGTGTAAATTATTTCATCACCACTGCTCTCAAAACAGTGAAGGAAAACATCGTGAGGAAACCGACATGTCCTAGAACCAAAAATTTGAGGACATAACACAACCAGCACTAGGCCCGCGTGGTGGTTTACGGCCCACTCCCTCTCACATAGAGGAGGTCTGTCTCCCAGCAGTGGGATCGTTATAAATGAAACAATAATTTATTTCAGGAAGTTATTCCCATATTAAGCACTATAAATTACATATAAATGTACATAAAACATTACACATTTAAACATAGGCTGATTTTGTTTATGTTTGTTTATGTGACGTTATTCTTAGGACCGTGTTCACATGCGGGGAAAACCATGTACAAATAACTACTTTAATCTTACCGTTTCACAGATGCATTTGGTGATTTTTCCCAAGTTTTTGTACTATATTTTGGTTCTATAGAAGTATGGGGAACAGGGTGTAAAGTTCACTCTATAGAAAAGGGAGGATCCTCCGACCAGACGGGTTTTGTGTCTGGCGGGCAACTGCCAGATGAATCATGTCAGGCTGTTGTATATATGCTAATTGCGCGGTAAACTATGCTTGCGAGATGCAGGATTTTGCGTGACGTCAGTATGATGCGTTGTTCGCATGTGGCGTTGTAGATACCGCTACAGATCTACTAATATCTGTCTGCATCACCCAAAAGTTGACTGGTAAAAATGCCTAAGTCATAAATTATCTGCACCCCGCGGTTTCACCCGCATAAGATTCGATCCCGTGGGAATATCGGGATAAAAAGTATTCTAATGTTAATCCTGGTTATACACCATCTGTGTGCCAAATTTCATCCAAATCCGTTCAGTAGTGTTTGCGTGAAAGAGTAACAAATATCCATCCATCCATCCCTTTCCCGTTTATAATATTAGTAGGATTTATTTTTGACTGTGGTTAGTTTACTTTGTGATCTTCCTGTACGAGTCACAAACATAATTTTTCTTTCTTTCTTTTCATTTTTAAGAAAAAGGATTTTTCAACTGTAACGAACAAAATTAGAAACATGCACACAAAGATTCTCGCAAGTCATGTAACAGCACTCGATTTGGCCCACGACGGGTGAAACTAAGAAAGTGTCACACACATATAGCCAAGCTACAATTTACTCAGATGCTGGGGAAATCTAGGCAGTTGGCAGACTCTCGCGTGCCTAGATTTTAAACACTGTCTTTTGAGCTTAGAGCTGACAATATAGGCAAGATGTTCAGAGCTTTTTAGTACATAGTGTTTCACGTTTTCTAAAACATTGTCTTGGTGTAACATGTTGTCTCGTTTACTGCTGTATATGTCTGTTATTGTGATTTTCCCATTACACATAACACAAAACCGCAACTCAATATGGACCCTGTCGGCACAGCAAAAATTAGGAGAGAAGAAGAGAACTTAGTGGCAATTCAAACAATTAAATATTATTAGATGTGTTTAATTGCGGTGTATAATTATATATTTATATATATTATTTGGTTTGTGTATATAGGTATAGTATATTAGTTATTTTATGTGTTGCGTAAGAATATGCAGACTAATATTTGTATATATTTCATCGTAGTCTTTCGATCTTCTGTGACTTGGATGCGTAAAAACTTATTTATTTATTTATTTATTTAAAAAAAAAAACTTTGCCCACACTAGGAATTTCTCCTGTATCGTGGGTGCGTTTACAAACATTTAAACTCACATACACAAACAGCCAGACCCGGAACAACTACTTGTAGGTCATACAAATATTTGTTCCGTACGGGAATCGAACCCGCGACACGCAGCGCAGCAGTCAATCGCTTAACCACTGCGCCAACTGTGCCGTAAAATAATATTGGGAAAATAATTATAGTATTCGTAGCTCACCCAGTTTTATCTATCAATATTTTGAGCACAAATAGTTAGCTTTTATAATGTTGACTGTTAACTGTAATTTTTTTAAGCGCCTGATATTTGTTGACAATGATAGGGCTACAGTGTCTTCCCATACACAGGTATCATTGTCAACAAATACCAGGCGCTTAGCAAAATAGAAAACGGTCTACAAGTCTACAGTCTGCAAGGTCTACAACGTTCTCACATTCACAAATATAAAATAATCGTAAAAAAAAAAAATACAAACCTATTTAACCCAATGACATGATTGCCAACAACACTAAAAGCCATTAATAGAGTTATTTTAAACAAAATTAATCAACAATATTTTCTTTCTCTTCCACAGAATCAAAAAAACTCTTCGGTGGCTACCGAATAACCCCCACCTACTGCAAAGCGTCGCGCGCCGCAAAATACAACAGAGGAAACACAATATGCATGTTCAACCACGAATGTTACCAGCGAGGGGGGGAAGTAGTAGGGGCTTGCATGGACGGTTTCCTCTTCGGGGCCTGCTGCAAGCTCAAATCTGACAGCCAATCACACATCCCCAAAGGCCCTGGCATCGTCATGACGAGTTACCTAGACTATCCAGAAGCAACAGAAGGTGACGATTACGATGCAGAAGAATTAAGTGCTTGGCATAACAGTTATAAACCTGTAGTTACCCCTGGGTATAAACCTGCAGATAAGACATCAGCTACAACGTTTAAACCAGAAGATTTGAGCACGGAAGGAGAACACGCCGAAATGATCTCTGAAGGGTTGACGCAAATCACGAACACGTTACTCAGCTCGCCTCCTAAAGATAGTAATGGTGTTATATATATGAAGCCGAAACCTGATTATTATACGCACAGCAGTATTGATCATGGTGGACCAGATACTATTCTAGTACATACTAATGGGTCTGTAGTTGATACAGTAGTCAGACCTTCGGATTTCAATATACAACTGTCTTCCATGCAGACAAAGCCTACGGTTACTCCAAGTACTTCTACAACGGAGGCTCAAAAGACGGTATCAACCCATCGACCTATCAGACCGATCTTCAGGCCAAAGCCTGTGACGTCAACAGAGAATTACGTCATAATTTCAACAGCGACCAAAGACACGCAGAAACCCCCCGAGTTATCGTCAATTAACAGTATTATTCAAATGCTTAATGATAGTACGCCAAGTATGAAGGACGATGTAACCCCATCTATTGACGTTATGGAGACGAAATCTTCGCCAGCTCCATCATACTCCTACACGTATCCAAGTTTTTCATCCACCGGTCACTACGTCACTCTGAAACCTACATCATTGTCAACATATTTGACAAGGAAACCAGTGCCAAGTAAAAAGCCGTCTTATGATTATATACACACGACTCCAAACAGCTTACCGCAGGATGATAAGCCGTCATCGTACTTCTCTTCACCGAGCCCTAGTCAGTCTACTAGTCAAGCTATTGATGCCTTCAATAGATATCCTACTGATCCCACTGATTTTAGTGACTTGTCTACCTTCAGTTATGTTAGTTCTACAACCACACCGAGACCAACCGCTCCTAAAAAGCCTCCGTCTACCAGCTATGTTACTGGCGCTAGTCCCATTCGAAGACCAGCAGTTCCTCAAAATGTAGTAACCACCTACGATGCTGCTGACTCCGTTGACACATTCTCAAGTGTCACACCAACTGTCATAGTCCTAACTGATATCCACACAACAAAAACACCTCTAGATGCCGATGAACCTCAGTTCGTTGAAATATCTCAAGAACCTTTCAAGAAACCAATCAGCCAGATCACTGTTAACAACCATATTGCTGCTACTAATAACATTTACATGGGAAAACCGCCAACATACCCATCTACTTCTTCACCTACAGTAGTTATTACGCCCAAACCCGGCTTAGTGACTACTCCTTATCCAATCAAAGCTTCAATAGGTACAAGGCCTGCTCCTATTTTGACAAGTCCTATTATGGAATTCACTGAAGCACCAACGACGAATAAACCAGAAATGCAGACATCACCTGATGATCTGATCAACTTCCCACCGGTAAGGAACCCGATGTTGAATGCCTCGGGATCAAATCCTTCTCTATACAATACTAGTATATCAATGTCTGACAATGAACTAGATATTCTCCATGACGTAGAATTCACAACACCAACATGGGAAATGGATGAAAAACTAAACGAAAAAATGAATGTATTCGTCAACAAAATCGTTGGAAACCTTCAAGGAACGTTCCAGGAATTACACGATATAGTAATATTAGGTAGGAAACCAAACGAAACAGCAATAAAAACGACCACGACAAAGCCGAAAAGGACCACGCCAACCACGAAAAGGCCTTTTCTGACGACCACAAAAAGGCCACTGAGGTTGACCACAGCGAAAGTGACCACGCGAAGGCCGCCGGTGAAGACGACTAAGAAGCCGGTGCGGCTGACCACGCAGTATCGACGGCCAACTACAACGCAGCTGCCGATCACAACTACTGCCGCTACAAAAAAGCCGGTAAGCTAATTCTGTAAAAAAAAAGAATCTCCTTTTCTTAACACATTAAGGACACTGAACGAGACACAATAAAAGTTTTATTGTTATTACTTCGAGGGGTGTTTGAATGAATGAATGAATTACTTGGGAAATTTTACAAAATTTACTACCTTGTTATTTTAATTTTAGCTCTGACTAAAGATCCGTTTTCCATCACCTAATAAAAAAAATCAATAGCGTTAACTAAATGCTTAGCAGCTGCTAAGCATTATTGATTTAAAAAAAATGTTTGTCTATTATATATATTTGCTTGTTTTCCCATCAAAAGATTTGTATTATAAATTCACAATAAATTAATAATTACGCACAAAAACATAAGGACAAGAACAACACGTCAGCCTAGTCAAATAACCCGCCCCTAACTGTACCCGGCGCATAAGTGCCCAAAACGCTTGCTGTATTGTCACGTTGGATGGCAATGGCTAACCTTTGCACCAACAACGAGCCGGAGCGGGAGTCACCCGTTTTGTCACGGAGCTTGTGCCCTATCTCACTAATGAGGTTCCTGGCCTCAGTGCTTGTGCTTGTTTTATTTAAAACAGATATTTAAAGTATTCATACAAAACAATACAACAACATATTTAAACCCACATTAGGGTTGATTTTTCCAAAGCCAGATAATTTTGTCTGAGGAATAATTTTGAATTTTTGACAGTTCTTCCATACAAAATCTGTTAGACGACAATTTTATTCCACGAATAAAAATTATTTGTCTATTGAAAAATCAGCCCTTACCCTATTTAAAAAATAAGGTTACCTGTAGTGCCTACCTAAGTTACAAGTTTCATAGAAACAGGTGCGTCGTCTTTTAATCCCAATATTTTCAGGTGACGACCACAAAAAAGCCAAAGCCAACAAAGACAGTGACGACGACCACACAAGCAGCCACGACCACGACCACGGAACTGGCAGATGAACTGACTACAGAGAATTATGTTGAACGGCCTGTTGATTATAATGATAAAAATTGTAAGTATTTGAATGTTCACAATAATATGAAATGACAATTTTAACGTCCACGTCTGAGGATGATGAATTCTTCCCTTCAACACATCCGGCTGACTTTCGTTTAGTAAAACAAATATATTTATTCACAAAGACACAACAATTACAATTTACAAGCTAACGCTAAAATAACAAAATTATATCCTAACTTAAGTAAAACTATTTACAAACTAAAATATAGCGTCGAAAAATTCATCCGCATCGCTGTCGACTGGTAATGTACCCAAGAGACTGGCGGTATTGCCACGTTATATGGCAATGCTTAGCCTTTGGCCAAGGTAAAAGCCAGCCCTTGGGTCATGAGAAGTGTCAACCAGTCATTTTGAAGTTTACTTTTAAAGAAGATAATCTTTATACATATAATTCTTCTGTACAAGTATATGTCACTGAACTCCTCTTTAGATTCACACTTGGCCCTGATAGGTGGCGCTGTTTGGGCAGGACAACGTCTATCAGGTCCGCTAATCTCATATAAATTCTGTTTCGTTTTTTAACCTTTCTGGGAGACAGTAGTCTGGTAGTTAATATTCACTTCTATCTTATCTCATTTTGTCAGGAGCATTAGCTCTTTTTGTTACAAATAGTCACTCAAAAATCAATTTAGAATACATTCCTTTAAGGTAGATAAGCATGTAATTTATCTGAGATTATGAATATTGCTGCAGACATCATGAATCTATGATCATCGTTTTATTTTTCTTCTTTTCGGTGTATTTGTCATTTTGCAAATTTCTTTTTCAATACCGATGCGTCTAATTATTCCTTTCCATATTTCTAGTGTGTGGCGTCCGTCCTCTCTCAAAGACGGGCCGTATCGTCGGTGGCAAGAGCGCTGCGTTCGGCGAGTGGCCTTGGCAGGTCCTGGTCCGGGAGTCCACCTGGCTCGGTCTCTTCACCAAGAACAAGTGTGGAGGCGTCCTTATCACTAATAAGTTTGTTACTACCGCTGCGCATTGTCAGCCTGGGTGAGTTTGACTGTTTATCGGTAAATTTAGAAATATTTATCAGCAAGAGATATGATTTAGAGTTATGAAAGCCTTACATAAAACTGTGATTTTAATAAGATCTAAATCAAAGTCATTTATTCAAATTAGGCTGAGGGTCAGCACTTTTCGAACGTCATAATTACATAAGACAGTCCCCCAAAACGCCCTAGTACTTTCGCTGAAAAGAAGTGGCGCAACAAACTCCCCAGCAGCACAGCTGTCTGTTCAGTTTGAAAATACTTGATTATATAGGTAGGTTGGATTATGCAATACTACTATTAGGCCCAAGGGGCCAGGTCGCAGTATTTTACATGAATCACTCCACGTTATATTTAGATCGACCAGGTCCCCAATTCTGTATGGTAATTATTATTCCCCGCGTAATCTTACCACGTGCAAACCACGTCAATGTCGAGTCCTGTAACGGCAAGGAATCGAAATGTCAACCGTACGGACAACATATATTTTGACAAGTTAAACCACGCCAACTTCGCGTTCATTTCGCGCGGTTTCATTCATTGTGTCATAGAAAATACGTTAATAGCAGATGTCGTGATTAGCTAGTGGTTTAGAAGTAAGGAATCATTAAGTGGTTATAGTGAAACCCAGTTTGTCTTTCAGTCGTTATCACACCGTATATGAACGTGTCAAGAAGCCTAAGAGCTGAATAAATTCTCAAAAAATTCTAGCCACAGTTCAATGTTGCCATTGGCATTTAAAGATGTAGTGCAGCTACAGAAAGACTTATAAGAATGTCTCTAAGCTATTTGTCGTTTAGCACCATAAATGACCATGTTGTATTCAATCGCCCCTTTAAAATTGCAATTGGTCTTTCCTCTTTGTTTTTCACAGTATTTCTATATCATCATCATCATCACTCTCCAACCCTCATCCCAATTTATTTGGGGTCGGTGCAACATGTCTTTTTCTTCAATACTTCCCTATTAGTCGTATTTAACGTATTATGCATAAAACTAATAATCTATTTGCCCTTGTTTCAGGTTCCTAGCATCACTAGTAGCAGTATTCGGAGAGAATGATATATCCGGAGACTTTGAACCAAAGAAGCCAGTATCAAGAAACGTGAAGAAGGTCATCGTGCACCGGTCTTACGATGCAGCCACCTTCGAGAATGATCTCGCGCTTTTAGAACTAGAAGCACCTATCAAGTTTGATGCGCATATTGGTAAGTGAATTGGCTCTATAGCATTTGCATTTAAGACCTTGATAAGGCCTGCACAAAACGGAGAAATGAGGAAAATTTTGTTAGGAGAGTTTTGTGTATGAATCGACCGATGTCGATGGCTATTAGAGTAATTGAAGACCAAAGAAACGATGGAAAGAATGTGTGAATGATGATATGGTTAGAAAGGGGGTGACTACTGAGATGACGACTAACAGAGAAGTATGGAAGAAAAAGACATGTTGCGCCAACCCCAAATAAATTGGAATAAGGGCAGGAGAATGATAAGACTTGTACAAACCAGGGAAGCAAGGCACAAAGGGTATCAATATAATCAGCCTATAATGTTCCCACTGCTCTTAACCGAGAGGTAGTGGGCCAGAATCCACCATGCGGGGCCATTTTGGCAAGGACAAAAATTCAAAGAAAAAAAAGTAATTTTTTTAGTTTGAGGATGCCGGTTTTCTCACAAAGTTTTCCTTCGGCGTTTTGAGAGCAGTGGTGATGAAATAAATTACACAAAGTAAAGCCTGCGTGAGTTCGAAACTAAGACTGTAACTCGTAAGCCGAAGCTGGGCTGGGCTACCATTGTGCTACTACTTCTCACATAAAAGGTAGGGGTTTATGTCAACAAGGCTGCCCATGATGATACTAACGATATGCGGAGTTGGAAGAGTAAATCGTTGAATCATCAGTAGGTGAACAAATTGCAGGTAGGCAATCAAACAGGTACTCAATCAAAAAAGGGCGGTCACCTTAGAAAGCTGTTCATGTTGAAAGATAATGATTAAGAGAGAGGTATTCTCATGATCAGCCATTTAGGTACTGCTTATCGGCACCTTTTTATAATAACGAAGCTGTTGGTCATTTAAGTGCATCTTGACGATCCATTGATTAAAAACTATGCCAATGTAGTAGCGTTTCATCATCATCTGCCTAGCTTTTTCCCAACTATGTTGGATTCGGCTTCCAATCTTACCTGATACTGTTAAATAACCAGTATTTTATATGAAGCGGCAGCCTATGTGATCTCTACAACTTAGTTATTTGGTAACACGACACCCCTCGGTAAGACAGGCTAGCGCAGTGTCGTATCACTTTGAACACTGCAAACTGGGGAACAAAATTAAATACGTGAAATCTGCCGCGAAGATGACGGTTCGGTTCAGGCAGAAGTTGACAAACTTCTCTCTATATATTTAGACTTCTTTGTCTTCTATATGTTTAGACTATTTCCAGTTGGATGCAGCTGTAATCTGGTGTGAAGCCCAGTGTGTTTAAAGTAATCTTTATTTCTAAATTCCAGTGCCAATTTGCATGCCGCCTGACGAAGCTGACTTCACGGGCCGGGTAGCAACCGTCACGGGCTGGGGTCGACTCAAGTACGGAGGCTCAGTACCAGCTATATTGCAGGAAGTACAGGTATACATTTGTTTTCTTTAGTTTTATATTAGGTTTTTGCTTCGATAATATACGACCAGTTTTTGCCAAATGAGGTCTTTGCTTCATTTCTCATCTTTTAATCTGAGCGTTAAATCAGTTGTTTTTTTGCCTGTTTTTTTTTAATCTGTCAATAAATTCTATCTTTTATTATGTAATCACACCGAAACCTCGGTGTACTGTTTACCAAAGCAGAGGTGTACTTCGGGAATACAGGTTTGATATTATTTCATTATTTTCCAGGTGCCTGTAATAGAGAACAGTGCTTGCCAAGACATGTTCCAGACAGCTGGACACTCCAAGAAGATCCTTAACTCTTTCATTTGCGCGGGATACGCTAACGGCCAGAAGGATTCTTGTGAGGTAAGTATTGTAAATACTATTAGATGGCGGGTGGACGCTACTGTGGGTACCAAACTCGTAGCCAACTCAATTTAGATAGCCATCGAAACGCTAAAAAGAGACTATTGAAGGTACCTTCACCCAGTAGAAACGTCAAGCCTGGGTTTAACTGCCTGACTGTCCGGTCTACGGGCAACTAGTAATTCACGAAGAATATAGTTCTAGAATGGGCTTTTTTTTCCGGATGGGAAATCATAAAATGACCCCTCCCGCTCTGGGTGGAGCGGAAGGGAGTGTCAGACTCTTACTGACTAAAACCCACCCATGTTCTTTCCTTCGCCCTTTATGTTCCGGGGTAGCGGTAACCCTTTCGGACTTTCCCCCCGGCGTAGTGCCTCCGCGCTTGAATGGGCTTTGGGTCTAGTTAGTATTCATTTGGTCAGTATTGACCATAATGACTGTAAAGGGTCACTGTAGACAGTCAGACGTCGGTAATCCTGAGGATTAAGTTTATCATGGGTACTGCAGAAAAGGGCTAGTTCAGCATTTTTCGCTTCACGGCCATGTTACAAATTCATACTCAAAGCATTTATTTCAAATAAAAATGCACTTTTGAATTGTCAAGGGGTCGGTCAGAAAGATGAAGCTAGTTGCCCATTTCAAAGCGTAGTAGGTACCTATGGAGAAGAAGAAACTCCACGGACACTCTTTTAAATCAAAATAATAGCAAAACGTAGAGTACACTAGGCCAGTCCCGTCAACTCCAAATTTGAAAGGGAAAATTACGATGATCTCATTTTAGACATACCACACCGACAAGAACGTAGAACCGATGACCGTTGGGGTAGACGTGTTCTTGAGTGGAGACCACGAATCGGTAAACGCAAGGTAGGACGCCCTCAGGCCAGGTGGAGCGACGATCTTCGCAGGATGGCTGGTAGCAGCTGGATGAGAGTTGCCGATAATCGAGTTGAATGGCGTGCAATAATGCCGCGCGCGCGGCGTGTTTTGTTTAGTTTATGATCCTGTACGAGTCGCAATAAATACTTTTTCTTTCTTTCTTTATAATAAATCCCTGGACATTTCACACAGCACCATTTGTCCCAAGCTAAGCAACCTAATGCTTGTGTTATGGTAACAAGATGGCTGATAAACTACTTATATACAATTTTTTTTTTTTTTTAAATACATACATATTATAGATAGAAAAACACCCAGACTCGGAACAAATACATGTAGGTCATACAAATATTTGTTCCGTGCGGGAATCGAACCCGCGACACGCAGCGCAGCAGTCAATCGCTTAACCACTGCGCCAACCGTGCCGTCAATCATCTTTCTTTCAATAGGAGAGGCCTATGTCCAGCAGTGGACATAGGTGGCTAGGCTAATGATGATGACGACACCGACGAGTGGATAGAAACGGAACATCTCAGGCCTATCTCTGATTGACTAGAAAATTCGACCCATTTCAAAACACCTCAGATATAATATTTAATTTCAAAACACGTTTTATCTACCTTTTCCAGGGTGACAGCGGCGGCCCCCTAGTCCTACAACGTGACGATGGCAAATGGCAGCTCGTTGGCACGGTCTCCCACGGCATCAAGTGTGCAGCCCCCTTCCTACCAGGAGTGTACATGAGGACCACCTTCTATAAACCATGGCTAAAGAGTCTTACTGGTGTTCGTTGAAATTAGAATGAATTTTGGAATTGAACGAATGAATTGTGTCGGAAAATTGGATTTTGAATTTGTTTGCGATTGGATTATGGATTATGGATTTGTGTGTGATTGTGACTATCGTGTGTGTAATTATTGTTTGTATTGGTATACGAAATTAATCAATTATGAGTATGTGCAGAAGAATAATTTATTAAGAATTCTTACGATTTTTTTTATTATTTTATCAAGCATTGTGAAAAAATACAATATCACAACTATTCAAACTAAATGGTCTATAATCAAATTTATTTGTGTTTCTGTGAAATATAAAAAAAAAACAAATTTTATAATTATTTTGGAAAGTTTCGTCTAATTCAGATGTGTATTATTTAAACATCGTCATCAAATCATTATAATTAGTAAAAAAAAAAATTAGAGAAATATTTTGTTTCCGCAATTATTATTAATTTATTGTAATTATCATCCTACTTTGAAATGTAGTCGTTCTGAAAATGTTTTTAGCCATTATTATAATTTGGAATTTGTGTAAATGTTAAAGCTCTCTATTGAAAAAATGTTTATATTAATTGTAATTCTGATATAATTAAATAATTTTAATATTGTTTTAGAGAACAGTCAAATCCTGTTTTATTATTGTCAATTATATTAGGTACTTAAAAAATAAATATTTGATGTGACTAACGCCATTTCCAGTTCGGCGCCAAATCAACGATATAGGGTTTAAAAAAATTAATAAATTTTGTATATTGTCCTAGTGTAATAATATTGTAAATTATTAAAGAAAATGCATTTATTTATTGTTATTTATAGATTTAATGTTAGCGTTTAAGACTGAATTGTAGAAATTATAAATTATTTATTATAATTAATTTATATTAATAATTATAATGAGCTTTTTTAGTTTGCTCATGTAGCAAAGTATCTGTTATTGATTACCATGATACGGGCAAAGAACGCTATTATATGTATTTCATGCAAGTATTATTATTATTCTTGATATTATTTTAAGCTTAAGTAGTAAAATTATTGCAATGAATATTAATTGCAAAAAAAAAATTGTATGTTTTAAATAACATTTTATATTTTAATTATAGCGTATATTTTATTTGATTTATTTATTTAATTACTTACCTGTTGTGGAATATGAGTTACCTATGTAATATTTTTGAAAAAAAGATGATTCTCATCATTTTAAAGTTCCGTCTTTACTTTCATATTTTTAGTTACCTATTTCTTATTATTTACGAATAATATAATTTATTCTAATTTTATTAACTATTCACCTTTCTACTCGGCGTGCGTGTAATCTCACGTATCACTGCTTTGCATTTTTAATATATTTAAGCATATTAAGGTACCTGTCCCACCGACGACGAGGAATCGTCTAGCTATCAACTATTTTTTCGCTCTTAAAAGACATACATATAAGTATAAAATAGTCTATAATGTTATCACTGCTGCGACAAAGGCCTCCCTTCTATCATATGATAGAGGGAGTGTGCCGTAATCCACCACGCAGGCCCAGTGCGGGTTGGTAGACGTCACATGTCTTCTAATTTTTGGTTCTAAGACACCGCCGCCGGCGAGTGCTCGTTGGTCGAAGCGACCAGAGCTATCAAAGAGAGAACTTGCTCAGCGACCCTCGCTTGGCGGGCAGAACACTCACTAAGAGACTCACGCTTGGTGCATACGCATACCAGCGAGTAAAGCGCTTGTCACCGCTAGTTGTTATCTCATCAGCCTATAGCAGTCCACTGCCGGACACAAACCTCTCCTATTGCACGCCATTCAACTCAATTTTCGGCAACTCTCATCCAGCTGCTACCAGCCATCCTGCGAAGATCGTCACTCCACCTAGCCTGAGGGCGTCCCACCTTACGTTTACCGATTCGCGGTCTCCATTCAAGAACACTTCAGCGTAGCTCTACTCGTTTCTCGTTAATCGCAAGCGGTAGGACAGGTACCTAATTCTTTTAAATACTACTACACCCAGTCACTATCCATATTCCCTGCGAACTCTGCCCGTAACAACCACGAAATGTAGTAAAAATATTTAATAAAAATGCTCAAATAAAATAGGAAAGTGTTAATACTGACGATCATGTATTTATTAAACATTTTAAGCATTCGTGTGACGTTTTATTTTTTTTTTGAAAAATGGCTTTTAGAAATATAATAAAATATAACATATTTATAAATTATACAGAATGGTAGGAACATAAACACGCAACCTTTTACCATAGACTATGAACTTTTTTAGACGGTTATTTAAAAAAAAAAACTCTGTTTAGTACATTTTGATCGCGTAGGTAGGTACTGCACTTTTCTATAAAACTGCAGATTTTTTTTTTTGGTAACCGACGGAAAATGGCTACGCTAGGGAATCATGCGCTGAATTCATGATTACAGTTTGCGCATTGATGTCCCTGCCACTCTGTATAGTTTTAGCGCTACTGCTGAGCATGAGGTCCTGGGTTCGATTCCCGCTTCGGACAGTGTTTTTGGGTTTCTCCATCAGAATTTCTCCAGGATTTGTGCCAGGTTGATAACAATGGCTCGCCCCAAATTACATAGGACTTAAACATAACTGGCGAAATGTGGGTGTACTATAGGTACACCTCTGCCTAACCCTTTGGGGAATACAGGCGTGATGTTATCTTGCCGTTATTTTTTTTTAAATAAAACTACGTAATTGAATGCCTCATAACATATTTATTACACATTAAAATTAAATCTAGAATACATTTTTTTTTCATACATTTTGTGTCTACTTGCCTACAGCCTAAGAGTACGTATGTTACAGTAGGTATGTATTTAAGATATTACGCTAATCGAAGAATATTTATTAATATATCAACATATTTTTTTTCAGTATTACCACGTTGTATGGCGATACTAATTCACGTGACCAGAGGACTGGCCTATTTCTTGGCCAACGAATTAGCATCGCGTTACAACGTAGCAATGCTGCCAGCCTTTTGGGCACAGTTCCAGCAATGCGTACAAATTTCTCGATGCCCTATGAATCTTTTGCTTCTTTTTTCATATACATGTATATATTATTATTTTAAGAGTTAGATTATATTATGTAAATATTATCTATTGTTTACAGCTTTTTAGCGTATTTGTCGTAGTCGAGCTTAAGTTTTTAAATTTTATTAATATTAAGGAAAGCTTATAATTGCGTACACTTCACTTCAATTGAATACACTATAGAAGCAGTTTTTACAAAGGTTAATCAATTCAAAACAATTAGAAAAGATAAACTAAAACAAAAAAAAAATGATAAGATTATATTCTAATGATCCTATAGACTTTTGGGGCTAACGATATAAAATACCCAAGTTGAAGACAATACGACAATAAAATAAATACTTCCTATAAAACACTGACAATACACATATAATATAAACACATACGCATACGCAATATATAATAATAATATAATATACGCAATAGGATATTAAAGGATTATTTTGAAACTATCAAATAAATCAAAATTGAAAACGTATTTTTTTTTTTCAAACAAACTAATTAGTAGATTATTAGGGCCGACTATATGTTTTGCCAATCTTTGAGTAGCTACAGTGATACAGCTATTGGATATATTTTGTTGATTTTTTGTATGCAGACTAGGAACGTCATTAAATAAACGAAATTTAATATATTGTCGTATTGTCATATCCACCTTGTATATTTATAAATCTCAATATAACATTAAATATATTTATAATAGTTTTGTAACATGGATATAATATTTTCTACTGCATTTTTTTTTTAAAGCGAGTCCTTACATTTTTATTGATATTGCACAGCAGTTTATTCGATCATTTAAATACTAAACTCTCAGATACATAAATATTTTGATTTGATTTAAACTAAGATTTCCTCCTTCATTATTTTATGTTTTTTTTAACCTATCCTTTTTTAAATGTCCTAGACATGTACTATATCTATTCAAATTCTAGGAATCAATTTCAAATATTTTCTACATATATGATATTGAAAAATCTTGTGTTTTATGTTATAGCAAGTTTATGATATAAAATATTTTAGCAATTTTTTTTAACGAATTAATATTTATCTACTGTTTTTCATAATATTATTATAATCTACATTAATTTATAATACAAGCGAAAGTCGAGATTTCTAAAATATATTTTAGCTATAATTATTTACGTTTTTCAGATAATATTATTTCACTGAATTTAACCTCGATATATTTTTTCTTTTTTTCTTATGTTAACTTAAAATAACTAATAACGGTGTACAAATATTTTATAAAACAATAATTATTTAATATAACAAGCAAAGTATTGTGCAATAATAACTTAAAATACACTTATCAAACACCGTTTTAGGAAATGAAACATTTGACAACCACGATAAACAAAAAAAAAATATTGTGACAACAATCTAAGTTGCCCTAAGTATTTTAACGGTAATCTTGACATAGGATATGAGTTATCTAAAAAGTATAACGTTCAATTTCATTCACATCTAGTTTTACCAAAACTAATTAGAAAATCCAAACTCAAATTAACATCTATTTTGACGATCAAAAATTACAATTCATTTCAAATCTTACAGAGTACAGAAAAATGAGTAATTAAATTATAATATTTCCACTTAGGAGTTATCATAACGTCAATTAATGAAATTCTTTTCAGGCCTGAAGCGTCATCTTACTTAGAAATCTTTCCCTTATAATGCAAGCATTTTTTACAAATAGCGTCTGCTTTATCCTTAATAGTTTGAGTATGAGTAGACATAGCCCTGTCTGCTTCAGGCTTAGGATCCTCTCCTTCAAAGGGACCCTCGCTAAACTGTTGAATCAACTTCTTAATATAACTCCCAGGACCCCTAATCGTCAATTTAGTATTACAATCTTCAGTTTTCTCTACATTATTCTTATACTCGCTCAACATTTGCAAACCATCTTGGAAATTTTCAAACGCTTGAGTAATTTTATCGCCAATATTTAATTTCTCTTCGATTTCACTGATATCGGATTTAGAACAAGACATTTCTTCGGCTACGTCTTTAGAACCAGTAGGTGTGATTACAATTTCATTGTTTTTAACATCGATAGTGATTGTAGCGTCATCTAGTAAGAGCCCGGAGAGTGAGACGTCGACGGATTTCGACCTGTATTGTCTAGATGGCGCTAGTGGGACCTGCAGTTGGTTTGTATCTGTGTTTTCTTGCTTGATGGTGCCAATAGATGTCACTGGTGATGATGAGAGTGATGACTTTTCTCCCGGGCTTGATCCTGGAGTTTAATTAACTTTGTAAAGGAAAGAGAATTTTCGTTGTAATTATTTATGGTTAGAAAAATAAACATAGTCAAAATGTTAAGGTAAGGAGTACTTGGTTAGTGTCTACATTTATTTCAAAGTTAGTTTTTACTGCCACCAAAATATTTTGGTTGAATTACCTCTTATTTATAGAATTGGTGCTTCAGTATTTGCTCCTAAAAACAGATTTACTTAATATTAGAAATGTTTTTACGACCATGCATCCGGGTAAAATCCCGTAAAAAATTAGGGACTTTTGGGACTTGTGCCAGTTGCTGTACCTACTGGGGATTATTTGCGAGCTGTAAGATGCTTAGTGCCAATACATAGCCAGAATTTTCATTAGGTGTGCATACACTCGAGCGGCACGCGTCAACGGCAGAGGCAACGTGCCGTTCGTGTATGTTAGCACCGTACTCAAATATGTACGGACGCCAGTACATCAAGTTACTACAATCTGTCAAATTTCTTTAATAGATTTTCAACTTTATCGCTAAAGTATTAAGGTTCAAGGTTGATTGGGAAAATTTGACAGTTTCGGGTAGCTTGACCTGCTGGCGTCTGTACATGAGCAGCACGTTGTCGACGGCAGCCGCCAACGCGTCAACGGTGGCCGTCGCCTCTGCCGTTGACGCGTGCCGTTCATGTTCATGCACACTAAGGTAAAGATAACAGCTACTTTGTAAACAGACTATGCCCAGAATAAGGCTGGTATACCGAAACTGCCGCCACAAAGTCAGGCATTGCAATACCCACCGTTAGACATATTATCCTCCCTCTCCTCCTCACAGCACTGCGGCAGACTCTGTTCCACCATCATACCCTGCACCATATCCATGCAGGAGTCCAGAGAGAATTTCTTGCCACACATCTTGATGCCTCGGATGCGGCGACGCATTTCTGTTAGCGAGTTAGTGGTGAGTGAGTGTGGGGTGCGTGGTGTTAGTCAGTTAGTTAAATGTTATGAAGATGATTGTGATGAAGATGGATGCGATGAGGATGAACAACTCCGAGGTGCCATGACTTTTACAATATGGTAATGAACTTTGAGAGCCGTGGTGGCCCAGTGATATCGACCCCGACTTACGAGTCATAGGTCGTGAGTTCGAACTGAGGCAGTCACTTTATGTATTTCATTTCATCACCACTGGTTTCAAAACGGTGAAGGAAAACATCGTGAGGAAACCGACATGTCCTAGAACCAAAAATTCGAAGACATGTGACATCTTCCCGCCCGCACTGCGCCCGCGTGGTGGTTTCTGGCCCATTCCCTCTCACCGCGAGGAGGCCTGTGTCCCAGCAGTCCACATTATAGGCTGATTTATGATAATGAACTTGGAAGTAACGATGATGATCGACTCAGGGGTGACTTTTACAACAACAAAAATATACATATCAAAATACAATCAATCAAATGTACAAATCATGATTGCAAGTAAACTAAAAGTTGACCCTGATAAAAGTGATGAAAATGACAAATTGACAACAACAAACAAACAAAGTGAACAAAATGATGTCCTGAAGTAAAAGAGCTGAATAGACTGTATATTTACTTTATGGGTGAAGACACACACAATAATAGTGAATCGAAAAAATTATAAAAGCATGAATAAAATATTCTCGGTGATATTGAATAATGAACTGAATTGATGTGACTAATGATACAGATGATATATCTAGCACCCAAACCAAGTCTCTGAACAGCATCTGATGTCAAGTCTCATATATAAATGGTTAAGTGCAATAATACCAGTAAGTTGATACTTCACATTGCAATCCATGGAACTTGAGATTTGACCAAAGATTTAAGAGACTTTCAGAAACTGCCAAACACGGTATTTAATATTGAACTCACCAGGACTATCCTTCGGCTCCATCTTCAACTGCGCGAAGGTTTGCGCGCAGGAGGTGAGCACCTGTTCATAATCGCAGATAGCAGCATGAGTACCGTTCACTATCTTAGGGCTCATGGGACTGTTGGCTAAGAGGAGGCTGGTGCCGAACGTTGCGTTCAGCTCGCGAGTTTCTGAAACATTTTGTTTGTGAATGACATAATCACAAGAATGTCAGAGGCGAAAAGCAAAGGCCAAAGAGACTGACGCTGACACTATAGAACTGGCAGTGATAGCAGAAATATTTAAATGGGAGTTTAACATGCTAATTTAATGATTACATTTTTCACGAATTACAGTACATGGAAAACTATGAACCACCTTGTTCGTAACAATTACCTATTGGCGCCGATTCCCTTGTTCACAAACTAAACTAAATTTAAGTTCAGTGCATCTTTATCTTTCTATTTCATTAAGAAAAGGACAGAAGATAAAATATTAGTTTAGTCTTGTCAAATTAGGATGCTCGGATGCGGATAGACAGTTTAGACGTGATTAAAAACATGGCTACTAAAAATACGTAACGTCGGGCGCTGACTAATTTGACAGGACTAAACTAATATTTATCGTCTGTCCTTTTCTTAATGAAATAGAAAGAAAAAGCCGCACTGAACTTAAATTTAGTTTAGTTTGTAAACAAGGGAATCGGCGCCATTAGCAAGGAATAAATAATTTATAAGTTCAATCGTACGAATAAGAAGAAAGATCAGAACAGTTGTACATACATGCAAAGCAAAAGTTTCGTTTCATTTATCCGTAATTTTCGATCTCGACCTCACCTATCAGGGTTAAAAAGGAGTCATCATCAGGTCAGTCCAAAATTTTTGACTTTAATCTTTGTCCACTGCAATAAGCCTTGAGATTATAACGTCACAGTAATATCGGTTAAAAATATCCAAAAATACCTTTGAGAGAGATCCTTGGTTTCTTGGGCACCACAATGTTACCATTCTCAGTACCGAACACGTCCATCAATATCTCCTTGGCTACTGTCTTAATCTCATTCCAATCGTCTGAAATTAATATAAATCATAGTAAGCTACTGTTCAATCACTAGACAATAATTTCATGAGAGGATCGGGTTTAAGCGTTTGACAAAATATTGCACTTGTAGACACGTTTGGAATTTATTGAAACTATAGAAACAGTTTGAAGCCGACCCCAACATAGTTGGGGAAAGGCTGGGCAGATAATTATGATAGGATCAGTTTCAAACCAAGTTGTGAGTAACTAAATACTTCCCTTTTTTATCTATAAGCGTCATGTTAGACAATCTAAAGCTCCTTAAAACTCTATAAGAATGGAGCCTGGAACCTGTAATATTGCTCGCTACGAAGGTGATCAGAAATGCCCTGGCATGAGATGGAACCAAGGAGGAACATAATTATGTACTTAGTTCTAAAAATATTCTAGTGAAAGTAGACCTTACCCAAGACATCCTGGTTGGTAGTCCTAGACGAGGTGATGGTGAACCTGATGACGTAAATGCCCTTGAAGCAGGCTGGAACAGCGTGGATGTACCCGCGCCCGTTCAAGCGCTTCAGCAGCCGCTCGGTCAGAGCGTTGTCGCCTTTGAGACGGAAGGCTACCATTCCTAGAATATTGAATTAGGATTTTATAGATACATAGCTCCTAATTTGTGAACGAGGGCTATAAAACTTCGGCTATACTAATTGTAGTCATCAGTAAAGAAAAACTAAAGTCGTGGGAGGTCCCATAACTTTAGTTTTTTTTCTTATTTAATGTAATTCTGGCAGCAGTAAAAGCTATTGCAGACACGAAACTGGTTCTTTAATCAGCAATACTTAAAGTATCGAGTCTGCTAAATCATTCCAGGTATTTTGAGCCACTCATTTGTGCAGATGAGGAATGGTAAATCGAGCTCGAAGTATCGTTTAATTTCAATTTTATCTTTTGAATTTTTTATCATTTTTGTAGTTTTCTTTAATTTTCTTTCCGTTATTGGCCAAAAAAATGTCAAATTAAATGCATACCTACTCAAAAATAACGCAAACCTAAATTCCTTGGCTGAGGTATCTCAAATCGTTGATCAGCCAACACCAGAGCTTCAAACTTCTGCGCCAGACGAACTCCCTGAAAAGACACAAATAAAAACATATAAGATACGAGAAATAATGTAAGCAAACTTTATGAAAAACAAACAAATTAATATATGAAAATCTGTGGCTTCAATGAACTATAGTGGTAAAGCTAAAAAAGGATGAAGCAGCAATTTTTTTCCTGCTATTAAAGTATTTTTAGTTAGAATCTGAAGTAGTATCTGATATAGCATATTTTCCTAACAAGATTTTATTACAAGCCAACAATAGGTATAACAATTTGGCGGTTTGAGACAGAGAGAGGCAATCTGTAGTAGTACATGAAGGGCTGGTTGGCATCACCAGTAATTGAAGTGGTCATGACTCGAATGTTGTCTCATCAGTTATTCATACAAAATTGATAATGGACTATACATATTTTCATAGACCCATTGATGGTTTGCCATTCCATTGAATTTAGGTACGAAATAAGATTCACGTTAAGACATGGAAACCAAACAAACAGGGTGTAAAAAGACACATCACACAGCCGTCAACTACGTATTCAGTATATCAAACTAAGTAATATTGCACAAAAATAATTGCTAGGAAACGAATGGAAATTTTATTTTTGGTGTGAACATTTGCTGTTTGCGGTAGTGCACGATGTAACACACGCAAAACATTGTGCTTATGTGCATGCAACGGTACAGCCAGTCGATTCTGTAAAAATCTCACCGTGAAAACTCAAGTGAAGTGAGCTTGATGTGAGCCGTCAGTAGTGTCAATCCCTAGCATTAGTTGGAATGACAGCTCACTCCACGCTCACTTCGCCTAAGTTTTCACGGTGAGATGGTTACAGAATCGCACTGCAGGGGTCGTGGGGGTATTTAAAATAGTGTTATAACATTAAACACTCGTTTTCGTAAAAAAACGTCAGTAAAAGTTGGAATTTTGACCTTCAGTATCTCCGTAACCAGAAGGTTCCCAGGTATGGTCCAGTACAAAAAAATGACCACCATGACGGGGAGTACAAGTGACTCTCGGCTTCGTTAAGTGTCTTTTTACACCCGTTTTTAAGTAGTTACGTTTTACTAATGAATCTTTTTAGCTTACCTCCCGAATATGCTTCTGGATTCCAGAAACACCATAGTTACGGAGCACGAACCATAACTTCAGCGCCCTGAAGCGACGACTAAGTGGTATTTGCCAATGCTGCAAATAAAACCAGATTAATTAGTAAACAATAAATTAAAATAAAAAGGTTTACTGCAGAAACTTGTACAACTTTTACAGTAAATCTTACATAGGGACCTCCTTTTAAGTAAAATATATACCTGTGAAGATATAACTATCACACTAATATTATAAAGGTGAAAGTTTGTGAGCTAATGTGTGTGTGTGTGTGTGTTTGTATGTTTGTTACGTCTTCACGCTCAAACGGCTGGACCAATGTTGATGAAATTTGGTATGGACGTAGCTGACACCCTGGATTAACACATAGAATACTTTTTATCCCGATATTCCCTAGGGGCGCAGCTAGTCCTATACAATTATTTTAGTAGGAGAAAAGTATTGTATTATTAAAAAGCTACAAATGCTACTTGGTTTTCAAGAATAATAGCTGTTGCCATGTCATTCATAGTCTTTCTGATTCTGCCCTTTCACAGTCACCTTCGCTCTGCTACCATCACCAGGCTAGAAATAATTGCCGCTAATATAAAAGGCTCAAATATCTTTAAAGTAAGAAACAGCACTGTGATCTTAAAATCTTAGATTCAGCAAAATCCCATCACCAGAATTCCCACCATCACCAAAAACCATCACCTAATAAAACTCTTACTAGTAGCTCTTTCTTATTGGGGTCTTCGAGTTGAATATTTTCACCACATCCCGATGATATTTTGTTATAACCGTGAAGGTTTCCATCATCATCGTCATCTTCGTATAAATCATCATTCACATCACGATTTTTGAGATCACCGTTTGGTAAATCACCATTTGGTAAATCAGTATCTTTGTGATCACCATTTGGTAAATTTCCAACAACATCGCCTTCTGTGTGATGACCGTTTGGTAAATTTCCATTAATGTCCTTTCCAATCTTTGGTTTATCTTTCTTAACAATTGTGTTTCCGTCATCACCGTTTATTTTGTCATCACCGTTGATTATAATTTTTGGGTGATCAATACCTTTCAGGATATTGTTTATCTTTCTCATTTTCTTCTTTATGTACGTTTGTTTGTCACCAACCTATTGTAAAATTTTCAAATTCAAATATTTTATTTCAGACAAAAAACCATATAATGTTAATTTAACTTAGCTTAATGTTAGTATCAATTTAATTCAGGGTTACTTAAATTAAGGGTGTCTGGACTCTTACCCACCTACGTAAAAGGGGAGAGTCCCACCGGTCTGTAAACACATTCAGGATGCCATTGGAGGAGAAGCGCAAGCGCGCCGTCATGGAAGCGCAACGCTTCCGCATGATCGCGGCGAACCCGTCGACGCACGCCTCCGCGAACATCCCTCACGCGCTAAACCGCTACGGCAACCCCAAGAGCACCCTGAATGCGTTATTGTACTGTATGCGCAGGTCGCTGTATGCCCACTGGGTATACTTGGTCCACAGACTGCACGTGTGAAACGACTGGCAAAAGGCCTTTTTTTTTTTTTGGGATGGGAAATCATCAAATGACCCCTCCCGCTCTGGGTGGAGCGGAAGGGAGTGTCAGACTCTTACTGACTAAAACCCACCCATGTTCCTTCCTTCGCCCTTTATGTTCCGGGGTAGCGGTAACCCTTTCGGACAATCCCGCTGCCCCGGCAGGCTTCGGCCCTGAGGGGCCCCTCGTTATGCTGACATCTCTTTGAGGCGCGCGTGGAACACTTACGCGCCGTCCGGCACGGGCCTGGTCCTGATCGGGCGGTGAGCTACCCATTGCTCTCCGCCCGCAGGCCCGCGCCTACGGTGGCCGGTAGTCGTCGCTCGACTCCCGACGCCCGGGGCGTCTCCCGCGGCGGCTGGGATGGGAGGCTCTCTCCCTCATCCGTCCCGCTACCTCCTTCGCTAGCATGACTGCTTCGCAGAAGGAGGCGACTGCCTCCCACTTCCTCTCGCTCCGGACCATGGCTTGCACCAGGGCCGGGCGCGAGAAGCCGCCGCCGCTGCCGATCGCCTCTACGAGGACACGGCGGTGCTCCGCCCAAGCGGGGCAGACCTCCACCGTGTGCTCCACCGTGTCCTCTGGGCGATCCTGGCAATGGTGACACCCGGGCGTTTCCTCCCGCCTGATGATGTGCAGGAACCTCCCGAAACTTCCGTGTCCGGTGAGGACCTGCGTCAGGCGGTAGGTGAGGGCGCCGTGGCGCCTCTCTAGCCACTCCTCAAAGAGGGGTCTTATCGCCGCTATCGCGGCGTGCCCTGCGCTGGGTTGCGACAGTCGCTCTTTCCATGTCGCCATGAGATCGAGCCGGAGGTCCGTCCGCTCCGCAGCAATTTGCCGCGGGAGCGGACTTTCCCCCCGGCGCAATGCCTCCGCGCGCCACTCATACAGGCTGGCAAAAGGCCTTAAAGTGCGTTATATTAACAGAGTTATTACAGCGTGCAAACCTGCGGGCCAGCATGTTGCAACGGACAGCCAGCGACCTGCGCTCCCTGTCTATGTCTACATTGTCTTTCAAGTCGTCAGTGACCCAGTGACCCAAATACTTAAACTTCGACACCCAATCTAAAGGAGACCCAGAGAGTGACAGTTCAGGCAGCTGTTTGTAGGTTAACGTACCCGATTTAAAAACCAAACATTCACTCTTATCGGTATTGTATTTGAGCCCGTGAGCCACTGCATAACTTTCACAAATTTTAAGTAGCCTTCTCAATGCACCACAAATTATCAGTTGAGTTTGATTTCCTTAACCTAAAAAAAGTCCTGTAAAGAAAAACTATTCTGTTCTAAACATGACATAACATCACACCAGTATTCCCCATAGGGTTAGGCAGAGGTGTACCTATAGTACACTCAGATTTCCCCAGTTAAATTTCAAGTCCCATGTAATAGGGGGAGAGCCTATTGCTATCAACCGGGCACAAATCCAAACTCCGGGCTGCTACTGAGAATTCCCTGATGGAAAAACCCAACAGCCCTTTATGTAACCTGGGTATCGAACCCAAGACCTCATGCTCAGCTGTAGTGACCATAGAGGCAGTCACCGCCAATCAGTCTTTAAAAAATATATAATTTATTTTTCGTTGATCGTTTCGTAGGTAAATTAATATTTCGACAGTTTATTCGACCTTCACCTTGGGCAACGACAATTGTTAACTTCAAAAGCTTACCATGTAGTCAATTGCTTTTCCTGAAACCGAAAAAAGGAACACAATTAATAACATAATTTCTTTAAAATGGAAAAGTCGTAATTTAATCATTTATTTCACTTTTAATTTAATTTTAATTCATTTTAAATTATTTATTTCAATATAATTTACGGTCAATTATTTATTTTAATTTATTTTCAATTATTTACTTAGATTTTTATATGACTTAAATACATTAATTGATAAATTAATTAATTGATTCATGACTAACATAGTTTTAAAATAATGCAATAATAACAAAATATGGACATAATATTCTGAATTTTAAACGGATTTTATTTTATTTTTATAATAAATGAAACAGAATATTCACCTGAATTCTCGTGCCTCAGGTAAATAGGGTTCACGTTGAAAGTCCTGTGAAGAGCTGTGCTGTCTTTTACCCTGAAAACGATTTTTTTTTTTCAAAAAATTCTGTCAGGTATACATATTCAAGTTTTCTCAATATGCATAAAGATTTGGTAATTTTTGAAGTGAAACTTCTTAGGCGGCGATTCAATAATTGGACGAGTATTGACAGTGAAATACGAAGGACGTGTCACATTTAGGCACATTTCGTTACACAAGAGAGAAGAAAAATATAACTATCTCTGTCTCTCACACTAAATCTCTCTTATTCTTTTTTTTAAGTTTTATTACTATAACGTGTACGTACTGTACTGCATGCGCAATTGTTTTTTTTAATGTTCGTCATAGTTCGAATAAGGTTTTTAGGGAAAGAAAAAATAGATAAGCCCGCAAATTACAAAAAAAATCGGGAAAACTGAAAGTGCTGTATTCTATGGATTTTTTCTAAGAGCTCAAGACCACAGCACAACGACTGTCGGATCGGCTAATAATTATATAAATACATTCTTACCACATAGCAGTACAATCGAAGTTAACCATCAACCATTTGGAAGGGTTGAAAGCGAAGGAATCCGCCATCTCCACGCCATCCAGCCAGTGCCTGCGAAAATATAAAAAGTTCTACTCAAAACTAAGTAAACTTTAGTGTCGTGTCATGACCGATAGCCGCTTTTGCGTAATTGAGTAAGAAACATCCAAAAAACCCAAACACTGAACATACAAACATAAAAACCCGCCTGATTTCGGTCACGATTGCCAATCTCAAAGGAGATTAGACAGGTACGCAGGAGATATTATAGTGCACAAGTGTGTGCGTAAACACAGGTGCACTCTCTGTTCCTTTACTCTCATAGTCCGATGGGACGGTAATCCGACACGACCGGGGAGATCAGGCGCAGGGCCAACGGCTTTACGTGCTGTCCGAGGCACGGGGGTATTAAACCGCCAACTTCCAAACTCCGGGCTGTTAATAAGAAATTCCTAATGGAAAATCCCAATAACGCTGCTGGACCTGGGATTCGAACCGAGGACCCCACGTTCAGCAGTCGCGCTTGCAACCATGAGACCAATGGGGCAGTCGTGGCACATTGACAATTTTACAGTAGAAAATAAATGACCCCGTCATGCATAGTTAAGAAGGACACGATTGTTACCTGTACTCGGGGCATGTAAACGCGCTGCCAGCATAGGCAGCGTCCACATGGAGCCAAGCGCCATGCTTCTCGCAGACGGCTCCAATCTCACGGAGATTGTCGAAGGCTACCGAGCCCGTAGTACCCAGGGTTGCGCATACCTGGACAAAAGGTTGAAGTAAATACGACATTCATCACCATCATCATAATCACCCTATGAGGTTCCCACTGCTGGGACACGGGCCTCCTCTCTGTGAGAGGGAGTGGGCGGTAATCCACGACGCGGACCCAGTGCGGGTTGGTGGATGTCACATGTTTTCAAATTTTTTGGTGCTAGAACATGTTGGTTTCCTCACGATGTTTTCCTTTACCGTTTTGACAGCAGTGGTGATGAAATACTTTACATAAAGTAAAGCGACGATCATCCTATATCGTCATAATGGCAAAGACGCTGGAACAGCTAGACCGAATGCTGCACGGCCTTAATGGAGCCTCTCGGCGGGTTGGCTTCGGCATGAATTTGGACAAGACGAAAGTCATGTACAATTCATATTCATATTCATATTCATATTCATTTATTGCGAACCATAATGTGTATAAAAGGTGTTACATGAGGCTTAGAGCTAAGGTACAGTTATGGACCCTGTTAGGGCACAGCAACATACAATAAAAAATAAACATAAAAATTAAAAATACAGAATTAAAATTAAAAAATAAATTAAATTAAGAAATTAGCGATAACAATAATAATCATAAAATAACATGTCAGGTCGGTAGTGAGTTATAATTGTAGGTGTTGTGTACAGGGAAGAATTTAAATGTCAAAATTTATTTATCGTCCAAGAATTCCTTTAGAGTGTAATACGATTTTAATATAAGGTATTCTTGGAGACTGTGTTTAAATCTATTTTCATACTCAATATCCTTAATAGAATTTGGAACCTTATTATATATTTTAGCAATTCGCACGTCGCACGTCCAATTCGCACGTCTTGCCGAATCCAATCCACATCTAAGGGTCGCTTCTTGAAGTTGTGAAGGATTATGTCTACCTGGGGTAAATAATCCAGCTTGGTAGACACAACTTTGAGAAAGAAGCCGATAGAAGGATTCAGTTGGGTTGGGCAGCATTTGGAAAACTCCGTCAAGTCCTCTCGTCGCCTATCCCACAGTGTTTGAAGACTAAGGTCTTCAACCAGTGCGTCCTCCCGTCATAACATATGACGCCGAAACGTGGACACTGACGGGCGGGCTGGTCCACAAATTCAAGGTCGTTCAGCGCACTATAGAGCGAGCTATGCTCGGAGTCTCTTTGAAGAATAAAATCAGGAATTAAATTATCGGAAAAGAACCGGAGTTACCGACATAGCGCGCAGAGTAAGCAAACTGAAGTGGCATTGGGCTGGCTATGTCTGTCGAAGGATCGATCGCCGGTGGAGCAAACGAGTCTTGAAGTGGAGACCCCGTATCGGCAAGCGTAGTGTGGGGTGCCCCCCAGCTAGATGGACGGACGACCTAAAGAAGATTGCTGGGACGGACTGGATGTGGAGGGCGGAGGTGTCCTGGGAGAGGCCTATGTCCAGCAGTGGACTGCGATAGGCTGAGTAGATTGAAAGCGACGATGCACGAGAGAAGTGAATGTTACGCTATTCAAAGCTTAATGCCAATCCTTCTACTCAAGCGGCCTATGGGTGAGATATATGCGCAACAAGCCTACAGAGCCCTGCGTACTCAGTACAATAATATGTTCAGGATGTTGTTGGGTCTGCCGTGGCGGTGCAGCGCGTCTGGGATGCTTGCCGATGCGCGCACTGATGATTTCCAGGCCATCATGCGCAAAAAAGCAGCTTCCCTGCTGGCCCGTATACGGGGTAGCAACAACGGCATTGTTAACGAAATAGCTTTACGTTTTGAGTGTCCCTTTCAAAATCAGTGGGTCATGTCTTGTGTGAGTGTGACGCTTCGTGGTGTGACGAGTCATGGCATTTTTTTTTAAATGAAATTTGTACTAGGAAGGCTTTTATGGGTCTATGCCACCCAAAATAAAGTTATTATTATTAAAGCGCCTATCAGAGTTCGAACCTACGACCTTTAACTCGTAAGTTGACTGACAATTAGCACTTCTATAAAGTCAAAATTACATAATACAGGCCCCTAAATCGCGCGGCCTTCACCATAGGGATTCCTTTATTATAGGGTACCTAACTCCTTTACCTACACACAAACACAACTACACCGTAATACCGGTGACAAGGTAACGCATATACAATCATAATGCACTTAGGAAGCAATTCGGATGGAAGCAGGTGGAGACGGTGGGTGTTATTAAAATTTAATCGAAACTGAAGAAGAGCATGGGAGTCTTCATAATTAGTTATTGAAGATGCAGGGAGGGGCTGGAAGCGACAGTCTGTCTTAGGCGAAACACACACTGCCGCGCGCTACGCGCGCTGCGGGGTGCGTGGATCGGAGCCACAACACTGTGAATACGTTTCCTGTGTGTTGCACTACGCGTGTTTTCTATACAAACACAGATACTTGCAAAGGACGTAAGAACATGCACTCCCGCGCTGCGCTGCGTGATGCGGTGCAGTGTGTGAATCGCCTTATAATCTGACTGCAAGGTGGCAAAGTCAAGGTTATGTCAATTTGCCTGCAGCGTTTTTCCCGTCCGATTATAATTTAAGTGTCTTCAAGGCTAGAGTGAATAGGCTCATAATAAATTTATGCGTTTTACCATCAACGATTGCATCACTGCTTTCCATCAGGCGGGGTCGCAGTCAAGCACTAGTTTATATAATTAAAAAAAAAATGTGTAATCTTTATGATTTTATTAATAATTTTAAAACTTTATGATTTTATTAATCGTTTTAAAACTTTATGATTTTATTAATCATTTTAAAACTTTATAATTTTATTAATCATTTTGTAACTTTATGATTTTATTGATAATTTAAAAAAATGTGTTTTTTGTTATGCGACATTACTTTAATTGATTGATTATAAAAATAATCAATGAGTCCTAATCTCCATGAGAAATAAAGACTTCATGGATATTATATAATATGTTGTTTGTATTTCAATTTTAAACAAATGGTTATGGACTTTTTGTCCACAAATCCCCATCAGCATATCCCAGAGCGTCAAAAAGCACACCGTTGAATTTCCAACTCTCGGCTCTAAGCAGTGCGTTGTTAATCCATTGCTGATTGAAAAAATCGCCGCGGAAAAAATGCGCCCGTGAGCAATAGGACCTCACATCACATCAATATGACAACTCGCTTTGGGTGTGACTAAGTCTGTGCGCTGTCAAAATAATCGTTGCCGCCATCTCGACGTTTATATCAAGTGTCAAGAGAGTGTGCTGTGTTCCATTTTTTCCAAAATAAATATTCGCCATCATTATATCGAATGTGATTACACGTGCTTGCAGAGATATAGTCTTGAAGTTCAAACACGCTCGCAGACTTAGCTTGCGCGCACTGTAATCAATATTTTATGTCAAGTGCAAACTGATTTAACTTCAAAGAAACATTTCCATTTCCACAATAGAATATCGCTTTCAGCCAATATTTACACAAGGGAAATTACAATAAAAGATTCTACAATGTTATTGAAATTAATACTCGACAAGATTATTAAGAAGGTTTTAAAACAAACTCAAGACACTGCAAATTGTCGTACTCTCAACTGGGCTGTGGTACATGTTATAAGTTTTTAAGCAAATAAATATTATTCTATTCTATAAGATGTCTGTCTTCAAGATTTGATATTTATAAGTGATTGAAGATTGAATATATAGGTAGACACGAACGAACTGGCTTCATCTTTGTGACTGACCGACCCTTTGACAATTCAAAAGTGCCTATAATTGGTTTAGTTTGAGTTTGACAGGAAATGGTTTTGAGTTTGACAGGAAATTGGTTTAGTTTGAGTTTGACAGGAAATGATGAATGATTTTTATAACAAGCTCGCCAATTATAGTACAGTCACTAAAAAATCAAATTAAAAAACTGGTAAAATTCTGAATTTTGTTCCTGAATTCAAAAACCAAACAAGAACATCATCATCTGCCTGGCCTTTCCCTAACTATGTTGGGGTTGACTTCCAGTCTAACCGGATGCGGCTGAATACCAGTATTTTACCAAAAACCAAACAAGAGCAAATACAATTTGAGCAAAAATATTCACAACCATATTTTATAATCTCCTAACTATCTAACCTTTGGTACCTATTAGTTTTTATTATTCCAATATTAATAAAATATACTTACTGATTAACACTAGTTAAGTAAAAGCAGTTACATATTTTTATTTCAGATAATAGTTCCATATTAAATAAGTTAACGGTCTCAAAATAATAGTGATAAAGTGTGTGAAACGAGGGAAAAGAATCATAATCATCACGATCAACCTATAGCAGTCCACTGCCGGACATCGGCCTCTCCTATTGCACGCCATTCAACTCAATTTTCGGCAACTCTCATGCAGTTGCTACCAGCCATCCAAAGGAAAAAGAATGATACCAAAAAATTCACCCGCATCGTTGTCAACGGGAAAAGTGCCCAAAAATCTGGCAGCTTTGCCACGTTGCAAGGCAATGCTAATTGATCACTAACACAATAAGTGTATTCCATGGCAAAGTTTCATTAACTAAATGGATTATTTCTTGTTTAGACCTATTTCTGGTTTCCTTAGCAATGTTTAACATTACTAAACCTTTACATTCAAACTAAACACTTCCACAAAAGAAAACTTAAACAACTACACAGACAACAATAACACAACAACTACAACAGAACACACACAACGACAATAACGACGACGACAACTAGTAGATCTGTAGCGGTATCTACACCGCCACATGCGAACAATACGTCATACTGACGTCACGAAAATCGTGCATCTCGCAAGCAGAGTTCACCGCGCAATTAGCATACATACAACTTCCCGACATCAACCATTGGGCAATTGCCCGCCAGACACAACACCCGTCTGGTCGGAGGATCCTCCCTTTTCTATGGAGTATGAGTGAACTTTACACCCTGTTCCCCATACCTCTATAGAACTGTTTAGTAAAATGTGGATAACGTTGTGAGTATTTGTTATATCTATTATTAAGTTCTAACCTATGTTCACTTATTACTACACTACTGTTTGTTGTCCCTAAATAAATAAATAAACATAACAGAATTTGTCCTTCGCCAAAACGCTATCGCTCATAACTTAAACCACACTTTAAAGTTCTAAGCCGCTTCCGCACAATCTGTGGGACGTCACAAATTGGTCCCACCGCGGCCGATGAGACTTAAAAATGGTCCCAACTAATCTTCAAATAATGAATGTTTTCATTTAAAAGGATTCTGCAATATTTCTTACGTCTCCAAGGAGTTGGGTTGATTATTATGTAAATTAGAGAAAAGATGAATAAATATTGATATTAATAATCCTGAAGGACATAGTTTTATTACTTTGTGATTGGTCCCAAGATTCTTGTTGTCGTCTTGATAATTGCTACTATTGAAGATTTATCTTCCAAAGATTGCTAATCTATTGAAATGATTTTAATTTTTACATAATCAGCCTATAATCTTCCCACTATTGGGACACATACCTCCCTGAGAGGGAGTGGGCTGTAATGTGCAACGCGCCAAATGCGGGTTGGTAGATGTCACATGTCTTCGAATTTTTTATTCTGGTTTCCTTCACTGTTGGAGAGCAATTGGTTGAACGAAAAATTTCAACGCCTGCGGGTCCAGAACCATGTACTGAATCCATGGTAACAGGTTGTGCATCATTGTCCCTGCCACCCTGTATTGTGGTGTGTTACGACTTCCACGCGAAGGAAGTCGCGGAGCGGCAGAATTTATTAGTAAGGGCACTAGACGTCTGACATTTTTGCTGAACTGTGCCTTTTTGGCGCAGCCGTGAGGCACACTTTCCTGCTAAGTTCTTACATCGGACTTTACACTTTTTATTTTGTCTTTATTTTATTGTTTTTATCTGATGTATGTATCTGGTGTATTGTGTGTCTTTTATTATGTGCTAAACAAAAGTGTTTTCTTTCTTTATTACAGGCTTTTATTTAGTTTCATTTCAATATAAAGGTTCTGACCCAGCCTAGGACAGCCCTAATTTCATCTTTCGTTGACAATTTAGTAACTAATATTTGTGAAAGCTAATCGTCTAGGAAAGTTTGGGCTTGTGTTGATCTTTTGTATTTCTATCCTAAGTTGTTGCCTGATATCTGTTAGTCAAACAGTCACGGAATTGTTTTACATAATTATTATATGTAAAAGTAGCTGACCTGGCGAACTACGTACTGTGAAAGGCTAGGCCATTCGCTGAGCCATTCAAGGTACCGGGAGGAATCAAACAACGATACGATTCCTTCAAGTTTAAATTGGCAGAACGACTTTACATAATCCCGACTAAACTAGCAGACTTTTCCTAAACACAAATCTCCTAATAAAATATTTGACACCCAGTTCTAAGCTAGCTTGAATGTTCGAATGGAACCAGCGCTAAATTATAGCCAGCCAGTACTAAATACTTTGGTGGAAAACCTTTACAGTACCGCCTCAGAATCAATAAACAAAAAAGTCATTCCATTTAAAATGTATGACAAAATTATCTTCTTCGTTATTATTTTTTCGAGAATTTTTACCATGTTTTAATAGTTATTCTGCTATTCAGAGCGGAGACAAATCCAACAAATCAAAGATCATGAAAATCACGGCTGGACTGATTTTCATGATATTTGATTTGTTTTCTTGGTGTAAACCCTACTTTGTTTTATTTGTATAGAAAATTAATAGTCGTAATATTTAGCTTTTCTTAAGAGTGTCGATGGCAACCTAACCATTTAAATTGTTGCGCCACTTCTTTCCAGAGAAAGCACTAGGAAGTGGTGAAGGACGGGCGTGGGGGACTGTCTTATGTAATTTTGACGTTCGAAAAGTGCTGATTTTCAGCCAAATTTGAATAAATGACTTTTGTTTTTGTAAGGATAGCAAGATAGAAGATACAGGTACCGTTTATAATAATCTGTAAAGATATACATAGATGTAAAGCTAGTAATATCTAGGAGACTTACCCAAAAGGGGACCAGTCCCTTCTCCTTGTCGCTGGCGATGGCTCTCTCCAGTTGATCACCTCGCATGCTCTGTTGCTCATCAGATTCAATATACCGCATACGGACGAGACCTAAACAATAAAATATACTTTTATTCATTCATATTATAACTTCTCTTCTGGTGGTATATTTTTTTTAAGAAAAGCCCTGTAACTTCTGCACGGGTAACAAGAACACCGTACCGTACTAATTCCAAGACAGAAACAATGTAATGATATCGTATGATGTCGAAAATGAAGAAAAGAAACGTCACGTTAATTCCATAATAGAAATCAACCTAATAACTTCCCACTGCTGGGACTCAGGCCTCGTCTCTATGAGAGAGAGTGGGCTATAATCCACCACGCGCCCAGTGCGGGTTGGCGGATGTCACATGTCTTCGTATGTTTGGTTCTAGGACATGCCGGATTCCTCACGATGTTTTTCTTCAACGTGGTGATGAAATAATTTACAGGAAGTAAAGTGCGTTGGTAAGTCGCGGCCGTTACCAATGTATCATCACTGTTCGTATATCACTTACCAATAAGACCAGCCTTTTCCACCGAGGAGTGCGCCTGGTCAGAACAGTAGCAGATGAGGTGCCCCAGCAGCTCGGCTGACTGCACCTCAGGGTTTAACTTCGACAGCTCCATCAGGGCTCTAGTGCGAGCTGCTAGTAAGCTGACGAGAGTAGCTTCACTTGCTGTTGTCTGTGTGAACGAAGAAGAAATAATGAAGGTGTTCTTGGTAGTGCAAAAATCTCCAAGATCACGTTGTCCTAACCGTGTTGTTTAAAGATGAAATAGCACTTTATTGAAAGGCAACTAAGTACCAAAAGAAAGTGAACAACCACGTCTCTTATGTTTGTAAAGTTTCAATCATGAATATTTGCAAGAATATCTTAATAATCTGCCAATTATAATTTAATCACTAATTTGTTTTACAGTTCACTATCTGCACATGATCCTGGACGTCGTTGGCTACCGGTTATATACAGGGTGGCCGGAACATTGACGTCCAAAAATAAAATTTAGGTCCCTCGTATCGTGTTTAACCTAAATTTTTTGTTTAAAGTTAAAATGCTAAGCCATAATTGACCGAACGTATTTTTTTCACTTTAGACCAACTTTTTAACTAATGTAACTCGAAAACTATGAAAAGTCGCGGAACATACATGGGGGTGATTCGGATACCCCACGATACGAGGGACCTAAATTTTATTATTGGACGTCAATGTTCCGGCCAACCTGTATAGTGGTACCTAGGAGGTTTATGATTTACAGTGGATATCTTCGGGCTAATGAAAGTAAAACTGGCCAACAGCTTCCAAAATAGTTCCTAGTCTATTTAAACTGGATCAAAAAATAAAAATTATATGTTTGGGGGTTTAAATGGTTTCAGCTTACCTGTATAACACCACCTCCCGGGCTATCATTCTTCTCGTTGAGGAAGCAATCTGGCAGGCCCAGCAGCTTTCCCAGCCAGTTCATAGCTATGGTCTCCAGCTCTGTACCAGCGGGAGATGAAGCCTAAACAAGGAAATGTTTTAGGCAAAATCGTCATGTGACCGAAAAGTGCTTGTAGTTTGGCAAATATGGCCGACAGTCAACCTGGTGGAAAATGATTGCCTACGCCACTTACGACTAAAACAATTGTCGATGAGTTGTAGACCAATAAAAATCTCTCACTTTCATAAAAAAAAACAATCTCTTACGAGTTTTTTTTTTTTCTTTAATGTCCCAATTCTGGGCAAAAACCTCCCTACTCTCTTTCCACCTCTCTCTGTCCAGCGGGGCAATTGCGTAACAGATTATTAATCGGAATTGGTTTCATTTTGACAGTTCAACAACATTCATTCGACGACATTCAGACGACACGGTTAGCGCAGTGGCTGAGCGATCGACTGCTGCGCTGCGTGTCCCGGATTCGATTCCCGCACGGAACAAATATTTGTATTGCCTACCGGTAGTTGTTCCGGGTCTGGCTGTTTGTTATGTGAGTTTAAATGTTTGTAAACGCACCCACGATACAGGAGTAATACCTAGTAAAGGGGCAACGTTCTAATAAAAAATAAAAAATAAGTTCATTGCGTTATTTACGTGTTGAGCAGACAAATTTTTCGAACATATGAAGCAATGTCATAGCGGCCATAGTCCTGCGTATGCGCAATATTTGCTGCGCTGTCAGTACTACCAACTTTCCGACAACGAAGTAGGCGCGGGCGTTCCAGCGACGAATACAGTGCGACAAGGTGCATTGCTGGTGAATGCGACTGGTGGCGCCACCCCAACCGCTGAATTATCTGAACTAAAGATGGCAGTGCAGCGCTCTCCTTCTAACTCGACATCCAAATTAAATCCTCAAAATCCTCCAATTCACTATAATTCGGACTCAGCTCTCGATATTTCCAATAAAACAGATTCTGAAGATAATTATCATAATAACATAACGAAGCGGTTCAAACGCACATTTGGAGATTACACAGAACAGTCTGAATCCTCCATCTCCGAACTTAAATCTATGTTCGTTGAGTTCAAAGCCCAACAAGACCACAAGTTTGATCTACTGAGCGGCACCTTGAACACTATTGCCACTCAAAACCAAGAGATCAAAAACTCTATTGGAACCCTCACGTCCCATCATCAAGAACTCCTTGCAAAAATTGTTAGCCTAGAAAAGGAGAATTGCGAATACAAAACCCGAGTTACTGCCCTGGAAAATCAGATTGACTTCCTCGAAAAAAACACGCGCTGTACAACCATCGAAATTCGTAACGTACCTAAGCAGGAAACTGAAAACAAAAATGTCTTCTCCAATTTAGTTCAAAACCTCGGCTCAGCACTGGGACTTGAGACACCAATCGAAGGGTCAGAGATAAGAGATATCTACCGCTCAAAGTCTGAAGCCATAGTGGTAGAATTTACTACAACAATGCGGAAGGAGTCTGTAATTTCTAAGTACATCTCGTTTAATAAATCTAAACGTGAACTTGAGGAACCACGTCTAAACTCGCAACACATCAACGTTCCGGGCGATCTACGTACACTATATATTTCAGAGTACTTATCAAGCAAATCAAGAAGGTTGTTTTATGTTGCGCGCCTAAATGTCAAGGATGGAAAGCTTGTTGCTGCCTGGACATCCTACGGGAAGGTCTTCATTAAGAAAGAAGAAGGGTCATCGCCAGTGCGTATTAATGATGAGTCAGAGTTAAACAAACTCATTTTGTGACTGGTAAATGTACTTATTATAAATAGCCTTGCTTTGTCTTTATCTATAATTTTGGATTTTGTTGTTCGTTAAATTTACTTACACTTTTTTGTTACTTTATCTTAAACCTAATCGCAGTCTCACACAAAGTACACAACCTTCTGTCACACGCTATCAACATACACCTAATACACACGCATTCTACACAACGCACAATTTTAATCAAGATTTAGTTACTCAAGCTGTAATCATCAATGGTAACTTTCTGTTTAAACGTCATTCGATTGAACTTATCATTTCACATCATAACATTATAGTGACAATAGCCACCGACATACCAGACCTGAGTGACAACCAACTTCATAGCAAACTTAACAGGTCACGTTATAAAACTGACCTGTACTTTTCAATGACAATAGTTTTCACCTGATGCAAAATATTGAAGTTATTCACTCGGATCTGGACTCCTTGTCGGTGGCTCAAGTTATTAGATGTGATATAGATGATATAAAAACCCACGTAAATTATAGTAGTCGCCATCTCAACATTCTCTCTCAAAATATACGTAGTATTTCATGCAATATGCCAAACTTCATTACACTTCTGCATAGGTCTAATATAGCATGGGACGTGTTGGTTCTTTCGGAATGCTGGCTACGGTCAGCCAAGGATATACCCATCCTTGAGAATTATAGCTACGCATCAACCACCTTGCATAAGACACAAAATGAAGGAGTCGTTATTTTTTACAAAAAACAACTCAAAGTGTCAGTTGAAGAACCTCCAATTAGTGACGCAAACTGTCTATTACTCAAATTTAATTCAGATACATGTATTCTTGGAATCTACCGCCCTCCCGGCCAACTTAATACTAGCAATTTTACTAACACCCTCGATGTACTCTTCACTTCATTAAGCAACTACAAAAACATAATACTTTGCGGTGACATAAACATAGATATAGTGATTAACAGCCCAGATAAACGCTCTCACGAATACCTCAATGTCCTGGCTAGTCACGGCATGCTGCCAGGTCATGTACTACCAACCCATGGTAAAACGTGTCTGGATCACATCATGGTTAAGACTAGATTAAAGGCTACCTGCCTTGTGGTCGAATCATCAATTACGGATCACGAGAGTGTGGCCATTAGCCTTGACCTTGCTCACAAGCCTCAGCTAGAGTATTCAAATAAAATTAGTCACCGTATTGATTATGATAACCTAGACTTAGCTCTCCGTAATACTGACTTTCAAATTATCCTAAATTGCAGCGATGTAAATAAAGCAACTGATTTGCTAGTAAGTTGTCTGTCAAAGGCTATAAAAGATAACTCCAAAGTAGTAGAAATACCTAGAAGGAAACTAGTCAGTAAGCCGTGGATTACAAAAGGGCTGTTAAAATGCATGCGCAACAGGGATAATCTTTATAAAAAGTCGAAAAGGGACCCAAATAATGAAATACTTCTCACAACATACAAGCGTTATAGAAACTTTTGCTGTTCACTTCTGAAGAAAGCTAAAAGAAACTATGAAAAACAAGAGATTGAGAACGCAGGTGGCAACAAAAAGAAGCTATGGGATGTTATAAAACAGATTAGCGGCTCCAAAAGGGTAACAGATCACTCCTCCTTTCTTATCTCTAGCGTCAACCCGGAAGGGAGTATCAGCGAGGTCAATAGTTTCTTTGCAAACGTTGGACGCAACTTAGCTGAGCAGATCACTTCTCAATCATTCCCCCCCAGAAATGAAGCTGATAGTCTCGCGGAAACCGCTCCTCTTCATTCCTTGGTCATGCTCCCTACGGACGTATTTGAAATCCAGCAACTCGTTCAAGGATTAAGGGATGATTGTGCTGTTGGATTTGACCAGATTCCGGGCCGGTTACTGAAAAGATATGCTTACTTTCTGTCCCCCTCTATTACCCACATCTGCAACCTCGCCATATCTACAGGAACATTTCCGCAGGCGTTTAAATCGGCAATTATAAAACCCATACACAAGGGTGGTGACAGGAACTGTGTCAACCACTTCAGACCTATCTCTATTCTTCCAACGCTCTCAAAAGTTCTGGAGCGCCTAATGAACGACCGGCTAATTAAGTTCCTCGAGGTAAACAACCTCCTTTCATCTTCCCAGTTTGGGTTCCGGCGCGGTAAATCTACCAATGACGCGGTACATGAATTGGTTAGCTCGGTCATAACGAACTTGGATAAGAAGAGAAATTGCCTGACGGTGTTTCTGGACTTGGCAAAAGCCTTCGACACGGTTTCTGTTCCACACTTATTGCACAAAATGGAAAACATGGGAGTACGAGGACTTCCTTTAAAATTATTTCAGGACTACCTTTTTAACCGGAAGCAGCGAGTTAGAATTGATGGTATGGTGAGTAGCGAAGAGCCAGTCATCTTTGGAGTGCCTCAGGGCAGTATACTCGGACCGACCCTCTTCTTGATCTACATTAACGACCTGTGCCAGCTTCACCTTAGTAATGGTAAAATTTTTACATTTGCCGATGACACTGCTCTCTTCTTTAGTGGTGACAGCTGGGAAGGGGTCTTTGGTGTGGCTCAGGAGGGGCTTAACCGGGTTGTTACTTGGTTACGGAAAAATGTGCTGACTCTCAATGTCACGAAAACCAAATACGTGGCATTTGCACACCGATCGAACGTCCTACCTCCACGTTCACTGTCAATAACGGCTCACACGTGCGGGTCAACCTACCAGCCTTGCGTATGTCCTACTCTTCAAAGGACAGATAATATTAAATACCTTGGAGTGACATTGGACCAATTCCTCAGCTTCAAACCGCATATAGACGTTCTGGTAACGAGATTGCGCAAACTCATTTATATATTTAAGAGTCTAAAACATGTAGCCGACCTACGTACCATCAAGATGGTCTACTGTGCCTTGTGTCAGTCACTTATTGAATACTGCATCATCTCCTGGGGAGGTGCTGCTAAAACGCACTTGATAGAGGCGGAGAGAGCTCAACGTGCCATACTTAAGGTTGCTGCGGGTCTTCCCTTCCGATTTCCTACAGTCGACTTATACAAAAAGTGGGATGTACTGTCTATAAGACAAACTTTCGTTCTGCATACAATCCTTAAAAAGCACTCGCAGCTTGTTTATGACTCGGATCTAATGAAAGATAAACGACGAAAGGGTACTGTATGCGGTACGGCATTTTTCCGTTTACGTCGGTCCCACAAGTTTTACTGTTACCTAGGGGATTATCTGTATAATTTTATTAACAAGGGTCAAAATATTTATTCACTACATAAACACAGTTGTAAGCAAAAAGTAACTGACCTCTTGAAAAGTCTTTCCTATAATGACACAGAGAAATTGCTCCACTCGACTGAATGATACTTGTATTAAAATTACTTACAAATTCACCACCATTCTCATACACCCGCCTCCATTCACCTACACATTAACCACCATTCACCTACACATTTATCACCATTCACCTACACATTCATCACCATTCACCTACACACTCACCACCCTTCACCTACACATTCACCACACACCCTCCGACTGCTTTTGTTGTTATTGTTTAGTGGAATTACATCTTATGCCTCCTTAATTGTATGATGCCACTATGTGGGGCCTGGTGACCTGTAATACAGGTTTTTTTCTAAAACCTACTTCAGGCACCAGCTCTCACAATGTGAATTTATATAGTCTAAAAACTGTAAAGTGCCACGAAAACATTGTGAGAGAAATAAATAAATGAAATGAAATGAAATGAAATGGATTAAAAATTACGTAATTAGTGTGCTGAGCTGCCAAGGACCAATCTTTATGAAAGGAGTCCAGCTCATCCCGCCATCTCCGTCGGGGCCTGCCGCTATGTCATTTGCCACTAAGCGGGACCCACTGGGTCGCATGTTTGGCCCATTGATCGTCTGACATGCGGCAGATGTGTCCAGCTCAATTCCATTTAAGCGTGGCAGCTTTCCGAGTGACATCAGTTATTTTAGTGATGATCTTAACCCGATCCACAAGTTTAATACACAGAATACTCCGTTCCATAGCTCATGTCGTCCTTTAACCAAGACTTTGTGCTTGAAATATGTAGGTGTGTGTAAATACCACTTTAGCATCTACATCCTGCTAAATGTATACCTCTTGCTCACATCATCTGCCAAGCTTTTTCTAAACTATATTGGGATCGGTTTCCAGTCAAACCGGATGCAGCTGGGTACCAGTATTTTACATGGAGCGACTGCCTATCTGACCTCCACAACCCAGTTACTGGGTAATACGAAACCCCTTGGTAAGACTGGTTGTCAGACTTTCGGGTCTGACAACCTTTAACGATTGTCAAAGATCCAAGAATGACAGCCGGGACCAACGGCTTAACGTGCTTTCCGAGGCGGGGTCTTGGTATGTAAAGATGGTCACCCATCCACGGACCAACCGCGGCAAATGTAGCTTAACCTGATCGATCGACCCGTACGGCTGTTATTACTTAGCCACAAGTGATACCTCTTGTTCACAAACAAGTCAAAACACTTTACGTCTTATTTTATTTCTTTAAACAATAGTGGTTATTAAAAGCTTACCCAAGTAAAACAGAGTACATTGAGAGCGCTGGACAGCATCTCTCCCATGATGGAGGGGTATGACGTCAGAGCTGGGAAGTACGCGTGCATGTGAGGGCTCTGCCAGTGTACCAGCTGCAGAAGAAGTATTTGTTAAGACACAAGAATACACACAGACATGAGAAAGAGGGCAGCCATTTTTCTTATGTGATTCTTCATTGAATGACAATTGAGTGATTGTCAGGATGACTCCTGAATTATGTCGCTTAACATTTATCTAGGTCCTATTTAACCATTTAAGTACACATATATATAAACAGACAAGAAAAAACAGAACAGAAAAAATTGGTACAGAGGTGATGCTTATTTCATAACAAATCTCTTCCAGCATACCTGCGATAGGACAATAGATACAGAGATGTAGACAGCGTGTGAAAGAGTAGAGGAGACAAAAACATAATACATAAAAACAAAAACAATTCATATATAAAACTAAACAAAAATTATGAGAATATACTAACATATGTACATACAAATAAACATACATGCATACTTCTAAAATAAATATCACTATATATATCCTAGATTCTAGGAGAAAGAAATAACTTTTCAGGCTACATGATCTCACTATCAGCCTCTGACTTCATTAAGTTGCCAATTCCATCACCATCGCAACTCGAATCTCAAATCGTTTATTGCAATCCATAATGTACAATTACAGGTGGTAAATAAAAGAAAAATAATAGAAACAATTATGGACCCTGTCGGGCACAGCACATTTTTAAATAAGTAGAGAGAGGAAGAGCGCTTTATTAAACCCCTTATTTACTCCTGTGCTATCTTCCTCTACTTCTGATTTTTTATCGTTTAAAAATCTCTCTGACTTAATCATTTATTTCGGTACATAGTTTTTAGGGTTCCGTACCCAAAGGGTGCCAACGTGACCCTATTACTAAGCCTCCGTCTGTCTGTCTGTCAGCATGCTGTATATCTCATGAACCGTAATAGGTAGACAGTTGAAATTTTCACGCAGTTTTTTTTTTCTTTCAGCTGCAAATAGTCACACGCACAGTATCACACTGAATTACCAATATTCTTTTATTACTAAGGGCTAATTATTCAATCGACAGATAATTTTTATTCGTGGAATAAAATTGACGTCTGACAGTTTTTGTATGGAAGAATTGTCAAAAATTCAAAATTATTCCGATAAAATTATCTGGCGTTGGAAAAATCAGCCTTTATTCGATATTATGACAATGACAACATTGTTCGGCTTATCAAAACATATTAACATAACAGGGGACTGCGACAGGCTTAGACGAAAAAAACTGTTAAAAATTCTTCAAGGACCGGACTGGTTTTTTAACAAATTAAAAAGACAAGGACAACTTTTGAACTTAAATTTGAGCTCCTTAAGTTTTGAGTTGAGCTGCACGATTTCTGACAAATGCGTGCATTGACTGGACAGGTCCACTCAATCTGTGTGGTAATTTCCTTAAAAAACCATTTCAGACATTGGTCTTCACATGATCTGACCAAGATTATGTCTGGACTTTAAAAGAGACTGTGACCTCTGAGTTTGTTTCGGCCTTTGGTCTCAGAGTAAACGCCGACCTCATCTAGTTTTTAAAATACGATTGACGTGTAAAAGTGTTTGTACAAGCCTATTTATAGAAAATAAATCATTTATCATTTATAACTTATTGAAAGGACTTACCCCCGGCATAATATGCTCATCGACATCCTTAAAGATGTCGTCCCACTGCTCAGGCATCTGCGGCGCTTCCTTGGGCAGCAGCTTGTGCAAATACCCTGGCTGCACGCTCGGGTACACGCGACGGTCACGAATGTTCTCCAGGTAATCGGCTATGTAGTCCACCATCTCCTTGGCTGAGTAGGAGACAAATAAGAACAAGTTCAGTAATGTTGCATTGAAAAACGTTACCATCTCTAAGGGATGTCACAATCAATCTGCCTAGCCTATTCCCAGCTATGTTTGGGTTGACTTCCAGTCTAACCTCATGCAGCTGAATACGAGTGTTTTACATGGGGTGACTGCCTGACCTCCACAACCCAGTTACTGGGTAATACGAAACTCCATGGTGAGACTGGTTGTCAGACTTTGGGGCTTCTGACGACACGTAACGACTGCCAAAGATCCACCAATGACAGCCGGGACCAAACACTTGACGTGCTTTCCAAGACACGGAGGGGTCTGGATATGTAAAGATGGTCACCCATCCACAGACCAACCGCGGCAAGCGTAGCTTATCCTGATCGATCGACCTGTGCGGCTGTTATTATTTAGCCATGGGCCCCATAACGTCATAAGATATATAAAGTTTAATTTACTGTCGCACAGTCGTCTCTACCTTGTAAAAGTACTACTTGTTTAAGTCTCTAGTTGAACGAGTTAGGTATCGTAACTTATACTCATAAACAATATACATTTTTAGGATGTTGTTGAAACTGCCCCGTTTCTGTAGCGCATCGGAGATGTTTGCTCAGAACCGAACTGACGGCTTCCATGCAGTAATTCGTAAAAAAAGTCGCATCACTGATGCGTAGAAAGCGGGACAGTGACAATAGCATCCTGAAAACAGTTGTGGAGAGTCCTTACTCCCCTATTCTGAGGCACTATGTGGGGAAAATAGTCAGGTAGCTCATTCTCACTTTAACGTTCTCTGCACATTCTGTCTCAGACACCTACTTTGCTCTTTGTTTCATTTTATCCTTGTTTGTTTACTACTAACATTAGTTATAAGATATTTTAAAATGGACTACATTTTTGCCTGAATCTGATAAATAAATTAAATTAAACTAATAAAAAATTTTGAAAAAAAAAAATCGTGCTTTTGGGAAGGACCAGCCAGCAGCTTTTATAATGTCTTCACGCTCACTTCACCTAAGCTTTCACGGTGCGGTTTTTACACAATAAGCAGTTAGTTAATTACCAAATGTTACTATTAAAAAATCACTTTTTTACTAAACATGAAAATGACAAAAGTTTTTAAGAACACAAAGCTTTGTAACAAAGAAACCAGGAAGATTTAAAAAAATAAATTCCTCAGAATCCTATCAGCGAGTACAAAGAAGCCTTTGATTGAAGGGCACCGGACAAACGGACACTTGTGTCCGTTCAAGACTCGCAAAGGACTTTAATTGTATACTTTTCTCGTAAACCAGACACATGGGATGGATTTTTTTGCCATCTCCATCTGGGAATCTGAGAAAAACTATGCATGGAGATTCATTTCCTATCTAGAATTCTGAGGAAAGCTAGAATTATTCCCATTTACTTTGAAACGTTGCTAATAACGTACCTAATTAAGTTATAATTAACGGTTGCTAAACCCTATTTTTATTATCTTTTCTTAACTATAATATTATATGTACTGTTAATGCTCAAATGTACGTGTGTGACGAGAATGTATACAGTATTAGAAACGAGTCGAGACGAGTACGAGTTGCCGAGTATATAAGTGACGCCAGTGGCAGAAAAGTTGAAAGGAAATCGTTTGGCTTGGTATGTGATGAGGTGGGAGGAAATTCAAGTTACTAAAAGGAGTATGAACATAAATTTGGATGGAGAAGAAGAGGAATGCTAAAGAAAAGATGGATGTATGAAAGAAAAAGGGAGTAAAAGATAGGGTGACAGTTGCCAGGGGAGAATGGAAGATGAAAATGTGTTGTGCCGACCACAAGTAACATGGGACAAGGACAGGCAGAAGATGAAACTATATGTAATAAATTAATAATAATAAAGTATTTATTTCACAAAAACAAAGCACTTTGCACTGTAAGTATACATTGTTTTAATAATATTTATATTAATATGCAATAGTAGACTCTATCTTTTAAACTAGGACTAGCCTGTATCTTAAAAGATGGGGTTCAGCCAAAATGGATTCTGTTAATATTCTTAACCAAAAACAGGTGATGGGTGGAGGTGTGAAACTTGTTTTAACTTTAAGCTCGTTTAAGCAGCACAATACTGAGGGTATACTATGAAGTGCAAAGTGCGAATGATCGGATCGGACCGACATATGGCCGAACCGAATATTATTGAAAAATGCGAAAAAAGATCGGATCGGCTCAGTTGGATCGGGACCATAGTCAATATTCGAAAAAGTGTAGGAGTGTAGGATCGGGGCCGACCGAACCAAATAGTAACTTCGTAGCAGGAAACGGCCAAACACTCGGCCGATACCACTTCGGAGTAGACCCCCAGAGCGTGTGGATACAATCGAATTCAAGTAATTGAAGTCATATTAGTGATCATGATAGTTTTCAAACCTATTGTTGCGACATTTTATTTACTTCATCATCTCATCATCTGCCTAGCCTTTTCCCAACTATGTTAGGGTCGGCTTCCAGTCTAACCGGATTCAGCTGAATACCAGTATTTTACATGGAGCGACTGCCTATCTGACCTCCACAACCCAGTTACTAGGTAATACGATACCCCTTGGTAAGACTGGTTGTCAGACTTTCGGACTTCTGACTACCCGTAACGACTGTCAAAGATCTACGAATGACAGCCGGGACCAACGGCTTAACGTGCTTTCCGAGGCACGGAGGGGTCTCGGTATGTATAGATGGTCACCCATCCATAGACCAACCGCGGTAAGCGTAGCTTAACCTCATCGATCGACCTGTGCGGCTGTTATTATTTAGCCACGGGCCCCTCTACATTTTATTTACTTATGGTAATAATTATTAATTGTAAGTTTCATTTATTTATCCCTCTCGCATAGAGGAGGCCTGTCCTAGCAGTGGGAACGTTAAAGGCTAACTATGCTTATGCTATCATTTATTTATTCAGGATGCCCAACAAACTACATACACAGTACATGTCATATGAATAAAGGGCAACATCACGTGTTAGCAGTGACCGACATACGAGTTCTAGGTCGTGGGTTCGAACCCAGCCAGGCGCTTTACTTTGTGTAAATTATTTCATCACCACTGCTCTCAAAACGGTGAAGGAAAACATTGTGAGGACACCGGCATGTCCTAGAACCAAAAATTCGAAGAGATGTGACATCTACCAAAGCGCGGGCGCGCGTGGTGGATTCACTCCCGCTCACAGAGAGGAGGCCTGTGTCCCAGCAGTGGGAACATTATAGGCTGATTATGAGATCACATGTTAAGTAGATATGTATACTCTTTCACTTATAGAATACCACAGCATGTACAAATGCCAAGATTTTTCTATTAACTCTTTAAGTTTCCTTATGAAATTACTTCTTATAAATTATAATCATTGTTTTTCCTTTGAAGTGTAAACACAAAGAATGTTTTAATATTTACCTTGACACTTGCAAATATTGACTTAATTTACAATTATCTAGCAGCAGAAGTCTGATAGGAACTAACTAAAACACAGCACAATGTATTCCTCCACCAATCCCCGACCCCCATTTGTTTCGAAACAAAAGACAATACCAACTGTTATCAATAAAGACACAACCATAAAAAGGATTTACACTAACCGGCGTAAACCAGTATAAAGCGGAATAGACCAGTATAAACTGGTTTACACCGGATCGAACGACTCAATAACAGGACATGCAAATCCGAAATGAGGGTAGGAATCAGTGATTTTATGTTATTCGTTTGATAGTATAAATTGTAATGTAGAAGCATGGAAGGGGTTTCATTCAATGAGTAGTGAATGGTTTTACGGGAACCTTTATTGAATTGTTTTGTAAAACTAATATTTACTGCTGCAGCTGCTCCGTGAAAGAAGGACAAACCAGCAAACACACTATCGCTTCAGAAGGATATTATTAAATTACTAGCTGCGCCCCGCGGTTTAACCCGCATAAGTTTCGATCCCGTGGGAATATCGGGATAACAAGTATCCTGTGTTAATCCTGGTTATAAAATATCTGTGCTCCAAATTTCATCCAAATCCGTTCAGTAGTTTTTGCGTGAAAGAGTAACAAACATCCATCCATCCATCCATACAAACTTTCGCGTTTATCAACGAAATTGCTGCTACTCACAAAAAGAGCAGTTTTCTTTGACCACTCGAGAAAAAAATCATTTTGAATTTTAGATCAAATGTTTTGATAAAAAGAAATCAATGTAGATTGTTACTCATAATCGAATTGTTGAAATGTGGGAGTACGGACATCAAGCTACCCGAAACTGTCAAATTTTCCCAATCAACCTTAAACCTAATACTTTACCGATAAAGTTGAAAATCTATTAAAGAAATTTGACAGATTGATGTGCGTCTTTACATACCTCTGACCAAGCCCTCAGGGAATACAAATATTTTTCTCATGATTGCAATTTTTTTTTTTTCTTATGTTGATTGTGGAATAATACTGACAAACATAATATTATAGATTGTATCTGCAGTGGTAATTTACCATGGAAATAACCATAAAAGAGAACATTCAACAATAATTTCAATAACATTACGAACTTAATATTCAGAAAACGTACAAAATAAATATAATGTAATTACATCAGTCGTTGTGTTCTATAATAATTATATCATGATACTTCATAATTGTGACATAATTGTAGGCTGAAATGCACTTGCCATTTGAAGGTTATACTAAATAGTGTCTTTGATTATTACATTGTTGCTACTGCTTTTTAGGGTTCCGTACCCAAAGGGTGCCAAAGAAACCCTATTACTAAGCCTCCGCTGTCCGCCCGTCTGTTTGTCGGGGTATAGATATCTCAGGAATCGTAATAGGTACACAGTTGAAATTTTCACAGTGTATATTTCTATTGCCACTATAACATCTTTTTTTTTCCCATATCATCTGCCTAGCTTTTTCCCAACTATGTTGGAGTTGCTTCCGGTCTAACCTGCCTACCTGACCTCCACAACCCAGTTACTGGGTAATACAATACCCCTTGGTAAGAGGTTTTTTTCCTATATCACGAACATGATTTTTTACATCACTTCTTCCATGAAAACTTGAGTTATTCTTTAGGATTCACGCACTTTTTTTCGTTCTTTCGAGCGCCAGAAAAATGTACTAATTCTATTTCAAAACCCGCTAATAATATCGCCCTTAATCAGTAAATTACCAAGACATTTTTAAAAAAAATCGAAGTAGTTGTAGCATAAATCCTCTGAAAGATGCAGCGTGTTCAGCAAATATTTTGGCATCAGATAAAGAATGCAACGTGGTATTTATTAAAAATAAAGTATTTCTCACCCTTCACGCGGAACTCCGTGTGCTCCATTTTGTCTACGGATTATGGATGTTTTTGGTGAATACCTGTAACAAAAAGGTGGATGGTAAATTAAGATGTAATTTTAACACACTCATCGTTTGGTCTTTATAGGATCAGCAGGAAAAATAGTCTTGGGACGCATATATGGCTAGATTATGATAGATTTATTTATTAATTTAGATGGTGACGTTTTTTTATCCATTTCACTCATTTATTTCAACTTCTCGATATACAATGGCGCCGATTCCCTTGTTCACAAACTAAACTAAATTTAAGTTCAGTGCATCTTTTTATTTCTATTTCATTAAGAAAAGGACAGAAGATAAATATCAGTTTAGTCCTGTCAAATTAGTCAGCGCCTGACGTAAATTGACGTATTTTTGTAGCCAATTTTTTAATCACGTCTAAACTTGTCTATGGAGTATCTTAATTTGACAGGAATAAACTAATATTTATCTTGTGTCCTTTTTATAATGAAATAGAAAGAAAAACACACAGATAGTTTTGATGTAAACATAGAGCATTTTTTCGTGGATCTATCCACTCGAGAAAGACAAGAATATCAAGAAATAGATATTCTTGCTCGTATTCTTACAAATACTAACTAAATTAGGTTAAATTTTTATCGTGTCACTCAGTAAGACCCGGTCGAAAATACGTCTGCGACTGTAATCATTTTATCCATATAGAATACCGTCTTCAAGATTTAATTGCCTATTAATCTAGAACAGTGGTAGCCCAGTAGAGCAGTGGTGGTCCCGTGGTAACGCCCGCGATATACGAGTTGTAGGACATGGGGTCGTACCTAGACATGGGGTCGTACCTAGACATGCGCTTTACTTTATGTAAATAATTTCATCACCACTGCTCTCAAAACGGTGAAGGAAAACCTCGTGAGGAAACCAGCATGTCCAAGAACCAAAAATTCGAAGACATGTGACATCTACCAACCCGCACTGGGCCCGTGTGGAGGATTACAGCCCACTCCCTCTCGAACAGAGGTCTGTGTCCCAGCAGTGGGAACATTAAAGGCTGATTATGTATGTATGTTGTTTATGAATCTAGATCTCCTGTAAGGGCTAATCTCCAATAGTTTTCAGGCGTATCTGCAAAACTACTGAACCGATTTGAACACAATTTACACCAATGAATAGAACGAAAAATCTATAACAGTTCTCTTCTTGTCTTCTTCTTCAAATCTTCCCAAACCCTCCTTCACGCAAGTTATTCACCATTTTCCCCTTGTCCTATATAAAACACGTGAACAAGTAATAAACCCATCGAATTCGGTTAGGTTACCGTAACCGCACCGTATAATACGGTAATCCGGCTCGCCAGACGTTTATGAAGCCTTAGTAAATGCGTCAATACTACCACGCGAATGTCCTATAGGTAGGCAGGGACAAATTGGAAGTTATTCACTACCTACTCATAACTGTGTAGCCTTTTCCCAACTGTGTTGAGGTCGGCTGCCAGCCTTTTTTGTGTTCCGGGGTAGAAAATTCGCTACGTCTTCACGGTCACCACTCTAGAACCTTTCGGCCCCATCGGCCATCTGTTCTGCGAGCAATGTGGCTGTCCTTTGCCAGTTAAGTTTAGCAATTCTTCGGGCTATGTCGTTTACCTGTTTTTTTTTCTGGATGGGAAATCATCTATGATTTCTCCCGCTGTGAGCGGAGCGGGCGGCCGTGTCAGACTTTTACTGACTAAAACCCACCCGTGTTCCTTCAGTTGCCTATGCCAGGGGCCACGGTATCTCTTTCGAACAACCCGCGACCCTGGCTGGCTGGCCCTGGCGGAGCCCGTCAATTCGTGCTGTATGTCGGTTACCTTGGTTCTCCTCCGGATGTTTTCATTTCTGATTCGATCACGCAGAGAAACTACAAGCATAGCCCTCTCCATGGCCCTTTAGGTGACTTTTAGCCTTCGAGTAAGGCCCATTGTTAGCGACCACATTCAGTGCCATAGGTCATCACACATCAAGATCGGAGACGCTACACTCGAAGTCGTGGAAATTGCACAACGATTAAATAAATATAATAATAATGCTTTGAGGAGGCTCTCGTTGGGCAGCTGGCTGAAGGGCTTGATTCAGAAAGCGGTATTTCTGGACACGGCTCGCATTGTCAGGAGGTTCCTCTCTCTGGAGCCCTGGCCGGCCGGTAGCTTGGACCCTGTTCCCGATACCGGTGGGCTACTATTTTTTATATTTTTAAATGTTTTTTTTATCTTTTTGTTTATAAAAATATTTAAAAATATAATTTGTAAGTATGTAAATGAAATAAAGGATGCTTTACAATCTCTAACAACTAAAATGAAATTGGACTAGAGAAGGCGGAAAGTTTAGACACTTACACCAATTGCCATTCCACTCTTCGTTTGTAAAAGTTATATACTAACTTTCACAAACGAAGAGTGGAATGGCAATGTCATTATCACTGCTGCTCCAGAATTGAGTAATGAATTAAAGTGCTTTAATTTCATTTAATTCAATTTTAAACTCCCATTATTTATCTCCGATTAATTATTTATTTAAATATAATTTTAATTTATTCTCAATCATTTGTTTCGATTTGTATGTACTAACATAGTTTTAAGATAATGTAATTCTAACAAAATATGGACATTTAAATAGTCTGAATTAAACGAATTTATTTTTTTTATTTATAGAAATTCCTCCTCGAAGAGGACCAAACTAAAAGCAACTTAACTTTCAAGTTGAAGAGTTCTAAATCAAGTGGCAAACGCAAAGGCGCTGCTGCACAGAGGAAACGGCTAAGCTACCAACGGCGCGTCAACGCAGGTTGTCGCTGAAAACCAGTGCTGGGGCTCTGTCTCGTATAGGGTCTTAACATTATGTTGAGCGATGGCCGTTTTGCGTGGATGTGACGCGTGTTTTCCCGCAACTTGCTAATTTATTTTGTGTTTGTGTTTTTTTTATGCGTCATGTTTGTCGCAAATAAAATATATTTTCTTTCTTTCTTTGATAATGAAGGCGGGATCTTCCACTGCGACCCACAGCCACGCTTTGCACGATTATAAAGCTTAGCAAACAAATGAACCGCGCAGCTAACGTGGTAAATCTCTCCGTGCACATCCTACGTAGCATTGGAAATTAGATTAAATGCTATAGACGCTATTCAAGGCATATCGTCAGAGTTGCACTGGAAATCTGTGGATCTTTCACACCAAAAGAACGCTGGATGCCCTGCGTTGTTGGGGCTGCCAGGTTTCTGTAGTGTATCGAGGATGTTCGCGCTATTTCGCACTAATGGTTTTCATGCCATCATTCGCGAGAGGTCGGTGTCCCTGATCTGCAGAATGCGTGGCAGCCGCAACGTAATCTTGAAGACTGTGGCTGATAGAGTATAATCTCCGCTTTGGAAGTCCCTTGTTATGTTAGTCATCTAATTATAATTTCTTTTTTTATTTAGGTTTAAAGAAACTTTATTCTCAATAAAGACAAATGTCACTCACTTGAGAACGGTAATACCATAAAATTTTAAAGCATAATATAGTTTGGCATAACGTTTTCGCATAAATTTTATTAGCATAATAATACTGCTGCATAATAATACTTTGGCATAACGCAAAGGTTAGCATAACTATCATTTAGTCTAATATATTTTGGCTTAAGTTGGAGTTGCATAAAGGAGATCCGCAAACAGCCCTAATAAATTAGGCCTCAATAAACAAAAATGAAATAATTTGGGTTTTCAAGGAGTAATATTAGTCTATAGCCCTGTGTAATTAGTTTTTTGATATAACATGGGATATGGAAATTAAAAAAAAAAAACTTTATTTCAGACAGTAGTCAATTAATCCCATTAACATTTGTTCTCGCTCTATCTTTAGGTCATGAGTTTGAGTGATTTTAATATGAGGTGAAAGTTCGTCACAAAGGCAAATTGGCAATTGTCCAAAAACACAGCAAGGGTCGGTAATTAAATGTAGCACAAAATAAACATATAACGCAAGTCCACAACACGAACGAGAAACGTTATGACGCTATCCGGCAATCTGTTGTTGACAACCGATTGATTGACAAGTGACAGCCGTATCAAGTGTTGCAGTTCGCAAAAATGCAAATCGATTTTTCTATAAAATCATTAAAATAACACAACAATAACAAAAAAATACTTTATCTTTAATCATTGTTTTGCAATAAACTCATAAAATACTTTTTAAGTGAAAAAAAAATATAAATCGAACATTATAATACAAATCTCTTGATGGGAAAAACATTTTTTTTTAATATGGCAAAATCAGTTGTTATTAAAACAACTGCAACGCGAGGAATACATCAACTGACTTTTCTTTTTTTTTTAATTCCTTTTTCCTACGTTTTTTTAGGAAATGATAAATTAAAGTAGGTCTTATAATTATTTAAATATTTTTTCGAATGGTCTAATACTTTGTCTATCGGGGCCATGACTCGCCGATCTCCTTTTAAACGCATTTAGCATAATAGTATTTAGGCATACAATTATTAGGTATGATGTTTCCTGATATTTACTACTGTTACTGAATCATATGGGTTAGATTAGGTTAGAACAGTGACCATTAACGGACCAGATCCCCTCTATTGTTGGTGTTGTGGTTTGGGTTAGAATGCATTTTTTAAATTATGCTTTATAAAATTATGCTTCATTATTATTATGCTAGCAGTATTTATAGCAACAAGCAATATGGCAAAACATTTATGCCTAATAATATTAAGCGTAATGATCATTATGCTGAATTTCGTTATGCCAATGTAAATTATGATAATATATTTTATGCTTATCATTAGTAAACCCTTGAGAACAATACTAAAACATACATATAAATCACACAAAGTTCGCCATCATCAGTTACAAACTGGACTATACCCATTCAATGCCTTCATTTCTCCGCCATTATATATTGACTAAGTTGAGTTTTGAATGCATTGAAAGAGTGCAGATTTCTTATACTAGAGGTTTCTTATACTATTAAAAATCTGTGCTCTTTCAAGGTAAGCATTTTTTTGCCATAGTTAGTTTTGGGTAAAACTACCAAGCTAGCTCGCTGTGTGCTACGATGACTGACTTGCTTATATTGGGTGAGTGTTATTTTCGTGTGAATAGTTTTGGTAAGAATTTTTTTAATGATAATACGTGTATGGTAAATATATATGTAGTTGTTTGATATTCATTATTTTTGTATCTTCATAAACTTTACATCTAGTAAAGTTTATGAAGAAGTTAGATGTTAAGTATGGTTAGTTGAATAGTATTTTTATGAGTTTATTTTGAGTAGTTTGAAGTTCTGACAATTTAGTTTTTGCACTGCCCCAAATTTCAATCAATTAAAGTGGATGCGGCTTCACGCTTCAGCTTCTTCATTTTCATTATTTTCTCCATTTTTTAATTGTTTTTGTAATATTGATTTAATGTAATCGTACCTATGGATCTTGATTATTGAATAATTGAATTGATTGTTATAATTGAATTAAAATATATTTTATATATTTCTTTTTTATTAGATGTTCGTCTTTAAAGAAAACATACCATCACGCCTGTAATCTCGGCAGGGTTAGGCAGAGGTGTATCTGTAGTACACTTGCATTTCGCCAGTTATGTTTAAATCCTATGTAAAAGGTGGTGAGCCTATTGCCATCAACCGGGCACAAATCCAAACTCCGGGCTGCTACTGAGAAATTCCAGGTAGAAAAACCCAATAACAGTTTGCCCGACCTGAGGATCGAACCCAGGACCTCCTGCTTGCCACCACTACACCAACAAGGCAATCATTCAACTTTAAAAAACTAGAAACAAAAAAGCATCTACAGTGCGGCCAAGCATTCTTGACACCTGTCAGTTTCATACAAACGAATAAGTGTTTTGTGAATTTGATCTTTATTAGCTACTAGAATTGCCTGGTGACGGGAACCATCACGGGACACTGCTCGCTAAACAAACACTCCACACAATAGGCATAACGGACCATCCCTTGTGCAGGGCTTGCATGAAGGCTGATAAAACCGTAGCACATGAGCTCTTTGAGCGCACAGGCGTCACCCAGATTAGGTCAGAAACCCTCAGGATACTATCTTATACATATGTTCTCAACAGGCCAGGAGACTTAATAAACTTCTGGAGGGAGGTGGGCTGGTTGGAATAACCACCGACGGCCGCCATGGCCCACGCACAATGGTCCACTTGAAGGACTAAATGCGGAAACCAAACCCATAACATAGCTACTAGACGCAGAACATATTCTCTCGGAGGCCGGTCTGTAACATTTCCTTCGACACGTCTAATATAAAACAAATATAAATAACCCTCTTATAATAGAAAGGCTAACTTCTAAAGGTGTTATAAAAATGTTATCGAGGACAGTCGGTGACAGATTGTGACGCATCGGCTTTGTTGCGGTCAAAGTAAACAGTAATTATTGGTGTTGACTGTACTTTGGAAAAGTCGATTTTTCTCTTGTGTATTGTTGACATTTCAAGTTTCTGAAAGATTCAAATAAAATAAATAAGTTACCTTCCAAAACTTGACTAGAAAGTACTAACTATTTAATTTTACTATGTTGAAAGGCTGTATAAATTCAGTTCTTCCAGACAAAATCTGTCGGACGTCAATTTTATTCCACGAATAGAAATTATCTGTCGATTGAAAAATCAGCCCTGCGTCAAATAATCCTCTAAATTATTTACATTTTCGACGAAAATAACTTTCGAAAAGTGGGTGTAAGTACTAAAGATACACTCCTGCCTAACCTTTTGAGGATTACAGGCACGATGTTATGTTATGCGAGTATTTTTGATAAGTTCTTGAAATAGATTTTCGCTGAGAAGAGATTGTTACTTCTTACTTGATAGAGTACGATGACGTATCAAGCTATATACATTTTCAATATAAGCTGACTTCAAAGATTTGGCCTTCTAATAAAATGATAGACCTGCAAGCAGGGCTTGGAACCGGTACCAAAAGTACAGGTCTGCTGTGCGATTCTGTAACCATCTCACCGTGAAAACTTAAGTGAAGTGAGCGTGGAGTGAGCTGTCATTCCAACTAATGCTAGGGATTGACACTCAAGTGAAGTGAGTTTGATGTGTGTTGTCAGTCAACACACATCAAGCTCACTTCACTTGAGTTTTCACGGTGAGATTTTTACAGAATCGACCGGCTGTACCGGTACTTAGCGGTTCTTGCCGTTTTGGGACATGGGTACCGGTTTCAGACGGGTACCGGTTCTAACCGGGTACCGGTACCAAATTTAAGTACCCGGTGCGTACCACAAATCTCATATTTGTAACCTCAAACCTCGTACGGTTGGCCGTCTATCAATCAAAATCTGAATGATTTTGAAGAATATTGCTAATCTATTGCTTCATATGTTCGAAAAGCTTGTCAACTAAACAACGTAAAGAACGCAATGAATATTGTTGAATTGTCAAAATGAAACCCATTGCTACTGATAGTGTTAAGCAATTACCCCACAGAAACTAATACTGGGGGTCTACTCCGAAGTGGTATCGGCCGAATGTTCGGCCGTTTCCTGCTACGAAGTTACTATTTGGTTCTGTCAGTCCCGATCCTACACTCCTACACTCTTTCGAATATTAACTATGGTCCCGACCCAACTGAGCCGATCCGAACTTTTTTCGCATTTTTCAATAATATTCGGTTCGACCATGTGTCGGTCCGATCCGATCATTCGCACTTTGCACTTCGTAGTAGACCCCCTGTTCCTTACGACCACTTTTTTCAGTAAAGCCTTTTGGACCGCACTGAGCACTCACAGCCTACCCAAACGTTTAGAAATTTGAATGAAAAGGCGTATTTCCATTTATATGTAACCAAGATAGAGTCGGGTCACTTCATTCAAATAAAACAGTTAATCTGGGTCTATAATCTTTAGGCAAGGAAATTTTGTTTTAATTTCGTTGCTAATGGTTCAAAAGTGTTCATTTTTATCCATTAGATAGCCAAAAGCGTGTGTTTATTATCTAAATAATTAATTCTATTATTATTGTAATTATATTTAATATCTAAATATCTAATTTATTAATAAAACTGAAGAGTTCGTTTGTTTGAACGCATTACTGAGTCTTACCAAAGGGTAAGACTCAGTAATGTACCCTTGGTAAGACTGGTTGTCAGACTTACGGACTTCAGAGTACCCGTAACAAACTGTCCGTACTATCAAATATCCACAAATAACAGCCGGGACCAACGGCTTAACATGCTTTTCGAGCCACGGAGGGGTTTCAGACGGTCACCCATTCACAGACCAACCGCAGCAAGCGTAGCTTAACCTGATCGATCGACGTGTGCGGCTGTTATTACTTAGCCACAAGCCCCTTGTTCAAAATTTACATATCTTCATAAATAAAGAAGGGTACAGAACACAGAACAGATATACAGAAATACTCGAATAAACTACTTAAAATAGTTATATGGAGTACCTACAGTGTTGAAAAAAGTTTCGTAAAAGAGGAATTTTCTGTAAAACCAATTCTGCTAATATTATTTTAAAAAGTAAATGTTTTAAGTCAACTTTGAATTTCCTGAAAGCCATGCAGGGTGGACCACGCAGGAGAACCAAGGTGACCGACATAACCCGAAGAATTGCCAAACTTAAGTGGCAGTGGACAGGGCACATTTCTCGCAGAACAGATGGCCGATGGGGCCGAAAGGTTCTGGAGTGGCGACCGCGTACCGGAAGACGTAGCGTTGGAAGGTCTCCCACAAGGTGGACCGAGGACCTTGTTAAAGCCGCAGGAACCTGTTGGATGCGAGAAGCACGGAACCGGTCGGAGTGGAGGTGCTTGTAGGAGCCCTATGTACAGCAGTGACCGTCTTTCGGTTGAAATGATAATGATGAAGGGTGGAATGACTGAATGACTAACACTGAAAACACATACATTTTCAGTCACTTACTCACAGTGGTGGCCCAGTGGTAATGGACCCGACTTACGAGTTGTAGGTCGTGAGTTCGAACCCAGGCGGGCACTTTACTTTGTGTAAATTATTTCATCACCACTGCTCTCAAAACGGTGAAGGAAAACATCGTGAGGAAACTGGCATGTCCTAGAACCACAAATTCTGGGCCCGCGTGGTGGATTATAGCCCACTCCCTCTCACAGAGAGGAGGCCTGTGTCCCAGCAGTGGGAACATTATAGGCTGAATATGTACTCATCATGTTTGGTATCCATATTCCATACTTATCTCTATCTAAATACATAATTATTATTATTTATATTTCGTATTGTTACTGTTTACTATATTTTTTATAGTATCACCCAGTAACTGGGTTGTGTAGGTCAGATAGGCCGTCGCTCCATGTAAAATACAGGTAGTCAGCTGCATCCAATTAGACTGGAAGCCGACCCCAATATAGTTGGGAAAAGGCAGGCAGATGATTGAATATTGAACAAAAGAAAACAGAAGAAGAAGTTATTTTAATTAATAAAATTAACTTTTAAAGTATAATAACTAGTCAGTTTAACAGTTGAAGTTTTGAGAAATCTCTCCATAAGAATCTTACTCTCTATGAAACTTCTTGAGAGTTCAAAAGAGGTTTTAATTCAAAGGAAAACGGATTGAGTTCGTGTTTAAACCCTTGGAGCGGTTTTGCACTACGTCCGATCCAAGTTCGAGAAATGACGGTCCGAAGTAGTCATAGTACTATTTGTATGAGGGGTTGTGCACTACATCCGAACTCAGCCTGTTCGAATTTAGAACATTCCCAATTCGGATTGAACTCGGATCTTAAATTCGGATTCGGATCGGACGTAGTGCGAGACCGTTCTTAGTAGTGTTTCTAAGAATGTATCCGTCTTTATAATATTATTCAACCAGCTTCTGCCCACGACTTCGTCCGCGTGCAATTTCTGGTTCCCCGACCCCGTCGCATCGCATCTCCTGCCCGCGTTATTACCCCGTTTTCGCTTTAGAGTTCTTTCCGACTTTTTCCTTTTTGCTCAGCTCCTAAGGTTTCCTAGCGTAATGTTAAATAGCCTATAATCTATAGCCTTCCTCAATAATTGCGCTATCAAATCCAAGAATAATTTTTCAAATGCGACTGGTAGTTTCAGAGATTAGCGCGTTCAAACAAACTCTTTAGCTTTATTATTAGTCTAGATATAGATTCAGCGGGATCGTCCGAAAGGGTTACCGCTGCCCCGGAACATAATGGGCAAAGGAAGGAACATTTGTGGGTTTTAGTCAGTAAGAGTCTGACACTCCCTTCCGCTCCACCCAGAGCGGGAGGGGTCATTTGATGATTTCCCATACGGAGAAAAAAAAGTCTATATATAGATTTTTTTTATTAGCCGTTAATGTCCCACTGCTGGGCAAAGGGCTCGGGATACGCTCTTTCCCTTCTTTTTCTCTCTTTTAAATTTTTCTTTATTAAGTATTAAAAATGGCATAACGTAACTTTTGTGATGGGAAAATAAATAAAAATTATTATTATTATTATTTCCACCTCTCTCTGTCCAGAGCTCCAAGGACCAGATAGATTGGAATAAAATATTTTTTAGGAGCATTTACTTAATTACCTCTATCTACAGTTCAATATTACGTTTAACCCCCAAAATAACTTCAAAATAAGGTAGAAAAAAATATAAAAAATTAATGGCATTATAAAAAAAAAACAGCTTACACTATAAAAAGGAAAGAATTCGGTGCTTATATGCCAAAAAACTGCATTCACATTAAATTACTAAACCGTTTCTAAAACAACCCTTGATTTTAAAACCTTTTAAACTTTTTTTCACAAAAAAGTAATTAAAGGATTAAATATTTTTCTTTGATAAAAGGCTATATCTGAAGGCCAATTACAGTAATTAAAAACATACAAAACCTAGTCGCAATCATGTCAAAAACTTGCCAAAACTGTAAGAAAATTAGAGGTATTTTTGACAGAATAAGACTGAGATCAGACTGTGATCGTTCTTAAAATTACGTACATACATATTATATAATACATACAGAACTATAGTACATAGGGAATGACAAAAATAATCCCTTGCTACCTCCTACCTTTTCATTAAAAAATCATTTAAAATACAAAAAACTTTGAAAAAAAATTATTGAGGAATTGCATTTAATAATAATAAAACTATTTCTACAATAATAATAATATTTTCTACTTACGTGAAAATTCAAACTGACACTTTTATTCTTTTCTTTATTTTTTAAAGGCAACAACTGATACACAGGGTGCGGAGATACTGTCCGGTCGCAGCCTACTGTATCGTTTATATAGGGGGTGTAGCGCCGCGAAGCAACACGGCGAGGGCTGTTTGATGAGCGGAGCGGAAAGATGAGCGATTTTAGTTAAAGTTTTTGATAGAGTAATTTTGGCTTTTGAATTGAAGTTTTTTTTCTGGTGTATTTTTTGCTTTGGTTTAATTTTCGACTGCTGAGTGTGTTTTCTGGGTTCGATTTCCACTGTAATTAATTGGCTTGGCCGTATACAGTGCTATTTTTATAACATTAACAACTCTCTGGACTATATTACTAACATCATAAACAACAACTTTTGTTCTACGACTTTTATTAATTCATCAGACTTTCATATAAAAACAAAAATATTCCAATTCAACGAATTGAAATATTCGATTTTTGCTACGAACTCTACGCGAAGCAAAATAAAGCGCTAGTTAGGTAAACATGCCGTGTCTAGTACAAAATTCAGCGGTGGGGAGCGGGGGTTAGAGAGAACAACGAAATCTTAAAGGTTTATTTTTGGTAAATGTATTGTGTTTTGTAAAAAGTCATGGAACAAAAGTTGTTGTTTATGATGATAGTAATCCAGTCCTGCAAGGTTGGTAATGTTGTACCAATAACCCTGTAGAAATCAGCAAGAACCTGGAGTCAGAGTTTGTGCTCGGGCTACGCTGATGGTCTCATCCCTTTTAATACGGTATTGATATTATACTAGCGACCCGCCCCTGCTTCACACGGTTTTTACGACTTGACAAAACATCGAAATTTATTTATTATATGTAAGTTTAAACATAAAACCTTGAACTTGACTTGACAAAACATCGAAATTTATTTATTATATGTAAGTTTAAACATAAAACCTTCCGGAATAAATTCTCTAAATGATGGTAAAAACTGCATTTAAATCCGTTTCGTAGTTTAGAAGAACAATGCGATCACACAGACAAACACTAAAAGCGACTTTAATGTATAATATGTAATATGCCCCGAAAGGGGCCTCTGCCTATCCCTCCACGCAATATAGGCGTGATATTATTTTAGTTAGGTGTGGAATGGTACAGACGCCAGCAGCAGTGCGATTCTGTAACCATCTCATCGTGAAAACTCAGGTGAAGTGAGCGTGGAGTGAGCTGTCATTCCAACTAATGCTAGGGATTGACACTATTGACAGCTCACTCTAAGCTCACTTCACCTAACTTTTCACGGTGAGATTTTTACACAATCGATCGGCAGGTTAGGCAAGCTACCCGAAGCTGTCAAATTTTCCCGATCAACCTTGAACCTTAATGCTTAAGCGATAAAGTTCAAAACCTATTAAAGAAATTTGACAGATTGTAGTAGCTTCATGTACTAGCGTCTGTACTATGCTGGTTCAATAGTAGTCCTCACCTAACGAAAAAGTGTCCACAATGGCCCCACTTAAGCACGCTGAAGGCGAGAACCTCACTGGAACTACTGCTGTCCAGACGCCAGCAGGTCAAGCTACCCGAAACTGTCAAATTTTCCCAATCCACCTTGAACCTAAAGCTTTAGCGATAAAGTAGAAAATCTATTAAAGAAATATGACAGATTGTAGCAGCTTGATGTGCTGGCATCTGTACATTTCATAATTATTTAAAGAAAGAAAATACATTTATTCAGCACAGACTAAAAGACACAATACACCAGATACATATATCAGAGGGGCAATTCTCGTAATTTTAAGAACGTCTTAACGTTCTTAATATTACGAGAATTGCCCCAGTCTGATCTCAGTCTCAATCTGTCAAAAAAACCTCAAATTTCCCAACATTTCCCTGACTGCATGACGAGACTGCGACTAGATTTTGAACGTTTTAAATTACGATAATTGGCCTTCAGATAGCAACAAATAAAAATGAAATAGAAAGTGTAAAGGCCGATGAAAGAAAATAGCACCAATAAGGCCCAGTTCAGCAAAAATGTCAGACAACTAGTGCCTGACGCTGGTTTTCAAGTGATCCTGATGTGTGAGGTGACGGATGTAAACCAGTTTTACACTGCAACGTGACGTGTGTATGCATACTTAAATAAAATAAATATGTGTCGGATAAAAAATAGTAAAAAATATTATAAATGCAATAGATTGTTTGGATGGATGGATGGATGGATGGATGTTTGTTACTCTTTCACGCAAAAACTACTGAACGGATTTGAATGAAATTTGGCACACAGATGGTTTATAACCAGGATTAACATAAAGAATACTTTTTATCCCGATATTCGTACGGGATCGAAACTTATGCGGGTGAAATCACGGGGCGCAGCTAGTATATATGTACATAAGTGAGAGTTGAGTAATATTGCAAAAATATAATGATTTACTCGTATAATGACGGCCGAATGATAGACCTTCGTTGCTATTTAAATAAATAAATTCTTCGATATTACATAATAGTTATTGCTATTGTTCATTATGTAATTAACTAATTACGAAGGGATACATCATCAATCGCTCGAATACTCTATTGTGTAGCAATTACCGTAGCCAAAAACGTGCCGTAGCAAAAAGCGTAGCATTTCGTAGCGATCGATTTCAAACAAAAATTACACGTTGTTGCCAGTTGTGTTAAAAACCCATGTAATAAGTGGAGTGACCAATTAACATACATACACGAACATAAAATCACACCTCATGGGGGTGGGCAGAAACTACGAACGCCACCTGCTACGAACCTCGTTTTGCTTCGTTTACGGGCCCGTGTTGCTACGCTTGCCGCGGTTGATCTGTGGCTGGGTGACCATCTTTACATACCAAGACCCCTCCGTGCCTCGGAAAGCACGCTAAGCGCTTGGTCCCGGCTGTCATTCGTAGATATTTGACAGTCGTTACGGGTCGTCAGAAGCCCGAAAGTCTGAGAACCTGTCTTATCGAGGGTATCGTATTACCCAGTAACTGGGTTGTGGAGGTCAGATAGGCAGTCACTCCATGTAAAATACTGGTATTGAGCTGCATCCGGTAATTTTTCAACACAATGTACCTATATTGTTATGAAATTAATTACTTATGACTTATGACCAATAATTTCACTACACATATGTCCTCCTAGGGCGCCTCCTGTGTATGTTTCCAGTTTCCTTTGCCTTCTAAATAGCTTTTTTTGTCCCCTTTCGTTCATCCTCTCAATATGACCAAACCATCTAAGCATACTCTTTACTTTTTCAGTAAATTAAACACTAATAAAAATAACAAGTGCGAGTCGGACTCGCGCACGAAGGGCTCCGTACCATTATCTATAAAAATCACGTCTGTTCTATGGGAGCGCCCCCTTTTTTTTTTTCTCCGTGTGGGAAATCATCAAATGATCCCTCCCGCTCTGGGTGGAGAGGAAGGGAGTGTCAGACTCTTACTGACTAAAACCCACCCATGTTCCTTCGGCAACAGAAATACATCATCTGTGAAAATTTAAACTGTCTAGCTATCACGGTTCATGAGATACAGCCTGAGTCTTAGTAATAGGGTCCCGTTTTTACCCTTTGGGTACGGAACCCTAAAAAGCACTAAAATAATATAAAAGCAAAATCTGTTACTAATTCACTAACGACCTATGGACAGATAATGAAATAAAATTGTTTATTCTGTAAATCGGCCGGTAATATCGAAATCACACGTCATATTACTAAAAAGAATAATATAGATGGAGTCGACATTTCTTAACTGACTACCTCTGAGAAGAAATGAGGAATAAACTCATGGGTCAAAATGTCTTTTAAAGTCCAGTCATAATCTAGGTCAGCAGTGCGATTCCGCAGTGCGATTCTGTAACTATCTCGCCGTGAAAACTTAGGTGAAGTGAGCGTGGAGTGAGCTGTCATTCCAACTAATGCTAGGGATTGATGATACACACAGATAGTTTATAATCAGGATTAACACATAGGATACTTTTTATCCCGATATTCCCACGGGATCGAAACTTATGCGGGTGATACCAAGGGGCGCAGCCAATTCATAAATAACATATAAGTGTGAATGTTGTAGTGTTGCAAGTGTCCTAAAGAGCGTTTTTAACATCGTAAAGTCAAACCCCGCTGCCATCATTATCATGACAGACGGCACAGGCTCTTCTAGGAAATCGTAGTTTTATAAATCGCTGCCGCTTATCATTAAGTTACGACCACTAAGAGGATGTGAGAACTAGAATAAAAAAATTATCCGCGCATACTTTTTAATAGATTTTCCGGAGTAACTTCAAAACTGTCGATCGTTATCACATACATACGGACCATTATATCACGACATAATGATCCGTGGTCCAATGTCCATAGCTTAAATTTTAACTTAAAACGTACTTAACTTACTTTTAATGCGTTATGAATCCTACTCCCTAATAATTATTATAAACGTGAAAGTTTGTGAGGATGGATGGCTGTTTGTCACTCTTTCACGCAAAAACTTGCAAAACAAGCAAAAACACGCAGAACGGATTTTGATGAAACTTTACAGTAATATAGCATTTACATCAGAATTATCGACACTTATGCGGGTAAAACCGCGGGGCACTGCTAGTCTACCATATTTTTAGAAGAATTTGACAAACCAGCCTTATCAAGTCATATCGCATTACCTAGTTTAGTATTAATACTATGAACGACAACTATTTCAATGAGGGGCTCGTGGCATAGGCATAACGGACAGTCCCTTGTGTTGTACAGGGCTTGCTTCGAGGCTGATGAAACCGTCATGTATGTGCTATTTGAGTGCACAGGGACACCTAGATCTTACACAGATGTTCTCAACAGGCCAGGAGACTTGATAAGCTTCTGTAGGGAGGTGGACTGGTTGGAATAACCACCGACGGCCGTCATGGCCCAAACCCAAACCCATAACATAGAATAGAACATAGAGGGGCTGGTGGCTAAACAATACAAAATCAAAATCCCGTGCACTTGATGACCACAGCTGCGTCCGTAAGTAAAACAAAAGAGGATCCCTTTTAGGTCGACTAATAATATGCGCTGCAAACAGAAATAGCCCTTACTGTGGTCATCTGACCACTATCGCCAAAACCTATATCTATAGGTTTTGGCGATAGTACATCTCTGACTACCCCTTCGCGAAATATAGGCGTGATATTATGTCATTTTCATAAAAACTTCTTCAGACAGATTTGTATCCATAGATTTTTAAACGCACTTTGTAGGACTTTGGGTCCCACTAAATGCACGACGAGATCGGCAGCCAAGGTGAAGATGATGCGACGAGCTTTACTCCTACCGAAAGGACTGACACAGTGCTAGCAAAAGGCAGAATTGTGTGGAAAAGGGAGGGGGAGGCTTTTGCCTCACAGAGTGGGACAATACAGGTACTAGCCTGTATCGTCCCACTCAAAACTTCCCACTATCCCACCTAAGAGATCAGCCGATCGATTCTGTAAAAATCTCACCGTGAAAAGTTAGGTGAAGTGAGCATAGAGTGAGCTGTCAATAGTGTCTTTTTTTTTTCGGATGGGAAATCATCAAATGACCTCTCCCGCTCTGGGTGGAGCGGAAGGGAGTGTCAGACTCTTACCGACTAAAACCTTCCCATGTTTCTTCCTTTGCCTTTTATGTTCCGGGGTAGCGGTAACCTTTCGGAAAATTCCGCTGACGTCAATAGTGTCAATCCCTAGCATTAGTTGGAATGACAGCTCACTCCACGCTCACTTCACCTAAATGTTCATGGTGAGATGGTTACAGAATCGCACTGCTGTGCCCCAATTCTTTATGGTAATTATTATTGCCCGCGTAATCTTACCACGTGCAAACCACGTCCGGTTGTCAAGTGTGGTTTTGACAGTTAAAACCACGCCAGTTTCGCGTTCATTTCGCGCGGTATCGTTCATTGTATCATAGAGAATACGTTAGTAGCAGATATCGTGATTAGCTATTGACGTGATTTTGAAGTAAGGAATCATTAAGTGGTCATAGTGAATAGAGCCTAGAACAGTTACAGTCTCAACAACAAGAGATTTGATTTTGCATTCATCAATCGAAAAGAAAAAGTCGAAGTTATTTCAGCTGTTTTCAGCAAAGCTGTTTGAGAATAAAGTCTCCACACATAGATTCTCTTTTGTATTGTAGATACGTTTATAGACGTAATTCTCACTTGCAACAAAGACTTACCCGGAACAACTATCTACAGGCAATAAAAATATTTATTGTTCTTTAAGGGAATCGAGGTGGCTCTAGAGAGGAATGCCAGGATGCGCGTTGATGTCCCTATATATTTTAGTGTTAGTTTGTATAATGTAATTAAGTATCTAATCTACCTAGCCTGTATTGTAGGGACGCCAGCACATCAAGTTACTACAATCTGTCAAATTTCTTTAATAGATTTTCAACTTTATCGCTAAAGCATTAAGGTTCAAGGTTGATTGGGAAAATTTGACAGTTTCGGGTAGCTTGACCTGCTGGCGTCTGTACCACTGCAAGGCAAAGGGAAAGGGAGGCCTTTCCCTTTTCCACACAATTCTGTCTTTGCCAAGTGCCGGCCAGTCCCTACGGTAGGAGTCAAGCTCGTCCCGCCATCTTCGTCTCGGCCTGCCGCGATGGCGTCGTGCGTTTAGTGGGACCCAATCGGTGGTTCTTTTAGCCCAATTGTCATCTGACATGTGGCAGACATGTCCAGCCCAGTCCCACTTAAGTTTAGCGGCTTTCTGGGTTACGTCCGTTATCTTGGTTTTGGCGCGCAGTAAATTACACAAAAATTACCTAAGTGACTAAATTGTGACCAATTTACCTACCAAAATATGTAAGTATAGGGCACGCCGCGATAGCGGCGATAAGACCCCTCTTTGAGGAGTGGCTAGAGAGGCGCCACGGCGCCCTCACCTACCGCCTGACGGAGGTCCTCACCGGACACGGAAGTTTCGGGAGGTTCCTGCACATCATCAGGCGGGAGGAAACGCCCGGGTGTCACCATTGCCAGGATCGCCCAGAGGACACGGTGGAGCACACGGTGGAGGTCTGCCCCGCTTGGCCGGAGCACCGCCGTGTCCTCGTAGAGGCGATCGGCAGCGGCGGCGGCCTCTCGCGCCCGGCCCTGGTGCAAGCCATGGTCCGGGGCGAGAGGGAGTGGGAGGCAGACGCCTCCTTCTGCGAAGCAGTCATGCTAGAGAAGGTGGCGGGACGGATGAGGGAGAGAGCCTCCCGTCCCAGCCGCCGCGGGAGACGCTCTGGGCGTCGGGAGCCGCGTGACGACTCCCGGCCACCGTAGACGCGGGCCTGCGGGCGGAGAGCAATGGGTAGCTCACCCTCCGATCAGGACCAGGCCCGTGTCGGACGGCGCGTAAGTGTTCCACGCGCGCCTCAAAGAGTTGTCAGCATAATTTGAGGGGCCTCTTAGGGCCGAAGCCTGCCGGGTCAGCGGGATTGTCCGAAAGGGTTACCGCTACACCGGAACATAAAGGGCAAAGGAAGAAACATGGGTGGGTTTTAGTCAGTAAGAGTCTGACACTCCCTTCCGCTCCACCCAGAGCGGGAGGGGTCATTTGATGATTTACCATCCGAAAAAAAAAAAAAAGTATGTAAGTATCAATTTATTGTGTACAAAATCAGGGGACATTTGCGACACAAACGTAAAACTGTATGACGCACTGTCCGTCCGCATATCAAAATTTATTATTTGATAAACACATCAAAAGTTATCTGAAAGGACATCTCACATAACACAAATTAATTTTTTTATTGGAATTATAATATTAATTGATATAGAGCATCCTGTTGCTGTGAAAAGGTTTGGTTAGGGTAAGGTAATATTACAAGTGATCTATATTAATTTTATAAAGTCGTAAAATTTGTTTGTTTGATTGTATGTATGTAGGGGGTAATCTCCGGAACTACCAGTCAGATTTAAAAAAATCTTATTGCATTTGTTAGCCCGATTCTAGAGGAAGGTTATAGGCTATCTAACATCACGATACGGTTCTTAGGAGTCGAGCAAAATGAAAAAAAGTCAGAAAGAACAGTAAGCGAAAACGAAGTAGTGATGCGACGCGATGGGCCGATATTTCATGTGGACGAAATGGCGGGCAGAAGCTATAGTTGCGTAATATAAAAAAACCGAATGTTAAAATAATATGAGGCATCCCTGACCTAGCTCAAGAAAAATAAAGGAAGCCATCTTTATTTTTATACTCACTGCGTCGTTGGTTTAGAAGGTCGCTACTGCTGTTGCTGAGACTGAAGTTCTGGGTTCAATTCCTAGGTCAGGCAAATGATAGAATGTAAACAACGCCTACGCTTTAAAAATGTGTTATCTTCTCTTTGGTTCTCTTCTTTTTTTTAGTTTGTGTCAAATAAATGCATTTTCTTTCTTTCTTTTCTTTCTTTGGGCCGCTTATGGCTGGCGCCACCTTTTTTATTCTACTTCTCGTGATTAGCTATCATTGTGGTTACATGCACTCTTTCAATAAATCCTATTATTTGTACAGGATTTATTTGAAATAAAATATTTTGATTGATTGAACAATAATTTGGCCGACCTAGGAATTGAACCGACCAATTGGAACCATGCACCTAGTGACGTTTCATAAGTGAAACGTCAGAAGCTAGGTGCACGGAAACTCCTCGGTTACTCTTTAAAAAAATAATTGGTTTTTACAATGTTTTCAAATTATTGTCAATAAGTTCTTCCAACTGGAATTTCTGAGTAGCAGCGCGGAGTGTAGATTTGTGCCCGATTGATGGCAATAAATGGGAAGAAATGGGACTTAAACATAACTGGCGGACTGTGGCTGTACTATAGGTACACCTCTGCCTATCCTTTCAGTGAGAATTGGCGTAATGCTAAGTTAGAGATCTAACCTCCCAGTGAGTGATAGTCTGTAAAGTTCACTTGGAACCTCACTCAAGTGAACGCACACAATTTGAAAGCGAACTCGACGAATTTCTACGCTAGGGGGGGTCATATGCTGGATTCATGGTTAAAAGTAATAGCCTGGCAATAGGGTGTGAATGTGGAGCTATGTCACAAACCATGCTCCACCTTCCATCCTGCCCTCTGTGTCCCAAAACATGCAGTCAAAGTGACCTCTGCGCTGCCACCGACAATGCCGTGGAAGTGGCAAAGTTTTGGGAAAACAAGGTTCAAAATACAGTCGTGCCAGTGACACGGAGAAGAAGAATAGCCTCCCGACCGAATTCGGTCACGGTGGCCAATGTCAACGGAGATTAGCCAGGTACGCAGGAGATATTATAGTGCACAAGTGTGAGCGCAAACACAGATGCACTCTCTGTTCCTTTACTCTCATAGTCTGATGGGACGGCAATCCGACAAGACCGGGGAGAGATCAGGTGCAAGACCAACGACTTTAAGAGCTTTCGGAGGCATGGGGGTATTAAACCGCCAACTTCCAAACTCCGGGCTGTTACTAAGAAAGTGCTGATGCCCAATAACCCTTTGCCCGACCTGGGAATCGGAGCCAGGACCCCACGCTCAGCAGTCGTGCTTGCAACCATGAGACCAACCGGGCAGTCAACTTCGATCGATCATTCAATCAATTTACCGTTGCAGCTTAAGCGTTGATATCCCTGTATACATTTTTTAATGTATATGATATCTGAAGGCCTCATCGTCATCATGATCAGCCTATAGCAGTCAACTGCTGGACTGCCTCTCCTATTGCACGTCATTCAACTCGATTTTCGGCAACTCTCATCCAGCTGCTACCAGCCATCCTGCGAAGATCGTCGCTCCACCTAGCCCGAGGGCGTCCCACCTTACGTTTACCGATTCGCGTAATTTAAAACGTTCAAAATCTAGTCGCAGTCTCATCTCGGTGACAAACAAATGTCAAAAATTTTGGAAATTATAGGTATTTTTGACATATTGAGACTGAGATCAGACTGTGAATGTTAATTACGAGAATTGTCGCTCAGAAATTAGGAAGTAATTACATTGATCTTGACTTTAAAAATAATGCATTTGAAACAGGAATTTATGATGCAATTTAGAGGAAATGACAACGTGCTTATCACAGACATCTGTAATAATTATTCTAACATGATTTCTAAATCAATACGCTGTAAAAGACAAACATAGCCGGCGGCTATCATTAGTCTTATTAAGATTTTTAGATAAGCGTCGTTTATTATTTTATAGTAATATTTTATTAAAATGTTATTACATGACATACTACGTAGAATTTTAAGCCGGATTCACTATGACCAGTTAACGATTCACTATGACCAGTTAACAATTCACTATGACCAGTTAACGATTCCTTACTTCGAAACCACGTCAACTCCTTACCTAATTCCGCCAATCTCGCGTTGCTTTCGCGCGGTTTCGTTCATTGTGTCATAGAGTTGCAGTCCACTGGCATAGGCCTCTCCCAGGCTGCGCCACAACACCCTGTCCCGCACCTTCCGCATCCAGTCTCACCTTCTTTAGGTCGTCCGTCCATCTAGCTGGGGGGCGTCGTACACTACGCTTGCCGATACGCGGTCTCCACTCCAGGGGGTCTACTCCGAAGTGGTATCTGCCGAATGTTCGGCAGTTTCCTGCTACGAAGTTACTATTTGGTTCGGTCGGTCCCGATCCTACACTCCTACACTCTTTCGAATATTGACTATGGTCCCGACCCAACTGAGCCGATGATCCGAACTTTTTTCGCAGTTTTCAATAATATTCGGTTCGGCCATGTGTCGGGACGATCCGATCATTCGCACTTTGCACTTCGTAGTAGACCCCCAGGACTAGTCTGCTCCACTGGCCATCCGTCCTTCAACAAACATGGCCAGCCCACTGCCAGTTTGCTTACTCTGAAAGCTATGTCGGTAACTCCGTTTTTTTTCCGGATAATTTCATTCCTGATCTTATCCTTCAAATAGACTCTGAGCATAGCTCGCTCCATAGCGCGCTAAGACACCTTGAATTTGTGGACCAGGCCTTATTCGTGGAACTACATATTTTGGATATTGGGTCTCCATACACTCCTTAAACTCTTACACCGTTTGTCCAGGCGCCACCATCAACAGGAAGTCAATGAAAAACGAGATTATTCGAACCGAGCCATAATCATTTTTTTTTTTTGCATGCCTGTTTAGTTGTATCATTAATACATTATGTAACTTTATTGGACCTACAAAATTTTATCGCATTACTTGTACAACTTGTTTTTACAATAAAAATAGAAAATGCCGTTGGTTGACGACAACCGAACACTCCTCCTCCGATTTACTCAGTCGGCCGCCGAACGGGCGAAATGAGTAAATGACGGCATTTACTCATTCGGTAGTTTTGTGTAAAAATGTAACCGTTTATTTTCCCAAATAAATACAATCTTCACTAATATTATAAATGTGAAAGTGAGTTTCTTTGTCACGTTAAAACGGTTAAATGTATTTGGATGAAATTTGACACATGGGTCGACCATGACCTGGGTTAGGACATAGTTATGATACTTTTTATCGCGATATTTTTACAGGATGGAGATTTATGCGGAGGAAACTACGGGCCGCAACCTGCTAGTATATAAACAAATCTATGAGTCTACAATCTACAACTTCGTGAAAGGGGATATCTATAGGTACCTATTAGCTACCATCACCACCTGCCTAGCCTTTTCCCAACTACGTTGGGGTCGGCTTCCAGTCTAACCGGATTCAGCCACCTACCTACCCACCTAGCTACTTAGCTATCGAACCACTATAAATACTAAGAACTATATGCGCATGCGCATGAGCATATATATATATATATATATATATATATATACCTATATAATATATATACGCATGCGCATATAGTTCTTACTTCCAACCCAAGGATTGTTACAAAACACAATTAATTAATATCCAAAATATAAAAAAATATATATAATGAGTCCATCATGACGCATTTCCTCGGAAAAACACTGTTTCCGATTGAAATGAAATGGAAATTGAGTTCAATCCGATACAGATAGAAAGAGACAAAAAAACGTGTGTTTACAACATTTTTTAATTAGATTTAGAGTGACTTGTAGAACCATTTTTGATTATTCATGAAACACGTGACTCACTTTTCTATTAGGTACCTAGTATCGCGAGAGCAGTGGTGGCCCAGTCGTAACGGCCCCCGACTTGCGAGGTGTAAGTCGTGGGTTCGAACCCAGCCAGGCGCTTTACTACATAGTAAAGCGCGTAAATAATTTCATCACCACTGCTCTCAAAACGGTGAAGGAAAACATCGTGAGGAAACCGGCATGTCCTAGAATCTAAAATTCAAAGACATGTGACATCTACCAACCTGACTGGGCCCGCGTGGCAGGCGCGGTCGCAGCCGAAGATTTTACGGGGGGGTCACCAAGTAGTAAGTTAGTAAGGCAAGTAAATCATGCAGACTCTCGACAACTTGAATGATTTTGGGGGGTCATGAACCCGTGTCCCAGCAGTGGGAACATTATAGGCTGATTATGTATCTAGTATCTACTTAGCCCAGCTTCGCAGGGCCGATTTTTGCGACCATTGTGGGAATGGCCGCACGGGGAGGTGGGACCCGCTGAGGATCAGCGGGTCGAGGCCTGTCGGGGGAGCGGTGAATGCTTATTGCGAATCCCGCACCCGGGGGTGCGGGATTCGCAATGGCCATGGCAGAGGTGGGACACCGCGAAGGTTTTAGCCGGTAAGAGTCCGGCATACCCTTCTGTCACCCCCACGATGGAGGAGGTCCAGGAGGATTTACACCGCGCAGCAAAAAAAAAAAGACAGGGCCGGTTTTTTATCGCGCACTGGATTTTCAACTCTCGGTGTTGAGCCAAACGTTGAGAATCCAACAGAGTGCATCCCAGTGCGTCAATAAATATACTGTTGGATTTTCAACTCTCACACTCAAAGACTTTATGTAAATATTTTACCAATTTAAATACTGAATAAAATATTTTTTTATTTTTTTTATTTATTTCAAATAAACCAATTAGAGGCACCTTTGAATTGTCAAGGAGTCGGTCAGTTTGAAAGATAAAGCTATTTGCGCATTCCAAAGCGCAGTAGGTACCTTGGAGAAGAATGGGCAAGAAACTCCATGGACACTCTTAAACTTTTAAATCATAAAATTGTTATAAAAATTGGTTACATCATTTATGTTGAAATTATACATATGAGAACGACGCAGAAAGATGTACACGTTTAACAACAGAAATGAAAATAAATTAAAATAAGCCGTGGCGGCTAAGAGATGACCAGTCCCTACTGATAGCGCCCGTTCACGAACATGACGTATGGATCAGCACCATTCAGCTCAATCATTTTGAAGGGAACTTGATGATCCAACACACACGCCACCACCAGCGAGACATTTGAGTGAGCACGACATACTGAAAGATGTACAGACGCCAGCACATCAAGCTACTACAATCTGTCTTTCTTTAATAGATTTTCAACTTTATGACTAAAGCATTAAGTTCAAGGTTGATTGGGAAAATTTGACAGTTTCGCGTAGCTTGATGTGTTGACATCTGTACCTAACACATGAACAGCAAAAACCGCCCTTATTGTTAGAAATAGAGACGCTGTCAAAGTCAAATGACATGGACAGGCGGTAGACTGTAAGCCATATTTGTTTAGAATATAAGACAACTTATGAGAACAGACTTTTGTGTTTTATTTGTTCCGAGTGTGAATCCTATCCTTCTAATATTATAAACGTGAAAGTTTGTATGGATGGATGGATGTTTGTTAAATTTTATCCAAATCTGTTCAGTAGTTTTTGCGTGAAAGAGTCACGCAAAAACTACTTAACGGATTTGGATGAAATTTAGCACACAGATGGATTATAACCAGGATTAATATATAGGATACTTTTTATCCCGATATTCCCACTGGATCGATGCTTATGCGGGTAAAACCGCGGGGCGCAGCTAGTAAAAAATAAGCTTGACCTGCTGGCGTTGTACCTAGTAAATGGTAGCTTTATAGTTTAGGTAGATAGTGCTCACACGTCTCACACTCTCCGCATTTACATTACTTTTCAGTAGTTTAGATAAAGAAGCCACATAGCTGTTTTTCAGATGTTTGAGGGTGATGACCAGGTATGCGCGGACGCTGCATGCTGGTGGTCAGGATACCCGTTGTAGCCGTGGATGCTGGCTGGTTGGGTCGCCGCTAAAGCTTGCGGGAGTGATGATGATGACGTCACGCTGAAGTGTTTGCACGAAGGCTGCGCTGACGTTCATACTCGGGGTCACCAGTTTAGAGGAATGAGGAAGAGGGTGTAAAGTTCACTCATCCTCCATAGAAAAGGGAGGATCCTCCTACCAGACGGGTGCTGTGTCTGGCGGGCAATTGCCCAACGATTGATGTTGAGAAATTGTATCTATGCTAATTGCGCGGTAAACTCTGCTTGCGAGATGCTGGATTTGCGTGACGTCAGCATGACTCGTTGTTCGCATGTGGCGTTGTAGATACCGCTACAACGGTAAGGAAAACATCGTAAGGAAATCGGCATGCAAACTATGTAAAAATTTCATCAGCATCATAATTTCAGCATCAACGTCCACTACTGGAGATATGCCTCCCCAAGCACCACCACTTCGACCGGATCTGTGCAGGTCCGGTTATCGGTATAAAAGATTGTTACAAAATAAAAATAAATAATACCAACCGTAATATTTTCTGGAATGTGGCATTCTGTTGATTCTGCCTAACCCCATGCGAAGATGGCGTGAGTATGCAATATTTTCTCATTTTTACTCGAATAAGTATTTGTGTTTCATGCTGGAATGTATTCAAACTCAATTTGAATTGTTACTAAATAAATAAATTGATTGGTAGTACGTACAAAAACACCACACGTTCTAAGGAAGTGTATAATTTTAAAATTAATTTCTGCCAGGACGAGCAGCGCCACCTACCATACTATTTGCAAACTTCACTCTACACAACTCGCCTATCAAACAACGCCATCTATTGTCTATACCACAAATTAATTAACGCTCACTAAGTTATTCCTACTCGTAGCTCTCTTTTAGCATTAACGTGAGTAAAACATAGATGTCGCTGTAATACATAACGCACTTATTACACGATAGGTAAGCAGTGATGTGCCTACATCACTGCTTACCTTGCGTGTAGCCGTAGCTTAACCTACCTAGGTTATGCTACGGCTTCTTAGAAGAGCGGTGGCCGCCATATAGCGCCACTGTTTATACGCCAAGAGTTGAAAATCCAACAGTGTGTTTTCTGACGCGCAGGGTGCTCTCTGTTGTGATAAAATCCCGTCCCGATGTGTGTCGAAGGACCGATGGCCGGTGGAGCCTACGTCCTGGAGTGGAGACAGCGTATCGGCAAGCGTAGACTGGATACGGAAGGCGGAGGACAGGGTGTTGTGGCGCAGTCTGGGAGAGGCCTATGTCCAGCAGTGGACTGCGATAGGCTTGATAAAATCCCGCCGCGATATTTTACGGTCGGAACGGGAAACCTTCCAGTATAAGGTTGAATATAACTTTCACGTCATAAAACGACAAGGTCTATTTATTCATGTAACAATAAGATAGTTTCAACCTTCCTAAGAGACCGGTGGCCGCCACAGAACGGCTGCCGTCATGAAAGGTATGGCTGCGGGGTTTGACTTTACAGTGTCAAAAAACACCTTGTCCATTAGGTAAACCGTTTTTTTGACAGATGGAACTAGTGATTGCAGCAACACACAATACATTGATTGATACACGTACGGTATTATAATGTCTGTAAGACGCCATAAATAAGACAATTCAATAAGATAAGGCAGTTTATATATTTATTTTACTACGCATTTTAAAGTTAACTTTAACGTAATCTGGAATATGTACGTTCTAAGACAGCTGTCAAAAAACGGTTAACTTAATGGACAGGGTATAGGGAAACACACTACAGTGCGGCCGACGAAAGAATGCGTTCTTGACACCTGCCAGTTTCATACAAACGAATACGTATTTTGTGAGTTTGATCTTTATTAGCAATAGAATGGTCGCACTGACAGCTGCAAGGAAGGCATTCTTTCAACTGCAGTATTGTCACTTGTCATTTCAGTGACGTCATTGCAAATTGCGGACGCTATGTGGCGGACACCACAGTCTTAGGAAAACCTAGTTTTAGTGAGGTTTCAATTTACAGGGAATCGTTGTCGAAAGTTGAAAGCAATTGCGAGTTCGACTTTACGTCTCCTTCGCTCATGGGACTGGATGGGTTTTTATTTTAACTCAACTTGCTCAACGCAAGAGCAGTGGTAGCCCAGTGGTTACGGCCTGGCTTACAAGTTGTAGGTCTTGCGTTCGAGCCCAGGCAGACGCATTACTTTGTGTAAATAATTCCAACAACACTGCTCTCAAAACGGTGAAGGAAAAGGAAGGTGGCCCACTCCCTCTCACAGAGAGGAGTCCTGTGTCCCAGCAGTGGGAACATTATAAGGAGGCTGTTTATGCTACTCAACACAAACCTCAATTAATCGTACAAGACTTAAAAGCACACTGTCGTTGGTCTAGTGGTCGCCGGCGCTATTGCTAAGCACGAGATCTTGGATTTGATTCCTGGGTCGGGCAAAGTGTTATTGGTTTTTTTTTTAAATTTAAGTATGAGTAAAAAAACAAATGACAAACAGACAAAAAACCAAATATCTCAATAATAATAACATAGTAAAGCAATGTTTTTTTACTATTTTATGTATATAATACAAAAAAAAAATGTTGCTCTAGTATAATTAAACACGTCGCGCGAATGCAACCGGAAAGATGGGCAAAGATCTCACTGAATGTGGTGTGACGAGGTTTGCAGAGCCAACATGGCCAGAGATCGCTCAAGACAGGGAGGCTCGGTAGGAAAAAGGAAAGGCCTTTGCCCAGCAGTAGGACACAAAATCTAACCAGGGAAAAGAAGTCCACCGACCACGTGACCGCGTGTTCTCCTAATAGGAAAAATAATGAGTAACTAAATCTAACAACTAATGTTACGGATTTTCCATTATTGACACTAATAGTTAGCGATAATGAATCGTTTGTGGTTTATGTTCTTGTGAATCTTGTTACATATGTGTCTATTTGTAGTAGATATGAGCGCCGCGCCGGCGCGCCGCCGCCGTCGCTGTGAGTTCATGTCGACGCGTCGTCGCCGAGTTGAGCACGCGGCGCGCCGTCGCAACTAGCTTTCCCGCTCGCACGCGCGGCCCGCGGGAACCTTTTGCTTCTTTTTTCATATACATGATTACATGTAAATATTACTATTTTAAGTGTTAGCTTATATATTGTATACTAGCTGTGCCACGCGGTTTCATCCGCATAAGTTTCGATCCCGTGGGAATATCGGAATAAAAAGTATCGTATGTATCCAAATTTCATACAAATCCGTTCAGTAGTTTTTGCGTGAAAGAGTAACAAACATCCATCCATCCATCCATCCATACATTCATACAAACTTTCGCATTTATAATACTAGTAGGATTATAATTATAGTAGAAAACGCTCAGTTTCTCTTCAACTGAAAATACTGAAATTATTATTTTGCAGTAACCGTGATCTCCAATTATTTAGAAGACTGTTAAATTGAAATTAACAAATACGTTCCTTTATTAAAAAAATTAAAGCTTTTTTGGTAACAACAACATGGTTTTTTTTTTTTTTTTTTCTTTAAGAAATCTCTCCCTGATAAAAAAAAATATCTATGGCCCGCAGCCGGCCACGCCGCGCCGCCGCAACGCCCGCCGCCGCCATGGATATTTTCAGGCCACGCCGCCGCCCAAGAAATGGCCATCGGCGCTCATATCTAATTTGTAGTAACTATCATTTGACATGTTCCCAAAAACAACAACCCAAGTAACAATTCAAGTTAACCCTGAAAAAATTGCCGAGTCACTCGCATGCATTCAGTCTATTATACATAATGATACTTATTTGGAATACTCCATTATGACATAGAACATAATGTAACTCACTTAGTACCTCACTTGGTCAAGGTTTTAAACGAAGCGTATCATAATTAAACTAATATGTGCAAATAGTTTTGTGTCTAGTTATTATCACCGTCTCAGTGAGTATGGGGGTTAAAAAGATTGTCATAGAGAATTGTTTTGACGTTTGTAAAGTCACGACTTACCTTGAGGACAATCATTTATAACTATAACGGTAATCGACAAAGACAGGATTTTAGAAGTTCTTCCCCGGAAATAATCCTACTAATATTATAAGCGTGAAAGTTTGGATGGATGGCTGGATGGATTTTTGTTACTCTTTCACGCAAAAACTAGTGAACGGATTTGGATAAAATTTGGCAAACAGATAGTTTATAACCAGGATTAACACATAGGACACTTTTTGTCCCGATATTTCCACCGGATCGAAAATGCGGGTGTAACCGCGGGGCGCAGCTTTGTACTTTTATAAGAACAAGAAGTATCTAATAAATAGTCTCAAATAGAGAATATTATAATAATGAATAATTAGCATACTTTTTAGATTTGCAAAAGACTGAATACCTATATACATATTTTTGGTTGAAGGCCAGTGAACGAACACAATAGAAGTTTTAATTTTACGTCTGGGGGCATTTAGTATCCCGCAAAGTGTTCAAATTGACAACATACTATATACTATAATGTGCCCAGCCTTTTCCTAACTATGTTGGGGTCGGCTTCCGGTCTAACCTGCGGGGTAATTGCGTAACACACTATCAGTAGCAATAGCTTATATTTTGACAGTTCAACAACATTCATTGCGTTATTCACGTTGTTGAGAAGACAAATTTTTCGAACACATGAAACAATGAATAAGCAATATCCTTCAAAATGATTCAGATTGTGGTCGATAGTGTGTTACGCAATTAGGGTGCTGATGCAGCTGCTTACCAGCATTTTACATGGAGCGACTGCCTACCTGAACTCCACAACCCAGTTACTGGGTAATAAGATATACTACTTAACTACCTTCTGCCCGTGACTCCCTCAGCGTGTTTCCTGTTCGTCCGACCTACCCTGCCGCATCACATCGCCTGCTCGGGCTATTACCTACTTTTTTTTTTTTCTGGTGGGAAATCATCAAATGACCCCTCCCACTCTGGGTGGAGCGGAAGGGAGTGCCAGACTCTTACTGACTAAAACCCACCCATGTTCCTTCCTTCGCCCCTTATGTTCCGGGGTAGCGGTAACCCTTTCGGACAATCCCGCTGATTCTTTAATATCTTACTACCTTCTGCCCGCGACTCCCTCAGCGTGTTTCTTGTTCGTCCGACCTACCCTGCCGCATCACATCGCCTGCTCGGGCTATTACCTACTTTTTTTTTTTCTGGTGGGATATCATCAAATGACCCCTCCCGCTCTGGGTGGAGCGGAAGGGAGTGTCAGACTCTTACTGACTAAAACCCACCCATGTTCCTTCCTTCGCCCTTTATGTTCCGGGGTAGCGGTAACCCTTTCGGACAATCCCGCTGATTCTTTAATATCTAACTACCTTCTGCCCGCGGCTCCCTCAGCGTGTTTCTTGTTCGTCCGACCTACCCTGCCGCATCACATCGCCTGCTCGGGCTATTACCTGCTTTGTTTCCGATTAGCATTATTTTTGCATTTTTCTTTTTATTCGGCTCCTAAGGGTATTAAATATGCCGGACGGCGCGTTAGTGTTCCACGCGCGCCTCAAAGAGATGTCAGCATGATTTGAGGGGCCCCTTAGGGCCGAAGCCTGCCGGGTCAGCGGGATTGTCCGAAAGGGTTACCGCTACCCCGGAAGCGCGCGGGGAGGGGTCATTTGATGATTTCCCACCAGAATAAACAGCCTTCCTCAAGAATTGAGATATCAAATGCAAAAAGATTTTGATTAAGATTTCGACTGCGAGTTCCAGAGACAAGTAAACTCTTCGGCTTTACCGTAGCTGTACTATAATAGTAGACAGCAAGCGTTGGTACAGACGCCAAGGGTCAAGCTACCCCAAACTGTCAAATTTTCCCAATCAACCTTGAACCTTAATACTTTAGCAATAAAGTTGAAAATCTATTAAAGAAATTTGACAGATTGTAGTAGAGTCCGTTTCCCGAAAGAAGTCCCGCGGCAATAAGTGGAACTAATTATTATTATATAGTTAGATACATTCCAATACCCCAGACACCTTTCTCTATTTAAGAATGTGCATTTTATTAACCAATAATCAAGCCTGCTACTCATATATGATGTCGAGATAAATAAATAAATCAATATTTATGATTCCGTCCTACGACAGTGGCGCCGCGTCTACGAGACTTCTTTTGTGAAACGGACTCTACCTTGACGTGCTGGCGTCTGTACAAGAAAACTACCTACTTCAAAACAAAACTTATCAGCAACTAAATCTGTAATGATAATAATGTACCTATCTACCTACACCTAGTCACTATTCAACACAAACTAACTGCAGTTCAGAGTTCAAAATGATGACACATAAAAATACCTTCAACACGCATTCAGTTTCAATCTTTATTCAGTTTGTAGTGTACCTAATGCCATCTTTCAACTAAAAGGATAGGACTTTGTTTAAAATTTTGCAAAGTAAAATTAAACTGGTTGTAAATGCACTTTTATTAAACACCGACTAGTGTGGCCTGTAAAATGTTCCGTGACATCCTCAGGACACACTGCAACATGTCGCTCCATTTGTCGTATTCGAGGCTTTACACGCTTGCACCACAAATCACGAAATACACTTAGAGCGAAGCCTGTTTAAAACATCGTTCTGTTTCTGTCCATTCTTTGAAGATGACAGACAGAATGATGACTATAAGAATTTATCGATTTGTGGTGTGAGCAGACTCCAATCTTATTGATTCTGAACAAAAATCTTCTCCACGGTGATCTGAAACCCCTGGGCGGAGTACGCCAAAGAGATCCCGGACTTCGGCGATGACGAGTTCCCGAACATGGTGTGTGTGGAGGCGGGACGTGTCGCCGCGCCCATCGTCCTGCTGCCCGGCACTGCCTTCGAGGCTAGCCAGATACTGCAGGTTGGTTGAATATTAGTTTGTTGCGCCATTTCTTCCCAGCTAAAGCACTAGGAAGTGGTGAAGGGGGGGCGTTTTGGGGGGACTGCCTTATGTAATTTTGACGTTCGAAAGTAATACTTATAATAGACGTCAGGATACTCTCCCCCCAACCCTACTTACTATCTACCACCAAAAGAGCATCTTCCTGCAAAGACTACCTTTCGTAGTCAACTTGGAAGTCCCTTAACTGTACTCCGAACCATAACTCCAATCCGGTAAATTGGAGCTGCCTCGACGGAGCGGCAGCTAGGTGTGGGAGCTATATCGCAAACTATGCTGCATGGGAAAGTCCAGCGGTAGACTGCGATAGGTAAGACTAACTAGAAGATAGAAAAGGCTTGTCGGATGAGATGGATGACAGAAATACTTTATTAGAACAAAAATTACGCCAACTCAGACAGTTTTCATGGTAATTTATTTATTTATCTTTAATTCAAGCACATTACCTATAATTTGTTAGTATTACTTAAAACTATGTTAGTGTAATGAAACAACATTTTAATATAAAAATGTATAGAAATAATCAGCCTAAAACGTTCCCACTGCTGGGACACAGGCCTCCTCTCTGTGAGAGGGAGTGGGCCGTAATCCACCACGCGGGCCCAATGCGGGTTGGTAGATGTCAAATGTCTTCGAATTTTTGGTTCTAGGACATGCCGGTTTCCTCACGATGTTTTCCTTCACCGTTTTGAGAGCAGTGGTGATGAAATAATTTACACAAAGTAAAGCACCTGTCTGGGTTCGAACCCACGACATACAACTCGTAAGTCGCGGCCGTTCCCACTGGGCCACCACTGCTCTCACTAAAAATGTATTATATTTTTTAATTATAACTTATCTACAACAACATTGTCAATAATTAATATTCCATGATAACATTACAGTACATAATTCTTATTAATATTAATATAATTATAATAAATACATGATCTGAATAATGATTATTTTATAGCAATAATAAATTATTTATCAGATGTCTTTTATTTACTTTGATACTTAGATTAATTTGCTTATTATAATTGGAAGACACGAGAAAAATTAACCTAAAAAATTACACGTTCGAATCCACTCTCATACTAACACAAAAGTTTTTGTATATTTTGATCTTCTCAAAAATATTATGGAAACAGTGCCACAGAGTATATTTTTTCAATAAAAAATATAGACATAGACAAAATTGGATCTATGTATGTATAAGTTGTATACTAGCTACCTGCCCCTGCTTCATACGGTTGCTTGACAAAACTAGAGATTTATTTATTATGTTTAAGGGCAATTACATGCCGATGAGGGGCTTTTGGCTAAGTAATAACAGCCGCGCGGGTCGATCGATTAGGTTAAGCAACGCTTCCCGCGGTTGGTCCGTGGATGGGTGACCATCTTTACATATGAAGACCCCTCCGTGCCTCGGAAAACACGTTAAGTCGTCGGTCCCGGCTGTCAATAGTGGATCTTTGGCAGTCGTTACGGGTCGTCAGAAGCCGGAAAGTCTGACAACCAGTCTTACCAAGGGGTATCGTATTACCCAGTTGGTTACCATGGTGGGTGTAAAAAATATCAAAATACAATTAAATAGACACAAAAAATCATCGATGTACATGCTTCACTTAGCCCGATGCGGGAATCAAAACCTAAACATACTCGGATACTCTACTCAAATTCTTATCCCAATTTATTTTGGGTCGGCACATGTCTTCTTCTTCCATACTTCTCTATTAGTCGTCATCTCGGTAGTCACCCCTATCTAGCCATATTATCTATCACACAGTCCATACACTCAGATTATCAACTCTAGTATCAACAAACCCCTAAAAAGTATTAATCAATTTCTTAATCATATCTACAGACTCATTTTCTGCAAGTCCTTCAATATATTCCGTAGCCTTCTTAGCATGTTCTTCATAGAGCCTCTGGGTTTTGTCCACAGCGTCAGTCTTCAAAATATTAAACTTCAGATCTTCGTAATCCACATCTTTTACATCTTTCTTCGACTGTGTTATTATCTGATATAAATTGGGATTGCTGTCTAAAGCGAAAAGGACAGGTGCACTTGCTAAGCAAAACTGTTCTTTGCTCTCTGAAGTTAGCTGCTGTATTTCCGTGGCTGCTTGCCAGGCTAAGCCGACATGGCAGCCAAATTGGTAGGCAAGGTTTTGTGTTTCTCTATTCTGTCTGTCCAGTACCATAGCAGATTGGCAACCCCTGCCTAGCAAGCTAACACCATTGTATACAGTTCTAGCTGTCCATTCCTTTCTAGGTTTACCCAAAACTTCGTTAACAGCAATAGAATTAGTATCGAAAGTAATTTCATAATCCTTGGCTGTAGGTTTAGGCTTTCCAGGAATCGGCATGTTCTGCTCATCTCTTTCGCCAAAGAATTCGCCTTCAGAAAGGTCTTTTAAAGCTGTTGAAATTATATAGGACACATCTGAGTTGCGCAGGTTAGCTAGCATACCGTTTGCAGTTACCAGGAGATAGTCTCCGAGCAGGATTGCTATTTTGTTTCCAAAAATTGCTGAATCAGTGTCCTTCGATCGTTTAGCGAAAGGCACGTTGACAATACCTCTATGAATCAGGTGACCAGTTCTCATCATCTCTATGAGTTCAGCTAGCACTCTAGTTTGTTCCTCATTCTTCTTCATTTGAGGGGTGTAAGTGGGAGTTTTGACGGATTTCGAGAGGAGAAGAATGATGAGGCCCCAGGGTTGAAGGTTCTTGGAGTCTCCGTAGAGGACGTTCTTTGCTGTCTGCATTACGAGGTGGTTGCTGCCGACCTGGGGACAAGAAATGTAAAACAAATTACACATGTGCTGGATTTGATTGACGCAGTGGTTGATTGATTGGTTTTGGCACTACGAGTGTCAGCCGATCTATTCTCCAAGAATCCCAATAGAAGTAAGCTGTAAATAGTGTCAATCCCTAGCCTAAGCCTAAAAAATGCACTAAAAACGGTGAAGGAAAACATCATGAGGAAACCAGCATATTCTAGAACCAAAAATTTCAAGACATCTGACATCTAACAAACCCGCACTGGGCCCGCGAGGTGGATTACGGCCTACTCGCTCCCACAAAGAGGAGGCCTAGTGTCCCAGCAGTGGGAACATACTCAATACTCAAATCTTTATTGCATTCCATATGTGTGACATAGATGGTATATACAAGGTAAAAGATCAATATGGACCCTGTCGGGCACAGCAACATTTAGGAGAGAGAAAGAGAGCCAAGTGGCCACTGTGTCCCAGCAGTGGGAACATTATAGGCTGATTATGTTATTAATAATAATACATTTCTTTATATATGTAACAAGGACTCAGTGTGTCTATGTTAGTTTATTTTATTTAAAATTCTTTCATCCCATGGGAGATGACACTGCAGCGATTGATGTATATGCAATCGAACCTATTAGCAATCACTTTTAGGATATTGTTGGAGGTGGCCCGTACTCCATCATCCATAGCATCATTATCATCGCCTAGCATCAGGTGGAATGTCAGCTCTCTTCAAGCCAACTTCACCTAAGTTGACACGGTGAGATTTTTACAGAAAAGTGGTACTGGTTTAATTCCTGCCTAGAGTATATTACGAGTCTTATATTTTCAAAGATTGAAATAAGAGGTTTTGGTAGATTTACTTGTCAGATTTGCGTCCATAAACACAATCAAGATATATAAAATACATAATCAGCCTATAATGTTCCCACTGCTGGGACACAGGCCTCCTCTCGGTGAGAGGGAGCGGTCCGTAATCCACCACGTGGGCCCAGTGCGGGTTGGTAGATGTCACATGTCTTCGAATTTTTGCTTCTAGGACATGCCGGTTTCCTCACGATGTTTTCCTTCACCGTTTTGAGAGCAGTGGTGATGAAATAATTTACACAAAGTAAAGCGCCTGTCTGCGTTCGAACCTGCGACCTGCAACTCGTAAGTCGCGGCCGACACTACTGGGCCACCACTGCTCTGTATACAATACAACATCAACTAACTTTACGCAGCTTCCGTGTGTAGATTAGGGTAATTACATGCCGAAATGCCTCACTGCGATACCTCGCGGTCGCGGTTTAGCTCGCTGCTTCGATGTCACGTCCATGATAAACAAATGCATGATAATAGACACACACGCACATGTCAGGTATCGAGGTAAACCCCCAAGCAGCCCGCGATGTATCGCAGTGAGGTACCCTTCGGCATGTGCGTGCGTGTAACGCTCAGCAAAAACGAAGTCTTGCTTGGTTTTCGCTTAGCATTCGTTCTGACTTTTTTTTTATTTGCTCGGCTCGTAAGGGTCGTGGCGTGATATTTTCGCGAAGCCGCATCGCTTCGGACGGGCGATGCTATGGGACACGGTGGGTTGGGAGAACAAGAAACTTCACGCGCACAAAGTCGCGGGCAGACGCTAGTCTTAAACCGTTTCAAATCCATGTCACCTACATAGTAGTTACATATGTGGAAAACAAAGCAACGACTCTTACAACAGTATCCGGTGTCTCTGACATTGAAATAGTTTCGAAATCCTTAATTATACATGTTTGTCAAAAATGACCTCCAAAAGTTTCAAAAAACCCTTTCACAAAACCAGCCAAGAGCCGGAGATACTAATAATAGCCTCCTGACAGATTTCCGTCACGGTGGCCAATCTCAACGGAGATTAGCCAGGAGATACTACAGTGCACAAGTGTGTGCGTAAACACATGTGCATTCTCTGTTCCTTTAGTCTTGTAGCGATATCTACAACGCTACATGCGAACAATGCGTCATACTGACGTCAAGCAAATCCTGCATCTCGCAAGCAGAGTTTACCGCGCAATTAACATAGATACAATTTCCCAACATCAATCGTTGGGCAATTGCCCGCCAGAAACAACTCCCGTCTGGTCGAAGGATCCTCCCTTTTCTATGGAGGATGAGTGAACTTTACACCCTGTTCTCATACCTCTATAGTCTAATAGTCCAATGGGACGACAATCCAACACGACCGGGCAGAGATCAGCGAGGTAATTGCGTAACACACTAACAATAGCAATGGCTTTCATTTTTGACAGTTGAACAACATTCATTGCGTTATTTACGTTGTTGAGCAGACAATTTTTTGGAACATATGAAGCAATGGATTAGCAATTTCCTTCGAAATGATTCACACTGTGAATTGTACTGTATTGTGTTACGCAATTATGATACAGGCGCTGGACCAACGGCTTTACGTTCTTTCCGAGGCACGGGGGTATTAAACCGCCAACTTCCAAACTTTGTCCAATAAAACTTTGTCCAACCAGGGAATCGAACCCAGGACCCCACGTTCAGCAGTCGCGCAACCACGAGACCAACGGGGCAGTGAACTGCGATACTAACCAACAATACAAACCAACAGTTAGTTATACATATATTATGAACGAGGTAATGTCGTGAAAGTGAACCTTTACTTTCTACGATCAAACCGGTATTTTAAGTTTTTGCCTTGAGCTAAATTTATTTAGGATGAATCAGACTGTTTATAATAAAATTCGAATAAATTACGGTACCCAAAATAGTGGCTATTTTCTTTTTTAGCCGACTCCGGAAGTTAAAAGGAGGGTAATATGTTTTATGTGTGTGTATTTTTGTTACTTCATAAGCAAATATCGTTTTAGGCAAAATTTATGAGGTAGCTGCCTACCTCATATATTTTGCCTAAAACGATATTTATATAGCACATATTTCATGTTTAGATAGATGAATATAGTACAGGCATGATAAAGTTTTATGTACAGACAAGCTATCCGAAACTGTCAAATTTTCCCAATCAACCTTGAACCTTAATGCTTTAGAGATAAAGTTGAAAATCTATTAAAGAAATTTGACAGATTGTAGTAGCTTGATGTGCTGGCGTCTGTACCTAATAAGGGCGAGCCTATTACTAAACAGGGCACAAATCCGGACTCCAGACTGGTACCGACACTACTCAAACTCAAAGTATTAATTAAATTAAACCATTTACAGGCACTTTTGGATTGTCAAAGGAGTCGTTCAGTCAGAAAGATGAAGCTAGTTACCCATTCCAAAGCGTAGTAGGTACCTATGGAGAAGAACAGGTAAGAAACTCCACGGACACTTTTTTTAAATTAATCTAGTGTTACAAAACGACTGCCTCGTTGGTGTAGTGATAGTAGCGCTCGCGGCTACTACAGACCATGATGTCCTGTGAAAGATTCCTGAGTTGGGCAAAGTGTTGATTTATTTATTTATTTATTTCAGGCGACGAAGGCCCATAGATAAATACCTTAACCTAAACATACATAATCTTATTAAAAATATATATATGTATATTATATATATATTTATTGTAGCTTCCTACACTAGCTTGTTCTTGTGCTGGTCTGTGGTACTTGTCCGCGGAAGCGACGGAACACCACGTCCTGCGGCCAGAAGTCTTCTTCCATGACGATGGGCAGATAACAATTCGGTACGCGCACCACGAACGCCTTGAAGTTGACGTTGCGGTGCGACTCCAGTAACTGCACCCTCGGCGTGTACCTCATCTTCTGGCGCACGTACTCCACGATGTCCTCCGCCTTAGTGGTGTAGTGTAGGAGGGAAATGTACACCAGTGTGTACATCGTTGTGTGTGTTAACGGGATTTTCCACTATCTTCAATTCCCATGTAACAAGGGGCGAGCCTATTGCCATGGACCGGGCACAACTACCTATAGACTCCGGGCTGTGAAATTCAAAATTTGATGGAAAACCTAATAAAACATTCACATGACTGGGAATCGAAACAGCTACTTCGAACGAGCAGTTTATGTATGTATCTATATATTCATTTTATGATACATTATTCCCGCTTAGTGGAGCTTTGCTCCGGTATTCAGGTCGCCGTGAAATTGAGATCAACGCACCTAGTTTTTCTGGTTTCATAACAGATTCTAAACATACTACTTATGAGAACTGCCAGTCTATTCTGTAAAAATCTCACCGTGAAAGTGAGCTAGAAGTGAACGGTCATACTACCAACCAGTCTGTTCTGTAAAAATCTTACCTTGAAGATTTAGGTGAAGTGAGCTGTCAAAAGTATTATAGCGGTTTGAGGAACAGGATGTGAAGTTCACTCATACTCTGTAGAAAAGGGAGGATCCTCCGACCAGATGGGTGATGAGTCTGGCGGGCAACTACCTGATGATTCATGTCTGGCCGTTGTATACTTGCTAGTTGCGCGGTAAACTCTGCTTGCGAGATGCAGGATTTTGCGTGACGTCAGTATGACGCGTAGTTCGCATGTGGCGTTGTATATACCGCTATAGTGTCAATCCATAGCATCAGGTGGAATGATAGCTCACTTCAAGTTCCCTTTTTTTTTCCGGATGGGAAATCATCAAATCCCGCTCTGGGTGGAGCGGAAGGGAGTGTCAGACTCTTACTGACTAAAACCCACCCATGTTCCTTCCTTTGCCCTTTATGTTCCGGGGTAGCGGTAACCCTTTCGGACAACCCCGCTGACCCGGCAGGCTTCGGCCCTAAGGGGACCCTCAAATTATGCTGAAAACTCTTTGAGGCGCGCGTGGAACACTTACGCGCCGACTTCTAGTTCACTTTAACTAAGTTTTCCCGTTAAATTTTTTACAAAATAGACCCGCTGATGCTATAAATTAGCATCAGCGGGTCTATTTTGTAAAAAATTGGAGCTTGCTATTGGATTGGAGTGGAAACCTTCTTGTCACAGTCATGGCGTGCAGCCGTCGGCTATTTCTCCTTTACGCTATTGATTAAAGATATTATTTTTCCTTATTATGAGAATTTATTATCTTTTTGTATGCAAGTGTTTCTGTGACAAATAAACCTATTTATCTTTTTTTCTTTACTTCACCTAAGATTTTACGGTGAGATTTTTACGAGAATAGTTCGGCAGTTGTTCTCCTGACAGCTGTGTCACCATAATATTTGGTAGCAGGGTTATAAAAAAAAGACATCTGTTTCGTAGAAAAGTGCAGTACTGTAGAGGTTTGTCGGCCGAAGGCAACCTCATATTGTGCAGACCGGCTATAATTTAGCGCGGGTTACATTCGAACGTTCATGCTTATGTGAAATATTTTCTATAAGAATTTTTGCTTAAAACTGGGAATGTTAATTTAGTCAGAATTATGTAAAGACGTTCGGACAATATAATCTAAAAGGAGTCATAAATTGTTTGATTCATCCCGTTACCTCAGAGGGTTTTTCAAGCCCTCTATAGTATCTACGCGGTCAAAAGGTACAACAGATTTCCAAAAAAAATCGACGAAAAATTTCAACGCAGGTTCAGAATCATGTACTGAATCCATGGCAACAGGTTGGGCGTCGATGTTCCTGCCACACTGTGTAGTTCTCTATTAAGAAGTAGAAGGAAGGTATTTGGAAGTAGGTGGTGTGATACCCCCGTGCCTCGGAAAGCACGTTAAGCCGTTGGTCCTGCGCCTGGGGGTCTACTCCGAAGTGGTATCAGCCGAATGTTCGGCCGTTTCCTGCTACAAAGTTACTATTTGGTTCGGTCGGTCCCGATCCTATACTCCTACACTCTTTCGAATATTGACTATGGTCCCGACCCAACTGAGCCGATCCGAACTTTTTTCGCATTTTTCAATAATATTCTGTTCGGCCATGTGTCGGTCCGATCCTATCATTCGCACTTTGCACTTCGTAGTAGACCCCCTGATCTCTCTCCGGTCGTGTCGGATTGCCGTCCCATCGGCCTATAAGAGTGAGGGAGTGCACCTGTGTGTCCGTTGAGATTGGCCACCGAGGCCAAAATACGGTCTGGGAGACATATTATAGTTCTCTATAACCGTAGAAAAACTTGCAAACAATTGACTGTCGACCTTTTCTTTAAAGTTGCAAAACAACACCTTTTCTCAACTCTGTTGGGGTCGGCTTTCAGTCTAACCAGATACAGCTGAATACCAGTATTTACTAAATGGAGCGAATGCCTGACCTCCACCATCCAGTTATTGAGTAACATGTAGGTGTTATCCTTGGTAAAGTTACGATTTCGGACTTTTGACTACCCGTAACGACGTACGTACAGTTACAAATAGCATAGCGTAATTATAATGTTCCCACTGCTGGGACACAGGCCTCCTCTCTGTGAGAAGGAGTACCAGTGCGGGTTGGTAGATGTCACATGTCTTCGAATTTTTGGTTCTAGAACGTTCTGGTTTCCTCACAATGTTCTCCTTTACCGTTTTGAGAGCAATGGTGATGAAATAATTTACACAAAGTAAAGCGCCTGTCTGGGTTCGAACCTACAACTTTTATTTATTTAATAATAAAAAGTGAAAGTTTGAATGGATGGAAGGATGTTTCTTACGATGAAATTTGGCACACAGGTGGTTTATAACCAGGATTAACATATAGGTTACTTTTACTTTTTTTTTAAAGTAAAGGTATCCTTTTTTTAATTTTTTGTTTTTCTTTTTTTTATCTAACCCGATATTCTTACGGGATTGAAACTAACTTTTGCGGGTGAAACTGCGGGCCGCAGCTAGTTTATTTATAAACTGACAACTACAAAGTCGCGGCCGTTACCACTCACTGCTCTCATGTACGGACGCCAGCACATCAAGTTACTACAATCTGTCAAATTTCTTTAATAGATTTTCAACTTTATCGCTAAAGCATTAAGGTTCAAGGTTGATTGGGAAAATTTGACAGTTTCGGGTAGCTTGACCTGCTGGCGTCTGTACAAAAAAGCTCTTTTAAAAAATAAATATAATATCTAAAATCGGATCATCGTGTATAACAAGATTCCTTTTCACTTTCCTTTCTTGAATGGAAATCATTAGTCATAGTATATAAATTTGTAAATATTCGACTATATTTTTTAAACCGGATTTCCTTATGTAAACTTGCACTTTTCATTGCTTATGCAGGATATGTAATGGAGCTTAAAATCTAGAAAAGACCATTCGGATGTATCTTACCCGTACGGAGGGTAAACTGGTAATGTGAACCAGGCTTTCCACGAGCCGTGTGCCCGCCCGATGGGAAATTACTATAGAGGTATGAGGAACAGGGTGTAAAGTTCACTCATCCTCCAAAGAAAAGGGAGGATCCTTCGATGTGGGGTCTGGCGGGCAACTGCCCAATGAATCATGTCGGGCTGTTGTACATAATTGCGTGGAAAACTCTGCTTGCGCGATGCAGGATTTTGCGTGACGTCAGTGTGACGTGTAGTTCGCGTGTGGCGTTGTAAATACCGCTACATGACTAACTTCCGCACAAATTTTCATCACATATTTAGCCCCTTTAGGGAATGAATTTTCAAAAACATTTCCTTAGTGGCTTCCGTGGGCAGGGCACATTGCTCGCAGAACGGATGGCCGATGGGGCCGAAAAGTTCTGGAGTGGCGACCGCGAACCGGAAGACGTTGCGTTGGAAGGCCTCCCACTAGGTGGACCGATGACCTGGTGAAGGTTGCGGGAATCCGCTGGATGCGAGTCGCACGGGACCGGTCAATGTGGCGACACTTGGGGGAGGCCTATGTCCAGCAGTGGACGTCTATCGGCTGAAATGATGAATGATGATGATGATGAGTGGCTTCCTTTAGTTATAAAAGGAACTCTTGAGCAAAATTTCGAGCTTCTAGACCCAGCAGTTAAGGTTTTTTTTTAAAAAAAAAAAAAACCTTACAAACATTTGTTCCGTGCGGGAATCGAACCCGCGACACACAGCGCAGCAGTCAATCGCTTAACCACTGCGCCAACCGTGCCGTCAAGGTTGTACGTTGTCTGCCCGTAAGTGAATTTTAGTAAGAGGGATGCACTAATTAGGACCGAAACAAACATGGCTTTACGAATGATAATTATTAGAATCAGCAATACAACTCCTTGGGTTAGAATTTGCCTCAAATTTCATGATTTCATGAGTAGTCATTCAATGGGGTAATATGAACTTTGAGAGTTGTATTATTGACTAGTTGCGCCCCGTGGTTTCACCCGTATAAGTTTCGATCCCTTAAGAATATTGTGATAAAAATTATCATATTTGTTAATCCTGGTTATAAACTATCTGAATGCCAAACTTCATCCAATTTCATTCAGTAGTTTTTGCGTGTTTATATTAATATTATTAGGATTTTTATGATTATAATTCTATAAATAAATAGTTGTTATGGTCGCCAATCGTATTTAAATTGCAGATTGCAAATTGCAGAAAACGTAGGAATTTTTTTTCCTAACTCTGGGCTGTTACTAAGAAATTCCCAATGGAAAAACGGTATAACACTATGCCCGACCTGGGAATCGAAACCAGGACTCCACGTTCAGCTGTCGCCCTTGCTACCATGAAGGTGGGTACTGACCAACGTTACGAGGTGTAATGTAACATTCGCATCGAGCGTGTACGCATCGAGCATGTTACGCTGTGTTTTAAAATCGGCGTAACATGCTCGTCAAAACTCTGTGCTCCGCTTTCGCCGTTAAGGTGGGTACACTCAAAGGATTCGCCAAAAAACCGACAGCCGGGTGGAGCACTCAAAGCGAGCAACGAGCGGCTCGTTGCTCGCTGGCTTCCCCGTAACACGACGTACTGACTGCACGAATGCTCGCGGTGTAACACGTTACATTACGCCCCGTAACGCCGGTCAGTACCCACCTTGAGACCAACGGGGCAGTCCCTCATGCTGCACATGTTAATTCTACTAATATTATAAACGCGAAAGTTTGTGAGGATGGATTGATGGATGGATGCTTGTTACTCTTTCACGCAAAAACTACCGAATGCATTTTGATAAAACTTTACAGTAATATTGCTTATACATCAGAATAACACATAGCATACTTTTTATCCCGATATTCCCACGGGAAACCGCAGGGCGCTACTAGTATAATTATATAAGCCTTCCTCAAGAATTGGGCTACCAAATGCAAAATTATTTTTATAAATCCGACAGGCAGTTCCAGAGCTTACCTCCTGCATACAAACAAACAAAGGAAACCGACAAAATTGGGCTAAAGTATGCACAGAATCGATATGTATATAAAAAAAAACTAGATTTTTTACTGATTAAAAAGAACATGTAACAATAATAACTTTCTATCGGAATGAGCTAAAAATTATGATTTTAAATATGGTTTTTAATTGAACGTAGTTCTAAAACTAGCTCTGTAAACAAGCTGTCAGGTCATTTTAAGTTCGTTCTAAAACTAGTAGGTCTAAAGAAGTTATTAAAAAAACACTATTTATTTTGTTTTAGCATTTTTGACATGAACATTATAATCGTTTATAAAAGGAAAAAGGATATTAGATGAATTATTGTTGTTTTAGTAAGTTATTTATTTATTTAACAATAACATCTTTCAAAATCGTGTATCAGCGACTGTTTCAAAACGAAAACATATCAAAATGTCAATGTCACGTAATAAAATAAGACGTGGCATTGCCATTGTTATTTTACCTACCTAATTCCTTTTTTGTGCTATGCAATAATATGCTAATAGTAACATACAAATATGTTTTCAAATAATTAAATCAATATGTCTATTTGACAGTTTGTATTTACAATACATTTTGGCATTATTATAAATACAATTCTTACCATTTGCCACATAACCTAACCTAGTGACCCAAAAACATATTTTCTTCCTAATTCCCATAGATTTTTGAAAAAAATCTTTCTGATATTGATATGTACGTGTTTTATCTATTAAATAACACATAAATGATTCCTGTTCACATTTTGGCCCAACGATGTATGGATTTCTGGCGGTCTCCTTTTACCTCTACAATAATATTATAGATTTCTATAGATGAGTAAAGGTAAGTGATTTTTGAACGTCAAAAATGTATGGTTGAACAGTAGCTAATCACTACTTAACTTTATGTAACGTTTGTGAATAAAGGGGTCCATGTTTGGTAGCATACGTTTCCGTACAGGTAGAAACTGAATGCGGAGGAATATTTCGACGCAATATTTTAGTTTTTTAATAGTTTTAGTTAGTATAGGATACTGGCGCCGATTCCCTTGTTCACAAACTGAGCTAAATTTAAGTTCAGTGCATCTTTTTCTTTCTATTTAATTTAGAAAAGGACAGAAGATAAATATTAGTTTAGCCCTGTCAAATTAAGATACTCCATAGACAAATTAGACGTGATTAAAAACATGGCTACTAAAAATACGTCAATTTACGTCAGGCGCTGACTAATTTGAGAGGACTAAAATAATATTTATCTTCTGCCATTTTCTTAATGAAATAGAAAGAAAAAGTTGCACTAAACTTAAAATTAGTTTAGTTTGTGAACAAGGGAATCGGCGCCAATATATTATTATTAAAATAATTTATAGTTTATTTAGCATTAGAAGTTTGTAAATATGTTTATTGTTAAAGTTAATAAAGTTCTACACAGATATGGTAGAAACTTACAAATATTTGTACGCAGCGGGAATCGAGCCCACGACCTCCCACAGAACTAGGTAATCAGAAATTCAAAGATTATCATTAGAGATTCCGACAGAGTAACAAGTTTTTGATACAAGACAGGAACCGAACCCATGACCATACACAAACACCGACTCAGCCATGTGTACAAGAACTGAAGGCAAAATTTCGTAATTTTTAAAAAACGTTCAAAATCTAGTCGCAATCTCATCAGCGACAATTAATGTCAAAAACTTGTCAAAAATGTAGGGAAATTAGAGGTATTTTTGACAGATTGAGACTGAGATCAGAGGGGAATTCTCATAATTTTAAGAACGTTCACAGTCTGATCTCAGTCTCAATCTGTCAAAAATACGTCTAATTTCCCTACATTTTGACAAGTGTTGACATTTGTTTGTCGCCGAGATGAGACTGCGACTAGATTTTAAACGTGTTTATTTACGAGAATTGGCCTTCTGACTGTGATCGTTCTTACGGGGATAGCCTATCATATTTCTTAAATTTTACGTCTAAAATAGAAAATAAAATTACTCACCAGCTTCCGCAAATAGAGCGCCATATTAGCGAATTCATCACTCAGCAAGCACCGCAGATTCATAAACGAAGTTGGATACCCGACGACTTTCTCTGCATCTCTTATAATATTGCTCCAATTCGTAAATGGAGGACGCAGTAATATTAAAATCTCATCTTTTGTCAAACTCGCGACAGTCGACTCCAATCTTTTCTGGTAAAAGAAGGGGGACGCACGCTTCAGAACGCGGGAAACCGCGTAGGACACCGCCATGACAGTTTAACTTTTTTTAAGTTTTTTTTTTTTTCGAGGCACTGGTTGCGTCCGCGCGAGTTGACGAGTGTAAACGCAATGGTGTTGTTATGTGAACCGATTGTGGGGAAGGCTGTATTGAATTTGGAATTTGCCTGATTTTTGTACCTATTTATTATTTTAATTTTGGCATATTATGAAGGTCTTCTGAAATTGTCCTTTAAGTTTTTTTATGTCATTTATCATCGTTTATTTTATTAGTATTGCTTAGAAATAAGGTAATTTTTATATTTATTATGAATAATTTTCTATACCTACTTACAGGGTTTTATTTTTTACACATAACATTACGTCTGTAATCCTGAAGAGTCAGGCAGAGGTGTACCTATAGTAGGTACACCTACATTTCGTCAATTAAGTTTTTAACTCCTATGTAGGCGAAACTATTCCCATCCACCGAGCTCAATTCGACTCTGGGCTGCTACTGAGAAATTCCTGATGGAAAACACTTTGCCCAACCTGGAAATCGAACCCAGGACTTTATGCTCAGCAGTATTACGACCACCAGACCAACAGGGCAGTCGGTTTTATTTGTAAATGTGTACAACTTAACTTTAAATCTCACATTGATATACGAGTGTCTGCTGACTTAGAATTCGACATGACTTACTTTTCTTGCTCATTTATGATTTCTACATTAAGTGTTAGAAGAAAAACACTTGAAACAATACTTTTTTTTTTTTAATTCAAAGTATTTTTGTTAGTTCAAATAATAACAAACGGATCTCCACTGAAATAACTCCCAACTATCAGGTAAGATTTATAAACTGGTAACACTCATGTTCTTGACCGTGAAGTGGAAAGTAGCGTTGGACTAGTCTCGAAACCACGCTCTATTTACCGTTCAACATTCAACAACAAACTCAAATCTCAACCTTAACCCACTGACATAAGAATCAAAACAAACTTTCCCAGCTACAGAAGAAATTTGTCAAGGCGTGGTTTAGCCAATTTAAGTAAGGCATCCTTTATCGTTGTTAATAAGCGAATGGATAGGTCAAGTTATGCTGGACACAATGGATTCTCTCGACTACTCTTTTTATTGTAATCTTGAATGAATTTCTCCTTTCCGGCCAGTGTGAACTAACTTGTTCAAGTAAAACTTTGTTTGGGTCGTGTTCGTAGTACGAGTGCTCAATTTGAGTCAAATGAGAGAGAGAGAGAGAATTTATAGTGAATTTTTAGGGTTCCGTACGCCCTAATGACAAAACGGAACCCTAGTAGAATCGGGAATCGCTTATAGAATCGCGTTCGTCTAACACAAACGTGGAACGTAAATAAATGAATTTTGAAATTGGAGTCACTTTTGGGGGTAATAGCTATATAACAGCAATCAAAATTTTCAATAATATTCCAAAAGAAACAAGGGAACTCCCCCTAAAACGCTTTAAACCAAAACTACACAAATGGCTTATTGGTAATTGTTTTTATAGGGTAAAAGAATTTTTTGATAAAAAAGTAGCAGATAAAATAAGACATGATATTGAGATTGAGATTTAATTATATTACTTTACATATAAATATCTATTATTCCTAAGTAATCAAATAGATACAAAACTCCAATAAATCTTATAATGTTATTAGAAATGTTATGTGTTAAATTAGTTACATTTAACATTTTTTAAATATTTGTATGCCAGCCATGGCGAAACATGTAAGATCATAACTTTATTTATAAGACCTTAATGTACCATATTTTCAAGCAAATAAATATATTCTATTCTATTCTATTCTATAATCTATAAATTAAAAATCAAAGTTTTGCAAACTGTACTGTGTGACATCAAATGAAAGGGCTTGTTGTAAGGGTCTCAAATATATTTTTCGTATAATTTGAAAATAAATCGTTTTCAAGTTATTTAAGAAAATATAAGAAACTTTACCATTCCTCCCTGAAAGGGGGGCCTTTATCTCCGAAACTACTGAGCCCAAAATTTTGAAAACAATACAGAAATTAGTTATTTAACGGGTGGGCCATCTCGTGTTTTAAATTTGAAGTACCGATTACATTGACTTTGAAAGGTAGAATGACATTATTTTTTTGACAGGAAGTTAGCTTTATGTTTGACATTTGAAAAATGGGACGCTATACGCTCGAACAAAATTGGGAAATATTAAAAACTTACTTCCAAAGTAGTGAGTGAGTGAGTCTTTAACACAAACTGTAAGAAATTTACGTGGAAAATTTTCGAGAAATAATCTGTCTTCAGTTCAGTTTGTGCGTCAATTTGTGCAGCGAGTTCGTGAAAATGGATCGTTATTGGACAAAGCAACCCGTGTCCGGACGCAAGCAGTTCAAGCTACCCGAAACTGTCAAATTTTCCCAATCAACCTTGAACCTTAATGCTTTAGGGATAAACTTGAAAATCTATTAAAGAGATTTGACAGATTGTAGTAGCTTGATGTGCTGGCGTCTGTACGTTCTCGTTCAGTGCGTTCAACCGAAAACATTGCTGCTCTGGTTCAGAATGTGCAAGAACAGCCATAAAATTTAATTCGTCATCGTTCTCAGGAACTGGACATTTCTCGCACTTCTCTGAGAAGAATTTTGCATAAAGACCTCGGTATGAAGGCTTACAAAGTACAGACGCCAGCAGGTCAAGCTACCCCAAACTGTCAAATTTTCGCAATTAACTTGGAACCTTAAAGCTTTAGCAATAAAGTTAAAAATCTATTAAAGAAATTTGACACATTGTAGTAGCTTGATGTGCTGGCGTCTGTACAATTGGTCCAAGAACTGAAGTCTCATGACCATCCGATCCGTTTTCACATCGCCCAATGGGCTGAAGATTGTTTGGCAGGAGATGAAGAATTTTACTGAAAAATCGAGTTTAAAGATGAAGCTAATTTTCATCTCGGTGGCTATGTAAATAAGGAAAATTGCCGCATACGGAGTTCAGAGAACCCACACGTGACTATTGAGAAGCCAATGCATCCACAACGAGTCACATTGAAGAGATTCAAGCCGAAACAGTGTAAAATGTACTGAAAAATTGGGTTAATCGGATAGAGTACTGCCGAGCCAGTCGTGGTAGTCACATGAATGATACGAGTATTGTGTTCCATTCTTAAATGACAAAGTTCAAGCTTTCCAATAAAACCAGAAATTTGAAAGAATAATCAGTAGTTTTTTTTTTTTAGAAGATTCAAATTTTAAATTTTAAATGGTCCACCCGTTACTTACAGATTACAGGAAAACCTATACCGGTACCTGGTAGTATCCGGGTGAAACCGTGGGGCGCTGCTAGCCATGACATAATATAGTAATGGCTATTTTAGTCAACTTTCAACAAAGCAAATAGCCTAAAGGTTCGACTGACGTTTAAAAGAAAGAAAGAAAGAAAATACATTTATTTAGCACAGACTACACATCAGAAGGTCAATTCTCGTAATTTAAAACGTTCAAAATCTAGTCACAGTCTCATCTCGGTGACAAACAAATGTCAAAAACTTGTCAAAATATAGGGAAATTAGAGGGATTTTTGACAGATTGAGACTGAGATCAGACTGTGAAGGTTCTTAAAATTACGAGAATTACCCCTCTGAATGCGTCGTAACGAAACAAAAGTGTTTACGGAAGTAAAATCGTTTATTATTTTTATACTCTACTATTAATTCTGTAAGTAGTTTACACACGTTAAAAATAAGTTATTTTTTTAAACTAGGTGTGTTCGGTGTTTCCTTACCGACTACTCTGAGAAGAAAGACAGGTCACAGTCTCTTTTAAAGTCAAGTCTGGATTATGTAGTTTACGTTCTGCAGCCTAATTGCGTAACACATTTTCGGCAAATGATTGAGATTAATTGGTTTCGTTTCGATCGCTTTTTGTTTCATTTTACGATTTTCGTATTGCGTAACTCCACTATCATGTAATAGCAACAGGTGTTGGTTTGAAACGCTAAAGAGTGATCGATATGTTCTTAAGAATTTTCTTAATTAGGCTGCTGGTCTTTTGAGCAAAGAACCACAAAGACCTGAGTAGACCAGACCTGTCAGTGCACGCATTTGTGAACAATCGTGCAGCTCAACTCAGAACACAAGGAGCTCAACGACTCGACGAACAATGCCAAAGAAATGACATTTGACATAAACTACTCAAACTGCCAGACTATCATTAAAACTAGCTAAGAACAAAAATACCCACACAAAGTAATTTTTTATTTTTTTGTTTGCCTACTTTGTTTCCCACAGCTGGGCAAAGGCCTCCCCTTTTATCTTCCAAACTTCCCTATCTTGTGCGATCTCCGCCCATGTTGGCCCTGCAAATGTTACTATATCGTCGCACCACCTTCGCCGTGGTCTACCTCGACGGCGATGTGCTCCCTCAGGCGTCCAGTGAGTGACGGTTTTTGCCCATCGCTTCGGGTGCATTCGTGAATCGTGGTCGGCCCAGTCCACTCCACTCGAGTGTAAGACTACCTTTATATTGTTATTATAATCTTTGTGTAAGACTAACAGTAATAAATTCACGATTTAGGTTATCCAATTGTTATCAGTGACAAGTATCTGTCAACTGTCATACGCACGTAAACAGTCTTGTATTTTTCATCTGGGAACATTGACAGATACCCGTCACAAAAGTGGTGATCGACTAATTTAATCAATATTATTCAGCTGAATCCGGTTAGACTGGAAGCCGACCCCAACATAGTTGGGAAAAAGGCTAGGCAGATGATGATGATGTTAGGCTGTTAAAAGTTTAGACCTTTGCCACCATTATTTTGAAAGTGTGACAGTTTTTGACTTTTGCATTTTTGGAGGGAATGGAAATTTTTGAACGGTAAAACAGAGCGGGAATATTTCCGTTGTGAAAATTATATAGAAGCATATCCATACAATCGTTGTTTAATTTCTGAGTTGAAGTCGAGTACTTACACATCGCGCTGCGCTCCATAACTGAATGCCTTTCGCATCCAATATAATAATGTTTTTAGGATGCTATTGGATTGCCCCGTTTCTGTAGTGCATCAGAGATGTTTTCGCAAAACGGAACGGATGGTTTCCACACAGTCATACGCAAAAACGTTGCTTCACTGATGCATCGAACGCGGATCAGTAACAATAGTATCCTGAAAGTAGTGGCGAAGAGTCCTTGCCCACTTGCTTGGCATTTTGTGGAGAGGATGCTCAACTAGGTAGCTGATCCCTGGCTTGATTGTTCTTTGAGCAACCTGCCTCGGCCATTTAATTCGTTGTTGTGTGTTTGGTATTACTAACATTAGTTATAAGGTATTTTTTCACTAACAAGATGGATTATATTGTTGTCCGAAACTGAACAAATAAATTAAATTAAATTAAATAACATACTTGAGCGGATGTTGGAGAAAAAACAGCCAGGCTGAAGTAAATATTCATGTTGGTAAAGTCCCTTTAGACCGGATCGCAGCATTCTTGGATGCACTATAGTATGTCGGGTATGAATAGGTGTAGTACTTCCCCCAGACTTCCAGATAAGTAGGTAAGACAAAGAAATAATCTTCAAATTACAATCTGAATATCGCACATGCTTATTCGGGGTACCGCAAGGCGGTGTCCTAGCACCATTATTACCATGACCATGATTATCTTATTTGCAGACAATAGCACGATATTATTCAGAAGCAAAAATGATGAGGCTTTCGAAGATGACATCCTACTAATATTATAAACGCGAAAGTTTGTATGGATGGATGGATGTGCTCTTTCACGCAAAAACGATTGATTTGGATGAAATGTGAAGATTTCGATATCATTACCGAACTGAAAAATCAGATTGTTGTCCTTACTACTAAACTATTGAGCGCCAATAACGAAATATACTCTTTGATACAAGTAAATGAGAAGCTAAAAAAGGAGAAAGAAAATCTGATACGCAAAAATTCTATTCATAAACAAATAGTGTCTAGTCCAAGCTAATCCCCACTCAAAACTACAAAAAAATGTTCAAAGGAAACAAAAGAACCTCGCAGTAATAAGCAAACTCAAACAGACTTTGCCTTGAATACTAGTAATACTTTAGGAAAAGTAGAACAACTGAATACTACAACACAACATTCCGGTGCTCAGATGGAGCCACCTGTCAAGACTAAAGAGGGAAAAATGTCTAACAGGATGTCTTATTCTCAGACCGTAGTCGAAAATAATCTTTGCATTATTAGTGCAAATAAAAGCAATCACATTTTGGCCTTAGCAGGAAGAATACCTACTTCCTTGGAAACTACCACATATTGGAATAAAAGCTTTCAAACAAAACTGTCAAACTTCACATTGAATGACTTAAGCATAATTATGGTTTGTTAAAAAGACTTTAGACAGACACATCTATGATATAATAACTGACATTAGGTAAATACTACAGAACATTAAAAATACTAATATTATTATTACATTACCAACATTCAAATCTAATGACTATTATAATTACAATAATCTGTATAAAAACTCAAGACTGGAAGTATTTAATAACATGTTATACATAGACAATATCACCCGTGAGCATGCCTATCTTTTAGACCCTAATTTAAATTTAAGTTACCATTACACTACTTTGTATAAACAGTAAAGGTTATATTTGGTGACCTCTTTGATTTGACGTTTGCAATCGAGCACGAAAATACAAAGAGTGTAACAGAAAACCTGCCAGGTGAAGAAATCCCGAAAGAGATTCAGTTTCACTGAATCTCTTTTTCGCCCCTAAATATCTAAACATTCTTTACCAAAATATTGCTGGGCTACAGACAAAGTCGCATATAATAACAGTTTTTTTACAGGAATTACTAGAAAAAAAATCAAACGTTGATGTTATTTGTCTCACGGAGCACTTCATTATGTCCGGGCTTAAAGACTCTTGTTTGATTCCCAACTATAATGTATCATGCTACTCTAGAATTAATTCAAAAAGAGGCGAGTCTTGTATTTTTGTTATAAAAGGTCATAATTGCAAAGATATATCAACACTGACAAGCTATGCAGTCTGTTCAGCGTTTGAGTGTTGTGCTATTGAGATGACAGACTGCGGAGTTGTTATTGTCTGTTTGTATAGAGTACCCTCAGCTACGAGTAGTAACATAGATATATTTTTTGATAACCTCAAAAAAGTCTGGAGAAAAAGGTCGTGGAGTTTCTTGCCCGTTCTTCTCCATAGAGATCTACGTTTTGGAATGGGCAACTAGCTTCAACTTTCTGACTAACTGACCGACTATTTAATTTTGACAATTCAACAGTGCCTGTAAATGGTTTAATTGAAATAAATGATTTGAGTTTTGAGTTTTTGGTCCTAACTTTACTTGATAAAAACTATCCTAAAGATAATATTGTTACAGCTGGTGACTTTAATATTAATATTTTAAATAAGAATAAGTTAACCAACGAATTTTAATGCTTACTACTAAATTCACCATCATCTGCCTAGCCTTTTCCCAACTATGTTGGGGTCGGCTTTCAGTCTAACCGGGTGCAGTTGAATACCAGTATTTTACATGGAGCGACTGCCTATAGGACCTCCACAATCCAGTTATTGGGTAATACGATACCCCTTGGTAAGACTGGTTGTCAGACTTTCGGGTTTCTGACGACCCGTAACGACTGTCAAAGATCCACAAATGACAGATTCTAAAGATAGAGAACGATATTGGTAAGTTCTACGACATGATGTTCTAATTAACGATATTTAGCATTCATTTACGTGTCGTGTCGTGTTTGTTCTTTTTTGCTGTCAAGCAAATAAACGCATTTTTTTCTTTCATGTGTCGTGTCGTTCGTATGCTCATATTGTCTTATCGTGTGTGTTGTGTCATGTCATTTGTATGTGTGTGGGTAGTGAAAACGAGCTTAAATCCGCCTGCTAAATAAGGTTCTGGTAAATACGGAATGATGATACAAAATATATAACATATTCTTTGACAAATTTTCAGTTTCTTTGACAAATCTTTTACTGTTCAAGCAGTACGGTTATGGAATGACTTGCCCGTGGCGGTAAGGCGTGCTCAATATTTGTCCACTTTCAAAATTATGATAAAAAAGCACGTTATAATTATTAATTTTTTCTTTCTTTGCTTTGTTTCATGTTTATTATATATTTATTTAGACGAGTAAAATATACTTTATGTATATATTAATTGTATAATGTAAATGGTACACCACAGACTACCTACTATAATTGTCTCTCTTTAATTTTAATCCATCCAAAGGTAGTCTTTAAAAGATCGCTCTTAACGATAAGACCGCCCATTGTGTCACCCTTTGTAAAATTTTATATATTTATGTTCTATAATTTGTATGGTGTACAATAAAGAGCATTCTATTCTATTCTACATCAAGCAAGATGTCTAATGAGAAAAATAAGTAAACATTTTCTCGCTTATAAAGTACGCAATGATGTAAGAGGTGCTAACAGATAAAGATAGCGGAATTATTTGTTATGCAAATTGATTCATCATCTGCCTAGCCTTTTCCCAACTACATATGTTGGAGTTGGCTTCCAGTCTAACCGGATGCAGCTGAGTACCAGTATTTTACTCACTAGTGAGTACTATGTAGGTACATACTATAAATAATAAATAAATAAATAAATTGTTTATTGGGTCTCAACTCGCTACCATTTACTGGGTACGTCTTTCATTGACTTGAATGTGCCCTGGCGGCTGAGAGTATGTCATGCTCACTCAAATATCTCGCTGATGGTGGCACATGTGTTGGATCATTTAGCTCCCTTCAAAATGGTTGAGCTGAATGGTGCTAATCCGTGCGTCATGTTCGTGAACGGGCGCCGTCAGTGGGGACTGGTCATCTCTTTGCTGCCATGGCTTATTTTAATTTAATTTAATATTTGGATTGTTTTAGGCTTTTCATTACGGACGCTTTTAACGTTCTGCATCGTTCTCACATGCATAATTTTTAACATGAATGATGTAACTAATACTTTGTAACCATATTTTGATTTAAAAGAGTGTCCATGGAGTTTCTTGCCCGTTCTTCTCCATAGGTACCTACTACGCTTTGGAATGGGCAACTAGCTTCATTTCTCTGACTGACCGACCCCTTGACAATTCAAAAGTGCCTGTAGTGACTGCCTATCTGACCTACACAAACAATTACTGGGTAATACGAAGCATCTCGGTAAGATTGGTTGTCAGACTTTCAGGCTTCTGACGGCCCGTAACGACTGTCAAAGATCCACGAATGACAGCCGGGACCAACGGCTTAACGTGTTTTCCGAACCACGGAGGGATCTTGGTATGTAAAGATGCTCACCCATCCACGGACCAACCGCGGCAAGTATAGATTAACCTGATCGATCGACCTGTGCGGCTGTGTTAATTTGCTTAACAATAAACCGTGACTACAACTTTTTCTAATATTTGAAATAGTAATGTAACGCTTAGATGTGGAATATTCGATCCTTATGTAGGTACTGTGTACACTCAAAGACGTGGTACGAGTAAACAAAGTCTGTACACACATACTCTTTAAACCGGAACACAATGTGCTGTCTGCCTGCAGAAATTCCTACTTATGATGATAGTAAGGTATAAATAAAAAAAAACATGTGGGGTCGGGAGACCCCCGGCAGGAACAAAGTTAACAATGAAAATCCAAGATGGCGGTTGCGAAAATTTGAAAATCATTATCGGCTTCGGCACCCTCGAAAACCATAAAAAGAGGGGTCTCTTTATTTGATATTTTTTGCAGCCGCCATCTTGCATTTTCATTTTTCACTATCGGCACCCTCGAAAACCATGAAAACTATCTCTCTCTCTCTGATTCTCTATTATAATTATGTAATAAAAAGTCGCATAAAGCTTTTTCATTACGTGACGATTTCTCCCAATTTACTCTGCGTATTTTAGAACATAACATCTCGCCTGTAATCGCCGATGGGTTAAGCACCTGTAGGTATACCTCATGAGTTACACCATGGAGAACATCAACAATAAGGTCACCATAAGCCCTTCTAGGGCGTCTCCTCCCGGTGTTTCCACTTACATCTGCCTTGTAAATACCTTTTGGTAGTCGCCTCTCACTCATCCTGTCAACATGACCAAACCATCAAAGCATAATCAATCACTCTTTCTCCTCTTCTTCTTCCTGTCGCTGGCACTACTGAATTGTATAAACTACCGGAATCTCATATATATATATTTTTTTTTAAATAGTGGTTTTCATATGGCAATGTGAATTGTCACCTGTCAAATCAAGATTTGTCAACCGCTGCTGAGATGTTGCGATATCTTCTTGACAATTTGTTGTTTTTGAAAAAGCCACTTCGAACTCAAGCGAGAAATATTGTTTTCAATGTGTATCGTAAAATAAGGTAAGAAGAAGACGTAAATCAAACTTAATCTTTGATTGTAAAGTGAATAAGGTGTTAAGTTATTACTATGATTTATATGATGTATAATAAATTAGTACATAAAGTAATATACGATTGATTTATTTTTCATGACATGTTTTCCAATTTTAAGAACCCGATGTATAGCAACATTCTTCATACACATACCTAATATACTTCATGTTCATTAATACTAAAGACGTAAATAAAAATTAAACAGTATCAAGATCATTTAATCCAATTTCCCCTGTATTGCACACAACAAATTTTTATTTCCCCATTTGCCATGAGACCTGTACCTTGTTGGCCCAAAATTTTGCCACTTCCACGGCGTTGTCGGTGGCCGCGCAGAGGTCACTTTGACTGCATGTTTTGAGACAGAGGGCAGGACAGTCACACCCTACTGCCGTTCCGTCAGGGGTCTTTTCAGCAGTCCACATTCCTTTTCAACATTCTTTCTGTCTTGTGGCGTGTCCTTTTTCATTATATTATAAGTATAATATACTATTTTTTGCCCACGGCTTCGCCCGCGTGGAGGTCGGAAATTATCCCACGGAAACGTATTACCGGGATAAAAAGTATTATATGTTTTAATCAAGGTTATAATAAACTATCTGTGTGCGAAATTTCATCCAAATCCTATTAAAAGTATAATACTAATGATTGGAATACTATCGTGAATTCATGCAAGCCTAGTACTTTTTGTTAGAATACTGCTCAGAAAGTCGGGTCACATTTCAATCATGATTCGAAAGACACGTAGCGCCATCTAGCCTCCTAAAGCAATTGTTATTGTTATTTTCCTCGGGAACAATATTTTTTTCTGAACGAAATGTACCTTATGTCCTTTTCTATACCCCTGACAACGTATATGCAAAATTTCATGATGATCGGTTCAGTGGAATAGGCGTGAAAAGCTAACAAACAAACTTACTTTCGCATTTATAATATTAGTTAGGATTATTTATTTTGGACCACACATACAAGTACACACAATCCTAGTAGTATTTAACACCGACTTATAAACTGTTGGTATAGAGGTTTGAGAAACAGGGTATAAAGTATCTCATCCTTCGTAGAAAAGGGAAGATGCTCCTCCGGTGTTGTGTCTGGTGGGCTACTGCCAGACTATCCGCAGATGTCGCTTTAGGACAGGTGGTCACGGAGTAAGGCTCCGGTCCTACAGGCTATTTACGGGGTCCCGTGAATACGGGATCCTTGTGTGTTTGCCCCTGGCAATAGAATTTGAGCGCGCGATTATTGCGCGCACCCATGTGAGTGGTTGCTATTGTGTTTCTGTAGGCGCACCGCGATGCTGTTCCACAGCGACGCTTTCTTCACCTAGCCGGGCTGTCCCCGCCAAGTAAGACACCCAGTTACCTAGGGCAGGCTCGGTGAGAGACGACTGACGACATGGGGTGCCAACTCGACGCTCCTACAAATAGGAGCCCGACGATTGATTTTTTTTTATAACTTTGCACTTGCCTTGCCACTTGCCTTTGGGTGCCTGAATAAGTTAAGGCTTGCAGACAGGGCTTAAAAAACTAAGCAACTACACGCTAAAGGCTAATATTTTTGTTATTTGTTGTTGTTGCTTGAGTACGAGGCTTTTGACTAAGTACAGACGCCAGCACATCAAGCTGCCCGAAACTGTCAAATTTTCCCAATCAACCTTGAGCCTTAATGCTTTAGCGATAAAGTTGAAAATCTATTAAAGAAATTTGACAGATTGTAGTAGCTTGATGTGCTGGGGTGATACGTTGTATGTGTATATTTTATGTTTTTTTTTTGTAGTGTGTCTTTTGTTTGTGCAGAATAAACGATTTTTTTTCTTTCTTTATTTTCTTTTTTTCCATTGTACCTAAATCTATTATCACATAGTCAAAGTCATCTAATTTTAATACAGTTTCTGTTTCTTCTCTCGAGCACCATGTACCACTGAGTTCAGGGCCCACTGCGTATAATATATGACGGGCAGGTAAGCTAATACAAAGAGGAAGAAAAAGTAGAAGATTATGGATCCCGACATGGCGCCAAATATGGGGTACACCCAGACCCCTCTGATTGCATGGACCATGAATAAACTGAAAAGAAAAAAAAACTTGTTAGTAACATAACAATACGCCTGTAATTCTCGAAGGGTTTGGCAGAGGTGTACAGACGCCAGCACATCAAGCTACTACAGTCTGTCAACTTTATCGCTAAAGCATTAAGGTTCAAGGTTGATTGGGAACATTTGACAGTTTCAGGTGGCTTGACCTGCTGGCGTCTGTACCTAAAGTACATCCACATTTCATCAGTTATGTTTAAAGCCCAGGGTGGGAGTCTGTTGCCATCGATCGGACACAAATTCAGACTCCGCGCTGTCACGTGCCCGACCTGGGAATCGAACCAAGGACCTCATAAATATTTACCTATGTTTGGATTTAGGTATTTAATGGTTTCAAAATTCTCCAATGCACTAGTAGGTATTACCTGTGTCTTCATTATTGTCATATTGTCGTCGGCACGTGAGAAACTTGAGATTTTTCTTGAAATATCAAATAAAACTTGAATCGGGTATCGAACCCAGATTGCTATGCTCAGGCAGTGGTCCCACAACCAACCACTAGACCAACGAATCAACGATGCAGCCAATATTCATCATCGCATTCATCAGCCTACAACAGTCTACTGCTAGATATGGGTTTCTCCAATGGCACGACATTCAGCTCGATATTCGGCAACTCTCATCCAGCTGCTACCAGCCATCCTGCGAAGATCGTCACTCCACCTAACCTGAGGGCATCGCACCTTTTTTTTTTTTTCTGGTGGGAAATCATCAAATGACCGCTCCCGCTCTGGGTGGAGCGGAAGGGAGTGTCAGACTCTTACTGACTAAAACCCACCCATGTTCCTTCCTTCGCCCTTTATGTTCCGGGGTAGCGGTAACCCTTTCGGACAATCCCGCTGACCCGGCAGGCTTCGGCCCTAAGGGGCCCCTCGTTATGCTGACATCTCTTTGAGGCGCGCGTGGAACACTTACGCGCCGTCCGGCACGGGCCTGGTCCTGATCGGGCGGTGAGCTACCCATTGCTCTCCGCCCGCAGGCCCGCGCCTACGGTGGCCGGTAGTCTTCACTCGACTCCCGACACCCGGGGCGTCTCCCGCGGCGGCTGGGATGGGAGGCTCTCTCCCTCATCCGTCCCGCCACCTCCTTCGCTAGCATGACTGCTTCGCAGAAGGAGGCGACTGCCTCCCACTCCCTCTCGCTCCGGACCATGGCTTGCACCAGGGCCGGGCGCGAGAGGCCGCCGCCGCTGCCGATCGCCTCTACGAGGACACGGCGGTGCTCCGCCCAAGCGGGGCAGACCTCCACCGTGTGCTCCACCGTGTCCTCTGGGCGATGTGTCTCACCGTGTCCGGTGAGGACCTGCGTCAGGCGGTAGGTGAGGGCGCCGTGGCGCCTCTCTAGCCACTCCTCAAAGAGGGGTCTTATCGCCGCTATCGCGACGTGCCCTAGGGCATCGCACCTGACGTTTGCCTATTTGCGCTCTCCACTCAAGAACAATTTGCTTTCCAGTCTAACCGGATATAGCTGAATACCAGTATTTTACATGGAGCCACTGCCTATCTGACCTCCACAACCCAATCACTGGGTATCACAATACCCCTTGGTAACACTAGTTGTCAGACTTTTGGGCTTCTGATAACCCTTAACGATTGTCAAAGATCCACAAATGACAGACAAGATAAACGGCTTTACGTGCTTTCCGAGGCTCTGAGGCATCTTGGTGTGTAAAGATGGTCACCCATACACGGACCAACTGCGGCAAGCGTAACTTAACCTGATCGATGGACCTGTGCGGCTGTTATTAGTTAGCCACGAGGATCTCTCCTTCAAAACAATAGTATAAATATGATAGTGAGAAAAAAACACTTACACCCGAAAATAAACGATAGCCGTCATCAGTACTCCCAAAATATGCCACCTATGGTTCCTCGGTGGCTTCCGACTCCTGAACATGACTTCCCACAAGGTGGCCGGGAATATATATGTGTGCATGATGTGGTTGGAAGTGCTGGTGATGACCAGGTCGATGTCCTCAGGGAAGAACAGGTTCCGATCGTAGGACCAGAAGGACCAGAACATTGTAAAGACTAGCTGGAATGAGGAAAAAAAATGGTTTAAAAAACAGGTATCCGTTTTAAAAGTTATCTTGAACAGAAAACAAAACATCATTATTCTCCTGCCCTTATCCGAATTTAGTGGTCGGCGCATCATGTCTTTTTCTTCCACACTTCTCTATTAGTCGTCATTTCAGTATTCACCCCCTTTTTTTTTCCTTATGGGAAATCATCAAATGACCCCTCCCGCTCTGGGTGGAGCGGAAGGGAGTGTTAGACTCTTACTGACTAAAACCCACCCATGTTCCTTCCTTTGCCCTTTATGTTCCGGGGTAGCGGTAGCCCTTTCGGACAATCCCGCTGAGTATTCACCCCCTTTCTAACCATATCATCATTCACACATTCCATCCATCGCTTCTTTGGTCTTCCCCTACTCAGAACAGAAAATAAATAATGAGTGAAAAACTGTTCTTATTTTTAATTGGAAAAACGTGTACTGCTGGACATAATCCTCCCCCAAGCACTGCCACCACGCCATTACCATAAACTTCATCAACTTATTCACTACTGCGTTGCATCCTGTCCATCTTGAAAATTACCACTAAACTTGTGTACTCTACCGTAGTGCGAACGATTTTTGGTAAGTTACTAGACTAAACTAACTAGCCTTTATTTTCTCACTACAGGGCTAACACCACCCTCCCCCTTTTCCACACAATTCTGTCCGTTGCGAGTGCCGGCCAGTTCGTACTAGGAGTCAAGCTCGTCCCGCCATCTTCGTCTTGGCCTGCCGCGATGGCATCGTGCGTGTAACCCAGTCGGTGGTTCTTGTCATCTGACATGCGGGAGACATGTCCGGCCCAGTCCCACGGCTTTCTGGGTAACGTCTATTATCTTGGTTTTGGCGCATAGTATTGTGTTCCTTAGACGGAGTTACTAAGTTTAGTTATTACTCGCCACATGACTAAATCACTAACATTCGGACTATGTTAGTGATTTAGTCACCAGGCTTAGAATAGAATAGAATAGAATAGATAATTTATTTGTTCAAAACATAAGTATTCACATACATAAGTATGCACACACATGCCATGCAAGATGTTACATAAGATTATAGCACAGTCATGTTTTACCTTAACGGCGTACAAATATAAACAGGTAGGTTATTTTCATTAATAGGTTTGTCCATTATTCAAAGCAATTAACATATCAAATTAAAACTGAGTCAATCAAATTATAATAAATATACAACAGAATAGTGTCAAAAACTCGTCTTCGATATGATTAATAAAATAAAAAAATGCCAGTCAAAAATCACAGTAATTAGGAATAAAAATCTACATTGAGTCACATGAGTCAGATTAATTTACTTAAATATTATACACAGCATCAATAATGAACAAAAAAATCAAATGCTAAAACAAAATGTAAATAAAACTATATCAATACTTTGACAGTTAAAAACTCGAAAATATTATAATAGCCTTTTTGAACTAGAGAGTCCTTTATTTTTTTCTTAATTGGCTGACACTGATTGTGATAATTACCAGCGCTGGGGCTCTGTCTTGCATAGGGTCGCAGCATAATGCTGAGCGATAACCGTTTTGCGTGGATGTGACGCATGTCAACCTTTTCTTATTGTTTTTTTTTTGTTTTTTATGTTCTTTTTTGCGTCATGTTTACCGCAAATAAACGTATTTTCTTTCTTTCTTTCTTTCTTTCTGGTGATCCTAATAAGCGGTAGCATTAGCGTCGTCAGCAGTAGCGATTAGGTAATTATCTGTCTAACAATCACGCTTTCGTCACGCATTTTTTTTTTTTTTTTTTTGGGATGGGAAATCATCAAATGACTCCTCCCGCTCTGGGTGGAGCGGAAGGGAGTGTCAGACTCTTACTGACTAAAACCCACCCATGTTCCTTCCTTCGCCCTTTATGTTCCGGGGCAGCGGTAACCCTTTCGGACAATCCCGCTGCCCCGGCAGGCTTCGGCCCTGAGGGGCCCCTCGTTATGCTGACATCTCTTTGAGGCGCGCGTGGAACACTTACGCGCCGTCCGGCACGGGCCTGGTCCTGATCGGGCGGTGAGCTACCCATTGCTCTCCGCCCGCAGGCCCGCGCCTACGGTGGCCGGTAGTCGTCTCTCGACTCCCGACGCCTGGGGCGTCTCCCGCGGCGGCTTGGACGGGAGGCTCTCTCCCTCATCCGTCCCGCCACCTCCTTCGCTAGCATGACTGCTTCGCAGAAGGAGGCGACTGCCTCCCACTCCCTCTCGCTCCGGACCATGGCTTGCACCAGGTCCGGGCGCGAGAGGCCGCCGCCGCTGCCGATCGCCTCCACGAGGACACGGCGGTGCTCCGCCCAAGCGGGGCAGACCTCCACCGTGTGCTCCACCGTGTCCTCTGGGCGATCCTGGCAATGGTGACACCCGGGCGTTTCCTCCCGCCTGATCATGTGCAGGAACCTCCCGAAACTTCCGTGTCCGGTGAGGACCTGCGTCAGGCGGTATTTCGTCACGCATCGGTAATCAAATCAAAATTAAAGACACTTTTATCAGTATTTCTTTTGTTTTCTTTCGTTCGTCGCGGTCAAGGTTCCTGATAATTTTATTACAACATTTAAGTACTTTTACCAACCCACACTGGGCCCGCGTGGTGGATTGCGGCCTACTCCCTCTCACAGAGAGGCCTTTGTCCCAGCAGTGGGAACATTTATGCGGATTATGTATTTACTAGCTGCGCCCCGCGGTTTCACCCGCATAAGTTTTGATTCCGTGGGAATATCGGGATAAAATGTATCCTATGTGTTAATCCTGGTTATAAACTATCTGTGTGCAAAATTTCATCCAAATCCGTTCGGTAGTTTTGACGTGAAAGAGTAACAAACATCCATCCATCCATCCATACAAACATTTATAATATTAAGTAGGATATTATATTATATATTATTAGTAGGATTTATTTAAACTTTTTGCACAAAAAGGTACAAAGGCGGACTTAATGCCTTAGGCATTCTCTACCAGCCAACCATGTATTATGTTATGTATAAGTAATCAAGTACTTATCTATTATTTATTTTTATTTTTGTCAACGCTATACGTGTGGTTTATGAATTATATATGGACATCAGCTTCCTCCTTCCTCGGCGGTCGCGGTCGGTTCGTGGTCACCTATCCACGAACCGACCGCGGTAAGCGTAGCTTAACCTCGTTGGGCCCGTGCGGCTGTTAGTAGACATAGACATTAAAATATACTTACCACTGTCGATGGCCAGACAAGTACAGAAAACATGGCTTCTCTGCAGTTGACCAACAATTTTGGGACCTCATAGCCGGGAGACTTTGAATTCTCCAGCGTCAGGATATCTGTAGATAATCCAAATATTGCATATATTGTCTGGAAGATCTGGAAAAAGAGAAAAAAAAATGATACTTTAGCTTTTGATCTATAATAATAATAAAACATTTATTTCTCAGCATATGGTACAGACGCCAGCACATCAAGTTACTACAATCTGTCAAATTTCTTTAATAGCTTTTCAACTTTATCGCTAAAGCATTAAGGTTGAAGGTTGATTGGGAAAATTTGACAGTTTCGGGTAGCTTGACCTGCTGGCGTCTGTACAATGTACATTTGATGTAATGTTCAGGTGGTATAACATGTATTTTATCGAATATTCAATTGGTGTAATGTAATGCAGAAAAGAAAACATGATGACATGACGTCGACCGTCTAGGGTTAGGGTTTCCGAAACCATCGAAACCCTATCCCTAGACGGTCGACGTCAGGGGCACCCCGAGGTTCGGTTCCTTTAAACCCTGCAGACAGAAATAGGAGCCCCGCGCAGCGGGGGCTCCATCGACCTGCTGACGGACACCCGCGGTACGGCGCGCGGAGTGGCGTTAATAATAAATAATTAATTATTAATGAATTCAGTAGGTGAAGGAACTATGTTAGTTTATGGACAATGAAAGGAAACGAATTATTAATGAACTGAATATTCGATACGATCTTTCGAATAAATCAATGCTGAGCGAGAGCCGTTTTGCGTGGATGTGACGCATGTCAACCTTTTCTTATTGTTTTTTTTTTGTTTTTTATGTTCTTTTTTGCGTCATGTTTACCGCAAATAAACGTATTTTCTTTCTTTCTTTCTTTGTTAGTTTAAATAAAATTAGTGCATTTGAAAATTCGGTTAAATGACATTATTTCAAAGAAATAAATATGCTAAATAAAAATCTACCAATTAATTATTCGGTCAAATGAATAATTATACGAAATGACTTTATTGTAACTAAAATTAGCCGGAGCAGTTTTCGACAAAACGTTGTTATACCAAACAAGGGTGAACCGTCTACCTACACAAATAAATAAAATTGAAGTGTCTGTTTGTAATATCAAAAAAACAGTTTTTTACTAAATGCATATGAAAGTATATACCTACGTTACTTAAAACCTTTTTTTTTTGTCTGTCAGTCTGTTTGTTCCGGCTAATCTCCGAAACGGCTGGACCGATTCTGACAGGACTTTCACTGGCAGACGGCGAATATTATGGAAAAACATACATATAGGCTGGCTTTGTGACGTGGGATGCCGACCGAAGCCGCGGACAGAAGCTAGTTTTAAATAATTTTGCGTACCTAGTTAAATTTTGCCAGTTACTTTTTTTTGTGTTCTTTTTTATGCGTCATGTTTGCCGCAAATAAATGTGTTTTATTTCTTTTCTTTCATGTGGACTTATCTCCCGAGTCTTACGAGTACGTGACTTTATCCGTATTTACCGACTAAAGAATGTGGTGTTAATGCATGGTTGATAAGCATATATCAGGAACAGGCACGACACTCTGAACTTCCAATCTAATCATTTCTATCGCCATGTAGCACTGTCGTGGTCATCATCTGCCTAACCTTCTCCCAACCTATGTTAGGGTCGGCTTCCTGTCTTTACATGAAATGACTGCCTATCTGACCTCCACAACGCAATTACTGGGACTTTCGGGTTTCTGACGACCCGCAACGTCTGTCAAAGATCCAAGAATGACTGCCGGGACCAACGGCTTAACGTGCTTTCCGAGCCACGTGGGGGTGCTCGGTATGTAAAGATGGTCACCCATCCACGGACCGACTGCGGCAAGCGTAGCTTAACCTGATCGATCGAGCCGTGCGGCTGTTATTAACATGGAGTACTTACAAAAGTCCAACAAGTGAAGAAGAAAAACTGCATCTCACTGAAATGTCGCACACGATCGTTCTTCATGGGCTCCCCGTGAAAGGAGCTCATCATGACCAACATGTTGGAGACGTGCATCGTGATGGTGACCACGTAGGCAAGGATACGGAAGTAGATGTGGTGGGACATGGTGCTGAAACATGTGGAAGTGAAAAAGTATTAAAAAAACAGCTTAATGGCTTGAGGAAGTTATGGTGATGACGTCACACTGAAGTAGTTGCACAAAGGCTGCGCTGATGTTCATGTTCGGGGTCACCAGTATAGAGGTATGAGGAATAGGGTGTAAAGTTCACTCATTCTCCATAGATAGCGGTGGATCCTCCGTCCAGACGGGTGTTTTTCTGATGGGCTACTGCCCGACGATTGATGTCGGGACGTTGTATATATATTTATTTTACTAGTTGCAAGACATTTGGGTTTCTGACTACCCGTGACGATTATGAAAGATCTACGACCAGCCGGGACCAATAACTGAACATGCTTTCCGAGGTCGACCCGTGCGGCTGTTATTATTTAGCTACGAGCCCGAGCACCATTTAGTTTTCAACAACTTGTTTACAATTTTAGTACGAAAGGTCACCGCCTCTGTTCATTATGGTGTAATTAAAATTCAATTAAACTACGTAATTAAGTCGGTTTCACGGTCAACTATCACATATAACAATAAATCTGAAGAGTATGTTGTTTAGAACGCACTAATCTCAGGTCGCTGAGCGCGCTATGGAGCGAGAAATTCTCGGAGTCTCTTTGAAGGACAAAATCAAGAATGAAATTATCCGGAAAAGAACCGGAAATACCGACATAGCTTGCAGAGTAAGCAAACTGACGTGGCATTGGGCTGGCCATGTCTGTCGAAGGACCGATGGCCGCTGGAGCAAACGAGTCCTGGGGGTCTACTCCGAAGTGGTATCGGCCGAATCTTCGGCCGTTTCCTGCTACGAAGTTACTATTTGGTTCGGACGGTCCCGATCCTACACTCCTTCACTCTTTCAAATATTGACTATGGTCCCGACCCAACTGAGCCGATCCGAACTTTTTTCGCATTTTTCAATAACATTCGGTACGGCCATGTGTCGGCCCGATCCGATCATTCGCACTTTGCACTTCGTAGTAGACCCCCAGGAGTGGAGACCGCGTATTTGCTAGCGTAGTGTGGGACGCCCCCCATCTAGATGGGCGACCTGAAGAAGGTGGCTGGGGTAGACTGGATACGGAAGGCGGGGGACAGGGTGTTGTGGCGCAGCCTGGGAGAGGCCTATGTCCAGCAGTTGACTGCGATAGGATAGTTGATTGAATCTCTGGAACTGCCAGTTGGATTTAAAAAAATATTTTTGCATTTCATAGCCTAATTCTTAAGAAAGGCTACAGACCTATATACTACATATAGGATATATTTAACATCACGCTGCGCAAAAAAAAATGTCAGAAAGAACTCAAAGCGAAAACGAAATAAGAGTAACGGTGAGTTTTATAAAAAATGTGGCTGTTATTTTAGTTTAAGCCTCCCATAAGGTCGACCGACGACTTGTTAAAGCCGCAGGAACCTGTTGGTGCGAGAAGCACGAGACCGGTTGATATGGGGCGATTTGGAGAGGCATGTCCAATAGTCAGTAGTAAGCAGTCATAAGTCATAGATACTGTTACTGTCGATTTTAAAAAGAATTCCACTATTTCTCAAAGTTTTGTGTTATTCTGATTGTTATTTGGAAATTACAATACTATTTAAGATGGATACAAACAAGTCTGGGGGTCTACTACGAAGTGCACAGTGCGAATGATCGGATCGGACCGACACATGGCCGAACCGAATATTATTGAAAAATGCGAAAAAAGTTCGGATCGGCTCAGTTGGGTCGGGACCATAGTGAATATGCGAAAGAGTGTATGAGTCTAGGAAAGGGACCGACCGAATCAAATAGTAACTTCGTAGCAGGAAACGGCCGAACATTCGGCCGATACCACTTCGGAGTAGACCCCCTGGTGTCTGCAGTGACACGCTGTCCGATGGTGCACATTCCAAAACGTGTAACCTCATGATGCATTTCCATTGTGCGGGCGTCACTGAAAACGGCTACCAAGAGCTAGGGGATCGTAAGCTAATATGGCTGCAGTAAATGCAGAATCGCAGGCAATTCCCTACAACCTGTCTTGCCGGTGTCACCCACCCCTGTGCTGGAACCAGAGTCGGTTGTCCTGCAAGAAATTCGAGCGTTGAGGAATAAATTTGCCGAGTTCAAAACAACCTTGTCCAACCAGTACAGTGAGGTTATGAAAGAAGTCTCTGGATAATTGAATGACATGGAGCTACGTATTGTTAAGGTTGAGAAAGTCCAGGACCAAGTCGAACAACTGCAAGCCCGATTAGATAAGTTAGAAGAAGACAATAATAATAAGATGATTAATGTTGAAGTGAAGGATGTGCCTCAGACAGGTAACGAGAACTTATTTGAAATAATAGCTAAAATTAGTGCTAAAGTCAATTACTCTATCACTAAAAATCAAATTAACTTCGTCAAACGAGTACCTACTAGCGAGAAAGACCGTATAAAACCCATCACAGTCTGCTTCTGTCAACGTTACGTAAAAGAAGATTTCATAGCAGCTGCTAGGTATGAACTAAAGACCTCGCCATTGACGAGTTTGCCACAACACCCTGTCCTAGCCACATTCTTAAGGTGGTCCGTCTATCTAGCTGGTGGGCGTCCCACACTATGCTTGCCGATACGCGGTCTCCACTCTAGGACTCGTCTGCTGCACCGACCATCGGTCCTTCGACAAACATGGTCAGCCCACTGCCACTTCAGTTTGCTTACTCTGCAAGCTTTGTATATCATTCCTATATGTTTATCCTTCAAAGAAACTCCCGAGCATAGTCCGCTCCATAGCGCGCTGAGCGACCTTGAATTTGTAGACTAGCCCAACTGTCAGTGTCCACGTTTCGGCACCATATCATGACGGGGAGGACGCACTGGTTGAAAACCTTAGTCTTCAAACACTGAGGGATAGGCGAAGATAAGACGTGAGTTTTCCAAATGCTGCCCAACCCAACTGGATCCGCGGGAGACGCCCCGGGCGTCGGGAGTCGAGCGACGACTACCGGCCACCGTAGGCGCGGGCCTGCGGGCGGAGAGCAATGGGTAGGTCACCGCCCGATCAGGACCAGGCCCGTGCCGGACGGCGCGTAAGTGTTCCACGCGCGCCTCAAAGAGATGTCAGCATAACGAGGGGCCCCTCAGGGCCGAAGCCTGTCGGGGCAGCGGGATTGTCCGAAAGGGTTACCGCTACCCCGGAACATAAAGGGCGAAGGAAGGAACATGGGTGGGTTTTAGTCAGTAAGAGTCTGACACTCCCTTCCGCTCCACCCAGAGCGGGAGGGGTCATTTGATGATTTCCCATCCCAAAAAAAAAAAAAAAAAAAACCCAACTGGATCCTTCTGTGAGCTTCTTTCTCAAAATTGTGTCTACCGAACTGAATTACTTGCCCTATGTAGACATAATCCTTCACAACTTCGAGAAGCGACCCTTCGATGTGGATTGATTTTCTACATTATGAGAATGTAAAGTAGGATGAGAAAAGATAATTTATTTACTTACATAAAATAAAACAAACGGCTTTAATATTCCCACACCAATATTACTTATCTCCCAGTATTTAAAATTATTCACTTTAACTTTGTCCTTCACTGGCCACAGACAATTAATGAAAACCATACATAAAAAAAAAAAAAACATAAATTAAATATGTATGTAAACAACACGTACGTTTGAACCCGGTCGGATTTCAAGTCACACTGGGGCTTATCATGATTACAAAATGTTTTAGTAACTATACTAATGAACATACAGGGTTTTTCATTAAGAGCACTCGAACTTTGAAATGAAATAAAACAACCTGTTTAAGTGATATTGCCGCAATATTGGTTTTATTTTAAAGGAAATTCGATGACATTATTTATGGAATATAATTTCAGTCTAATGGCCGCCGCGACTCCGCTGTATGTAGTGTATTTTGGACAATATCTTCGCATAAATGGGGCTCAATTTCACGAAGAACGCGAGTTATGTTGGCCTTCAGGTTTTGTCTGTGGTTTGTCTACATAGACCTGAGATTTTACGTAGCCCCACAGAAAGTAGTCGAGCGGTGTTAAGTCAAACGATCTCGGTGGCCAGTTGATGTCGCCACCACGCGAGATGACGAAGCCCCCGAACTGCTCATCCAATAAATTTAATGTTTCCCGTGCAGTATGACAAGTGGCGCCGCCGTCCTGTTGGAACCACATGTTTGTGAGATCCATACCATCTATCCCAGGCCACAAAAAAATTGTTATCATCGTCCGATATCGGTCGCCATTGACAGTGAGCGCGGCTCCTTGCACATCTTCGAAGAAATAAAGGCCGATGATTCCGCCGGACCAAAATCCACACCAAACAGTTACTTTTTCGAACTGTGGAGGCACCTGATGAATCTCCAGTGGATTTTCGTCGCTCCAAATCCAGCAATTTTATTTGTTAACAAAGCCACTCAACCAGAAATGAGCCTCATCACTAAAGATGATTTTTTTTCCGAAAGCAGGGTCGGCCGCCAAGTGCTCTAAAGCCCAATCAGCGAATACACGGCGCTGTCTGTGTTTGTTGAGTTTTAGCTCTTGAGTTAATTGAACTTTGTATGGATGAAAACCCAAGTCACGACGCAAAATCCGCCAAGTTGATGTCGCAGAAAGACCCAGCTCTTGCGCACGACGCGGAATGGACTACCTGGGGTTTTCTCGCACACTATCCCGAACGGTAACAATATTCTCCAACGATCTTGCGTTTCCTTGTCGTACAGGCACTGCTTCATCGAAATCATCGATCACCGACCCGGTTGTCTCAAATTTATTCATTTAACGACGGATTGTGGACGCTGTAGAACGGCCATGAATGCCATAAATTGGACGCAATGCACGGAACGTTAGGCAAACAGAGTACTGATCTTGATGATAAATTTGAACAATTTCTACGTGTTGTTGAAGCGTGTAGCGTTTCATGGTGAAATGTCACGACAAAATCTGTATTCCCGCCAAATTTGACAGCTATCGCTTTACCAAGATGGCCGCTATACGCTGTCAAAGTTCGAGCGTCCCTATTGAAAAACCCTTTATATACAGATTGTTAACATAAACATTGATAAATCATCATCTGCCTAGCGGCTAGTCTTTTCCCAATTATGCTGGGGTCGGCCCCCAGTCTAATCGGGTGCAACTGAACACCAGTATTTACCTCGTGGTAAGACTGGTTGTCAGACTTTATGACATTACCCGTAACGACTGCCCAAGATCTACTAATGGGAGCCAGAACCCACTAGTATACTTTTTAAATATAAATGTTACTAAACTTTTTCTTTCTTGAGTATGATTTCTGTTACCCCCAGGTACTTGGTTGTGGAGGTCAGATAGGCAGTCGCTACTTGTAAAATACTGGTATTCAGCTGCATCCGGTTAGACTGGAAGCCGACCCCAACATTGTTGGGAAAAGTCAGGCAGATGTTGATGATGATCTCATATTATAAGCCAGGAAAGAAGCGTTTCCTTTTAGCGAGCACAAGTTGTTATTCTTAAGACTCAACCCACATTCTTCCCAATAACTCGAAAATTGCGTTAGTCTATGTAATACAACTTGACTCATAAAAATATTGGTATATTTGTCCTTAAGTGACAATATTTCAAAATATTGCATATACAACATCATTGCAGCAATACACATCTACACTTAAAACCTCGATAACTCAAAAATTACTTTTTGTGGGTTGAGTCCACAGATTTATAAACTAAAGGGAGATATGCCAAGGGGGCGTGGCGCGTGCGAACAATGTATGCACAAAACAGAAACAAACGCGGGCGCCGTTGATTTGTCACTAAGAATTGTCAATGTAGTTGTGTGTCTCAACGTTGCGATCTGCGTTACGCGATTGGCTCGCGTTGAGTGTGGTGACTGTGTGAGTGAGCGCGTGTTCGTATTGTAGTGCATATGTAGTTGAAGGCGACAGCCGAACTCGAACAGTTGAGCAGCCACACCATATCTCCCTTTAGTTTATAAATCTGTGGTTGAGTCCTTTCTGCTAAATTATGTCCAAATGTATATTGCCATCCATTTGCCTAGTAGCCTCTCACAGTAGCCCTAACCCAGCAGTGTTATCATTATTGACTGACTATGCTTAATACAGTGGTGTCCCAATGGTATCGGCCCTGACTTCCGAGTCGTGAGTTCTTCAATGCTCTCAAAACGGTGAGGAAACCGGCATGTCCTAGAACCAAAATATTCGAAAACATGTGACCTCCACCAACCCGCACTGGGCACGCGTGGTAGAGTGTGAGCGATTACGCCTGAGGCCTGGGGGTCTACTACGAAGAGCAAAGTGCGAATGATCGGATCGGACCGACATGACGTGGCCGAACCGAATATTATTGAAAAATGCGAAAAAGCTTCGGATCGGCTCAGTTGGGTCGGGACCATAGTCAATATTCGAAAGAGTGTAGGAGTGTAGGATCGGGACCGACCGAACCAAATAGGAACTTCGTAGCAGGAAACGGCCGAACATTCGGCCGATACTACTTCGGAGTAGACCCCCTGAGTCCCAACAGTGAGAACATGATTGGCTGACTATGCTAAATAAAAAGGTGCTTAAACTTTTCAATTAACATTCAGTTATAACGAGTATTAGTAACGCTGGTTACGCAATCAAAACGGTGACTAAATAATGTATTAATATATGGACCTTATGATATGACCCCCATTAGGTGGACCTTATGACCTGACTTTATTTCCATATTTACTAACCAGTACCGTTCTGCGGTAGTATGTATAATTTAAACATTTATAATAAATGATAAATTATTTTTATTTTGTAGGTAGGTTTGTACAAACACTTTTACACGTCAATCATATTGGCAGTTCAATAGAGCTTGTTGTCTGATTAACTACATTCCACAGGGTGAAATTAAATTAGCTAGCGAAACTCCATAGACGAGATGGGTATCGATATTTAAACACAATAAAACAAAAAATAAGTTAATTTGATGACTTTTTTTGGGGTCTTCGACCGCAGTTAGTGTAGTCACTTAAAACACCAGAGGGGGGGGGGGGTCCGAGTGCGCATGGTCTTTTTAAGGAAATTTCGAAAAGACTGGTTGACACTTCTCATGACCCAAGGGCTGGCTTTTACCTTGACCAGAGGCTAAGCATTGCCATACAACGTGGCAATGCCGCCAGTCTCTTGGGTACATTACCAGTCGACAGCGATGCGGATGAATTTTTCGACGCTATATTTTAGTATGTAAATAGTTTTAGTTAATTTAGGATATAATTTTGTTATTTTAGTGTTATCTTGTAAATGAAAATATAATAGTAAATAAATACGAGTAACCAGAGGGGCAATTCTCGTAATTTTAAGAACGTTCACGGTCTCAATCTGTCAAAAACACCTCAAATTTCCCTACATTTTTGACGTTTGTTTGTCGCCAAGATGAGACTGCGACTGTCTTTGAACGTTTTAAATTACGAGAATTAGCCTTCAGATTAAAAATGAGTGTTTTTGTATAGGTATTTTTCACAAAAGTATCGATTATCTCAACACGATAAAACAAAAGAAAACATATTTTCGACGTGACGACACGGTTGGCGCAGTGGCTGAGCGTTGGACTGCTGCGCTGCGTGTCGCGGGTTCGATTCCAGCACGGAACAAATATTTGTATTGCCTACAGGTGGTTTTTCCGGGTGTGGCTGTTTGTGTATGTGAGTTTAAATGTTTGTAAACGCACCCACGATACAGGAGTAATTCATAGTGAGGGGCAACGTTTTATTAAAAAAAAAAACCCAACTCATACGTCTAGTAACAAGACTCCCAGCGGTCGTTGAACCCCCAAAAAAGACATCAAATCCTACTTATAATATTATAAACGCGAAAGTTTGTATGGATGGATGGATGTTTGTTACTCTTTCACGCCAAAAATACTGAACGGGTTTGGATGAAATTTAGCATACGTATAGTTTATAACCAGGATTAACACATAGGATAATTTTTATCCCAGTATTCCCACGTGATCGAAACTTATGCGGGTGAAACCGCGGGGCGCAGCTAGTAACTATAAAAGTTGAATAGCACTTGATTAGTGCAAGGCCTCTTTATCAAGTCTAGACGTTCTGTCCTAATTGCAAAGTTTAACTTGATTTGATAAACTCAAATAAAATTATTATTGTCGGCCAACATGCATCAAGCAAGAAACTTTAGGTCTAGTCAAAATCATGTTTCCAATCGATGTTATATAAAGTTAAACCAATATAAACTTTATCTTATTAAAAATTAAGTTGATTTCGGAATGACTAGTGCTATTGAATAAGTTTTTTTTTTTTTTTTTTTTTTATCCCTGGACATTTCACACAGCACCATTTGTCCCAAGCTAAGCAACCTAATGCTTGTGTTATGGTAACAAGATGGCTGATAAACTACTTATATACAATTTTTTTTTTGTAAATACATACATATTATAGATAGAAAAACACCCAGACTCGGAACAAATACATGTAGGTCATACAAATATTTGTTCCGTGCGGGAATCGAACCCGCGACACGCAGCGCAGCAGTCAATCGCTTAACCACTGCGCCAACCGTGCCGTCGAAGTTATAAGCATGTTTGAAATTGGAGCGTAAAACGAACTTTATTATGTAGGTATTAAAGTTATTTTTCCAATAACTCATGTTTGGAAACTAAACCGCGAACGCAGAGTACCTATACCTACAGGTGGTAGGGACACCGACGCGCAAGCGGTTACCGTGGAATCAGTACAAATGATTCTGAATTCTGCGTTTAAATTATTTGTAGGTTATTAAAAAAAATTGCTGTGTATTTTGTACGTGCAAGTATTGCACTTTTCTAAGAGAATGAAACAGCAGATTATTTTTTTTAACATTTCTACGCGGCCTAGAATCACGTGCTGAATTCATGTCACCCTGTATATACCAGTAACTACCATTAATGCAAAGGCTATGAAAAATAATAAAACAAAAAATAAAATATTAATTACAATTCCGTATAATTAAAATCCATGTAAAATCTTTAACAATTAAAAAAGAGAGCTAAAATAAACTCATTAATTAAATAAATTGATCTAATTACATACTTCACTAGTATCATTTGACTTTTTTCTCTAATTTCACCTTTTTCTTTTCAGCCCTTTTCTTCGAGCCATGTATCATGTTCGTGATTGGCCATTGTATATAATAGAATGTAAAGAACATTACTCCCATGGCTGCTAGGGCCAAAAAGAAGTAAATTGTCCCGAAGAGTTTTCTGAAGATGGGATACAGCCACACCCCACGCTCGATGTAGGTGAAGTACATCCTGGAACAAAGAATACTACATTAAGTAAATACAAAGTATAGATATTTATTTGGTACAGACGCCAGCACATCAAGCTACTACAATCTGTCAAATTTCTTTAATAGGTTTTCATCTTTGTCGTTAAAGCATTAAGGTTCAAGGTTGAATGGAAAAATTTGACAGTTTCGGGTAGCTTGACCTGCTGGCGTCTGTACAAAATAAATGCCTATTCGGTAATGCAGTTTTGGTCCAGTGGTAACGGCCCCACCTTTCGATTTGTAGATCGTTAGGGAACCCTGACGCTGGCAGACAGTTTTACACTTTGGCTGTGTGCATAATACATGTGGAGGAGAAGCGTTGAGCGCTGAGGTCGTGGGTCCGATCTCGGGCAGGCACTGTACTTTGTGGCAATAACTTCATCACCACTGCTCTCAAAACGGTGAAGGAAAACATCTTGAGGAAACCGGCATGTCCCAGAACCAAAACTTCGATGACATGTGACATCCACCAACCCGCACTGGTTCCGCGTGGTAGATCATAGCCCACTCCCTCTCGAAGAGAGGAGGCTTGTGTCCCAATAGTGGGAACTTTATAGGCTGATTGCGCCGTATGCTATTGATTCTTTATTGATCATGCTGTGACTTCTCTGGGGAGGGCTATGTCCAGCAGTAGACATCTGCTGTCTTAAATTCTTATAACTGAGTTTCTGTTAGTATGTAGACATAAATACTCACACGCTCACATAAACACATAGGTGCAGAGTCAGCTGGCTCACATTCCTAGCATGATTCTCCGGTTCTTTCCTGGGTCTGGTCAGCACCTCCCACAGTGCCACAGGAACGACCATGGTATGTATGACGTGGTTCGAAATTGGGGGTATCACGGCGTCAAGGAATTCAGGGAATATTAGTGCTCTGTCGTAGCTGTAGAGGCCCCAGAATACTGTGAATACTACCTGGAGACAATGGAAATAAATTGTTAAACGTTGTGTACATGACAGTTACAAGCAACTAGCATCAGACTTTATCAGGTATGGCTTTTTTTTTACTTGTGAAGGGAGTGTCAGACTCTTACTGACTAAAACCCACCCATGTTCCTTCCTTCGCCCTTTATGTTCCGGGGTAGCGGTAACCCTTTCGGACAATCCCGCTGACCCGGCAGGCTTCGGCCCTAAGGGGCCCCTCGAATTATGCTGACATCTCTTTGAGGCGCGCGTGGAACACTTACGCGCCGTCCGGCACGGGCCTGGTCCTGATCGGGCGGTGAGCTATCAGGTAGGGCTTGTAGTACGGATTGCCAATATCGGACTGAGTCATAGATATAAGGCTGCGGACACAAAAAGAGCGGGCGCTGGAAGTGGCGCGGCAACGGCAGACCTGCAGCCTAATTGTGTAACACATTTTCGGCAAATGATTGAGATTAATTGGTTTCGTTTCGATCGCTTTCTGTTTCATTTTACGATTTTCTTAAGCACATATCGTTCACTCTTTAGCGTTTCAAACCAACAGCTGTTGCTATTACATGATAGTGGAGTTAAGCAATACGAAAATCGTAAAATGAAACAAAAAGCGATCGAAACGGAACCAATTAATCTCAATCATTTGCCGAAAATATGTTACGCAATTAGGCTGCTGGTCTCGAAGCCAGCGGGCAGATCGCGCGGCGCTAGAGCGGAGACGGTCATTTGCCTAGTACGAGCACATGCTCATTTTGTTCATGACGCGTGGACACAGATACTCCCCCTTGTCCCTTCTCCTGTTTTTTACATTTCTATGGACTGGGTATTCTCTTGATCCAGCCACCCGCACTGGGCCCTCGTGATGGATACGATAGTTACGGCTCACTCCCTCTTACAAAAAGGAGGCCTGTGTTCCAGAAGTTTTTCCTTATTACTTAAATGAACTCTAAATTGCCATGGTTTCTACAAAAATCACTTTGGTACTTGCCAGTACACGCATGTTTGTAATGAGATCAACTTTCCGGGCCAAACCGGAATAACATGAATCACGGCCCACTCCTCCTCGAAGAGAGGAAGCTCGTGTCCCAGCAGTGGGAACATTATAGGCTGACTCTGCTATAGGTTTGCATGTGCCTTTCTCTAACAAAATATTACTTCACAACAAGATCTCCCGCTAATAAATTTTGTACAGGCACCAGCACATCAAGTTACTACAATCTGTCTTTCTTTAATAGATTTTCAACTTTATCTACACAACATTAAGATTCAAGGTTGATTGGGAAAATTTGACAGTTTCGGGTAGCTTGACCTGCTGGCGTCTGTACAAATAACATATACTTCTTCGAAAAACTCACCATAGAGCTAGGCCACACGAGACCAGCGAACAGAATCTCCCTGAAGTCACTGATAGGAGATGGTAGCTCGTAGTTCTTCTTCTTGGCATTCTTCAAGATGAAGAGGTCACAAGTCAGGGCGTAGATGGCGTAGGATATTTGAAGTATCTGGAAAAGACAAAAGAAGGAAATTAGTTTAGTGATCATGATATCGTTACGTACATATACAAGGTGTCGTTTTGCATCCTCGTCAAATTCAAGGAGGTAACTATGCTACTGATTCTCGACACGAATCAATAATAATAAAGTAGGTTTTTTTAGTAGATTCTGTTGCCTCCTGAAATTTGACGAGGATGCAAAACAACGGCTTGTAGATCTCGGAAATATCGGATTCCACCTTTTTTTTTTCGCGCTATGGCGCTCCATAGCCCAATAAAAAGGCTGAATCCGATATTAGCCCGTTGGCTATGCTCGAAGGTTGAAGGATAAAATCAGCAATGAAGTTATCCGGAAAGGAACCGGAGTTACCGACATAGCTTGCAGAGTCAGGTCCATAGATAAGGGAGGATCCTCCGTCCAGACGGGTGTTTTTCTGATGGGCTACTGCCCGACGATTGCTGTCGGGACGTTGTATGTTTATTTATTTATTTTACTGGTTGTCAGACTTTTGGGTTTCTGACTACCCGTGACGATTATCAAAGAGGCTGAGAGCTGGTCGTAGACCAGCCGGGACCAATAGCTGAACATGCTTTCCGAGGTCGACCCGTGCGGCTGTTATTATTTAGCAACGAGTCCGAGCACCATTTAGTTTTCAACAACTAGTTTACAACTTCAGTACCACCGCCGTGATCACCGCCTTTGTTCATTATGGTGCAATTAAAATTCAATTAAACTACGTAATTAAGTCAGTTTCACGGTCAACTATCATTACATTAAGATTTTTTAGAAAAAAAAAAAATCTTTCCTTCTTTGTTACCTACATTGTAGTTTAATATGTATAATAATAATAATAAATCTGAAGAGTATGTTGTTTAGAACGCACTAATCTCAGGTCGCTGAGCGCGCTATGGAGCGAGCAATGCTCGGAGTCTCTTTGAAGGATAAAATCAGGAATGAAATTATCCGGAAAAGAACCGGAATTACCGATATAGCTTGCAGAGTAAACAAACTGAAGTGGCAGTGGACTGGCCGTGTTTGTCGAAGGACTTTTTTATATTCCTGTATAGTATATTCTATGACATTTAAATTATATTATTTTTCTTTAAGTACGCTGTACCGGTACAGCGTCCTAATAATTGTTTGCTGCACCAGCCGACGTCATTATGTCGGCGCCGGCTGTCTCTGAAAACCAGCACCGGGGCTCTGTCTTCCATAGGATCGCAGTATAATGTTGAGCGATAGCCGTTTTGCGTGGATGTGTCGCATGTTACCCCCAAACCTTTCTTATTTATTTTATTTTTTGTGTTTTATGTTCTTTTTTGCGTCATGTTTACCACCAATAAACGTATTTTCTTTATTTCTTTCAGATACTTACAAAATTCCAAGTCGTAAAGAAGCGGTACTCCAGACTCTTGAACTGTTTCACTTGTTCATTGTCTGTCGGGTTGCTCTTCTTGAACCAGCCCATATACAGTATGTTTGAAACGTGCATCACTATTGTGGCGACGTAGCCCAGGATACGGAGGTTGATCAGTCGGACCATTTTACTGGAAAAGAGATACAGTCATTGGTTAGTAAAAATATGAAATACTAGTAAAGGTCAGAATGTATCGCACTGGAACGTACTCCCGGGACAAAAGGTACACCATGTCCTTCCCCAAGATGCCATCTATCTCCTTGTCATATTTTATCTAAATCCGTTCTGTGGTTTAAGCGTGAAATGGTATATTATGGGTTTAATTTTTTTTTTTTGCTCACTTTTGTTTCTATAATAAAAGCAAGTTACTCCTTATAATATCAGCTACCTGCCAGTGAAAGTCCCGTCAAAATCGGTCTAGCCGTTTCGGAGATTAGCCGAAACAAACAGACCGACGGAGAAAAAAACTAAAAAATTGTTATAAGTAAATTGAAGTGTCCGTTTGTAATGTCAAAATATATGGTTATTTTGGCATTACAAACAGACACTTCAATTTTATTTATTTGTATTGGTATAGAAGACTCGTTACGGGTAGTCTGAAGCCCAAAAGTCTGACGGGGGTATAAAGGGGTAGCAAGGGGGGGCACGGGGTATAAAATAGTGTTACCTAGTAACTGGGTTGTGGAGGTCAGTTAGGAAGTCGCTCCAAGTGAAATAAGAACTGGTATTCAGCTGCATCTGGCTAGAATAGACCCCGACCCTAACATAGTTAGGAAAAGTCTAGGTAGATTGATTGATAAGCTGATGCAGTACCTGAAGGTGCTTACAGAATCAGATTTACCCGATTTTTGACGAACGTTATTGTCACTTGATATGCTGCATTGTAACGATCAACAAGATCTGTCAGCTTCTTACAGATTTTCTCAATTTAATCGATCATTACTGTCACCTGTTAATGATCGATAGTATAGTTTATGAATTTATCGATCAACAAAAATCCATCCTCAGTAGAGGCGATCGATAAAAATTTTCTTGTGACACAGGCCTCCTCTCGGTGAGAGGGAGCGGGCCATAATCCACCATGCGGGCCCAGTGTGGGTTGGTAAATATCACATGTCTTCGAATTTTGGGTTCTAACACATGCCGGTTTCTCGCGATGTTTTCCTTCACCGTTTTGAGAGCAGTGGTGATGAAATAGTTTACACAAAGTAAAACGCCTGGTTGGGTTCGAACCTACGACCTACAACTAGGAAGTCGCGGCCGTTACCACTGGGCCACCACAGCTCTCCTTACTTAAACGAATAATATTATAAAAGCGAAAGTTTGTATGGATGGATGGATGGATGTTACTCTTTCACGCAAAAACTACTGAACGGATTTAGATGAAATTTGGCACACAGATGGTTTATAACTAGGATTAACATATAGGATACTTTTTATCCCGATATTTCCACGGGATCGAAACTTATGCGGGTGAAACCGCGGGGCGCAGCTAGCATAATATAAATTACTTAGTGACAAGTGAAATTGATAACCGATAGCGCTTATCTTTTCCGCCCTTATCTACTTCATTCAGAATTATACAGTTCATCTAAATAGGTCAATGAATGATAAAGCATTTGTTTTATTAAATTCACTTCAGACTAACGCAAATCGCGTATTGTGTCAAATTAAGTCAAATATGTAATTTAAATTACTCTCTCTTCTATTTTTTACTTCTATTACTTTTCCTAAAATTATTTCATCACCACTGCTCTCATAACGGTGAAGGAAAACATCGTGAGGAAACCGGCATGTCCTAACACCAAAAATTCGAAGACATGTGACATCTGCCAACCCGCACTGGGCCCACATGGTGGATTACCGCCCACTCCCTCTCGCAGAGAGGAAGCCTGTGTCCCAGCAGTGGGAATATTATAGGTTGATTATGCTATGCTAACTTAAAGTAGTTACTAAGTAAGTACTTGAAGTAGTTAGTACAGTCAAGAAAATGTGTGTGTTAAGATTAAAATTCTATAAATAAATATTTGTTTCGGCTTCGAATCATATTATTATTTAGAAAAACATACTACTTTCTTTAGCTAGATGGACGGACGACCTAAAGAAGGTTGCTGGGACGGACTGGATGCGGAAGGCGGAGGACAGGGTCAATTCAAATAAGAAAGTCCACTGCTGGACTGCGATAGGCTGACTTTCTTATTTGAATTAGAGAAAGAGTAACTCTTTTTTAACCAAATAAAATATTTACTTATCTCTCTTTGTTCGTTTACATAGGACATGGTTGGTTCATAGGGTATGGAGTGAACTATAATTCACCTAATAACTGGCATATCACCCTGTCTATTCTGAGCTGCCAATCCTCCTAAGTTTTCACGGTGAGATTTTACAGAATAGATCAGTTGTTTAATCACATTTGTTCTAGGTAGTAACTTCATTACGATTATGTCTCATAGATTGTTCATTAACAATGAACTTTGAACCAGTGATATCTGCTTAATGATCGGAATTTATAGTTGATAGCACTCGGCGCACGAGTGGCATTGAGATTACTAACAATTGTATTATACATAATTATACTAAAAATAAAACAACAGTGCGATTCTGTAACCATCTCACCGTGAAAACTTAGGTGAAGTGAGCGTGGAGTGAGCTGTCAGTCCAACTAATGCTAGGGATTGACACTATTGACAGCTCACTCTAAGCTCACTTCACCTAACTTTTCACGGTGAGACAGAATCGATCGGCTGAAGAGTTTGTTTGTTTGAGGCGCTAATCTATGAAACTACCAATCGGATTAAAAAAAAATTATAGCCCAATTTGTATGTATTGGTAAAGGCTATTTAACATAACGCTACGACGCTTGGGAGCCGAGCAAAAAGAAAAAAAAAACGTCAGGAAGAACGGGAAGCGATTGCGAAGTTATAGCGCGGACGGGCGATGCAATGTGACACGGTAGGTCGGGCCGAAATCTCACGCGAACGAAGTCGCGGGCAGGAGCTAGTAATGTACAAAAAATATAGGTTTATATGGCCTGCAAGAGGAGGGAGGAGCTCGTGGTTTAAGTTATAATAGCCGCACGAGGTGATCGAAGGTTATGCGACGCTTGTCGAAGTCGCTTCGTGGGTGACCATCCATTACCTACATTACATAATAATTATCGAGACCCTTCCGACCCTTGGAAAGCATATTAAGCAGTTGGTCCCGGCTGACCATTTAAGAATGGTTTCAGATTTTCGGGATTCTGACCAAGGGTTTGTTCCTGTTTTTTCTATTCCGTGGTTGTTACCCAGTAAGTAGATCGTGCAGTTAAAATAGACAGTAGCTTCATGTAAAACCCATATTTGATTTGTCAAGAAGTCAATCAGTCAGAAAGATGAATCTGGAGTACCAACTAATCAAATTCTGGTATTTAGCTGCATCCCATCAGAAAGGAAGACTGACCGACCGACTCCAACATAGTTAAGAAAAAGCGAAAGAATAGGTGGACCGAAGACCTTGTGAAGGCCGCAGAAACCCGCTGGATGCAGGAAGCACAGAACCGGTCGAAGTGGAGGTGCTTGGGGGAGGCCTATGTCCAGCAGTGGACGTCTTTCGGCTGGAATGATGATGAACGCAGGTAGTGCTAAAGTTGCCTGTATTACAGACGCTAGCAGGTCAAGCTACCCGAAACTGTCAAATTTTCCCAATCAACCTTGAATCTTAATGGTTTAGCGATAAAATTGAAAATCTATTAAAGAAATTTGACAGATTGTAGTAACTTGATGTGCTGGCGTCCGTACGTTAATCCTACTACAATATTATAAATGCGAAAGTTTGTGAGCATGGATGGTTAGATGTTTGTTACTCTTACGCGCAAAAACTACTGAACGGATTTGGATGAAATTTGGCACAGAGACATTTTATAACCAGGATTAACCCATAGGATACTTTTTATCCCGATATTCCCACGAGATCAAAACTTATTTGGGTGAAACCGCGGGACGCTGCTAGTAATCAAATAAACATTATCCTCATTCTGGGGCAATCGGTAAAACAAATTAATATGAATATGAATTGCACCATTCCCAGCGTGGTTTGACCAGACTCGATTAATCGAATGAACCCCAAGATTCACACTAGCTCCTGTAGCCTCATGTTCATGGTGCTACAGCGACCATCTGGGGCAATCGGTAAACAAATAGTAGAAAATATTTTTAAGAGTTCACTCTAGAATGTTAACGTAGGTACCCTACATGATTGTCCGATTCTACGTTCACTTTTAGCCCGGAGAAAGTAAGTGTGTGGTGGTCAACTTTACTATAGGTAATCACCTGCTTTATGCCATTTTTACGACTATACAAGTTGGGTGTCAGGTTCCCAAACAGTTAAAAACACATGACATTTAGCGAAAAAAAAAAACGACTTTTGTGCCAAAATTTTTCGAGACGGAAATTGTTCACTACATTTTCGACCTTCGTCACTATCATAAAGATCAAAAGCCTCATGAGTAGTTGGTAACTTTTATATAATCACTTGGTGGCTTAACATCTTAAGTTAAAAAAAAAAATATTATAAGTAGGTACCCAAACACTAATTTTTAATTTGATAGACCAAAATGACAGCTAAATAATGTCATGTTGACAAAAAAAGTCAGATCGCAGCTGTCATTTTTGTCATAGCAAATTAAAAATCTGAGTTTACCTACAGAAATAAATAAATATTAGTACTAATAAGGACTATTGTGTTAGGTAATAAAATAATAATTACCCACATAGGAACCTACAGGAAACGACCGCGTTATTGTGTTCAATTATACCTATGTATATTATAAAAACAATATGGATTCATTGTCTTGAATTATAATTAATGCGGAGCAAATTATTTGTTTGTCCAGTACCTACAATTATAAATATGCTTTCAATTATAATTAAATGCAAACACAATGGATTCATTGGCGCAGAGCAACTCAATGGTTTGTCCAGTGCAATTTATTATAAACAATCCCTAAACATTGGCTAAGCATAAAAAAACTAGCACAGCTTGACATAAATACAAGCCGGTTTTGACGTCACACAAATTTCACTCCTGCCATTGGTCTACCATGACGCGGCAAAAATGACAGTTCACACAGGAAACAATTTCATAGTTCTACACTTCGAAAAACACAGTTTTTATATCAAAATTACACATTAAACTACACTTTTTGAGGATTAGTTTTATAGTTTATCGAATAGGTAATAAAATGCAATGTATTTACCTTGATTTTCCTTATTTAAAGAACGTAAATAGTGATTATTTTTATCGTTTTTATCACCACAGACACACAACCAGCCGGCCCAACGGTTGGGACCGTTATATCAGCATTCAGCGAGTTACTCGATTCTAGGCGCTGGAAACAACATTTTTAACTTACTACTAGAATTTACTGACCGACATAGCTGGACTGATGATCTGCAGTGAAATCGTGTCTTGCGCCCGCGCTTTATGGTTCACAAACAGCGATACTTAATTCATCCTTCCATAGCTAATATCACTTCACTAGGTATTTAACCTGCGCGGGCCTACGGGCGGAGAGCAATGGGTAGCTCACCGTCCGATCAGGACCAGGCCCGTGCCGGACGGCGCGTAAGTGTTCCACGCACGCCTCAAAGAGTTGTCAGCATAATTTGAGGGTCCCCTTAGGGCCGAAGCCTGCCGGGTCAGCGGGATTGTCCGAAAGGGTTACCGCTACCCCAGAACATGAAGGGCAAAGGAAGGAACATGGGTGGGTTTTAGTCAGTAAGAGTCTGACACTCCCTTCCGCTCCACCCAGAGCGGGAGGGGTCAGTGGATGATTTCCCATCCGAAAAAAAAAAAAAAGTTATTTAACCTCATTATTGAAGAAAGCTTACTTGCTTCATTAATTTCAGCCGAAAGGCGTGCACTGCTGGACATAGGCCTCCCCTAAGAATCGCCACATGAAACCGGTTCTGTGCTTCTCGCAGCTTCTTATCCAGCTGATACCTGCGGTCTTCACCAGGGCATCGGTCCACCTTGAGGAAAGCCTTCCAACGCTACGTCTTCCGGTACGCGGTCGCTACTCCAGAACCTTTTGAACGCCCCCATCGTCCATCTGTTCTACAAGCAATGCGTCCTGCCCACTGCCAGTTAAGTTTGGCAGTTTTTCGAGCTATGTCGGTTACCTTGGTTCTCCTGCGGATCTCTTCATTTCTGATTCGCTCGTGTAGAGAAACTCCTAGCATAGCCCATTCGCTCACATCATTACCCTTTGGGTGACTTTTAGCCTTCTAATGAGCCACATTGTGAGCGACCTCGTTTCAGCACCATAGATCGTCACTGGCACCAGGCTCTGGTCAAAGACTATCGTCTTGAGACACTGTGGTATGTGAGACGAGAAGATAATTCTATTACACGACTTGACGACACGGTTGGCGCAGTGGCTGAGCGATCGACTGCTGCGCTGCGTGTCCTGGGTTCGATTCCCGCACGGAACAAATATTTGTATTGCCTACAGGTAGTTATTCCGGGTCTGGCTGTTTGTGTATGTGAGTTTAAATGTTTGTAAACGCATCCACGATACAGGAGTAATTCCTAGTGTGGACATAGCATCCCGAACGCTGCCGGTCAGATAGGCAGTCGCTCCATGTGAAGTACTGATGATGATGATGCAACCAGTTAGGGCGGTTGTTTTACATCCACTTGACGCATTCGTATACGTCAAAAATAGCGCTAACTATCGTCAAACAAAAAAAAGCGTTGCTTCAAGTTACAATTACAAAATGATGGCCTTGCCGTACGTCAAATAATAACGAGTATGTAATCTTTATTATTTGACGTACGTAACATACGTTACGTTAACCAACCGTTTGAAACAACCCGCACTTAGATTGGAAGCCACTCCAACGTTGTTGTAAAAAGGCTAGGCAGATGATGATGATGCTGACTTTTTATCAAACACAACATATAGTCTGCCTCGTTAACCATACCCTGCCAAATAATCATTTTCATACATCATCAGTAGTATCACACACACACACACTTTGATTTTGACTGGGCAGATTATGAAACGGGATACATTAAAGTTCATAATTATTTAAACATAAATAGGCGAACTAATTATCACTTCATGTTTTTATTATTTACTGGCTGCGCCCCGCGGTTTCACCCGCATAAGCATCGATCCCGTAGGAATATCGGGATAAAAAGTATCCTATATGTTAATTATGGTTATAAACCATCTGTGTACTAAATTTGATCCAAATCCGTTCAGTAGTTTCTGCGTGAAAGAGTAACAAACATCCATCCATCCATCCATACAAACTTTCGCGTTAATAATATTAGTAGGATTCACACTCGGAACAAACAAAACACAAAAGTCTGTTCTCATAAGTTGTCTTATTTTGTAAACGAATATGGCGTACAGTCAACCGCCTGTCCATGTCAATTTAACTTTGACAGCGTCTCTATTTCTTACAATTTAATGTCTGGATGGGTATCTGTGCCCAGCGGAGTACCTCAGGGTTCGTTGCTCGGTCCCTTCTTATTTGTGGTATATGTAAACGACATCGATCATTGCCTGCATTCATCCCAATTATTATACTTTGCTGATGACATGAAAGTTTTCATCAAGATTTCATCACTTGATGATGGGTCATCACTTCAGGCTGACTTGAAGAGTACTGTCGGGATAACAAACTCGATCTCAATCCGTCAAAGTGTTCAGTGATCACTTATACTAGGAAACGGGGTATCCTAGCCACCACCTATACTTTAGCGGGCCAAACGTTGCCTAGGTGCGATACTATCCGTGACCTAGGCGGCCACCAGGATAGTAAGCTAGTTTTTGACACACACATTGACGCCAACGTCAAAAAAGCCTCTAAATTGCTTGGGTTTTAATGCGTCTCTCTAAGTGCTTTGCAGATGCTAAAACACTTAAAATATTGTATTGCACTTTTGTTAGAAGCCAGCTAGAGTATGCACCTCAGCTATGGAACCCACGTTATCATAAGTACATTGACCGCATTGAGAATATCCAAAGACGTTTCATAAAATATCTTTGTTTCCATCAAAAGATCCCATACAATTCAATTACCTCCGACTACGTAAAAAGTATCATTTTTTACCACTCGAAGATCGACGTGAGATTGCCGACTATTTATTCCTGTTAAAAATCTTTAACGGTAATATTGAGAGCCCAGAGTTATTATCAAAATTTTATTTCAATGTTCCAAATAAAACATTTCGATTTATACAACCCTTACGTGTACCTCTACGTTCTACTAATTATCGGCAGAACAGTTATATTGGGCGTGCAAGCAAAAATTGTAATAAAATATGTAAAAAACACGATTTAGATCTCTTTACAACCAGTGTGACCTCAGCTAGAAGGTGCTTAAGCCTCAACTTTTTTAAATAGTTGCAGTGCTTTTTAGTTATTGTATTTTTACTTATTTTTTTTTTTTCTCACTTTTCTATCGCCAATACAAGTGGTTATTTTGATAGTCCTTTTTTTTTTTTTTTTGGTGGGAAATCATCAAATGACCCCTCCCGCTCTAGGTGGAGCGGAAGGGAGTGTCAGACTCTTACTGGCTAAAACCCACCCATGTTCCTTCCTTCGCCCTTTATGTTCCGGGGTAGCGGTAACCCTTTCGGACAATCCCGCTGAATTTTGATAGTCTTAACTATTAAATAGATATAGTATATACAGGGTGGCCGGAACATTGACGTCCAAAAATAAAATTTAGGTCCCTCGTATCGTGGGGTATCCGAATCACCCCCATGTATGTTCCGCGACCTTTCATAGTTTTCTGATTTTTTTTCTGATTTTTTGGGAATGATCGACCTGACCAATCTAAAAAACGGCTTTGTCGAGATTTTTTTTTTGCAACTGAATCTTCGTGAGTAGTACTTTTATGCATAAAATAATCAGCTTCGTAACTGTGATGAAAGTTATGAAAAAGTTGGTCTAAAGTGCTAATTTTTTTATGATTATGAAAGCTGAGAGTCTGGCGCATTCTTGAAGCCTACTTAGGAACCATGAAGTTTCCTGTTTAAATTTTTTATTTAAAGTTAAAATCCTAAGCCATAATTTACCGAACGTAATTTTTTCACTTTAGACCAACTTTTTGCGCGCGGACCTCTTTGTAACCACAAAGAGGTCCGCGCACTGACAAAAAGTTTATATTTGTTTTAAGTGGTTATAACATCAGTTGTAACCAAGGATTTGAACAGACTTTACCTAACTCTGACATTATTAGTCATACGGACTATTTAAAGCCAAAGAATATTATCTCAGTCTATTTCGATACAGGTTGCCATGCTAACGTGCGCGTGGTCGAATATTCCTGAAGTTTTCGATTAAAACTAACCGACAATTCTTTGTTAAAATTTGTTAAAATAAACCAACAGTAATCGTTGGCATATTACTTGAGTCAAATTTTTTACATTTCCTATGAAGTTTTAAAATCTCAACCAAATTATGTAAACCGTATAATTTAATTAGCTGTTGTTTCTCGAAAAGTAAAATTCTAATTGACTATTTTTTTTTATAATTTTTCCAAAAAATATTAAATCCTTTGTTTCGTTGTTTAATGTGTTTATAAGCCACGTTAATTACTGAGATTGTGTTTTAAAGAATTCTTAAATTAAAACGAAAGAAATACATCACAGTGCATTATAAAAATGTCGTCAACAGAAGTATCAAGCCGGTAAGTTTTCATTTACTTTCTATGAGAGTTCTTTTTCCTAATAAAAAAATAAATCTGCCTAGCCTTTTCCCAACTATGTTGGGGTCGGCTTCCAGTCGAACCGAATGCAGCTGAATACCAATATTTTACATGGACCGATTGCCTATCTATCTGACCTCCAAAACCCAGTTACTGGGTAACACGATACCCTTAGTATGACTGGTAGTCAGACTGCCTATAACGCCTGTCAAAGATCTACGAATGACAGCCGGGACTGTGCCGAGACACGGAAGGGTCTCGATATGTAATGGATTGTCACCAATCCATTTTCCTCATGACAACCGATTTCCAGACAACTTTACAGCTACCGGTGCCACTTTCAGACATCCTCATATTGAAACGTAATATTAATTAGAAAGAAAATAACCTAAGGGTGGCAGGCCCCGCGGGAGACGCTCCGGGCGTCGGGAGCCGCGTGACGACTCCCGGCCACCGTAGGCGCGGGCCTGCGGGCGGAGAGCAATGGGTAGCTCACCGCCCGATCAGGACCAGGCCCGTGCCGGACGGCGCGTAAGTGTTCCACGCGCGCCTCAAAGAGTTGTCAGCATGATTCGAGGGGTCCCTTAGGCCCGAAGCCTGCCGGGTTAGCGGGATTGTCCGAAAGGGTTACCGCTAACCCGGAACATAAAGGGCGAAGGAAGGTACATGGGTGGGTTTTAGTCAGTAAGAGTCTGACACTCCCTTCCGCTCCACCCAGAGCGGGAGGGGTCATTTGATGATTTCCCACCAGAAAAAAAAAAAAAATAGGTGGCAGGCACATCAAGGACATGTGTCATCTACCAAACCGCACTGGGCCCGCGTGGTAGATTAAGAGCTGTATCCCAACAGTGGGAATATTATAGGTACATCGACGCGCGAACTGTAACCTTGAATTCAGCATATGATTCTAGACATCATGAGGCATGTTGTCATGAGTCTGGAAGAGCTTAGAAATTTTTCGCCAGTTACCAATCTGTTTCATAGTTAAGTGGTCAAAATGTACGGAAGGGGTAATGTTTGCATTAAATCACCTACGAATTAATTCATAGCGGGGGGTTCAGAAGCATGTGTATTGTTAATCAAAATCTACATGGTCTTCACATGATTTGACCAAGATTATGTCTGGAGTTTAAACGAGACTGTGACCTCTGAGTTTGTTTCGGCTTTCGTTTCAGAGTAGTCAGATAGGAAACGCCGACCTCATCTAGTTTTTAAAAATATGATTGTAGCGTAAAAGTGTTTGTACATCATTTGTCGTTTAATCGTTTAATCAAAATCGTGCAAAATGATCTTATTTTCTTACTACATAGGTACGTTCACTGACAGTAATGTAGGTCTAGGCAACATGTAATGACCAATTACACGACCCCCTTTGGTAATATGAGGCTTAGATTTAGACCTGTTTAATTTGTCCACCCAAATACATAACGTAACATCAAGCCTGTGCAACCGAACGAGGTAGGCAGAGCTGTATAGTAGGTAGACACACATTCGCCAGTTACACAGTCAAACAAGATTGGAATACATTGGTGGCCCAGTGATAACGGCCACGGGTTACGAGTCGTGGGTTCGAACCCAAGCAGACACTTTACTTTTAATTATTTCCTCACCACTGCTCCCAAAACAAGTTTTAAAACGAGTCGGTGTATTTGTAGTATACAAACATACTCTTTTATTAAAATGTTACATCTGTGTCACTTTGTGCACAAAGCTGGAAAACTGCTTCTGCCCGCGACTTCGTACGCGTGAAATTTCTTGTTTTTACATCACATACATGTATCATATGACACTCGGAAATACTGTAGCTTCCCATTTTTTGACAGATGGAACTAAAGATTGCAGCAACACACAATACATTGATTGATACACGTACGGTATTATAATGTATTTAGGAAACCATAAATAAGATAATTCAATAAGATAAAGTTTATATATTTGTTTTACTACACACTTTAAAGTTTTTACTTAATCTGGAATATGTACGTTCTAAGACAGCTGTCAAAAAACGGTTAATCTATTGGACAGGGTATAGCAAAAAAACTTAAGATAACTTAACTTTGCCACATTTCGAGGTTTTTCTTGTCTCCAAATTAAAGAATACAGTTTCCATTGTAATAAATAAATGGCTAGACCTAGGAAAAATACTGCAGTTAAAAATATTGGGAAGTAAATCGTTCCGTAGGTCTGGTGAAATAATTTTCATAATCACCACCTATATACAAACTCACCTCTTTACATAATTAGTATAGAATATGCACACACACACACACACACATGCACACCACCCACGCACTCCTACATAAACACACACGCACTCGCTCGACTCACCACACCAACCCTCCTCTTTTTAATTATATTTTTAAATATTAGAATATTTAAAAATATAAAAACATTTAAAAATATAAAAAATAGTAGCCCACCTGTATCGGGAACAAGGTCCAAGCTACAGGTCAGGGCTCCAGAGAGAGGAACCTCCTGACAATTCGAGCCGTGACCAGAAGTAAGTACCGCTTTCTGAATCAAGCCCTGATCCAGCCCAACCAGAGCCTCCTCAGGTATTGGTCGAGGCTCTTGGTTATTAAGTCATTAGCTGTCACGACTATCAGCATAATGATCGCTGAGCCCACATCCCACATGTCGTCAACTTCGTGAGTCAAGTGAAGATACTTGATTTGTTTATCTTTTTCGGTTTTCACGAGGTTCTCATCATGCGGGACGGTTATGTCAACAATCATTGCGCGTCGCTCTGATCGATCCACCACCACTATATCACGCTTATTGGCAAAAATAGTCCTGTCGGTGATGAGGGATAGATCCCAGTACAATGTAATATTTCCATGTTCGAGAACTGGGTCGGATACATGCCTGTAGTACGGCACCTCTGATTCCACAAGGCTGTATTTCAGAGCAAGTTGCTGATGAATTATCCTGGCTACAAGGTTGTGTCTCAAGTACAAGTACTCTCCGTTAGCTACTCGTATTAATAATATAAACTTGTAATAAAAAGATAACAATGATAGGATTTAAATTGTTAAACGGTTCGGAACGGTTTTTTTAGACTCACACAAAAAAAAACCGTAAAAATTACCTCTAAAACTTAAAATAGTTTATTATAAAACAGTGAAGTTTTATAATAAACTGGTCTTGCTAGTTTTATTATTTAGATATTTTTTACAATAACTTTAAGCAACGTGTTTTCGTTCGCGCAACAGAATCGCGTTATGGTATCGTATAAGGGCCCTTAGGGCCGAAGCCTGCCGCTTCGGCCCTAAGGGGCCCCTCAAATTAAAAAGCAAAACGACACCTTGTATAGAGTTGTTAACACCCACATGTTCACTATTAGAATAGAATAGACTCTTATTCTGCAATTATGGATAATACATAATAGGTGTTATAAACATTAAAGCTCAGACATATGCCACCATTCAGCATGTAACATTTATAAAGGCAGTAGGCCCGCGGGGTAATTGAAAGAAAGAAAGAAAGAAAGAAAGAAAGAAAGAAAGAAAGAAAGAAAGAAAGAAATAAAGAAAGAAAGAAAGAAAGAAAGAAAGAAAGAAATAATTTAAGAAATTTGCAGGAAAAGTGTGCCTCACAGCTGCGCCAAAAAGGCCCAGTTCAGCAAAAAATGCCAGACAATGCCTGGCGCTGGTTTTCAACTGGACCTGATGTGTGAACGAGGTGACGGATGAAAATCAGTTTTACACTGCAACGTGACGTGTCTATACATACCTAATTAGATAAATAAAATAAATTTGTGTTAAATAAAAACTAAAAAGTGTGATATTGAGTAACATTGCAAAAATAAACAAAAAAAAATACTGATAAATAAATAAGTGAGACCGCCGCATGATAGACCTTCCCGTGCAAACAAAGAATTTCCTAGAAACGAGTCAGAACAAAAACCTGTTTTAAACAGCCACAATTTATTAATCCGTGCACTGTAGTCTCATCGCACAATACGCTGCAACCAGCCGAGCGTGACGGACTATTTTTGGACAGTATAACACACATTTGTATAACACAATATAGCAATGGCTTTCATTTTGACAGTTCAACAACATTCAAATTTTTCGAACATAAGAAGCAACGGATTAGCAATATCCTTCAAAATGATTCAGAAACAGATTGATAGTCTGTTACGCAATTAGGGTGCAGCCGATCGATTCTGTTCGCACCGTGAAAAGTTAGGTGAAGTGAGCTTAGAGTCGCGGTGGTTTCCTTCTGCGAAACGGTCGTCTCGCAGAAGGAGGCTACGGAAAGGGAGAGGGAGATCTCGTCCTTTCACCCGGCCCGCAGCAGGCGCACCGGGCGTCGGCGGAGGGCGGACAACGCCCTCTTCCAGCCCCCCTAAATGGGTCCAGGGGCGACGGACTCGGGGACGTCCGGCGCCCCCCCACACATCAGGACCCGAGGTGGCGGCGCGTAGTGTTCCACGCGCGCCCCTCTTAGACGTCGTGGGGGGAGTCAAACACCTCACTCCCCCCCCTGACCCGAGGAGGATCGCGGTGGCGGGCCGGCACCAGTCGGGGGTTGCGGAAGGATCGTACGTTCCCGTGACCCCCGGCGTAGGTGTGGGATGGAACACTGGGGTGGTTTTTAGTCAGTAAGAGTCTGACAGACCCCGCCGCCCGCCCCAGGGCGGCGGACATCCACGAGGATTTACCACCCCGGAAAAAAAAAAGTGAGCTTAGAGTAAGCTGTCAATAATGTCGATCCCTAGCATTAGTTGGAATGACAGCTCACTCCACGCTCACTTCATCTAAGTTTTCACGGTGAGATGGTTACATAATCGCACTGCAGATCCATTAATCCAGAGCAATTTTGACTTTTCTCTGATAAAAACTCAGTCACATTGTTGTACGTTTTATCTATCAAAAAGTCACGTTTTAATAAGCCGCGCGTTTTGTGCTGTTCAAGATGTAATGCCCGGTCACTGATAGTATGTTATGTAATTACCCCGCTGGGGCTGCTACCACAGGTCCACGGATGCAGTTGAATACTAGTATTTTACCTGGAGCAACAGCCTATCTAACCTCCACAACCCAGTTACTTTCTCCAGTCTTAGTTCAGTTTTCTTCTCAGTTCCTTCTTCTTCTTATTATGTCTGTATTATTTCAGGGACATCCCATCACTGATATACCCTCGAATGCTAGGCTATGTCGTGAGCCTGGCCGTGCACGTCAACAACGGAGTTAACATGGCTAATACCTTCAAAGGAGATGTGTTGAAGGATCCTGATGTGAGGAGGTTCAGTGATGACCAGCTCAAGTTCTTGACTATTTGGAATGTCGTGAGTATCACTGTTTTCTATTCTGGTAGGATTTTTTAGCTAAATGAGCTAATTAAGATACTCCATAGACAAATTAGACGTGATTAAAAACATGGCTAGTAAAAATACGTCAATTTACGTCAGGCGCTGACTAATTTGACAGGACTAAACTAATATTTATCTTCTGTCCTTTTCTTAATGAAATAGAAAGAAAAAAGATGCACTGAACTTAAATTTAGTTTACTTTGTGAACAAGTGAATCGGCGCCATTATCCTCATTAATAAAAATTCTCCAAGACTTAGACATAAAATTAAACCGAAAATATGTACAAACGCCAACACATCAAGCTTCTACAATCTGTCAAATTTATTTAATAGATTTTCAACTTTATCACTAAACCATTAAGGTTCAAGATCGATTGGGAAAATTTGACAGTTTCGGGTAGCTTGACCTGCTGGCGTCTGTACATCATTTCCTCCTTTATTTCAGTACACGCAAATGTTCTACTTAGCTCTCGGACTATCGTGTGACATCCTCTCACTCGCCAACGAAGGAAAAGACAGCACGCTCCTCAAGACCCTGAAGAAAGTTAGAGATCCCTTGTTCTCTAGTCTGATCTTTCCAATCGCCCTTGTAAGTATTCTTGTGCTAAGAATTATATTCAAACCAACCCGCACTGGGCCCGCGTGGTGGATTACGGCCCCTCTCACCAAGAGGACGCCTGTGTCCCAGCAGTGGGAACATTGTAGGCTGATTATGATGTATTTTGTCAACAAAGTCCGAAGAATTGTCCAACTTAAGTGGCAATGTAAGCACAGTAGATTGCTCGTAGAACAGGTGGCCGATAGTTGGTTCTGGAATGGCTACCGCGACTAGAAGGTACAGCGTGGGAAAGCCTGAAACAAGTTGTACCGATGACCTGGTGAAGGTCGCGGGAATCCGCTGGATATGATAAGCTCAGAACCAGTCGATATGACAACGCATGGGGGGGGGGCTATAACAAGCAGTGGACGTCTTTCAGCTGAATTATAATCTTCACACCGTGGTGGCATTAAAAAAGTCTCTTCGAGAGGGTATATTATTTAACTGAGTGTGCTGCGCCTAAGGTAGTATGCCAACCTTACCATGACAGCATGAGCCATTCTTAATTGTTAAAGATGTCGGCGACATGACAAATGATTACCCTCTTGATCTTTCAAGTCGTATTTTTTTTAGTCGTAAATTAATTATTTATTTTAGTAACAAGGGTTTTTACAAAGCTATTTACATGAAGTTTGCTCATTATGGTAAGATCAAGGTCCATTGTTGCAGTCCACAACGAAAAATCATAATTAAATATATTAACAATAAATATGTAAGTACATGATGTTTTATTTGGAGGTGCACAAAAAAGGGCGTCTGATTACTTTCCTATATCCAAATACAAGCTGTACTTGAAATAACTGAAAACCTGTAAAGGGGTCAATAGAACTCTTCATTATGAACAACTTTTACCATGAGACCAAACCTGGAGGTCTACTCCGAAGTTGTATCGGCCGAATGTTCGGACGTTTCGTGCTACGATATTATTATTTGGTTCGGTCGGTCCCGATCCTACACTCCTACACTCTTTCGAACATTGACTATGGTCCCGACCCAACCGAGCCGATCCGAACTTTTTTCGTATTTTTCAACAATATTCGGTTCGGCCATGTGTCGGTCCGATCCGATCATTCGCACTTTGTACCTTGTAGTAGACCCCCTGAAATCACGAAAAAGAATTATCTCATCATCACCATCATTTCAGTCGGAAGACGTCCGCTGCTGGACATATATAGGCCTCCCCTAAGCACCGCCATTTCGACCGGTTCTGTGCTTATCGTATCCAGCGGATTCCTGGGGCCTTCACCAGTCATCGGTCATACTAAGAAATTCTTAATAAAGGGTTTATTGAGTTTTAAAATTAGGAATTTCTTACCCTGATTATGTTTATGCTTCATTGGAATAACTAAGGTCGCTCCATAGCATAAACTTAATCAGAATTTAATATTCCCTCGCTGGGATACAGGCCTTTTCTCTGTGAGAGCAAGTGAGCCGTAATCTATCACGCGGGCACAGTGCAGGTTGATGGATGTCACGTCTTCAATTATTATGTTTGTTAACGTTAACGAATTGCCGATTTCCTCACGAAGTTTTTCTCCGAGATTCATGACGCTTGAATAATTTTATCCTTGTCATAATTGCAAAAGTATCTGTCTGTCTGTTAACTTTCTGCAGCGATTAGCTGAACGGAATTCAATGTTTGTGGGATAATTACCAACATCCACGCGGGCCAAGCCTCAAGCTTTTGCTGGTATCTAATATTGTTTTATTCTTTCATTTCAGACAGTATCTTTCGTATTCTGGACAGTCTTCTCCTACGAACGTAGCTTGATACTACCTCCGAGCGTGGACAAAATTCTCAGTGGCACAGCGAACCACATCATTCACACAGCTGTAGTTCCTATTGTTCTATGGGAGATCGTGTTCAGACCTAGAAGAGGCCCGGCATCTCATCTGCCGAATCTAGTTCTGATGAATAGCTATGCCACTGGTTATTTGGCTGTGTGAGTATTTTTTATTTTTATTTGATTGATGACTCATCATCATCATCAACCTACAGTAGTCCACTGCTGGACATAGGCCCCTCCTATGGCACGCTATTCAACTCACTACGAGTAAAAAATCTTGTTAGAACGTAATATTTAAGAAGCTATTTTTTATGTAAGTTCTGTGTACGCCTGTAAATGACTGATTCACTATAACTCAATGCTTATGTTATTTTCTATTATGTTAATGTTCTAGTGAATAGGTCGTTGGTGAACCTATCAAATAAAATAAAATAAAATCTTCTTATAATAAAATAAGATCTTCGCAGGATGCCTGAGTTGCCGAAAATTGATTTCGGCAACTCAGGCATCCTGCGAAGATCATCGCCGTTGGGGTACACGTGTTCTTGAGTCATCGTCATCTACCTTAACCTTTTCCCAACTATATTGGGGTCGGCTCGGCTTCCAGTCTAACCGGATGCAGCTGAATATCAGTATTTTACATGGAGCGACTGCCTATCTGACCTCCATAACCCAGTTACTGGGTAATACGATACCCCTTGGTAAGACTGGTTGTCAGACTTTCAGGGTTCTGACTATTAGTAACGACTGTCAAAGATCTACGAAAAATGACAGCCGGGACCAACGGCTTAACGTGCTTTCCGAGGCACGGAGGGGTTCAGAGGAAAGGGATGGTCACCCATCCACAGACCGACCGCGGTGTTCTTGAGTGGGTACCGCGAATTGGCAAACCTAAGGTAGGATGCCCTCAGGGACTCAGGCAAAGTGGTTGATGAGTAATGTAGCATAATTGTATCCTGTATTTCCCCTAAGAGGTAAGCAGATGAGTTTAATACACTCCAATTTTGTCAAATAAGTGTGAAATACATACTTATGACAAAAAATTTAAATATTTATTTAAGTGGCAGTGTTCAAATGAAAAGTTTGTTTTTGGTGTAGTGGTCGCTAATGCAAGTATTCAACGTCCTGCGGGGAATCTCGTAACACACTAATAGTATCTATGACAGTCGTTACGGTCGTCAGAAGCCCGAAAGTCTGACAACCAGTCTTGCCAAGGGGTATCGTATTACCCAGTAACTGGGTTGTGGAGGTCAGATAGGCAGTCGCTCCATGTAAAATGCTGGTATTCAGCTGCATCCGGTTAGACTGGAAGCCGACCCCAACATAGTTGGGAAAGGGCTAGGCAGATGATGACTAATAGTAGCAATGGCTTTCATTTTGACAGTTCGACAACATTCATTGCGTTGTTTACGTCGTTGACCAGACAAATTTTTCGGTGTTATATGCACTGTTCAAGTGTGTGCGCGGACACAGGAACACTCTCTCTTTCCTCACTCTCATTGTCCGATGGGACGGCAATCCGTCACGACCGGAGAGAGATCAGGTGCAACGGCATAACGTGCTGCCCGAGGCACGGGGCTGTTACTAAGAAATTCCCAATAACACTTTGCCCGACCTGGGATTCGAACCCAGGACCTCAGCAGTCGCCCTTGCGACCACGAGACCAACGGGGCAGTTAGTTTATATTGTACGGTGGTACGGAACCCTTCATGTGCGAGTCCGACTCACACTTGGCCGCTTTTTATAATAACGCCATTTTGTTTTTCTGTTTCAGCCTGGTCACCTCCTACATTACCCTAGGCACCTGGGTGTACCCGATACTAAACCTCTTGGACGGTACAATCTATATGTACTTATTCCTAGCCACTGCTGTCATTTTGGTACAAATCTTCTATTGCCTGCAGTGGTACCTGACCGACCTCGTTTGGGACAACCGTGAAGATATGAAGAAAGTTAATTAAATATTCTTATTTGATTAAGAAATAATTTTAAGTGATTTATCTGCGGGGTAATTGCGTAACACACTGACAGTAGGAATAGCCTTCATTTTGACATTTCAACAACATTCATTGCGTTATTTACGTTGTTGAGCAGATTTTTTTTTTCGGACATATAAATAATTAAAAATAAATAAATAAATAATGTTTATTTTATCTCCACAAATTACATTCTTATACTAGTTCTGAATAATTTGATCGCCGGCTGATCGAGACTTCACATGACCAGAGGGCTGGGTCATTCTTTGGCCAAAGAATTAGCATTGCCATTCAAAGTGGCAATGCTGTCAGTCTTTTGCAAGTTTCCGGATGACAGCGATACGGACGAGTACTTCGACCCCTAAATATCCTTTTGTTTTTGTATTTATTTATATAGTTAGTCTTTTAATTTAGTGCCTAGTGTAAATAAATAATTAATTATACATATGTATATTTATGAAGCAAGGGATTAGCAATATCCTTCAAAATGATACCGATTGTGATCGATAGTGTGTTACGCAACTAGGTTGCAGTATTTACGACTTGGGAAATTAAAAGGGTGCTGGTCCTTGTACGTATTTTTGTTATATTAATACGGTATAATCCGATACAGATTTTTGTTAGCACTGCACTTTATGTGCTCTGTTTTGCATAATGTTATTTTGTGAATTAAAATGTTCATGTATTCGTTTATTTTTGGTATTAATATTGATGTTAGCGAGGGCGTGGGGGAGTGAGGGGCCTGTGGGTTATAATAACAGCGGCACAGGTCGATCGATCAGGTAAAGCTACGCTTGCCGCGGTTGGTCTGTGGACTGTAGATGGGTGATCTTTACATACTTTCCTTTCCTTTTATTCCTTCACAATTTAAAAGTACCTGTAATTGGTTTAGTTGAAATAAATAGTTTGAGTTTGATACCAAGACCCCTCCGTGTCTCGAAAAGCACGATAAGCCGTTTGGTTGTCATTCGTGGATCTTTGACAGTCGATACGGGTCGTCAGAAGCCTGAAAGTCTGACAACCAGTCTTACCAAGGGGTATCGTATTACCTAGTAACTGGGTCGGGGAAGTCAGATAGGCAGTCGCTCTATGTAAAATACTGGTATTCAGCTGCATCCGGTTAGACTGGAAGCCGACCCCAACATAACGTTTTGAGAAGGCAGGTAGATGATATTGGTATTAGTATTTATTTAAATTAGTATTAATATTTGGCAATATCAATTACAGTACAAAGGAAATGATTAGCTTATTGTATCTTATAATACTTAGTTTAGTGCAGGTATACAGGGTGGCAGGGACATCGCCGCGAAAACGTCGTGAAAAGGTTACACCTGAAGCCATAAATAAAATTACGAAAGTCATTCATGTCGGAAATGACCGGTTAAAAAAATTGTCATTTTTGAGTGCGCAATGTATTGCAAACTACGCGATCAAAACGCTCCGCGGATGGCGCGCGCGCGCTACCTACAGCGATACCGCTCGCTGCCCTTTCGAGTTTTATTTACATTGCTCTTTTAAGTGAAATAAGTGAATTTACTATTTTTTTTATTAAAAATCTCATTGGGTTAGATAGAAATAATGATTTTATACGGTTTACAGTAAAAATAATTGCAGAAACAAACGTAAAAATTAAGAAAAATCCGACGGAATTTCAACGCAGGGGGGTCCAGAATCATGTACTGAATTCATGGTAAGCGGTTGCGCGTCGATGACCCTGCCACCCTGTATAATATTTTGATAATTAATTGATAATAATTAGAAGAAAGAAAGAAAATCCGTTTATTTGTGGACTATGAGAGCAGTGGTGGCCTAGTGGCAACGGCCCCAGCTTACGAGTTATAGGTCGTGTGTTCGAACCCAGACAGGCGCTTTACTATGTGTAAATTATTTCATCACCACTGCTCTCAAAACGGTGAAGGAAAAAATCGTGAGGAAACCGGCATGTCCTAGAACCAAAAGTTCGAAGACATCTACCAACCCACACTGGGCTCGCGTGGTGGATTACGGCCACTCCCTCTCGAAGGGAAGCAGTGTCGCAGTAGTGGGATCGTCATAGGCTGATTATGTATACAAATTAGTTGACAAAATCGGTGCGTGCGAATTACAGCCGCATCCGCCCCGCGGTACTCGCCTCAGTTTGGCCAAACCCTTATGTTGTAGATCTTCCAAATAACTAAACTGATTCCCTTGCTCACAAACTAAACTAAATTTAAGTTCAGTGCATCTTTTTCTTTCATTAAGAAAAGGACAGAAGATATACAACTTGTCCCGGAATTAACGCACACCACCAGACACCCCAATTAGAATGTTATGTTATAATCATAATACATACACTGAATTTTTATTATTATGTAATAAACATTGTTTTTCTCATAAATTAGTTACACTGATTGTGGGAGAAAATTGTGGTCACATTATAAATCTACGCATGCAAACAGTCGCACTCGTATAAGGGTCTGGCGCAGTAGGTACTTCATCCATTTTGGTTTGTTTTTACTGTACAGCGGAAGTGTGACAGTAATTTACGTAGTTTTAATTATTTTTGGGATAAAATATTACCTATATTAAAAATTACAGAAATCGATTCAGTAAACGATTCTGAACAAACTACTTTCATAATGTGCATTAATTCAGTTACACATTGTATATTAGTTTAGTCCTGTCAAATTAGTCAGCGCCTGACGTAAATTGACGTATGTTTAGTAGCCAATTTTTTAATCACGTCTAATTTGTCTATGGAGTATTTTACGGTTACGTAAAAGTTAACTTTAAAATGCGTAATAAAATAAATATATAAACTGCCTTATCTTATTGAATATCTTATTTGTGACTTCTTACAAATATTATAATACCGTACGTGTATCATTCAATGTATTGTGTGTTGCTGCAATCACTAGTTCCATCTGTCAAAAACGGTTTACTTAGTGGACAAGGTATAGACCCTGTGTGCGACACTTACATATCAAGGAGTAGAACAGGGGGCGCTGTGATGGTAGGGAAGACGTCCCGTAGGATACGGAAGGATTTAAGAGCCGTACCGGATATGTACCTATCCTAGAGTAAGCATTAGACTATTGGAGAGATGGGTGATTATTATCTATGGATGAGCATACCATTACATATCAAGGAGTAGACCGGGGGGCGCTGTAATGTTAGGGAAGACGTCCCGTAGAATAGGGAAGGATTTAAGAGCCGTACCGGATATGTATCCTAGAGTAAGCATTGGACTGTTGGAGAGATGGGTGATTATTATCTATGGATGAGCATATTTTAACGACGTCGCCGCCAGGTTGGTTCAGGTAGGGTTTCTTTCAATGCTCAATTAAACCTAATTAATTAATTTATATAAAACCAACGCAACGAGGTGATCCGGCAGAAAACGAAAGTTGTCGCCATAGCTCACAGAATAGGTAAGCAAAGGCCACTTCAGCTGCAGACAGACAGGCCCATTGCCAAATGAACCGAGAATATTAATTATTATTACCTATGGAGAAGAAGAAACTAAAAAAAACGCAGAGTACACTAGGCCAGTCCTGCCAACTCCAAATTTGAAAGGGAAAATTACGATGATCTCATTTTAGACATACCACACCGACAAGAACTTACGAGAACGTAGAACCGATGACCGTTGGGGTAGACGTGTTCTTGAGTGGAGACCGCGAATCGGTAAACGTAAGGTCGCTCTCAGGCTAGGTGGATGGACGACCTTCGCAGGATGGCTGGTAGCAGCTGGATGAGAGTTGCCGAAAATCGAGTTGAATGGCGTGCAATAGGAGAGGCCTATGTCCAGCAGTGGACTGCTGTAGGCTCATGATGATAATGATATTATAAAATAAATAAAATAAACACACTAGAACTAATAATTCATAAGTATTTTGCCATTGTATCGGGTACTAATAATGCGTAAAATGGAACGGTCGCTGCAAAGAGTGATTTTTTTGAGGACAGGCCTGGGTCCCCTTAGATCGCGGGGCCCTGGGCACTTACCCAGAGTCATCATCTACCTAACCTTTTCCCAACTATGTTGGGGTCGGGTTCCAGTCTAACCGGATGCCGCTGAGTACCAGTATTTCACATGGAGCGACTGCCTATCTGATCTCCACAACCCATTTACCGGGCAATACGAAACCCTTAGGTAAGACTGGTTGTCAGACTTTCGGGCTTCTGACGACCCGTATCGACTGACAAAGATCCACGAATGACAACCAACGGCTTTCCGAGGCACGGAGGGATTTCGGTATGTAAAGATGGTCACATATCCACGGACCAACTGCGGCAAGGGTAGCTTAACATGATCGATCGACCCGTGTGGCTCTTATTACTTTTCCAGAGTGCCCAACGGAAAAGAGGAGCCTGGTGATACGTTGCAGCTTTGCCAATCTGCCATTGTCAGTGTATTGCCAATCTTTCTTTGTTGATGCTGATTGAGTTACAAAGCCATTTGTAAACGGGCCACTGCACTCTAACTAGCAGACACATGTGTTACTGGGGAGTTTGTTATACATACATATATCAGCCTATCACGTTCCCACTGCTGGGACTCTGGGACACAGGCCTCCTCTCAGTGAGAGGGAATGGGCCATAATCCACCACGCGGGCCCAGTGTGGGTTAGTAGATGTCACACGTCTTTGAATTTTAGGTTCTAGGACATGCCGGTTTCCTCACGATGTTTTCCTTCACCGTTTTGAGGGCAGCGGTAATGAAATCATTTACACAAAGTAAAGCGCCTGTCTGGGTTCGAACCTACGACCTACAACTCGTAAGTCGCGGCCGCCTTACCACTGGGCTACCCTTCTACATCTATGGGGCTACCTAATTGCGTAACACACTATCAGTCACAATCTGAAGCATTTTGAAGGATATTGCTAATTCATTGCTTCATGTGTTCGAAAAATTTGTCTGCTCAACAACATAAATAACGCAATGAATGATGTTGAACTGTCAAAATGAAACCCATTGCTACTGATAGTGTGTTACAATTACCCCGCAGATTTTGTCGAAGGAAGAATGAACGGAACGACAAATTCTAGACAGTTTTGTGCAGACAGAATTGCTGTCGTATTTATAATATTATACTCCGTCTACTAGGTTAACCGTTTTTTGACAGATCGAACTATCATCATCATCATCTGCCTAGCCTTTTCCCAACTATGTTGGGGTCGGCTTCCAGTCTAACCGGATGCAGCTGAATACCAGTATTTTACATGGAGCGACTGCCTATCTGACCTCCACAACCCAGTTACTGGGTAATACGATACCCCTTGGTAAGACTGGTTGTCAGACTTTCGGGCTACTGACGACCTGTAACGACTGTCAAAAATCCACGAATGACAGCCGGGACCAACGGCTTAACGTGCTTTCCGAGGCACGGAGGGGTCTTGGTATGTGAAGATGGTCACCCATCCACGGACCAACCGCGGCAAGCGTAGCTTAACCTGATCGATCGACCCGTGCGGCTGTTATTACTTAGCCACAAGCCCCTCCAGATTGACAGATCGAACTAGTGAGCAATTATATTTATTTGGTCAAAACTGATACACGTACGGTATTATAATGTCTGTAATAAGTCATAATTAAGATAATTTTATATTTTTAGTTTATATATTTTTTTTTTTACGCATTTTAAAGTTAACTTTTACGTAATCTGGAATATGTACAGACGCCAGCACATCAAGCTACTACAATCTGTCAAATTTCTTTAATAGATTTTCAACTTTATCGCTAAAGCATTAAGGTTCAAAGTTGATTGGGAAAATTTTACAGTTTCGGGAAGCTTTACCTGCTGGCGTCTGTACGTTCTAAGACAGCTGTCAAAAAGCGGTTAACCTAATGGACAAGGTATATTTTGGAAGAATGGATACAGTACAGCTTATATTAATTTAAAACATACTACGAGAGGATCTTGGTCTAGTAAATTAAGATGAGTGACAGAAATGATTCATATAATGTGTACGTTCCTACAAGACACATTTTTATTTATAATTATAAAATAATAATAGCTTATTATTGCAACGTCATAATAGCATGACTGTTATGAGAATGGATAGAACTCTTGTGTTGCAACTGCACTCTATAAACAAAGATACGTCGGTTAACGCAGCCAGACTGCTAGACTCTACTTCGGTGCTTCCCGACTCGGGATTTCGAATACCGGATTTTTTCAAACTTTAATAAAACCCCCCAACAACCCCCACAACCCCAACCCCTTAGGACCCCCTTTGACAACCCCTTAGGTCCGGAATAGAGCTTCCAATACCGGGATCCCGGACATACGTAGTAATTTTTTTGAAAACAAAACGATATTTTATTGTTTTCTGGTGAAACTTATTAGTTACCTATTTATTGAAATAAAACGATTTTAGAAAAAAAATTGCTTTAATTTTCTATGCGGTATTAAGAGGTTTTATTAATACCGCATAGAAAACTTCCAATACCTGGATCTCGGTATTAGACTCAATTTTTTCCAAAATCGTTTCGTGTCTGCCGGTTGTCAGATGACAATTGGGCTAAGAAAACCACCGATTGGGTCCCACTAAACGCACGACGCCATCGCGGCAGGCCGAGACGAAGACGGCAGGACGAGCTTGACTCCTACCGTAGGGACTGGCCGGCACTCGGCAAAGACAGAATTATGTGGAAAAGGGAGAGCCTTTGCCCCACAGGGGGACAATACAGGCTAGTTAGATAAGATAGAATCATTTACTGAATCCCCATGGATTCAGTCATGGATTACCTTGGACATTACTGATATTTGGTGTCCACTGTCAGTAAAGTCCAAGATAAACAAAGAAAGTAGTTAAATCAATTATATTGAAAAAGTCACATTGGTCTTTCCCGATTTGAACCCAAAACCTCGTTCACGGCAAAACAACAAAAACCCACTCGACACCTAAAACCTTCTATGTTCAGATGAGGTCTATGACAAACCGGTAAAATAACACAGAATAAGAAGATACAGAAGAAGACAGAAGGTCAACTCCACACAGTTAGCGAAAAAACCTGCACACATAGCCACGCTTCACATACAGCGAGTACAAGCGCATAATCAGCCTTTAGTGTTCCCACTGCTGAGATACAGGCCTCCTCTCGGTGAGAGGGAGTGGGCCGTAATCTACCACGCAGGCCCAGTGCGGGTTGGTACATGTCACATGTCTTCGAATTTTTAGTTCTAGGACATGCCGGTTTCCTTACGATGTTTTCCTTTACCGTTTTGAGAGTTACATTAGTCATGGAATTATTTACACAAAGTAAAGCGCCTGCCTGGGATCGAACCCACGACCTACGACTCGTAAATCGGGGCCGCTATCACCTGGCCACCATTGTTCCGTCCACCGGTGCAGGCGCACTCGCGATCGCCGAAATTAAACTCCTACTTCGTTTTCCATTTACAAAATGTCCAACTATTTTTCTTTTTTATTTTAATCCGCTTAATAAAAATCTAAAATTCATATATTCATTCATTCACCATCACAAACAGACAAAGTACAGCCTATACCACTGGGTCTAGAACCATGAAATTTGGCAGAAGATGTTCTTATATAACAAAGATGAGCATTGAGGAAGGATTTTCGGAAATCCATCCCCTAAAGGGGTTAAATAAGGAATGAAAGTCTGCACGGAAGTCCGTCATGTGTTAAGTTAGAAATGTGGAAGTTTGTACCAGACGCCAGCACATCAAGCTACTACAATCTGTCAAACATTAACAGATTTTCATCTTTATCGTTAAAGTATTAAGGTTCGGGGTTGATTGGGAAAATTTGTCAGTTTCGGGTAGCTTGACCTGCTGGCGTCTGTACATAGACTTCTGTTAATAAGTGAAAGTTAGTTGTATCATAATTATTTTGGAAACTTATCCCTAAGGCTCCTTAATCATTCGGCACACGGCTTATCAATCAACTTACACTATAGCAGTCCACTGCTGACATAGGCCTCTCCCAGGCTGCGCCACAACACCCTGTCCTCCGCCTTCCGCATCCAGTCTGTCCCAGCCACCTTCTTTAGGTCGTCCGTCCATCTAGCTGGGGGGCGTCCCACACTACGCTTATCATTATCATAAATCAAAAAGCAACGTGCTTTGATTTATATTTTTCCGCCATCTATCTAAGTATCAGCTGTCAACCTCTTGACATTTTACAAAAAAAATACATGACTTGTACAATATCAGTGTAGTGTTGTGAATCATCTGATTTTGGTTGAAAGGTTTACAGTACATACTAGGTACGTGTCTATGCGTGCGTGCGCTTGTTTCCGCTCGCTGTACGGAGCTGACCTTCTGTGCTATTCTGTGACAAGACCGTCTTGGTCTTGACCATGCCGTTATCTGGCTACTAAGGCAGTGTGGCGATGTGATTGGTCAGGTTCAAACGTGCCGTATTGTCAGCAATATTAGTAGTGTATAGAAGAGATTTTGTGTTTGTTTTATTTAAGGTGAGTTTTTGCTCTATATATTTAAATTTATATCCTACTAATATTATAAACGCGAAAGTTTGTGAGGATGGATGGATGTTTGTTACTCTTTCACGCAAAAACTACTGAACGGATTTCCATGAAATTTGGCACACGGAAAGTTTATAACCAGGATTAACACATAGGATACTTTTTATCTCGATATTCCCACGGGTTCGAAACTTATGCGGGTGAAATCGCGGGACGCAGGTAGTTAATATTATAAACGCGAAAGTTTGTGAGGATGGATGGATGGATGAATGGATGTTTGTTACTCTTTCACGCAAAAACTACTGAACGGATTTGAATGTTTGGCACATGGATAGTTTATAACCAGGATTAACACATAGGATACTTTTTTATCCCGATATTCCTACGGGTTCGAAACATATGAGCGAAACCGCGTGGCGCTGCCAGTAAATTATAAAGGAGCAACCCACAAGCCTAGAGGGGCTTGTGGGTTGGTCCTATACATACATATATTTTTACTTAAGATAATAAAAGCAACAACAAAACAAGTTTTTAATGTTTGACTAGTTTTTCCGTTTTGTGTTTTAATACTAGATAACATAAGACTAGGTTTTCAAAAAACTGGTTTTTCATATCTTAAATAATTATTCGAATGTGGTGAATTAAAGGACAGTGCACATGGATGTATGGAATCCCGTACCATGCTGCATCAAAGTCAAACTTTATTTTTTATAGACAACACTTATCATATTAACTACTACAATAGTTCTTTTTGTACACAAAACCCGGGTTTCGGAGATTTTTAAGAAAATCGAAATAACCTGAAACTAGGTACTTTATTTTGTTTGACAAGTTCAAGCACAGTTCTATCTATCTTCAAGGTTTCCCACGCTACGTTAGTCGACTGTGAGCGTCTAGACAAGCAACAATTCCTTTTTTTGTAACGGCTTCGCGTAGGTCTACCTAGGAGATTGTCGGCTGCTTAACCGGGCTTGCCAGTGATTCATCATTAGCCTATAGCAGTCCACTGCTGGACATAGGCCTCTCCTATTGCACGCCATTCAACTCGATTTTCGGCAACTCATCCAGCTGCTACCAGCCATCCTGCGAAAATCGTCGCTCTACTGGCTCTAGCCTGGGGGTCTACTCTAGCCTGGGGGTCTACTCCGAAGTGGTATCAGCCGAATGTTCGGCCGTTTAAAATACATATTGAAAACGTATGCAAGAAACTTAGTCAATGTTCCTATGCCCTCTATAACCTAAGAAAAGTCTCAAATCAGGCAACGCTATTGACGGCGTACCACGGATATGTCTCATCAACATTACGCTACGGACTTATGTTTTGGGGGAATTCACCAGACAGAGAAATGGCGTTTAAAGCACAAAAGAAATGCATAAGGGCAATATGTGGCTTACAAAGCACAGACAGTTGTAAGCCACATTTCCAAAAACTCCAGCTACTTACACTTCCATGTCTTTATATTTATGAAGTAGCCAACTATGTCAAAGCAAATCTACATCGATATAACCACTCAAAGAGCATACGCTACAAAAATACTATATACACAACACGACACAAAAAAGCCGTTTTCAGCAAAAATCTTTTAGGTATGGCACCCAAAATCTATAATAAATTACCTAAACAAATCATAGCTATTACGAATACAGATCTGTTCAAAAAATGTTTAAGCGAATTTCTGGCTGCAAAATGTTATTATTCAATTAACGATTATTTAAATGAAAGATACTAGACCTGCTACATCCGATTTATTTTATTATTTTAGCAAAACCTTGACTTTGAAGTAAATTATATTATTAAAATCCTAGTTATAATTAGGTGACATGTAATCATTTTTTATTATTAATTTTATATTTTATATTATTCTGACATTAACATCTCTTTTGCTACTATTATATTATTTGATTTTATTATTTTGAATTTGCAAAGAAATTGATATTGATGACTGATGTGTACCTACCTACCTACTCAAATTCGTTCCGTTTATTTTATATTTTTTTTTATATTTTATGTGACATCTTAATAATTTGTGACAATAATGTAAATTTAATTCTATAATACAACTATTGTATGCCCTAAGGGCGGGACATAGCTGATCTCAATTTTATTATTTAAGACCTACAGGTCTTAAATTTATGTACCTACCTATGATCCACAATAAAGATATTGATTGATTGATTGATTGATTGATTGATTGATTTCCTGCTACGAAGTTACTATTTGGTTCGGTCGGTCCCGATCCTATACTCCTACACACATTCGAATATTGACTATGGTCCCGACCCAACTGACCCGATCCAAGCTTTTTTCGCATTTTTCAATGATATTCGGTTCGGCCATGTGTCGGTCCGATCCGATCATTCGCACTTTGCACTTCGTAGTAGACCCCCTGAGGTTGGCGCACCTCGTTTACCGATTCGCGGTCTCCAGTCAAGAACTTGTCTACCCCAACGGTCATCGGTTCTACGTCTAATATGGCCGTATGGCCCATTGCCACTTAAGCTTGCTTATTCTGTGAGCTATGTCGACTTTGGTTCTCTGCCGGATCACGTCGTTACGGATTCGATCCCTCAGAGAAACTTCAGGCATAGCCCGCCTGTGGTTGCCTCAATAAATTAAGGCGTCCAGCCAAGGATTAAAACCTAAAACTAAGCGACTACACTAAGAGCACCCCCTGTGGGGTAACTTTTTTGACTTATCCATTATATTACGTAGTTTATCGCTAATAATGTTACTTTGGCTAGACCCTCTGGAGTTATTATTACCTAGCCTGAGAGTAAACATACCTACATATCACAAGCTTATTAAACGAAATTGTACATGTAATAAGATCCAATCTGTCCCAGCCACTTTATTCGCTTCTCCACTACGCTTGCCTTTCGTCTCGTCTCGACTCTTCTGCTCCACCGGCTATCGGTCCTTTGACAAGCATGGCCAGCCACCAATATGGTGAAGTGGCAGTGGCCACTTCACCTTGCTTATTCGCAGGCTACATCGCTAACTACGGTTCTTTTCCGGATAATCTATTCTGGTAATATTTCACCCACATACTCGTAGCATTGAACCAAAACAAAACACGATCAGTATAGTTAAGGTCATTTCAGCCCGTTTTGGCTCATATTTTGATTAAATCAACGCCTACGTGCCCTTCCGGTAAAAAACAATGATTTAAGACTTAAATATTATTTTGCAGCTTTATTTAACAATGCGAATTCAACATTAAAAAAAGGGATACATGGAAGGCCACCCCCGGTGTGTATGCGGTGTCTTTCCACAGACAATGGCTCACCTCCCATCTTGCACCGCATGCCCTGTCACCTGCACACGTGAGGACCTAATGGCTGCATCGGCGAATGGTATCCGCGTTGCTGAATTTTGGGCCAAACAAAAAAAAACGATATTTATTTTTTCGTGCCATTTTTCCTATCGACGCGCTAAGAAGGAAGCCTCCAGGCATAATGGGCGTGACAGCTTATATGTATGCATTGCTGGGTTATGTTCAGGGGGGGTAAACTTCCATACATGTTCACAGCTATTTTTTTAGGTGCGCCATCTATTAATCTTGTTCCTTTTTAAGGCAAATAATTCACATAAGACGTACTAGATGTCTCTACAGAACGACATAGACTTTATAATAGTTGAAAATGACTATTTTAATTTCTAATAAATTTTCATTATTTTAGTTTAATTTTAAAGAATTAAATTACGGATAAATATATTTTTTTGATTTATTTTATTGACTGCTATAAAAAAAAACAAATGTCAAAATTCGAAGTTATCGAAACCGTTGTTATTGTTTTCTGAAACATTATGGCCGATACGTTGTGCAACTTTGCGTGTGGTTTTCGTGTTGTTTATACTGTATTCTTTATAGTATTCTTTGCTGCTAATACGTTGAGTTGAAGCTATTCTCCTCCGTAAAAGCTTGAAGAGAGCATCATCAGATTCGTCAGTCCGTCCTTGCGTTGAGTTTATCCGCGGGGCGAAGGCCGACTGAATCGGTATCTGCGATATTTGGACGCTATTAGTTAAGTGTTTTTATGATAGACGAAAAAAATTATGTTGAGTAGGATGACGATTTTCCAAATGAAGAAATCGTTTTAAATGAAGAGTTATTGTTCGATGCTCCAAATGTTCAACAAATGGAAGGAGCTGGACAAAGAGGTTACGTTTGTGGATAGGTCATCACAAAGTGTTTAAAATATGGTTGTAATAAAACATGTAAAAAAGATTTTATTGACCATAGAAATATTGAAAGCAATGCTTAAATAAGAGCAAAAGAATATAATAATAATAAAAAATCGCTTTTATATCCCTCGATAGAGGTGACAAATTTATTTGCGGAAGTACAAAATATTACGGAATCAATATTAAAAAATAATGTTCCAATTAAAAATTTAAGGAATAATATAATAATGATTGTTGATATGTTTGTTACCTTTCCTTTTAAGTGTGTAGAGCATAAAACACTGTTAAAAAAAATGTTTGTCTCCAAAACAATTAATGTTTTGATTTATAGTTGGTGCCGAATAATTAATAGAATATTAAACGGCAAAATAAAATATGATGGTGACGATGAAATGAAAAAATTTGCTCAAGAATATTATAATAAACGAAAAAAATATGGAATTGAAAAATAAACATATTTTTAAGTAATCTTAACTTATCAACATTTTTATATGTATGTAATTATTAATAATATTAATTGAAACTGTCGACATTTTTTTCATTTCTGTTGATAACTGTGAAGATCACAAAACATGGTTTTGGTGACAAAATAATGTTTAACCAATATTTCATATCATCAACATCATCATATTTCATTTTGACTTATAATCTTCATTTGGCACTAACTATATTTAAGTATATAACATTGTTTTAGTGACAAAATAATGTGTATTGACCAACATATTTTATTATTCTTAACACCATCATATTTTATTTTGCTAATATGTATGTAATTAATAATATTATTCCTACATAATCATTGTAAATAGAATTGTCGACATGTTTGAAGTGAAAAATGTGCACTAAAGTAGGTAAACGTGAACAATAACAGACAAATAAATCTATGCATTGAGTATTCAAAAACAAGCTTGTTTAATTAAAAACTAAATTAACCTTTAAAAACGATTTAGGAGAATAAATGTGCATATTTTCCATGCGTATAGATTGGTTAAAATTCATGTGGAGCGGTTTTTATTTTCAAACTACTGTAAAATTAATTTCACACTGCCAAACATGGTTTTACATAAATCAATCTATAACTGGAAAATACTTGCTAAAGCAATCAAATGAAAATGAAGGATATATATAGTATAGGTATGAGTATTGTTAGTTAGGAACAAGATTTCCAGATGGCGCCACTCGCGACAGGTTGGCATAAAAATACCGTGAGATGGCACTCTATGCCCGTATTATAAAGTGCTCTGTGGTTATGTTCACATAGCTGTCACGCGAAGTCACAAATGACACTGTTTAGACGACGCAACTTTTATTTACTTCAACTAATGGTATACCACAGGCAATTCATTCGCACCGTGTTATTCAGATAGATAGATAGATAGATAAAACGATTATTCAGTGCAACAAAAGACACAATACAAGTAATAAAAAAAAAACATCAAAAAAAGGTGAAACAAAAAAAACAAAGATTAAAAGATAAAATGACCCATAGACACCTCGTATAAGTAAATCTATAACGGTCGATCACTACTGGGCGGTGTGTGTCTCATGGTTGCACCAAATGAGAGTCCAGCTCAGCATATGCCAGGTACAATAGCTGACGCTTGTATTCTGCTGCATCCCGTTAGTGACACACGGATGTCGAGAAGACACATCTGAGTTTCAACAAAATGGTACCTACATAGTGCGGCGCGTATATTATAAGGTGGTAAGTACCCACATCTTACTTGACTTGCTTTTAAACCGGCAGAAAGAAAGTTTTTTAAAACAACAAAAACATTATTTTAAACCTGTATACTTATTGCCTAAATGTTCTTATTAGCCGAAATTGAATTGAAATTTTAAACTTATTAAATACTTGTATATACACAAGTAATCCAGTAGACACTATAGTGTGTACAACTAGTAGTACAACTGTGATAATCAAGTAATCCAGTAGACACTATAATGTTTACTGGATTACTTGATTATCACAGTTATTATATGTTATGTAATGAATGACTAGTTTGTTTTTAAGCTTGTGTGTGTACGAGTTTACATGTTGGTGTATAATAATACATATAATGTTATGCATTATGTTATGTTTTTTTTAAATAATTGTATACAGTGAGTATAGCGTAAATTGCTTATATATCTTCTATTGTAATATATATGTATATTTTCTATTGTAATTGTTATGTGTCGTTTGTTATTCAGACTTCAATAACTACGCTATTGTCCCCTACTGGACTATGTGGCGTCATGTATTGTGCATTTGTGCCTATCGCACTGTCGCGCGTCGTCTGTATTATGTTTAAATAAGTATTTATAAGTTAGTCTGGAACGCACACTTTTTAAGTGGCAACACTAGGTTACGATCCGGGGCGCTACCTATAGCGTTACTTAAGTAGCGTCCCTCTCTTGCTTGTCAACCGTCACGGGATACGGACTAGATTTAAATCATTAGTTTATTTTGTCCCTACTAGTTTAGAACAGTGGTGGTGGTGGCCCAGTGGTAATGGCCGCGACTTATGAGTTGTTGGTCGTAGGTTCGAACCCAGCCAGGCGCTCTACTTTGTGTAAATTATTTCATCACCACTGCTCTCAAAACGGTGAAAGAACATCGTGAGGAAACCGGCATGTCCTAGAATCAAAAATTCGAAGACATGTGACATCTACCAACCCGCACTGGGCCCGCGATATAGATATATAGCCCAGTCCCTCTCGAAGAGAAGAAGCCTATGTCCCAGCAGTGGGAACAGTATAGGCTGATTATGATGACTGGTTTAATTCTACTAATATTATAAACGTGAAAGTTTGTATGGATGGATGGATAGATGGATGGATGGATGTTTGTTACTCTTTCACGCAAAAACTACTGAACGGATTTGGATGAAATTTGACAAACAGATGGTTTATATCCAGGATTAACATATAGAATACTTTTTATCCCGATATTCTCACGGGATCGAAACTTATGCGGGTAAAACCGTGGGGCGCAGCTAGTTATTTATATGACTGTGCTAAATAGTGTACCTAATCTTAAACTATCCAGCAGTGGCTGGACATAGGCCTCTCCCAGGCTGCGCCACAACACCCTGTCCTCCGCCTTCCGCATCCAGTCTGTCCCAACCACCTTCTTTAGGTCGTCCGTCAATCTAGCTGGGGGGCGTCCCACACTACGCTTGCCGATACGCGGTCTCCACTCCAGGACTCATCTGCTCCACCATATATTTAAATTAAATGAATTTCCTCTCAATTTTCAGATCATGTCCTCCTCAATTTACTGTCGGCTTTTCGGCCAGGCTGTGACTCTCGGACTTCACGCTAGCAACTCAGTCGTCATGTTCCTGTCCATGCAGAATGAGGAGTTAATGAAGGATAAAGACATCAAGACTATGGTATCGATGCAGAGTAGCTATCTGACTGTTTGGAACATTGTGAGTTGCTGTCATCATTATTTCCTTAAAAAGTATCAATCAATCTGCCTAGCCTTTTCCCAACTATGTTGGGGTCGGCTTCCAGTCTAACCCAATGTAGCTGAATGCCAATTTACATGGAGCGACTGCCTATCTGACCTCCACAACCCAGCTACTGGATATCGCGATACAAGGCGTATCGCGATATCACTCCCTTCTCTTTCATATCATCCCTCACACAATCCATCCATCTTTTCTTTGGTCTTTCTCTCTCTCTCCATCCATCAGTGGTTTTTCTTTTTATCAAAGAACATTATTTTAAACCTGTATACTCATTGCCTAAATGTTCTTATTAGCCGGACGGGTTGATTGAGAACAGTGGTGATGAAGCTACGCTTGACGCGTCAGGTTCATGCATGGGTGACCATCCATTATGTATCGAGACCCCTCGGTGCCTCGGAAAGCACGTAAAGCCGTTGGTCCCGGCGGTCATTTGTAGACAGAAGCCCGAAAATCTGACAACCAGTCTTACCAAGGGGTATCGTATTACCCAGTAACTGGGTTGTGGAGGTCAGATAGGCAGTCGCTCCATGTAAAATACTGGTATTCAGCTGCATCCGGTTAGACTGGAAGCCGACCCCAACATAGTTGGGAAAAGGCTAGGCAGATGATGATGGTCTCGCGGTCGCAAGCGCGAGTGCTAAACGTGGGATCCTGGGTCCGATCCAAGCAAAGTGTTATTGAATTTTTCGATTAGGAATTTCTTAGTAACAGCCTGGAGTTTGGAAGTTGGTGGTGTGACCCTCGTACGTCGGAAAGCACGCCTGATCTCTCTCTGGTCGTGTCGGATTGCTGTCCCATCGGAATATGAGAATAAGGGAAGAGGGAGTGCACCTGTGCGCGCACACTTGTGCACTATAATATCTCGTGCGCTGAAGGCTAGGCCCCGTTGTGATTGGCCGCCGTGGCCGCAATACGGTCTGGAGGACTTTTATTTACTAACACTATATACTTTTTAAATACGAATCTTGTATGGGGACCTCCCTTTAATTTTTACTTTTCTTTTGTTTTTCAGACCTTCCAGCTGTCATACTTCTCGCTAGCATTTGCCTGTGACTTCTTGACAGTGACAGGCAGAGACAACTTGATACCAAAGAGCACCAGGAGGTTTAGACAGACGTTCTTTAATTCTATTATCTTTCCTTTGAGTGTGGTGAGTAAGACTTTACTAATGATAAGTACGTTATACAGAATGAAATTGAAAACTTGCGACAAATCGAAATAGGAGGTGCAGTAACTGTTACATAATCATTATAAATTGTCATTTCACAAATCTAAATTCTTGAAAAAAATAATTGACAGATTGAAAATGCCAAAAATCATATTTTATTTAATAACAAGTTTATATGTAGATAAAACGTGTTCAGGATGTTAAATTCAATTAAAAGTTGGTATTTTTTAATGCTATGCTTAAAACACTTAATAAAAAAACATGATTTTTGGCATTTTCAAACTCAAATAGCAGCCGGGGGGGGTTAATTTTGGGTCTGTCCCACTAGTCCAGGCCCAGTCCCATGATGGGACAAGTGGGATTATATGTCCCACTAGTCCCATGGGACAACTGATACTAACATATTTTTTAAATTATGTCCCACGAGTAGGCTTTGATGTAATAGTAAAAAATGCTCCCAAATCCCATAAGATAACAGTACTTTTTTTTCTGGCACTTTAATTTTTGGGTATAAAATGTTCGACATAAATAAGTTTAGCAGAAATAAGTTAGATATTGAATTGTATTTCGCAAATCACCTATTGTATGTTTATCTAGTTCACAAAAAAGCACAAATGAACAAATTATGTATATTCGTAATTATTAAAATTCACAAGCCCAATGTTTAAAAAATTCGAGCGAATTTTTTTGTACCTTTGTTAGGTAATTTATAAACCTGGTGTACTTAAGTCGTTCCGGTACACGTAATACGGTATTTAGATGCATATATTATATTATTAGCATTTTGCGCTTTCCATCTCCGTAACCATTCGGCAAGACACACTCTGAACATCAATTGGATGGGTGTCACCGTTGAACACTGCAGTAACCCTATCTACTTGGGAGTCACCCTCGACAGGGCGCTCACATTTAAGAACCATCGTCTCAAAACTAAGAAAAAAATCGGTTCGCGGACGCCGTGGAAGTGGCAAAGTTTTGGGCCAACAATATTTAAAATTCAGTCGTGCCAGCGACACGAAGCAAAAGAATTAGCGTATATAAGTAAAAGGTAACTATGTATAGTGATTTTGCTATAATTAGCAAAATCACTACACATTACAGTTACCTTTTACTTAGCTTAAGTTCCGTTCTTAGCCCAGCAGGGTAATTGCGTAACACACTATCAGTAGACAATGGCTTTCATTTTGACAGTTCAACAACATTCATTGCGTTATTTACGTTGTTGAGCAGGTAAATTTTTCGAACATATAAAGCAATGTATTAGCAATATCCTTCAAAATGATTCAGATTGATAGTTTGTTACGCAATTAAGGTGCTGGTTATGTGTAGCTTTTAATTTAATTTAATATTTGAATTGTTTTTTTTTTTTTTTTGACTTTTCATTACGGACGCTTTTAACGTTCTGCGTCGTTCTCAAATGCATAATTTTTAACATGAATGATGTAACCAATACTTTGTAACCATATTATTTTGATTTTTATGAGTGTCAATGGAGTTTCTTGCCCGTTCTTCTCCGTACCTACTACGTTTTGGAATGGGCAACTAGCTTCATCTCTCTGACTGACCTACCCCTTGACAATTCAAAAGTGCCTGTAATGGGTTTATTTGAAATACATAAATGCTTTGAGTTTTGAGTTTTTGAGTCTTGGTGTGTAGCCGTGCGTACACAACAAAAACGTTTGAAGTTTACGTCAAACGACGTCACGATTCACGAGCAACTAACTAAATGTTTTTCATTTGTTTCAGCTAATATTCTCAATATTCTGGCCGATCTTCATATACGACAGGGAACTACTCTTCCCTACGTTTATAGATAAAATATTTTCTTTTAAATCTAACTTGGTAATGCATTTTATCATAATGCCTGCTGCGTTATGGGAACTGGTATTCCTGCCGAGACCCGATCAAAAGTCACATCGTCTCAATATTGGGAACATTGTGGTTTTATGGATCCTGTATAATTCTTTGTAAGTATTAAACACTATTATAATTTCAAAATCAATTTGCCTAGCCTTTTCTTAACTATGTTGGGGTCGGCTGCAGTCAAACCGGATGCCGCTGAATACCAGTATTTTACATGGAGCGACTGCCTATCTGACCTCCAAAACCCACGATACCCCTTGGTAAGACGGGTTGTCAGACTTTCGGGCTTCTTAATGACAGCCGGGACCAACAGCTTAACGTGCTTTCCGAGGCACGTAGGGGTATGGAAAGATGGTCACCCATCCACGGACCAACCGCGGCAAGCGTAGCTTAACCTGATCGACCAAGCCGTGTGGCTGTTGTTACTTAGCCACAAGCCCCTCTCACGTACCGTAATGTACCTACTATTTTTTTAATCATGTCTTTTATTGTTTCAGTTTCCTGTACACATACAGCCAACGCGGCTTATTCCCATACCCGGTTTTCACAAAGACCTACGGAACGATTTACTTCCCAATATTTTTAACTGCAGTATTTTTCCTAGGTCTAGCCATTTATTTATTGCAATGGAAACTGTATTCTTTAATTTGGGGACAAGAAAAACCTCGAAATTTGGGCAAAGTTAAGTTATCTTAAGTTTTTTTGCTATACCCTGTCCAGTGTCCATTAGATTAACCGTTTTTTGACAGCTGTCTTAGAACGTACATATTCCAGATTACGTAAAAGTTAACTTTAAAATGAGTAATAAAATAAATATATAAACTGCCTAATCTTATTTATAACTTCTTACAGACATTATAATACCGTAGGTACTACGTGTATGAATCAATGTATTGTGTGTTGCAGCAATCACTAGTTCCATCTGTCAAAAAACGGTTTACCTAATGGACAGGTGAGTTCTAAATCTGTGATTACAATGATGTATAGTTCAAATAATTCATATTATAATGTTAAAGGGTATGAGTCTTTTGGTTTATTTAGCCTGTAACCTCCAGCGTATTTTCCTATCCGTGTTCAATTCGAGACATCGGTTCCGGTGAAATCACCGTGCTTTTTTAGCCCGCTACATTGCCCACTTCTAAACTCCGGGCAAAAAAACCCAATAATACTTTGCCCGACCTGGGAATCGAACCTCACGCTCAGAAGTCGCGCTTGCGACCACAAGACCGACGGGACACGGAGCCCGGAGTTTGGAAGTTGGCGGTGTCATACCCTCATGTCTCGGTGCGCACGTTAAGCCGTTGTTGGTCCTGCGCCTGATCTTACTCCGGTCGTTACGTGCGGTCCCATCGGACTATGAAAGCCAGGAAAGAGCGAGTGCACCTGCTTCTGCGCGCACACTTGTGCACTATAATATCTCCCGCGCTGAAGGCTAGTCTCCGTTGTGATTGGCTGCCATGGGCCGAAATTCGGTCTGTATTGCAGATGGCTATTCCCGACCGATTTCGGTCACTGGCCAATCTCAACGGAGATTAGCCAGGTACGCAAGAGATATTACAGTGCACAAGTGTGTGCGTAAACACAGGTGCACTCTCTGTTCCTTTACTCTCATAGTCCGATGGGACGGCAATCCGACACGACCAGGGAGATCAAGCGCAGGGCCAACGGCTTTACGTGCTGTCCGAGGCACGGGGGTATTAAACCGCCTACTTCGAAACTCCGGACTGTTACTAAGAAATTACTAATGGAAAATCCAATAACACTCTGCCCGACCTTTTTTTTTTTTTTTTTTCTGGTGGGAAATCATCAAATGACCGCTCCGCGATAAGACCCCTCTTTGACGAGTGGCTAGAGAGGCGCCACAGCGTCCTCACCTACCGCCTGACGCAGGTCCTCACCGGACACGGAAGTTTCGGGAGGTTCCTGCACATCAATAGGCGGGAGGAAACGCCCGGGTGTCACCATTGCCAGGACCGGCCAGAGGACACGGTGGAGGTCTGCCGCGCTTGGGCGGAGCACCGCCGTGTCCTCGTAGAGGCGATCGGCAGCGGCGGCGGCCTCTCGCGCCCGGCCCTGGTGCAAACCATGGTCCGGGGCGAGAGGGAGTGGGAGGCAGTCGCCTCCTTCTACGAAGCAGTCATGCTAGCGAAGGAGGTGGCGGGACGAATGAGGGAGAGAGCCTCCCGTCCCAGCCGCCGCGGGAGACGCTCCGGGCGTCGGGAGCCGCGTGACGACTCCCGGCCACCGTAGGTGCGGGCCTGCGGACGGAGAGCAATGGGTAGCTCACCACCCGATCAGGACCAGGCCCGTGCCGGACGGCGCGTAAGTGTTCCACGCGCGCCTCAAAGGGTTGTCAGCATAATTCGAGGGGCCCCTTAGGGCCGAAACCTGCCGGGTCAGCGGGATTGTCCGAAAGGGTTACCGCTACCCCGGAACATAAAAGGCGAAGGAAGGAACATGGGTGGGTTTTAGTCAGTAAGAGTCTGACATTCCCTTCCGCTCCACCCAGAGCTGTGTCATTTGACGAATTCCCCCACCAGAAAAAAAAAAAAAAAAAAAGCCGTCCTTCGTAGGGTCAGCAAAAATAAACTACTCGAGGTCAAAATTCTAACCTTCTTATTACAAAAAGAAATCTAATTTTAGTTCTAGCCTAAACCTTTGCGCCAGTATTTGTATTTCGAACTATATTTCGTTTTAAGCAAAGTTCTTAATATTAAAACACACAAATTAGCACCGAACTAAGCTGTCATTTTATAAAGAACTGCACCGTGTTCCGGACGATATACATAAACTTCGACCACCGAAATAAGCATTTTTCATTATGGACACATTAATGAATTCTTTTATTTTTTTTAACCTTGACGTAAATCACCCGATATGCATGCCCCTTTATCTCTTTATCTGAAGAATTTGATAGATTTATCATTTTAATTGCACTAAGCGGCAACACAGGCCAAATAAAGACCCTTTCTTACTGCATAGCTCAATTAAACATTAAATGAAATCCTACTATATATACAGCGTGGCGCTTTAATGGCGACATTAATTTTACACACGTATACGGTTTCGCGTCTTAGTTGTATGAATATATTTTAATTCAATGAAACATTAATATTTATTTATTTATTAACAATTTTCTAAAATGGCATCTTAGAGCAACCTGACTTAAAGAACTGTAGCGCAGGGGTCATTTGCCGGGGTCACGGATCATAACATCGCATCAATGTAATTAAAACACATAACGTGCAAATAGAAGGCGAATTGAAGGAAAGAGAGAGAGCCCTATGGCGGCGAGCGGCGCAGGTGGAAGTTTTCAAGTTAGGTTTTTTTTTATGTTGTTATAACTTTTATGATTACCGACCACTAGCCCTACCCGTGTGTTAAATTAATGTCCCCATTGTAGCGGCACGTTGTATATATTATATTATATTATTATTATATTATATAATTATAATATAATATATAATCCTACTATCCTACAAATATTAAAAACGTGAAAGTTTGTATGGATGGATGGATGGATGTTTGTTACTCTTTCACGCAAAAACTACTAAACGGATTTGGATGCAATTTGGCACACAGATGGTTTATAACCCGGATTAACATATAGGATACTTTTTATCCCGATATTCCCATGGGATCGAAAATTATGCGGGTGAAACCGCGGGGCGCAGCTAGTTACAAATATCTTTGTAACGAAGCCTTTTTAATTACTATTTCCTTTGTTAGATTTGATGTGTAAAAGCTGAAGAAGCCTTTGCCAAAGTTTATGGATAACGTGAAGAACACGGTGTATAACAGTTAGGTTCTTAATTAAATAGCTGGCTCGGTGGTTTAAACCTGGGGGTCTACTCCGAAGTGGTATCGGCCGAATGTTCGAATGAAAGTTACTATTTGGTTCGGTCGGTCCCGATCCTACACTCCTACACTCTTTCGAATATTGACTATGGTCCCGACACAATTGAGCCGATCCGAACTTTTTTCGTATTTTTCAATAATATTCAGTTCAGCCATGTGTCGGTCCGATCCGAACATTCGCACTTTGCACTTCGTAGTAGACCCCCTGATCTAAACAAAAACCTTGTTTTGTAATAAGGGGGTAAAGGTTTAATAAGGTAGAAGAAATAAAACACAAACGCATTTGCAAGTGATTCGAGAATAATAATAAAAACAATAACATTTATTTACTATTGGTTCTCAAAATTCACCATTATCTACGTTAGGTACATAGGTACAATGTTTTTTGTATTTGAGTTCATAAACCAACAAAGCTCATGCGCAACATCATCGAAAAAGTAAAGAATGAGTCAAGAATTGGGAACCTCCTCCTTTTTTGAAGTCGGTTAAGTTTTTTTTTTTGTCACTATTTTCGATCATACCGCGCAGACAAAATATGTTTTTTTAATATATTCTGTTCTTTACATATATATATTATTATGTATTTTTTTATATTTGTAACTCTTCATATGTTCAGGTAATGTGTAAAAATACTTAATTATTTCATTAACAAATTAATATTTTCGATAATATAAATCATCTCATAGAAAAACAAGACATACAAAAATTTTATTATTTTTATTTCTTTTTCACTATTTATAATGATCTCAGATACCCATAAATTCGTAGGTACCGTTTTACAAAATAGAAACTCTTAGAAAAGAATTAAGAAATACAAGAAAAAAAAATATTATACGAATCGAACCAATTTTTTGTAAAAAAACGCACAGACACCCATAACCGATTATTCCCATATTATATCATGCTTGCTTTTTCCAAAATACATTTTTTATTATACTATCCTTTACGTGTCCGAATCTATATTAGTTTTTAGTGAAAATTTAGCAAAACATAGTACAAAAGTTTTAGAAATACCTACGTAAACTACCCAGCAAGTAAAACGTTTACCCTATATACTATCACTATCGCACTGACACTCAAACGCATATGTGCGAAAGAGAGGCAAGATGCTCCTCTCTTCACCCTTCGATTTGCACCAATCAAGTCTAAGTTTTGCTCGAAGTTATGGACACGGCGTTGTTTAGAATGGCTGCACACTTGCGACTTTTTGTTGCGATTTTTTAAACAGAGGTAGTTAAATGTGTACTATAGGTTCACGTCTGCCAAACCCTTCGGGAAATACAGGCGTGATGTTTTATTTGGTAGAAGAAAACAAGAAGGCAGGACACAGTATATGAATGACTGACGAAGAACTCTTTTTCGGTCGCAAGATGTTTTAAGAAACAACGATGAGCAACATTGCTCACAATATTTGTAAAGTTGAAATAACGATGAAGTCGGATAGCGAACACTCGCCTAAGTCTGATTTTTCCATCGCCAGATAACTTTTATTCGAGGTATAAAATTGACGTTTGACAGTTTTCGTATAAAGTGTCATAATTTAAAAATTATTCCTCGAATAAAGCTATCAGATTATTGAAAAATCAGCCCTAAAGCATTAGAATATTGCCTTAGAGAGGGTGCTGGCGGGCCGAAGCCGGACCAACATCGTTAGAAAAATGCTAGACAGATTGATCGAGTCTATTGGCGCGTCATAAAGATCAATTCGGAACAGAAAAAGGTCTGAAAAAATAGTAGACGTGAGTTTAGCTTTAATATCTATAGTTAGTTTAAATTCAGCCTTTTTGTCGAAGATGGCGACAATATAACGTTAATATGAGACCATGGTTGTAGATGTGACTTCCACAGCTACACTTAACAGGGTTGGTGATCAATTTATGTAGAATACACAGCCGAACTTCCATTTTTATATCGTTCAAAAGAGAAGGATTGCATGATGCATTTTTGCGACTTGTCAAAAGCATTAATAACAAATCAGTCGGACATAATTCAACCAAAGATTAAAAGACATGTGATTCGCGTGGTAGATTACAGCCCACTCCCTCTCGAAAAGAGGAAGCCTGTGTCCCTGCAGTAGGAACATTATAGAATAGAATACTCTTTATTGTACAGGCTGATTATGCAGACATAATTAGTCTCAGTCGCAAGTGTGTAGCACATATTCTTCCAATAATTTTATTGATTTATTTTTCAAAATAAATTCGTGATACATGGCCGGTCTCCAACAGTTAATATCTGAATCGGAACATTCAGGAAAATGCTGAAAATTGTTTTTTTTTTGCAATATTTTTATTGTTTTTTTTTTGTCTTTTAAACCATGTTGTTAAGCGAAGGTAATAGGTTTTTCAGCCAATTTTTCAGTCTTAGTGCTCTAAAACGTTTTCTCCAATGTTTCGTTTTTTTACTAATTTTATTTTGTAAACCTTCTTGGGAAATGTCCAATTGTTGTTGAAAGTTGTGAAGAAAATACAGAACAAAATACTTTTTTTCTGAAAAAAAAGAAAAATACATGGTGTTGTTTGTGTTTGCTAACATTCTTTAAACGTTGCGGATTGATTCACATTTCGAAGTAATAATGAAGTATAACACAATACATAGTATACAATTTTTCGTATATTTTACAAAACAAATTATTTTTACAAGAAATAATTATAATTTACAAAATAATTTTACAAATTGGACATTCCCTTAATGAAGCTAAACATAATGACTAAACAATCTAAACGTGTGCGCCTAGGTTTTTACATTTTTATTTATATTTTTGCGAAAAAAGAGTACACACTCTTTGAAAAACTGTATTGCATATACAAATAGTTGTGGAAATATTAAAAATTAATTATTTCTACGTATATATCTGAGTTTTAATAAAACTTAAAATATATCATGTTTAAAAATTAAAATTTCAACCACCCGTATGTTTTTTTAACTATTATGTATGATCTCACTATATAATTATACCTATTTTATCAGTTATAGAAAATAATAAAAAAGGAAAAATAGGAAATAAAAAAAAATAAAACCAAACTAGACAATAACAGATTGCTTTATTTAACAAAAAATATATAATATATAGAAAGGAAAGAAACAACATTTTTCACATGATCTGTCAAGCATGCTCGGCGGCCATCTTGAAAAATTTGTTTCTTTTATTATATTTTTTAATAGAATGTAAAATTAAAGATAACCCATCGAACCTTATGATATTTAATATAAAATACATATGATTAATAACTATTTACAAAATACAAGTTAAGATTTATACTTTTTTATTAACATTAATATAATCCAGTCTATAGTAAAGGCTATTCGACAAACTTAGCGTAATGTTAGAAAATTGATGGTTATTTTAATAATTCTAATTATTAGTAGCAGGCAATTTAAATTAAATTATAAATATACGTATAAAATCGCGTCAAGCTAAAATAAAAAAGGTAAAAAAATAATTTACGTATTAACGGATAAAAATACAACAGTTTATTTTATTATGCAAAATTGTGTTTTTTCATTTTTTTTCTTGTTTCATTTTATTATGCAAAATGTGACATAATTCCATAGATGGCACCCAAGCAAAGAATATGAAAAAAAAAAATGAGATCAATTTACTCTACACGCGAGAAAATGAAAAAAATAAAAATTGCCTGCTAAATATTACAAAAATGATTTTGTCCGTGAAAATTTGATTACTCATTCCTGAAAGGTTCATTCTCATTTGATAATTTTGTTCAACGCACGACTGTTAATCGACTTAAAATTACATTTAATTATGATTTGCATTTTTCCATCGCTTTAACATATTTGACATATATGTACTTCTTTATTTAATTAAAAACAACGAAAAAAATACAAAAAATGGGCAGTATCATGTATTCCTATATTACAACTTAAATCGAAAATCTACAGAGGCGAAAAAAACATCAATAATAATAATAATCATTTGAAATAAATAACAAGTTACATTCTTTAAAAAAACTGTTAAAATTAATAAAAAAGAGTCCTATTTAAAATAAGTTCCGTTCAATTGAAACTGTGTGATCTTTAACTTGCTACACCTTTATAACTTTTTTATTTATTTCTTAATAAAAACTCTATTCCTATTATTATATCTTTATATAATAATTATTATTATTTCTTCATTCAGAGTTAGATACACTTTACGATAATTATATTACGATATTCCTTTGTATACAATACACAATCAAACATACATTATGTCTAATTATGTATTAAATAAACCACAAAAATGTGTGTAACGCTACATAATATATTTCTTGTTACGAAAAAAATAATAAGAGATTTCCATAACAAATGAAAAAAAATCATATATTCTGAGATTAAATGTAAAACTAAACGCATTTAAATGTAACTAGAATCGAATTAAATAAACCTCCTTTTAATTATTGTACGTACATACTTTTAAGTAAATATTTTAACAGTCTCAAGGTACATACATACAATTATAAATATATTAACAAATGATTTAGATGCGTTTAGTTTTGCGTAGGAATTAATAAAAAACAATAGCTGTCAAGCTGTCAAGAGTCTTTGAAAAGGTCTCAAAATGCCACCGTCCAGCTATATTGGGCAAAAATGAGATCGTTCTAACGCAACCTGATAGAAACCTGTGGGTTCAGACCTGGGGCAGGTGCAAACCTAGCCATGCGTGTAGTCCAGTACACTGTCCAGTGAGAACAACTCCTTGTAGAGCGCTGGGAACACGTGGTGGGGGTGCGCCGCCTTGAAGCGACACAGGGCCTCGAGGTGCATCAGCGATAGTTCTCTGTAAATGAAATATTGGTAACATTAGTATTACTCTTCGCAACCGGGGTGCGTGTATGAGATGCATGAACGTAAACGAGGCAAAAAGAGTAAGTAAGGATCGCAGCTGGTAGCGTTCTGTAGTTTCTGCCTACCCCCATGGGAAAAAGGCGTGAGTTTATGTATGCGACTAGAATCAATTCTATTTTATTGTAATTTTGATGTTAAAAAGTGCCTTTTATGTGCCTATTTGAAATAAATAATTTGACTTTGCGTGTATGCACTGTTCCAATTGGTCGTTTTCTATGGAGGGGAGCTGGCAAGAAACTACACGGTTACTCTTTTAAAAATAATTGGCTTTTACAACGCCTTGAAATTACAGTGTTAATAGGTATGGAGGACAGTGATCTAGATACTATACATACCTGAAGGTGGGTATCTTAGCCAGCAGCGTGTCTAGAACAGTGACGTCACCCTTGAGGGGCGCGTGGTTAGTCTCGATCTCATGCCGCATCGCCGCCATCGACATGTTGAACAGGCACTGGATCTCAGGGTTGCCGCGGACACCGTGCCGTTCTATGAAGGATTGAACAGATGATTATTTAAAAATAGTCATGTTTTTACAATGTATAATTAGGGGTCAGTTTAAATCGGTTTCATGATTGTCTATGATAAAAAGCGACCACTCAAATTAATCCACCATCAATAATGATCAATGAACACTTGTTCATTGGTGGTGGATTAATTTGAGTACTTAGTCTACTTAGTCACTACTTAGTCTCGGTATGAATGTATAAACCGATTTTATTTAAGGTATTTTTCCTAAATGCTCGAATCCACCATGATTTTGGCTTTAAAATGAAATTAAAGAATTTCGTTGTGCAATACATTAAAAGGGCATGAGGTTTATATACACTGCATGCAGGGACCTTGTCAAAAATGAATTTTTTACCAGTTTTTAACTAACCAGTAGTATTAAAAGTATTCTAATCGCTTTGTATGGCTTTTACAGTTTTTAGAGAGTAATTCTAAACGAAGTTATAATTCTTACCTGGCCACAATAGGACAAGGCTCTGGTAGAGCGCAAGTTCAGTCTCAGTCAGTTTGAGTCGCGCGATTGTCTTCGCCGCGTCAAATATACCCACCACTAGCGCTACGTCGCGGGGATCACTGGAATTAAATAAACAAAATTATGTAGATGTGTAACAGACACTATTACATGACAGAAATTATTTAAAAATACAAATACAGATTATTTCATGTCAAATTCTGAATTTAAATGTAAATTTCTGTAATTAAATGTAACATTCCACTGGATTAACATTACCTATTTACTTCTCAAGGTTTTCAAATCGAATGTAACTTTGTGAAATTAAATGTAACTTTCTCAAATTAAATGGAAATTCTCAAACTAAGTATAACTTACCGTGCATGCACGCACTCCCTGATGGGCAGCACCACATCTCCATACAAGACCTGGTCTCGATTCACGTCGATCAGCCGCGAAAGTCGAACGATGGCTAACTCAAATGAGCCTAAAGAGAGAAACAGTTTATTTAGATGATTTGTTGGTAGTTTTGGAGAGTATAATAGTGAAAGGTGGATTAATGATAATGATTATATGATACTGAATAGACTGTTATGCAAGATGTATTTATTATGTTTAAATGATAAAAAAAACTTTCATTTAAAAACTTATACTTTTGTCGAAAAAGTAAGCTATGTAAATTGTAAGAACAATTTGTTTGTTCTAATAAATATATGAATGAATAAGTTTTACGTCCCAGCATTTCAAGAAATATTTTTTTTATATTCTGTACATAATACATATATGTTTATAGTACCATAAACCATCGAAAAATACTGATAGAAAAAATCCATAAATTTCTCAGAGCCTACATATTTTTCTGCTGTGCCACTCCTGGTCAAAGACGCCCTCTAAATTTGAGAAAAAGAAACCCTAATTCGATGATGAATGATTTATGGATACTATATACTCACCAGACTTTAGCAGCAGTATCTGATCATCTTGTGTAAGCTTCATAAATCCTGGGATAAGTTTCGCGAACTCAATTATATTCTGGATCATCCCAGTCAGTTTGTCTGCGCAGTCCAGCCACATCTCCTCGTATGTCATTGAACTATAATATAGTAGCCTGGAAAATAAAGAAGGGTTAGTAAGGAGGTCACATAACATAACAACATCCTGAAGGCCAATTCTTGTACTTAAAAAACGTTCAAATTCAAGTCAGAATCTATGAATTAACTCAGTCACAAACATGCAAATAACCCTTGTTGCATTTTTTTCATGAGTTTGTGTTTGCAAAATTTGTCAACAGTTCCCATATATGTGTATATCAACTATTTACAGTTCCCAAAGTCTGCTTTTAATGCAGACTTTGGGAACTGTAACTAGTTGATATATGTTAAAAGATAAGGTCTTAAAAATAACAAGGTTGATTTTTGTTGTTACACAACTTCAGAAAAATAAAGATTTAGTATGTGTGAAAAAAAAACTCGTCTCAACGACAATAAATGTCAAAAACTTGTCAAAAATGTATGTAAATTGATTGTATTGGTCAAAAATACAATAAATTTTGAAGATTGAGACTATAATGCGAACGTTCTTAAAAATGTTCAAAATCTAGTCGCAATCTCATCTCAGCGACAATCAATATCAAAAATGTAGGGAAATTAGAGGTATTTTAGACAGATTGAGACTGAGGTCAGACTATGAACGTTCTTAAAATTACAAGAATTGCCCCTCTGGTCTCAAATTCATCACATTTATTTCAATTAAATCAATTATAGGCACTTTGGACTGTCAAGGAGTCATCAGAAAGATGAAACTAGTTGCCCAATCCAAAGCGTAGTATGTTCTGGAGAAGAACGGGCAAGAAACTCCACGGACACTCTTTTAAACTTATTGATAGAAATTTTTGTTTCTGCCTAGCCTTTGCCCAACTATGTCGGGATCGGCTTCCAGTCTAACGGGATGCAGCCGAATACCAGTATTTTACAAAGAGAGACTGCCTATCTTACTTCCACAACTCAGTTACTGATTACAGAACATAACAATATAATGGCTATAACCCTGAAAGGGTAGGCAGAAACGTATAGTTAACCCTCATTTTGACGGTTATGTTGAGGTCCCATGTAATAGGGGGCGAGTCTATTGCCATGAATCGGGGACAAGACCGGACTGACTGCTATTGAGGAATTCCTGATGGAAAAGGCCCAATTACACTGGCTGTCCTGAGGATCGAACCTAGGACCCCACGCTGAGCAGTCTCGCTAAACTAATGAAGCGGAGGTGGGGCATATTAAGTAGGAAACCAGAACTCGAAAATGGTAGTGTAAATAGGGAAATAAATATATATTAACTTTTTTATATCAACCCGTTGCGGCAGCGGCTGCAGCGGTTCAGGTTTCGATGCCTGGCTTGGGCAGTGTGTATGGGGTGTTCTGTTAGAAAAATTTGGGAACATTTTCACTTTGTTTTAGCAATGGGCTCGCCCCTTAAGACATCCGACCTAAACTGGGTAGTTTTAATACAAGATAAAGAAGAGCATAGATTCAAATGAGCGCTATGAAGTGGTGAAGGGCGGGCGTTTTTGGGGGAGTGTCTTTTGTAATTTTGACGTTCGAAAAGTGCTGATTCTCAGCCTAATTTGAATAAATGACTTTTGATTTTGATTTTGCTACACTCAAGTTTAATAAATTATGGGGAAAAAACTTGTGATAAAAGTAGATAAGTACCAGAAAAGTTCAAGAGAAGGTTTCGAAAACTATAATTTACGCGTCTCAGTAATTAAAAAACCAGTATACTCACTTTGAAACATCCTGTGGCTTTCTGAACATCTCGTGTATGAACTCCAGCTTAGGGTTGGTATTCGCGTGTGCTTCAGCCAAACTCTTCACAAGGACCTTGCTGATATCGCCCTCCGCTGTAAAAGGAAAACAGGTTTAGCTACTCGCCGATAGATGGCAGTGTTTTAAATTTAGTGCAAAAAGTTCTACTTGCAAAAAATAAAATAAATAAACATTTTCATGTAAATAATAGTGAAATTACTAGAAACAATTTTAGCAAGCATTCTAAAGCTAGATAACAAAATTATACAACTAATAAGTATAACAATATAATATTATTTATGAACGAAACAAACCAAAAAAAGAAACCTTTAATTATTGACATTTGACAATTCCTATCAAATTAGAAATTGAAAATTAATATTTATTTTTTTTGGTTAATATCATAATGAAATTATAAAAAAAAACCGCAGCTATGGACCCATTCACTACATTTTTATTAGGTTCTTGTTGTTGTTGTTTTTTATGTTGGCGTAAGTATAATCGCATTTTAATTTTCATATTAGTTATTACGCTGAAGTTTAGTCCTCCCAAAAGAAAGCTAAGCCCATATTCAGCATGTGGAACAATCCTGGAAGATGAGATAAAGATAACCTTCCATATGCATGAGCAATTTGTTTTTATAACTTTACTAGCAGCTCCCCGCGGTTTCACCCGCTTAAGTTTCGATCCCGTGGGAATATCGGGATAAAAAGTACCCTATGTATTAATCCTGGTTATAAACTATCTGTGTGCCAAATTTCATCCAAATCTGTTCAGTAGTTTTTGCGTGAAGGAGTAACAAACATCTATCCATCCATCCTCACAAACTTTCGCGATTATAATATTAGTAGGATTCCCTGCAAGAGACGAAATATAATCTACCAGCCATAATATGCAGGCGACTGCACGTCTGTAGTACAATATGAGCTACGAAAACCATTACTACTGCGAAATAAAATGGCGGTGCCAAAGTCGAAAAGTTACCATGGATTTTCGGTTGACTATACCATCCCGGGTTCAATTCCCAGGTCGGGCAAAGTGTACTCGAAATTACTCGGTAGCAGTCTGGATTTGTGCCCGATTGATGGCAATAAGCTCGCTCCCTATTACATGGGACTTAAACTTAACTGGCGAATCGTGGATGCACTGCGTGTTTGTACACCTCTACCGTACCCTTCGGGGATTACAGGCGTCATGTAATGTTATGCTTGGTTCCAGGTGTGCGTAAAATGATGTGCGATTAACTAGTGCTACTTCTAGTTCTACCTCTGTCTGTCTAACAATAGTGCTATAATTTTTATTTTATTTATTTTTTTCCAATTATTAGCCGCTTGTTTATTGCCGTTTTGTTTAACAATGCCGATACCATTGATAGTAATAACAGAACCGAATTCGAACCAATACGGGGTAGATAAAATGAGAAATGATGGGCCCGTTTTGAATAACGTAAGTTTTGTTTTTTATTACCATCTAATTATACAGGGTGGCATGGACACCGATGGGCAAACTGTGACCAAGAATCCAGCACATTCTAGACCCCCGTAGCGCAGAAATGTTTCGTAAAGTAACAGAAAAAAAAAATTTCAGCGGTCTCATAGAAATCTGCGCGGTCAAAATGTATGGAACAGCAATTTATTTTTTAAATAACCGACACAGAAGTTGAACGCATAGGGTTCAGAATCGTGTGCTGAATCCATGGTAACAGGTTGTGAGTTATACCCTATACCTACCATTGATAAAAAATAGTCTAAAATCACCAACCCGCAATGAGCAAGCCTGGCGATCTATACTCGTTCCTTCTCTGATTGAGAAGAGGACTCTGGCATGTAGTGGGATAGACAGGTTAGTAAAGGATGTCATCACAAAAACCTGTGAACGACGTGACATATACTCAGGAGTGGGTAAAAATTGATAATGTAATAAGAAAAACCTAAAAATGCCCTTTGCTGAAATTAGGCATTGACTTATAGACTGGTTGTCAGACTTTCGGGCTTCTGACGGCCCGTAACGACCAACCCAGTTACTGAGTAAAACTATTCCCCTTGGTAAGATTGGTTGTGAGACATTCGGGCTAGGAGAGTAATTAGATATTTAATTTATTTTCAGCTAAGAAGCAGCCTCCGATTCTTCCCATTTCATGGCTTCAATCATGCTATTCCTCGTGCAGGCCTCGCTGGTCCAAGGTTTAACTTATTCTGGGACTATAACGATATAGATATTGAACAACGAAACGGCCCTCGATAACTTGAAACTGTTGTGGAATTAAATATTCATAAAACTTTTAGTGGCCCATTTTTCATAGATTTTTAAGCAGTAGAGGTTTTTGACAAAGTAGAAGCTACGGTTGCCCATAGGCACCTGCTTAACTAATCGGCTTTTCGACACAATTCCAACATAGGAAACTAATATTACAATTTCTCCTGTGCCAGTCTCAAAATACAGAAATCCTCCTTGCAGGCAGACATATACGAGGTGGAATTTCCCTGAATCTAGGTACTGCTTTAATGCAGATATGTATATGCAAACTAACTACATTCCTATTTATTTCTATAATAGCATCGGTTGAATAAAAATGACACTCCTCATAAATACGAAAAAAAAACTAAGAAAAAAAATACTACATACAAAAAACGATAAACGAAAAAAAAACTGGCAAAATAATCGTTCAGCGTAACCGAAACAATCCAACATCATCCACTTACAAGGCAAATCATCACTCGAACTATGACTGGACCCCTGATGTCTTCTATTCGACACAGCATTAGGATTCACCATGCCCATTCCAGACATATTCATATTTAGCGGATCCATCAACCTTCCATGCCCACTACTGGACGTCAGATCATCCGGGCTCAAATCTTCACTTGTCAAGGACACCGAACTTTGCCCGCTCACCAACACAGAATTTTGGATGTCCATAGGACTATGTTGGATGTTCGAGGGACTATGCAAGAATGTTGTGGAGTCCACGTAACTGGCAACAAGATTATCAACTCCCATTGATGTTTCCGGTTTAATTTCTTGCTTTATATTTATGACGCCGCTTGAGATTGAGGCGGGGGACTGGATCCTGTCTTGGTCGTAGCGGTCGAATTCTTGTATTCGTGTCCTCGGAAGCTCGTTTATGGATGACTGTCGCATGGACGTTGTGGACGTCGTGGCTGTTGACGTGGACGTTGACCCGGATGGCCGAACTATTGTCGTTCCTTTTTGCTGATCGTCTATAGGTAAGTTTGGTGTTAGTGGGTGGTGCTAACAATATTACTGTAGCTAAAGTTATACTCCTAAATTATTATCATTTAATTTCATAAACATGGTACTTAAGTATGAAAAAATCTGTTGTAAGTCGGATTTTATTTTGATGGTGGCTTGTTCGACAAAATTAACGCATTCATAAAAGACGTTATTTTGTCATTGCGATTATTTTGCAAGCTATAGATGGTCCACCTGATGGTAAGTGCTGTCCAAGACCAACACTACGAATCCTGATACGTGGCAGTAATAGGGATAGGGGTCATATCTCCCCATACAAGTACTTATACTGCTTAAGGGAGATGCGCTAAGATATTTATTTTTTAATTCTAATTATTCGTTTTTTGCAATTACCTCATACTCACCTGCAAATTGCAAAAAAACGTAAGAAAATTTTAAATTTCGCGGTCCCCCATGGCACTTTCGCCTTAATAATACACAAAGAAGATCCAAAATACATACCATGACTGATAAAGTCAGGGTCCAGAAACCCTCCAGTCTGTTTCGGCTCGTAGGCTGTAGTGGAGTCGACGTAGTCTGCGGACACATCGTAGGGTTGTTGCTGGGGCGGCTGCGGCTGGATCCCGCCCATGTTGGATGTGAGGGCTGGACCCGCGTTGTTGTACCCGTATGAGGACAGCGGGGATCCGTAGCCGGGGTAGCTGTTGATGATAAAGTTGGTTCGTTAGGTTTGGTATGTGATTTTGGAGGTTCAAAATATAGAAGCTGACTGGCTGTTGGTATCCTGTATTTCTGATGATGTAATTGGATTTATGTTATAGTTCAAAATTTGTAATGCAAGAAACCAATTTGGTCGTAATCTAAATAATGTATTGTAGGTACAAAAGAGGTTCAAACAGGTAACGTTCATAAATTGGAAAATTGTTTCAAGTGTTTTCTTGAGCAAGTTGTTTTTCTCGATTCAAGTTTTCTCTCATTAAATACAGTAGTGGTAATATATTTAATTTCCTAGAATATTAACAGTAGTCCTGCATACCGACGACAGCTGTTCGGCTTAACAGAAATACAAAAAGTCACATAAAACTCCTATCAAGCAACTAACTGTCAATTATGATGAGTAATTGACGTATCCTACTTCACAGCAAAAACAGCCGCGTTAAGAATTTTCCCCTCATTCCTTAACAACTATTTACTGTTAAATCCAGTGAAAAACAAATCGTAAATTTATTAACAGACATCTCAGACGCGCAATAATAAAAACAACGCCATCTATCATTCTTAATGAGAAACGCTTAGTACCGCTACTCGATACTAGGTGGCAGTATTTACAGTTTACCGTTAAGCGCCATTCAACTTCGTCACGACAGTATACCGTTGGACGCTTACAATAATGACAGCGTCTGATGCACCGCTGACACAAATTGAAGTCCGTGCAGTAATGAATTACAACGGTGACGGTAAACTAGAAAGCTCTGAGTTCTAACGAGTCATAGTTTTGTCGTTTGACTGCCAGCCATTATGCATTTTATTGCCAAGTTGCATGAATAACAAATTATATTGCACGTTTGGCATAAGATGTGGAACGTAATTCATTACAGTCTTGAAGGGCAGTCTTTTCAATTTTAACATTCTACATTCCACGAATAGATAGGCGGATAATTACAAAATATATGGATAATGGACATGGATAGCTGACGAACAAAGCTTTTAGTACTGTAACTGCCCCTCAAAATTAAACAAATTACAAGAGGAAAATCGCAATAGCATTTTCATTGTTTCACTTTTCGATAAGAGATGGCGTTACTTACCCATTATAATGACCATGGAACTGGTCGCTTGAGCTCGGCGTCTGTTGCTGGGCGTCGTATACCGAATCAGGCGCTGTATCAGTCTGCGCTCTCATCTGTGCACGATGGAACCGCACCTCATCCTCCACCTTCTCACGTTGCTTTTTCGACATACGTCCGAACTTCACCGCTGAAAACGAAGAATTAAATTGTTAGTTTAGTTCCGCCACTCACCGCCACAAGCGCTCGCGTCGCGCACGAAAAACTAATGACACAAATGACATAACAGGGAATCCGATATTCGCATCGTTCCCATGCCTCTTAATATTCACACGACGAAAAAAACGCAGCTAAAATCGGCGAGCCTAACAATACAATGCAATTATGTTCTCAATGACACCTAGCTCCATTGCTTAGTTACTCAATACCTGCACACATAGGTCGGCGTAGTGTGCGAAACACGAACGAAACGCGTTCTTTCGATAGTGTGCGTGAACAAACGGGTGTTGATTGGTTGTGTGTGTAGGGTGCGCGTTCGTGTGTGTCCGGGACACTTCGGCCGTTGGCACACTGCCTAGTAGAACAACGAACTCGCGAACTCTGACGTATGTATGTATAGTACGTGCGAGTGACGTATTCTTGCTACGTAACTCGGCGCGATCCCGTTGGGCGGCAACGCGGCCGATTTGAATTACGGACGCGGATCGAACATCGAATTCCTCATGAGGTGCCTTTTTAATTTCGTTGCTTAAATTATTTTTCAAGGAATAGTTTTTGTGTTTAGAATTCGTCTATGAATTTTCTTTGTGAGAGAGGTTCGATGACTTTTACATATCCAGTTTAGATTGACCGGTCTTTGTGAGCAGTTTGTTTATCGACACGGGTCTTGTGTTTTGGTCACTTTTTCTGCATGTATTTAGGAATAGTCGGTCCATGGTTTGTCGTCCCAGATTTTTGTAGAAACAATTAAATTTGTAACAATAGTTGTTTGTTCACCAAAAACAAAGAAAAGTCGTTGAACTGTATCTGTGTCGAAAAATATTTATATTTGGTCTTAAATCAATAGACGAGGCTCGTTTGGGTATGCGGAAGGATTTAGCTAACATGGTTTGCGGGCTGTGATGATATCATAGCCACATTGCAAATAGATACATGGTACGTAGGTAGGTAGGTACAGAAAATATTTGGATAGAGATTTGAGATTCAAAACTGGCATTAGGCTCGTTTGCCCTACCAGTCATTCGTTTATAATAAAGTAGATTTATTTAGTTGTATAATAGAAATGTTGTTATTTTTATGTTTTTATTTTGTTCTGTTGTATATTAGAGTACAAATGTCCATAGTATAAGTGTTTTGTATTCTTTACTAGAGTATAAGTAGTATATAAGTTAGGTTTTATACCCACGTGTACATTAGGTTCACGTTGTAAATATTCGTATGCCGCTAGTAGCGGCGGATGTGTCGAACTTATCCATATGTACCAACCATCTTTGTACCTACCATATCCGACGAATAAATGTCTTTGTCTTTGTCTGAGCCTGCTGGAGATGGGACAAGCCTATATCCAGTACAACTTTGAACATTCTCCTTTACTTTTCTCACTTAGAGACTCCGGCAAAAATTATTCTACTAAAAAAAATATATGTAGGTATCACGCACATTATTTTTCCAATAAAAAAATCTCAAGCGAAACCGCGTGCAAACGTAACACCTAACATTATAAAATAATAATGTACTAGTACATGTACTAGTCTTGAATTAGTGCATGTTACATAAAGCCGTCCTGTGTGTGTGTGTGCGTTGTGTTCGCGTAAGAAGCTGTGTTTGTGTGTGTCGCTGTAAAAACTTGGATATGTTTATGTTACGCTTCATGACTGCTATATTGTGCAATGTGCAGGGTTGGGAGTTGTCGATGGTTTGGGGTTGTCGATGTTTTTATTAATTAAATTGTATTTTAAACAATTTTAATGACTTGTTATTTTCAAATGGGTCAAGACTTCAGAAACTGGTACTGATTCTCATTGTATTAGTTTTATGTGCTGTTAAAAAAATCAAGTCAACAACTGTTTAATTGATTATCATTGTGTACACTTAATACTGAAATTGTTTTGAGTTAAGTTACTATTGCAATTAATGGATTATTTAAGAGACAGAGATATTATGATCTCTTTTGTCTATGAAGGAGCATTATTCGGAACTTGTGGCCTCCTCTCTTTCTACATAACCCAGCATGCTCTTACATAAAATATTCTATCACAAACCACCAATCTATCGACATAACAACCAACTATCGACAACCGCGCATCTAGCCAGTAACCAGTCATTGCGCAACAAGTCGTATGTATGCGCACGCGTCGCCGGTATCGCGTTATGTATGATCTATGATCTACAACGTGACATGTTATGCAGAAGTAGTTGTGTAGTTAGACAACTAGGGATGTGAATGGGAACTAACATGGCGTGACAATTCGTAGAGGACACAAAAAACGCCATTGATGCCGCGATTCACGTTGCCACCTACAGTTCTTTCAGAGTTATTTTATCTCTAACAACAGCAACCTATCAGCAACTTTATTCTAACGAGAATAAAGATCATTGTGATTTTGACAGACTTGTCAGAGGCAGCCACCCGACATCGACCGTATTATAAGGTCGCTAAAGACTGTGATTTTGTCAGTGGTGCAAAATCAGAGGTAAAATAACCGTTAATGGACTGTAATGGGCCTAAGTAATTTGAAAAGTCGTACCATCGTTAATTAAGAAATACGGAGAAAAACTGAGCCACAGTTTTTTTTAACTTTTGATTTGATATCTTTCTTGTGTAAGAGAGCCAGTTAGCAAGATTGGTGGCACATCAAGCTACCCGAAACTGTCAAATTTTACCAATCAAACTTGAACCTAATGCTTTAATGATAAAGTTGAAAATCTGTTAAAGAAATTTGACAGATTGTAGTAGCTTGATGTGCTGGCGTCTGTACTTTTAAGTATCGTGGAGGCTTTTTTAACACTTCCAATTAATTTCATTGATTGAGTCTGCTAAAAAAACGCAAGAAATGACCGTACTATGATTGGTTCTTATTATTTAAACAATCACAAGCAAAATTAAGATTTCACTTCACTAACATAAAAATAACAAAACGCCAATCAAATCGCCTTAATTAAAATTTCAGAAACTGAGCGAATTATTTTGCATTCAATTTATCGACAGTTTTCCTAAATTATCGATAAAACTTCAAACCTAAAAATAACACAAAGCTAATCAATTTTTGCCTTAACTAAAATTTTCTGCGAATTATTTCGACAATTCATCGACAATTCTCCTGAACTATCGATAAAACTTCAAACCTATCGATAAACACTATCTGATCGTTACAAGTATTGCGCAAGTTCTCGTCACTACACGCGTCGTCGCCGCCTTGCTATGGGAACTCACGCGATTTGGCGTGACATATCGTTTGTATGTTATTATTATTATGTATGTCTTTGTGCGGAGAATAATATTGTTTTTATAATAATGGAGGGCGTTAATAGCACGAATGCTGTGATTGTGGGTGGTATAGGGTTTATTGCAAAGGGTCATGTCTAGATTGTAATTTGCAGTCACGGAATATGACTATTTCCTTGTTAAAGGAACAACCCTATGTCTAGCAGTTACATTGGTTATTTTTGCAAAGGCAATTTTTTTATTTTTGTTTTTTTTTTCATTAATTTTGTGTTCGATGAAACTTTAAACAATGTTAGTTCAACTATTTCGTATAGTGAAAGAGTTGAAAAAAAAAAGGTTTGATAAAATCGATAACAGATGGCGCTAGTAGTACTCAAATGTTCAATTTTTTTTTTTACTTTCGTTTAGTTTTTCACGTTTGTGCGAACATTTTTATTGCAAACTCTTTTCTCTATAGTTAGAAGGATTCATTCGATTCCCTTGTTATTCTCTCAATTTCTAAAATAACCTAAATTATATATAAATAAATAGACATTGTTGCCGACAAAATAGTGATTTTACTGACGTACCTACTCATATAATACTAATTTTATCAACAACAATATTGTATATAGGGGCATCTTATTACCTACAAGCATTACACATTTATTATATGCTGTGACTATGTACTACAACCACAGGTAAGTATGGATTTTCTAAAAAGAAAGAATAAACTGGCAATCATAGCGATGGAGTAAAATACGTTTACAAAACGTTTTTGGTAGCTGGTTCTATGAAGACTTATGTCCAGCAGTAGCCTTGGGCTAATAAAAGTTTGCCCAGTACTGAGATAAATTCTCAAATTTAAAAGTGGTTTTTTACTGAAAACATTTTGCCCAGCAGTGGGACTCACCTAAACAATTACAAATAACTCCTGGACTCATTCCTACACCGCCATTTCTCACTATAAAATTGCTCTGAGTACTTATGTAGTATAAACAGAGCGTTATCAGCAACTGATAAGAGGTCGATGACCCAACGCTCGCTTCCTCATCGCTCGACACGTGGTTTTGAGGTGAATTCGAATTATTTTCTTTATTTAATTGTGATTTGTGTTAGGAATTTTTCTTGATGGAATTTTAATAGTTATTATTGTGTGTAAATGTGAGTGTGTGCGTGTGTAAATTGTGTAGGTACTTATGTAAACTTCATGTTTACTTTATGTAAAGGCGCAGGTACAAGTAACTATTTTTAATTTTTCGATATTTTTTTCTTCATATTTTATGTTTTATATCTAGACTTTACGTTAGTGAATACGGACTTAGCACTTTAAATTTCCACGGAATTGATGTTTAAATTAATGTGAAATTAAGAGTAAAAAAAAACTCAAAATTATAATCTCCAATAATGTTTTTAAAACCGAATTAAAAAAATGGAGGAGATTAGTCAGCAAGTATCTTTTTTTTAAATAAATTCGTAAACTAACCTTTCTATTTGTTTCCTATCCATATTAATTGAATTTAAATTAAAACCTCTCTCCTCTTTCAAAGAAAAATTCCTTACTAAATAAGTAAAAAATTTAAATAAAGCTACTCACCATCACGACTCATCCCAAGTTTCAAACACTTCTGTAACCGACAGTACTGGCATCGGTTCCTGTTGACTCGGTCCACCACACACGCCTTGTTCCGAGGACACTGGTAGTTCACCACTGGAAGAGAGCACAGGGTTAGTATCGTATCGATACCTGGCATTAAAAAGTAAAAAAAAAAAACCTATAATCTTCCCCCTGCTGGGACACAGGCCTCCTCTCAGCAAGAGAGAGTGGGCCATAATCTACCACGCGGGCCCAGTGCTGGTTGGTAGATCCGACAAATAATATCGAGTTCATTTTAAGGTAGAACCATAGACATAGAGAGCAGTGGTGGCCCAGTGGTAACGGCCGCGACTTACGAGTTGTAGGTCGTAGGTTCAAACCCAGACAGGCGCTTTCCTTTGTGTAAATAATTTCATCACCACTGCTCTCTAAACGGTGAAGGAAAACATCGTGAGGAAACCGGCATGTCCTAGAACCAAAAAATTCGAAGACATGTGACATCTGCCAACCCGCACAGGCCCACGTGGTGGATTACGGCCCACTCCCTCTCACAGAGAGGAGGCCTGTGTCCCAGCAGTGGGAACATTATAGGCTGATAATGCAAATGCATATACCATAGAGCAACACGGGCCACCGCTCCGGTCCGCCGGTGGCCCGTGTTGCTCTATGGCATAGACATAAAGAATGGACTGAGCGTTAGCCTCACAAAAGTTACTACTCCTCAGTACCAGGTTGTATGTTGATTTAAATACGATTCGCGGTCGTAACAAATATTTATTTATAGAATTACCATCATAAAAATCATCAATACAACTCTCTAACGTCATATTACCCTACTGAATGATTATTTCATGAAATCATGACATTTGAGGCCAATTCTAACTCAAGGAGTTGTATTGCTTATTCGAATGATTATAATTCTGTAAAGCCATATTTGTTACGGTCGCGAATCATATTTAGATACAACTTAACACTGGCGCCGATTCCCTTGTTCACAAACTAAACCAAATTTAAGTTCAGTGCAGTTTCTTTCTATTTCATTAAGAAAAGGACAGAAGATCAATATTATTTTATTCCTGTCAAATTAAGGTACCCCATAGACAAATTAGACGTGATTAAAAACATGGCTACTAAAAATACGTCAATTTACGCCAGGCGGTGACTAATTTGACAGGACTAAACTAATACTTATCTTTTGTCCTTTTCTTTATGAAATAGAACGAAAAAGAAGCACTGTACTTAAATTTAGTTTAGTTTGTGAACAAGGGAATCGGCACCACTGACCTGCATACTGCAAGAAACTTAAGAAAATTTGAATTTCACGGTCGACCATGGCGAAAGTGTCAGGGTAGCCTGTGAAATTTGACCTTACATACGTTTTTTGAAATTTGCAGGTCTGTTGCAGATTGTACCCTTAGCGCATCCCTCTTAAAATCATAATCAGTCGTTCAAAATGAAATCTTTAGTCCAAGATTTGGGTGATTTTGAACGATTGACTATAATGTAGACCTTCCAACCTAAAATAAAGCCCGGAATAAACATGTCTATAACTTGCACAAATGTCTCCAAGTAGCTTGCATGCATGACAACTTCTGATTGGTGAATATCATTATGGTTTAGAGGTATGAGGAACAGGGTGTTAAGTTCACTCATCCTCCATAGAAAAGGGAGGATCCTCCGACCAGACGGGTATTGTGTCTGGCGGGCAATTGCCCAACGATTGATGTTGGGAAATTGTATCTATGCTAATTGCGCGGTAAACTCTGCTTGCGAGATGCAGGATTTGCGTGACGTCAGTATGACGCGTTGTTCGTATGTGGCGTTGTAGATACCGCTACAATGGCATGCAAGCTACTTGCATACTTCTGTGCAAGTTACAGGCATGTGCATTCCGAGCTTTTATTCATGCAAGTTACGGTCAGTTCAACAGTAAGAAAGTTGGAATGGCAATCTTTAGGTCGTAGAGTATAAGTTCAAATCTTACCTCTTAAAATCTATGGAGATGAATCCTTTAGCAAGCATTGATTTCGCCTTAATTAAAATTTCAAACATATATCTTTCTCCTTTTTTTGTATCCTACAACTGTCTCTGTCTTTTTCACATCTTGTTTTCTTATTTTATATTTTACAAGCCATGACTTAACTGGTAAGTCTGCTTACCCCTAAGAAAGAAACCAATGCCCTTACTGTTGATAACTCTCCTTCTTTTACATACATAACAATTTTGATAAGAATTATTACTAGAAAGCGTACATGAACGTTGATAAGAAAATGATGTAAGAATTATGTAAAATGCCTACGTTTCAAAAGTTCCTCGCTGTATGGAGTCCCAGGCGACTGAGGGTCACACACACTGCGATCACAGATCTATCTACTGAGTGTCCATACGCACGACACGCTTCAACGGCAGCAGCAACTGCAGCTGTCAACGCTTGCAGTTGCCTCTGCCGTTGACGCATATCGCTCGTGTGTGCATACACGAGCGAAATGCGTCACACGCTAAGAGTGCATACTCTTAGCGTGGTGGTTACATAGTTGTCACTTCTCCTTAACCTCTCGAATGTCTTATGTTACACAGTCCGACATAAGCAATTGTCTTTCTATTGTGTCTCTAATTACTACAATCAAAGAGTTAAGATTGGGTTGTCATGAAAATCTGACATTTTCACTAGTATTTGACATTATCAGTGACAGGTGTCAAAAAACGCTCTGTATTTGGGCAATTACTACTCGTATTACACTGTGTAACCGTTGTCCACTTTCTTAGGAAACCAAAGACATACAAAAATGAAGCGGTAACAGCACATTTCCTTCTGAGACTTTGGTTAAAATGAATACAGAACATTTAAGTAAAAAGTAAGATAATTGTTACTAGCCATTTAAGCAGTAGTTTTGTTTTAAACATTTACGGTCTGTGATTTAAATGCCCAGACATTCAGACTGACTTAAGCAAAAAGCATCCCACGACATTTCATTTCAACTTCAGAATCTTCAAGAGCCTTGCCGGTTTTATATTAATACTTTTACGTAAGGCCCTTTGTGTAGTCCACCTGTGCAAAACAAAGATATCTGTCTTTGCTTTCTAGCTGCTAGGGCATCACACCCAGAATTTAGTCTATTATTTCCAGATACCAAGGTTGTAGCACACCCAGGTTTTAGTCTACTAAATCCAGATATCAACGCTGTATCGAGGCGTGGGCGCGTTCCTTAAGAATTATAAGAACTCTTTTTTTCAAATATTATTTATGGCCAGTGTTGTTTCATCTAAGCAGGCTGATCGGAATCTAGATTCTTTTTGAATTTTTTGGCCATTCTCTAGCTTTTTCATGTAAGAAGGTTTGCCAATAGTAGTTTATAGTCTATGATAAAATAAATATAGCAGATAAACAGATGCCGACCTGTGCTCTGGGACCGTCTGAAGAATCCCTTGCATCCTTCGCAGGTGATGACGCCGTAATGGACGCCCGAAGACTTGTCGCCGCACACCTTGCATGGTATTATCTCGATTTGAGCTGAAACAAATGGAAAAATATCATTAATTACATGTGATTTCGGTATAAGAGATAGAGAAAGAGATGTGACCTTTTTAGGTAGTCGGTAAAGACAATAAGGGTAAATATGGCAAATCAGAAATGAATTGTGATTTTTTTTGGCAGTGTGTGACGAAATCTTAAAATGATGCATAGTAGAACAAATAGCAAGGAATATTTAACTTCAATGTATCGATTAGAAAAACTATTGTCGAACATGTTCAGAAAAAAAAGTAGGTTTATCCAGAAAAATGACAATCGATCAATTATTTTTAAAAACCAACTTTACAATAAAACGTAATTCTATTAGCCCTGCTTATCCCAATCCCGTTCAACCGTGAAGATAGAACTCGTACTTGATTCGCGGCCATTTTTGGTCGCAAGTTCATCGACCCCGAGGCAAGGTCGGATCGCGGCCGATGACTTGGTGTAAGCCTGTGTGCGTACCGTGTGACTATAGGGACAGCCCTTTGGTGGGTGTAGGTAGGTGTACACAGTATTGCCCGATCCCCTTTTGTTGAGATTTTTAATGGAGCTGGAATGCGTCACTTGTCAGTGGTTTTGAAATCGGTAGTGATTTTTTTTTTGTTTTTTGAAATGGAGCAATTTTTGAGTTTTTGTTGTTGTGTCACGCAGTCAAAAAATTGCATCACCGACCTGGATTTCTTTTTTAATGTTGTCAATTATTTTGAAAAATGAATTATTAAGCTTACCAAGGGCAAGACTAGAGTACTAGAAAGAAAAACTTTATTTTTACAGTAAAAAAGGAAAATTTTAAGCTAATTCTTACACGTGGTTCTCATTAAGAATATAATGAAATAAGTAATTAAAAACATATTTACAAAGTGTTGTATGTCATTTAATATAACTATTTTAGGAATTAGTAATATGATTTCTGGTTAACTGTCATGTCATCAATAATTAATCTATCTTTTCTTATAAGATTAACAATAAAATGTAATAAAACAACAAAATAAAATGAGGCAATATTTTCAAAACAATAGTTTCTTAAAAAACCTAATTGCATCGGTAAAACGGAACTCAAAACAATAGTTTAAGCGTTCCGTTCTACGCAATAGCTCAGTTAGTTGACAATTTACAAAATGACAGTCTTCGCAATATCCTCCATGGTTCAGCTTTGTCATATAATGCACGGTTCTGTCATTTCGTCATTGGAATTCAATGAATTGGAATTGGGTCAAAAGTTTACAGATTTGTGTCAATTTACGACCGGTTTTCCCAGTAATTGGGTTATGGGTCAGATTGATATTTCCTGCAGACTGGACTGATAATTGGGGAACACACTTACAGTAGCAATGGGTTTCATTTTGACAGTTCAACAACATACATTGCGTTATTTACGTTGTTGACCAGAATTTTTTTTCGAACATATGAAGCAATGGATTAGCAATATCCATCAAAATCATGCAAATTTTGATGTGTGTTACGCAATTAGGGTGCAGAACATAGATGTCAAACATTTATCTATAAACAATGCAATATTCGAATAACCAAGTGTGGAAAAGATATTCACACGCTGAAAACCACATCCAAATCGAACAAGCAGTTTCCGACCTCAGTAGAGCGAGACACAATGACACAAATATATATCTATCTCTGTCTTACCGCTCAGCTGATTATGACGTCATCGGCCGTCGACCGCGGGCATGTTCGGAATTGTATCACGCCCCGCTACGTCATGCAACGGTCAGCCTTTTGGATTTGGAACGTATGTGATTTACAGTATGTAATGCAGTGATTTTGTTTTTTATTTTTGTTGTGGCAGAACGGGGATATGGCCCTTGTGTTTAAAAAAGAAATCTGTCATTTTTGAGTTTGGAAGTTTAGAATATTGGTTAATTCAAAGTTTAGTGTAGGCATTCTATTATTGACTTCATATTTTTCCGTAAATGACTCAGATACATGGAACTATTAACCACAATAACTCTGAAAATACTTTTGAATATCAGGAAATCTTCAGATGGGCAGTCGCTCCATGTAAAATACTGGTATTCAGCTGCATCTGGTTAGACTGGAAGCTGACTCTGACCTAGTTGGAAAAGGCTAGACAGATTGATTGTATACTAGATTATTATTACTTCTATCAGGATGGAAAATTCCATAGATTTCCAAACCCTACCTATATTTGAATCTAGCATGATTTCGAAAAATCAAGCTATCTAACATAAAGCTGTATGTACATTTCCAGTCTAAGCTGACTTCTCATTGTAGGAAAAACCTACACAATGCGTGGTCAGCGAAAACTGCTATTGTATAGCATGATATGCCGTCGTTTGTACCACCGTTTTCATCATAACAACTAGCTTCAACTTTCTAACTGACCGACTCCTTGACAATTCAAAAATGCCTGTACATGATTTCATACAAATAAATGCTTTGAGCTCAAGTTTGAATAGAATAGGATAAAAACATGCGCAGATTTACACGGAACAATAATGCTATGACCTTTTCAACAATACAACAACGTGACACGTGACACGTGACACCGTGACACGTGACACGTGACACGTGTTCAGGCACGAGTCCTCGGAAAATCTCCGAAAATGTCGTTGCTAAGCCACCCATTTTCATCCACTCAGAGTTTGAGGAAACAAAATGACAGGACCATAGATACTTTAACTTTTTAACCAAGGAGTAAGTAGGTACACTTGACAATCGAGTGATTATTCGATATTCAATTTGCATTCAATACTATGCTTTACACACCCACCGTACGTCACGGGTCAATGTCCTCTCGAAGCCTCAACAAGGCTTTCTTTAGGGTTGCCAATAAAAATTAAAGAAGAATATTTTAAATGTAAAATTATTTTATTTAAGGAAAAATATGCAAATTTTGTTTTTATACGGAAGGGGCGATTTACTTATTTGAACTCAAATTAGGTATAGATATATTGTAATGGATTGTATTTAATAAATAAAGCTGTCTTGCATGGCAATTACTAAAGTTTTTCTGTTACAAAATAGCCTCCTATTTAACAAATTGTCAAATATATTACGTGATTAACATTATCAGTATTCCGCGAAAAACTCCAACTTCAGCAGTGACACGAGCCAACCATGGTTCTAGTTCCAAATTTAAATTTTAATCTAACGGCTTACGTCAGGGGTCATCGACCGCAGTTGTCCGAACTAGCGATACAAACAACGTTATTGGGACACCCCTAAATTCGCGACCAAGACTCTATCACCTGTATATAAAGTTTAATTTCATAAAGCAATTGGTTTGTGAATTGCGAAAATATTTTTGCATTTACTAGTTCGAAATCCGAATGTGAGTCGAGAAATTGTTTCTATACTACCTATCTTAAATGAAGTTTTTTTTTTTTTGCAAAGTCGCAGGATATTCTCGTTGTTTTTGTTTTTGTTCAAAAATTTTAGTTCTTAATTTTTTTTATAAATACGTAGGTAGCTAATTTTAATACGATTTTCAGCAGGTTTATAAATAAGATCTTAGGAAACTTAAAGAAGCATCGTAGCTAAAAATACTGTCAATACTGGTGACTAATTCTTAAAATAATGTCTCTCTCAGTCTCAAGTTTAAAATAGTACCAATAAAGATGTTTACTTCGATTTAAATCGACTACCTTGATCCCGCGGCTTTTCCCATTCAGATCAGACGTTTACACAGTGGCACAGTACATATAATTATAATAAATGCATACAAAACATTGTAAAAAGTAACTATGGAGTTTCTTGCCCATTCTTCTCCATACGAAAATACTTTTGGGAATGGGCGACTAGAATCAATTATCATATTTTCTTGTAAACTTTGACGTTCAAAAGTGCCTTTTTAAATGGCTTGGCATAAATTATTTGACTTTTCCACTTCGACAAACATAGCTTCTGAAGATGTTTTTGTTAAATCTTAAAATATTGTAATTTAATCAACTCTCCACTAACTTAAATAATCTAATTATAAGTAAAAACCATCACATTTCAAGTCAAAGATGAAGAAATATCGTATCTGCAGAAGCAGCATTAATCCAAAGTTCAACAACACTGGCTGTTGCAAAAGAATATTGTTTGAATTGCATAACGATCGAGCCAATATGATGCAAGTTTATGCGTCAACAAATTAAAAATGGAATACCATCTTATGTGCCTTGTGACGACAAAAGATTGTATGTTGTAAGATATGATGGTTGGTCCTAAAGGCTAAGTGATGATAGGACTATTGTTAAGTTTGTTTTTTATTTATAAAAATTACTATCTGCGCCTCGCGGTTTCACCCGCATAAGTTTCGATCCCGTGGGAATATCGGAATAAAAAGTATCCTATACTATAATAATATCCTGGTTATAAACCACCTGTGTGCCAAATTTCATCCAAATCCGATCAGTAGTTTTTGCGTGAAAGAGTAACAAACATCCATCCATCCATCCATCCATCCATCCATCCATACAAACTTTCACGTTTTAATAGTAGAATAATTCTGTCATCTTTCTACCATTTACTGTTAAAATTTTCCAAAATAATACATATATTATGGCTTTGTTGCTATGGAGAATTTCCGACTCCCTAAGTCACAGGAGTATTTAAATATTGACCTTTGTATTGTCTTTTGGTTAAATAAAGAATTAGTAATTGTAAAGAAGGTAAAAGGTATAAGTAACTTTACTATTAAAATGTCGTTCCGTAAAATAATGAATCTGTAATAATCACTCTTATCTCATTATTATAACACGTTTAGTTTTGCTGGTGAAAGAAGTTAAGAAGAAAGTTTTTTGGTGGACCTTACCAAAAAACTTATAATCTACTAAAGAAAACGAGTTTACAACTCCTGTTTTCCATTTAATATGGGAGCTAACTTATTAAGGCTGATTTTAATGATCAGAATGATGACTTTTATGGAAGCACTTTGTTGTATTGACAGATGTCTTAGTTGACAGCTGTCAACGTTAAATAATTATTTCATAGATTATTGTTTTTATTTTTTGTTTTTTTGTTTTCTCGCACAAAGCCAGTGATTAATATTATTTTTAATCAAACTCAAGAGACGTAGAAAATTACACAAACAGCCTCATTTATTAATAAATCGATTAAATATAGTTTTGGCTTCAGATCAGCTGTGAGCGGTCGTCGAACCCCCGATCTATTGTCTCGCTAATGTATTGTAATCACATTCTTCTGACATTGCACAAGTTTTTAAATGAACAGTCTGGTATTGTGAATTGGTCAATGGAATAATGTAAAAGGGATTTTTTATTGTTTTAAATGTCAATTTTGCAAGCTAGTCGAGAATGCAAGCCGCATTTGACAGAATGATGAGGATTTAAAATTAGAATGCCATGATGTTGAAAAAGAAAAAGAATAGCAAAAACAATATCTGCCTTCTGAATTCGAATTATTAAAATTCAAATCTTGAGGGGAATAGGACGTAAAGGTTTAGTTTCCTAAGAATGCGATGAACGTTCACACAATAACGGCTCTCCGAATACAGAGCGTTTTAGTGACACTGATGAAAATGTCATATTTTCATGACGGTCGTTATAATATAGATAATTTATTTAACATTATACAATATGTAACAAAAACCCTGTCCGATCCTTAAGAGTATTATTCGGCATCGTACTGCGTACACATATACGTAATCATTTAATGGATTTGAGATTATTATTTTTCCCCAGTGAATATCATTAAATTAAAATAAAAAATAAAAACTGACCAAAGGCAACACTGATCGCTCGACAAAGTTCACGTCTTACTACCTACAGTTTTGTGTCAAAGAAGCCGCCCGTGTCATGAACCGCGCTTTGTCGCGTGCCGCCAAACATACCTACACTACACGCGGTGCGCGTAGGTATCAGCTGATATTGTTTTGTAGGCATAGTAATCCGGATTTCAGATACTCTCTGTATTTTGTGTTTTTGACTTAATTCTGTTTATCAAGAAACAATTAATTGAATTAAATGTAGCCCTGATAAGGGCTTTTTTTTAAATGTGATGTGCTTCTGGCAATGTACTTACCGACTGCAGGTGTTAGTTTATTAAAACGTTCACTTGTTGTTGTTGCATACTTCGGCGATCGTGCTCCACATGTCCACCTCCAACACTAATACACATTCGACACCTTTTTGCTAAATTTGCACGTACTCCTTGCAGCGCGCTTGTGTCCGATTTAAGTGAATTGAAAGCTGCCACAATCCGAGTTCTGACTTCGATTTCGACCGACGGTACTGTCACACCTGGTCTATTAGCGAAACGCACCTCGTGCGTTCTACGCGCAGCTGCATAATTGCAGTCGGTTTTGCCTAAGCACATCAACATATTAAAATATTCCTGATTAGAATACGACATTGTTCGCGAAACGACAGCGCTTGATACGTACGGACGTCAGATCGAAAGCTATCTCCACGAAAGACTAGCAACAAGTATCGCGTCGGTAGGTAACTAGGCGGCGACAACAAAAGAGTCGGCGACTAGTTGAAAGAGTGTCTACGACGCGGTAGTGTAGGGCGGTGTTCTTTGAAATAAAAATAGGTAAAAATAAAAAGATTTTGCCGGCGGGTGGAGTGTTGTCAACTTATGAAAATTTGCCATATTCAGTGTTAAATTTCGCATGGATTATAAAAATTAAAAATCAATAACTTTTGGTTTTTATGAGTTACATTTTTATAACAATTTTTTCTAGTACGTATGTTGACCCAGGAATACGCCTTTATTGGATCGGACAGGGTTTTTGGTACAGATTGTATAGAGCTCATTGGGCATCAAAAAATTCGTCAGCATCGCTGTCAATGAGATAAGTCGTTATACTCGTAATATGACGAAATCGCTTTCCTGGGAAATTAAAGATCATCGACCTTTAAATTATCTTGACGAAACAAAAGCAGAATTACCTTTTCATTGATAATAATGCTGAAGATAACATATCACTGCAGATCCATGATAACGATAATACAAAACATGATACCCATCATTAATCCGCTTACGAGACCTCCCTTAGGTAAGTATCTAAGTCAACTAAGTTTTACTCAAGTTCATCACCAAAATATCTGTCATACATGTTATATTCATCATCAACATCTTCATTTCAGCCGAAAGACGTCCACTGCAGGACATAGGCCTCACCAAGCACCTCATGTTATATTCATACTTGTAATTATTACTATAACATGTCTGCCCATGACGTAATGAATATACATGAAGTATACATAACACATTGGAAGCCAAGGAACGACCTTGCAGGCCGTCTGCCGCTCAATATTAAAGGTTATACAAAGATTACTCATCTAAATTATACATAACATCACAGTCTGCCTGTTCATATAGTCGGTCAACTGTCATACGTAATCACGTCACGTCTTCGAATTTTTTGATTCTAGGACACGTCGGTTTCTTCACGATGTTTTCCTTCACCGTTTAGAGAGCAGTGGTGATGAAATAGTGTACAGAAAGTGAACTGCCTGCCCTAACGGAATGGTTATCCGTAGAAGGAGCATTGGCAGACTGATAACCAGGTGGCGGACTTCCGGAGGTTAGTGGGGAAGACACAGATCAGGGAAGCATGGCACAAAAGGAGGGGAGCAGTGGGTTGAATAAGGCTGCCGTTGATGATGATGAAGGTCTGCCTGAAACTTAATTGAGATATGTCATTTTGACATTTCTAAAGTTTAGTTCTGTCAAACGTATGAGCGATGAACTGAACTATTGTAAGTGTGTACTGGGACATAACAACTTTCTGCAATATCATACAAGCAGAGATGAGAGAAGTCGGTAATAAATAATAGTCGTACCTGGCTCGAGTACAGAATGATGTCTGGGGAAGTATTATTGCAACTTGCAACATCGCAGGGCTCATAATAGTTTTCAACTTTGTCTCTGGGTGACGGGGACAATAAAATAACGCCGCAAACTACTTCAACCTATTTCTAAAATACCTCGTATTTAACGGCTAGAAGTACATTGGTAGATATTTCTTTTAGTAAGCAAGTTATTTGAAAGTATACATGACCGTGTTTTACTCATAATATTGCATTCCATGATTCCATACAAAATTATATAGAATTTTTACTTGATGGTTAATTTATACATGTATACTATGTCAGATTAAAAAAAAAAAATATTGCATTTGATAGCCAAATTCTTGAGGAAGGTTATAGGCTATCTAACATCACGCTACGACCCATAGGAGCCGAGCAAAATGAAAAAAGTCAGAAATAACACAGCGAAAACGAAGTAGCAGCACGGGGGAGCTATGGGATGCGATGCGATGGGTCGGGGGCTGAAGTTCACGCGGACGAAGTCGCGGGCAGAAGCTAGTGCCAAATAAAGGCAAGGCAAGGTAAATTGTATAGTATTCATGCAATGATTAAATTACGAACTGCGTTCCAAATTCGAAATTATTTTGAAGATAGATGGAAGATCGTGGGATCCTATGGTTCCCGATTTTTTTTTTGCGTTTGAACAAAGAACGTAGTTTCGAATGGAGAAAGTATTTCTGGAATTACGTTACCATAAAATTATCCAAACGAGGCTGAAATCCGGCTAGGAGACTTGGGAAAACGCCAGGAAAATGATAAAATACAAATACATCATTTATTTATTATGTACACAGCTCGTAATGCGGTTTGTCTAATAATAATTATCCTCAAATGAAAATATATTTACATTGTAGCGCATTTTTATCGCTAAAGGTAATTGTCCTTCACTTGTCAATGACCGATGGATTCTATTCAAAGTCCGTTGATGGATTAGTAATTTATTTAATTTAATTACATAACCCATAACGTATTTCTTTTTTAAATTAAAACAAAATACTTAAACATTTTTCCTGTTTTCCAACTATGTATTATTACTACGACTACTACTCGGATTCATGTCAATGTAAACAATTAAAAAAGGGTTAAAAAGAAAAACTGTATCTCCACTTTTTTCATTTTGTCAAAACTTAAAACCCATAGTGCCAATAACAAAATTAAAAACGAAGTTCAAAATAAGAATCGACCTTTAAAAAACAGCAAACGTTTTTTACGTAAGAACTTGCCTACAAAAAAATATCACAACAGTGATTCACTATCAAGTCAAGGCAATGACCGTTATCGGTCAAACGCAAACCGCATTACAGATCGTATCGCAAATTCATATACGTAACGTGGACGAGCGCGTTACCGTATTTCGAATTGCCTACGTTTTGTGACGCGAGTGACATCACGGGCCAATGACCTCGATACCGCGTGCTTTTCATTTTATATTTAGGAGAAACCATTTTAGGTTGACCTTTGTTACGCTAAAGAATGTTTGTGTCAATAGATCAGTTTATAATGGTTTATGACCGTTATAATTGACAAACGTATCTTGATCTCTGATTATTTATAGAGCAGTTCCGAATGATAGTTCTTTGAGAATTTGCTGTGTTTACTCTGCGATGACTGATGTATTTTGATCCGGCGTTTTATTCAAAATGTTTCGTTTGACGGCTCATGTTTTGGAACTAGTTTATGAGATCTAAATTAGAAGTAATATTTTGGACTAAAATGTTTAGATATTTAGAGCTTTAAGTTGCTTTGATCAAATAACTAAACGGCCAGACAGATAAATGACGATAGCAGAATATAACAAAGCATATTTATCAGTGAACTAAATCTAGAGCGACTCTAATAAAAGCTCCAAAACGTTCATCTACAAAAAGGCCATACTTAATCACCAAACTTGACAAAGAAAATCTAAGGGCATTGACATTCGTGCGAAGGTGGAATGATGACTTCGTTTATTTCATGACGCTTACGTCATTTTACGTCACATGAAAAATATTCTCCAAAAAATCGTATGTAAAAACATCGTAACTACATTTAAGACATTATTCACCAAATTTATTTTTTAACCTTAATTATAAAGCTGTAACTTCAAAATTAAAATTACTATAACAATTTGACAGCAAAGTCCAAGATGGCGGAAACTTGTAACGTAATGACAGCACATTTTCAGCCCGTCACAGGTTATTGAACTTCAGTTATTTGAAAGAAATGATGACTAAGTAATTATTAGTAACTAAATGAATCATTTCTGTGATGGTATTTAGCTCAGTAATTGAATTTCTGTAGCTTAGTTGTGAAATCTTGTCAAATGATTTCAGCGCATTTTCTGCATGAAACCAACTTTTCTTTATTTGAAATTCTAGATATTTTAAGTGTTGTATTGATCTATTAGGGAGAACAAGATAATCTTCGCAGAAAAGTTTTATTTTAAATTTGAAAAAGTGTCCTTGGAGAATCTTGCCCATTCTTCTCCTAGATATAGGAACCTACTACGCTTTGGAATGGGCACTAGCTTCATCTTTCTGACTATTGTAAAGTGCATGTGAATGGTTTAATTGAAATAAATGCCTTAAATTTGAGTTTGAGGTGGCGCCAATTCCCTTGTTCACAAACTAAACTAAATTTAAGTTCTGTGCATCTTTTTCTTTCTATTTCATTAAGAAAAGGACAGAAGATAAATATTAGTTTAGTCCTGTCAAATTTTTTAAGATAATCCATAGACAGTTTAGACGTGATTAAAAACATGGCCACTAAAAATACGTCAATTTACGTCAGGCGCTGACTAATTTGACAGGACTAAACTAATATCGATCTTCTGTCCTTTCCTTAATGAAATAGAAAGAAAAAGATGCACTGAACTTGAATTTAGTTTAGTTTGTGAACAAGGGAGTCGGCGCCAGTGTGTGGCAAAAGGCTCTATGTCCGTCGTTATGCTTTTTAAAACCAGGGGGTCTACTCCGAAGTGGTAAATGTCGAATATCGGCCGAATGTTCGGCCATTTCCTGCTACTAAGTTACTATTTGATTCGGTCTGTCCCGATCCTATACTCCTACACTCTTTAGAATATAGACTATGGTCCCGACCCAACTTAGCCGATCCGAACTTTTTTCGCATTTTTAATAATATTTGGTTCAGCCATGTGTTGGTCCGATCCGAACATTCGGCCGATACGATACATTTACCACTTCGGAGTAGACCCCTGACCGTAATGTAGATACAGTAGGCAGGTAGTACAGACGCCAGCAGGTCAAGCTACCCGAAACTGTCAAATTTTCCCAATCAACCTTGAACCTTAATGTTTTAGCGATAAAGTTGAAAATCTATTAAAGAAATTTGACAGATTGTAATAACTTGATGTGCTGGCGTCTGTACAAAAGGCCTATTATATCGCTTAAAATATTTCCTAAAACTTATGTTTTGAAATATGAGATTAACTATTTAATCTCATATTTCAAACAGCTTCTTACTGTTTCGTAAAATGACTCTGTTTATACTGTAATATTATATACACAACAGTAGTGACTTATGTGTGTTTTTTGTTTATAAAAGAACTTAAAGTGGTCCTATGAACAGTATGGCTGTATTGTTAAACTTTGAAGTTACTGTCGAATGTATTTTGGTGTAAAACTCAAGGCGGTTCACTTTTTTTAAAAGAATATTGTGTATTTCTATAGCTTACATAGAGACAGCAAAACACCACAAATGCGTGATATGATTTCTAAAGAAAGGTAAATGTATATAAGCACCATTAAAAAAAAAAACATTTAAAAGTGACAGAGCTTCTGACAAATCACCTTGCTCTCCTGACCCTAATGCAACGGGGAAACCCTCGACCTCTTTGTAAAAATCACTTAAAAAATCTAAATGGAAAGGAAATACAATCGTTCTAACTAATTTATGTGTGAAGTAATTAGAAACTTCATGCGGCACCTCCCCTGCGAAGCAAAATTAATTAACTTGGAGAATTTCAATAATTTGTCAAGAATGCTAACAAAACCATTCATTTGAACGCGCCCTAAAATAAAAGTGACAGCATACGTCACGTGACGTCACAGGTCGACGACTTCACGAGATCGTTCTATTTTTGAAACGTTTTGTCAATTTGTTTTATGGTTTTTTTTTTTAATTTGCTAATTTCAATTAAAAACTCGCGAAAAATTATTTGCGAATCGATTGAACACAAAGTATTTCGTGTTTGTCATGAAAAACATGCCAAATTACATTTTAATTAAATTGAGACATAGTATTAAGGAATTAGGAACTTTATTTCGGTGCTCCACCCACCGTTCCTGCCACTCTCATGGAAAATTTCTGCGTGAGAAAATCAATAAGCTACAATAAAAATGAGCTAGTCTTTTATTGAATGGTCGGCGCCTATCATGGCTTTTTCCAATATTATTGTATTTAATATTATATTTTTGAGCAGCAGCCATTGATTTTATGAAAAACACCATTTTTCTGTGACATAGGTAAATGGCAAAGTTTTGCCAGTGTGGCTGACGGAAGGCCAATTCCCGTAATTAAAAACTCAAAATCTAGTCGCAATCTCATCTCAGTGGCAATCAATGCCAAAAATGTATGTATTTTTGACAGATTGAGACTGAGAACAGACTGTGAAAGTTCTTAAAATTACGAGAATTGCCCCTGTGTATGGATTCAAAAATCGAATGACGTAAACTGTCAATTGCTTTTTTAAGTTTCAACCAGCTGCATCGAACCCACGCAGCAATGACACGATTACATTCAGCCAGAAATAAAGAATGAGTCTAGTGATATGAAGAGTAAGAGGTGAACGTATCATCAAATTAACGGGCAACGGCCTTGAACCCGGCCAGTTGAGGCCAATTCGTCGCCGGGTAACAACCCCAAAATTGTTCTATTGCTCCATTCCAACTGTAATGACTGAGTAATGAGAATGGCAATTGGACTTAAAAAATGAGATCTAAACGAATTTAAATTGACAACCTGTAGTGGGAGTGCAGTTTTTTAAACTTAGGATTAATATTTACTTCAGAAAATTCTTTTTTACTTCATAAAATGTTGTCAAATTCTAAAAACGAATTCTATTTTCAAAGCCACTCATTTACCAAAATAAAATTCCTAATTCTAAACTTGCAACATAAATTACATTCAAATTGACATTCCATCAATAAAAGTCTCAATTATTCTAAATGCTTTACATTACGCAAAGACAACGCGGCATACAGCCTTCACTTACGACGTTTTACCACTGTACTGGCGTCCACGTGTCGGTTTTCGACGGGGTTAATGACACCAACCTGCACTTTGACTTGCCTAGTAATTGTTCGTTTTTTTTTTATTTATTTAATGGCTTGCATGCAAAGTACTGTTATAGTTTTTTCTTTGTGCGATAGAGCCCTATTTTTGCTGTCAAAAGAGTTTGTAACGTTCGAATTTTTAAATTTCGCATTCAAACTTATTCTAAAAACTGTTTGTTGTTTTAGGGCATGAAGCAGAATACTGGCTATAATTTTCATTCCACGTTGGCCTTCAAAAGAAATAAAAAAGAATTGGTCCTTGCTTGATTTACAACAAATAAGTAACTAGTGCAGTGGTGGCCCAGGGGTAACGGCCGCAACTTACAAGTTTGTAGGTCGTAGGTTCGAACCCAGACAGGCGCTTTACTTTGTGTAAATTATTCCATCACCACTGCTCTCAAAACGGTAAAGGAAAACGTCGAGAGGAAACCGGCATGTCCTAGAACCAAAAATTCGAAGACATGTGACATCTACCAACCCGCACTGGGCCCGCGTGGTGATTACGGCCCACTCCCTCTCACTAAGAGAAGGCCTGTGTCCCAGCAGTGGGAACATTATAGGCTGATTATGTTATATAAGTAACTAGGGGTGATAGTAATCTAGATACTACTGTTAATCAGGACTTCTGCTGACTCTCTTATCAGTATAACTGCATAAAGAATCAGTATAAGGCTAAGCGCGCACCACGAAAACAAATCGTTGCGGAAAATAATTAACAATCTGTGAACAATACCAATATACTAGAGTCCGCGCACTGCGATAAATAATCGCTTGAAAAAATATATTAGCGTTTGCGATTTTATTTCGCATGAACATGCGATTAAAAAAAATCGCATCGCAGCGCGCGCTTAGCCTATAACTTGTCCTTATTCTAACAAACTCATAAAACATTCTCCTGCCCTTTCCAAATTTATTTAAGGTCGGAGCAACATGTCTTTTTCTTCCATACTTATTTATAGTTTTTATAGTTCCTTCTTTGATAGTCTGCCGAAAGCCCGAAAACTGACAACCAGTCTTACCAAGGGGTATCGTATTACCCAGTAACTAGGTTGTGGAGGTCAGATAAGCAGTCGATCCATGTAAAATACTGGCTATTTATAATATTCACCTGCAGCCGGTTAGACTGGAAGCCGACCCCAACATAGTTGGGAAAAGGCTAGGTGGATGATGGATGATGACTTCAATATAACTCAGATGTGTCTTCTCGACATCCGTGTGTCACTAACGGGATGCAGCAGGATACCAGCGTCAGGTATTGTACCTGGCATATGCTGAGCTGGACTCCCATTTGGTGCAACCATGAGACACATACCGCCCAGTAGTGATCGACCGTTACCTATAGATTTATTTATACGAGGTGTCTATGGGTCAATTTAGTTTTTTTTTTTTAATTACTTGTATTGTGTCTTTTGTTGCACTGAATAAATGTTTTATCCATCTATCTATATAGTCGCCATCTCGGTAGTCACCCCTTTTCTAGCCATGTCATCTTTCACACAGTCTATCCATCGTTTCTTTGGTCTTCCCCTACTCTTATAGTCATCCACATTCATACTCAAAACGTATTCTAACAAACGATTAGTTGTGGGTGACACAAATAGACATAAGTCCTTTAAGACAACAACACAACCCAAATCTAACGACAATTAACATAAATACATGAAACAAAGAAACTAACCCTCAATAGGTTAATTACGGAAAATTATAATTTGGGGCACAAACATTTAAATGCAATTTGGGCCAATAGATAAATGCATCGATTTTGTAAATACGCGTATGATCTGGGTCGCATGACGCAAAAAAAGTACTTAAAACTTGAGCAATCGGGTTTTTGTCAGACGATAGCTGTAAGTCACTTTACGGTTTTCTCTAAACAGCCAAACTCGAAGGCACTCATCACCATCTGCCTAGCCTTTTCCCAACTATGTAGGGGTCGGCTTCCAGTCTAACCGGATGCAGCTGAATACCAGTATTTTACAAGGAGCGCAGCGGTGGCCCAGTGACAACGGCCGCGACTTACGAGTTGTAGGTCGTAGGTTCGAAACCAGACAGGCGCTTTACTTTGTGTAAATTATTTCATCACCAGTGTTCTCAAAACGGTGAAGGTAAACATCGTGAGGAAACCGGCATGTCCTAAAACCAAAAATTTGAAGACATGTGACCTCTATCACCCCGCACTGGGCCCGCGTGGTGGATGGCCCACTCCCTCTCACTGAGAGGCTTGTGTCCCAGCAGTGGGAACATTATTTTGCACATTATACACACGTCAAATATAGGTGGATCGCTAAATTCGACCTTGAGGTGACCTGAACATGTGTATGACTCTTAAGTAGTGTCAATTTTAATCATAGAACAACTAGAGGCACTGTAGCCCGCTTTTCTGAATTCACTTTTACTTGGTCTAGTTTTATTTTAAGGCTGAACTTGAGCTGTAATTTTTTAAAAGGAAACTTTCATTCTTTTGCTAAAAGGTCATGCCCTGATGGATAAATCTTAACTAGTTTTTGCGAGACTTTTTAGCGTAACTCTATCGTACCAGCTTCGATCTGGAATTTCTCAGTAGTGGCTCGGATTCTGGATTTGTGTCCAGTTGATGGCAATAGGCTCGCCCCCTATTACATGGGACTTAAACATAACTGGCGAAATGTGGGGGTACTATGTACAGACGCCAGCACATCAAGCTACTACAATCTGTCAAATTTCTTTAATAGATTTTCAACTTTATCGCAAAAGTATTAAGGTTCAAGGTTGATTGGGAAAATTTGACAGTTTCGGGTAGCTTGACCTGCTGGCGTCTGTACATACATGTATGTCACGACATTTTATTTGATTTTCTATGAGCTTTTCTACAATTTCTAGCATTTAAATGAATTTATCTGAATTTATTATAACGGACACACACTTCCCTATTTGCTTGTTATTCCAGCGTATGGCACTCGTGGGTTGCAGCTGAAAATCAGCGTCAGGTGGTACACTTGTGTTGTCATCTGACATTATGCTGAGCTGAGACCCTTTTGGCATTATAATCTTTGTTTTCTGTTTTTATAGTTTTAAGGTGTATTCACTTTGTGTAATGCCAATAAACGCATTTTTCTTTCTTTCTTTATTTGTTTCTATAGGTACACCTCTGCCTAACCCTCTATGTTATGTGTTATAGACATAACATACCATCACGCCTGTTATTCCCGAAGGGAGAAAGCAGCCCTTAGTAACATTGGTTACTAAGGGCTGATTTTTCAATCGACAGATAATTTTTATTCATGGAATAAAATTGACGACTGACACTTTGTGTATGGAAGAACTGTCAAAAATTCAAAATTATTCCTCAGATAAAATTGTCTGGCGTTGGAAAAATCAGCCCTAATACTACTACATTTTATCACTAACCTCACTGGCAGGTGTTAAAAGAAATAACTTGAAAAAAAAAACCATAAAGAACAGTTCATTCGTCAATTTAAAAAAAAAAAAACAAAAAGTTATAGGTGTCAACTTTTTTTTTACAATTTGTTTTTTTTTTTGTGATAAACATGTTTAGACATGTTGAACCATTTAAAAAAAAGTTTATCACAGTAATTAATATGCACTTTGATCCAACGAATTGGACAATGCAAACAAACAAATCAAAACATACTGTTATTTGCCCATCCTATCGTATTTGTTTGTGACAAATCATTGTAACTAGAGTTAAATTAGTTCATATCTGGCAAAAATAATTAATTCAAAACTATGAGTTAATTATTGAAATCGTTTTCGACCTTGAGGAGTCAAAACTTAGGTGAAGTGAGCTATCAGTAGTGTCAATCTCAAGCATGAGTTCACGGTGTTTTTGACAGAATAGACCCGACATTTCTATTTCGACGAACAAAAACGAAATTTCGACGAGAACCATTAAGTTAGATTTTTTTTTTGTATGTAGAGCCCTTAACTTTGCCATGCTCTACAATTGAAATATATTTTGGACTTGATGGGGAAAATTAGGTCCATAATTTTGACGGCCAGAAAAATAGTTTGATTACGAAAAAAATTTAGTTTTATGTAGAGTCCTTAACTTTACCATGCTCTACATGACGATTAATAAATGAAAAAAAAGTAAATACCTCGTATAGAATTAGCGGCTTTCTTATCCATGAACATGCCAGATATCGATGAGCCGAACATCCCATCACTACTGCCAGGCGGCGGGGATGTACTATCCGCCACAGATCCTGAATTGATGTCCATGCCCATTGGGTTGTGCATCCCCGGCTGCACGTCCGTATGAGGTTCTCTCTTCAACTGCATACCCTGAGGTAGACCCTGGGACTGGTGCAGCATGGTGGAGGCAGACGAGTGCCCTCCATGTTCGTCGGGCGGCCACTGCGACCCGAACAGATTATGAAACTGATTGCTGTTCATCATTCCAAATTCAATCTTTGAATTTTTTTCCGTCGTGTTTTCTTTTTTCTCTTTAGGTTGAAAACTTTTTTAAGTTATTTTCGGCCAATGAATTTGTGTGCGCGCGAATCGAATTCGCATTTCTGTTAACACTAGTATCACTGTGCGATTTGGTGTTCCAACGGATTGTTTATTCTCTTCTTCTTTTAAATTTTAAACGACTATGTCGGTAAGGCAACTGTTTTTGTTTTTTTTCTTTTTGTGTGTAGCTACACCATCAGAATTTTTCTTCGAAAAAACTATGGCACTCCCAATTTTAATGTTTCTTCAACTTTGTTGACTTTTAATTTTAAGCACCAGATTTTTGTGTTTAACTGATAAATATATTCCGGCCAAGCGGTGATGTGAGATTTCTTTTTGCGAAGTTTATTTCAGGTATTAACTTTTTGAAGAGCAACAAATTTTTTGGCATTTTGTCTCCGTGGTTGTGTTTTGTTTTCTTCCTTTCGTCTTAAATAAACATCTACGTAAGGCACTATTACTGTTATTGTAATTATTCACTTGTTCCCTTATTCTACTGGCTTTATATTATCTCTTTATAAAAATTTGATAAACACAAAAAATCTGTAAAGAGAAAACCGAAGCGGAAGAATTTATTTGAATTTAAAAATATTTTTAGGAAATTTTGAAAATGCCAATTAGTTGTTCTATTGTCAAAAGATTTTAGTTAACCGAACACTGCTGCTCAATTATCTAAAATCCGTTATCCGAATTTACGTGGAACACAAGATTTAAATTTTAAATAAGTCGTTAGACGCCACTACGTTCCATTTTCCAAAAAGAAAAATATAATCTTGTCACTGTTGCACTTGTAGACACTGTCACTTGTTTTGTGGAAAAATAACAAAACGCGATCACCTCACTGATGAAAAAATTTGTACGTTATAATATTTGTACTATTCGTTGTTCACAACTCGACTTCGCGTCGGCAACTGGCAAGTCCAAAGATGTTGACGCCAGAGCGGCCCGAACGTGACTGACGCATTGACGAATCTTCGGCCAGGCTCACGAAAAAATTATATATTTTTTCATTCCGACCGAATAATCAACTTAGCTCATAGCGATAGTTCAGTCGCCCCGGCGGCGGACTACGATGGGAAAAAATCTCCTGCAATATTCATCTTTAAGGGGAAATTCCGTGAGGGGCGGCAATTAGCACTGCAGTACCTTCCAAATCGCCTAAGAAATGTACGGAAACGTGTGTAATTACGGTGTATTTAAGAGACAAAATTGCCCATCAATGTGCGAGCGGATCACAAGGCGTTGTTTGCTTGTGTGCGTACGTCGGTGGCGTGTACAGATACAGCGGCGCGCGCACACTGGCTCAGGGGCGTCACAGCAGTTCATTGACCCCGGGACCCAAACAAAGTAGATTTCGGTGAAATGCTGTTGAACTCTAGTTTTGAATGTGGAATCACTGAGCGATATTACGTCGCCGCCTTTCCTGGCGAATTTTTTCGCCAACGACTCGAATATTTTTGTTCTTTTTTTCAAAACGAAGATTCTCCGGGCTTTTTTTTGTCTATTTTTCGCGGGTTTTGATCTCGAATACTGGCAGGCATTGATAGGCAAACGGTTTTTGAAATTCTAAAAGTATTTTTTTTTTTTGCATAATATTACTGAATTATTATGCAAAAATTTCGCAATTAGAAGTCTTTATTGAAAAAGTTTTGTAATCAATAAAAAAAATTTTTTTTTCATTTTCTGGCTGTGCAAATTAAATCTACTATATTATCATTTTTTTCCATTAAACACTTGTTTTGTCAAACCAACACCTGAAGTCCTGAACTCGATTACCTACTAGTGTTAACAGGTCAATGACCCAGGAAAAATGTGCTGTCAACCGCAAATACAAATGTACGCAATTTTGTTTCTTTACGCGTCTGCAATGTGTTTTTTGTTTACATTATTTTCCTTTTAAATTAATACGCATTGTAATAAAAATTTGCAAAAAAAAAAATACATCTCATTTTACTTTTCGATTTTTTTTTTATTTTCTTTATGAAAAATAATCTGTCAGATTTTGTAGAAACCATTTTTCTTTACTTCCTCCCAGCCGTGCAAAAATCTTTAGATATCCGTGTAACTGCCAAAAATGACCTTTCGCTATGGTTCAATGACTCCTATACACAGTGGGCTATGATGGGCCAACTTTTGTGAATAAAACTTTATTCTACTATTCTATGTTTTTACTTGATATTCTTTAGTTATCAGAGGAGGAAGTCATTCGTTGATAAATGACATTATGTCACTGACATTTTGATGTCTTAAAGGTCACCCTTTATTTATAGCAAAGATATTTATTAAAAAAAAATGATAAGATTACCAGTTACAAAACATTCCAATTACTTCATAAATAGTTATTAAAGTAAAAATTAAATAAACAAATACATAAAAACTTTCTTTTAAAAACTTTTACTGTCTAACAAAAAACTCAGTAAATAATGATTAACCAGCATCCCATATAAGTCACTATTAAGTACCAAACCATTAAACATTACTTTCACTGCTGAACCACCATTAATCAAAGCGACATTATACAAAAAAAAAAAAAAAACTACAAACATCATCAAAATCTTTCCCGAGAAAGGGCAGCCATTTTCAAAAAAACATAGATCACAGAACCAAGTCATAAACGATGACGAAAAACACCGTAATCCCCGAAATATGAAGAAAAAAATGAAAAGTAAATAACCCTAGAGGGAAGCCGCCGACCTTGTGCTAGAAAGGGATGGGTGACGTGACGTCACGTGGTGCCATCTCACTCTTACTTACAGGCTAACGACCTATTGATTTCGGACCACGTGCTACGTCGTGAGTCCACCGGTGGGCCAAATGCGTAGTTGCTCGTATCTACATATTATAAAAAAAAACATTTTTTTTACTTATAAATATAACGTATTAACATCACGCCTTTAATCCCCGAAGGGTTAGGCAGAGATGCACCTATAGTAACACCCACATTTTGCCAGTTATGTTTAAGTCCCAAGTAATAGGGGGCGAGTCTTTTGCTATCAACCGGACACAAATCCAGACTCCGGGCAGCTTCTTAGATATTCCTGATGGAAAAACATAATAAAACTTTGCCCAACCTCATGCTCATAAAAATATTTGAGGTTTTTTAAGAGTTTTCGGGCAAAGAAAGTAAAAACTGGACGTATTGATCAGCTGGTGGCCAGCGTCGACGGTTTTATCAACTTCGCGGTACAATCTACAGATCTACTGTATTTGTTCGAAGCCCTGCCTTTAGTAGGCTTGGCAGTATTGTTAACTTGGATAGACAGGGATTGAGGGCGTGGTTTTAAAGGAAAATAATAGAAAAAGTAGGAGTGTGGTACGGTGATGGTAGGGGGTATCCCTATGTAAGGATCGTAGCAGGTGGGGTTCTGTAGTGTCTGCCTATCCCCACGGGACGACGGTTTGAGTTTATGTATGTGTGTGTAATATAAAAGCTAGTCTTCCGAATGGGGGTCCTTATTTATTCTTAATTTCTATGTATTACGAACAGTTTCAAGTCAAATTGACACTTTAGTAATTTCGTCATTATCGAAGCCAAGACTTCATGTCTCAGCATTAACTAAAGTGTTAACAGCTGAAATTACCTTCAAAGCCTTAATTATGGACTATTTACGCAAGCAAAAGCTACGATTGTTAAAAAAAGACCTTTAAAATACTTCACATAGACATTAATCTTGATATTCCAGGCCCAATGAAACGGGAAACGACTGAAAACAGCCTTCAGTACCTCGTTGGGCACTTTTCCAATCCCCAAATGAGAATTTTCCTGACAGACGAATTCAATTTGTACTATTTGCGCAATCTCATCGATCGTAGGCCTTCGTAAGCATTCGTAGGCTGTACAACTTACATTCTGTAGCTCTAGTCTTTACTTCAACGAGACAAGTCTGAAAACAGTATAAAGGCGATGAAGTTTTTTAAAGGCTTAAAATTAAAAGATCTGTCTTTCTTGAGGCAACATTTTTCTTTTCTTCCTTTTTGCGTATTTTGCCCCTTAAAATATCAAATACTCTGCCCGGTGGACACCATGTGATAAATAACAAAATAAAAGAATTGTTTAAAAAAAATCGATATAAATTAAAATCTACATTCTAAAGACATTATCAAATTTAAATTAATACATTAAAGCTCCCACCTTAACTAAAAATAAACACGATAATGTATTAACGGTTTTCCCCACGCATTATGTCAATCCAATCTAGGGAATTGGGTTGCAACGGTGAGCGTAAAATTAGGTCGAAAATATGTCACTGGCAATGCCCTAGTAAACTATTGTAACTGGTAACCCCGTTGGTTTAAAAATATTACGTTCGATTTTTGAGGGAATAAATTTTACAGCCAGTATAATGCAATGAATATGGTTGGTGTAGATAAAGATGCAAGTTTCACTTAAGTGATTCCTGGTGAAGTATTTATTACAACAACTTTAATATTGAATAATATTCCTTGGAGGGGCTTGTGGCTAAGTAATAACCGCCGCATAGGTCGATCGATCAGGTTAAGCTACGCTTGCCGCGGTTGTTCCGTGGATGGGTGACCATCTTCACATATCAAGACCCCTCCGTGCCTCGGAAAGCACGTTAAGCCGTTGGTCCCGGCTGTCATTCGTGGATCTTTGACAGTCGTTACGGGCCGTCAGTACCCCGAAAGTCTGACAACCAGTCTTACCAAGGGATGTCGTATTATCCAGTAACTGGGTTGTGGAGGTCAGATAGGCAGTCGCTCCATGTAATAGTATTCAGCTGCATCCGGTTAGACTGGAAGCCGACCCTGACATAGTTGGTAAAAGGATTTCAATTTTGAATTGATTCGATTCTTAATTTGACAGTTAAAGCACCAAAGTATATTTGAAGGGATGGAATCAGTCTTAGTGAAGAATTTGATGTAACAGCGATGAAATTGCAAAAAAGAAGTATTTTTCAGAAGAAAAACTCTAAAATTGCGTTTGAGAGTTCGAGGACCATCAACTTTTCAAAAATATATGCTATCATAATGATCTACAACTATCGGTAAGTAAATTGTAGAGATGAACCCAAATATCTTCATGTTTTTACAAAATTAACAAAGAGTTACATCGCGAAAGGCGGTGTCTACGGAGATGATGACTAATAGAGAAGTATGGAAGAAAAATACATGTTGCGTCGACCCCAAACCAAATTGGAATAAGGGCAGGAGAATCAAGTGATGATGAAAGGAGAGTTACAACATTACAATATGTAAAAAAGCGACATTTGTGTGTTTAATGTTGTAACTTTTCAAGCTAATGTAATAATATCTTAGATACAACCAAGAAAGTGTGAATCACATATATGTGCTAATTTATGCTTCTCACAGAAACACAAATTATACAAATTTAAAATCATAGTATTGCCATACAACTCGTGAATGTTCTGTTGTAAACAAATGTATGTTACGGCGGCAGCGGCGGATATTCGTACTAGCAGCGCCCCGCGGTTTCACCCGCATAAGTCTCGATCCCGTAGGATATATCAAGATAAAATAAAAAATATCCCAAGTGTTAATCCTGGTTATAAACTATATGTGTGCCAAATTTCATCCAAATCTGTTCAGTAGTTTTTGCGTGAAAGAGTAACAAACATCCATCCATCCATCCATCCATACAAACTTTCACGTTTATAATATTATTAGTAGGATTAGTAGGATTGGACAACCAGTTCCTATTTAATAAAACCGACAGATTATCAGACAATTTAAAAAGTTTCCTTCTTACATTTCTGGCTTTTTAATAAACAGCACATGTCGTGAAAATATGTAAATTTAAAAAAAATGGTCGCATTGTCAGGTACGTCAAATAAATAAAATATATTTATTGTCGCCAGTTAATACATTCATCTTATCTTAGAGTCATCTAACATATGCATCGTATTAATGTATTGCACAAAAAGCACTGCTACTGATTCCTAAGGTAAGCTTGAGCTTGTACTATGGGAAACAGTGTTCAACCGCAGGAACTATCACATAATAAAATACGAATACATTGGTTATAGAGCCCTGAACAGTTGCAAAACAGAAAAATTAACTAGATCCCTGAATTATGTATTGCTGTTCTACCAGAATGTAGGCATAATTTTCCATATTCATGTGAAATATCACAAGAATAACAAAATAAGGAAAATTTAAAACGCCACCGTTGTCTTACTGCCCAAAAAAGCGCTCTGAATGTCATTTAGAGGTCGATTTGGAACGAAGACACTCAGTGTAAGAATTTTTTGACATCCTCAACAAGAAAGGATGGGGGCCTACGTGCGTTTTGTCACATATAAAACGCACCACAATAATAATCCGAGCTCTGGCTTGCGTTTTTTGATAGCTGTCAAACATTTTTTTTTTTTTTTTGCATATTAATGTAATGATATTTTATTTTATTCCTTAAGAAAACTCGCAGCTATGATACAGATAGTTGTCAGTTAGTGAATGAAGGCCAATTAAAAGTTTTCACTGACAATATTAGGTAGCACAGAAATTAGTAGGCAGGCAAGCGAAGCGAGCGTACGAACGAAAAGCACTCGGAGACAATTAAGAAAAGACTGAACAGGTTTTAGTGATATTCAAAGAAGTTTTTACACATTATATTTTACACGGATATTCACGTTAATCCGTTGTTACCGGCTGTCATTCGTAGATCTTTGTCAGTCGTTACTCTAACTAGTCTTACTAAGGGGTATCGTGTTATGGAGTAACTGGGTTGTGGATGGAGTCTGGCAGTCACTCACCTCATGACTTGAGAGTGAAATTATATCAACAACAAAAGAGAGGAGAGAGTGTAGATTAGGAGATTGCTCTTCGAGTCCAGTACAATAATGCATTCAGGATGCTGTTGGGGCTGCCACGCTTCTGTAGTGCCTCAGGGATGTTCGTGGACGCCCGGATTGACAGTTCCGCTGCAATCAGGCGCAAGCCAAGAGCGTCCTTCTTGCGCAGGGTGCGTGCCAGTAACAACAGTCTCCTGAGTGTTATTGCCAACAAACTGGATTGTCCTTTCATCTGGTACTTAAGTCAGCTACATGCTCCTGTAAATATTGGTAATGTCTACTAACATAGTTTTTATGTTACTAACATCTTGGTACCTTTTGCAATTATGGAATTGTATTCTGAAATAAAGAGATTTATTATTATGTCGTTTATTTATTTAGTTGTCTTATTTTAATATATTTTTAAATATTAGTATAAAAAAAATAATTTAAAAATATAAGAAAATAATGATCCATCGATGTCGGGAGCAGGGTCCAAGCTACCGGTGGTTAGGGCTCCAGAGACAGGAACCTCCTCACAATGCGAGCCGTATCGAGGAGTACTGCCTTTTGAATCAGGCCCTTGATCCAACCGTCTAACGAGAGCCTCGATAGATGTTGATCGAGGCTTTCGGCCATCAGGCCATTGGCCGATACGACAATCGGCACAATCACAGCCGAGCTCACATTCCACATGTCAACAACCTCATGTGCTAAGTCGAGATATTTAATTTGTTTCTCTTTCTCAGCTTTCACGAGGTTCCCGTCATAGTATAGTATAGTAGCCCACCGGCATCGGGAACAGGGTCCAAGCTCCAGAGAGACAGGTCAGGGCTCCAGAGAGAGGAACCTTCTGACAATGCGAGCCGTGTCCAGAAGTACCACTTTCTGAATCAAGCCCTTGATCCAGCTGCCCAATGAGAGCCTCCTCAGGTGTTGGTCGAGGCTCTTGGCTATTAATCCATTGGCTGTCACGACTATCGGCACAATGATCGCTGAGTCCACCACATGTCGACAACCTCGCGAGCCAAGTCTAGATACTTGATTTGTTTATCGTTCTCGGCTTTCACGAGGTTCTCATCATGCGGGACGGTTATGTCAACAATCATTGCGCGCCGCTCTGATCGATCCACCACCACTATATCAGGCTTATTGGCAACAATAGTCCTGTCAGTAATGATGGATCGATCCCAGTACAATGTGATATTTCCATTTTCGAGAACTGGGTCGGGCACATACCTGTAGTACGGCACCTCAGATTCCACAAGGTTGTATTTCAGAGCAAGTTGCTGATGGATTATCCCCGCTACTAGGTTGTGTCTATTCAAGTACTCTCCGTTAGCTAGACGAGAACACCCGGAGATAATATGCCTGATTGATTCCCCCGGCCGGTGGCATGCCCGACAGATGTCAACCGTGGCGTCTTTTACAATAAATCTCCGGTAATTATTCGTCATCATAACTTCGTCCATAATTACACAGACAAAACCTTCGGTTTCCCCAAAGAGGTCACGGCTACGGACGCTAGTAGATCTACATCAGGCCCATGTAATGCCCGGAAGAAGCGTCCGTGAAGCTCCTTACTCTGCCATACCTCCATGCGTTCATTAGTGTCAAGCACTACAGGTTTGCGCCAGTTCTCTTTACCCAAGGAAAGCGGGGATTATTATTATTATTAGAGACAGAGAGAGTTCTGTATAATTTCCGCGACTTTATACAATTTAGACAGAGTGGCAGGGACATCGACGTGCAAACTTCAACCATGAATTCAGTACATGATTTTAGTACCTAGGGTAGAAATTTTATGTCGGTTATCAAAAAAAAAACTGCTATTTCCTAAAAAAGTGCAATATCTAATCTACCTAGCCTGTATTGTCTCACTGCAGGGCAAACGCCTCCCTCTCCCTTTTCCACACAATTCTGTCTTTTGCGAGTGCCGGCCAGTCCCTACGGCAGGAGTCAATACTTACGAGGTGAAAATGTATGGAACGCCAATTTTATTGTAATAACCGACGAAAAATTTCAACGCAGAGGGTTCAGAAACATGGATTGAATCCATGGCAACAGATTGCGCGTCCCTGCCACCCTGCACGTGAAGGTAAATTATTATACTTGTGTAATGTCACAAGTGGTGGTCAGAGCAATGACATCATATCGTGTGTACATAATGTCATTTTTATTATAAATTATTATTACTACTTTACACAAATAAGTAATAAGTGTAATTGTTGTACCTACGCGTAGTTTTATATGTGTCTAGGGATTTTTTTTACGTAGGTATTTTTTTTTTTGCTATCTTCTTTGACGGATGGGCTGAATTGGAAGGACTGAACAAGGAATATTATTCAATCATATTCTGCCTAGCCTTTACCAACTATGTTGGGGTCGGCTTCCAGTCTATCAGCAGCTGAATACCAGTATTTTACATGAAGCGGCTACCTATCTGACCTCCACAACCCAGTTACTGGGTAATACCATACCCGTTGGTAAGACTGGTTGTCAGACTTTCGGGCTTCTGACTACCCGTAACGACTGTCAAAGTTCCACGAATGACAGCCATTCTTTAAGCGTAGCTTAACCTATTACTTAGCCACAAGTCCCTCCAAGGAATATTATTCAATATTGTTGTAATAAATACATAACCAGGAATCACTTAAGTAAAACTTGCATCTTTATTTACATCAACCATATTCATTGCATTTTAGTCATTTACAGGAAGATGAATCTTTTTAAAAGTAAATTCAGCCTAATATGGACAGAAGAGACAATAACAAAAAGTCTGTCTAACACTATTTTGTCAAAAAAATTATCATTATTTTTATTTGGACGCCATCTTTAATTAGCCCATTGTGTGTAAAAAAAATCGCCAACGAAAAATCGCAGTTCAAAATTCAAATCGAAAACTGTAAATTGCTGACTGCGTAAAGCAGGAAAGAATTTCAAATTAACCGAATTGAATGAGAATTACAAATCTTGAACCAGATTCGCTACGTTCGTTGAACTAGGACCTTTTTATGATGTTTTTTTACGTCTGACAACTTTAAAAAGAAAATCTGTGAAAATGAAAATCTAGATTTTACCAGAAAGAAATCAACGATGAATAACAATAACAAACAGCTCAATTCTCTCAGTATCTATACTGTGGGTTCGATTCCCACCGGATACACATTTAGGTACTTCATAGAGGTACTTACTTTCTTAAATTATGACTTAAACATAGATTTCCAGTAGGGTATAATTACCTAACACACTATCAGTAGGAATGGCTTTCATTTTGACAGTTCAACAACATTCATTGCGTTATTTACGTTGTTGTGCAGACAAATTTTTCTAACATATGAAGCAATGGATTAGCAAAAACATTAGGATTGCTGTCTCCAAATTAACCAAAACAAAACAGAAGAAATTCGAAATGCCCTTTAAAAAAAAACAACCGAAAAAAATACAGTTCCTAATTCGAAATTCAAATTATCGTGACCATAGACTAGTTCACCCCCTACCAACCTATCCGGGGTTCAACGTCACGGCTGGGGTCAATAAGTTCACACAGTTCGCAGGTCAATAAACGACCCAAGTGACACACAATTTGAAATTCTCGTGTTCGAATTTTGTCGTGTAGAGTCGTTTTTCTCCCCGAATATTTATGTTCTTGCTTGCTAACTTTAGAACCCAGTAATCCGCAAAGGGGTAAGCAGAGGTCTTAGTACACCGAAATTTAGCCAAAGGGACAATTCTCGTAATTTTAAGAACGTTCACAGTCTGATCTCAGTCTCAATCTGTCAAAAAGACCTCTAATTTCTCAACGTTTTTCAATTTTTTTTAACATTTTGTTGTCGCCGAGATGAGACTGCGACTAGATTTTGAACGTTTTAAAATACGAGAATTGGCTTTCAGTTATGTTATCAGTACCATTTTACTACAGAAAAGCTAGAATCGGGGTTGCTACTGAGAATTTCCTGACGAAAGAGCCCCCACTAACACTTTGCACGAACTAGGAATCGAGCCCAAGACCGCTCAGCAGTCGTGCTAGCAGCCACTAGACCATCGAGTCAGTCGTGTGTTCATCTTCGTAATACCTTATTCATTACAAATTATGTTAGGCAGTTCCGTAAATAAATGTCCGATAAATCACAGCCTGGAAGACCTGGATGAGACTCGCTCAGACCAGCACCCCAATTGCGTAACACACTATCAACCTGAATCTGGATCATTTTGAAAGATATCGCTAATCCATCGCTTCATATGTTTAAGAAATGTGTCTGCTCAACAGCGTAAATAACGCAATGAATGTTGTTGAACTGTCAAAATGAAACCCATTGCTACTGATAGTGTGTTGCGCAATTTCCCCGTAGGGAAGCATGAAATGGAAGGAAGGAGGATTATACTCAGCAGAGAGTGGAACAAGGCTGCCGATGATGACGATGAACGAAGCAATCATTTAAGAGAATTGCTCTGGATATTTTGGTTCGAGTATTGTAAGTAAAATTCAACTTTTTTTCCGGGGTGGAAAATCCTCATGGATGTCCGCCGCCCTGAGGCAGGCGGCGGGGTCTGTCAGACTCTTACTGACTAAAAACCACCCCAGTGTTCCATCTCACACCTACGCCGCGGGTCGCGGGAACGTAAGATCCTTCCGCAACCCCCGACTGAAGTTAAATTCAGCTAAGCTAAATAACACAGCATAATTGTGGCAGCGACTAGTGTTTTATATTTCTTTTCTTTTTATCTCTTGTCTTTAGCACTTCTTTTAACCGTTAGTTAAAACGTGGACAATGGTGTGGGTTACGTGTTTGTTAAATCTTAGTTTAAGTATTTCTCTGTATTTTGTAGCATGTAACTGTTTTTTGTCCCTAATAAATAGATGAACGCTACAGCCAAAACCAATGAAGACAGAGACATCATCATCTGCCTAGCCTTTTCCCAACTATGTTGGGGTCGGCTTTGAGTCTAACCGGATGCAGCTGAATATCAGTATTTTACATGGAGCGACTGTCTATCTGACTTCCAGAAGACTGAAACATTAAATTAAAAAAATATGTTCCCGAAAAGGTGCAGAGGAGAATCGACGCAATAATATTTTTATAGTACTTTTATAATATTGATGTAGTGACAGTGTTCTGTCTGTTGCTATGCCAAGCGGTATCTTATTAAACCACGCGACAAAATTGCAAAAAAGAACTTTGATGAAAACTGATAAAACTTGTATCAGGTTCGACCTTCCTTAGCAACAGAACGAACCCTGACATTTCCCACCCAAATATTTGGCACAGACATTTGACCCAACTTTCAACGCAGACCTCTTGGATCAAATGTTGGGGTAAATCAAATTTTGAAAAAAGAAAACGGAAAGCGGACGTCCTGCTATCTGCCAATCCCGGTCGAAGGAACATCAATCTGTTTAACAAATCGCCAATCGATATCGCGCCGCGTTATCGCTACGGTTGGCGGTTCGTCGCTCGGGCAACGAACCCCGAAAATTCGCGAGTTCATTGCCTCGTCTAGCTTCGGCCTAACGTTCTACGTTTGAATCGCGATGCATTCGCCAATTCTATTGGTAGGAATTTGGAATTTTTGTTCGGCGTTTCGAATTTGGATTTCGAATTTGAGTGGAAGTTGATTTTTAACGGTTTTCTGTGCAGTTTGTGTTTAGTTTCAACAACTTATTTATTACTTATTTTCGTACATATTTTTTCCTAGCGATAAATGTACCTTACCTAACTTTTTGACCACCCATAGAGCCACAAAAAGTATCTTTCAAAAAGGCTGTTTTGATCTACAATACAAAGTAAATGAAGATATAAAGTATGTAGATGAAAAAATTAAGTTCACAGTTGTCAAAAATGAACGAGATTGTCAACAAGAGTTTCTTTGTCAAAAAAACAACGCCCATTATGAAACAGACGTCGCTACCTAAAGATAAAATGGTAGGCATAATGAATTCTAGTTCACCAGACATGCACTCCAATCAAACTGAACCCTTATCAACACATCTGCAGACTTTCTTTATAAAAATTGCCAAAACAACAATAACTGAATTGAGGCCGTAGACAAGAAATAATATTTTAATCTTAAGCCGCAGACTTCAGATATCAACTACAAAAGAAAAGAAAAAAAACCTATACTAGGATTGAAAATACAAACAATTTTAACCCGGTTTTTCGTAATTCGAACGTCATGTGATAGTCATTATGAATTATCAAACATGGCGGGCGTTCTGCGTACGTTTTCGTAAAAGGAACGACTTTCTTTTTTTTTTGTGTAAAGACTTGGTTTTCTTGTCTTATAAATCGACAAATTAAAGTTTTTTTATCAAATAAGGAACCGCAGACTTCCTTTTGATAATACAAAATACACCGAGTTTATGGTTGACGAATGTCTGAATGATTACCTCTATTTGCTATAGATAAGTAATCAAAAACACAATGAAAAAATGTTTTCATCATGGCGAACATTGCCAAAATCCATCAGTGAACCGCGATAGGCTGACTTGAATGATTGATTGACTGAGCAATTTTAAAACAGATTTTCCTCCAAAACATACAACAGTTTGAAAAACTAGGTTTATGTAACAAACTTCCATAGACATAGAATGTTTGTTTACACTATTGATCGTAAAAAGAACGACCTAGTATAAACACCTCACGCGCTGCAAAATTTTTAGACTTACTAGATTGCTGCCAGTTCTTTTCTAGCTAATCCAGTTGATATATTTCTCGTTGAGACCAACGGTAACTGTTTTTTTTACTTGGGCTAGAAATAGACACCGGACATACCCTGTGTTTATTTCTACCCCAAATAAAAAAAGAGAAAGAGAAAGAAAAGAGGAAGTACTGGCCATAGCGAGTACTTCCTCTCTATGTGTCAAAAAAGAGGCTGAATATGAAAAAAAAAATGTCTTGAGCTTTCTGTTCAAAAATAAAGCAGGCTGATGAGAACACCAAAGCTTGGCTGGTGCCGTGAAAATTGTTAATGGTATATAGACTGGTCAGTCAGCAAGTTTGGTAGCGGGTCTGACGACTGGCCCGGCTGCACCCCGCGTACCGCTTTTCATGAGTATTTCCGTACTCGTGGAAGTCATGAAAGCTTTACAATTTGGTTTAGTTAATACTAGTTTGAAGAAAGTTATATTTTTAAGTGGTGATCGTTTTAGGTCTCACAAATAATTTAAAGGACCGTTTTTCATCGAAACCATGCTAGATTCGGCCGTTACTAACGGCAAATATTTTTTTTATCATTGTTCCTCTGAACCAAAGCACCTGACATCTAATCTCTTCATCGACTGGTAGATAATACTTACGGCATTAAGTCCAACTTTGTACCTTTTTTTTGTGTGCGAAGAGTTTAATCAAATCACAGAACATTATTACTTAATAGGCTTATTAAACACGACTGCACAATGTTTTAAAATTTGTCTATGACTTGTCCAAAAAAGAGAGTGTCCTATTTCATTCTTAGTTACCAAACGGACATCACATAAACGCCCTGGAACAAGATGAAAGGATGATATAATATCAAGATTATAATAGCCAGTTACAGCCATCTGTATACAGCAAGGCATTATACTGTGAAAATCAGGTTTCCTCCTGGACTGCGGAGGTCAGGCGGCAGTTGCTCTGAGTAAAACCTGTAAGGCTGTAACGCGCCATGCCTTCGACTTAAGATAAAAACAAGTACTGGCTCAAGAAAAAAAAAAAACGATTCGAATTAAATGTGAAAAATTGGAATGTTTTTTCGGTTTTTGAATGAGGGATGCTTACGTCAATTTTTTTAAACCTGGAATCTTTTTTTTTTGCGAAAAAATTGCAACCAATGACAGCGTTCACTATGCATGTCGAAAAAGTTTTCCATAAATTTTTAAATGTCATCCTGCCTATCCTGCCCAGATTAAAAGAGTCAACACAGTACCACACCTCCTTGGCAACACACCCATACTCGAAAAATGAACGAAAAATCACAAAAATGCGACCGGGAAGTCACTACAGGGCGATAAGACCGGCCGGTTCCTTGCCTGCCCACGTGGTGGGTCAACGCCTGCCCCACTGCGCAGGCGGGTCGCTGAACCGAACGCGCCTCACGCACACAAACACACACACATTTTCATACTCATCGCGAACACACACGGGATTCTCCAGCGTGTTTACGCGAGCATCTCACTCACACACAGAACTCCTGTAGTTATGAATTTATACGCGCGTAAACTCACGCGCACATTCATGTTATGGGCGTCAACGGACAGGTGACTAATTGTATGTACCTTGTTTCAAAGCCTTTTTTTTACGGTAGATTATGGTTGACAGTTGTTTTGAGAGAACATCTTGGATCGTTGAAAAAAGTTTGGCTTCCGGGATTATTCAAAAAAATATAGGCACTGATATTTTTGAGAAGAAATTATACTGCTATCCCTTATCCCTCTCTCGACTAATGATATCACAAAGTAACATGATAATATCTCACAAAAAAATGTACATGAGGTCAATAAAAAAACATAACAAAAATAAACAATGTTCACAGCTAGCAACCCTGTCACAAGGTGGAACACCTCAGACAGACATTATTTTGGCGCGCAATATGTCCTTCAACTAATGACATCACGAATTCTAAATTTAAAAACGCGTCATTAAAACGGGCTAACAGAAAATTGGTGTTTTCCATTGAAGGTCGAATCGCATCGCCACAATGTTTGTGATTATTTCATCACCACTGCTCTCAAAACGGTGAAGGAAAACATCGTAAGGGAACCGGCATGTCCTAAAACCAAAAATTTGGAGACATAATATGGCATCCGACAACCCGCACTGGGCCCGCTTAGTGGATTATAGCCCACTCTCTCTCACAGAGACGAGGCCTGTGTCCCAGCAGTGGGAACAGATGAGTTCTTCTTGGAAAGGTTGGGCCGATACGAGAGATGACACATGGTTCGACTTCTAATAAAATCCAATTATAATGTAAGTACTAGGATATTGCAAAAAACTAAAACTGAGTCATCTTCCAAAGTTATTTTCTATGAGATCATTAGAATAATGTAACTGTGATCGATAAGGATCGAATATTTGATCGATCGATCAACAAAAACATGCACAGACTTATTGGTTGAACATGGATCCCTCCTACACAGAAAGTAAACAGTACCAGAGGAAATATTGACGAAAATCGAGGAAGAATTCAAACTTGTCTACCTAAGCCACATATTCTAAGGGTTAAAACCCTGCCTAAAAGGACTAAACCCTGATCTTTGAGAAAATAAGGCCTTTAGAATTCGGTTTGGTTACTCTATGTATCAGGGGGGTAATTGCGTAACACACAATCAGTAGCAATGGCTTTCATTTTGACAGCCATTTCAACAACAGAAAGTGTGTTTCGCAATGAGGGTGCTGTTCACTCTCGTCTTTACTCCGAAGCAAAAGGAGTATGTAGGGATGTAGTCGGTCCCTCATGTTTGAGTATCGTGGTCAGCTTCAAGCAACGGCCGAATGTTCGGCCGTTTCCTGCTACGAAGTTACTATTTGGTTCGGTCGGTCCCGATCCTACACTCTTTCGAATATTGACTATGATCCCGACCCAACTGAGCCGATCCGAACTTTTTCGCATTTTTCAATAATATTCGGTTCGGCCATGCGTCGGTCCGATCCGATCATTCGCACTTTGCACTTCGTAGTAGACCCCGTGGATCGGATAATCCGCCTCCACCGGTTTCTGTCCAGCGCATCCCTTACTACCGTGTAGAATTTAAAGGACGATGATTCCTTCACCTGATCGGTCCACCGTGTTGTTGAACGACCGCGCGATCGCTTGTGTTAACAAGTACCAAATAGATACTCGACGGTTATGACGTAGTAGTTGCTTAATTATTCCTAAATTACTTTCAAATCTTCTCAATAATATCTGAATAATATTCTTTGTATTTATTTTCCCATAATAAGTCATTTATTTGATTTTTATAACAATAATTTAGTATTCATAACATATTGAGTAATTAACTGACAGTTGATTGGAATATGGCGGGAAAGTGTACAAAAAAGGAGGCAAATCTTTTCTAACGGTGATGATATTGTGAAATAGTGATAAGGACGTTGCTCTGCCTAAATACAGACTTGAGTGTAAATTATAGTTCGTGTTTAATTGTGTAAACCCTGCTACTGAACAATACTTGCCTTCGGTGTTCCCAACGGACACACAGTTTTTCTAAGCTTCAGCAGGCGTAGCAGTTTTTGCCTACCCATGCCCCAGCTTTTGCCCCATGTGAAAAAGGTGAGAGTTTATGTATATATAAGTTTAATGCGAAAGAAAGGGGGAGAAAATCTGTCAGATTCCGTATGGTAGTAAGAGTTCAACGCCCTAGCTGTCACCTGTTCCAATTATGTCAAGATCCTTGCAGAAGTTGCGTCGTTAGTTGAAACAGCCTTTTGGGAAGGCCCATATTCAGCATTAATCATTTCCGATTTAAATTATAATACGTGAATCACTATCTCAGGTATTTCGAAGAAGAAAAAAAAACTTTTTTTCTCTGAAAAGAATTTGTCGATAGTACGGCAAATTAAAATGAATAACACGGTCAATGCCCTATTAAATTTCGTAATATGGCTTTTAACTGGTGAAATGTGCATCTACTAAGTGTACTCACATCTGCCTACCCCCTTCACAGAAAATACAGGCGTGATGTATATCCAAGGCTAACATCATCAATCTCATGTCCATATCCCAATATATTTGGAGTCAGCTTAGCATGTCTTCTTCCTCCATACTTCTCTATTAGTCATCATCTCAGTAGTCACCCCCTTTCTAGTCATGTCATATTTGACACAGTCCATTCGTTCTTCCTCTACTCTTATAGCCTTCATCTACTATATTTTCATCTCTGCCTACACGTTCCGGGTATTCAGGCGCGATGTTATGTAAGTATCCAATCTTCAATACAATCAGTATTTCCTTTCCCTTTTCAATCCATCCAAAGGTTGTCTTAGCAATAAGACCGCCCATAGTGTCACCCTTTGTAAAATTTCAATATTTATGCCTGGCTAAAGACATTTAATTATCATAAAGAAATTTACATTTCACTTACATGAGAACAAATTTAAACATGAAGTATATAAACTAGTTATTAATTAAGATACTCCATAGACAAATTAGATGTGATTAAAAACATGGCTACTTAAAATACGTCAATTTACGTCAGGCGCTGACTAATTTGACAGGACTAAACTAACATTTATCTTCTGTCCTTTTCTTAATGAAATAGAAAGAAAAAGATGCACTGAACTTAAATTTAGTTTAGTTTGTGAACAAGGGAATCGGCGCCCAGGTTCTTCGACACTCGGACTTACAATTAATCTGACGTATTTTTATATGTATTACAAATTATTTAGGTTCGTGGGTACTCCCAAAAATCTATCACTGTGCCACTAGCGTAACTACCCTGCCCTGAGATAATGTCTATAATTTATATGGTGTACATAATAAATATCTATTCTATTCTTAACAAAGAGACCATTAAATACAGGAATTACAACCTTTTTTAAGCACTACAACCCTTTTAAGCCAGCCCTTTCTAGCCTTCCTAAACTGAACGACATTAACGTTAAAAAAAAGTCCGCCATTACGTACAATTTTGGTCAATTTACCCTTTTAACTGCCTCCACTGACACATTAGGTGCCTGCATTAAGTTTATAGGGGTCTGTTACCTATCGGAGGTCGTTACCCCTAGAGGGCATTCCCTCTGAGGGTGTTAGGCCTCCAACAAAAACATGAGAGAGTATTGAACTAAGGTACTAATGACAGATGGGTAACGCCTTTTCCCGTTTTGGCTGGTTTTTCGGTTTGGTGAAAGGGTAGTTGGATAAACGAGTAGGAGGGTTGTGGGTTTTGGTCAATATAAATTGGTTTAAGTTCTTTTTGTAGGAATAAAACTAAGTTTCTAAGGAGATACGGATGTGAAGAGTCTAAAAGATTGGCAGCATCCTCCTCTCTTCTAAACTGTAGAGATCACCAGCACCCTAATTGCGTAACACACTATCAATCACAATCTGAATCATTTTGAAGGATATTGCTAATCCATTGCTTCATATGTTCCAAAAATTTATCTGCTCAACAACGTAAATAGCGCAATGAATGCTGTTGAACTGTCAAAATGAAAGCCATTTCTACTGTTAGTGTTACGCAATTACCCCGCATGAGAGTTCGCCTGCGTTAATTAGTGATTACCGCTGAAAAGACGTTTTCATGAAGAAAAATTTTGTGATTAAAGGTGAAAATGTAACATATCTTTGGAAACATACGATTTTTGTGATAATCTAATTCTAACCTACAATTGTTTGAAAAATATTGACTATTCTAACTACTCCAGTATAGGAAATATACTGCCTAAAACTAATTTAATAATGATATACCAAATCAACTATGTTTATAAGAGGAATAAACCCTCCAAAAAAAATGGCGTGCCCCATAATAAATAGAATCTTAAATAAGAGAACTATTTAAAATTGACATAGATTCGGCTAAACTCGGCTTGTTTCGGCGGTCGACGGCCGTGCAATGAACTTTTCTGGGTAGTACTGACCTATACTTACCTAGAGATTGCTCCGTAGAGAGTTCATCCTATTGAAATGATATCATGCTCAATACCAGCTTGAACATGTCTTGGACAAGGCATTTCCAGTGACCGGTAGAGAAAAGAAAGAGCTATTTTTGTCTATGACAAGACTATGTGACAGCCCATTTGAGGAAAGGTTTGCAAAACCAAAGAGTTTGCAAACGTTGGCCATTCCGAATACATTTTCTCATGATCTTTTTATTTTACCAGCACCCATACTCTTCAACCCGGGACACTGGAATAAGCATTCCAGTTACCCTACAGCCTCCTTAACATCACTTCGAAATTCGAATAGTGTTATGGGTGTTCGTAAGTACGAAAAGATTTTCATTAAAAAAAAAAACAAATGAATTCGCTTTCCAAATGTGTCCCTTGAGTGACGTTCCAACTTTAAACTTTCCGTGTTTTCGATGTTAAAAAGTATAAAGAACTACCAACCTACAGATAGATACTCTATAATTATCATTGTACAAACCTAACAAAACATATTTGTCTCTGCTCTATTGAGTCTACTCCATATTAAGTTTGCTAAAATCGTGTGAAACTGTGAACCAATGACCGTTAGGTTAACGTACGGTGTCAACGGACGACCTTCGTAGTTTGGCCTTGGTGTGGGTTCGAATCCCTGTGACGTCACAAGGGGTGAATGTATGGCTTGAACCCGGATGATTCAAATTTGAGAGTTCATGACTTTGTAGGTGGGGGTGAAGATATGTAAGTATTGTAAGTCTATGGGGGTGTTTTAAAATAGCCTTTATGATATGGGGTAACTGAAGTTCGTCTGGTTAGACAGTCAACCTTGCTGATCGACTAACGGACGGATTCTAAAACTCAGTTTAACATGAGACTTAACGGCTACTTAAAATTGAGCAGCGTATAAGAATTTGCCTTCAGGAAGTTCAATAAACTCTGAACAAAACTTCTAGAATTTGTTCTGCTATGACTGTTTTCACGATACACGTCATTTTGCACAATACAACTTCTATTAAGCATCGTGCTACTATAAATGACACTGCATTGTCATACAAAAATACCAATTTAACTTTGCGGTTCCACAGTCATGGCGCTGTTGGTCAAGGGCTTTTGACAGAAATATGTCAAATTCTATAGATTTGAAATTAGTACCATATTTTGCCGCTTGCACTGAGGTGGTAATGCGTAATATTATGCGTAGCGTCAATACTGGTTTATTCACACTAGGTATATCGTTTTATGAAAAACAATGTTGGCAAAAAGTCACATAGCCAAAATTGCCAAAATCTACTGAAAAAACTGAAGTGCTATTGTGAAAAGTTCACTTGAAATCATGCTCAAGTGACAGCACACAATTCGAAAGCGAACTCATTTGTTTTTGAAGTAAATCAAACCTCGACGTCATTCGAATTTCGAAATGATGTCTCTAGAACCTACGAGTAGTTTAGACTTAGAAATAAAGGTTATGTCAATGACAGATCAAATTATTTTGTCTTTGGTCTGTATGTCATATTATAGTGTGTCATAGGTAATATTGGTTTCTAAGTTCAATGACCTATTATACATTACGCCATATTGTGCCATAATGCTAACTCATATTTATATGTATATACTTTACTTTGATTTTTTCGACTATCTTTGGCTGATAAGAAATTATTTGTTTGTTTGTTCATTTCTTCAAGTTTCAGATAGAAATATCGATTTCAACATTACCTATAAAATGATTTAAGATATGATTAGAAAAAAAAACACGACATGTATGTCATGTCATGTTATTTTTAATTCTTTTTATTAAAACGTGAAAGTTTGTATGGATGGATGGATGTTTGTTACTCTTTCACGCAAAAACTACTGAACGGATTTGGATGAAATTTGGCACACAGATAGTTTAGAAGCAGGATTAACACATAGGATACATTTTATCCCGATGTTCCCACGGGAGCGAAACTTATGCAGGTGAAACCGGGTTAGCTATATAATACATCCGTACACCAAAAACAAAAAAACCAACCTTCAAAAACAAAACCTCATTATATACAACAGTCCCCCAAAAACTAAAAACAACTGAGGACTTCCTTAAATCGGCCAGACTTATCAACTCTGGCCAGGTCAACGTACCGGGGGCAGAACACGCGAATTAACCGGTCAATGTAAATAACGTTGTCAGTTTCAACTGTAGATGTTAGCATAGGTTATAAAAACGTGATGGCAGTTTTATGGGGCCAAAATGGTGTTTGGACCTAGTAACAAGCTGTGAAATTAGAAACGTGTCTGTAAATCAATGAGTCAGTCTGTCAGAGACGTTGGAACAACTCATTTGCTAGAATAATACTAGCCTATTATTGTCCCAGCATAATCTATTATGTTCCCCACTGCTGGGACACAGGCCTTCTCTCGATGCGAGGGAGTGGGCCGTAATCCACACGCGGGCTCAGTGCGGGTTGATGATGAGATGTCACTTCTTCAAGTTGTTAGTTCTTGGATATGCCGGTTTCCTCACGATGTTTTCCTTCACCGATTTGAGAGCAGTGGTGATGAAATAATTGACATAAAGTAAAGTGCCTGTCTGGGTTCTAACCCACGACCTGCAACTCGTATGTTGGGGCCATTTCAAAGTCTTTGCAGCCGGAAATAGATAGTATATACAAGAGTTCCTAATTGCCAAAAAATGAGTAATTTTTTTAACTGGGAATCAAACTCATGACTTGAGTCATGACCTCTGCAAATACTTTTATAATTAAATAATCATATAACCTTTACTGAGGGTAAACAGTGACATAAGACGTAATATAAAGCAAAATATTTTGGTCTGTCTACCAACATAGGGGTCATTCAACCCGCCTCGGCCATCGACGCGTTGAAAACTGACGAATCACTCTGCTTGGGCTTATGTTAGTATATAAACTAACATTAATATCATGCCTGTATTCCCCGTAGGGGTAGGCAGAGGTGTACCTATAGTGAACCCTTTTTTTTCGCCAGTTATGTTTAAGTCCCATGTAAGAGAGGACGAGCCTATTACCATCAACCGGGCACAAATCCAGACCCTGAATGATACTGAAAAATATCTGATGGAAAATCTCAATAACACTTTTCCTGACCCGGAATTGAATCTAGGACCCCATAATCAGTAGTCGCACTTACCACCACTAAACCAAATAGGCTACTAGGCTGACTCTTGTCGGTAAATTAATAAAAAGGTTTTGATTCACCATCCCAAAAACAACACTATTTATATTTTCTGCAACCCAAAATATTTCCTGCTCAAAATCGAACTAATATTCTGAACCATCACCATGATCATTCTCCTGCCTTTATCCCAATTTATTTGGGGGCGGCAGAAAATGTCTTTTTCTTCTATCTTATTCACTATTAATGTCTACTAAGTAATTAAAGAACTCAATACTTCGTATAAAGCACAAATAGTGGACGCTGGCCGCACAGCTGCTGGAGTAAAGTAGAACTGGGCTGGCCATATCTGTCGCATGTCGGAGCAGCAATATGCAAAGGCCACCACTCAGTGGACCCCAAATGGCAGAAAATGACAGCGCGGCAAGCCTACAAAGAGACGGCGGGACGAGCTGGACTCCTTCTTAAAGGATTGGCCCACAATCGCAGTAGACCGGGAAAAGTGGAAGGAGGGAAGCCCTTTGCCCTCCAGTTAGACAACACAGGCTCATAGTAATAATAATAAAGAACTCTCTGTAGACCATCTACCTAAAATGGCGGACTTAACTGTCATTAATTCTAAACAGATTGCTGGATCACGGACATAGTGAAACCGTGACGTCATGACATGCCTACATTGTCTATGGGCGATCGACCTAACAATGAGCTTTGACCTTTAGACCTAGACGTGAATATCATAGATATAGTTGCAGTAAGTACAGTGAGGCGTTAAAATAGCGTCCACCAGTAGAAATACCTAAATTTACGCCCAGCGAAAGTTCGACAACCAGTCTTTTATAGGGGAATCGTGTTACCCAGGCCCAACTGAGGGTTGTGACTCCTTTTGCTTCATTCACACTACACACTAATCAGTAGCAATGGCTTTCATTTTGACAGTTCAACAACATTCATTGCGTTATCTACGTTGTTGAGCAGACAAACTTTTCGAACATATGAAGCAATGGTTTAGCAATATCCTTCAAAATCATACAGATTGTGATTCATAGTGTGTGACGCAATTAGGGTGCTGGTCAATCAGAGACACCGTCACTACGCATCTGACCTTTCTGACAAACATCATCAATAAGGTCACTATATGTCCTCCTAGGACGTCTCCCGGCGTTTCCAATCACATCTGCCTTGTAAATACTTGTTGTTAATCGTATTTCTTTCATCCTCTCAGCATGACCAAACCATCTAAGCACACTCTTATCTTTAGTCACTACACCTTCTCTTAAACTTATCACATCCTTCCTAAGCCTATCGTTCACCGTAAAACCTCACATGAAGGAACGTATATCCAGAGCATATATACTAACCCGAAAACAAATAACGATCAGCCATGAAAATTCATACGCACATTTGTCCCGATCCTTTTTGACTGACCCCCGGAGCTTCGGTTTCTGACTCATGAAGACTCATTAATTAAACTATTGTGTAACAGCGACCTTGTCATTCATATATTAAGTAGTCCGGTTCCCTAATAACCCGGCGTAATGATAAATTGCTCTAGACACAGCGAAAGTCTCAGGGAAGTCAGTCACTGTCAGGGTAGGAGATTAGGATTTGTGAAAATATGTTTCTTGAAAGATTGAGAGTTTATTTTGATGTTGAAGTTATTCCTTTTAATCCCTAACTATTAATAATAAGATTTAATGGTTTATGTTTTCTTTATTTTTCATATTCAACCAAGATTTATTTAGAGTTCGAATCTAGCCAAATAATTTTAGTGCGATATGTCTTTTCCTCGTTTCTAACATATTTATCAAGCACATTCTGATTTCGGTTTCAGGAAATCTATTCAAATCAGAATATTAAAATCTCATTTCTATCCATATGACCAGACTATACTCGTCAGATACTTGATTAGTGCTTTCAGGAGCTGACAGCCAGTGTCAAATCAATACGAATAATTCTCAATAAGAAAAACATAAGCCTGATTTGATATAAACCACGTACCACTGTTAAACATCCTGAGGAAAGACATGTGACACCACCAACCCGCACTCGGCCCGCGTGGTGGATTATGGCCCTTTCACAGAGACGATGCCTGTGTCCCAGCAATGGGAACAGTAGAGGCTGATTAAGACGCCTGATTTTATAAAAAAAAAACAAATGACGATCTTTACGAATCGATTTTTTTTTTTCGAAAACTGAATTTTGCAACGTCACTTGTGCACAAATGGTTGAAAAAAGAGTTCTAAACCGATTTTAAATGTGTTTATGCCTTATTTTCACCTAAGGATTCGGTTCCAGTACTTTCGTATCTAGGCTTACATTACCCAAATAGTGTCGTTGACCCCTGAACAAATTTTTTGTGGCGTTTCAACCTGCGTTGTGTTTTTATTTGTTTTTATAATAGTACAATAGTGAAATTACTGATAGAAATGTGCTGATAAAATTGATGATGGTACATAAAAAAATAATATTGATGTCATTCAAAAAGTTTATTTTACTTATACAAAACTTGTTTAAGGAAACTTGTGATTTTGTTATTTATTGGAAGATACACAACATTAACAAAACATTACAAATATTATTAGAATCGGTCTTGAGTTTTATTTTTAAAGACGCGTGCCAAAAATATTCTGTTTACGTGAATTACTCATAATAAAAAATATTTTTCCTGATAATATTTTATAATGAGAATAACATAGGTTTAATCACATTCATGTATGTAGTTTAAAACAAACATTGACGCTTTTGCCCCTAAAAACACAAGCAGATGTTCAAAAAAAAAACACAAAAATGACCAAAACTCATTAAAAATACATCCTTTCTAATTAAAATTACACAAAATCCTACTCGAAAAAATACCCTACACAGTCCTGCCTCCAAAAAAGCCTAAAAACTACCACCCAGGCTAGTGAAAACGGTACAAACCATACAAACAAAAAAAAATAGCAAAGTATGTACACCCGACGAACTCGAGCGTCGAACTTTCGGTCGTTCAATGAACCCAAGAATTTTGGCAGTTCGTCGACCCGGTCGCTGCCCGCTTATAAATAATGTTAGAGCGAGACAGCGATATTGACATCTTACGTCAGCTGATAGTGTAGCCAATCATCGCGTGACGTCATCGGCTGGGCTGCATTCGAATTTGGAAGTTTGTTTTGAATTTAGAATCGTTTATCTGTGATGAAGGTTAGGTTGCTTCGTTTTGGTTCAATGCGGAAGTTGGTGTTTTGTTTTGTTTTTATTTTTGAATTATGTGGTTTTAATTTTAGTCAAATGTTTTTATCAGCCGTAGTGGGATATTGTTCTTGTATTGTAAGTCGTTTATTTTGGTAATATGGGTATTTTGCAAATGGTGGGTGGTAGGTAGGTACAGTGCATGGTGATAAATTGATAATAGATAGGTTCAGCCATATTTTACCAATAGGCATGCAAAAGATATAGTTTGGCGCTAAAACAATACATGCAATTTATGATTTATTTATGAGGAAAGACTAAACCAATATGTATGGAGGAAAAACAAATGAAAATCAATATACCCCAATACCTAATTAGGTTGAGGAAATCAGAAGCCAAGTGCTCCAACCACATATAATTCTCCTGCTCTTATCCCAATTTATTCGTGGTCGGCGCAACATGTCTTTTCCTTCCATACTTCTCTATTAGTCGTCATCTCGGTAGTCACCCCCTTTCTAACCATATCATCTTGCACACAGTCCATCCATGGTTTCATGGGTGCTCCATCCATACTAAATTGTAAATGCTAAAGTAATTCCGCCTCTCTGTGACCTTTTTACGCCTAAACCTCTGAACCAATCGCTTGGCAGATAGGTAGCCTTGGACCTGGAGAAGGACATGGGCTACTTTTCAACCTGGATGTAACACAAAGTACACACTGATGATGCAGGCAAAAGCTAGCTATCATCATCTGCCTAACCTTTTCCCAACTATGATGGGATCGGCTTCCAGTCAAACCAGATGCAGCTGAGTACCAGTATTTTACATGGAGCGACTGCCTATCTGACCTCCACAACCCAGTTACTGGTTAATACGATACCCCTTGGTAGGACTGGTTGTCAGACTTTCGGACGTCTGACTGCCAGTAACGACCGACAAAAGCTATTATAAAATAAAATAATATTCAAAATCATCTGTGGTTAATCTGTTCGACCACAACGTTATAAAAGGCTTGAGGACAAAACACAGGTAAAACCATATGCTTGGCTTGTATGTGAGTTGGTAAATACATTATATTTATCTACGAGGCGTCTAGTCAAACCGGGGTTGTTGAACTCAATGAAATGACAAATATTTTTCTATTAGTTATAATCGAGGAATAGTGTTAATAGACAGATGGACTTGAGTGCAGCAAATGGGAGGAAATGATTTATTTATTTATTTTCCTCTTAAAATTATATTCGATTGCCTCTCTGGTCTAGTGGCGCTGGCACGACTGCGTTACTGAAGTCTTGGGTCTGATTCCCGTCTCAGGTAAAGTATAGTTGGACTTTTCCATTAGGAATTCTAGTACAAGCTCGGAGTATGGATTTGTGCCCGGTCAAGCGTCGCCAGCAGCCGTAAAATCCGGGTGAGACTGGCACAAGAGTGTGGAGGTTGGCACAAGCAAAAAGAGGCCTCTTTCCAGCAGTCGGTGAAGTCAGGCAGTGGATGGTGAGGATGATGAGGCGTTGACGGCAATAGGCTCGTCCCTTCTTTTTTTTTTTCGTATGTGAAATCATCAAATGACCCCTCCCGCTCTGGGTGGAGCGGAAGGGAGAGTCAGACTCTTACTGACTAAAACCCACCCATGTTCCTTCCTTTGCCCTTTATGTTCCGGGGTCGCGGTAACCCTTTCGGACAATCCCGCTGAAGGCTCGTCCCTTTACAAAGGACTTCAAAATAACAAGAGTGCGTATGTCTTCACTCTCAGGGAATTTTATGACGGATGTTTTAAGTCACCTTAATAATTTTAAGCCTACAAGTACTGGTACTGACTTGCCGCGGTTATTCCGTGGATGGGTGACCATCTTTACATACCAAGACCCCTCCGTGCCTCGGAAAGCACGTTAAACCGTTTGGTCCCGGCTATCATTCGTGGATCTTTGACAGTCGTTATGGGTAGTCAGAAGCCCGAAAGTCTGACAATCAGTCTTACCAAGGGGTATCGTATTACCCAGCAACTGGGTTGTGGAGGTCAGATAGGCAGTCGCTCCATGTAAAATACTGGTATTCAGCTGCATCCGGTTAGACTGGAAGCCGACCCCATCATAGTTGGGAAAAGGCTAGGCAGATTATTAACGGTAACTCCTGGTTTCCTAGTGATGATGATTTAGAGTAATTCTGCAGAAGTACAAGGTAAAATTTAATCCTAAAATGATTGGCACTAAATATTCTACAAGGATTGACGCCAACTATTCTCCCGGTAAATAAGGCAAACGACTCGATAATTATTAACAAAACTACTCAGAACTGCCGAAAGTATGTCAATGACCTAGAAAAATAAACTCCATGATGATTCTAATTAATTTTCAATAATATACTTGGAATTGACAATAGCGTCAATTTGTAGGGACAGGAAAAGATGGCTTCCTTCCTCCTCGCTTCCTTTCATATGTACACACATGGCCTATAGCTATACCTCTGCTTAACCCTTTAGCTTTAGTTCACCCACTTTTCGCCAGCTATATTTAAGTCTCATGTAATAGTCCTGACTCCGGGCTGCTACTGAGATTTTTGATGGAAAACCCACTTCAGCTCACTCAAAGGTTTGAGCCAAATACCGGCTGCAATTCCTAATTCCAGAATTCTCAGATGGCTCAGAACCACAGACTATGAATCAATTTCATGTACTTATAACGTGGTAAGGAATAATGAAATTTTAAATATGGAACTTATCTCCATAGAGACGGGTTATTTTCTTTTGGAAATAATTATACACAAGGAGTTTTGTCCATAAAAGAAAGTCTGCTATTTATTTTAAAAAATACATAGAATAAGTCGTGGGGAAAGGCCTTTGCCCAGTAGTGTGGTGATGCAGGCTAACAGTACCAATAACACAGAAGAATTTTAAATAAATGACTGGTTAAAAAGAGCGAGTTCTTTATTTTAAAACCGTATTCTTTTAACAAGGAGCATGAATATAATGAATGCGTTTTGAAAAGGAATACTTACTACTAAAGCCAGAGTATATTGGTATTAAAAATCCCCAAATCTTCATAGTAATGAACTTCTGGATTTTTACCATCGATTCTTCCTTAATTTACCCACGATTTTAATGCTATTCCCCTAAAGTCCTTTATTGCTTCTGAAGGAACACGTTTACCGGGCTACGAGCTGAAATGAGAATGCATGTCTGTGTAAGATAAACATTCATAAAAAATCTGATTCATATAAACACCTTTCAGCCCTTCCGGGATCAAAAACACTAAATGAAACGGCTTATTCTTCAACCATACAAATGAGTAATGACAAACGCACATTCAAACAATATGAGACAAACAAGAAAGATAACCCATTTGATAAACAAATAAATTAACAATACTACTTATTCAGCTTTTTTTACCAAAACATTTTCGTTGGGTCCAACAACCTGAAGTAAAGAGCAACGCACTCCGCACCAGACGTTCCAGGGAAATACCTTCGAACAACGCCATCTCTTATCGAGTAGACGTACTAAAGGTCAATCGTGAGGGTAATGAACTGAGTTTGAATTACACCCTATCAGAAATGATTGTGCTACTATTTTTGGTAATGTTTGTAATGGTTTCAAGTGTATTAAAATTTTATTGTTGAGTGTTGAAAAATGAGTTGAGATATTTATAACAAGATGGAGATTAAATACGTCGATTTATCGAGAGATATCTTGGGGTATTGAAAATAATATACTAACTAAGGTATCGATATCGGAGATGAGATGTGGAATTGGATATGATGTCATATTAACGTCATTTATTCTACTGGTAAGGTCTATATTCTAATGCTCAATATTGCTAACTCAGTGCATACTGAAGTCACAATAATTGTTGAATATTATTTCAAAATGAACCTCCCCTGGATAGTTTATGTTATAATTTTTATAGTATACTGGTAACATTGAAAACTCCTAGGTGATGATGAGCAAATGATGATGGAGTTTTGCTTCACACTTACTGTAAATGTCTTACAAAGTATAAATATTACATAGACAGCGCGTACACGTATAACCTCAATAACACACTAACACGTAAAAACAAAGAATCACTGAACTCCGAACGATCTAGAATTCTAACAATTTTACTATGTCGTAAATAAAAATTGTCTAATTTTAAGAAAACCGCCATCTATCGTCGAGTGGCAGTACCAAAGTTCAAACTGCCAAACTGAGGTGAACGACCCCTTGCGCGGGCTTATCTTCGTATTATGTACCTCTTATGACGCACCCTTGATTTATTTTTTCCATGCAATACGTACCTCGTCAAGGAAAAATATGTATTTTTATTGCAATGATCGTTATTGTGTTTGTTGTAAAGTTTTGTAAGCATTTATTCATTTTCGAATGAGTTGTTCGAAGTTCAAACTTCAGAACGCTGCGTTCCTTGTGCAAGAAGAAATTTAAGATATGGTTGCGTTCATTGTTGCATTAGGTACCAAAATATTGCTACAAAATAAGTGCATTAACGCCTGTATTTCCAAAACGGGTAGGCAGTCCTCTGTAGAATGGACGTAAGATGATTAATAATATAATTATTGTGTACCTATAAGAATCTTGATAGAATATAAAAAAAAAATTGTTTTCATTGATACAAAAAAAAACTCGTACCACACACACAATAGCACTATAATAATACCAACCTACAAAAAACATAATTGAATGAAAAATTGTTATTGTACGTAGTACGCGGCTCGTATAAAAAAGTAATGTATCGACGGTCGGCACCAGAAGGCATAGCATTTAAAAAATCATCCATTATACATAGGATAGTAATTAATCATTCGCCTTTGTATACGTAATTATCTGTGGCAGACGTTGCGAACCTTTGGTAGGTCTATGACAAGCAATCCTATACATATATCCTACTAATATTATAAACGCGAAACTTTGTGAGGTAGGACGGATGGATGGACGTTTGTCACTCTTTCACGCAAAAACTACTGAACGGATTTCTATGAAACTTTACAGTAACATAGCTTAAACATTTGAATAATACTTAGGATACTTTTTATCTCAATATTCCCACGGGATCGACACTTACGCGGGTGAAACCGCGGGCGCTGCTGGTTGTTAATTCTAGTAACGAATAAAGATCAAATTCTCAAAACACGTATTTATTTATTTATGTATAATATATCGCAAGTAGATAGATATATACTACACAATAGTGTCGGTCTTACAAAGTCGCCAATTATAGGTTTACCAACAATCTCAGAAAAAAGTGATCACATTTGTTTGTATGTAACTGACAGATGTCAAGAACGCATTCTCTCAGCGGTCGCACTGTGAGTACAGACGCAAGCACATCAAGCTACTAAATAATCTGTCAAATTTCTTTAATAGATTTACAACTTTATCGCTAAAGCATTAGGTTCAAGGTTGATTGGGAACATTTGACAGTTTCGGATAGCTTGATGTGCTGGCGTCTGTACAAAGGTTCCCCATCTATGCTATGTCTATTACTCATTAGATTATTGATGTGTCATTTGTTTTATTAAAGCAAAAACTATACCCGTGTCCAGTTATGTAGGCGTAAACGTATGTTCTCTGCAGTGCCTCCCAAATATAGAGGAATACAACTTGAATTACTTGATGGATAAAAATAAACTGCTCATTCAGACCGAAATTCTTCAGAATCGTGGGTGCGTTTGCAGGTCTTAAGTGCATAAACACCGAACTGAAAAAAAATGCTTTAAATATTTTTTTTACTTATTAATGTTAGTTGAGTATCAACCCTCACTGGGCCCGCGTGGTAGATTATGGCCCACTTTATCACGAAGAGTGGAGGCCTGTGTCCCAGCAGTGGGAACATTACAAGCTGATTATGCTAATGTTTGTTCCACACTGAAATTAATCCCAGAAATTTTAATGAAGACAGTAAAAGGCTTTGATACTGTCCTAATCACGATGTAATGTAAACATTATCAGACAAATAACTGAAATTGTTTAAATTATTTATCAGCTCTTAGTAGGTGTAATGTTTATTACTTATTATAACAGCACACTCAATTTAGAGTGTTCTTAATTCGCTATCCCGTGAGAGTTTTGAAAAAAATCTGGCCTTTTTATTATCTACACTATAAAAGTAACCTCTCTTCAAAATTTTCATATTTTTAGGTCCAGCGATTTGGGTTAGGTGTTCAATTCAGTTCAGTCAAGAATAATGTAGTAGGTCGAACCTGAAGGTCTAACACACTGCCTGGCAGATTAATAAGCCATACGTTTTCCACGCTGACAGATTAATACCTCATAAAAGTAAATACTTGTCATTACGTGCAAGTATACCGTACCCCTGCCTATACCGTTGAACACCTACCGCGAAGCCATGTATGTTACAGGTGTCTTTAACAGGTGCTGATACCGTTGGCATCTTGTACTAGAATTTAAAACGATGTTACTTGGTAGAGGTGCAAAACTGTGGTTTAAATTAGAAGCAGTTTTACAGAAAAGGATTATGTCAGGTCAGAGTTTTTGTAAGATATAATCAGCCTATAATGCTCCCAGTGCTGGGACACAGGCTTCCTCTCAGTGAGAGGGAGTGGGCCGTCGTAATAAAGCACGCGGGCCTTCGATTCTTCGATTTTTTTTGGTTCTAGGACATGCCGGTTTCCGTTTTCCTCCACCGTTTTGAAAGCAGTGGTGATGAAATAATTTACACAAGTTAAAGCGTTAAGCGCCTGTCTGGGTTCGCTTTTAATCCCAATCTGAATCATTTTGAAGGATATTGCTAATCGATTGCCTCGTATGTTCGAAAAATATGTCTGCTCAACGTGAATAACGCAATGAATGTTGATGAACTGTCAAAATGAAAACCATTGTTAATGCATGTGCGATATGATTGGTTAGCATGGCGTTCTTACAAAAATCATCGTTATTAAGCGTGTTAGACTGTGCTCAAGTAAAATAAAAATAAGCTGCCAGTCCTACCACAAGCAAATCAATGTTATACTTAAACGAGTATCAAAACAAACCCATGGAAAATAACCTAAAAAAAGTGTGAGTAATTAACGAAGCGTGTTTAATTCTAGCAAATAAGAAATACTGCGGTTCGTATCCGATTAGCGTCGCCATTATTGTTATGAGCAAAAGTAAATAAAAAAACAATAAATAGCAATCGGTCAGCGAACGATTATCGGAGCTATGCAGTTTGCTATAAAAAAATATTATGACATAATGTATAGCCGGTCGGTGACCCAAGTGTTACGCAGGATGCACAGCGCCATCTAGTAGTGAGTTTCTTAACCACATTTCAATTAGGAAAAAAAAAATACACTTGGAATGCTTTAAAAAATAAAGCAGCAGATTCTTGACACATTATTAGTACAGTTAATATTTTTAACGCGTAGAATTAACGTGTGTATTGAGGTGAAAATTACAAAAGTTCGGCTACTCAACGCTAGATGGCGTCACCGCCGCGCCTTTCCAACTTTTCGCCCATACCACCAAAACCGCACCTAACTTAATCGGTATAATTGAACGGAATAATGTTTAAATATGAATAAATACAGAATAAAACAAGTTGTTTAAGCGTTATGCGTTTGCTATTACGCATTATGAAACCGTATTCAAGTTAGTTAGGTAATACCGCTCGCAGTACGAAGTTGGTATCGTAATCGATCCCCACTGCTAAATCTTAGCGAATTCCAAGGTTAGTCTCGCAGTATTGAATACAAAAAGGGTTCCTTTGAGATAAAAATTCTCCTTTCAGAGCTTTTATAAAGGTGACGTCACGAGACAGACGTATTCAAAGGGTTCAACTGGTTTTTGTTTCGACCAAGAAGATTGGTGTAAAAAGACTTGAACAAAAGAAAAACTTCGTTCAAAAATGGAACGTCTACGTATTATTAAAGTTTTATTTTTTGTGCAATTAAAACCTAAAGCTTCGGTCACACAAAGCTACATTTTCCGAACGAAACTATGCCGCAGAAAAAATTACAAATGAAAACTTTTTATCGTATTATCAACCAGTAAAGGCTAAAACTTATCAAGGAATAGGGTAGCAGTAGTAGATAATGAAAGATATGAACGAACCCTACTACAATGCAGGACTTTTACCATTTTTGTCCACCTGTGACCGACAGGCAAGGGTTAGTAAAATTGGATTTTTTTGTTTTGACAACACTGTAAAAAATATAGCGTTTGCGTCGATCGAAGTGTCATGGGCCTTAATAAACAAGTATTGTGTCCCTCAACTCATGCACACATACCCGCAGTGGTGATACGCATACGACATCGTGCACTTAGTTTCGTGTGAATATTTTTACTACAACTAACCTCTTACTAAATCCTAATGTAATGTTGTCATAATAATAACCCACTACGCCAAATGGCTTTATGTATTTTTAAATGTAATAATTTAATATTGTATTTTTTCTGTAAGTGATTGAGAAAATAAATGTGTAAAACCGTAATTTTTGCACATGCCCTTTTATAAAAGTTTACCCTTGAACCCTTTTGTTTTAGTTGAATTGAAAGAAGTTCACATCCCAGGAGCAGCTTGAGAAATCATAGAAAGATCTAAACTAATACTCAGGAATAAACTAATACTTATCTTCTGTCCTTTTCATAGTGAAATAGAAAGAAAAAGATGCACTGACGTAAATTTAGTTTAGTTTGTGAACAAGGGAATCGGCGCCATTTTTTGACATTTAAACGTCTCTTAGCTTTAAGCAAAGTTTATAAATAAACCCCTTTAATGAATAAATTGCAGTTAACTATTGTTTTACCAGCGAAAAAACATGAGGAGTACGTAAGGGTCGTAGCAGTTGGCGTTCAGTAGAGTCTGCCTACACCCATGGGATGAAGAGGTGAGTTTATGTATGTATGTATATAAGAAAAAGGATGATAAACACTGCTTACCCCACAAGCGCGTGAACATACTTAATTTAAAAATAAATTAATTCATGAAAGCAGTATACATAACATTTGGACAGTGTGGCAGTTAGTATTACGCAACCAGACTAATCTAGAAATGTCTAGCCGAGCCGGTAATTGTATATTTTGTATGCTGCGTACGCGTAGAAGCAATGAATCGATAATGTTGTATGTGGAAAAATTCTAGTGAAATCATCATTTGGAAATGTTGTTGGAAAAGACTTTTTTATTGTATTTAAACGACTGTTTAAAAAAAAGTAAAAACCGTAGTTTTTTTTTTTGCGGTAGTTTATGAAATTAAGTAAAGCTAGATGGATTTTCTTTCATGAAAAGTATTCTGGGTTTCGCTATAAAAAAATCTGCGTGGTAATTGGTTAGAAGTTACCCAAGTAAATGAAAAAGATTAACACATGAAAATGACTCTATAAAAAAACCATCCTTTTCGTTTGCTTACTTCCTATTCATCTGAAAATCCAACCCTAAATAAAGAAAATCAACCAAACGTGATGATATATAAACAAGTTGCAATTATCTCGTCGTCCTGCATACCAGCGTCCTTAGATAATTCAGTTATTCAGTTTCCGTACACAACTAGGGCAGGAGTTCAACTTTGACCTCGAATCCTATTGAACCTGAGATCCAAGGTCGCAGAGGTCAGATTAGGGCCGTTCGAGAGCTAGCCCAAAACGTGTCAGGCTGTGACCTGCGGTTGACCTACATATGTTACAAGTTTGGGGTCGAATTGCACTGTTTACGTATTTTTGAGTACTACTGATTGTTTTTTTGCTATAAACGATCAATATGCTTTTTTTTGGGGCCAAAGTTGGAAGAACCTGAGAACCTTAGAACTCAAAACATAGATAACATTTACAAGTTTTTTTTTTAAGTTCAAGACTGCTGAAGAGCTCCAAACAATGGGATATCTACAAACAAATTGGTGACAGTTGTCTCATTTTTTAAATAATTTCATAGTGTATTTTGTGTTTCTGCCAAGTGGTTTTTACTCTTCTAAAAGTGTTTAGCTAAAGTTTTCTGTTAACTCAGTACCAATAGCGTATAATTAACCCATTTCTCTGAGAAGCTAGCACAGTTACAAGCCCTGTTAGTCTTCAAACTACAATAAATTACCGCTGTGCGTGACTTTAAACGTTTCTCACAGCTTCATATTGTTACAACTTAGCTGCTCTGTTCACATCTTTTCCCGTTTCACGAAGCCCTACGTAATATTACATACATTTGCAAAATAATACCCATTCATTTATAACCAGCCCCTTTTAAAATCAACTTCTTTTATGCCTGGCCCCTTAAAATATCCCTGGTAACTAACAAGGAAATTGCAAGACTGCTTTCTATGCGCCACGTGGCCTGAAAATAGGTCATCCTTTATCTTTCGACAATTTAACTATCCCTGTCCCTCTCTTTTCATTGTCGGACAATAGGTGTGAAAGAGAGGGCTGTATTTAAAGTGTTCCCTCTGAAACTTGATAGTGTGGTAATAGTTGGCTAGTTGACTTTTGTTACTTAGGGTTAGAGTGTCAAGATGTATCCTGGCTTGTCATGCTTTTTGTGGTGACATCAGGAAGTTGCCTGTCATGATAGGAAGACAGACCAGCAACAGCGTTCCTTTTCATGGTTTCGTCTGATTTTGGTGCAGTGCTCATTCGTGCAAGAGTGTTTAAAATGAAACATGTTGATAATTAATGAGTAGGTTATTTATATTTTAAACAAAGGTAGCTTTTTCTGTAGTTGCGGTTAAAAACCGAGGTTGATGAACCTGTTAAGGAGTCTTTTCATATTAATGTTTATGATAGTTGTTTCATTATTATTTGAAACCGCGTTTAAATTGGTAACATACATAGGTGGAGCGATTTGTAAATGCTTATTTCTTCTTTTAATGTTAGTTTTGTATTCAATTCGTGTTTTCAAGTAAAAGTTCCTAATAAACAAAAGCTTCAGCAAATTCTTACAATTCATACATCTATTTGAACAGCTTGACATATGTATACCTAACGGAAATGAATTTAGCATGAAACTTAGGTAGATAGTTATCATAAATATACGTCGAAACCAAGATATTGCTTATCGATGTTATAGGTATGTGAACAATCGACGGGTTGCGGTTTCTATTCTATGATTGGCGCCTACAATTGTTGGAATCGGCATTCCAATATTTTATTTATTTTATCATTATTCGTGGTTTTCTGTTAATATAATAAATAGCTTTACAGCGTTGTTATCAATACAATATTTGAACTGGGTTTTTTAAAGAGGACTTTTGTGTCTATTTGAAGAATAAACTTTTTTTACTTATTTAATTTTAACATAAATACGATAGGTATTTGAAATGTGACAGATTAATATGAACATTTTTCTCATTACCAATGCATAATTTATACGGGTGTAGTTTCTTTATAGTTTATCTAAAAACAACTGACATTGATAAGTACCTATGCGCTGCAAACAATTTATAAAATGCCTACATTTGTTACCCAGTAATATAAATACAAAAAAATAGTACAATGTTTATGTGTCTGATATTATAACTGTATAAGGTAATTGGACGTAAATTAAATTGTTACTAAGCGATTATAATAAAAATCATAATAGGCAGTCACGTTCGGTTCTCTCTGGTTGTACACAAAACATAACCCTTCCTTTTGGCTTCGCTGCAGTCGGGCAATGAAACATAAGGAAGGAAACAAAACTTTTAAAAGTTTGTAAAAGATGGTTTTAAAGCTTTTATAGGCATTTAGAGATACTGCAAATCATTTGCAGTGGCAATAACAATAACTATAAAACACATAACAACAATCAATTTAATGTTATGCCAGTTTAATTTCTTTATAATTCTGTGTTAAGTAATCATAATTAATTACATAATAACACTCTCTGTCTTCATAAAAAATAATGAACAACTATTTGTTATTAGGAAGTTACAAAACTGTCTAATTTTTAACAGCACCATCACATAACTGAGCTTATTATTCCATTATTAAAGTTACCGTGACCAATTTAAACTTTATGGGCAGGCAACACAGTTAGCTAAACCGTTAACGTTTGTTAAAATTCACATACAAAACTCGCTTCGCACCTCTAATTGCATAATTATAACTTAATTATTAATTATAAGATAAAAAAGTTACGTAAAAAACTTTCGAGTAAATAAAAAAAAAATGGTTGCCGAAGTTGCCGCCAAAACCGAGTTGTGAACGCGTTGAATAAAAACGTCAAACCTCTGACATCATTCCATTATTCCTATTAATTCACTGTCACAGAACACACCACAGATAACACAAACACTAGGACACTTAAAAAATGTTAGAATTTTCGCGTTCAGAATTATTTCGTATACGCGCCGAACTCGTAAAGACCCGCTCACACCGAGATGTTGCAAGCGGGCCATCGGGGGAGCAACTAGGAAATGAATACAAGCGACGGCACACCGAGCCGCGCCTGCCACACATAACCTCTTTACACGCGCTTGTGTGTGTGAAGTGCATACGTTTTGACAGCATGTGGAGTTTATTTATAGGCCTATCGCATCACATATATTTTGAAAAGAAAATAACATTTTATCTAACCAAAAAAGCTCATGTAATTACAGTATCATGCAGACATATTTCCACGGCTCTAATTAGAGGCTAATAAGAGTTCAAAAAGATTACATCAGCACTGCAATTAAAATATTTTAATCAAAATTACAGATCTAAAATGACAGATTAAAAATCTGAGACGTAGCGGTTTGAGAGAAAAATGTTACGCGGCTAAATCACAACAACCGTTATTACATAACAGTCGGCTAGAGGGAGATGGGAATAGTTTTTGTACGTGCTAAAAAAAGACAGAACATCGAGGTTGTGTAACTCAACACAGGGAAAGCTCACACGTACTTTCTTTATACATGACATGACAAACACTTGTGCGTGGCTAGTATATACGTGTGCAAGTGTGTGCGCGTCTTTACATTTTTGAATTTCGAACGAAAGAGCGTAAGTGTCGGGATGGATTTTTCAAAATGGACTCTTCTTTTAGAAATATGGAGTGCAATATTGAGCGTTGAGTTGGAGGCTTTAGGGTCGAATTTGGTGACGGTCAGGGAGTGCACGGCAGCTTTTTGAAGGAGTTCAATGACACACGGTTTGGCACGTTCCTTAGGCCCACCGATTTTTTCAAATGTACTGCGGAGTAGGTTGAAAACGCCACAAAAGACGTGATATTTCCACAGAACTGAAACTAGGGCATGCGTAGTTGCTGTTATGACTTTTTTAATCGATTTTCCTCGAAACAAGAGGATAAACTTTAGACTTTTAACAAACGGAATTTTCTCGCATCCTAATATTCCGGAATGATTCGCTCGTTGCGAGAATTGACCGAAAATGAGGACATGCGTGATAGGTAATAAATCAGCATTAATATAATGTCGCTACCCGATGCTAGATGGCGTTGTCAATAATTTAATAGCGTGTGAGAAAATTTTCTTTTTAACGACTCTATTTTGTTTTGTTATTAATTTTATACGCTAATAAATTAATTGTATTTTTTTTTTGTAACTGTGCTCATTCAAGAAGTTCTATTTCAATGGTTTCGCGCCAAAAATATCACACAGTCTTGTTGCAAAATTGCTACAAAATGATTTATAGCAAGCAAAAGTGCATGCAGTACAATGTTGATAGTTAATAATAAACTTTGAAAAATTACGATTATTTGAGGACCGGTTCAAACACACATTTACTATTAATAATTAAAATAACTAATTAATAATTACGAAATCCTAAAAATAAATGAATCTTTGTCTCAAAATAGATGCTTTACTGTAAAATTGCTATTGCATCACAGCAGAGGAAGTGAAATAACAGTCATAATATTTATATAGCTATCTCTTTCCGGCTATATGGCGTCATCTTTGTCGCACGCGGAGAGTTCCTCGTTTGAAACGCGAGACTGAGAGGAGGATTGCCGTCTCGCTCGCGCTACAGCGGTGTTGTATATAGCGGCTATGTTCGAGCAAGGCAACGGAGGGTATTGACCTGTCCTTGTTGTCTATGTGTGCAGCCTTGCTTTACAGTTATACCTTTTTTCCATGTATTGTACGTGCATCGTAAGGATCGTTACACACTGCATCATATTTATGTCGTAAATTATTTTAATTTTATGCTCTTATGTAAACTGTTAGTTGAATGTTTGTACAAACCGCGGTAATTGTTGGTGAATGATTCCATCTTTTCTTGGGTGACGGATAACTTACCTGTAAAGAGAAAATTGTATTGGTTAGTTAAAAATTACATACTCACATTATAGTTAAAAATTATTTTAAAAAAAAATATTCAGTTAGGACACGCAAAAAAAGGTTTTGTTTTTGCAAAAGCTTTTTAAACACTATTGCTTAGTTTTAATTATATTAGAATCGATAAATATTTAGGCTTTAAGTACCCAAGTCCTTAGCCCTTAACGAGAAAAACTTTTCCAATATTGTCAGTCTCTATAAAATCATTAGGTAAGTACCTATTTCCAAATACGCCATCAAAAACATGTCCACAGCCATTTATTTCCCCAACAACAAACGCATAAAACAAATACGGAACCACACATAACAAACAAACGTAGGAAAACCTGAAAACGGCCTAACAAGTACGCGTATAAAAAAAAGTTGCGTCAGAGCCTATAAAAAATGTCTGCCAGGCGTCAACGTTGGCATTACATCACTGTGAGCCGTCGGTGTGTGTGAGGCGTACCCACACGTCACACCGGCACATGTGCGTGTGTATAGTCTCTTCACGTGGCGCGCGGGTGTGTGTGTGTGCGGCCTAATCTTTAGAGGAATGCGGGTTTCATACAAGTACTTTTTAAAAGCTGAAAAGGGAAATTCTTTGACTGGCTCGCCACACCATCCTTTATGTTTTTACTTTTTAGTTTTTTTTTTTTTGACGCAAATGAAATGGATTGATGCGGATTCTCTTTGAGACTTTTTAGTTTAGTTTTAATTAGAGTTTCGTAACGGCTTAATTACTGACGTGGTTTGATGAAATATCCTGTGATGTTGAGTTGATTAATAATCTAAACAACTATGTAGGTATTTCAAATCTGAGGGGCAATTCTCGTAGTTTTAAGAACGTTCACAGTCTGATCTCAGTCTCAATATGTCAAAAATACCTCTAATGTCATGTCCATTATGACAAGTTTTTGACATTAATTGTCGCTGAGATGAGATTGCGAATAGATTTTGAACGTTTTTAATTACGAGAATTGGCCATCAGATCCTTCCACAGACTCTATAAACGTCAAAGAGTGCTAGTTCTCTTGAAATATGACAGTAAAGTCAAAGGTTCATACAGTTGACATTTGAGTTACTAAGGAAATACCTCCCTTTTACATAGTTGTGTCGGTAGTCAAAGGTTCATTCGGAACGCGTTTATCTTCGTTATAGTAGTTAACTAACCGATGGATAACTTATGTAACCAATGACTCATCGATGCCAAGCCCAAATTCTTGAACTTAGAAATCGTTTGGTTTGATTTGAAGGGATGTTTTAGTTTGTACTATCGAGGCAATGAAGTAAGACCTATTTTTATGGGTAAGAAAATATTTGAAGAAGAGTGACCTATATAATTTTGTTTAGATGTTTTATTTTTTCAGCCCACCGCTGCTTTAGACAGAAAGGGAAGTTCAACAGCAACCCAACATCAAGATTGGCAACCGTTGGTTATTGCAATTTTTGATAAAAGATTATTTAAAAAAAAAAATCACCAACAGTAACTTTTCTAATTAAAATTCCGCAAAAATATATGGCGTGCAATAGGAGAGGCTTATGTCCAGCTGTGGACGTCTTTCGACTGAAATGATAATGATGATGTCACAAGTGGTCAGACTATCTGATGATGGTCACGTCGAGAGAAACGATTCTGGGTGAAATGGCTCATAACCGTTCGATTGGAATATAGAAAAGGTCAGAATGCAAATACATGCATGAAATTAGCCAAATTAATACAGCAAATAAGAAGCAAGAGATAATTCGGTCATCAGAGCGTGAAGTTAAATTTGGAGTACCACAAGGGAGTGTACTGGGTCCTTTTATATTTATATTGTACATTAATGACTTAACTAGATGCATTGAACAACCAGTAACACTGTTTGCGGATGATAGCATCGTGACAATACCTGGTAAAAGTGTAGAGACCTATGAAAGTGACATTAATAACTCTTTAAAATTAGTTGTGAACTGGTTAGACGAAAAAAAATTAAAAATAAACTTAAGTAAAACAAAGGTTATACGTTTCAGTCATGAGTCCCTAACATGAGCCTTAATATACACTACAATAATGACGTTGTAGAAGAAGCTGAAACTACAAAATTCCTGGGCCTTGAAATAGATAAACATCTTAACTGGAAATCACACATTAATATTTTATGAAAGAAAATTAGTAAATCCGTGTATGCTTTACATACATTATCGTCAATAATATACATAATGTACACAGATGCACTACTTACTGCTTACTACGGCATAGTAGAATCCCATCTACGATATGGAATAATATTTTGGGGTAACTCGACCGAAAAACAAAAAGAGTTTAACGCCCAAAAAAGATGCATACGGGCAAATGTTTAAGCTTAAAACTACCGATAGTTGCATGCCATACTTTAAACAGCATAAAGTACAGACATTGCCCTGTTTACACGTATTAGAAGTTGCTATGTTTGTTAAGTTAAACCCAAATCGTTTTAAACGTCTTGCCGATGTAGTTTTACGTAATAGGCGCGACAATACCCTACTGTGTCACCAGTTCTCTAAGACAGCATTAATGCGCAAAAGTGTTTACGGCATGGCTCCGGTCATATATGATAAAATAACTAAAAGTTGGAAAGAATTGCCGCTATCGTTGTTTAAAAAGAGGTTGCGAAGCTTTTTGAGATTGAAAGCATACCATAGTGTAACAGAATTTTTGATTGATAAAAAAAATTTGAAACTTAACTGTTTACAATAATGTTTAAACTAATAATTAGTTTGTTAAGGTTGTACGTTGTTTCATAGATAATAGTTCTATGAAATTTCTGTCTGCGAAACTGTTAAAGTTTAGTATATAGTTATTTATGGTTTAGTTAATTTTATTTTTTGTAACTTTTGCATGCCTACTGGTAAAATATGGCTGAACCTATTTCACTTTATCACCATGTACTCCCATATTTGCAAAATAAAATATCTTTATCTAATGTCTAAGTTGACAATAAAAAGATTGTCACATATTCCTAATCTACAAATCTACCGCTACACCTATTTTATATTCTCCACTCCTCGAGCCAAGCAGTTACTATACCTATGTGCCAAGTCAAATCAGTATCTTCAGATATAAAGCCATAGAGAACCCACATATACATACATATATTGCGAAATATATGAATATATTCATACCAAAACTATTTGGTATTCACGACGGGGAAAAATAGAAGTAGGTTGAACCGGAAAATGCATCTTAGTGCAGTGAAGGTAATGGTATCATTGACCGACCTTGAAATACTCTGGTAGATAGAAAATAGATTTACTTCTTCTCTCTTGGCGTTACGAGTGTACAAGAACTCATCATCATCTCCGACCCCTCATATAGGCGTCCAGTTCGTCCCGCCATTTATGCCTGGGTCTTCTGCAATGCCATTGGACATTTTCAGGGACCCATGTTGTGGTGGTCTTAGCCTACAATGCATCCGACATGCAGCAAACGTGTCCGGCTTAGTCCCATTTGAGCTTGGCTGCTTACGTCATCATCTGCCTAGCTTTTTCCCAACTATGTTGGAGTCGCTTCCCAGTCTAACTGGATGCAGCTGGATACCAGTATTTTATATGGAGCGACTGCCTATCTGAACTCCCAACCAAGTTACTAGTTCACACGATATCCCGTGGTGAGACTGTTTGTCAGACTTTCGGGAATCTGACGACCCGCAAAGACTGTCAAAGATACACGAGTGAGTTGATCTTATACCAAGGGGTATCGTATTACCCAGTAACTGGAGGGCTGTAACTGTAGAGTTCGGTCCATGTAAAGTACTGGTGTTCAGCTTATTGCGAATAGAAGTTGTAGAGAGATAGAGAGGTGTTCTTCATCATTACTACTAGTCCACTTGGCCAAATCTGGTGATTATACCACCAGCATACCGGTTATTAGCTGGTGGTGGCATTTCTGATAAATCCTATCCTACTTCCTACTATAATAATATTATAAATGTGAAAGTTTGTATGGATGGATGGATGGATGGATGTTTGTTACTCTTTCACGCAAAAACTACTGAACGAATTTGGATGAAATTTGGCACACAGATGGTTTATAACTAGGATTAACATATAGGATACTTTCTATCCCGATATTCCCACGGGATCGTAACTTATGCGAGTGAAACCGCGGGGCGCAGCTAGTAATACATAATATTTACGGTCATAATCATTAGAATTGTAGAATGCTAGAGAATGCTAGACCTACTATTAGTTTTAGCATTCTGTGGAGCAGTCTAGGTAAAGGATTTTGTCAACAGTAGTGTCTATAGCTTGATGACACGACAAAAAATGAAGAAGGATTCCTTAGGTGTCATCCAAGATACATACAACTAGATGTAGAGTTGTAGACCAATAATGAATCATTCTAATAACAGGCAACGCAGAAGTCCTGTGAAGCAAAGCGAAACAATTATTATAATTGTGAATGAATCACTCAAAAATCATACAAATCACAACAGCATGCAATACAAGAAAAAAATAATAATTAGCGTAACATCGAAAAGAAAACCGCAAGCACCGCTAGATATTAAAAAAAACAAGTCGGGAACCCGTTGCGAAAACCTGACCTACTACAATACACCAATACATACGCACATAAATACATACATACGTATACATTATACTTATGGGTATTACGTGGGAACTGGTAACAATGATAATCATGATTTAGGGCATTTGCAAACGGGGCATTTTGCACTCGACGACTGACAAACGGGAATGATCTCGCTAGTTGATGTATTAAGTGGTACACTGTTGCAGTGCGATTCTGTAACCATCTCACCGTGAAAACTTAGGTGAAGTGAGCGTGGAGTGAGCTGTCATTCCAAGTAATGCTAGGGATTGACACTATTGACAGCTCACTCTAAGCTCACTTCACTTAACTTTTCCCGGTGAGAATTTTACAGAATCGATCGGCAGTTCTGTGCTGATGTGGTAGTAAAATTCATTGTAAAACAAGCTATTGCCCGCGGCTTCGCCAGCGTGGGTGAATGTCGGTAAATATCCCACGGGAACGTACTGCTGGGATTTAAAGTACCCTATGTGCTAATCCAGGTAAACAATGTATTATTTCTGTAATACATTGTTTTCATATACATATGTCTATTGGTTTACGCAGCGCACGCCATTAAAGTCGGTATGATTTCCGACATCTCCAATAATCATCGTCATATTTCAGCCAATTTAAATAAAACTTTAATGAATTATACAACTAAACCTTCCTCATGAATCACTCTGTCCATTGGTAAAAACCGTATGAAAATCCGGTAATTTTGAATTTATCGTGTTCAGATAGACAGGCGTAAACTATGAACTACTATGTACTACTATAGACTTTGTTTTATAATATCTAGTGACAAAATATTTCATTCAAATGAATGAACTTTATAAGGGAAAATTGGATTGTTTTGACTGGACATTTCAGCACAGCAATGCACCCTTATCTAACTCTCAAGAGGCTTGATGAATAGATTCGGTTATATGAACATGCCTGAGCAAGAGGCCATCAACAATTATATTTTTATCCCTTCGTGCTAATATGTCAGTTCCATCCTGACGGAGATTAATTATACAAATTATACACATTCCTCAATTAAATTTGACGCGCAAAATTGTTCGCGTGTAAAAAACCTAACACTAGATATATCTATTGCAAACACGTATATATGTAAAGTTATATATTGCCAGAGTCTAGCTGTCATGAGTCAGAATTGCTTGAAATAGTGTAATAATATCATTATTAGTCTAGGATTTCGTGACTAAAATGCACATTATGGTGGAGGAAAAAAATACGTTTTATGGATAAGATAACAATGCCTAACTTCGCCATGACATGTCTAAGTTTAAAGGCCAATTATGGGCAAAGTATTTAATTGTAGATTTCGAGAATATGTCACGAGGGGAGACAATCATGTAAATCTTGACAAGTCAAAGGTTGCTAAATTAAACGTGCATGCATTAAGAAGCAGCAAGAATGTCGTAAGCTGTCAACGTTATGTTTTTTTTTTTCTTTCTGAGGTATTGCTAAATATTTGATCAGTTTTCTTTCAGGTAGATTTTCCTCTATTTGTTTCGTTCGTGTAAAGAGAACCATACTGCCTGCTGATAACAGCAACATATAGCCGGAGCTTTTGCAAACTGATTTTAACAACTATGATTCGATAAACTGTTGGGTTCTTTATTACGTAACACACTTACTATGACAATGCCTTTTATTTTTACCGTTCAACAGCATTCGTTGCGTTTTTTACATTGTAGAGCAGATTTTTTTTCAAACCTATGCTGCAATAGGAGAAGAATTTACTTAAAAATCCGTGGATTTATAATCACAATTTAAAAAAGAAGAGAGAAGAAGAAAATTCTGATTAGAGTTAAGGCGATCTTAGGCCAATACGACAACGATTAAGTTTATTCGGAAAAACATAGGCAGCCCTTTACCTCGAAGTGAAAAACCACAACCTAAATCACAAACAGACATTACTCGAACCAGCACAGCCCACGATAAACATAATCTCACTAAAGGAATTCCTAGTTATGCCAGTTTACGTCAAACTCAAATATTGAATAGTAATAACCGGCTCATGATCTGAACATAGTGAATTATTCCGCAGCAAATTATCGACGTCTGTTTTGCATATTAAACAGCCAGTATTACTATAGTTTGTGTTTAATATTGTATTTTATGAATATTTGTACTGGAACTATTAATTTAGACAGAGCTTCTGGCTTTTGATTGTAAAATTACGTTTCAGATTGCGTGGAGTTTTATAATATCATTGGCGACCATATCGTCCCTTAGGAGAGATATTAGTCAAATGCAAGGCTATCGAGAATATATAATGATAATGTTTATTCGCCAAAAATAGTGCAAACAAACAAACATTACCTTATAATCTATATTAATAGCTAAGGTTTTTTTTTTTGCTTAACCTATACCGTCCCACAGCTGGGCAAAGGCCTTCCTCAAGTCCTTCCAGGAACTCTTTTAGTTAAGTTTACATAAAAAACAAAAATAAGACGAAAAGGAAACATTTTGCTTATAAAATCCACACTAGGTCGAGCCTGGGGGTCTACTACGAAGTGCAAAGTGCGAATGATCGGATCGGACCGACACATGGCCGAACCGAATATTATTGAAAAATGCGAAAAAAGTTCGGACCGGCTCAGTTGGGTCGGGACCACAGTCAATATACTAAAGAGTGTAGGAGTGTAGGATCGGGACCAACCGAACCAAATAGTAACTTCGTAGCAGGAAACGGTCGAACATTCGGCCGATATCACTTCGGAATAGACCCCCTGTCTCGTGGGATCATTGGTATTACCATATAAAATTCAATACTAAGTTATTTTTGAGAACGGTAAGTTTTTTAAACTAGTTCATTAAAACAACTAAGAATGAGAATGATTTTGACAGCAATAAAACCTTAGAAGCTTTAAACATTGACACTGAGATCAGAAAGTTTTGATCGCAGACCTAGGATTAGATACTGAAGATTGTGAACATCGAAACAATAGCTGAGCGTGGTATACATACAAATAATACATCCAGCATCCGAGATCACAGAGAGCTTAGTCAGAACTGTACACAGATATACTATAGTAGCACTAGAATTCGCAGACGGTATTAGTTTTCTTGTGGACGAGTTCGTAGCTACTATCGAGCTATTCTTGAACATATTGTCTATACTTTAACATAACCTCATCACCTCTGTGTTTTCCCTGCATAAGCATTGGCATGAATAGTCTGTAATGTTCCTACTTCTGGGACACATGCCTCCTCTTTGTGCGAGTGGACCGTTATCTAGCAAGGCCCAGTGCGGGTTGGTCGATGTTACATGTCTTCGAATTTATGGTTTAGGACATGACGGTTTTCTTCCTTGAAGATTGACTCATCTTTGCATGGCATGAGCTCTTTTCAGGTCTCATTAACATCATCACCCTGACTTTATTCCAATTTAATTAGGGTCAATGCGGTATGTTTTGTTCTTTGAACTAATCTTTATTTACCTTCATTTACTGAGAATACTCCCATACTCCAGAAAGTGTGAATGTGGATGGCTATAGGACTAGGGGAAGACCTAAGAAACGATGGATGGACTGCGTGAAAGATGATATGACAAGAAAGGGGGTGACTACAGAGATGACGACCAGTAGAGAAGTATCGAAGAAAAATACATGTTGCGCGGAACCGAAATAAATTGACATAAGGGCAAGAGATTAATGATGATGATTGCCCTTGCTGCTAAATTCACCCAAAAAAGGCTTGCATAACCACAAAATATTATTCCAGTGTAATATTCTATTTTAACTTTTAATAAACATCAATTAACATACCAATACTTGAAAATGTCGCAATCAAATTATTGAATTGAGAACTTTTCAAATTGAAACCAATTTAGTTTGATTGCATAAAATATCTGAATTCATTCCATCTGATTTCTCTTTATTTATTGAATCGATATAATTCGCTGTGCGCTTTGAGGACGTTGGTATATAGAGCCACCTGTAGTATATACATACAACTATTCATATCTATGTATATTAAATCTCCGACAAAATATATACGACGATGAGATACAGACAAAATATATATACGATCGCGAGTGGTGCCCTGAGTTTAATGCCAGGATCGTTCAGTGTTGTTGGGTTTTTTAATCAAGAATTCCTCCGAAGTATCCTTTAGACTAGATTTTATTTGAGCAACAGGCTCGCCTTCTGTAACACTGGACTTGAACATAACTGGCTAAATGTTGTACAGTCAAGGAATCTTTTCATACAATAGAAAAGATACAAGCGAGAGATTAGAGATAGAGAGAGAGAGAATGAAATGAAATTAAAAAAAGGTGAGGAGATTTATTACAATTTTTTTTTAATATAAACTAATGCTTGACTGCAATCCCGCCTGATGGAATTTTTTATGATTGCATTGTTTGTTTCTACATCACCTTTTGTTGACTGGTACAAAATGCCTATGGCATTAAATCCGCCTCTGTACATTTATGTGCTTGAAGTATTAGATAAATAAATAAAAAATAAAAGAACACCAAACAAAGAAAACAAAGAAATAAAGGAAAGTTATTTATAAGTTATTTTGTTTATTGTTAGTTTCATTTAAGTTGGTTAGAATGAACTAGGTTAATGTTCGACAATTTACTTTCCTGACTACCTACTATACGCTTCTACCTAACAATTCATTGAGTACAGACTTCATGCTATGTAAATTTTGACAACAGAATTAGAAAAAAAAAACACAGCAATTAGAACCGAGTATCAATTTCAAGATGTCACTAATTAAAACAATTAAAACGACATTTAAAACGATAAATCAATTCTTTACATAACCTTTATGGCTTTAATTTATTAAAATGTAATCAACAATTAATACTTGTTAAGTAATAATAAATGTATAAATAAAAACGTTGACAATGAATTACCTTCATTCAGAAATAATATCGTGAGTACTATTAATAATTGATTTTATTGTATTGTGACCTATTTCTTGATTTGTGCTTTTTACTTAATCTTAAGGCTAATCCACTGATCTATCTTCTCTCCATCTCTGCTTCTAGAAGAACGATGAATAGGTTTTTTGGTGATTTGTCTACAAAACCTACTTCTCTTAGATATTTTTATATATTTTATTAAACTTTAGATATTTTCCTACTTCGACGTTTGCTAAGTCAAAGTTGTGTCCCGAATCTGTAGCAATATAATAAATCTGAAGAGTTGTTTGAACGCGCAAATATCTGGAACTACAAGTTGATAAAATCGTTTTGTATTTGATGGCCCAATTCTTGAGGAACGTATTAGGCTATTTAACATCACCCTATGACCCTTAGGAGCTAAGCAAAAAGTCAGAAAGATAGCTAAGCGAAAACGAAGACAGCCCGGCGGGCGATGCGATACAATGCGGTGAAGCAGAAGCTAGCTAAGTAAAGCATTGCCATACTGTAACCAAACCAAAAAAAAAACGATGTCATAAAGAGTGACATAACACAATTTGTTTATTTACTGACATGTTTTTTTTTTGTTTTTTCCTCACAGCCTTTGCAACTACGCATCCATCAAACCAAGGCAACATAAGCGGTGAGTATTCATTCGGAAAAACCCAAACAAACTTTATGTATCACGCTTTTTTTCCTTGAAGTAGTAAGCAGAAATAGTAGTAGATGCTAGGTGCGTGTTGTGTGAGGTCATGTACGGTAATAATGCAAATTAGAGAACGCATTTTACGCGTGCGCTGTTGTCGCTAAGACAAGTATAGTGTTCGAGAAGTTTCGTTTTGGTGACCTTAAAGGGAGATGGCGATTTTTTTTGTCTAATATTTAGGGTATTTGAACGTAAAAAATGCAAAACGAGTATGAAAGGCTACCCCATGGGAAGATGGCATTGGTTTATGTGTATGTATTTAGGATATAGGTCAGTCCATCATCTGCCTAACCTTTTCCCAACTATGTTGAGGTCGGCTTCCAGTCTAACCGAATGCTGCTGAATACCAGTATTTTACATGGAGTGACTGCCTATTTGACCCACAACCCAGTTACTGGGTAATACGAAACTTCTTGGTAAGATTGGTTGATAATGTTAGTCCGATGACGATAAAAGCCATTTTCTTTTTTACCTACCGAGGCTTGGGGTATATTTTTATGTATATGTAGTTTCAAAGAAGAAGCATTTTTAACAATGTGGTCAGATCACATTTACGCCATAAACAATAAAAGGTAATTTAACTTATTTTTTATGTTGTTTATTAGTTTAGAATATAACTTTCTATGTATCTCTACCTCCACCTTTTCTACAGGCATTATAAAAAAAACAAAAGAAAATCGACAATTTTTTTGTCGATTTTCTTTTGTTTTGCATAAAAACCTGATCAATTTCATAAACTCTTCACCATTTTAGATATAAACGACACGTTATTTACAAAGTACCGCTTTTACCTCGTCCAGCACATAATGAGACATGTAACAGACCTTGAGTTCCCAAGTTACGTCTTAACTTAACTTAACCATAGTTAGTTTACTTAGATGATTACCTATTCCGTTCGGGTGCATACAAACACTGACATCTAGGTAGCCTAGAGCTGCATAATTTAAGTACTACGAAGGCTTATTAACGAAAATTGGTCAATGCCGTATGTTCTAGTACTTTATAGGTATATAAATAATTATTATTCATTATTTTAATTTTATGAGGGTTTTAATTTTTGCATTTAATATTATTGGCTGGTTGGGTTTGAAAATTATAGTGTTTTGAGTCGTTTAAATTATGTTTTAACAGATTCAAAGCAATTAATAAAATAAATACAGTTATGTATCCATTATTCCTCGAAAGATTTAATTTAATTTTAATTATGAAACAGCAATTTTGTAACAAAACGCCTTATTAAAACTACACTAAATAAAAATTAACAATAAAAATATTACGACAATGCCTAGCGCGAAATTCGCATAGTGTGTCAACACAAAAAGTTTTTTTGCCCACAGTGTAATCACGAGACGATGAGTAGTGCGGTGCGACGCTCATGGTTCCCTATCTATGTGTGTGTGCATCCGTGTGACCCACTTACGAACGCGTTCGGCGCACTTCGGTCGTTTCCGTCGCCCGAACATATGTCCGCGGGACCGCCATCTTTACTTATTGACTGCAACCGACCAATTTAAGGTGACCTATCTCGACCGGTGTTTTTTAAGAATTTTCTTACGTCAAGGGGTCATTGCTATTTGGACGGTTGTAAACGACGCGTGTTACGTAAAAAAACTAACTAAATGTTTACTCGATGCTTGTTTTCGCGCTGTTATCGTACTGTTTTGTCATCGTGTAGATAAAACTGATTTACTTCCTAACGTTGTGGTGAGTTCGTAACTTTGTAGTTTGTACGTCGAGTTTAGTAAGACCGTACAGACATGACCTAGCCAATTCAGTTAGACGTAAACATAGAACTATGCTGCATACCTTTTTGTGCAACATTGTTTCGTCTACTAGCGAATCTAGCGTTTAAAACCAAGCATCAATATTAAAAATACAAAAAGCAACAAGCAAAACCACTGCAGAAAATTTTATGCAAAAATTTCAATAAAAAAAAATCAACTTACGCAACAATCGATATAAAAGTTATTTAATTAAACGATTATCAATCGGTATCGTAACACCGCATAACAGAAAGCTCGCGTGTGCATATCCGAACGTAACTTCCGCGTTCGAAATTTGATTTTTTCCCCACTCACACATAGGTACAACTTTCACCTATTCGAAAGTGGAATGATGACGTGTATGCGTTGCTATTTTCGTTTCGGATATGCGTTCAGACGAAAGCTTTTAAAAATAACCGTTACTTATAACTGCTTTTTTCTTCATTGTTGTTTATTTTAGTTCGATAAAAGCTCAGGGCTCGTTTAATCGAATGTGCTGATGCAACATTTCCGAATCCTTTGATTAATTGCGGCGTTGAAGTTTTATTTCTTTTCTGAGGCTTTCCTTCATGAATGCGTTTAGCGAGCTTTTCCATTCAGCCTGTAGCCGTTTAGTTCTGAAAAGAGGCTTCTATAACGACCATTTCAAGCAAGAGGGTAGATAGTATTATAGAGAAAATTGGCATTTTCATCTCTCTTGATAGACGGGTTGATTGTATTTTGTTATTGGCAGACAGGAGGACGCTGATGCCAGTACAGGGTGGCTGGGACATAGACACGCATTACCATGAATTCAGCACATGATTAGAGTAGCAATTTTTAGTCGGTTAAAAAATAAACTTGCTGTTCCATACATTTTGATCACGTAGATTTTTTATGAAACAGCAGATTTTTTTTTTGATAACCTACAAAAAAATATCTACTACGCTAGGGGGTCTAGAATCATAATTATGCTGCAGTCATGGTTAAAGTTTGCACGTCAATATCCCTGCCACCCTTTACTCTTGGAGTAACCCTTAGATCCCGAGGAATGGGAAAAGCATAGGCTGTTGTTTGCAAAGAAAAGTCTACTTTTGGACCCCAATCTTACTTCCTACTAATATTATAATCGCGAAAGTTTCTGAGGATGAATGGATGTATGTTTGTTACTCTTTCACGCAAAAACTACTGAACGAATTTTGATGAAACTTCACAGTAATATAGCTTATACATCAGAGTAACACATAGAATACTTTTTATCCCGACATTCTCACGGGATCGATACTTATGCAGGTGAAACCGCGGGTCACTGCTAGTATATCTATACACAAATAAAAATTCCGATCAAAGTACATAGATAAATTAGAAATCATCCAAAACATACAATTACATCAGAGGTTATCACTCTCTAGAGTGGACCACAGAGTAACATCATCTCATACATTAATCTTAGCGTAATTACAGTATCCGAACAGTTTTGATTGTTATCTTTTTTTTTATCTGTGACGTGTAGACGTCGCGGTTTGTAGGTGTAGGACTTTTTGTAAGAAAATTTATTTATGTGTAATAAGGTATTTATATAATGTAAAAAGTTATGGATCTAAGCATTTGTTATATTTTCATTTATAGGAGAAGCATGTGGGCTCAAAACGGTGAAGTAAAACATTGTGAGGAAACCGGCATGTCCTAGAAACAAAAATTCGAAGACATGTGACATCTACCAACCCGTATTGGGCCCGCATGGTGGATTACGGCGCACTCCTCACAGAGAGGAGGCCTGCCCCTCCACAACCCAGATGACACGATGCCCCTTGGATAGTTGTCAGACTTTCAGGCTTCTGACTACCCGTAACGACTGTCAAAGATCTACGAATGGGGGTCTCGAAATGTATAGATGGTCACCCATCCGAGGACTGACCTCGACAAGCGCCACGAGCCCCTCTTTTAAAACATTATAAAAATGAATGATCATTTAAAAACATTAAATGCAGAAACAGTGAAATCGTCAAGTAAAGTCACATTGCACATATTTCGACCGTCAGGAGCCGAAATTACTTTCACCGGTTAGATAATACACCGGTTTGCTGATCAACACTGGTGACGACATGAATGGAAAAGGGTGCTATGGTAATTTCTACTTTAAATACTTGCAAATGTTTGTGGAAATAATCCTTCAGGCGGTGAAAGAGTGATTATAATTCTTCAGGAGGTAGAAAGCATACAGAATGCATAATCACGACATTTTCCTCATTCCTCCGCATCACATGCCCATACCACGACAACCGATTTCCACACAACTTTTCAGTCACTGGTGCCACTTTCAGACTTCCTCCAACGGCTCATTTCTTATTCTATTCAATCGCGTAAAGACAAAAAAATAGTTTCTTGACTATACGTCTGCCTATACGTCATCTTAACAGGCGTGAGTGTAGCCAATTATAAAGATCATTATCCAGCACATAATTATTTTGTACAATAATCAATTTGCTAGGTGTTTAAGTATACACACAACAAAAGGTGGGCCTTCACCGGGTTTTGTGAGTTGCACGCAAACCGCAGTATTTTATACGGGAATCACGAATATATTACGCATATATAAAAGATGAATAACTTCTTCAATATCTTACGTCGGAATAAACTTGCTAATGTCCGCAGTTTCATTAGAATCCTAAGGAAACTCCTTCAATCCAAGTAGGATTAAAAGTGTGCCATTTGTGCGATTTTGTTCAAGGGTATATGCGCGGTAGAATGTTTAAACATCTTAAAAAGCTTCACTTCAAGGATCGAAAAGGTACAACATTGAAATAGAACTTAGGTTTCCTCCTTGGAAGAACTACCAAGTAGCATTGAAGTGTTTCGGGAACGAGCACTTCCGACGTTTGGCCCCCAAACTGGAACGGGCTGGGGCCGCCTTCAAGCGGCTCTTGCCCAACCTGGGGGGGCCAAACGCCTCCTGCCGGAGGCTTTACGCGGGGGTCGTGCGGTCCATGGCCATATACGGGGCCCCGGTGTGGGCGCGTTCACTGCGGCGGCGAGCCGCCCACTACCTGAACGCGCCCCAGAAGGTGGTAGCCGTAAGGCTAATCCGGGGCTACCGCACGATCTCGCGCGAGGCGGCAAGCCTCCTTGCCGGACTGCCGCCATGGGATCTGGAGGCGATAGTCCTCGCGCGCCTGTATGAGTGGCGCGCGGAGGCACTACGCCGGGGGGAAAGTCCGCTCCCGCGGCAAATTGCTGCGGAGCGGACGGACCTCCGGCTCGATCTCATGGCGACATGGAAAGAGCGACTGTCGCAACCCAGCGCAGGGCACGCCGCGATAGCGGCGATAAGACCCCTCTTTGAGGAGTGGCTAGAGAGGCGCCACGGCGCCCTCACCTACCGCCTGACGCAGGTCCTCACCGGACACGGAAGTTTCGGGAGGTTCCTGCACATCATCAGGCGGGAGGAAACGCCCGGGTGTCACCATTGCCAGGATCGCCCAGAGGACACGGTGGAGCACACGGTGGAGGTCTGCCCCGCTTGGGCGGAGCACCGCCGTGTCCTCGTAGAGGCGATCGGCAGCGGCGGCGGCCTCTCGCGCCCGGACCTGGTGCAAGCCATGGTCCGGAGCGAGAGGGAGTGGGAGGCAGTCGCCTCCTTCTGCGAAGCAGTCATGCTAGCGAAGGAGGTGGCGGGACGGATGAGGGAGAGAGCCTCCCGTCCCAGCCGCCGCGGGAGACGCCCCGGGCGTCGGGAGTCGAGCGACGACTACCGGCCACCGTAGGCGCGGGCCTGCGGGCGGAGAGCAATGGGTAACTCACCGCCCGATCAGGACCAGGCCCGTGCCGGACGGCGCGTAAGTGTTCCACGCGCGCCTCAAAGAGATGTCAGCATAACGAGGGGCCCCTCAGGGCCGAAGCCTGCCGGGGCAGCGGGATTGTCCGAAAGGGTTACCGCTACCCCGGAACATAAAGGGCGAAGGAAGGAACATGGGTGGGTTTTAGTCAGTAAGAGTCTGACACTCCCTTCCGCTCCACCCAGAGCGGGAGGAGTCATTTGATGATTTCCCATCCCAAAAAAAAAAAAAAAAAAAAAAAAAAGTGTTTCGGGAAACTTCAAGGAGCTTGAAACATTTTGACCTTGTCATATGACCTTCATCAGGCATCGTAACATCAAAACCCGTCATATTACTGGTGTCTATACATATGCACCGGTGACCCCCGACATTGAAACTGTCAGCCTGTTCAGTCAGTGCTAGTTTTAGTATTGGGATCTGACCAATTTCCGTACTCGAAACGACAGAAAATATCTGCATAGACTTTCCCATCCTACTTTTTTAAAACGTCCAGAATCCAAAATCTTTCTAAAGACTGAAATTGTCTGAAGAAAGGTCTTTTGATTAAAAATGCATATTTGTTGTATAGCAACAATAGCACCGCATGTCACGATGGGAGTCGCGTGTCAATCGTCCTCGGATGCGCATACTAATATATTAGAACCTGCAGGATAACGTGACAAGATGCACACACGTTTTATGTAGAGAGAAAGATAGTTTTCTTCATTTTTGTTGATTCATGCATCTCTATCTCTCTAGTGACAAAGTAAGAGATAGATACATACATGGGTGTAGAAGTCATTTTGAGGTTAATAAAGATCGGCACCATAGGTAGTGCATAGGGTGACGTTCATTTGTTTTGTGCCTAACAAATGAAGCAAGTCTTGTGTGATAATATAGTGGAATAATGTGCTACTGGTCCATTCTTTAAAAATCTCACCGTGAAAACTTAGGTGAATTGTGTTTGAAGTGACCTGTCATTCCATGTGATGCTATAGATTAACACTATTGACAGCTCACATCAACTTAGTTTTCACGGTGAGATTTTTTACAGAATAGGTCGCGTGGTGTCCGCAACTCCACGTCAAAGCGCAAATTTGGCGTACGGAAGTCTTGTATGTATTTTCTAATTAATGATTCTTCTGTTTTCAGACTACGCTGGGGTTATCAATAACCTACTTTTAATGCAAGTTTAACAACGGATTCCTATTTCCTTGCAAAAGCTCACTATTACAAAAAAGCCTTGATTTTCAAGAATTGCGATAAAACATTTTGATTATTTTGTCTTCATCTGAAAAACTTCCATGAAAGCCTTCAATTTGGCCCCAAGGTCAAATCTGCAATGGTTAACATTGGTTGCCGTTAATTATGAAGCAACCTGAATTATCTGGTTGGTTTACGTCAAGGTTGTCGTTGATAACCGTTGGTAACCAGGTCACCTAGTGGTTGCTATAAGACTTTCAGTATTATAACTTCGGTTGTAGTAATAGATTGGACGTAGTGCCTTGTTGGTCTAGTGGTCGCTAGCGGTATTGCTGAGCATGAGGGGTTCGATTCCCAGGTCGGACAAAGTGTTATTGAGGTTTTTCATCTGGAATTTCTCACGCGCGCTAGTTGCTAATATTTTTTTGCACGAAAAGTGTATTCATACTTAAATAGTACTTGCCGTTACGAGAGAAAAAGATGACAATGACACATATGTTTTGACAAATCTCTGATTTTGCATCACTGTCCAGATCACAGTGATCTTTATTGTCATTCTAATAAGGTTGCTGTCACTGACAACTGACAAGTCAGTCAAAATCATTGTGATCTTTATTCCTGTTACAATAAGGTTGCAGCTGTCAGAGGTAAAATAACTGTGAACGGAATGTACTGTCGCCAAAGCCTATATCTGACCATTTTGAAAACAAAATCCCGTGCACATGATGACCACAGCTGCGTCCGTAAGTAAAACAAAAGAGGATCCTTTTTAGGTTGACTAATAATATGCGCTGAAAGCAGGAACAGTGATATTGGCAATAGTACACTTGCTACGGTTTCTGCAGGCCTAGTACCAACCTCACCCTACTTATTAAACATTTGCAAAACAACCCAAAACTTCAAGGGTACAACTTGCAAATCATTTCGTAAATGTATGTATAAAATTTCGCGAGTTTGTAAAGAATGTTGTAGGCTTGAATTGCCTAAAATGCGAAACTAAATAGAAAGTTGTCTAAAATAAAGAAATAAAGAAAGCTATCATGACGTAGAGATAACAATCTCTAGGTTTGGTTATGCATGCCCTGAACGAAATGATCGTAAAATCTTTAAGGATAAGCACCAGTGGTTTCGCCCGTTAAAAAAGTTCGCATGAAGAAAGGATTTTTCTTTTTTTAATGACACATAAGCCGCAGTGAGGCTTGTGGCTAAGTAATAACAGCCGCAAGGTTCGATCGCTCAGGTTAAGCTACGCTTGCCGCGGTTGGTCCATGGATGGGTGACCATCTTTGCATACCAAGACCCCTCCGTGTCTCGGAAAGCACGTTAAGCCGTTGGTCCCGGTTGTCATTTGTGGATTTAACAGTCGTTAAGGGTCGTCAGAAGCCCGAAAGTCTAACAACCAGTCTTACCAAGGGGTATCCTATATTACTCAGTAATTTGGTTGTGGAGGTCAGATGGGCAGTCGGTCCATGTAAAATACTGGTATTCAGCTACATCCGGTTAGACTGGGAGCCGACCCCAACATAGTTGGGAAAAGGCTAGGCAGATGATAAATAATAAATAAATAAATTATGATGATTGATTGATCGGTCAAGCCGTACATTTGGACCAAGATGTAAGCTTTGTAGAGTTACATTAGATCTGATTACTTTTGAAAGCTTTATGTACAGACGCCAGCACATCAAGCTACTACAATCTGTCAAATTTCTTTAATAGATTTTCAACTTTATCGCTAAAGCATTAGGTTCAAGATTGATTGCAAAAATTTGAGAGTTTCGGGAAATTTTTATTTTTTTATTTTTTACTTACTTTACATCAAATGTTTTTGGTGGAATCTCTTTAACACCATATTCATAATTATTTTAAAATGCATCTCCGAATAATTTCTAGAACCTTACCTCTACATCACTCGATTAAAATCGGCGACATCTTTAAAACGATTCTAAAATGTCGATTAGTAAAAGGAGTTTCGTATAATCGATGCCTGATAAAGGCATGTCATGTTGATACAACCTTATTATAAACAGCGCCAAGGCTGCGCAAACGCACGCGGTGTACTGACGAGTGACGTCATTTGTACGATTCTTAATTTGAATTGCTAGTGTTATGTACTTGTGTGTGGCTTTTTTGTTTACAGATTAGATAACTGATAAAAGTCCTGAATACGATTCCAGGGTTGTTTAATTTTTTATTAGATGTTTTATACGAACTCTGTTAGCTCGAGTTTTAGGCTGCCTTTTTCTACTACTAGAGATATGCGAGGTAGCTAGCTCAGCAGTGAAGCTAAGCTACGAAACTTTGAGGTTTATTTATAAACGATGATTTAAAGTTATCAATCAACTCAGCATATTGCAGTCCATAGCACTGCTGAACCTAGGCCTCTACCAGGCTGAGCCACAACACCCTGTCCTCCGCCTTCCGCATCCAGTCTGTCCCAGCCACCTTCCTTAGGTCGTCCGTCCATCTAGCTGGAGGGCGTCCCACATTACGCTTGCCGATACGCGGTCTCCACTCAAGGGAGACCCCCATGAGTGAGGACCGCCGTGATATTTCTACGCTAGGGGGGATTTAGAATCATATGCTGAAATCATTCAACCTGTATACCATCATAGTTTTAAAGTGTGTGATGTAACACAGAAAAGCGTGGTGCCAACAGTGAAGTACACAATGCGTTTGCGCAACTAAAGCGTAGGGCTCGCGTAGAACAGTCATCGTTAGTGAGAAAGAGTTTGGTAATATTAAATATTCTTTAGAATAATTTGAGACGATAAACAGTTTATGGTAATCGCTACTGTGATTTATTATAGAAGCAGTTGTGGCCTAGTGGTACCGGCCGCGACTTACGAGTAGTAGGTTGTAGGTTCGAACCCAGGCGCTTTACTTAGTGTAAATTATTTCATCACCACTACTATCAAAACGGTGATGGAAAACATTGTGAGGAAACGGGCATGTCATAGAACCAAAAATTCAAGATATTTGACATCTACCAACCCGCACTGGGCCCGCGTGGTGGATTACGTCCCACTCCCTCTCACAGAGAGGAGGCCTGTGTCCCAGCCAGACGCGGTCGCAGTCCAAGGGGGGGACACCAAGTAGTAAGTTAATAACTTAAGTTGGCAAGTAAATCATACAGACTCTCGACAGCTTGAATGATTTTGGGGGGACCCCCACGACCTCCCCCCCCTCCTCCCCTCCTCGGACCGCGCCTGGTCCCAACAGTGGGAACATTATAGGGTGATTATGTTATTCAAACTATTTAATTCCAGTTGTCCTTACGATGTTTTCCTTTACGATAAATCTAAATATCCGTAATCTTAATTACGTCAAGTTGATTTATTTTTTTCTCAATTTTAATCAATTCAAACATTTTTTTTTCTTTTTCATTCACAATGTTGTCATTGCAAATATTATCACTTTCTAAAACCTTCACGCCATTACGCAGTTGGAACGACTCCGTGCGTATTTTCCTTGTTGCAACACTGAACATATTCGAGGGAAAGCGGAGACTAATCTTTATATCAATAGTAAACAAGTTTCATAATATTCTTATATTTTTGAAATATACGGATAAGCAACCGTAGCAGGAAATCGAATACTCTATTCTTTTCATAACCTACATCTATACAAATAAATAAAATTGACGTGTGTATTTATAATGTCAAAATAACAGTTTTTACAAAATGCATACATACTCAGCCTATAATATTCCCACTGCTGGGACACAGGCCTCAGTATGTGAATGGGCCGTAATACACCACGCGGGCCCAGTGCGGATGGTGCGGGTTGGGAGGACAAATGCATATGAAAGTATATACGGTACAATCATATAACAAAAAAAAAAACTATTTAAAAAAAGTTGTCTGTCTGTTTGTTGCGGCTAATCTCCTAAACGGCTGGACCGATTTTGATGAAATTTGGTATGGGGATACTTTGAACCTTAGCGAAGGACATCGCGGGCAGAAGTCAGTTCGGAATATATTCCTTTAGTGACAGTTGGTAGTTTGTCGAAATAAAACTCGACCACTAAGAAAGTAGAAAAAGAATTTGTTTAGCAGAATGCTAGCAACTAAGAAAGGAGAACCCCTGCCAAAGCCATTTCTTCCTCGAAGTACCTACAGGGAAAATGGACGAAGTAAAATAAGAAGACGACATACGTCAAGATCGTAATTTCGTAGTTTCATAGCTTCGAACCACGTGTCGGTCTATAGTTTGATAGTTTTACCGGTTTCTGCCTGCCCCCCTGGGAAACAAGCGTGCGTTTACGTATGTATGTGTGTGTATGATAAAACTTCTGCCTCTTAGTGTGTGTTAAAGGTAGAATTCGTCGCGTGCCGAGCCCTGCGTGTGTTGCGCAAACGCACGCGCTCGCTTTTTGTTTGTCTTTGACATATGCGCGTTACGTCAGTGTGCTGAGAGTAAACTTTTGTGTTATCAGTTTTGTAGGGTGATGATAGAAACAGTTTTTTTATCGGTGATTAAAAATAATGTCACTAAATGTAGGTGAAGTGAACTGTCTTTCCACCTGTCGATCAATTCTGTAAAAATCTCACCGTGAAAAGTTAGGTGAAGTGAGCTTAGAGTGAGCTGTCAATAATGTCAATCCCTAGCATTAGTTGGAATGACAGCTCACTCCACGCTCGCTTCACCTAAGTTTTCACGGTGAGATGGGTACAGAATCTAATGAAAATAAATCAGAATCAGAATGCTAGCATAAGCATAACCAGCCTATAATGTTCGCACCGCTGGGACACAGCTTCTCCTCGAGTGGGAGTGGGCTATAATCTACCACGCGGGCCCAGTGCGGGATGGTAGATGTCACATGTCTTCGAAGTTTTGGTTCTAGGACATTTTCCTCACGATGTTTTCCTTCAACGTTTTCAGAGTGATGTAATTATTTACACAAATTAAAGCGCATGTGTGAGTTCGAACCGACGACCTACAACTCATAATTAGGGCTCTGGGCCACCAATGCCTGATGCTAGAGACTGACACTATTGACAGCTGTCATTAGTGTCAATCTCATCGTGAAAACTTTGGTGAAGTGAGCTTGAAGTAAGCAGTGCGTAATGCGTTGTCTGTCAGTCAGTCTTGAAACTTTTTGTGTGTTAGACGGGGGATTTATGAAGATACTAGTAGGTAGGTAGTGTACTGAAAGTCATGTAGATTTTTCATGAAACAAAAAATACTGAAGTTATTTGTAAGTCTTGTACTCTTGTAAAGGCACAGGATAATATAACAGAAATAAATTATTTCATGCAACCTTCGATTTGTTTATTACAAGCATTTACTCCGCTATTATACATGGTTATTAATTACTAATTTAAATAATTAAACGATGGCCTATGTAGGATAAAATTATTAAGTCTCATATTCTAGAATTTTTCCTGAATAAATCTCGATTTAAAACGAAATTCGACTAGAGTTTAGAAGTTGAGCATGAAATCTGTCATTGTGAACCATGCAGACCATGCTTGAACATCTTTATAGAATACGGCCCTTCAAAGCAACCAGCCGATCGATTCTGTAAAAATCTCACCGTGAAAAGTTAGGTGAAGTGAGCTGTCAATAGAGTCAATCCCTAGCATTCGTTGGAATGACAGCTCACTCCACGCTCACTTCACCTAAGTTTTCACGGTGAGATGGTTACAGAATCGCACTGCAGTAACTAATTATTGCTAGTAGGTAAAATGACCGACAAGTATTAAGACTCTTCGATGGACCTCATGAATATAAATTGAAGTTAACATGTGGCCTGTACTTTGATGAAGGCAAGAAACATGCTCATATTAAAAACCAGTGAAATTAATTTAATTACAAATCCTTGGCTTCCATTTAAATTGCATTTTATAAAACAGAAAAAAAACAGCAATTTCAATTTAACCATTGAACGTATCCGAAATTAAAATTGAGCGAGAGTATATAAAAAAAACGCGAAATTCGAAATTCAAATTTCGAAATTCGCGATAGGACGGTGCGTTGTCTCAATTAAAACTTTACGTTAGCTTCACTCATTGGAATATCAACTGTAAAGGGTTTTAAATAAAGTTGATTATTCTTTGTACAGTCACACGGCTTGTAGCCAACTGAAAAGTATGTCACCGAGTTGAATAGCACTCGCAAGGCCGAGCTATCTATGAATGCGCGCTCAAAACCGCGGATGTGGCTACTATCAAGTACTATCAATGTTCAAAATCATCATTGTTATTACCCATTAATAGACAGGCAACACTGCCCAGGCCGCGAAAAAGATGGGTTAGTTGCAACGAAAAGATATATTCAAGGCCGAACGAATGCGCGTTTAAAAAGACTAATGTGCCAGTTTAGCTGCGTTTAGTGTTTACGCATAAATTGATAGGCATCTTTCTATTGAATCTAACTAAAAATGTTCTTGGCAGAATAGGATAGATACTTTTGCTATAATTGTCCTTTTTCAAAAATGGAGGGAATCGGAAATTTTCCACGTAAGATAAAATCATAAAAAGCTCTTTAAACTTTGCTTATTACTAGCAATATTTGTACGCCTTGCAAGGCAACACATAGTGACACAACATATTTATTTTTATTTTATATCATCATGTACCACTACATTACACCTATGTGTACAAATAAATAAATTAGAATTTTAGTAAAAACTCGATAATTATGGTTTTTTAGGATGATTTGCACGGCGAATAAATAAAAGATATTAGATAGACTTCTGCTGATGTTATAAAAAGTGTTAGCACGCAATTTCTAAGATAATATTGCATAATAATTGTATAACAAATGCGTTTCTGAGTATTCTAATTAAATCATTTTATCTTAAATGCATCACAATGGAATAGGGCGTGAACAAACGCTCGTAATTTTATGGATAGAAAATTGGTGTAGATAGTTAGTCGATAGAATATCAGTTTAATGACGGTTTTTACAGGATTTTGTCCTACCAATTGTAACAGCTAGACTGCAAAAAGGATCTTTTGGCGCCTGCGCCATTGACCGAGGGGCGATTTTTGGTAAGAGAATGTACCGAAAAATCAAAATGGCGGATTTAGTTCCGTTTTTGACCACGCGCCAATAATTCCTTGTAGAGTTGTAACATGAGATCTGATAGTAGTTTCGGGATCTGCACCCTAACTGCGTAACACACTATCAATCACAATCTGAATCATTTTGAAGGATATTGTTAATCCATTGCTTCATATGTTCGAAAAATGTGTCTGTTCATCAAAGTAAATAACGCAATGAATGTTGTTGAACTGTCAAAATGAAAGACATTGCTACTGCTACTATCAGTGTGTTACACAATTACCTCGCCGGATTTCAGGAACCATAGCCATTAGGCTGTATCTAAGCGTCCTAGGCTTTGCGAAATTCATCACCTGACAGCTAAGTCAATCGTTTACAGAAAGCTTTACCAAAGATTTTACTAGTCGCCATGCCACCACAGTCGGTTAATTTAAAATCTATCACGCGTTGAGGCCCTAGACTAGATTCTAGAACGTTCTATCAAAGTCCATGTTTAGGCACTAAATTATCATTTATCGGACCATTCGACCTAGAGCCACTGATTGTAGTATTGTTTCTAGCTTTTTATCTAAAATGGCGTCAGTTGAGCTTTTAGATGGGTTATTGTTAGTTTAAATGACTATTTGTCCTTTGCTAAAGCAATATTTTTATGCAGATTTCAAAACGATGATAGAAAAATGCTACATCACTTTTTCGTCTGCAAAATCTTTTATTTTTTATTTTCGAACGTAGGTCGTCAGAATCGAACGATTCTGAATTTGAAAGGACTTGTCAGTTTCGCTGTCAAATGGAGCAGTTTCAAAATTCGAAAAGGAAGTTGGAACTTTTAGATGCGTTCATTTATAGTGTCTGTTTTGAAACGGTGCGTTTACGAATTTCGAATTCTTGTATGACTAAAAAGTTATGGGAGAATCGGTTTTAACAGACCAGGATTTTGAATATATTGCTAGGAAAAAAAGAGAACCTACTAAAGCTTAGGCGGCTAGACTTTACAGGCTCGAACAATTGCTACAATACCAACAATTGTCAGCTAAGAGAAAACAACCTTCCGTTGGATTTCAACACTTAGAATCAGAACGCTTTTACATTTTGCAATATCCCATCAAGGTGATAATGGTTTTTGTGTACTGATACCCGAAACGGGGTCAGGTGTCCGTCCTTGAGGCGTGCCAAAGAAAAACTGATGAAAATTGCCAATAAGTTATTAATTGAATTATCAAAGGTTTGAGAGGCAAGGCTTTAGAAAAGATGTGATGATTGTGAGAGATGATATGGGTGGGAAGAGGACTTTGAGATGACGCATGGTTACAGAAATACGTGCTGCGGCGATCCCAAATAAATAATAGAATGGAATAGAATAGAACACTCTTTATTGTACACCATACAAGTAAAAAAAAAAAAAAAATAATGATAAAATTAAATTAAATATAATAAAAAAATGATGAAAAAATGAAAAAAAAAAGAAATGAAAGAAAAAAATGAAAAAAAAAAAATGAAAGGTGAATTATGAATCATGTAATAATGATTAGTATCAACCTGCACTGGGCCCGTGTGGTGGATTACAGCCCACTCCCTCTCACAGAGAGAAGGCCTGTGTCCCAGCAGTGGGAACATTAAAGGCTGGCTATGTTGAGTTATCAAAGGTTGGTTGTTTGTATATATAATTTCTATGGATGTAACCAATATTTTGATTTAAAAAGTGTCCAAGAAGTTTATTATCCACTCTTCTCCATAGGTATACCTATTCTTCAAAGGAACCTACGAACTACGTAGTAAGCTTTTGATTGCGCAACTATATTCACCTTTCTGACTGACCGATTCCTTGAAAAATTCAAAAGTTCCAGTAAACGGTTTAATTGAAAGAAAAGCTTTGAGTTTAGTTTCTTAACGTTCTCTTCGTAGAATGTGCATTTGGGTGTCAGTTTTGACGTTTTCGAAATAGCCAACAGGATAAGCAAGCTGAAGTTGCAATAGTTGTTAATGGAAATAAGCTCACCCCCTTTTTATATGGGACCAAAACATAACTGGCCTAATGTGGGAGTACTATAGGTACACCCCTGCCTAACCCTTCGGGTAAACAGGCGTGATTTTATGTGTGTTAATAGACTTACCAACGATATACGATGGAAGAGCTTTGGTTTAGTGGCAGGTAAGCCAAACTTGATGAAAACACAGTATCTATTATTTGGAATGCTCCCAAGCAGTATCTTGCTTAGATTCATTAATTCAAGTACAGACGCCAGCAGGTCAAGCTACCCGAAACTGTCAAATTTTCCCAATCAACCTTGAAGCTTTTGCGATAAAGTTGATAATCTATTAAAGAAATTTGACAGATTGTAGTACCTTGATGTGCTGGCGTCTGCACCAATAACAAATTAATGACACAGTTAAATAAACATAATACAATTTACCGATTACCGCTCGCCTTCAAAATGGCAACAACTTCAGTCTCGTGTTTTTCAATTAATTCTGTCAGTAATTAAAGTTTTGTGACAACTGCCCCTCCCTCTCCCCCTCTGCATAGAACACGGCCCGGTGACGTCATCAGTATAAGCGCAACGTGCGGACATGCGTACACGCACACATGTATGTGACCGTTTAAATAGTTGTTCTAGAGGAGTGTTTGAAAAAGGTTAGTACTTGATTGAAATACTAGAACGACTTGAATAGACGATTGGCTGTTGGTTTTTTTTTTTTTTGGGATTATATCTAGTGTGTTAAATAAGCATAACCAGCCTATAAAGCAGATCGCAGAAAGCGATAAAGTATATACTTTCCCACTGCTGGGACACAGGCTTCCTCTATGTGAGAGGGAGTGGGCCGTATTCCACACGGGCCCAGTGCAGGTTAGTAGATCTCACATGTCTTCGTATTTTTGGTTCATTGTTGCATAGCCCGTCACGCACTTGGCCGATTTTTCCTCTATATAATATTCCATAGACACGACAAAACATAAGCAAAGCTTTATTCCCCTGAATGGACAAAACAAAGCTGGAAACCACAGACACATCAAGCCATAATGCCTCATTACATCTTAAAGCGTAAGTGTTTCAAAATGAACACGCAAACAGCAGCGGTAACAACCAATAAGGTGCATTTCACAGCGAGTAATAAAATAAAACCACCAATACGGTGCGAGATCAAATATTGAGATAACATAGTGTGAAATAACGCAACTGTTAAGGTGCTCTGTGGTTTTGTCCGTTATTGTTTGAAAATAGAACTGTTATATTTGAAATTTGAAAAAGTGTTCTGTTTTTTGTAACGTCATTGATGTTGTTGCTTGCGGATGTGCTGCGATGTGCTTGCGCAGGTGCTTCTGATGTTGCACGTTACCACGAAGGGCTGGGCAGAGGTGTACCGATAGTACACCCAAATTTCACCAGTTATGTTCAAGTCCCAAGTAACAAGGGGCGAGCCTATTGCCATCAATCGGATACAAATCCAGACTCCCGGCTGAGAAATTTCAAATGGAAAATCCCAACAACACTGCTCGACCCGGGAATCGAACCCAAAACCTCATGCTCAGCAGTAGCGCCTGCGATCACTAGACCTACAAGACAGCCTAACCCTTCGGGGAATACAGGTGTAACATTATGTATAGAAAATTGTTATATATTTGAAACGTAAAGTAATAAAGTGTTCTGTTTTTGGTGACGTCATTAATGTCGTGGCTTGCGAAAATATCGCATGATTGCGTTTGTTAATAATTCAATTAATTTTGTGGCAGTGGACAATGAAAATGGTAAATAAAGTTGATTTTAAACGGTGCAAAGATCGAGAGTTTATTCGCCACGTCGGACCAGCCCTCAAAAAACAAAACACTTGTAATCACAAAAACTCATTGTCTGCTACTTGCTTTTTATTCAAATTAGCTGCGCCCCGCGGTTTCACCCGCATAAGTTTCGATCCCGTGGGAATATCAGGATAAAAAGTATCCTATGTGTTATTCCTGGTTATAAACTATCTGTGTGCCTAATTTCATCCAAATCCGTTCAGTACTTTTTGCGTGAAAGAGTAACAAACATCCATCCATCCATCCTTACAAACTTTCGCATTTATAATATTAGTAGGATATGATTATAATTATGTCATATCCGTATGTATTTTACTGTATGTACATAAATAATAAAATAAATAAATTAATTATCTGCCTGCCTTTTCCCAACTATGTTGGGGTCGGCTTCCAGTCTAACCGGATGCAGCTGAGTACCAGTATTTTACATGGAGCGACTGCCTATCTGACCTCCACAACCCAGTGACTGGGTAATACGATATCCCTAGGTAAGACTGGTTGTCAGACTTGAGCTACTGAAGACCAGTAACGACTGTCAAAGATCCACGAATGACAGCCAGGACCAAACGGCTTAACATGCTTTCCGAGTCACGGAGGGGGTCTTGGTATGTAAAGATGGTCACCCATCCACGGACCAACCGCGGCAACAGTAGCTTAACCTGATCGATCGACCCGTGCGGCTGTTATTACATAGCCACGAGCCACTCAAAAAATTACCTACAAAATTGGCTAACACTTATAAGCTTAACTTTTTCCCTAAGAGCGCCACTTCCAAGATATACGACTATTTTGGAAAGGCTGATATTAAATATTGATAACAACGAGTACTGCATGTCCTAGATACTTAACATACTGGCTAGTACCTACCAAATCTATACATATTATAAACTAGCAGCGCCTCGCGGTTTCACCCGCATAAGTCTATCCCGTGGGAATATCAGGATAAACCATATCTTTTTTATTTATTTAATTCTTCAAGCACATACATGTAGAGAGCGGACTTAATGCCATGGGCATTTTCTACCAGCCAACGTTTGGGTGATGCAGAGACAAACAGTGGTAGATGCAATCATGAAAATTGAGGAATCAGTATTTTAAATATAAAGATATGCATAACATAATCAGCCTATATAGTTCCCACTGCTGGGACACAGGCCTCCTCTCTGTGAGAGGGAGTGGGCCGTAATCCACCACGCGGGCTCAGTGCGGGTTGGCAGATGTCACATGTCTTCGAATTTTTGGTTCTAAGACATGCCGTTTTGAGAGACCTGCAGCCTAATTGCGTAACACATTTTCGGCAAATGATTGAGATTAATTGGTTTCGTTTCGATCGCTTTTTGTTTCATTTTCGGATTTTCTTAAGTACATATCGTTCACTCTTTAGCGTTTCAAACCAACAGCTGTTGCTACATGATAGTGGAGTTACGCAATACGAAAATCGTAAAATGAAACAAAAAGCGATCGAAACGAAACTAATTAATCTCAATCATTTGCCGAAAATGTGTTACGCAATCAGGCTGCTGTCTGGGTTCGAATCACAGATTTATAAACTAAAGGGAGATATGCCAAGGGGGCGTGGCGCGTGCGAACAATGTATGCACAAAACAGAAACAAACGCGGGCGCCGTTGATTTATCAATAAGAATTGTCAATGTAGTTGTGTGTCTCAACGTTGCGATCTGCGTTACGCCATTGGCTCGCGTTGAGTGTGGTGATTGTTATAGTGTGAGTGAGCGCGTGTTCGTATTGTAGTGCATATGTAGTTGAAGGCGACAGCCGGACTCGAACAGTTGGGCAGCCACACCATATCTCCCTTTAGTTTATAAATCTGTGGTTCGAACCTACGACCTACAACTCGTAAGTCGCGGCCGCTACCACTGCGCCACCAGCTCCAAGATACGCAGAGGCTTACTAAAGTGTAATTTTGACGTTCGAAAAGTGCTGATTCTCAGCCTAATTTCAATAAATGACTTTTGGTTTAGATTCAGATTTTCATTGATATTCAATTTTCATTATGATAAAGTAATCTCCATGTTTTGTCAAGTCATGAAAACCGTGAGAAGCCGAGGGCGGGTCGCTAGTCCTAGATACAACCAATATACTGAACACAGCAGACTGCATTACACACACACATAGATTTATTATCAGTCGCTTGTAAGTTAGTTAGTAAAGAACAAACGGCGAGGTTAGTTTTAACTAGCAAAATAAAGTATACACTATGCTAGATGTTACATAGAGCCACATGTGTCCAAAGCTTTAAACACAGAGCCAGTAATTACAAATGCGTATCGTTTTCGGTAAAATATCTGAAAGGTTCCTGAAAACGGGAATAGTCACCGATATGCGCATACGCTGGCGTGATGCATAAGCATAACCATAATCGGCCTATAATGTTCCCACTGCTGGGACCCAAGCCTTCTCTCTGTGATAGAGTGGGCCGTAATCCACCACGCAGGCGCAGTACTGGTTGGTGGTTGTAACATGTCTTCGAAATTTCGGTCCTAAGACATTCACCGTGTTTTGAGAACAAAGACGATGTAATAAATTACTTACACAAAGTAAAACGCCTGTCTGGGTGCAAACTCACGACCTACAACTCGTAAGTCAGGGCCTTTACCTCTGCCATGATGTCTTGGACTCATTCATCACTGATTGAGCAAAGAAGGAAACAGAGAGAGAGCCTAAAACATGACAAGACAACTAGGGCCACCCTTTTGTCCAGCATGGTTCAATGCAGCCTTTCGATCGTAAGACTCGTATAAGCCAACCAACCATCAACCGTAAGTAATATGTAATTCCTAGCTAAACGAAAAAACATGTCTGCCGCATGTCAGATGACAATTGGGCTAAAATAACCACCGATTTGGGTCCCAGTAAACGCACGACGCCATCGCGGCAGGCCGAGACGAAGATGGCGGGACGAGCTTGACTCCTACCGTAGGGACTGGCCGGCACTCGGCAAAGACAGAATTGTGTGGAAACGGGCACAACAATACAGGCTTGTTAGATTAGATTAGAAACGAAAAAAAATACTACACCATTTATTGCATAAATATCAAAGTCAATTACAGGCCTCAGATTCAAAGCTGTCTAAACACAGCACAGTGTATGCACACACGGCCAGCTAATATCATTATGTCACATGCTAGCCTAACCCACTCACCCGGTCGTTTGCGGTGTAGCGAGCTAGCTACTTTACTACTGGAATCTAATTAGACATATAAACCTATCTGAACGGAGCATAGAGCATTACCACAGATAGGCAATATCACATGACATCACACCAGCCGATCTATTCTGTAAAATGTTACTGTGAAAATTTTGGTGAAGTGGACTGGAAGTGAGCTGTCAATCCACCTGATGCAATGGATTGACACTATTGACAGCTCACTTCAGCAATGTTTTCATAGTGAGATTTTTACAGAATAGACAGGCTGTTTTTCCCGAAAGGGTAGATTCTTGACAGAGGTGCTTACTGTATATGTATAGTACACCCATCTTTCTCCAGTTATGTGTAATTAAGGACTTGTTAAGCTTACTTGTTAGTTTTACTCAAAAGCTTAACATAAGAGCTACCTACTTAATGAGGGAGGTTTTTGATTACGATCTAACAAAGTGAATAAATAAACAAACGTCACATAATCAGCCGATATTGTTCTCCAGCAGTGGGAACAGGCCTCCTCTCTTCGAGAGGGAGTGGACTGTAATCTACCACGCGGACGCAGTGCGGGTTGGCAGATGTCACAAACGACAAACGTCAATGAATTCCCTGATGAAAATTAAACGTCACCTACTCTCTTCGAAGTACTAACCACTTAGTGCACTAGCCAGCGGCTAGACTAGGCAGTCTAAACGCAGCACAGTACAACACACAGCCAGCTAATATTATCATATCAGTGGCGAGTACCTGAGTGCACGCTCCACGCATGCGCATACTTAAATGTGTGGACTGCGACTTGGTGGTGTTGATACTTTTCACGATATATTTTAGTTCCAAAAGTAGTCTTAAAGGATATTTAGGGTTTATTTGACGAAACTTGTTCAAGTCTTTTTCTGCGAATATAGTCACTTATTACTCGAATGAAAAGTGATTATTTTCTTAGTGAAACATTTTACCAGGGATAGCCGAAAGAATCTCCGAAGATCCTTATTTTTAGAAGGCGGTTAAAAATGCAATTATTGGTATTACAGACTATTATAAAGTAAACAGACACTAACTCCTTTATTTATAAACGTCGCTTATAGTTGAGACGTTTAAACGTTAAAATGTATGGGTTAAACAGTCGCTAAAAATTACTTAACTTTAAGCAACTTTTATAAATAAATCATTAGATGTGTGTGTATAGGGTCACAGCATAATGCTGAGCGATAGCCGTTTTGCGTGGATGTGACGCATGTCAACCATTTCTTATTGTTTTTTATGTTCTTTTTTGCGTCTTGTTTACCGCAAATAAACGTATTTTCTTTCTTTCTTTCAGATGTCAAGTATAAATAAGATAAATACTGTTAAAACTCATACTTGAGGCTAGTTTTGCAATAAAATTGCTTAACTTTAAAGTTCTTGTCAACTAAGAAAAATATAACATTGTAATCTCATTAAACAAAAAAATCTTAAAAAAAACAACAAAATTAATACATGCCATATTATTAGAGGTCAATTCCCGTAATTAAAAACGTTCAAAATCCTCAGCGACAATCAATGTCAAAAACTTGTCAAAAATATAGAAAAATTAGAGGTATTTTTGACAGATTGAGACTGAGATCAGACTGTGAACGTTCTTAAAATTATGAGTATTGCCTCTAAGAACGTTACCGGCTAACATCCTACACACGTTATAGGATTACGTTATTATGAACATAAAACTTTGACAACTATCTCTAGCTCGTATATTTTAAAATTTCTGTTTGCACAAAAGCAAAAGTTATATCCGCGTTTTTAGACATAAAGTTGTTCTTTTATCTCCATTATGTGCATATCATCATTGGCATTAAATTCTGTCGTATTTTATAACCATACATTTTTACATAAAGAGAGAAATAAAAATAAAAAAAGCATAAATCAAGATGATGTTGAACGAAAGTTGTCATATTTTTTATGAATATTTATGGCTTTAGTTTAAAAATGCCTTAGGCAGTGGTCATAACATCTGTTAAGTAACTATAATTATGATATTTGATAGATGTTCTTAACGATACCCACAAAAACTACTAGTGAACACACTGTCTAAAATATTTTTTTTAAATTATAAATAACAGACATATTTATTACTGTAATTATATATTAACCAGCGCTTCTATATCTGACCAGCTTAACTGAATCAGTATGTAATTATTTTGAACAAGCGAACCGCCCCTGCTTCGCACGCTTTTATGACTTGGCAAACTTCGATATTTCTTTATTATATTAAGGGCTGATTTTTCAATCGACGGATAATTTTTATTCGTGGAACAAAATTGACGTCTGACAGATTTTGTATGGAAGAACTGTCAAAAATTTAAAATTATTCCTCGGAAAAATTATATGGCGTTTGAAAAACCAGCCCTAAGTTTAATATTCATGTATTATACACATACAACCTTCCGAAATAAATTCTCTAAACGATGGTGAAAACTGCATCAAATCCGTTGCGTAGTTTAGAAGAACAATGCGGTCACACAGATAGACACGAAAAGCGAATCAAATTTGTATTAAGTAGGTACAGATAATGAAAAAACCTAAAATGGCGTCGAACACATGACAACATTCGCGCATAAGTATCAAAACTCGTTGGTCAAAGTACATCGAACACGCTATATGGGTCTTGGCCAGGCAACTTTTTCTTGCGCACGCGCACTTTAGTACTAAACCGACTTGCGACCTGTCACATGTTTATACTATCCTGGTGCTTTTCATATGTGTATATATGGACATTTTAAGTAGGTTTTAGGTAATTCTAACATAACATCTTGTGATGTTATGTTAGAATTCATTGCTATTTCGCAACACACTAGCAATCACAATCGGATTCGTTTTGAAGGATATTGCTAATTCATTGCTTCACGTGTTCGAAAAATTAGTCTGCTCAACAACGTAAATAACGCAATGAATGTTGTTGAACTGTCAAAATGAAAGCCATTGCTACTGTTAGTGTGTTACGCAATGACCCCGCTTTTTCCCCGAAGGGTTAGGCAGAGGTGTACCTGTACCTAACCACATTTCACCAGTTTTGTAATAGGGAGCGAGCCTGTTGCCATCGCCTTGTCTAATGCTATTGCAGTTGTTTTACTTTTTGTAAATTATTTCATCACCACGGCTCTCAAAACGGTGAAGAAAAACATCGTGAGGAAACCGGCATGTCCTAGAACCAAAAATTCGAAGACATGTGACAACCACTATCACGCACTAGGCCCGCGTGGTAGTTTACAGCCCACTCCCTCTCACAGAGAGGAGGCCTGTGTCCCAGCAGTGGGAACATTTTAGGCTGATCGTGCTATTGCCATCAATAAGGTAATTTATTGGATCAATTTAAGGACTAACCTTGCATGACTATTTTAGTAAATAGTCATGCAAGGTTAGTCCTTCCTGTCCTTCCGTCCTGTTAGTACAGGTAAATAGCGCTTTACATTATTTCGCCCCCTTTTTACAAGTAAATCCCCCAAGCCCCAAGGGGCTTGAACATAACTGGCAAAATGTGGGTGTACTGTAGGTACACCTCTGCCTAATCCTTCGGGGAGACGAGGCGTGATGTTATGTGACCAAAGAAGTCATGCTATGATGCTGATTGTTTTTGTGGGGTTACCTGTAAGCATAAATTGGTAGAATCATTTCTTTTTTTACAGAGCTTTAAATCAATACTTTGTACCTAAATATGATTTCAGACTGTGAAAACCTGGCTTATCTTCGTAAAAAAATATACAAAACGATGTTGTCATATAATGACAGACAACATAAAATCAAATTCTTTATTACGAACTAAGTGTACAATTTTGAAGATGTTAACACTAGGTAGGTTCTTAGTACCTAGTTGCCTGTTAGGGCGTTGCAATTTAAAAATCCTAAATATAACTCGTCCATATTGTTCGTGGAGTAGCAACACTTCACTACGGCCTACTACGAGCTAAACAATCCATTTCCTCCAATTATATTACGAATTGCACTGGAGACTCGTATGATATATTAATATTTTTCATTCCTTACATGGTGAACAAGAATTTGTGCCCTGTCTTCAAAAATCATATAGTTTCTTTGAAAATGTACGTTTATTTAACAAAATATTGTTATCTAAATAAGAATTATGAAAGCGTTACTCAGTTTTCTTGCAAATAAAGTCCTTTTTCATAAGGATTGCAAAGATATTAACAGAAATTAATCGCTATGTATAAATCGAATCTTCCAATATGGCGTCTTATGCCATGCATAATTATGGTAACGTCATATACAAAAGAGAGTTGAACAATATTCCAATATTAAAAAAGTCTAGCGCAATTTTTTTTGTCTATAAATTATTAACAGCCAGCTATTTTCCAGTATTACTTTATTTTATTTAAGGATGACACGAAATAATTCGGCAGAATGAATATCTAAAAACATGACGAACTCAAAATGTCGCTGACAGTAAAATTATAAAATAGTTTTGATACCATTAATATTGCGTCCGGTGGTAATTCGAACCGAGTGCAGACTCGGCAATAACTCGTATTGCTGGTTGGCAAATGTGGCTATTGTGCTTGTAAATCAAGTTTTTTTTATTGTATTATTACCCTCTTACGAATTAAGCAGACTTTTTGTAAACGTGCACGTGAATTTGGCTTAAAAATAATGTATTGTCTGCGAAATACTCTGTTTAAGCTGACTGAAAAAAAAATGCTAGAGCGCACTAGTGTTTTTGGTAGCTATTGTTGTCTTCTCTACATTTTTTTTTCTATTGATGCATAAAGTTGCCCTTAATTTATACTAACGTCTACCCAACCCGTCGCATCGTCGTCGCGCTATTACTTCGTTTTCGCTTAACGTTTCTTTGTGACTTTCGTCTTTGCTCGGCTCCTAAGAATCCTAAGCTTGATGTTACGTAGCTATAGCCTTCCTCAAGAACAAACTCAAGAACGTTTTATTATTGGTATAGATACAGGCAGAAAGATAAATGTACAAGTACCGCTAGAGAAATTTCTGTAAACAATGTGCCCTTTGTACTTTTCCTGGAAAATCCTTTACTTTTTATTTACGCTCTACCAACTTTACGTTAATTATAGCAATCTTTAACTACAAGCGATCGATTTTTATTCTCATCACTTATTTCGCAAAGGACATAATTCCATTTACAAATCGCGCCAGTTTCTCTTTTATGTTCTAAATCGGAGGGGCGCATTCATGTTTGGAACTCGTATGCCAATCATAACTTATGCTAAATGGAACTGGTTAGCAATGCCTTGTTACGCAACTGCGTTTAAAAAAGAAACCAGACTCGTTCGCTTTAGGGTTTTCACTTCATTTAAATTGTCTTGAGATTTCATGTGTGTAATTTTGAATGTGAATGTAATTAAAGATAAAAAAAAAATGTGTGGGTAATTTATCAAAAAGAAAGTTTAAGTAATGTAAAGAGTATCAAGTGGTTGATGTATGAGATGAAAGTGATAGGTATTTGAAGTGTGTGGATTTTGATATGGCATGGGATGGGCCAATAAGAAAGAAATAAAGAAAAATGCGTTTATTGGCATTACAGCAAAATAAATACACCTAACTTTCCAATGTTTTATTTGGAAATTCAACTTTTTAACAGATTTTGTCTAGTTTTCGTTATGTATCTGGTACTAATCAATATTAGACCCAATCAGATATTAGACCCAAAACACTGTTTATTATCTAGAGACTATTATTATTTCCCAGGACAATGAAAAGTTGTATCTTCTATAAAAAAGACAGATGAAAATGTATCTTAACTTTCCCAGTCCACAATTTCGCATTTTGAAATCACATACAGAATTTTGTGAATTACATCTCTTTGTTTAGTCAGCGCCATTTTTATTAATGCTGGACAGGACAATGCAGATGTTAAGATCTGAATCAACTTTCTCTTGAAATATAAAAGTCTGTTAGGCAATTTAAAGCCGTCATTATTATTTTAAATGCTGTTACGAAATTAAAACTGGATGCTTTTTAGCAATTCTTATATATTTAATTATTTTCCGTTTAAAACAAAAGCTAACGATATATACAACCTATCCACACTAGCTTGTTTATGTCTAAGAATGTTTTTCCAGCACCAAATTATACTTTGTCTGTCCCGAAAATAAAAGCATTTTTTTGCAATTACAACCCTATAAAGCTTTCTTAACATCGGCATGTGAAACACTTAATATGTCCTTTATTATAAATTTCTGTGCAATAAACCGAACGCGCCACGCGTGAAAGTACCGCCGAAATGTCAATTGAAATTGAAAACAGAACAACTTTTTTATTGCTGGCTGAATATCAGGGCGATCAATGTCATTAAAAAGAGAATTTAATGACTCCAGTATTACAATGGTGTTTTGACATATTGATAGATTATCATGATTGACGTTTTGTGTGCCAATGAAGAAATGGACGTCGAAGAATGATCACCATACGACAGTGGGGTTATACTCGTAATATCCCAAGTAGAGTATTTATAGTTACTTCATGAATAGTCTTTGCACATTGATTCCTATAGAGAAGAACGGGTAAGAAAACCCCATGGTTACCTTTTATGCTTGTTCAAATAAATGTTACACAACGCCATAGGTGTGCCAGAATATACTACCTCGAATTCTAAGCCACACACAATTTATAAACAGCTTTCAAACCGAATGCACCGCACCAATAGAAAACAGAAATATAAGGAAAACCGCAAATCACTAAACTACTAACGACTGTAGCGCCACCTATGCAGTTTAGCATTGAATCAATCTGACGTTTCGTGAATGTGTCAAGCGTTAACATTCCCTAGAAGTTACTCAACGAGGATTGGAGCTAATGATATTTTTGATGACCTAAATGACGAAGCTGTAAGACATCCGCCGTTAGTCCTTAGGGCTTCTACATTAAGACAAATTAATACCTATTTGTTTAGTTCTGAGAATATTATGTTGTGAAGTCTTGATACTTGTAAATTTGACACGGAGATGTAAGGGGGTTATGAGTGGGAATTGTTACTGAAGTATCTTTTGAAATCATTATGGTATTATCCCCTTAAAATCTATGGCATATATATAGATGTTTAGTTTCGTTTATTTTATACATAATATTTTATCGCCTTTTGTAACAGGCCACCTCTCTGTGAGAGGGTCTGTGCCATAATCCACCACGAGGGCCTAGTGCGAATGTTTGGCTCTAGGACATACCGGTTTCCTCAAGATGTTTTCCTTCACCGTTTTGAGAGCAGTGGTGATGAAATAATCTTCACAAAGTAAAGCGCCTGTCCGGGTTCGAACCTACGACCTACAACTCGTAAGTCGCGGCCATTATCACTGGGCTACCACTGCTCTCCTATTGTGATATGGCACTTAAACATAACTGGTGAAACATGGGTGTACTATAGGTACACCTCTGCCTAACCTCTGGGGACTACAGGCGTGATATTATGTTTTATTTTATTAGTCTGAAAAGGTAAAAGGCCACAATTAATGCCAATGCAAGTCTCAAAGACGGGTTTAGCAAAATTATGCAAGTGTTAAAGATTGCAAAAATACATTTTGCGTGGGAAGAGCTGATGCAGTTGACACATTCGTATTGTAATATTAAAAGATTAGATCTGTGAAGAGTAGGGTATCAAAATTAATCAAACCAGTTTCGTTTTTTTTTTTTAAAATGCTCCTTTACGATGTCTGCTGAATTTATTTCTTTATTATTCACAACTATCATTACAGGTTGCCCGAAATCGAATTAAGTAACGAAAACGGCAGTTATGAATGCCAATATCGTAAGAAATTATTTAGTACATAAAATAAAATGTATTAAATTCAGAGCAATAATCAGTCTAGGTCCCACTGCTGGGACACAGGCCTTCTCACTCTGCGATTCGTAGGCCGTAATCCACCACGTGGGGAATCCAGACTAAAGGTTACTAGTAAATAACCAAAGACAATCTCCATTAAATTATATCCAAGCGGCCAGTACCAAGCAGACCTCAACATAAAACCAAAGAGAAAATTCTAGAATGAAAAAAAAAGTAGAGTGCATCTGGTGGTTGTCATCCCGTGCCAGTTATAAGTGACTGTGGCTCGGAACTGGGTCATTGTGGCGACCGTAAGCGTTAGGGTAACAACCTCTCAATACTTATGCCCCCTACGTATATGTAGTAACTGGCGGATAGGACATTTGATGCCGTGAATAGGATAACCTATTTCTCGCTGTCGGAAGCGAAAATGTCTAAAAAGGTATTGGCTACGAGAATTATATACTAGGCTCTATGGAAATTAAAGCTTTGCTACGATAGTAGAGAAAAAGCGCATAAAAAAAACTAGCACGTGTCGGGGTGATAAGGCAGCCGAAAGTACAAAAGCGACAAAAAAATCTGCAGTGTTCTGTAAATCTGCTCGTGTTACAAATTCGACAAGCGTTAAGAAAAAAACACATGCATAAAATGGATATTTTCATCACAAAAGACTATAAAATAATTACGAAATATCACGACAGAGCCACGACAACAACCGAATTTTAATTGGCCACTTTCTTATAGCTTACGCAAGACCACTATATGAGAAACAATTATGTGGATATAAATATACCGGAAAAAGAAGTTTTCGGACCTCACTTTCTATATTTTTTTTTTATATTTTTTATTATAGTTTTGTTTCACGCAACCGTCTTTTTTAATTTACAACTCTTTCGCTAATTTTAAAGTGAGAAACGTGATGAACTTGCTGTTCCTATGCTGGATTTTGCATATATGCTGGATAAATATATATAGGATATATATAGCTGGGGTTTTTATGGGTTTGCAGATACAACAGGGCCTTACCATGCTATAATTTTGTGGAATATGGATTTGTGAAATAAACTTTTGGATTTTTCTTCTACAATCCTTTTTTTTTTTTGCTAGGGGCTTTTACTACTACTAACTATAAAGTCTAAAATTCTTTTCATTTTTACTAAATTGTGTAACCACATGCAAACCGTGTTTAACGTTTTAATATCGTCGTTACATCACAAATCCAAAAGTTATTGATTTATTAGTTTTGCAAATATTACCCGTGAAAGTTATTCTTTGCTATATTGCTTGGGGCAAACTTGGTGGATTCACTTCTGTATAAGTTTTCCAATATTGGTTAACAATTTTTGTGTACGGAAATAAAAGCATAAGGAGCATGTATTGACTGAAACCGATTCTTAGCTTTTGTTTAAAAATAAAACCACTTTCCAATGAATTAAACGTTAAAATAACTAACTAATTCCTTGAAATACTACTGAATAATTACTAACTACACCACTATTTCTAGTAATTACTACCAACTTTTGGTCCAAAGTTTGCCCCAAACACCGGCCCCGTTTTATTAAGTGGAAATTACCTTTAATGCTCCCACCTGAAGTGTGCGGTTGCTGGCTTTGTTGGACGTTGGTCTGCTCCAGCTTGGTGCTAACAGAGTTCCACATATCGAACATGTTCAACATATTGGCCCAAGGCCCAACACTAGCACAATGATACCATAACACTTAACTTTCACACACAAACACTCGATCATCCATTTTTGTACACTGAAAATAGCAAGTGTCAAAATTGTTCAACCGTCGTACAAAATACTAAGGCTACGGCTCTGATCCCTGATTAATATTTGTATTATATTGCGGTTTTTTTTTTTTAATTTAATAAATACTTTTTAAATTTTTATTTCTACATATAAACTTTCTCAAATGCTCAACTAATGTAAATACTATATTTTTTTTATTTAAATCTACTTACGGAATTTTATATATCAGTCTAAAATTTCGATTTTAAGGTTGGGTTTTATTTGCTCGGGATGTTATTATTATTGTGTATCACTAATTTGTGTTTAATTATTGATTTTTATTAAAAACTATCGGTTTTGTGATTAAATATTGCGTATAAATTTTAATAAACTTGTGAGTTAAATGCTTTCGGAATTGTTTAATATTGTCGACGTGCTCATACGAAGTGGTTTGTGTTTAATATATGGCATTGAATGCGTTTATTTTGTGTACCGTGCATTCGTTTTTTCTTCTTCATAGTTCGTTAATAGCTGGTGTGTGTTCGCTTCCACTTGTGACCGGTCTATGGTGTTCCGATTCCACACTTTGCAGATAACATTTCAACGATTGAAGAACCGACACATAACCCGAACGCACTTTTATTTTCGTTTTAAATATAGTGTTCTCCTTTTGAAACAACTGGAAATTGCGTTTTATTTCTTTCAAGTTTTTCTTTCGTGGCGTTCTCGCATGCACTGAAGTGCAGTTGCAGCGTGGGGGTGTTTCAGCTACAGCGTTGAGGGACGCGGGGGGGTCGGAAGTCGTCCTCCTCTTTGCGCATGCCCGGAATCGATCCCGCGTGGCCACTGAGGTATACCAACTAAAACACTACTTTTCTTACTCGCTATATGGCCTGCATGAATAGATATGTACAGCCTATTATGTCATTCACTTTGATGTCTGGTTACTAGGCTGTATAGCTGTAGGTGTTTGCCTATTGTTGACCGTTTCTTTATTGAGTGTTGCAACACTGGTGGAGTGTGAATGTACTTGCGGACTGGCTGGTATTTATTTTAAACTTGTTAGTGTTCTAATGAGTTCTTATTTTACTGGTTTGTATTTGGAATAGAATTCACGTGTTTATGCAATTATGGTGCAATGAGTTCTTTTAAAATTACGATGCATAGCAATGTAGCTCGATTTTGTTTTTTGAAGTAGAGCTGTTCTATTTATTTGAATAGTGATTCGATTTTTATATCGATTATGTTGTAATGGAAACATTGTAATGGAGGACATATAGTGACCTTATTGGTGATGTTCTTTAGAAAGGTCAGGTGTGTAGTACTCACAACCGGCGTGCGTGTGTAACCATTATGTACGAATGTAAACGAAGTGTGAGGATCATAGCAGGTGGCATTCTGTAGTTTCTGCCTACCCCTATGGGAAAAAGGCGTGAGTTTATGTATGTGTATGTATTTTGTTATATAGATGTTTAATTTAGGTACAGCTTAAGGTTAGTATTTTATGCGACTAGAGACCATTACTGAGTCTATTCAGTGCGACTACTGACTTCGTTTCACACTGGAACATGTCCATATACATTGCGTTGGTACAAAAACATATACTGTATATACATGTATATGTACATCGTTATGCCTCCCATTCAAGTACCACGAGTAGTTTAAGAGTTGCGTAACATTTAAAGCTGCAGTACTATTTAAAGATAGTTCCAGAGACTAGTTTAATTTATACATTTGCAATTTCAATTAAAATGCTCTTTAAATTACGCAATAATGGAGTAGTTTTTACTGTGGCTTCGCCTACGTGAAAATGGGTGAGTATTTCCGGATGAAAAGTAGCCTATGTCATTTGGCAGTTAATAAGCTACGTTTTTCTAAAGTTTCATTAAAATCGGTTCAGTAGTTTAGCAGTGGTGATGTGACAAACATACAGAGAGGTCATTTTTTGTAATAAATAATATTATGCAGTCTCTCTCTTAATATCACTTCGAAATTGTAAAGTTCGTGGAAAACGAAAGAAAAAGATCTTCTTCATGATGCTATTTAAAGGTTAGACTGGAAGTCGTCCCCAAAATAACTAGGAAAAGGCTAGACAGACGATAAAAAGGCGTTGATGTTTCAAGCTGCTTTTTTATAGTATTAGTGTTGTTATTGAAGCTATTCGTTCGAAAGTATTTAATGGCTTCCTACGAAGACCCAGGTAGTATACGAAGCAATGGATTAGCAATATCATTCAAAATGATTGAGATTGTGATTGAAATTGTGTTACGTAATTAGGCTGCAGAACACTCCTCTTTCTAAAGCCAGATGAAATCTTATTTAAGAACCATGAAATTCGTATGAATATGAATTGCACCAATCCCAGTGTGGTTTGACCAGACTCGATTAACCGAATGAACCCCAAGATTCACACTAAATCCTGTAGCCTCATGTTCATGGTGCTACAGCGACCATTGCATATCAAGAAGTAGACCGGGAGGCGAGGTTTTTGTAGGGAAGACGTGCCCGTCGGAAGGGTGGGATTTAAGAGCCTACCGGATATGCATCCTAGAGTAATCTTATTTAAAGAACCATGAAATGCTAAGAAAAACTCTTTAAAATCACAAATAAACCAATATTAATACTCAGTTTTTTCCAGTTTGAAAACTGGTCAACTACTTAAGGTGACTTCAATATAGCCCACGATATTCAAAATTTCTGTGAAAAAAACGTGAGAAATTTTGAATTTTGTGGGCTTTCACCTTAGCTAGCGCTACAGTGGTTCTACCATCGCGGGTAGAACCTGGATGAGGCTGGCACAGGAACGTGGGGAATGGCACTTGAAAAGAGAGGCCTATTCTACAGCGGTGAATGAAGTCGGGCTATGGATGATGGTGATGTTGAACGCTAAAGTGGAGTTTGACAGTTTTCAACTTCAAATTCTCAATTCAGACACCATGTGTATGAAGGGGTAAGTATTGCAATATCTAAAATTAAAAGAACTAACGTAGAATAACCTACGTTCAAAATCCCTTAAATCGAAATACGTAATGATTCTTTCACTCATATTCAAAATACCGAAAGCTTGAAATGTCAAATGGATATGTTACTGAAGTCCATAAAGCTAAAACTTGAAATTCCTATGTACAAAGTTCCTTAAATTGGTTTACCTCACCGTTGTATGTTTCTGTAACCGCATGCGTAACACGCATATATGTTTTTTAAATCAAAACGGTTAGGTTAGGTTAGATCTGTGACCACACAACGTCAACGCCAGAAACATATTTTTGAATGATAGATGTTTAGTCCAATCAGTATTTTAAACTTAGATAATTCGTAGGTAGGTGTTAGTTGCTTAGGTATTTAAAAACATTAGGTATTTAGATTTTAGGGATTTTGAACGTAGGTTATTTTACGTTAGTTCTTTTAATTTTAGATATTGCAATACGCACCCGTATGAAGAACAGGATAAATACAGTGTAAGTATTCATTTGTTTTTGCATTACCCGCCAAAACACATTAATAAAAGGACGACCATTGTCTTGAACCCGAAATGTGAATCAAAATAAAAAGCCCGAAATTCTACGAAAACGTTAATCATGGCCGATGCGTGCACGACACATTAACGTTACGCAAGATAACGTTACGTATGCCCATGCGCCGATGAAAGTCGCCGGTTTTGGAGGTGGAGGTGTAAGTCATGAGCGATAGCGGGTGAGAGAAGTGAATGTGAGAGTAAGGTGGTGACGCTTGTGGAGTGAAATGGGCGTTTTGATTTTGTGGTGGAGCTATTTTTAGAGTGTTTGGGAAAGAGTTACTTCGGTCGGTGGCTGTTAGTTAACAACAGAGTGTTACCCTTTTTTAAATAATGACTAGAACAATAATGAAGATTTTAAATCTCCAGTGTTTTTTTTTGCAAGTAATGCAGAAATGGTTTGATTTTTTCACGCAAGAAGCGATGGAACCACACTCAACTTAATGTTAGACTGCAAAATGGCCAAGGCTTGTTGAGAAACGACACAAAAAACGTTAGAAAATGATTTCTCATGACGGTGACGATGATGAGCAAAAAACTTCCAAAAATTAGTCCAGTTACAGTTCAGTTACAGTTTGGTTACAGTATCCATTATGAATGAAAACATGAAATTAGTTAATAGCAGAGTATAATGTGAGTGAATGTGATTTTATTTGCGTAGATTGTGAAGATAACATTGTTTTGCAAGGTATTACTTACTTAATTGTTTAATTGCGATTTTGCAAGTGAATGCAAACGAACGGATGAATGAAAGGTATTTAAATATGATATTTTTGTTATATAAACACGAGCCTCGAAAAGCACGTTAAGCGGTTGGTCTCGGCTGTCATTCCTAATTCTTTGACAGTCGTTACAGGTACCTAGTAAGAAGTCAAAAAGTCTGATAACTAGTCTTCATCATCATCCTCACCTCCACTTCGACCGGTTCTGTGCTTCTTGTATCCAACAGATTCCTGCGGCTTTAACAAGGTTGACAACTAGTCTTACCAAGGGAGTATCGTGTTACACGGTAACTGGGTTGTGGAGGACAGATAGGCCGTCGCTCCATCTAAAATACTAGTATTCAGCTGCATTTGGTTAGACTGGAAGCTGACCCCAACAATGTTAGGTAAAGGCTGTGCAGATGATGATGATTTTTGTTATATAAATGAAGACTTAGTATTGTTTACTGGGTGTACTGTATGAATAATTCATGTGTGAAACTGCTGTGCGATTCTGTAACCATCTCACCGTGAAAACTTAGGTGAAGTGAGCGTGGAGTGAGCTGTCATTCCAACTAATGCTAGGGATTGACACTATTGACAGCTCACTCTAAGCTCACTTCACGTAACTTTTCACGGTGAGATTTTTACAGAATCGATCGGCTGAACTGTGTTTTGCTCGAAAAGGATTATCCGTAATTTAAATAGTATTTTTTTAAATAACATAACTGTCTTTTAACAAAAATGTTATTATAATATTCTTACGTGACTATTGTATAATTAAAAACATTTCTAAATTATTAACTTGTTGAGTTGCGTAAGATAAGTGAAAATAATTTTGAACCTTTCCTAAATGTCGGAGATAATTTGCGAATCATTATGCAAATTTTTTTAACAAGCCGTTTGCTGTTGTAATTAAATGTAAATAATAAATTTAATTTTAAACGATGACCGTTTTGTTTTCATTGTAAAAAAATTACATACGTACGTATGCATTTATGCAATAAAGTAAAAGAAAAGAAAATCATACCTATTTTTAAGCCTCAAAACAGACAAATATGATTAATACGTACTAGGTTACATTATATTTCTACTTCAAATAAGTAATCAAATTATTAATTGCATGTATTATATTCGTCAAAGTCGCAGGAATCGCTTGGATGAGAGACGCACAGATCTGGGAAGTATGGAAGAAGAAAGGGGAGGTATGTACCCAGCAGTGTGTGATTCCGGGCTGAAATGATGATGAAGTATTATATTTAATAATACAATTAGGTACTCTTCGACGGGTCAAATATTTATTTGTTGAACATAGGTAGGTTAAACCAAGAAGGAAAAAAAAACAAAGACATGCTTTTCTAAAAATATAGTCCCAACCGCCGTCAGCCTCCATCTTGTACCACACCAGACTCAAGTGAAAGTCAGAACTGCCAAAATCTCGCGTGAAAGTCGAGAGTTGATCGATGCCGTAATTATTATTACCATTATAAGAGATATGCTAAAAGCAAGCCGGATGTAGGAATCGAGTATCGATATAAAAAATCTAGACATCGATATATCTAAATATTAAGTGAGAGGTTTTGTTTTTTATGATTATGAAAGTTTGAGCCGTGTTAGTGTTTACAATATTGTCATTTTACGGTTTTTTGTTATGGTTGATTTAGTTTTGGTGATACCATTTTAAATTAATATCATGCAAAAATATTCAGTTATGGCTTTTAAAAAAAATGTATTCGTAAATTAAAACAAAAATGTCTGCACATTCTCGTTGGTCACACAAAAAAAGCAATCATAAATAGTAATAAGAACATCTAAAAAGGACTTTCCATCCTGTTCGACATTCGAAAATTTCCCACCAAAAACCTCAGAACACATCCCAACACCACGACTCATTTCAAAAATAGAATCCTTAAAGAAACATCCTGCCAGTTATCAACTTCCGTTGTCCTAAGTGGTAAATGGCGAAATATTTTCGTTTAACTCTAGCAGCATTAGAAAGTGCATGAGTAAGGAAGCCAAGCCTTTTAAGAAATACAACGACACTAGCATTAGGAAATATACACGTAATTTTGGCTATTTTTGCTCACTAACTTACACATAACAGTTAGACTCCTTTCTCATTTTCACGACTCTTTGACAGCAAAGAGTTCTTACACAGGAACTTTTTGTTTACAATGTCTAAAAAAGGAATTAATGTGGACTGACTCTATGGTATGGCCAGTGACCATTTGGAATTATTTCGAAAAATAGCTAAGTATTGAAAATAATAGCACTGATGATTAAAATTATGATCTTGTCTATATTTTTGGATTCTTTTGAGGATCTCAGATTAGATGCAGAATGTGGAGGAGAAGCAGTGGACTGCGATAGGCCAAGTTGATTGATTAATTGAGAATCTTAGCATTGTCATATCTTTATGAATTTTCTTCTGCTTAACAACGAACAAAGCCTATTAATTGTTTAACAGACTTAGGGTACACGAATAAACGTAACTTAAATTAAACAAGTCTATAAATAACTACAACTTCAACAAAAGTTTCCCGAACAGAAACTTACTTAACGAACTCTTACTTGAAGCTAACTTAGTCGACTTATCAATATTTCATTGACGAAAATACTATTTTTACGGCTAAGTTATGTTAAGATAAAAAGACTCAAGCATTACTCAACTTAGTGCGCTTATCAATATTTCATTGACGAAAATACCACATTCTGGGGCTTACGTTAAGTTAAAAAGATTCAAGCATTACTCTAAACTAGTTTCCGCCAAACAAATGGCTTAAAACTAATTTTAAGTAATGCTTGAGTCTTAAGTGAGGTTATACGGTCCTAAGTTAAGTTAAGTTAGGTAAGTTAGAGCCACAGTCGTATTCAACATATGTTTCTATCTGCGTTTAGTAGTTGCATTCAAGGCTAGATGTAGCAATAAGTCATTGGGACTTGAGATTGCAATGAGACTCACAATAGGCAGGTTTCTATTTTATTTAAAGCCTTAAAACTATTTTTAGAAAGGTCTTTATCCTTCGTAGATATATGTAAAACCTTAGCAGTGACTTCTAATTAAGCATAATCACTATTACAGATAAAAAAATAATGATCTTTTTGGCGATGCTTGGTTCTACAAGCAACTTCAAAATGGCCTCGCAGCTACTTTCCCTGCACTAACCTTTTTTTAACAATTTTTTTTTCACAAAACAGGGGTCTTAAGGACTTGAAAGACTTCGTTTCAAAAAACTATAAAATATGCTACTTTTGTAACTTGAAAACTTAGGTACCCTGTTAATAGTATCATTATATGGACGAGCGCTTTAACTTAATCAAGAAAAAGCAACAGCGCCAGAACTAAGCACAAATGTTATTACCAAAAACTCTAAAATATTTCACAAATCACCCAAGTACTCGCTGGGATGAGAACAAAAAGTATTTATCTATCAATATTAATGAACAATTATAGGTACGGAGATCTGACTGGCCTCGGCTCACGCAAGCCACAAAACCAGCTACTTGTAGTCTTGTGTTTGAAATAAATACGTAGCAACGACCTGTGACAAGGATAAAGGATTTTTGCAAGATTTTTGATAAGTTTTAGAGTCCCTGGGAAGAAGTTTAGTGTGATTACAACTACTTTTAGAGTTAAAAGATCAAATTTTAGAGTGATGATTAAAGGTTTCACTTGTGATTTTTATGGGATTAAGTACAGTTTTTTGAGACAAATTATGATAATATCTCCAGGTTCTTTTATATCAAATTCGTTTAAACAAAATCTAAACTACAACATACGACGCATTGGCCCTTCATATGGCCCTTCAGGCAATTATTTAGTAGCATGTCTGAAATCGCCAACCCATCTTGAGCAAATGCGGTGATCAATGCTCGTGCCTTCTCTGAATGATTCTCTGAATAGCCCTTTGCTCTGCAGTGGGACAGTAACAGGTTGGTATTATCATGCACATGTTCTAAAAAATATGAAGCTTACTGAACACTCTAAATGCAATATTTGGGAAAAATATTTTCGAGTAGATGGTAAGTATTACCTACATAGAATCACTTTGATGACATAATTATATCCATAAGATAGTATCGAATGCAGCGAGACTCATTCACTATACTCTGTAAAAGGTATGACAGTAATACATGGCACATTGGTTCTAACTAAGGTTACGTCTCATATTGATACATAAGGTCTAAATTTAATTTTATTTATTGTTCAACAGTGGCTAACCCATAGCTAAATGGTCTTTGAGACTAAATTTTAATCATTTAGTGGGTGAACAAAATTTCGGGTAAAAAAAAACAAAAAAAAAGTTGCTTGCTAAGAGTCAAGAGACATTCTCGCAATATCATATTAAACACAAATAAAAGCATCCATTATTAAATTTAAAAATGCAAAATTTTTAACCAAAAGCTTCCAACTCACATGTTCAATAATAGATATCTATTAAAAACACTCACTAAATATCTATCAACAAAAACTTAAAATTGATAAATTAATTTATCAAAAAACCGAGAGCATGACCCAATAGGTCTAAAAGATAAACAAATTTAGCTAAATCCATCAAAAGATTATTATTTAATAATTAATCAAACATCTCACAATCCTTTTAACATCGACCCAAATTAAGTACAAACAAAAATAAAACAAGATAACACAATAATTATCTTAAAAACAAATATTCATAAAAAGTGCCCTTCAGCCCCCGAAAGAGAAAAATGATATTTCCCAAGAGTTTCCTAACGTCTGCTGTCTCTTTCCAACGCAAGGTCGAATTCTTTGTCTCTCGCTCGCACAGTATGCAATACAAGATCTCATGCAACCAGAGACCTTGATAAATTGCAAGTTTCGTGATAGAATAGATAATAATTGTTATACGGGTGATTATTATACGGGCCTTTGCCATTAAAAAAATATATTTAAAAAAAAAAATCGAACGCATTTTTTTTTAGTCTGTGTTAAACTTTTTTGCGTTTTCGAATTTCAAAATCAGTGCTGCTTTGGTTTTGTAATTTTTTCGGGGACAATTTACTTTTTAATTCTGGTAATTAAAAGTAATTCATGCAACCCTTACAATACAGATACAATGGGATTTTAATTAGACATAATATTGGCCATAGCAGAAATATCAAAAGAAAAACCTATTTCGTATCGACGGACGAACAATTTTCTATGTAGATATAATTATAAAAGTGACTACTCACATCCAACGTAATGCATTTGTTAAACAATCCAAAAAGTTCACAACACGAGTCCAAAATGCAATAAGCACAGGTTGTTAAAAAGTTTGTTTAAATATGGAACACAAAGTCGAAGCGAGAAAAGCGCGGGAATTTTGACGTTTGGTTTTTTTTTCCAAAATGTAAGTACGCGGTGCCAAAAAGTTTGGGCGTAGAGCGGCCGTGCGCGCGCGGTTTGCAAGTCAAACTGAATTTTGTAAGCGCAGGCGAATGGCGCACGGCGTGCAGGACTGTGAAGGTGTCGGCCCCAGCATTTAATTTGAAGACATTTTACCATCGGCCTGTCTTGCCGGTATAAATAGAGGCTGTTGATGTTAAGCCTGTGCCTGTTAGGTTTTATTAAAACTTAGTGCTAAGTTGAAAAAAGAACGATGATTTTTGGCAGCGTTTCTAGAAAGTTCGATTCGAATTCCAATTCGTAAAGGGAAAGGAGAATTTGACGTTTAACTTTGACAATTAAACTATTAAAAAAAAACTTTACAAATTCAGACAGATAAAATAAAAAAAAATTGGGTTCAAATTGCCAGTGAAAATCAAAAACTTGATCTAAAATTTTAAAGCCCAATCATCTCACTAAATACATCTACGAGAATAACACAGACTATTTCTGTCTGTCCTACGAGCATTAAGAAGCATTAAGGACTACTGTCAACAAAGTATAAAATTGTAAACTAATCTATTTTTTCTAAAACAAAATGTCACTACACGTCATGTTGATGTCACACTTAAATACTTTAAGAAAGAAAATGTGTTGAAATCATTCTGAAAAAAATATTATCAATCATTGTCACAGTCATAGGTTTGGCTAAGGAATTTCTTTTACTGCCAAAGAACTATGTAATTAATATTGTTAGTTAATAGTATGTAAAATAAAATATAAAATAAAATGGCACCAAAGTAATAAAAATAAAACCAGTTTTACACCTTTCTACCTGTAAAACTGTCGATTGGCTTTCCTTCAGATGACATTTTACAATTTCCTGAGGCAGAATATAGAACCTTTCCACTTTTCTAGAATATCCACGAACTCGCCAACAAAAAAATCGAATTTCAAACTTTCGTAATGTCAAATAAAAAAAATCCAAAATGGCCGCTTCTGTCACGCTTGTGAAAACGTCCGCACGCAGAGTATCATCTTCGAATCAATATAAAAAGTAGGTCATTCTAAAATCTAAAATGACAATTAACCCTTCACTGAGGATTTTTACTCACAATTTTAACCCTTTTGTTGCTTGTTGGACCCCCAGAATGACAGGACATGTAAAGTCCATTGAACAGAAAAACCGGACAGGGCAGGGGTTACAGAAGTTTTTAGGGTTCTTTGGGCGAATAAAAACTTGAGAAGGGTTTTGTTGGGTCGAGGTACGGTGAGAAAGAACAAAAAATAGTGCTTAGGACATGTCTATCGCTAAAAGTTATTATTTTCTTTCAGATTCAGGTTTTCCTGTACCTAGACCAGCCATGTGAGTTAGGAAAAAAGTTAAGGAAATCCATCTTACTTTAGATGTAAAGTTTTGGTAAAAATGGCAACGATTTTCTGGTGCACAAAAGAACGGTATATTAACATAGTGCTAAGTCTGAAACATTCATTTTCTGTACCTAACTTTCTTTTCCATTCATAGTTTTTTCAGTGCCTACCTATAGCATGTTCCATTTCTTGTCTTCTTTCATGACTAGATTACAAAGAATGGTAAAAATAACTCATACAATCGTATTACTTGCTTCTTACACTTAGTAAAGGTTCTTTAAAACTAATGATTAACTTGTACATAAAATACAATTAACATTTGCTAAACAAGTAACATGGTCTCAATCAATATAATACAATTAACATTTGCTAAACAAGTAAAAATGACGAGGAAAATATTTAAAAAATATCATTTAAATTCGTCACGAAACAAAACCCTTTTTAAAAGTTACGTGCATCGTCAAATGCTTGCATGGTATACTTAATCACAGCTGAGGCAAGAAAAGAAACATTAATACAAAAAATACCATACAATGATTAAATATCGATGGACATAGCGGTCGGCGACCAGACCTACCCCAAAAGATAACATCACTTTCAATTACGTTAAACATAATGCAAAAAAAAAAACATGCAGAACCCTCTTCGCAAATCTCACTCACCCGGTGTATTTTGAAAAACAAGTTCACAATATACTCAAAGGAGGGGTAACTTGAAAAACATGTCTACATCATGAAAAGAATGGTACATTACCATATTATTATAAAAGTGCGTCCGTCTGTTTGATAAAGACAAGTTGGTCAAAGTAATACCAATATTTAGATACATCTGGTTAGACTGGAAGCTGACCCCAACAGTCTTGAGAAAGGTCTGGAACGAGCTTTACAAAAAATAAAAATATAATAAAATAAAAATTACGTGAAAAGAGTTCGCAAAATGGCGAGGGACAAAAAAAAAACACGATCACAGAATTCTTAATTGAAAACTGACGTCTAGCGTCCGCCATTTTGAATTTCCTGTGACGTAGTGACACATTCACACGACTCGGCAACACCTCATTTGTTGAACATACATAATAGGTACGTGAGAATGCGTGGAAAGCATAAGATAGCACACTCATGTACTATAGCCCTCCTCTGCCATACCTTTTGGAGAAAACAGGCCTGATGTTACGTCTATTAAGTTTAGGAGACTTTTAAATCTGAATAACTGCATTCAAACAGTAAAAAACGGAGTAAAACAAATCGGTTAAGTGGAAAACTTAACTTCCTGTATTTCTCATAAAAAAAGGAATTTGCTAAACTACTTCAAAAATGATTTATACTGTGTTAAATGTCGTTATGAATCAATAATATACACAACTAGCGATCTTCCCCTACTTCACACGGTTTTCGACTTCTTCGACAAACATCGAAATTATTTTGTAACATCTAGGTTAAATATGAATGTATTATACACATAACCCATCCGGAATAAATTTTCTAAAGTTAAAGTTTCAACTTAAACTTTAACTTTAGAAAATTTAACGAAAAGCGACTTTAATTAAGTATAGTATAGATTTTAAAATGTTATTTTATTTAATACTACTATTTACATAATATACAACCTAACAGGCTAAAAATAACATTTAAAATAAAGAGGAAAAATCAATAAATTCGTCCGCATTGCTGACAATCGATTTTAAAATGTATACATCCACTAGTAGCGCCCCGCGGCTTCACCCGCATAGATATCAATCCCGTGGGAATATAGGGATAAAAAGTATCATATGTGTTATTCTGATGTATAAGCTATATTACTGTAAACTTTCGTCAAAATCTGTTCAGTAGTTTTTACGTAAAAGAGTAACAAACATCCATCCATCTATCCTCACAAACTCTCGAGTTTAAAATATTAGTAGGATATACAATGTGTAACTGAATTAATGCACACTAAGAAAGTAGTTTGTTCAGAATCGTTTTCTGAATCGATTTCTGTAATTTTTAATATAGGTAATTTTTTCTCCCAAAAATAATTAAAACTACGTAAATTACTGGCACACTTCCGCTCTACAGTCAAAACAAACCAAAATGGATGAAGTACCTACTGCGCCAGACCCTTAGGGCCCTCGCCCACGGCGACTTTTTGTAGCGATGCAGTCGCGCGTTTAGCAAACGCGCGACAGCATCACTTCTAACGCGTGTTAGTCGCATTTGCAACGCGCTACTGCATCGCGATTGTATCGATACAAACGCGCGACCGAATATGACATTCTATAACAACTTTTGAATTTAAGATCATAATTTTTGAGTTGTTTGAATGTTGTTACATGATGTCCACAAAGTAATCTCTGGGTATTAAATGGATGCATCCAATATTGACGCTGCTTCCGTTGCCTACGCTTCGGCTGCTTACGTAAAAGCAGCACCAAAGACAACGTGACTAATGTTGCCTCAACGGAGTCCATCTTGCAACTGTACTGACCCAAATCGCGTTTGCATCGCGACTGAATCTGGTCCCGTGGGCGCGGGCACACAGCTAGCGACTGCTTCGCGTCTGTATCGATGCTACGCGCGAGAGCATCGCGACTGCATCGCTACAAAAAGTCGCCCGTGGGCGAGGGCCCTTATACGAGTGCGACTGTTTGCATGCGTAGATTTGTAATGTGACCACAATTTTCTCCCACAATCAGTGTATCTAATTTATGAGAAAAACAATGTTTATTACATAATAATAAAAATTCAGTGTATGTATTATGATTATACCATAACATTCTAATTGGGGTGTCTGGTGGTGTGCGTTAATTCCGGGACATGTTGTATATACATACAGGATGATATTAGTAGAATGAACGGTCTTCATCTAGTATCTAAGTCTCTAACTATGCCTGCCTACCACTCATTCCCAGTTTCGACTCCCACGCAAAAGAGCCCGCACCTCAAACTCCTGCCACGAACACTAGTAATAGGTACTTCGAAAAGATACAGTAACCTAATTTCGGCCGTATCGCACTGATAACGCGTATCAACGTAACTTGGTCAATGTACGATATAAATTGATAACAGACATTTATGTTTTTGTTAAGAATTAGGTACTTTTTGAAAATGTTGAAAATTTTATGTGCGTGGCCGCGGACGACGAATGGGGACTTACGTTAGGTTCAATTTACACTGCCGCGAAACGGAGTGGAAACGAGTTATTATACATAGCATAATAAACTTTATGTCAATTGTCTAACGTACGGACGCCAGCACATCAAGTTACTACAATCTGTCAAATTTCTTTAATAGATTTTCAACTTTATCGCTGAAGTATTAAGGTTCAAGGTTGATTGGGAAAATTTGACAGTTTCGGGTAGCTTGACCTGCTGGCGTCTGTACAAACTAGATACAAGCTTATTAGGTACTGCCGGAATTCCCTTGTGCGTATGTTTGTATCTAATTTTTGCGTTACTCTTTTGACATAAAGTTCATTATGCTTTGTACAAAAAAAAAGCGCTTCCACTCCGTTCCGCGACAGTGTAAATTGAGCCTTAGGGGACAAAATGAAGAGGAAATTAAACAAAAGGTAATTAAAAATTAAAAAATACAAGGAAAGATTATTGCAATTACGTCCATTTATACCTATATGAAAAGTACAAATTAATATGTATTTTTTACATTATGCATACAAATGTTTTATTTACTTATATAAAACATTACATGGACATATTTGTATTATCTGGTATAAATAATATTGATATGATTCTAGCATCCTTTAGACCGATGCAAATTTTTTTTTTTTTGTTTGCCTACATTGTGTCCCTTTACTGGGCAAAGGCCTCCCCTTTTTCCTACCAAACCTCCCTGTCTTGTGCGATCTTTGGCCATGTTGGCCCTGCAAACGTTACCAGATCGTCACACCACCTTCGTCGTGGTCTACCTCGACGGCGATGTCCCCCCTCAGGCGTCCAGTGAGTGACGATCTTTGCCCATCTCTCGGGGTGCATTCACGAGACGTGTCCAACCCTTTCCCACTTCAGCCTGGCTGTTTTTTCTTCAACATCCGCTACTTGAGTTATGGAGCGCAGCGTGGGTTTTTATTTATTGTTTTTTTTTATTTTTACTTAATTGCAAAAACACGTAAGAAAATTCGAATTTCGCGGGCTACCCTAGCGCTTTTTCTTAAACAGTTTTTTTAATCTGTGCACACTGCACATTTAAAATTCAACGTTACTATACGACACTACGTAACGTACTCTATGCACCAGTTCATCGTGGTATGTCCACGCAACCCAGCGCCACTGCGATATATAATCAATCAATTTTCCTACCTAGTATTGTATACAATCAATTTTCTAACTGAACAGACAGCTGTGCTGCTGGGGAGTTTGTTGCGCCACTTCTTCTTCCCAGCGATAGCACTAGGAAGTAGTGAAGGGCGGGCGCTTTTGGGGCACTGTCTTTTGTAATTTTGACGTTCGAAAAGTGCTGATTCTCAGCCTAATTTGAATAAATGACTTTTGATTTTATTTTGATTTACTTACCACGGACCCCAGTGGTAGCAGCCGCGACTTACGTTTCAGTCGTGGGTTCGAATCCAGACAGGCGCTTTACATTGTGTCAATTATTTCACCACTATTCCTCTCAAAACGGTGAAGGAAATACCGTGAAGAAATTGCCATGTCCTAAAACCAAACTGCTATTCTGTAAAAATCTCACTCAGCTGACAATAGTGTCAATCCCTAGCGATGCCAACCAGAAGGCAATCATATCACTTGGTTTTATTAGGTTTTTATATTTTATTTATCCTTTTGACTGATTCTTTTATATTCTGTAAATGTGAGGACTTTGTAAGCCTTGTAGACTTTAGATCTGTAGGCCATTTTTATTTTATCAAGTACCTGGTACTTGTTGACAGGCCTACGCTGTCCTCCCATACCTACTGTAATTTGAAAACATTGTAAAAGCCAATTATTTTTAAAAGAGTAGCCGTGGGGCTTCTTGCCGGCTCTTCTCCACAGGAAATGACCAATTGGAACCGTGCACCTAGCTTCTGACGTGTCACAAGTGCCCATGAAGGTTTATGTGAAATAAAACATTTTGATTTTGATTTTGAAGGTGGAATGGCAGCTTACTCAAGCTCACTTCAACTATGTTTTCGCGGTGAAATTTTTACAAAATAGAGGGGCAGGAGCACTGACGTAATGTCTGGCGCCTATGCGCCTATTACGTCAATATGCGACTCAGCGATTAGTCGCAACACTAAAATATAGCACAATATCTAACACACCAATCAAATGTAAAATAATTTTAAATAAAATTAATAAAATTACTGTAATACGAGACAGTTTCACAAACACGTGTGCGATATTAAATTGCGCTGAGTTGTCTTTCTGAAATTATTGAAACTAAATTTAAATTGTGAGCTCAGGTATTTTTTTCAGTTTAACTAAACAGTGTTGTTGCTAAGTCATTAAGAATTGCTGTAAGTTAGGATTATAACGGTACTGTATATGATTTTGATAGATTGTATGAAAATATGATAGACTGACAGTTAGCCTTCATCATACCTCTGCTGGGCAAAGGCCTCTCCCCAGGACTTCCAGCTCTTTCCGTCCAGGGCTAAAGTGGACCACTGGTCGTTTGTTTTGTCCAGCTCGTCCCGCCATCTTCTACGGGGTCTGCCGTGACGCCTTCTAGCTGTGTCAGGGCTCCACGACAAACGTGGTGGTTATTTTGGCACAGGTCATTGGGCATACGGCAGACGTGGCCAGCCCAGTGCCACTTCAGCTTAGCAGCTTTTTGGGCAACGTCAGTAATCTGTGTTTTGGAGCGTGGTGTGGTGTTGCGACTACGGTATGTCAACACCTAGAATAATGCACTCCATTGTACAGACGCCAGCAGGTCAAGCTACCCGAAATTGTCAAATTTTCCCAATCAACCTTGAACCTTAACGCTTTAGCAATATAGTTGAAAATCTATTAAAGAGATTTGACAGATTTTAGTAGCTTGATGTGCTGGCGACTGTACGTTGGCAACCTTGAGTTTGGACTATGATAGACTTATTTAGTTTTAATATTGGCTTTGGGACAAAAAAGGCTTTCAATTGAAAAAAAATCTCTCGATATGAATGAGAAAACTTAATGCCTTTAGTTAGCTCATCTTCACCAGCCTACAGCAGTCCACTGCTGGACATAGGCCTCTCCTATTGCACGCCATTCAGCTCGATTCTCGGCAACTCTCATCCAGCTGCTACCAGCCATCCTGCGAAGATCGTCGCTCCACCTAGCCCGAGGGCGTCCCACCTTACGTTTACCGATTCGCGGTCTCCACTCAAGAACACGTCTACCCCAATGGTCATCGGTTCTACGGCTAATATGGCCGGTTTATTTAGCTCATAGCTCATTGATAAATCCTTCTAACTGCAACTAACTAATAATTTAGGTAAGGGTAGATAATAATAGGTGTGTGACAATAGCAGTTAGCAGTAAATAAATAACTTTTGTTGGTTCCCATTACAATGGCCATAGAAACAAAATGCCTGAAAAATCGTATCTAGGATTACAATAATTACAAACAAGGTTTGTAATTGTTGTTCGTTAATGTCGAGAGAAGACGACACTAGGAACTGCTCCTATATTGTGGGTGCGTTTACAAATATTTAAACTCACAGACACAAACAGCCAGACCCGGAACAACTACCTGTAGGCAATACAAATATTTGTTTCGTGCGGGAATCGAACCCGCGACACGCAGCGCAGCAGTCGACCGCTCAGCCACTGCGCCAAACGTGTCGTCAAAATTAAGCTTAGTCTTCTCTCGACATTATCTGATAGATAAATTCTACTCCTTTCTTAATTGCTACTAACATTAATTTGTTGGTGGTTTCGTAGAACAATTGAGTATTGAGTAATAATGCCTGAAAAATCACACCTGGGCTTACAATTACAAATCTTATTAATACTATCCTGCTGAATCCTACCTTTTAACCTTCAATGGCAGATCCGCTTACAGTTGAAATCATAAACTTAGTCCCGAATTAATAAATCTCAGTTTTTTTTTTTAACAGGGTGACAAGGAAATCGACGCGCATCTGAAAGGCCAATTCTCGTAATTAGAAACGTTCAAAATCTAGTCGCAATCTCATCTCAACTATCAACGTCAGAAACTTGTCAAAAAATTTGGGAAATTAGAGGTATTTTTGACAGATTGAGACTGAGATCAGACTGTGAACGTTCTTAAAATTACGAGAATTGCCCCCCTGTTACCATGAATTCAGTACATGATTCTAAACTCCTGTGCGATTAAGTTTTGCGTCGGATATTTGCTGTTCCATACATTTTGACCGCGAAGGGAAGGAGAGCAGTGGTGGCCAAGTGGTAACGGCCGCGACTTACGAGTTGTAGGTTCGAACCCAGACAGGCGCTTTACTTTGTGTAAATCATTTCGTCACCACTGCTCTCAAAACAGTGAAGGAAAACATCGTGGGGAAACCGGCATATCCTAGAACCAAAAATTCGAAGACATGTGACATCTGCCAACCCGCACTGGGCCCGCGTGGAGGATTACGGCCCATTCCCTCTCACCGAGAGGAGGCCTGTGTCCCAGCAGTGGGAACATTATAGGCTGATCATGAGTGTTATGTGACCACGAAGGTATTGCACATTTCTATGAAACATTTGTTTTTTTGATGAAAACTGGCCAAAAATGTCTACGCTGGTGGGTTCAGCGCATGATTCTAGATCATGTGCTGAATTCATGGTTTCAGTTGCGCGTCGATATTCCAGCCAGCCTGTATGTCTACATCATCTTATTTTCATAGCATCATGATTTCATTTTATTCAAATCAGCGGGCTAATTGCGTAACACACTATCAGTAGCAATGAGTTTCATTTTGACAGTTCAACAACATACATTGCGTCGTTGCGTCGTGTCAGCAAACAAATTTTTCGACCATATAAAGTAATGGATTAGCAATATCCTTCAAAATTATTCAGATTCTGATCGATAGTGTGTTACACAATTAGGGTGCTGTATCTAATCTAAAGTTATTGAAATTAAACTTATGAAAGCGCTCACACAGCATAGATTTATTCATTCGGGTCTAAAGTTTTATAGTGAAAACTGAAACTTGCTTCTATAGTCTTGATAAACAAAATGGTGATACTTGATACCATTGCTGATAGCTCCAAGTGTCTCAGCTTACCTGAAAAGGACAGAAATATTGTTAATTAATACTTATTTACTAATAATAAAGCTAAAGAGTTTGTTTGAACGCGCTAATCTCTGGAACTTCCGGTCGGATTTGAAAAATTATTTTTGTATCTGATAGCACAATTTTCGAAGAAGGCTATAAAATCTAAATATTTTATTTCACACTAGCTGCACCCCGCAGTTTCACCCGCATAAGTTTCGATCCCGTAGGAATATCGGGATAAAAAGTATCCTATATGTTAATCCTGGTTATAAACAATCAGTGAGCCAAATTACATACAAATCCGTTTTTGCGTGAAAGACTAACAGACATCCATCCATCCATCCATCCATACAAACTTTCAAATTTATAATATTAGTAGGATAAACCTACATGGGCACTTATGAATGAAACGTCAGAAGCTAGGTGCACGGTTCCAAGACCCGGCAAGAAGCTCCACGGTTACTCTTTTAAAAATAATTGGCTTTTACAATGTTTTCAAATTACAGTAGGTATAGGAGGACAGCGCATGTCATCACGCTAAGATTCTTAGGAGCCGGGCAAACAGAAAAAACGTGAGAAAGAAAGGTAAGCAAATACAAACTAATAGCGCGGGCAGACAATTCATGGAGGTCTGCCAGGCTCAGGCGAAGCACCGCCGCGTCCTCGTGGCAGCGATCAGCGGCGGCGATCTCTCGCGTCCGGCCCTGGTCCAGGCCATGGTACGGAGCGAGAGCGCATGGTAAGCCGGCACCTCCTTCTGCGAAGCAGTAATGCTCGCAAAGGAGGAGGCGGAGCGCGTGAGGGAGAGGCAATCTCTGCGCCCTCACGCCCCTAGTCGCCGCAGGAGACGCCCTGGACGTCGGGAGTCACCAGCCGACTCCCGGCCACCGTAGGCGCGGGCTTGCGGGCGGCGAGCAATAGGCAGCTCGCCGCCCGGCAAGGACCAGGCCCGGGTCGACGGCGCGTAGTGTTCCACGCGCGCCTCAAAGAGATGTCAACACGAACTGACGGGGTCCGCTAGGGCCGATGCCTGCCAGGGCCGCGGGTTGTTCGAAAGAGATACCGTGGCCCCTGGCATAGGCAACTGAAGGAACACGGGTGGGTTTTAGTCAGTAAAAGTCTGACACGCCCTCCCGCTCCGCCCAGAGTGGGAGAAGTCATATAATGATTTTCCACCCAGAAAAAAAAAAAAAAGGCAATGCGTTGCGACGGGGTGGGTCGAGGGTACAACAAATTTCACGCGGACGAATTCGCAGGTAGAAACTAGTTAATACATAAAATGGATTAATTAATTAACATAGTCATTATCAGCCGAAGTAGCACCAAGTATGGTAAGCGACTCAATTTGCAAGGTTGAGAAAACTTTCGTAAACATTGAGTCACACAATGGTTTTTCTTTCAAGGTTAAATCTTGCGCCTGATAGGATTTCCCATCAGTAAAAATGACGAACTTTCATGAAAACTTGAAACTTTGACCCCTATTTAACCTCCTTAGGGGATGAATTTTCAAAAATCCTTCCTTTTTTAATTTCAAAACGCTTGCTTAGTGCTGTACCTTCGTTTTAAAAATAAACTCTTTTCTAGACCAGCGGTTTTGGCTGAAGCACCCACATTTCAGCATCGCCATTCGTGAGTGTTGTTTTATTAAACGCATCCAACACACTGTAGGTACTCACTAAGTAATTAGTTTACGTACTAATTAGTTACATAAATAGGCAACTGTTCAGGTAATTAGTACGAAAACTACCTATTTCCTTTTCCCTTCTTTTACGACTATAACATGATGTTAGGAGTTAACGACTGAATTCAAAGTCACTTTCCTAAACTTTGGTAGATTGAAATTAGAGGACATGGGACATCTACCAACCCACACTGGGCCCTCGTGGTGGATCAGGGGCCGCTCCCTCTCACAAAAGGAAGGCCTGTGTCCCAGCAGTGGGAACATTATAGGCTGATTTGTTTTGTTATTTGGTACACAAACTTTTTCAGAAAGACGTGATTTTCTTTTATTTAGTATCAACTTTTGGTAGCTGCTTTGCCCACATGGGGTCCGAAGTTATCCCACGGGAACGTACAGACGCCAGCACATCAAGCTTCTACAATCTGTCAAATTTCTTTAATAGATTTTCAACTTTGTCGCTAGAGCATTAAGGTTCAAGGTTGATTGGGAAAATTTGATAGTTTCGGTTAGCTTGACCTGCAGGCTGGACGAGACTAAAAGTTTCCTTATTCCTTACCCAGGTCTATCTGTGTGCTTTTCATCAAAATGAGTTAAGGGCTGATTTTTCCAACGCCAGAAAACTTATCTCAGGAATAATTTTGAATTTTTGACAGTTCTTCCATACAAAAACTGTCACACGTCAATTTTATCCCACGAATAAAAAATATCTATCGATTGAAAAATCAGCCGTAAGGCGTGAAAAGTTAAACAGACAGAAAGAGTTCATCATCATCATCATCAACCTATAGCAGTCCACTGCTGGACATAGGCCTCTCCTATTGCACGCCATTCAACTCGATTTTCGGCAACTCTCATCCAGCTGCTCCCAGCCATCCTGCGAAGATCGTCGCTCCACCTAGCCTTAGGGCGTCCTACCTTACGTTTGGCGATTCACGGTCTCCACTCAAGAACACGGTCATCGGTTCTACAGTTAATATGGCCACACAACAGAGCTAGTTACTTTCGCATTTATAATACTTATTCAATATGAACAGTATGGAAGTATGGATTACTAGCAGCGCCCCGCGGTTTCACCCGCATGAGTAACGATCCCGAAGGAATATCGGGAAAAAAGAATCCTATATGTTAATCCGGATTATAAACTATCTGTGTGCCAAATTTCATCTAAATCCGTTCAGTAGTTTTTGCGTGAAAGAGTAACAAACATCCATCCTCACAAACTTTCGCGTTTTTAATATTAATAGGATTTGGTTTTTGTTAGATAAACTTTTTCATAATGATGCGATATTCTTTTGTATGCAAAATTTCGATAATGATAAAAATTATTTAGCACAATGACTGATAGCGGAAGACCTGAAGTGCAGACGTATAACCTAGATTTTGATAACAATGTATCTGCTGTGTTATCTATGTATATAGCTTTTATCATCTGAGGAAGCCGATTGGAAGCCGTTGGGGTCGGCTCCTAGTCTTGAACAGCCCCTGGATATAGAATTTTTCATAATTAGTTGATTGTGTGTGTGTAGTTGTGGGACGCCCCCCAGCTAAATGGACGGACGACCTAAAGAAGGTGGCTGGGACAGACTGGATGCGGATGGCGGAGGACAGAGTGTTGTTGTGCAGGGAGAGGATGTCCAGCAGTGGACTGCGATAGGCTGAGTTGATTGATTGATTGAGTCGATTACAAATAAAATGACGTCAATTTCGATTTAATATTGATGGTTATGGTCTGATCAAAATGTATCTGATGTAAATTTAAATGGATGTAATGGATCGGAAAACGTTTACCATCAACATCTGCCTTTTCCCAATCATATTGGAGTTGGCTTCCAGTCTAACCGGATGCAACTGAGTACCAGTATTTTACATAGAGGGACTGCCTACCTGATCTCCACAACCCAGTTACTGGGTAATACGATACCCCTTGGTAAGACTGGTTGTCAGACTTTCGGCCTTCTGACTACCCGTAATAACTGCCAAAGATCCGCGAATGACAGCCGGGACTAACGGCTTTACGTGCTTTCCGAGGCACGGAGGGGTCTCGGTATGTGCAGATGGTCACCCATCCACAGACCAACTGCGGCAAATGTAGCTTAACCTGATCGATCGACCTGTGCGGCTGTTACTGCTTAGCCACGGGCCCCTCATTACCAATTCATACTTATGTACTTTTTAAGTTAATTTTGGCCATCTCTGACATCGGTGAAGGAAAACATCGTGAGGAAACCTGGACTTGTAATTAGTATAAGTGCTCATACACACGAGCCACACAAGTCGTCGGCAGAGGCAACTGCTCAAGACGGGTCGGCGATTTCCGACTAAAAGTGCATACGCAACAGCCGTCACACTCATGCCTCTGCCGTTAACGTGTGTCGCTCGTGCGCATGCACTCTTAGGGCAGTTTCGCACCAAGTCCGATCCGGATCCGAATCCGAGTTCAATCCGAATTGTGAATGTTCTAAATTCGGACGGACTGAGTTCAGAAACTCAAACTCAAACTCAAACTATTTATTTCAAATAAACCAATTACAGGTACTTTTGAATTGTCAACGGTCGGTCAGTCAAAAACATGAAGCTAGTTGCCCATTCCAAAGCGTAGTACGGGCTAGAAACTCCATGGACACTCTTTTAAATCACACTAATATTGTTACGAAGTATTGGTTACATCATTCATGTTAAAAATTATGCATGTGAGAACGATACAGAACGTTAAAAGCGTCCATAATGAAAAGATAAAAAAAAAACAATTCAAATATTAATTTAAATCAAAATAAGCCATGGCAGCAAAGAGTTGACCAGTCCCTACTGACGGCGCCCGTTCACGAACATGACGCATAGATTAGCACCAATCAGCATTTCGAAGGGAGCTAAATGATCCAACACATGCGCCACCATCAGCGAGACATTAGAGTGAGCATGACATACTCTCAGCTGCCAAGGCACATTCAAGTCAATGAAAGACATACCCAGTAAATGGTAGCTTTATATAACGCAAAATAGTATTTTAAAATCTTCAGCAGCTCCAACAGTACTCGTATGTAGGTAGGGTAGGCGTGTGTGAAGTAGCAGATGTAGTGCGCAACTCCTCATACAAATAGTATATACTATGGCTACTCGTACTTCGGACCGTCCCAATTCTCGGATTCGGATCGGATGCAGTGCAGAACCGCCCTTTTTTTTTTTTTTTCGGTATGGGAAATCATCAAATGACCCCTCCCGCTCTGGGTGGAGCGGAAGGGAGTGTCAGACTCTTACTGACTAAAACCCACCCATGTTCCTTCCTTCGCCCTTTATGTTCCGGGGTAGCGGTAACCCTTTCGGACAATCCCGCTGAGCAGAACCGCCCTTAGTCGGAAATCGCCAACCCGTCTTGAGCAAGCGTGGTAATCAAAGCTCGTGCCTTCTCTGCTCGAGAAGAGGCCTTTGCCCAGCAGTAGGACAATAATAGGCTGGTATCATAAGGTGGTAGTAAGGCTGTGGGGCTCATCACCACTACTCTCAAAACGGTGAAGGAAAACATCGTGAGGAAACCGGCATGTCCTAGAACCAAAAATTCGAAGACTTGTGACATCTGCCAACCCGCACTGAGTCCGCGTGGTGGATTTTGGCCCACTCCCTCTCACCGAGAGGAGGCCTGTTTCCCAGCAGTGGGAACATTACAGGCTGATTAGGAGTGGGGCTGTAGTACTGACTGGGCAGTGCCCAGGGATCGGCCGATCGCCACCCCGAATTGTGGAGGCAATTTAATTCACCCCAAGGAGACTGCCAATCTAGCATTCTGACTAGGTAGTCAGAATGCTAGATTGGCAGTCTCCTTGGGGACAAACAAAGTCGAATTAATAGGTATTGATTCGACTTTGTTTGTTACAGATGTTAGAACCATTTGGTTGTCAACTTTTCTGCCTGATTGTGTTGTCTGTCATAAATATTTGCGACAGCTCTGCTAGTAGAAGGGTTTGAAAATTTAATTAGTTTTGCATTCAATATGATGTGACATGTGACATCCCTAAAGTAAAATGACATCTGAATACCTGATACAATTTGACATTAAGTTTGCACTTATGCTTTTATTTTTTTCAAAGGAGATTGTTTTAATTTATGATGATATGTTTTTTTTATGTTTGTGTGAGTTACTGTTTGTAAGGGCTAGCGCATATTGATATAATTGACTTTGCAAAACGACAAAAAAAAAAATACAATCGTACTTTTATTATTTCGATTATCGAAACGGTTGTTTAATATTTAGGTTGCCAAAAAGAGATAGTTCATAATATTTTTCTTTTGTGTAAAAGCAGTTTTTTTTTTGGCATGGATGTATAACAGTGTGCCTTTGCTTAAGTGACGTCATAATTGCAACCGCAACATCGAAATGTAACGTCAAATTCAAATTTCGAACTCCGAACCCTAACACGTTCCTTATTGTTAGAAAACAATTAACGACAGTCAAAGACCTTACACAAAAGAGGTTTTAACACAAAACAAACACGCTATGGCACTCCAACTGGTTTCTATAAAGAACCTAAAGCTAACGGATCGGTGCATCCCGGATTCTACGCACACATCGACACGTTTCCCACGTACGACACACCAACGCGACATCAGCTGAGTCAAAAGTGTGTCAGTAGCTAGCGGTCCCGTTGAACGGTACCCGGCAAAAAAACTGATGTCGCTACTCGATAAGAGATGGCGCTGTACTACCGTAACATTTGTGATAATTGTTTTTTTTTTGTTGTAATTATAATATTGATGGGCAAATGTCTACTTGTTTAACCGTTTGAATGCGGGTTTGTGTGCGCTCTAGTGTTTTCGATTACTCATAATGATATTTAGGTCAAACTGATAAAAACACTCCGTTCTAGACGTAATTCGCTGTATTAATGATTTATGTTTGTCTTTGCACTTGGTCGTGCAATTAAGACGGCTTTGTAAAAGAATATATAGAAGAACTAGAAATAAAAATGTCGTAAACAGTTACTCAACTTTACCGCTAGATGTCGTTGAACGTCAAGGACTTACCAGCTGGCAGAACAATTATCAAATGAATGAGCCTAATTGAAATAATTAAACAACTCCGGGTGTCCTATTACTGTTACTAAAGATTATAGCCTGAGAAAGGGTTTAAACACAAAACTACCGTTGCAGCTGGTTCTTATATGTGTCAAACTAGTACCGCCTTTGCTCAATAGATGTCGCTAGTTTATGTGTATAAATAATTTAAGCTTAGTTTCTTGGAAGTGCCGGCAATTTATATTATTTATAGTATTATCGTAAAATGTCTGAATATCTTGACGATAAAACGTAGCTGTATAATTATCATGTTTCGATGGTTATTATTATCACCGTTAGCTGGCATTTTGTTGTTTGGAAGCAGTTACTACTGGGATAAATCATTGGATAGAGGAACCCATAAAATTTGATGTTACTTGAAAGGCAGGGCTGTCAGACGTCAATGTAGTTTCGGCGACCTCAAAATACTTAGGCATCAAGTGACTGTCAACCTCCCGTATTATTATTATACTCTTTGCTGTCAACCTACTACAGTCCGGCCATCGAGACAATTCGTTCCTCTCACCTGTCAGTGCGACAATTCGAGGAGCTAATAAAGATCAAATTGGCAAACACGTATTTGTTTGTATGAAACTAACAGGTGTCAAAAACGCATTCGGCCGAACTTAAATCTAAATCGCATCACCGCTGAAAACGAATGTTTAGTTTTGTGTGTTTACATAAATACGCGTTATATTATTACTATTACGCGGCGAAGGTGGTGTGTGTGACGATCTGATAACGTTTGCAGGTTCAACATGGCCAGAGATCGCACAAGACAGGGAGGTTTGGAAGGAAAAAGGGGAGGCCTTTGCCCAGTAGTGGGACACAATACAACAGTCGGTTTATTCTGTAAAAATCTGATTGTGAAAACTTTGGTGAAGTGAACTGTCAATAGTGTCAATTGCTAGCATCATGTGGAATGACAGCTCACGTCAAGCTCACTTTACTTATGTTTTCACGGTGAGATTTTTACAGAATACATCGTCAGGTATCTAACTGACTACAGTCGGGTACAGTAATAAGTGAGAACAGCAAGGGTATTTGCGTAAAACACTAACCGTACCAATGGCTTACATTTTGACAGATCAACAACATTCATTACGTTATTTACGTTGTTGAGCAGACACACTTTTCGAACATAGGAAGCAATGGATTAGCAATATCCTCCAAAATTATTCAGATTGATTCTGGGAATTTACCTTTGAGTACACATGCTTTAGGGTTCGAAAAATATGTCCGCTCAACAACGTATATAACGCAATGAATGTTGTTGAACTGTCAAAATGAAAGCCATTGCTACTGATAGTGTGTTACGCAATTACCCCGCTGGTTAACGACAGACTCACCATCTACTAATTTTACTAACAAACTAACGTTGTACTATAGCTTGTACACTTCTGCCTACCTATTCGAGGACTACAGTCGTAATAATGATGTAAAAGGGCCAATGACCGATAGTACTCAACCTGGCTAAATTTCAGTTAAGCTAATCATTACAAACAAACGTAAAAATCGCTCCTGACTGAACTATTAAGTAATCTGTGCCACTAACCTAATAAAATTCGAGGATAGATCAATACGAGGTATGCGTTTGAACTTTTGACTGGGTTTATTCACGGTTCCGCTCGTGTTTTGTTGTTTTTCGTAGTATAATCCACACACACACACACACACCCACCACCACCTTCCACTTCCTCTCTCCTTAAACATCATCATAATATTTTCTTTGCTGCTGTTTCGTGTTTATTATTATTATTCTACTTATATTGCGAAAGTTTGTATGGATGGATGGATGTTTGTTACTCTTTCACGCAAAAACTACTGAACGGATTCGGGTGAAATTTGGCACACAGGTAGTAGGCCAAGCAATTCGCGATTATTGCAAGTCGCTCTCAAGTCGGATGCTCTTGTCATCCGCTTCCTTCAATTCGTCGGTATATGTATGGTGTTTTTCTTTTAAATATGTTCATTTTATTTTTTCTCTCATTTGACACGCGTTCGTTATCATACGCCGATCTCACTTCGTGGACAATGGTGTGGGTTATACGTTTTCTCGATTGTAATATAACTACTTTTTGTAAATGCTGTAATGTTAACTGTTTCTTGTCCCAAATAAATGAAATAAAAATAAAATAACCAGGATTAACACTTAGAATACTTTTTATCCCGATATCCCTACTTACGCGGACTCTCTCCTACTAGATCTATGCTGTGCCCGATAGGGTCCATAATTGTGACTAATATCATTATTTCCTTACCAACTGTATACAATATGGTAAGCTATAAAGAATTGAGAATTTAATTGGATTGAGTATCGTGAAAGTTAATAATAGACTCTTCATTCTCTCAACGAAAATACGAAAACCAAAAATACGTCGCCATTGCAAATTAAACTCCATTCCAAGAACGACAAAATGTATACGAATGATTTCCGTGATAAAAGGTAGTCGCCAATATTTTTCTGTTTCGCGGTTTCGCTTTTAAATGAATTTTCCCGGAAGCTTCCGGATTGAAAGCTTTATAAAAATGTTTTTACACAGATAGGTAACAAGAGTAGTAACGGATCTGGCTAAAAATAAATCATTGGGACTCTAGCTTCCACCTCCGCACTGGGCCCGCGTGGTGGATTTCTTCCCTCCCACCGGGACTCCCGGTCCGGGAGGCCTGTGTGCAGTGGAAACGTTATAGGCTGATTATGCACTCTAGCTTGGTCGTTTTAATGTTTATTTTAGAGACGCAGTGGACTGCGGCTGTGACTGCCCAAGGTATCGTACCCAAAGGGTGCCAAAGGGACCCCGTAACATTACTACGCTCAAACTAAGACTTCTCTATGTATGTCCGCCCGTCCGTCTTTCTCTGTGGCTGTGTCATTATTTGTCGAAAACCTTTAAAGCATCCCATTCAATCTGCCCATCCTTTTCCCAACTATATTGGGACTAAGTAACAACTACTACCTATTCCCCACTATCTACAACATTGACTATTAACTATATTGGGTCGGCTTCCAGTCCAACCGGTATTTTACATGGAGCGACTGTCTATCTGACCTCCTCAATCCAGTTCGTGGGTAACATGATACCCTTTCGTAAGACTGATTGTCAGACTTTTGGGCTTCTCACTACCAGTAACGAATGTCAAAGATCTACGAACGACAGCCGGGACCAACGGCTTAGCGTGTTTTCCGAGGCACGGAGGGGTCTCGATATATAATGGACGGTCACCCATCTACGAACCAACCACGGTAAGAGTACTTAGCCTCGAGCTCCTCTTCAAGCATCCCACTGTGCTTAAATATATGATTCTTTACAGCATAGAATACATCATCATCATCCACAGTCCGATGTCACCACTGCTGGGGATAGGACTCTCTTTTCTTGTGCCAATGCCCACGCTCCTTTGCCAGCCTCATCCAGGTTTTGCCCGCGATAGCATCAATGCCGTCTGCCGACCTCGCCGCCGGACGACCGACATCTCGTCTTCCAGTCCAAGGACTCCACTCTGTCACAGCCTTACTCCACCTGTCATCACTGCGCCTTGCCAGTTGTCCCGCCCAACCATTTGAGTTCGCATACGTGTTCCGATATCGAAGATCTCCATACAATACTCGTACATACTTTAATTTTATATCCTCGCTGCCGAAACCCTACTTAAGGAGAAAATCCGGTCCTTCAATAAGCTTATGTTTATATTGTATATAGGACAGGTATATATATATAAGCAGGCTCGCCACTCGCAAATACCTTGAATAGACTCCGACGATGAAATTGTGTAACGTTATACTATATTAATTAAAAAGACTCTTTATGTACGCTAGAGAAACCTTCTAAAACGGAAATTAATAGGTTTTAAAATAAATTGCTAAGGTAGATTGAAGCATTATGTATTTAATTGGCCAAGCTTGGCAGACCAATTAGTAAAGTAAACAGGGGCTCGTGGCTATATAATAACAGCCGCTCGGGTCGATATTTAAGGTTAAGCAAAACTTGCCGAGGTCAGTCCGTGGATGGGTGACCATCAATTACTCGCTCCATGTAAAATACTAGTATTCATCTGCATCCAGTTACACTGAAAGCGACCCCAACATAGTTGTGAAAATGTCTAGATGATGATGACAGGGTTCTCAATTTGAGGATCGTCTGACAAAGAGGCTCTATATCAACAATAGTAGTTTCCCTTTTTTTTTTAAACGTTGCCCCACATTAGGAATTTCTCCTGTATCGTGGGTGCGTTTACAAACATTTAAACTCACATACACAAACAGCCAGGACCCGGAACAACTACTTGTAGGTCATACAAATATTTGTTCCGTGCGGGAATCGAACCCGCGACACGCAGCGCAGCTGTCCATCGCTTAACCACTGCGCGAACCGTGCCGTCAGAATGAAAGCATACCGTCACTTTACTTTGCACAGATGTAAATATAGATGTAAAAATAACAATTATTATAATATAATTCTATAAAAATATTCTTTTCTATCTAGCCATCAACAACCGCTTTGCATATAAAAACTCTCCTGTCTTTGTCATACTTATATCAATGAAGCGAGAAAGAAATAGAATATCCCGTAACATAAACTGTCAAACTTTTACAGGTATAAATATTTAGAATGATTATTTTTTGGCCTCCAAAATGTATACTAACCAATTATTATTTTCTAAATCATTTTAGTTTTATGACGTATATTTTCATAATCTCAGAATTATTTACACTATGCTATTTACAGAAAGAGGTGGAAAGAGATTGGGGAGGCATTTGCCCAGTAGCGGGACATTAACGGCAATAAAAAGCTATTTACACTAGATACTAAACTAAAAGACTAACTAACTATATAAATAAATACAAAAACAAAAGGATATTTGGGAGTCGAAGTACTCGTCCAATGACAATTGATAAAAAACAAATGAGTGCTAAAAATAGAATGAAAATTGGATTCTTAAGAATGCAGTGAACGGTCACACAATAATGGCTGTCCAACATGCGTTTTTTGGCACCTTAATATCAAATACAGGTGAAAAGATGACAGATGTTCATGATGCCCATTATAATAAGACAGAACTCCTTAAACCAAACGCTATAGTATCATAATCTTGGAAACGAATCGGTAATGGTGAAGGTAAACATCGTAAGGAAAGCAAGACCGAACCGCCTCTAGCGATGTGATCAGTGATAGTTCCCGCCCTGTTTTAAAATGGACATTTTTGCTGCAGTAGGCTAACTTACAGCCTGATATATATATCCCTAAATATAGTCCTAAGAACAAAGGAATGTTGTAGTCATTGAGGAATAAAAACAGTCTGCTTTTGTAGCTCAAAAGGCACACTTTTAGTGTAATCAATACAGCGGACTTAGAGACAAGGATAGTCACTGTGCAACATATTATATAGAGGGATGATTACAGGCCTAAAAATGCATATTTATAAACACGGAAAAGCATATTTATATTCACGAAAGCAAAAAAATCTATATATACTTAATTTTCTGCATAAAACAAAATTGGTGCATATTTTTAATGACAGCTGGTGGGTCAGAATTAAAACGTAATAACAACCAGCAAGGTATCAGATCAGGGGATCCGACCGGAATAAATCGTTTTATCGTATAATATAGGGGTATCGTATTACCCAGTCACTGGGTTGTGGAGGTCAGATAGGGAGTCGCTCCATGTAAAATACTGGTATCCAGCTGCATCTGGTTAGACTGGAAGCCGACCCCAATAAAGTTGGTAAATGGCAGGTAGATAGTGATGATAGGATTCTGAATTTGAGGATCGTCTGACAAAGAGACTCTGTATTAACAATAGCATTTCTGTTCAGTCCCCTGAGATTTATGAAAACTTGAATCGCGCCATTTTGAAAGAAAAATATTATTTGATTTGGGACACGCACAGGAAATGCAAACAGTAAAAAAGAAAGCATTGAAACGACCATAAAAAACAAAAAAGGACCAAAATCTAGGACACTTATCTTCATATACATTTACATTCTCTGCATAAAACAAAAATGGTGCATATACCTGACGCAGTGGTGGTCGCAACGGTGGTGACAGTAGTATTTGTTGTTGATGTGGATTCCCCTGAAGTACTAGCATTGGTCATTTCAACTATCCTGTCCACGGCTATACGGTTCCCTGGCAATATCCCGGAGCTTTCTGCCGGCTCTTGTACAGCATCAGACTCATCAACCACTTGAGGACTCGAAGCCTGGCTTAAATCATTCGCGACTATGACGTTAACTGTCGTCAAAGACTCAAGATCTCCTGCGTTTTCGCCAGCTACATGTGAGTTATCGATATATACAGCTGCTGAGCGCGCCCCTAGAGTTTCCATGACACTCTCAGCTAAGGATCTGGTTGATAACTCATCGATATCGATGTCCTGTTTGATATCAATGATGATCTGGTGTCTCTTTGTCCCACTTCCTGAAGGGCTCTGCACTTGGTGTACACTCACTTGCGCCTCAGTTCCCGGCTGTGATATATGGTGCTGGATAACTTGAGTCAGCTGACCTTCCAAGGAACCGTCCCGTCCCGCCATCTTGTCCTTTCTTATCGCAAAAACAGACTTAATTCTCGATACCTCACATCGATATCCACACAACACTAACAGATGAATGTTCAGACTTATCAGAGTCAGTCGAGAAATGATTAAAATTATTGCAAGAAGCTAATCTAGAGAAGGATTACGAACTAATGAACACTGGTATCACTGCTTGGTATCGTCCTTGAACACTCTGATGATACTGCTTGTTTAGGTATACTGCGGCATTGCACCGCGCAGATGCATATAAACTAGGTCAGGGGTGAACGTCCTACCGAAAAATGGATCTAGTTATTAAGTATATTGATTGTGCGTTACAAATAGATTACTTATTGGCAGTGTATGGTTTTCAGGCACTATGTGACGTTCACATATTTAAGTTTGTTTTGGTTGAGTAGACACAGTGACACATTGTCCTAATTTCACGAGCGACGTAGACGCGCGTTGGCCGCCGTAGCCACTGCCAGGCCTACGAAAGCGTAGCGCTACGACGTCGTCGCCGCGTAGGCCGCTGCACAGCACACTTCCGTGAACTCGTCTCGGGATAAAACTTGAGATTTTTTTTGTGATGGTTGCTTTGTTTTTGTTGTTGCGTACCGATTGTGTAAGGGCTGATTTTTTCAATTATCTGATAACTTTAATCGAGGAATGATTTTGAAATTTTGACAGTTATTTCATGCAAAAACTGTCAGACGTCAATTTTATTCTTCAAATAAAAGTTAACTGGCGATGGAAAAATCAGCCCTTACTCTACTTAGTTATTATAAGTGGATTTTATGTGTAAATAATGTCAAATATCATCATCTTAGAGTTTTCTTATGATAATACTAATATTTAAAGGTTTATCGCAGAATTAAAAAAAATACTATACATTATTTCCAAGTTTTTCTTTACATAAAAGATTGATTAAAGTTATGTTTTCCCTTACAAATTGGTCAACGTTGTCTGTCTGTATACGTACGGGGTAATCACAAAAACTTGTAAAGTGATTTCGATTCCTTCTCCCATTTTGCCCGGTATAAAAAATCAGCAGATTACGTTATTTTTGTAAAGCGCCGAATTACTCCGAAACTAAGCATTCTCATTTCAACATAAACTCAGACGTTCCCATAAATTTTCTTATCAAACTATTTATTCCTTATCTCAACACTACCAAATATCTCGGGACATATCCCTCAATTCTCACCCCGTGCGTACCGTCCTCCATTGGCGGCACGTGCCGACGCATGCGTGGTACATCTCCATCTCTTCTCTCCCTCTCACAGCATATATCCGTCCCTCTCTACGCGCTTCGATCGTTCAGAATGGTGAAAAAGCATATAATCGAATTTATGTTGGTAGTAGTAACGTCTGAAAAAAAATCGGGATAATGTCTCGAAATGGCCTTGACGCGTGAACTCTTCATATTTCCAGGGTTTGCTTGACAAAAAGAGTAATTCTGTGCTTTTTTAAACAAAATTAATGTTTAACGCAAAGATCTACATATGTAGTATCAACAAAAAAGTTTTTTGAAATATGATAAAAGGATTTTCCTTTAAAAAACTTAGGCTTCGTTTGAATGATTAAGTACGGATTTCAACAATGAAACTAACATGACCAGCAAGTCTAAACTGCGATCAAGAGCTGTCAGTGTAAATACTCCACAACAATGATGACACTGCTAATGAACGCGGTTGATGAAATTCGCCTTTAGATGTTTATCCGATAGTGGTAGTCTAGACAAACGTCGGTCGATCACGTTCAGTCACTCATTCACTCTCTAGTTCAATATAAATAACTAAGTAATCCATAGTTATTCCAATAAATTTTTGATAAAAGTTTGTGTAACTAGTCGTCATAGTGTAGTTTGTGTGTGTTTTAAGTAAAAGAAAGAAAAAGATAGAAAGAAAATATTTTTATTTGCGGCAAACATGACGTATAAAAAAGAACATAAACAAAAAAAAAAGAAGAAAATGCTTCAAAAAACAAAAATCTTCTCCCTTCCCTCCCCTCCTCTCCTTTTTTTCCTTCTTCCTTCTCATTTCTCTTTTCTTCTTCTCATCTTCTCTTCTTCTCTTCTCTTCTTAAACTTTTAAAAACTTCATTAGGAGCGTTCAGCGATTTTCGCTAGAGGAATATCTTATGTGTTCGCATCACCAACATGCTAATGTTGACAGATGCCGAAAAAATGTACGCACGATTTTCCAATCTCTAATTCGAAGCCGAATTTTCGAACAAAAAAAAATATTCCCCGAAAATATTTCTGCCAGCTTTCTCTGCTGTCCCTACCAAAGCTTCATTACATAAGCGATCTGATGACAGCCAAACAAGGAAAGTCGAAGTAAACATACACAAGGAAGTTACTCCATTTTGTTTTTAAACAAACCGTGGACAACGTCACTTTAGTAGTCAAACGCATTGTCAGTCTATAATGTTCCCACTGCTGGGACACAGACCTCCTCTCTATAAGAGGGAGTAGAGTATGGGAGGGAGTAGAGTATTTTATGTAATCATGTCTTCGAATTTTTTGATTCTAGGACATGCCAGTTTCCTCACGATGTTTTCCTTCACCGTTTTGAGAGCAGTGGTGATGATATAATTTACTCAAAGTAAAGCACCGGTACAGTAATGACAAGTGCAGTAAGGCTGTGATCGAGTGGCGTCCAGGGACTGGAAGACGGTCGTCCGGCGACGAGATGGGTGGACGACGTTACCATCGAGGGTAGAACCTGGATGAGGCTGGGACAGGAGTGTGGGGAATGGCACTTGAAAAGGGAGGCCTTACTACAGCGGTTGATGAAGTCGGGCTTTGGATGTTGGTAATGACGATGAAAGCACCTGTCGGGGCTCGAACCTAAGACCAGTCGTAAGCGGCCGCGGCCGCTACTACAGAGCCACCACTGTTCACTCACTTTAATAGCCGATTAAGAAATTAATTACTTTCATTGTGGTACAAAATTGGGCGGAATTTGCAAAACTTCGAGAACAGACTTCCAAAAAAATACTTTCTTGCATCATATTTTTTTATCATTGCAATCTTATCACTTGGTTTTAATAGGTTTTTATATTTTATTTATCCTTTTGACTGATTCTTTTATATTTTGTAAATGTGAGGACTTTGTAAGCCTTATAGACTTTAGATCTGTGGGCCATTTTTTATTTTATCAAGTACCTGGTACTTGTTGACAGGCCTACGCTGTCCTCCCATTCCTACTGTAATTTGAAAACATTGTAAAAGCCAATTATTTTTAAAAGATACCGTGGAGTTTCTTTCCGGGTCTTCTCCATAGGAAACGACCAATTGGAACCGTGCACCTAGCTTCTGACGTTTCATAAGTGCCCATGTTGGTTTATGTGAAATAAAATATTTTGATTTTTGATTGGTAGATTATACCTGCCTGGAATATGACACTTTTTTACAGGAAACAGCCCTCACACCTACATTTGAAAGGTTTCTACCAAATTGTTCCTATTCTCTCTGTAATTAACAAAGAGAGACCTCTAAATCCCCGAACTTGACTCTGACGCATTCCAAAAATAACCGTACATTTTTGTCCTCTCTCCCTTACATTATAAAACCCGGTTACCTACACAACCGTAACGTATCACCGAACCTGCGAACCTGAAGCGAAGGACATTAGAAATCAATAATTTGTCTCTTTACGCGAATAACATTATATTTCGTGGTTCTAGGGAATTATGGGCGAATGATTGAGTAGGCTTTCAAGGGAACTTCCTTTTGTTTATTAATTGTTTCGGTGATTTTAATTGGTTTCAGATTATGTGGTCTTAGGTTGAGAGCTTTGACAGTATCCTGATAATATTATAAACGTCAAAGTTTGTGGATGGATGGATTTTTGTTACTCTTTCACGCAAAAACTACTGAACGGATTTGGATGAAACTTGGCACACAGATGGTTTATAACCAGGATTAACATACAGGATTTATCATTACACGCCCGTACAGCATACGCATGCCCTTCGTTCTGTAACGCTTCAGGGACGTTTGCTGAAGCGGTGTCGACGTAGCTGACACCCTGGATATCTTTTTATCCCGATATTCCCACGGGATCGAAACTTATGCGTGTAAAACCGTGGAGCGCAGCTAGTAAACATAGAATATTATTACATTTATACAGAATGAAATTAAAAAAATGCGACAAATCGAAATCGGAGGTGCAGTAAATATTACATAATCATTATAAATTGTCATTTGCCAAATCTAAGTTCTTGTGAAAATCGTGTAATTAATTATGGTCTTAGATAGTACTAACTATGTAATTGCCTTCAAGTAGACACGAATTATCGTCGTTCCAGAATGATTATTTTTTCAAAACTATGAAAATTAAAGTATGAATTTCAGCGCGCGCCCGATAAGCAATCCGTTCATCGCTGATTTCACAACATGAAGCAAGTTGGCAACGCGTTGAACTAGCGGTATTTACCTAATTTTGACCGTTCCTACGAAAAAAGGGCGCGCGATGACGTTGCCAAATCGCTCGCCTACAGACACGTTGTGCATCCCTTTCCATAATGACATGCTCTAAATTAACTTTATAACACGTTGAATTAGATATTTTAATTGGTCGCACCAATTCAATGTCATCCTGTCATCATTCTCCTGCCCTTATCCCAATTTATTCGTGGTCGGCGCAACATGTCTTTTTCTTCCATACTTCTCTATTAGTCGTCATCTCGGTAGTCACCCCCTTTCTAACCATATCATCATTCACACATTCCATCCATCGTTTCTTTGGTCTTCCCCTACTCTTATAGCCATCGACATTCATACTCAAAACTCTCCTCACGACATTTTCCTCATTTCTCCGTAACACATGACAACCAATTTCCACATAACTTTTCACTTACCTTAGTTAATTAGATATTTTAATTGGTCCCACCTATTCAATTTCATCCTGTATACTATAATATTTATATTTCCCGCGTCGAAGGTTAGTCTCTGCTGAGATTAGGCTATTTAACATCATGTTAGGCGACTTAGGAGCCGAGCAAGAAGAAAAAAACTTAGGAAGAACGCTAAGGGAATACGAAGTAATAGCTCAGGCGAGCGATGTGATGCAACGCGGTGGGTCGCTCGCTGACACTCGCAAGGGAATCAAAACCTATAGGGTACTTTCCCCCTAGAATCATGAAATTTGGCTAGGAGCAATGTCACTTTCCTGTTATTTTCTTACATCGGACTTTACACTTTCTATTTGATTTTTATTTGTTGCTATCTGATGTATGTATCAGAGGGGCAATTCTCGTAATTTTAAGGACGTTCACAGTCAGAGGGGCAATTCTCGTAATTTTAAGAACGTTCACAGTCTGATCTCAGTCTCAATCTGTCAAAAATACGTCTAATTTACCTACATTTTGACAAGTTTTTGTCATTTTTTTGTCGCCGAGATGAGACTGCGACTAGATTTTGAACGTTTTAAATTACGAGAATTGGCCTTCTCGGTGTATTGTCTTTTAGTCTGTGCTAAATAAGTGTACTTCTTTTCTTTCTTTTCTATGTAGCACAAGTAAAGGAAAAAATCCGAAAACCGTTTTGTAGTTTCATACCTACGGAACCCTCGGTGCGCGAACCCGACTCGCACTTGACCGGTTTTTTTTTATAAATATGTACTTCTACGAATATGAACATGGTGCATTGGTAAATTATCTTACTGTGAGTTCTCACGCTCAACTTCCGTTGACTGTGATAACATTTCACCCCATAATTAATACGTATTTATCTACACTAGCTTCTGCACGTGTGACATCTCCAACTCGCACAGGGCACGCGTGGTGGATTACGGCCCACACCCTCTCACAGAGAGGAGGCCTGTGTCCCAGCAGTGGGAACGTTATAGACTGATTATGTCCTTTTAGAAACCCAAGACGCGATAGGAAGAGGTTCATACCTCGCCGGAAAACAGAATTTCTACCGTCTCGTAATATGAAAATAAATGGCATAACCCTTGCAAGACGCTGCGTTTGACAGTTTGATAAGAATAGCACTCGAATGAATGCTCTCTCTTTGTACAGACGCCAGCACATTCAGCTACTACAATCTGTCAAATTTCTTTAATAGATAGTCAACTTTATCACTAAAACATTAAGGTTCAAGGTTGATTGGGAAAGTTTGACAGTTTCGGGTAGGTTGACCTGCTGGCGTCTGTACAATTTTATCATGAAGGCTTGAATTGAATAAGTTATTCAACCTCGTTTAATAACTGGGATTGTTACAATGCAGGAAAACCGGAGTTACCGACATAGCTTGCAGAGTAAGCAAGCTGAAGTGGCCGCGGGCTGGCCATGTTTGTCGAAGGGCCGATGGCCGGTGGAGCAGACGAGTCCGTATCGGCAAGCGTAGTGTGGGACGCCTCCCAGCTAGATGGACGGACGACCTAAAGAAGGAGGCTGGAACAGACTGGATGCGAAAGGCGGAGGACAGGGTGTTGTGGCGCAGCCTGGCAGAGGCATATGTCCAGCAGACGGCGATAGGCTGAGTTGATCGATGAGGGTAAAGACCTATTTATCCTACCGAAAAGGTTAACTAGCATTGTATACCACGACTGCTCGTTGCAGGATTTCAGATTGTCTAAGTCTAGGTTTTTTGAAGTGAAACTTCTTTACGCACGCTTGACTTGGGGAGTAAGCTGGCGAACGCGTGCGTGCGTAAGCGTTACGGAAAGTGTGATCGGGCGAGGCGAACGGGAGTTGAGTGGGGGATATAAGCAAGAGAAACCAGTGCGCGCGCACATTTTCTTTCTCTCTTCCTCTCATAGCCAAATACGTGCCGTATATCTAAGCACAGTGCAGGCCTATTGTCTGTATCACAGTGTAGGAGCAAGAGAGAGCAGTGCGCGCGCACATTTTCTTTCTCTCTTACTCTTAGAGCTAGTAGGTAAGTGAAATATGTATATATCTCAGTCAGTAGTTCGTTTGCGAGTTTACTAGCGTTACGCGAACGGTGATTCTTTGGTTATTTTTCGTAATTCTATTTCGTTTTGAACAATTTAATGAATTAATATTTTGAAAAAGAAGTTTCACTTCAGTCGTGTGGTCATAAGCACACTCGGCTTTTTTTACAGTATCTTCTTTCACCTCCTGAAGACTGGCCCTACTGACTAGTGAGACTGGTTGTCAGACTTTTGGGCTCCGGACTACCAGTGACGACTGTCAAAATTCCACGAATGCCAGCCGGAACCAAAGGTTTAAAGTGCTTTCCGAAGAACGGAGGGGTCTCGATATGTAATAGATGGTCACCCATCCACAAACCGACAGCGGCAAGATCAACCCGTGCAGCTGTTATCATTTAGCCACGTAGCCCCTCTGTCCATTGGATAATTCAAAGAAAAAACAATTGAAAACACATTCGAATTCTGGCTAGTTTTTAAAGAAGTCGTAACTCCAGACTTTGTCGAATTAAATTATGTCAAGCTTGATGCTGGCTGGAAAGGCATTATAGTGATTTTTATTGTCGTAGCCATTAAGGTAGCGTAGCCATTATGGGTTGCTGTCAGAAGTAAAAATAACTCTGAAAGAACTTCTATTTTCAAATTAATTTTTATCAAGAAAAGAGCTTAGAAAAGTTATCAGCCAGTTCTTTGAAAGGAGGTATAGACCTCCTTTCAAAGAACTGGCTGATATAGATGCAGCCTATCTATTTAGGTTCAAACTGTGACCCTGTGTGTGTCCTAGTGTGCGTGTTTGTATCCTATCTATGTGTGTTATGCGGCTACGGCTCAAGGCTGAAAGTTGAACCCATATTGCGGACGAGCTTAGCAATTATTTATTGCAAATGTTCTGTATACATCGAAGCTTTTTTGAAGGAATGATGAAGAGGTGTGGTTGGGAGCAAGCAATGGATTTTGATGTTACGTTTTGTGGCGTGTTTTGTCGTTGTATGCAGTGATATTTTTTGAGGGTGTGTCTTTGTTTCTATGATGTTTCGTATGTATTTTTTTTGCCAATTTTCATCCAAATCCGTTCGGTAGTTTTTGCGTGAAGGAGTAACAAAAATCCATCCATCCATACAAACTTTCACGTTTATAATAATAAGGATTAAAGACGAATAAAAGAAGAATGCAAGACTTATTTCCAGGATCGTTTCAGTCAGTTGGTGAATACTAAATACCCGTGAACCTACTGCACCCCTCCTAATATTTCTAAACTGCGTTCGTCAATTATTTGCCAAACGTGTAAACAAACATAAGTTATTGGAAAATTACTTTAATCCCTACACAATAAAATTTAGTTTACGATACAACTTCAAAGATTTTAAGACTTTTTAAATAATGTTAGTCACACTGAAATCAACTTAATTGCTGCTGAAATAAAGTTGATATTTGTTTGACTTGTAATTACAATCAATTGGAAACGTAAATTTGAAATGACCTTCTAAAACCTACTCCGAACCTCCCTCGATATATCACATGACATGCGACCGCGTCATTAATATGTGTTATAGGTAACTAGTGTTCGGGGCCATTACTAGCTGCTTCCCCTTTAAGCTAAATCTAGAAAATTGTATTAAGGACAGTACCCTAAATACGTACGAGTAACATACTATCAATCACAAACTGAATCATTTTCAAGGAAGGCTAATCTACTGCTTTATATGGCAGAAAAATATCTGCTACTACCTACTACTCGCGTTAAACGACGGCGACTGGCGCTCGATCGTCAGGAGGAGGTTCCTGGGAAGGGCCCTCATCCCCAAATAGCGGCGTCTGTGTGCGACAGGTGAAAACTGTCGGGCCTCCTTGTGTCATCGCGAGACGAATCTCTAAGCGATAGACGGGATCCACTCAACAATGTAAATAACGCAATGGATGTTGTTGAACTGTCAAAATGAAGCCCATTGCTACTGATGGTGTGTTATGTGACATCGACACGTAATCTGTCACCATGATTTCAGCACTTCATTCTAGACCTCAATCAATCAACTCAGCCTATCGCAGTCTACTGCTGGACATAGGCTGCGCCACAACACCCTGTCCTCCGCCTTCCGCTTCCAGTCCGTCCCAGCAACCTTCTTAGGTCGTCCGTCCATCTAGCTGGGGGGCGTCCCACACTACGCTTGCCGATACGCGGTCTTCATTTCAGTACTCGTCTGCTCCACCGGCCATCGGTCCTTCGACAAACATGGCCAGCCCGCTGTCACTTCAGGTAACTCCGGTTCTTTTCCGGATAATTTCATTCCTGATTTTATCCTTCAAAGAGGCTCCGAGTATAGCTCGCTCCATAGCGCGCTGAGCGACCTACTACCTACATTCTAGACCTTTTTTTTTTTCTGGTGGGAAATCATCAAATGACTCCTCCCGCTCTGGGTGGAGCGAAAGGGAGTGTCAGACTCTTACTGACTAAAACCCACCCATGTTCCTTCCTTCGCCCTTTATGTTCCGGGGTAGCGGTAACCCTTTCAGACAATCCCGCTGACCCGGCAGGCTTCGGCCCTAAGGGGCCCCTCGAATTATGCTGACATCTCTTTGAGGCGCGCGGTCCTGATCGGGCGGTGAGCTACCCATTGCTCTCCGCCCGCAGGCCCATATTCTAGACCTGCCAGCGTAAAAATTGTTCGTCGGTTACTAAAAACAACTCAGATATAGGAAAGTGCAATAGGTCAAAGTATATGGAACAGCAATTTTTTTTTTTTTGTAATAACCGACGAACTCAGTACCTACTGCGCTCCAAAACAAAGATAGCTGACGTGGCTTAAAAGGCTGCCCAACTTAAATGAGACTGGGCAGGACATTTCTGCCGCATGCCGGACAAACTGTGGGCCTAAATAGCTCAGAATTGGTGCCCTGAGACAGCGAGGCGAGGTCGCGGCAGACCACGTAGGAGATGGCGGGACGAGCTGGATAGGTTCCGTCAAAATTGGAAGGAGGACGCGCGGGCTCGCGGAAGATGGAAGGAGTGGAGGGAGACCTTTGCCCAAGAGTGGGACAGCGTAGGATAACACAAAAAAAATAACCGACGAATAATTTCAATTCTGGGGAAAGAATCATGTACTGAACCATGGTAACCGGTTGTGTGTTGGTGTCCCTAGGCTGCCACCTGTATATGAGTATTAATATTATAAATGAGAAAGTAAGAAAGTAACTCTGTCTGTCTGTTACGTCATCACGCCTTTTTGCATATTCACAGCGTGTTTGTACATTTGGTAACCACAAGTAAAGTTCGCGTCGCTTCGTGAAATAAAAATACTATACATGGGACTTGAACATAACCAGCGAAATGCGTGTGCATCTACTATACATTCTCCAGAGATATATCTATCTCTGCCTAACCCTTCGTGGAGACCAGGCGTGATGTTATGTTGTTTCGTCACTAAATCGTGACGTCATGAGCAGCTTACTGTAACATTCTCCTCGTTACGAGAATGCATGCCCACACCCAAAGAGACTTTGTTCTACATTTTTTAGATTGTTATCATATTCTCGTGTTATTTTCACGTGACCAGACTCCGAATAAACAGCACAGAATAAGCTGTACATACTAATTAATTACGGGATTTTTAGTAATACAACTATATTTTTTTTATGATATACTAGCTGCGCCTAACTTTCGATCCCCTGGGAATATCGGGATAAAAAGTATCCTATATGTTAATCCTGGTTATAAACCATCTGTGTGCCAAATTTCATCCAAATCTATTCAGTAGTTTTTGCGTGAAAGAGTAACATCCATCCATCCATCCATCCATACAAACTTCCACGTTTATAATATTAGTAGGAAGTAGGAAGATTAGAGTAGGGGAAGACGAAGGAAATGATGGATGGACTGTGTGAAAGATGATATGGTTAGAAAGGGGTTGACTACCGAGATGACGACTAATAGCCTCCCGACCGATTTCGGTCATGGTTGCCAATCTAAAAGGAGACTAGCCAGGTACACGGGAGATATTATAGTACGTAGATACAGGTGCACTCTCTGTTGCTTTACTCTCATAGTCCGATGGGACGGCAATCTGACACGACCGGATAGAGATCAGGCGCTGGACCAACGGCTTAGCGTGCTTTCCGAGACGGAAGGGTCTCGGTATGTAAAGATGGTCCCATCCACAGATCAACCGCGGCAAGCGTAGCTTAACCTGATCGATCGACCTCTGCGGTTGTTATTATTTAGCTACGGGTCCCTCATTTTAGACTGACAACAAGAGCTATTAAGAAACACGTCGTAGTCAAAAGATTAGTCAGTCAGCAATGTCGAGGGTACGCCGGCCGTATTGAAGTATCTTAACTGGAGGATTTTTTTTTCGGACTCTCTGGATTCATTTTCAAAGACTATTAGATGCTCAATTTTAAACCATTTTTAAAACAATCTGGGGGCTTACCACCAGTTCTTATAGGTAGCAGAGCAGAAGTTGAACTGCACTGCTTTTTTGTACTAAATCACAGAACAAAAAAGCAGAGCAAATTCCCTTGGCATTAAAAAATTATTACTTACTGCTTTCCAACCATAAACAAAAGTAATATCACTTGCTTAATAGAAACAAAAAGCTCTAAAAACAGTAAAAGCGAGTTAGCGCACTCTGGTGACCGATAGCGGTACTAAATTGCAAATTTAAAAGTAAAACCTCACGTGCGCCTCCTAACGGGAAATAGCCGAACTGCGTTCGTTGAACCCACTTCAGGCATTCGTTGCGCAACTTTCGACTCACGAATTCGAAGTTCGTATTTTGAGTCGTGGCGCGAATTTTAAAATTTCTCGTCCGAATATAGGTCGCCATGTAATTTGTATGGATCTCTTATTTTTCGAACGGTATCTTTCGGTTGTTATTTTTTTGGTTACTTTCGTATTTTGGGGAGCAAGGTCGTTAATATGTTGACGTAACTGTTACAATAAAATGTTGATGACCTTTACGCATTCTTTCGCCGTGTCCTGCATTTTAGAGGCATGCTTTGTCACCGGTTTTACATAACTTATCGTAATATTACTGCATATTACAAACATTTTGTCTGTTGTTTAACTTTCGACAAAACTGCAGTTTGAATCCGAATTCCGAACCATTGACCTAACTAGGAGTCATCCGCCATTTTTCTTCTTCAAAACTAAGAACCAGCTTTTTAAAATAATTCAATAGAATATTATGACACGGCAAATATAACGGGCTTGTAGTAAATACTTTTTATTAAGCGTTGGCCGAAGACCGGTCGGGGTCAATGACCGCATTCGGCACCGATTCTCAATGGTCGGACATTAATGACTGATTGAGTTGCAGTGGATGTCGATTATTGCCATAAAAAACATAGACCATAAAAGATAGGACAAGTAGCAGGAAAAAAAACATCGGGTTTTTCAAAAACTTCGAGTTTCTTTTAAAGACTCTATAGGCAGTTCGTTGTTCTTGCAGAATGTGCAAATGACATTAACGTAGGTTTTAAAAAGTTTGTTTTCATATTTTTAAGGCGTGCACTTTTGTCAATCTCATAATCAACGTGGAATAGTCGTCAAAGTTTGAGTCAAACGCAAGACTACATTTATGTAGTTAAATGACAAAGTTTTGGCAAAAGTGGTTTCCCGTTTCAGATCAAAACGGCTTTTTCTGGTTTCAAACTTTGCCAAACAAAAAATCATTTGAACACTAGAGTATCTATAACTCGTTCACTTCTTTTACGAAGACAGGTTTACCTAATCAAAGCTGAAGAGTTTGTTTGTTTGAACGCGCTAATCTCTGGAACTACCAGTCAAATTTGAAAAAATGTTTTTGCATGTCATAGCCCAATTCTTGATGAAGGCTATAAGATATTTATCATCACGCTACGACCCTTAGGAGCCGAGCAAAAAGAGCGTTAAGAGAAAACGAAGTAATAGCACGGGCGTACGATGAGATGCGATGGGGTGGGTCGGGGGAATAATAAATTTCACGCGGACGAAGTTGCGAGCAGAAGCTAGTAAGTATTTAATATAATATCTATTGTATTCATAATTTTTACTGTACGAAAAATCTTGTCTGTCTAACAATACATTTTATGAATGAACTTAACAACTAACGGAATAAAATAAAAGTTTGTAAAATTACCTTTGCTTGTAAAATAAAAAATACAGTTTGAATTTTGAATAAAGAACGCAGTCTGATTGACATTTGAATACCGTCAGGGTATATTATGTTCTGTGTTTGAATAGTGCCAAATTATGTGTTAACCATAGAGCCGTTTATTTTTCTGTTCGTTCGTAGCGAAGTGCGTAATAAAAAATACGCAGAATTATGCGCTTATTCATCCTTCTACTTTTTCTTTGAGGTTTTTTTTTTATTTGGCTACCTACTGAAAGAAGGAGTAAAACGTCTCTTACACTGGCAAAAATTTTGTACAAAAATATTGAGCATATTTTTTGTGCAAAATAATGAATGGTACAAAAATATTGCACAATATTTCAGTGTCTATTAAACTTCTAAGACACTTAAAAACATTTTGCACCAAGTAGACTCTTGTGTAAACTTGTGCAGTTTTATTTGATAGAGTTATTTCAGTTTCCTTACGAGATAAGGATATCAACATACAAGTCTGGACTGGGCTATAGGCAACATCAAACCTGAATTCTAATTAAATAACATAAAATAAAACAACTTTTTTACCCAACAAAGCTTTTTTTCATCTGGCAATCTTAATGAAGCAACATAAAAGTTAACAAAGCGATGTCCTAGTTTATTTCTAGCCATAAAGTCCCCAAAAGTCTAGACTTAAGACTGGAATATATCTTTACATCTACCTTTCGAAATTCGAACTGACCGTTGCATATTCGTTAAAAGTCAATGAACTCTTGTAGTTTTAAAAACTTGTTCTTTTTTTGGCCGTTGGTGAAACCGAGTTGAAAGGAGTTTTGATACGCAAGATAATGGGGAGGTGGTTTTGCCATTACTTGCTGTAGAAAAAGCTGTGAAAAGCTTCAAATTAGGTAAATTGAGTTTACTTAGTCAGATGCAATTTTACCACTTACCTAAGAAGGTAGGTACAATTTTTTTTTCAAGGTGAATATATTATCCGTGTTAGCCAGTATACTCCAGAGAGCACTGCACGTACTTGCATTAGACGTACCTCGTCATGGCCTAGCCAACCCTCTTCTTTTGCAAAGGCTAAGTCTAGCGAACTCATGGCTCCTAGCATCACTACCAGCCCTGCTGACTGGTCCATCTTTGACTACAGAATAAGCTATTCTTGTGACTATACTTAGCTCGTCACGATAGAAGACTGTTGAACTGTCAAAATTAAAAAAAAATAACATTGTGGATCTCTACTGCATACACCACTAGGTTTATGCGATTTTTGACTAGATTGGAAATTCCCGTATTTTAAGGAACGCTCACATTCTAACCTCAGTCTCAATCTGTCAAAAATACCTCTTAATTCCCTACATTTTTGACAGGTTTTGACATTGATTGTCGCTGAGATGTCATTGCGACTAGATTTTGAACGTTTTTAATTACGAGAATTGGCCTTCTTGCCTTGGATAATATCAAAATATTTTTAGGGATACCAAAGATTCTTCAGGGTAATAATTACAAAAAAAAATATCGACACGGACAAATTTTTCAGTAGTCAAATAAACTCTACTCTACTAAACATTACAAAAATCATTTCAGAAAGCCGTACGAAAATCCATTCTGCATCAATCGAATCACAGACTAAAAATCCCACCCCTTCATCGCTCATGTAACATGACATAATAGAAAAACACAACAGACCATAAATTAAAATCGACTAAGCGCGCGCGACACGCAATTGTCATTTACTTTTTTTTTTCAAGCAAAGTCGTTCTGTACACAGCCGGTCCCACGGCGTCGCATGCACGGAACGCGTCCATATAACGGACGCATGCACACAGTTACACAGTATGTGGGTGAGCCTAACTGCGATCACCGTTAGGCTACGTCACTGCTAGAGGGGGGCGTTGTCGATGGTTTATCTATGGCTGTGGTTATTTTTTTTAAATGGCAGACAAGTACTTGGTAACATATGTAATGGTTACTGTTGGAGACATTGACAGTGACCTAGATGGTTTAGTGTGAGAGAAATGAGGTATTGAAATCATTAAGATTCTTCTTTTTCTTTATAAAGTTCGTAAAAATGGAGGATACACCTCCATATGTTGAGATAACAGTGCTAAACCATGAATCAAAGATGACTTGTACAGTAAAAAGAACATTTCACAAACATAGTTTAAACATTAAGCCAATCATATTGAAGCCATTCCTATTTATCTTCAAAACAAGGAACTAATCTAAGCTAATATAAAATCAAAACACAAAAACTTCAGCATAAACTATCGACCCCAAAAGCCTTATCGATACAAACAGAGTTTCACATCACTAGCGCAGAGTACCGTACGCTACGTCACAAAGAAAGGGATTGCGGCTTACGGTACACAGGGCCGAGCACCGCCCTACTGTCGCTTTTCTGACGCTGGCCGCACAGATTGCACGTCGATGGCGAATGGCGCGCAGAATCTATGGATTCTGGCTTTTTTAATTTGGATTCGATTTTTTTTTAAATTCGATGTTTAATAACGAACTTTTATGGTATGACCTTTTTTTAGTTAGGTACCGCAAATTCAGGAAATTTTTGAATTTTTTAGGTTTTCTGCTGCTCAAAAAATTTCGTTGCATAGAAAAGCTTTTAGGAGGTGTATGAATTTATTTTTAGAGAAGCTTAACTTTGAAGTCCATACACAAGGTCAATGCCCCCAACTGTCACTTTTTGGGACCGGCTTCGCAGATGGCATAAATGTGAATTTCATTAACCACAAAACCACTTTGGAGAAAGACGCTCACAAGAGTTCTGCGAAGAATTATATTAAAATTACTATAGCGAATGTTTTAGCTCTGCGTTGGTAGATTTTTAGGCATTGGACAATGTACTTTTCCTGCTAATTTCTTACATCGGACTTCACACTTTTTATTTAATCTTTTATTTTATTGTTTGTTTTATCTGATGTATGTATCTGGTGTATTGTGTGTCTTTTAGTTTGTGCCAAATAAATGCATTTTCTTTCTTTCTTTCTTTCTTTCTTTCTTTACTACTCATCATCACTTTCCTGCCCTCATCCCAATTTATTCGGGGTCGGCGCAACATGTCTTTTCCTTCCACACTTCTCAAATAGTCGTCATCTCGGTAGTCACCCCCTTTCTAACCATATCATCATTCACACAGTCCAACCATCGTTTCTTTGGTCTTCCCCTACCCTTATAGCCATCGACATTCATACTCAAAACTTTCCTGTAAATGAAAATGTATGTCTGTTGTACATAAATACATCTGACTCTCGTCTGGACAAACACAGGCCCAAAGCTTCTGTCAATCCATTCTGAGTCGAAGACAAATTGATTGTGAAAACTTATTCCTAAAGTGAAAGCAGCTCCAGAAATAATAAAAATAATACTTATGAAATCATTTATTTGAGATCACAAGGGCCTTCAAATTAGGCTGAGAATCAGCACTTTTTGAACGTCAAAAATTACATAAGACAGTCCCCCTAAACGCCCGCCCTTCACCACTTCCTACCGCTCTAGCTGGGAAGAAGAAGTTGCACAACAAACTCGCCAGTAGCACAGCTAATTAAAGACCCTGACCCTGGACGTGGACATCAGAAGGAACAGAGAAAACTGTTACAAGAGTGACAGACCGATCACACAGTGAAACACAGACAAAGAAAGTCCTCAGTCTCCAACTGACAATAATCCCTGACCTCATACAGCGAAAGTTCAGGAACCCCATCCCGAAACAGTGACGTCACTACAATATAAACCAGGTGCACGAGTCGCCATGCAGTCTAGGACACGAATAGACGACCCGATTTGCATACAACGTGACTATCTTAAGATTCAACCAAGGGAATGTAAGGATGATGGCGGCAAATAACAGTTTCGGAACTGTTAACAATGTTGGAAAGTTGGGCACGAATGTTGGTGGAGTAGGCAAAACTGTTGGTCTTCCAGTCGTTATCGGAGAACATGACTGAACTTAGAAATATATATAACATGATCAGCCTATAATGTTTCCACTGTGCTGGGGAACAGGCCTCCTCTCTGTGAGAGGGAGTGGCCTATGCGGGTTAGTATATGTCGCATGTCTTCGAATTTCTGATTCTAGGACATGCCTGTATCCTCTTTATTTACTTCACCGTTTTTTATAGCAGTGGTGATGAAATAATTTACACAAATTAAAGCGCCTGTCGAGGTTCGATCCTACGACCTACCAAGTCTTGGTGGCCGTTACCACTGCGTCACCACCACATTAGACTTGGAAATATGAAGAAGCGTAATCGCTGTAACAGATATCTGTTTGTTGTCGAACCATGGGGAGTTGAAGACTTAGCTATATATGGGACTGACGGGTAGGCGAGTTGAGCTTTTGGCGAGTAGCTTCGTGCTGATATGAGAGCGGAAAACGTCCATTGATATAAGGGGCAATTCTCGTAATTTTAAGAACAATCTCAATCTGTCAAAAGTACCTCTAATTTTAATTTTTTGACAAGTTTTTGACATTGATTGTCCCTGAGATGAGATTGTCACTAGATTTTGAACGTATTACGAGAATTGTCCTTCTGAACTATGCAATTCCAGCAAAAGTTGGGACAATCTTCCGATTCTTTAAACTTTTGTCATTCCTTCATCAATTTCTTTGCAATACCCTTCAACCTCTATGCTGATAATCATGACAATATCTACAGGATACGCCAGGAGGCAATTAAAAATACTAATGGAATGATCCTAATATGAACACAGGCAAATGAATTATGCATTAGTCTTGGTAATCATGTCATTTACCATAAAAATAGTGTACTGGACTCAATCACCTACGCAACTAACTTTCATAACCATTGCGTCTTTTTTATACAACAGTTCAAACAAATTTGTAAGTGACCCAGTAATGTATAGTGTCTTAGAGCTTACGTGATTAAAATTCATCGACAAACTTATTTACTATTTCGATGGCGTAGGACAACCGTAGACGAAAGTTCTAGACTGCCATTATTGGAGTCTAGGTCATTCACGTTACCTAAATTATATACATAGTAACGTGGGCGTGGTATTTTTGTCAAAGTTTTAGTTTCGAAGAAGAAACTTCAGCTTTATGTATTTTTGACAAATTTCGTTGTTTTTTTTTTTGACGCAGAAGGGTAAAACCCCTAAAATGGCAAAAGCCCGCTGAAAAGCTGATTAAATTTATATGTTGTTTTTATGTTTGAAAAGGGAATCATTGGAGAAGTAATTAAAATTACTTTTGTGATCCTTAGCAACGGCTAGGAAAAGAGAGCGCGAAAAATGCTAACTAACGCTCAACCACAAACTCTAAAATATCTAATTCTATATATCAGGCAAAGATATTCATTTAATTTCCTTTTTTTGTATGTCGAAAATGTTGCATTTGTCGAAACTATCTCCCAAGTATTCTTTTTAATAAGATTCTTATCAGGAACTAACAGGAAAATTTGATTTTCAGTAAAATCTATTTCGATGACGTCATCATTTTAATTATGATAATTATTACTGAATTGCAAATTTCGTCATAAACATTATGAAAAAATGGATTTCGATTAAAACAACAGAAGGATTTTCTTTAAACTCAAATCATGCAAACTTAGTAGAAAGTGACAGATACCCAAAATTTGAATTTCTAAACGCGAACTTATCGTATGAAATTCAAATTTTACCTTTGTTACTCACGACTTCAGTTTCCGTCAACAGAACGGAAAAGTGCATTCACCTCTATGAACTCGGCGAATACAACATTATCGTGTTTCAGCGTAAATAAGTACTATTTCCAGTAAGAAATATTAAATTATATATTAATATTAAATTATACTCAGAGTTAATGGTGTATTAGCTAAATTATGTGCCCATTAAAATTCTTTTTAAATTATGCTCGAACCAGATTTAAAATTAGAACGCAGAAATTCAAACCAAAGAGTTCCAAAACTCTTTAGAGATTTGTTGTCACTATTTAATCTGTTGCAAAAGTAACTTTTTAAATACTCACCTCTTATTGTACTCGGCATTTTGTCAAAAATCCTTTGCTGGATACCACTGTCAAACAATTAAGAAAACACCACAGTTGCCACAATAAAAAAAATGTATTATCCGTTTTCAGACATTTTCACTTGAATAAACACAGTTTGCACGAGTTCACGGCACAAGATACTGCACAGTTTAAAAAGGTTAGTTTGGCGCCAAGAGAGCTGTCAATGTCAAAATTCTCGCGCGTTTGGATACCCGTCCGTACGTCCTAGAGATGTGGTGTAGCGGTGGGTTGTGCTTTTTTCGTTGCGGCGCGCGCTCGAGACTCGGGCTAACTGTATTTTTTTTCGTGATGCGAACGGTAACGGTGTTAAGGCCGGTTCTTCACTCACATCAGATTCTTCTGCCATCAAACGACGATGATTTTGGACGCGTGGCTAATTCGATTTACGGTCAATTTTGATTGCTGCCAATGATCGGAGATTTCCGGTTTTTGAGGAGTTTTTTGCGCATAGGTTGTTGGCATCGTAAAATCTGCGATAGGCTGCAGTTATTTTGCATGAGGAGAAAGAATAAAATTTCTAATGGTCAATGATTGAAAAATTGCTATTCAATCGGAAAAGGCAAATTTTATGCTCCTCTCTTTGAGATTATTGAGTTTAGCCTCTGAGTCTTAAAAGCCTTAACAATTTTGCAGGCAATAATTTCAATTTTGCTAAATTTATCAATTTCCATTTGAAGAAATAATGAAAAAGTCTTTTCTGCAAACATTTTTGATCTTGTCATCATCATCTGCAGACAGGGGTGGAGCTGGGGTGCCCCAGTGGTAACGGCCGCGACTTATGAGTTGTAGGTGGTATGTTCGATGCCAGACAGGTGCTTTATGTACTTTGAGTAAATTATTTCATCACCACTGCTCTCAAAACGGTGAAGGAAAACATCGTGCGGAAACCGGCACGTCCTAGAACCAAAAATTTGAAGACATATGACATCTATCAATCCGCACTGGGCCCGCATGGTGGATTACGTCCCATTCCCTCTGAAAGAGAGGAGGCCTGTGTCCCAGCAGTGGGAACATTATAGGCTGATTATGCATCATCATCTTCCAGCCATTGTCCCATGTATGATGCAAAGCTTTCTTCTTCCATTCTTCCCTGTCAACCGTCACGCTATCATTCACTCCCTTCTCTTTCATATCACACAATCCATCCATATTTTCTTAGTTAGTTGATTAGGAATTATGGCCGTAAAACCTAAACCTCCTGTTCTCTTTATTAAACCATCAGAGAGTCTCTCAGCAGGGGCTTGTGGCTAAGTAATAACAGCCGCACGGGTCGATCGATCAGGTTAAGCTACGCTTGCCGCGGTGGTCTGAATGGGTGATCATCTTTATATACCGAAACCCCTCCGTGCCTCAAAAAACACGTTCAGCTGTTGGTCCCGGCTGTCACTCATGGATCTTTGACAGTCTTTACGGGTCGTCAACCCGAACCCGAAAGTCTGACAACCAGTCTTACCAAGGGGTATTGTATTACCCAGCAACTGGGTTGTGGAGGTCAGATAGGTAGTCGCTCCATGTAAAATACTGGTATTCAACTGCATCCGGTTAGACTGGAAGCCGACCCCAACATAGCTGAGAAAAGGCTAGGCAGATGCACCCAAATAGGCCGCAGCCAGGACAATCTCCACAAGTGGGTGTTCATGGAAAGCTCTGACCTCCGGTGTGTATGCGGTGTTTATCCACAGAAAATGGCTCACCTCCCATCTTGCACCGCATGCCCTGTCACCTGCACACGTGAGGACCTAATGGCTGCGTCAGCGGATTCTTCCCGCGTTGCTGAATTTTGGGTCAAACAAATTTAAGAACAAAACTATATTTTTGCCATCGACAAGATAAGAATAAGACTGCCGTAGCGTCTCTTTAATCTTCCATATTATGTCGTGATCAAAATGGCCATTTTCCAGTTTCCACCACTTTCAAATCAGTGAACCACCAAATGGTAATCAATCTGAAACAAATCATTACGTTCTAATTTTCGGGGTGATTGTGTAACACACTATCAGTAGCAATGGCTTTATTTTGACAGTTCAACAATATTCATTGCGTCATTTGCGTTGTTGAGCAAACAAAGTTTTCGAACATATGAAGCAATGGATTAGCAATAAGAATGTGTTACGCAATAAGGGTACTGGGGGTCTACTCCGAAGTGGTATCGGCCGAATGTTCGGCCGTTTCCTGCTACGAAGTTACTATTTGGTTCGGTCGGTCCCGATCCTACACTACTAGACTCTTTCGAATATTGACTACAGCCCCGACCCAACTGAGCTTTTCTGATCTGAACTTTTTTCGCATTTTTCAATATTTCCGTTCGGCCATGTGTCGGTCCGATCTGAACATTTGCACTTTGCACTTCGTAGTAGACCCCCTGGTTTCCTCACGATGATTTTCTCATCTCATGCCATCCCCTACCTAGCCATTTATTATGTACAAAACGTAATTTTAATAAATCTTACATTCTCATGAATGAATGATATAAAAGTGCTGAATGTGTTATAAAAGTTCAGAGTGAATTTAATATTTCAAAGCTTTTCTAAAAGCATTTTACGAGAGTCATTCGGAAGTCGAAGTTCTTATAGTCGTTAATATTTTTGATATTCAACTCATCTGATATCAAATAAAACTGCTGTCATTTTGTGTTTGTACAGTTACAACTATTGACAGAAAACTATTAACAGAATTATGTAGTATATGATTCTGTTGATTGAATTCTGACTAATTTATGTTTTTGTGATGGAATTTAACAACCTACATAATCAGACTATAATGTTCCCACTGCTGGGATACAGGCCTCTTCTCTGTGAGAGGGAGTGGGCCATAATCTACCACGCGGGCCCAGTGCGGGTTGGTGGATGTCACATGTCTTTGAATTTGTGGTTCTAGGACATGCCGGTTTCCTCACGATGTAATCCTTCACCGTTTTGAGAGCAGTGGTGATGAAATAATTTACACAAAGTAAAGTGCCTGCCTGGGTTCGAACTCACGACCTACAACTCGTAAGTCGGGTCCATTACCACTGGGCCACCACTGCTCCCCATTTCACAACCGCAGGCGTAGTATTTATCCAGAAAAGAACCGACATACTCGTAGTTTGCAGAGTAAACAAGCTGAAGTCGCAGTGGACTGGCCATGTTCGTCAAAGAACCGATGGCCGGTGGAGCAGAAGAGTACTGCATAGCTATTGCATGCTTGCAATGCCTGCATGTTATGCTGGAGTGGAGACCGCGTATCTGCAAGCGTAGTGCTGGGGGGCGTCCCAGCTTGATGGACCGACGACCTTAAGAAAGTGGCTGGGACAAACTGGGTACGGAAGGCGGAGGACAGGGTGTTGTGGCGCAGTCTGGGAGAGGCCTAGGTCCAGCAGTGGACTGCGATAGGCTGAGTTGATTGATTGACTACAGGAGTATTAAATTATCTGTGCTACTAGCTAGATCAACATAGAAATAATTAATAAGATTTCTCTGCTAGCACGTAAACTTTTTACTGCAACTTTATAATCGTTAACTGTATTACATATTGGTCGTTTTATTATAACGGTTAGTCATTGGCTGATCATGTTAAAATATAAATAAAATGTTATGTTCATTCAATGAGAAATGGAAATGGAATCCAAAAACATAATAGAATGATGAAAGTATGCTGAGGACCTTGACAAAGTGACATCCTACCAGACCAGCTACACATAATCAGCCGATGATGTTACCACTGCTGGGACACAGGCCTCCTCTCACACCGCGGCTGTGCGGGTTGGTAATGTCACATGTCTTTGAATTTTTGGTTCGCTTTAAAAGCGATTGTCACTTGTCGAGGCCCTCTGGTTCCTGTCACCAACACATAGCAAAGTGACTGATACGAAAAACCATCAATATGAAAAGTATGAAGTTCATAAAGGTAATAAAACAGAAAAAATATAAGTTCTTGGACAAGGCTTAAGCTCTATTCCCAACCACGGCAACTCTTGTAACCTAGAATCTATAGTGGCCATTGCTAATTCTCGCACTTAAAAAGTTATAATACATCTGGAAAATTATTTCCTGTATTGGAACCCGCAGCGAAATATACATGACGCTGCAGCAAGTGGCGTCGTCTAGTTTTGTTACGAAGATACTGGGATCACCAAAAAGGTCGGATAAGTATGGCACTGGCTGTTGACAGCCAGCAAGTGCCAGTGCATGCTGAGCGTCGCATCGATGGTTGCGTGGCGGGTGTCTTCTGATGACTGATGATGTCTGGAGAGCCGCTGTCGTACCATGTCCACGACGAACTGCTATATTCCGGCACAATCCTGATGATACTGAAGCTGCTAAACCAGTAATACGACGACAACTTCTGTATAACGATACAGAACAAAATATTGGAGGAGCAAGCAATAAAGAAGCTACAAGACAAGATATTCTGAAACCCGATATTGATGTTTATCTCGGAAAATCTGATTCCCGGTGTTTCCGAAATTAAACCGGACGAACAGTCAGTTACCGGAAAAAGCTTATAAATAATATTAGTAATTTGAGAACCAATCAAGTATTTATGGTTCAATCTAGAAAACATGTTTATAATTTAAACGTATCTACAGAGGAAACAACTTTAAAGCCTTTAAATTGTTGGAATTATGGTTACTAGCGAGCATGAGGTCCTGGGTTCCATCCTAGGTCGAGCAAAGTGTTATTGGGTTTTTCCATCAGATATTTTTCAGTAGCAGCGCGCAGTCTGAATGTGTGCCCGGTTGATGGCATGGCCCCATTAATGGGTCTTAAATATAACTGGTGAAATATGGGTGGTACTGTAGCCTAACCCTTCGAGGATACGCGGGCCTGCGGGCGGAGAGCAATGGGTAGCTCACCGCCCGATCAGGACCAGGCCCGTGCCGGCCGGCGCGTAAGTGTTCCACGCGCGCCTCAAAGAGATGTCAGCATAACGAGGGGCCCCTCAGGGCCGAAGCCTGCCGGGGCAGCGGGATTGTCCGAAAGGGTTACCGCTACCCCGGAACATAAAGGGCGAAGGAAGGAACATGGGTGGGTTTTAGTCAGTAAGAGTCTGACACTCCCTTCCGCTCCACCCAGAGCGGGAGGGGTCATTTGATGATTTCCCATCCCAAAAAAAAAAAAAAAAACTCTTCGAGGATTACAGGAGTGATGTTATGTTTATGTAATCAAGGTGTTACATGCAGCAAAAGATTTTATGGAGAGCAGTGGTGGCCCAGTGGTATCGGCCGCCACCTAAGAGTTGTAGGTCGTAGGTTCGAACCCAGACAGGCGCTTTACTTTGTGTAAATTATTTCATCACCACTGCTCTCAAAACGGCGAAGGAAAACATAGTGAGGAAACCGGCATGTCCTAGAAGCAAAAACTTGAAGACATGTGAAATCTATCAACCCGCACTGGGCCCGCGTGGTGTATTACGGCCCGCTCCCTCTCACCGAGAGGAGGCCTGTGTCCCAGCAGTGGGAACATTATAGGCTGATTATGGTTGCAGCAAAAGCGTGGTAGATTACGGCCCACTCCCTCTCGAAGAGAGGAGGCCTGTATCCCAGCAGCGGGGGCAATATAGGCTTATTATGATAATGATGATGCAGCAAAAGTGACCTCTGCGCTGACGCCGATAACACCGTGGAAGTGGTGAAGATTTGGGCTAGCAAAATTTGAAAAACTGTCCTGACAGCGACACGAAGAAGAAGAAGATTCAGGGGGTCTACTACGAAGTGCAAAGTGCGAATGATCGGATCGGCCCTACACATGGCCGAACCGAATATTATTGAAAAATGAAGTTCGGATCGGCTCAGTTGAGTCAAGACCATAGTCAATATTCGTAAGTGTAGGAGTGTAGGATCAGGACCGACCGAACCAAATAGTAACTTCGTAGCAGGAAACGGCCGAACATTCGGCCGATACCACTTCGGAGTAGACCAAAGGACTCAAAGAGATGTCAGCACTTAGTGATAAGGGCCGCTAGGGCCGATGCCTGCCAGGGTCGCGGGTCGTTCGAAACAGTTACCGTGACCCCTGGCACGGGCAACTGAAGGAACACGGGTGGGTTTTAGTCAGTAAAAGTCTGACATGCCTTGAGAAGTTATTTGTTGATATACCCACCCAAAAAAAAAGGTCTCTAGCATGCTAACTTGCAAGTTAACATTATATACTTAAAGACTTAGTTAACACACTACAAAGTGGAAAGTAACTTTAATTACGGAAGTTGGTGTGCAAAAGTGCGATATCTGCGCGGAAAAAATGTATGGAACAGCTAATTTTGTTTTTTACTTACCGACGAAAAATGTCGGCGCGTGTCTAGAATCATGTACTGAACCATAACAGGTTGTGCATCGATGTCCCTGCCACCTGTATAGGGTACTTACAGAATATATGAGGCGTCCAAGCAAAAAGGGTCCAGCCGATCGATTCTGTAAAAATCTCACCGTGAAAACTCAAGTGAAGTGAGCTTGTGTGCTGCAGTGCGATTCTGTAACCATCTCACCGTGAAAACTAAGGTGAAGTGAGCGTGGAGTGAGCTGTCATTCAAACTAATTCTAGGGATGGACACTATTGACAGCTCACTCTAAGCTCACTTCACCTAACTATTCACGGTGAGATGTTTACAGAATCGATCGGCTGTAGTGTCAATCCCTAGCATTAGTTGGAATGACAGCTCACTCCACGCTCAGTTCACCTAAGTTTTCACGGTGAGATGGTTACAGAATCGCACTGCTGTTGTGTGGTATTCAGTGAAGACTGGATTCGGTATCTAGAATAGTCAATTGATATAAAGGATTGAAAAAATATTCAAAAACTGGCACATATTTTTTTTATCAGATATTTGAAGTTGACTCTAAAAACAAAAAATTACTATATGAAACGAAATTGTAGATAATTGAGTATTTATTAATAATCAATTAAAATTGCGAAATGCAATTTTTTCACCCAACTTTACAAGACTTCTTATAGCTCAGAAACTAAATGCCGAGAACTGGACCCTTTTTGGTTGGACGCCCACATATATTCATCGTAATAAAAGCCTTTTGGCCTCATATAGGACTTTCTGTTTCATTTTTCCGTTTGTTACTTTTTTTTATATAATTTGTATTTTTTATTAATTTTGATTGTGTTTAGTTTTATGATCGAGTTGCAATAAATAATTTTTCTTTCTTTCTTTCTTTCCTTTTTCGCCCAAAGCTCGTGTGCCACAAACACCCAGAGGAGACCCAACCCGGAACAAACGCCAACCTGTAGGTCATAAGGGACCTAAGCACCGGCATTGCGCACCCGCCTACAGACATAGCCAAAGTTTTGTTTTGTAATTAATATAATATATAAGTAAATAACAAGTAATACATCATATAAATTAATAAAAATAACAAAATTATATCCTAACTTAACTAAAACTATTCACAAACTAAAATATAGCGTCGAAAAATTCATCCGCATCGCTGTTGACTGGTAATGTACCCAAGACACTGGCAGCATTGCCTCGTTGTATGGCAATGCTTAGCCTCTGGCCAAGGTAAAAGCCAGCCCTAGGCGTCACGGAAAGTGTCAGCGGGATTGTCCGGAAGGGTTACCGCTACCCCGGAACATAAAGGGCGAAGGAAGGAACATGGGTGGGTTTTAGTCAGTAAGAGTCTGACACTCCCTTCCGCTCCACCCAGAGCGGGAGGAGTCATTTGATGATTTCCCATCCCAAAAAAAAAAAAAAAAAAAAAAAAGTGTCAACTAGCCGTTTCAAAATTTCCTTAAAAAATCCATTAGCACTCGGACCCCACGGCACGAGGCATTCAACCCCAAACGGCTCGAAAATATAATTATCAATAAGGTTGATTAATAATAATAATTAATATTTTATACATTACTAGCTTCTGCCCGCGGGTTCGCCCGCGTGGATTACGGAAATTATCCCACGGGAACTGCTGTTTCCCACAAAAGTGTATTGCACTTTTGTGGGAAACAGCTCCTACGCGGTGAAAATGTATGGAACAGCAATTTTTTTTCTAGTAACCGACGGAAATTTTCAACGCAGGATTTTCAGAATCATGAATCCCTGGTAACTCGTAACAGGCTGCACGTCTATGCCCCTGCCACCCGTATACACTAGTTTAAATACAAAAACATGGTTTCAGTTCAGTATCAAAAACATGTTTTTTTTTTTAATATATTTATTATTTTATTGCAAGAGCGCCTTTATTTCAGATTCTTTTCGAAAAGGCTTGATTTCAGGAAGTCTTGTATAGTTAGGCGACGTAGGCGTAGATATAGTGTAGAGAGGTGAAAGGATAATGATAATCTGCCGTAGCCGGACGAAGCGTTTCGCCTCGTCGTTTATACCGCGAACATCGAAAGACTGCAGCAATTTGCCTGCAGCAGTTTTCCCGTCCGATTATAATTTAAGGGTCTTCAAGGCTAGAGTGAATAGACTCATAATAAATTAGTGCGCTTTACCATCAACGATTGCATCACTGCTTTCCATCAGGCGGGATCGCAGTCAAGCACTAGTTTATATCATTAAAAAAAAAAGCTTTGCTCCCAATCGAATAGATGCGCACATTGGTCACACCTCTTGCATGAAATACGTAGTTGTAGCCAAAGTTACGTGCGTGTCCTACTCCGTATCACCTAGGAACGAATGATTAGTTCCCGAGCTAAGAATGAATGACACCACGATGTGTTTTTGCTCGTCGAAAAAAGGCAATTAATCGGGAGTAAGGTCCCATTCGAAATATCGAACTACTTTCGAACGCGCTAGTATTACATTGACAGACTTAGATATAGGGCCTCAGCAACCAAATATAATGATCACTTAAATAAAAAAAAGCATAATGATTTTAAGAATTTAGCGAGTCAATTTGCAAAGACCATCTTTTTAATTAAGTGACTGCACTTAACACCAAGGACGGCCTGTAGTAACAGTAGATAGTCCGTTACCCAAAGTTTTTTGAACTCTTGCCGTTTTTAAACTTCAAAACTAACATTAGAGTTAATTTTTATTTTTACAAGCATTTTAACTACGTGCGAATTCAAAAAAATCCCACCGAAATTCACAATCTTTTGGATAGTCAGTTGTTTCTACTTCCCGCGTAAACAAATCTCTTGGAGGTCGTTGAACCCAACGGTACCGTGCAACTTGTCCGAACCGGTTGGTCGACGCTGCTGTGACGTCATTTTTAGTTCGACTACTTGATCATAGATGGCGGTAGTGAAGATTGTTTGTACTGAATTTTCTTTCCGGAAGAGATTTTGATGACTTTTTGGAATAAAATTCACTACCTTTGTAACTTTAATTAAAAAAGCCCATGTTCAGCTGTGGAATCTTGCAGGTTTGTATTATTATTTATTAAGTATTTATTTAAGTTTGATTTTTTTGACAGGACTTGACTCAACATTTGCAGGTATTACGAAAATTCAACCACTGAAGTAACAAACGCAATAATATAACCATAGAGGTCTGATTATAAATATTTATTCAAAAGTTAAAGCTGCTCGTCATGTTCAAAGAATTAATTAAACGCAAATTAATTTGATGTTCGCTCCAGGTGCGTTTGCTACAGGTGGCACACCTTTCGAACAGATGCCAAGATTATTTTATTCTTATATATTGACTTTGCTTGCTTGTAGCACCTTGTATGTATAATCCACATTATAGCAGAAGGGGCAGACTCAGGTTTCATAATAAAATAATTCCGTTTTAATTTTTACCTTTCACGCTTTTTTAATTTTGTGTATGGCCATCTGTTATCGAGTAGCAGAACTCAACCACAAAACCAAGTTTTGAACACTATTAGCGACATCTAGTGTATAACTTAATAAACTTAACACCGTCATCTCTTATCCATTTTGTAAAACCTTTCGGACTCACTTTTTAACTTTTGCCAAATTTATTCACGAGATGTCACTGTTTCAAATCATTCGCTACAATACAATCGGTTGTATTGCTGTTAAGATTTCGTATCGGTAATTTATTTCTAATAATTTACGCTAAAAATGTGACAAAGTTAATGTTATGTGTTGAGTGTGACTTCAGTACGGTATTGGTGAGTCATTCATTAAGTATTAAAATTATGTAGTACATGCACAAATCATAATAATTGTTTGTTTTTGTCCTAAAATGATTGAACACCTACCAGCAACAGGAATAGTTTTACTGTTTGCATTAATTTTCATTGTTTTACTATCAAAGTAAATACTAGATACAATATGAGAGTACTAGCATTAAATCCAGATAGAATTTAGTCCAATAACACTGCAGGAAATCGAATGTAGACTACATTCAAATACCGTCTGCAAATTGATGAATAATGAATCAGTCAGGCGTTCGTTTATCTACTATAGACAGCTGCCGGCTAACCTACGTCTAAAACTAGTAGCAGACCAATAATATAGCTTAGTTTTGACATGATATATATATATATATAACGACGGCTGAGAGGTCTGCGCAGCTCGCCCATCATCAGTATGGTCTTGAGGTAGAGATTCCATGGCGTAGTAACACAGTAACAATACCAAATACTTGCACAAAGGTTTATTTGAATAATAGCACAGCCCTGCACAGCACAGTTTAAATAATAACGGTTATAATAGTTAGAGACCTGTGAACCAACGATCCCGATTGTAGGTCCGATCTGAAGTATCGTTCTGAGACAAGTTCTTTTTTTTTTTAATAAATGGCATCTCGTAGTTGACCTAGAGAGGTCATGACTACTTATCCGGACTATCCTGTGGTTGCCTTAAGTAAACTTAAAGCCTCCAGCCAGGGCTGAGACAAGTTCTCTTGCGATTCGCGCTTTTATAACTTTAAAATCGACACCCCTCCAACCGATTCCATTCGCGTGACATGTGACGTCACTGCGTTCACCGGTATTACAAAAATCAATTGAGCGTCTAAACCGAAAAATTGATTCTTTGATTGTCATAGATGCGACACGGCCATTCTGACAGCTCACACGTCCTCGTGTGTATATGTACCTGGAGACAATACAAAATACATCGGTAGACAACTTTTCGCTCGGCCTACCTGACTACATCGAAATTATCTATATAACATGCATGCCGTAAACGCACATAAAAGAATACCAGTTTTGTAATCAAACTTTACTGAAGATTAAAAGGCTACTCAATATTAACGCACAAAATAATGACAGCAAATGGGTAACAGTTCGTCTCGCCGTTGAGCCCGATAGATATGGGACGGTACCAGTCCTTCTCACTGGTACCTAAGCCCGCATATACGTAGGTCAGTATCAGTCCTTTACACTGATAAGCCCCAAAACAAAATACCATTACCAGTCACTTCTCGCTGATAAGTTATAGCCATTTATAGTGCGTCAATATTAGTCAGTACCAGTAAATGGGCCTTCACCCGCATCTTCTACGTCTAACTCTTCACTAATTATGTCCAATTCACTTGGAACATAATCTTGTGGCATCTTTCTTATGCGATCATGTGCATACTTGTATGTCCTATTGCCATTTAAAGACTTTAGGATGTAACGATCGCCTTCAAGTAGCTCAGTTACTTTAAAGGGACGTCTGAACTTTGGATCAAGCTTTGCTTGATTTCTCTCGTCAGTTTTAATTAAAACTAAATCACCAACATTAAATTTTAACAATTTTGTCTTATTTTTATCAAAGCGGTTCTTTTCATAATTACAACTCTGTACCATATTCTGTACCGCCTGCTCTCTCAAGTTCTCAATATCGACTACATTTTCAGCATCACCCACACACAATAAATTAAGAGATCTTGCTACTTTACCGATCAAAAGTTCTAAGGGACTAGATTTAGTGACACGGTTAAGAGTACAGTTCAACGCTAACTGCACATCTTTTAAACCGACTTCCACGACCTATTTGATGTTTCGATAGACGTTAACAAACTCTTTAAGGTTCCCATAACCCTTTCGACCTGTCCATTAGCGCGACTAGAACCCGTAGCTATCAAATGTAAAGTAACGTGATGAGATTCACAAAAGTCTTTGAAATCTTTGCTAGCGGAGCGATGTCCTTCACCGGCTATTATGCGACTAGGAGCACCGAAAAGAGAAATACTTGATTTAAGTGCCTTAATAACACGGCGTGTCAATTCGTAAAGTATGATATAACAAAACAAACTTAATGAATGCATCTACGAAAACGACAACATATTCCTTCTTATCATTTTTCCCGCTAAGTTTACCGGATATGTCTACGTGAACTGTATGCCAAGGCACGCATACCTTCGGTATGGGGTGAAGTTCAGCCTGTACCTTACCGGAGCTGGACTTTGACAGCTTGCATGTAATGCAGTTGTTTACAAATTTGCGAACATATTTTGACATGTGTTCGAACCAGTAATACTTGTATTGCCAGTCTGGTGTAACAAATGCGGAACGCTCAATGCTGTCGGTACTTACAGGTATTAAATTAAAACCACTTGCAAAGTCTAAACATGTAAAGAAATTAGCTCCAGATAGCATTCCTATCAAATCGGAAATTAACGGCAATGGAAATCGATCGGGTACTGTATTCCCATTCAGATCGCGATAATCTACGCACAAACGATCGCTACCGTACCGCTTTTTCACTAATAAGATAGGGCTTGCGAATGAAACCGCAATTTTTGTAAAGAAAAATATTGAACTATTTCGCAAAAAAACAGAACATTATCCAAAAACAAAAAGACAAGTTTATCGTCATGAATTGTACTTAAGACCTTCAAAAACCGCACTCATGCACAATAGCATACTGTGCATGGCACCTAAAATCTATAACAAATTGCCTAATTCTATTAAAGATTATAATTTATTGCAGTTTAAACGAAAATTATATAATTTATTAATCCAAAAATGCTATTAAGTACTCAATTACTGAATTTCTTTCTGACAAAAATATTTAATTGACAATTTGATTATTTATTTATCTGACATTACTTTATATAGCTTCATGTACTTTGCATAATAATATATTTAAGTAATAATGAACGAAATTTCATAAAAAGTGTAAGCCTAATGGGTAGTTTTTTGAGCACAATGTTGTATTTTATAAGACCATGTAACCTCACCAAAAAACACACTTAATAAATGAATGATTTGATTTTTGATTTGATTTGTTGCCTCTCATCTGGGCTTAATCGGTACGGACGTCTTTGTACGATGAAGGTTTGGATCAATTAAACGAATGTTTAATTACCCAGTCGTAACACGCGTCTTAGGTAAACCATCCACAAACGAATCGGCATAGTTTTGCAACATCGATACCAACTTCTGTTTATTTTTCTCGGAAATATCCGAATCGATAATATGAAAATTATTTTTTGTGGGTACTTCACAAAAGTCAACTATTTTACACTTCGTTATTTTTAAACAAGAATCAGTCATTGTGATTGTATATCCTTATTTTAAAATATCGCGACCTATCATAACGTCTTGTTTTAAAGTGTTATCGGGCAGGATGTGAAATAAAATCGATAAACTATTACCATTAATAACAACTTCACTTCGTATTTGTTCAGTGCAACATACAGTGGAATTACCAATACCGGTTATGTACACAGACGTATTATAACATGAGCCTGAAAATTTGTTAGCTACACTAAGTTTTATGAGAGGGCATTCGGCACCAGAATCAAAATAAAATGGAATCTTCTCACCAAGATGTTGTAGCTGACCAGTCACGCCTCGTGTCTCGCAGTAGTCCACGCGACGCTGCTGCTGCGCTCCGCTGGCGCCTGCGTCGCTACCGCTGCCTGCCGCGTTTGATGCCGCTGTTGCCCGTGAGCCGAAATTCGGACAGTGTGATGAGATGTGTCCTCTCTCGCCACAAGTAAAACAGATGACGTTTTTCTTCGTACTTGGAGGAACTGAAGAACGTTGTGTTGTGGGTGTCTTCGGAGTGTTGTGACCAGACATCGATTGGGACTTTTTTTTTTTTTTTTTGGGATGGGAAATCATCAAATGACTCCTCCCGCTCTGGGTGGAGCGGAAGGGAGTGTCAGACTCTTACTGACTAAAACCCACCCATGTTCCTTCCTTCGCCCTTTATGTTCCGGGACAGCGGTAACCCTTTCGGACAATCCCGCTGCCCCGGCAGGCTTCGGCCCTGAGGGGCCCCTCGTTATGCTGACATCTCTTTGAGGCGCGTGTGGAACACTTACGCGCCGTCCGGCACGGGTCTGGTCCTGATCGGGCGGTGAGCTACCCATTGCTCTCCGCCCGCAGGCCCGCGCCTACGGTGGCCGGTAGTCGTCTCTCGACTCCCGACGCCCGGGGCGTCTCCCGCGGCGGCTTGGACGGGAGGCTCTCTCCCTCATCCGTCCCGCCACCTCCTTCGCTAGCATGACTGCTTCGCAGAAGGAGGCGACTGCCTCCCACTCCCTCTCGCTCCGGACCATGGCTTGCACCAGGTCCGGGCGCGAGAGGCCGCCGCCGCTGCCGATCGCCTCCACGAGGACACGGCGGTGCTCCGCCCAAGCGGGGCAGACCTCCACCGTGTGCTCCACCGTGTCCTCTGGGCGATCCTGGCAATGGTGACACCCGGGCGTTTCCTCCCGCCTGATCATGTGCAGGAACCTCCCGAAACTTCCGTGTCCGGTGAGGACCTGCGTCAGGCGGTAGGTGAGGGCGCCGTGGCGCCTCTCTAGCCACTCCTCAAAGAGAGGTCTTATCGCCGCTATCGCGGCGTGCCCTGCGCTGGGTTGCGACAGTCGCTCTTTCCATGTCGCCATGAGATCGAGCCGGAGGTCCGTCCGCTCCGCAGCAATTTGCCGCGGGAGCGGACTTTCCCCCCGGCGTAGTGCCTCCGCGCGCCACTCATACAGGCGCGCGAGGACTATCGCCTCCAGATCCCATGGCGGCAGTCCGGCAAGGAGGCTTGCCGCCTCGCGCGAGATCGTGCGGTAGCCCCGGATTAGCCTTACGGCTACCACCTTCTGGGGCGCGTTCAGGTAGTGGGCGGCTCGCCGCCGCAGTGAACGCGCCCACACCGGGGCCCCGTATATGGCCATGGACCGCACGACCCCCGCGTAAAGCCTCCGGCAGGAGGCGTTTGGCCCCCCCAGGTTGGGCAAGAGCCGCTTGAAGGCGGCCCCAGCCCGTTCCAGTTTGGGGGCCAAACGTCGGAAGTGCTCGACGAAGTTCCACCGGCTGTCGAGGACGAGACCCAGGTACTTCATCGTCGTCTCGATGCCGATGTGAACCCCTCCTGCCGTTAGTTGGGATCCCGGTGGTGGCGCGTTCCGGGGCCCATGAAACGTCATGGCCTCGGACTTGTGCAATGCCACCTCGAGACCCAACTGCCGGATCCTCTCCACGACTATCGCAACCCCGCGTGTCATCGCGTCGGCCGCCGCCTGATGCGACCTCCCCTGCGCCAGGACCAGCGTGTCGTCAGCGTAGCAAACCACGCTGACGCCATCAGGGAGGTCGGCCCGCAGCACCCAGTCGTAGCCGATGTCCCACAGGAACGGCCCCACAACCGATCCCTGCGGGACACCGCACGACATCTCTCGCCGGTTCCACTCCCCATCGCGACCGGGGTAGCTGACGGCTCTGTCCGTCAGATACGCCTCGACTGTTCGACGGAGGTAGGGCGGCACTCGGTGATACCGGAGTGCCTCCACAATGCAGCTCCAGGGCAGGGTGTTGAACGCGTTGGCGATGTCGAGTGACACCGCCACGACGACCCCACCCCGGGACACCGCGTCCCCCGTCGTGAGGGCTCTCACGCGCATGATGGCGTCCACCGTCGAGCGCCCCTTGCGGAAGCCAAACTGGCTGTCCGCAAGATCCGGCCCCGTCCTCACCAAGTGCCCGACGAGGCGGTTTACAATTACTCTCTCAAAGAGCTTGCCCACCTCGTCGAGCAGCACGATGGGCCGGTATGCGGACGGAGAGTCCGCTGGGCGCCCTGGCTTCCGAATGAGGACCAGCTTCCCCGTCTTCCAACGAAGCGGGAACTGGCCTCTCTCCAAACATGCGCTTAAGAGCGCCTCCAGTCGAGGCCCGAGAGCCCTCGAGGCCAGGACCCAGGCTTTACCTGGCAAGCCGTCGGGTCCTGGGGCGGTATTTTTGGCCTTCAGCCTTCCTACCGCCACTCTCAGTTCTACCCCGGTCACTTCAGGGATGTCGTCGTCGTCCGCGTGGTCCGCTTCGGGCACCGCAATTGGCGGAGCCATGGGCGGGGGTGTGTGCACCCCCCGTGAGGGGAACAGAGCGCTCACCACCTCCTCCACCAGCTGGGGGCGGAGACTCTGCGTCAGCGGGGGGGCCCAGGTGCGGAGTTTATTCCGCACCATTTTATAAGGGCGCCCCCACGGATCGATTGGGACTTGCGTTTGCGACAGTCAATCGCTTTGTGACCAAGCTTGCCGCAGTAATTGCACTTCACGACTTCGGATGTTGAAGGTTTGTACCGTTTGCTATCCGATAGGTTGACATCACGATCATGCTTGCGTTTCAAATGCGAAAATGACTTCATTTCTTGAAGTAACTTGCTTCTATTTGTAATTTCAGATGTGTACGCCAAATGATGAACTCTAGCGTCGAATCGTGAAGTATGAGCAAGCACGTATGAAGTAATTATCTCTTCGGTGGTGAGACTCTTGCATTTCAACATGAGAGTCGTCATCAAACGACCAGCATAAGCAGCAAGACATTCTTCTTCCTTTTATTATTTTTTTTTTCTGGAGGGAAATCATCAAATGACCCCTCCCGCTCTGGGTGGAGCGGAAGGGAGTGTCAGACTCTTACTGACTAAAACCCACTCATGTTCCTTCCTTCGCCCTTTATGTTCCGGGGTAGCGGTAACCCTTTCGGACAATCCCGCTGACCCGGCAGGCTTCGGCCCTAGGGGACCCCTCAAATTATGCTGACATCTCTTTGAGGCGCGCGTGGAACACTTACGCGCCGTCCGGCACGGGCCTGGTCCTGATCGGGCGGTGAGCTACCCATTGCTCTCCGCCCGCAGGCCCGCGCCTACGGTTGCCGGGTGTCGTCACGCGGCTCCCGACGCCCGGAGCGTCTCCCGCGGCGGCTGGGACGGGAGGCTCTCTCCCTCATCCGTCCCGCCACCTCCTTCGCTAGCATGACTGCTTCGCAGAAGGAGGCGACTGCCTCCCACTCCCTCTCGCCCCGGACCATGGCTTGCACCAGGGCCGGGCGCGAGAGGCTGCCGCCGCTGCTGATCGCCTCTACGAGGACACGGCGGTGCTCCGCCCAAGCGGGGCAGACCTCCACCGTGTACTCCACCGTGTCCTCTGGGCGATCCTGGCAATGGTGACACCCGGGCGTTTCCTCCCGCCTAATGATGTGCAGGAACCTCCCGAAACTTCCGTGTCCGGTGAGGACCTGCGTCAAGCGGTAGGTGAGGGCGCGCTGGCGCCTCTCTAGCCACTCCTCAAAGAGGGGTCTTAACGCCGCTATCGCGGCGTGCCCTGCGCTAGGTTGCGACAGTCGCTCTTTCCATGTCGCCATGAGATCGAGCCGGAGATCCGTCCGCCCGCCGCAATTTGCCGCGGGAGCGGACTTCCCCCAGCGTAGTGCCCCCGCGCGCCACTCATACAGGCGCGCGAGGACTATCGCCTCCAGATCCCATGGCGGAGCCATGGGCGGGGGTGTGTGCACCCCCCGTGAGGGGAACAGAGCGCTCACCACCTCCTCCACCAGCTGGGGGCGGAGACTCTGCGTCAGCGGGGGGGCCCAGGTGCGGAGTTTATTCCGCACCATTTTATAAGGGCGCCCCCACGGATCGATTGGGACTTGCGTTTGCGACAGTCAATCGCTTTGTGACCAAGCTTGCCGCAGTAATTGCACTTCACGACTTCGGATGTTGAAGGTTTGTACCGTTTGCTATCCGATAGGTTGACATCACGATCATGCTTGCGTTTCAAATGCGAAAATGACTTCATTTCTTGAAGTAACTTGCTTCTATTTGTAATTTCAGATGTGTACGCCAAATGATGAACTCTAGCGTCGAATCGTGAAGTATGAGCAAGCACGTATGAAGTAATTATCTCTTCGGTGGTGAGACTCCTGCATTTCAACATGAGAGTCGTCATCAAACGACCAGCATAAGCAGCAAGACATTCTTCTTCCTTTTATTATTTTTTTTTTCTGGAGGGAAATCATCAAATGACCCCTCCCGCTCTAAGTGGAGCGGAAGGGAGTGTCAGACTCTTACTGACTAAAACCCACTCATGTTCCTTCCTTCGCCCTTTATGTTCCGGGGTAGCGGTAACCCTTTCGGACAATCCCGCTGACCCGGCAGGCTTCGGCCCTAGGGGACCCCTCAAATTATGCTGACATCTCTTTGAGGCGCGCGTGGAACACTTACGCGCCGTCCGGCACGGGCCTGGTCCTGATCGGGCGGTGAGCTACCCATTGCTCTCCGCCCGCAGGCCCGCGCCTACGGTTGCCGGGTGTCGTCACGCGGCTCCCGACGCCCGGAGCGTCTCCCGCGGCGGCTGGGACGGGAGGCTCTCTCCCTCATCCGTCCCGCCACCTCCTTCGCTAGCATGACTGCTTCGCAGAAGGAGGCGACTGCCTCCCACTCCCTCTCGCCCCGGACCATGGCTTGCACCAGGGCCGGGCGCGAGAGGCTGCCGCCGCTGCTGATCGCCTCTACGAGGACACGGCGGTGCTCCGCCCAAGCGGGGCAGACCTCCACCGTGTACTCCACCGTGTCCTCTGGGCGATCCTGGCAATGGTGACACCCGGGCGTTTCCTCCCGCCTAATGATGTGCAGGAACCTCCCGAAACTTCCGTGTCCGGTGAGGACCTGCGTCAAGCGGTAGGTGAGGGCGCGCTGGCGCCTCTCTAGCCACTCCTCAAAGAGGGGTCTTAACGCCGCTATCGCGGCGTGCCCTGCGCTAGGTTGCGACAGTCGCTCTTTCCATGTCGCCATGAGATCGAGCCGGAGATCCGTCCGCCCGCCGCAATTTGCCGCGGGAGCGGACTTCCCCCAGCGTAGTGCCCCCGCGCGCCACTCATACAGGCGCGCGAGGACTATCGCCTCCAGATCCCATGGCGGCAGTCCGGCAAGGAGGCTTGCCGCCTCGCCCGAGATCGTGCGGTAGCCCCAGATGAGCCTTACGGCTACCACCTTCTGGGGCGCGTTTAGGTAGTGGGCGGCTTGCCGCCGCAGTGAACGCGCCCACACCGGGGCCCCGTATAGGGCCATGGACCGCACGACCGACGTTCTTCTTCCTTGGGTCGGCCGTTGTTGATAGTTATAAAAGTAGCCGCTATGGTTTCAGCACAATCATAACGGGCGAGAAACAAATCTTTGAAATAGTTCCAAGTCACATCCGAATGTGAAACTTGCGACAGCCACAAAGAAGCACTGAAGCACGATCCCGATTGGAGGTCCGATCTGAAGTATCGTTTTGAGACAAGTCCTCTTGCGACTCGCGCTTTTATAACTTTAAAATCGACACCCCTCCAACCGATTCCGTTCACGTGACATGTGACGTCACTGCGTTCACCGGTATTACAAAAATCAATTGAGCGTCTAAACGAATAAATAGTCAAAGATGCGACATATAAAATTATAGGTACTTATAAATTATTTAATCTGCTACCGTCATGTCCGTTAAATTCTCGCTATTTTCTACATGTGTGCGTGCTGTGGGAAAATTCTAAAAACATGACGTTTTTGTTACAAAATTATGTAAGTAGCACTTTATCTGGAGTCTAGCTATTTATAGGAAGCTATCAAATGCCGGCAAAGGAAGTGCATCGTGTCAAGTGTCAACTATGATTCAGTCCTGTTATCCCGTAATAATATTCTAATAAATAGTAGGTAGGGTGCCTTGGTAGGTAGGTACTTACCTAAGGTTTTTGTAGTTTATACTTCGGTAGTTGCCTTGTCATAATCAGCAATTATATAAACTTTCGGTTATATTCAGCAGAAGCCTGCTTACCTAGTACGTACCTATTAGGTAGGCTTCTTGTGAAAAATATCGTCCGTTGAGTTCTGCCACCAGTAAGTTTGTATGGATGGATGGATAGATGGATGTTTGTTACTCTTTCACGCAAAAACTACTGAACGGATTTCGATGAAATTTGGCACACACATGGTTTATAACCAGGATTAACATATAGAATACTTTTTATCCCGATGTTCCCACGGGATCGAAACTTATGCGGGTGAAACCGCGGGGCGCAGCTAGTCCACCGTATTTTAATTTTCAACTTACTTCAAAAAAAGGAAGGGGTTATGCATTCGCTGAATTTTTTTTTATGCCACTCAATGGGGAGTTTTGTAACTTACAATACCATAGAAATATAAAAAAACTATCTGCAATACCCACAGGTATGGCTTTACCTAAAATTACATTTTCCTAAAATCTGGCAACACTAGCAAAACCCTTTTGCCATTGGTGTTGCAAGTGTCCAACGGAAGTTACCCCTTGCCATCAAAGAAGGTCCAAGGTTTTCTATACTAACAGTGGCAATGGTTTTCATTTTGACAGTTCAACAACATTCATTGCGTTATTTACGTTGTTGAGCAGACAAATTTTTCGAAGACACAAAGCAATGGATTAGTAATATACTTCAAAATGATTCAGATTGAGTTGAGTTAGGGTTCTGATTGCCAAATTGTGCTACACAAAAAGTGTATGAATGCAGTTAAAAGCAGTTTCTAATGTCAATGTCACATCGAATTCTACTTTTAAATCGACCAAAACACCTTCTCAAAAAAGTGTCCTTTTTAAAGTAAGTACAATAACTAAACTCCGCATTGCGTATTAAGCGAGTTCTCTGTAAAGTCCTACAGAGAGGACACTAGACGTAATAGGACGCTCCTTCGTCCGTTTTGAGGTCATAGCTAATCTTACTTTATCGATCACCTTGGTGTTTTGATGTTGGGCTAAAAAAATAGAAGCTTTCATTCTTGTTCATAGATATTGAAGGGGAAATGTGTCGTTTTTAGAGGTTTTTGATGGGACACTTAATATCGTGTCCTACGTGTCCTGTCAGCTGCACGTTACAGGAACTAATGGACGCTGGTGATGGCGCCAAACAAGTAGCCGAGTTCTGGGTCGAGTCCATTTATATTGCCATCGACACTCTAAGAAGAAGAAGAAATCTTCAGCAGATAAATAGGCTATCAACACCTCTGTTCGTTGTTTGTGGATCTTTGACAGTCGTTACGGGTCGTCAGAAGCCCGAAAATCTGACAACCAGTCTTAGCAAGGGTTATCGTATAACCCAGTAACTGGGTTGTGGTGGTCAGATAGGCAGTCGCTCCATGTATAATACTGGTATTCAGCTACATCTGGTTAGACTGGAAGACGACCCCAGCATAGTTGGGAAAAGGCTAGGCGGATGATGAAATAGGCAACCAATACATTTGTTCTTCTAATCGGGGTGCCCGGAGCAGTTTTCAAACGCTCTATACCTCGAAAAGCCCATTTCCGATAGTTAATGAGGGTCCCGGATTCCTGGGCCCCGTCCGCTTTTTTTCCAGAATATTTAGGCGCAGTAAGTAAGCCGCACATCAGTGGAAACAAAATCAATAGGTAAAGATATCCTCGCATTCTGTTTAAACCGCGTGCTATGCTAGATCAGCGGGGTAATTGCGTATCACTTAGTGTGTTACGCAATTACCCCGCTGCTGACGCCGACGCCAGCAGGTCAAGCTACTCGAAACTGTCAAATTTTCCCAATGTCCCTTGAACCTTAATGCTTTAGCGTCAAAGTCAAAGTTCTTTAATAGATTTTCAACTTTATGAAAATCTATTAAAGAACTTTGACAGATTGTAGTAGCTTGATGTGCTGGCGTCTGTACATATGAAATCCAGCGTACTTGTTTAATATAGGTCAGTGATACTGTCAAATTGTCAAAAAGCGTAACAAAATTTTATCGAAAGAATAATGACAATTCTTCCATACAAAAACTGTCAGATGTCATTTTTATGACACGAATAAAAATTAAATGACGATGGAAAAATCAGCCCTAAGACAAGCAATACTAACATACCTACTTAGCAGTTTATAAATACTTTGTAAAATATCCTGTTTTTGGCCGCCATTAGTGTCTTTTATTAACTCCCACGAAAAAAGCGTGGGTCCACTCGTCAGCTTCCGAGCTTTTATTAAACAAGTTGGATCACTTTCTAGGAAAAACATGGAAATAAAAACAATTTTAACTTATTTGATGCGCGATATAGATATAAATAGATCATCATTCTGTTTATAATGTTTGATTAACGTCATTGAGGGCTTTTTTAACCTCTTCGGTGACGTCAAACTAGGGTTGCCATTTCATAATTTGAAAAGTCCAACAGAGTACGGACATTTTAATTTAACTCTTTCTTTCTTTTAGGGTTTCGTACCTCAAAAGGAAAAACGGAACCCTTATAAGATCACAGCGTGGTCCTTCTGTCTGTTTATTAAGAAAAAGCCCTTTAGTCGAAGACTTCGGACAAATGGTACGCCGGGCAAAGTCCGGGCGGGGGACCAAAAAGCCGGACCAATCTGGACGGATTGTAACCCTAGGCCAAACGAGCTTTATTGGGTGAATGTTCATTTTAACCGGTTTTAACGGTGAATGTTTATTTTAGTTTTTTTTCAACGATGTCAGGGTAGGTACCCTGACATCGTTGGAAAAAAACTAGGCTAAGCGCATTCCTTCCTGGGCTCCATGCTCATGGCAGTATTAGAAAAACCATAGATATTTCTATGGTATCCTTCATGATTTTCCAGAAAAATAAAAAAACTTGGCATGTAGTTTCTTTGCCTACTATCCTACTTCCTACTAATATTATTATTAACGCGAAAATTTGTATGGATGGATGAATGTTTGTTACTCTTTCACGCCAAAACTACTGAACGGATTTGGATGAAATTTGACACACATATAGTTAATAACCAGGATTAACACATAGGATACTTTTTATCCCGATATTTTAACGGGATCGAAACTAATCCGGGTGAAACCGCGGGGCGCAGCTAGTTACCTATAAGTACTTACAGAAAAAAGAAAAGAAAAGTTACGCAAATATAATTATAAAGCGTGGGGACATCTGAAGCCCCATCGTTATTATTATTGTCGATTATTAAAAAAAAAAGGTTGCCAACACGGGTTCAGAATCATTTGAATTCATGGTTTGCACGTCGATGTCCCTCCCACCCGTATTAAAACTGAGCAGCGACAAAAATACCATAGGTAACTAACTATTCATTTGTAAACAGACACACCTACACACTCTGGCTAGCTCAGGCCAGCAGATAAATGCAAAGCCGAATGCCCGGCGGATATGCAAAATACCAGCGGGGTGTACCGCGGCACGGTCTATGTGTGGCATCTCCGAGTTAATTAACTCATGCAGGTACAAAGAATGTGCTGAAGTCAGACTAAATACTAAAATACCGAATCTGTCTAGGCATTTCCCAACCATGTTGAGGTCGGCTTCTAGTCTAACCAGCGGGGTAATTACGTAACACACTAACAGTAGCAATGGCTTTCATTTTGACAGTTCAACAACATTCATTATAGCGTTATTTAAGTTGTTGAGCGAACAATTTTTTCGAACATAATATGAAGCAATGGATTAGCAATATCCTTCAAAATGATTCAGATTGTGATTGATAGTGTGTTACGCAATTAGGGTGCAGATGCAGCTGAATACCAGTATTTTTCATGGAGCATGGTGGTTGTCAGATTTTTGGGCTTCTGACTACCCGTAACGACTGTCAAATATCTACGAATGACAGCTGGGACTCACGGCTTCTACTTTCCGAGGCACGGAGGGGTCTCTGTATGTAAAGATGGTCACCCATCCAAGAACCGACCGCGGCAAGTGTACCTAGCTTAACCTTTGTTTGATCTGTGTGGTTGTTATTATTTAGCCTCGCCATGAGCCCCATGAGCAAAGTTAAAAATAACGACGTTTAAAAACCACCCTTTCACTCATTATTCATTGATTTCAAGTTAACACTCAGAAAACGTAAAAAATACTCAATTTTCAAAATCAACTAACAACCGCCATAATGAAATCCCGCCAAAAATCCATAACAAAAATAATACAGCATAACCCGACTTTCCTATTTGAGTAAAAAGAATTACCAAGTACGTGGCGCGAGGCGAAACGGGTGACGTGTGATTGTCTCTGTCACTCCTACTGGGGGAGTGTTGCTGTCCTTTTCTCACTTCTCACTCGCTTCAGACGTGTGACATCCCGTGGGCTTTGACTGCGGTCTAGGGTTGTACGGAAGCGATTAAAATAATAATATTTATTGTGATTATAAAGGGTTGTTTTTTCGAAATGAAATTGCTTTTGGGGGCCTGTGGCTAAACAATAACAGCCACACGGGTCGATCTTCAAGGTTAAGCAACACTTGCCGAGCTCGGTCTGTAGATGGGTGATCGTCCATCCATTATTTACCGAGACCCCTCCGTGCCTCAGAAAGCACGTTAAGCCGTTGGTCCCGGCTGTCTTTTATAGGACTTTGACAGTCGTTGCGGCCTCTGTGAGAGGGAGTGGGCCGTAATCCACCACGAGGGCCCAGTGCGGGTTGGTAGATGTCACATGTCTTCAAATGTTTGGTACCTAGACAGAAGCTTTTTTTTTTCATTAGCCTATAGTAGCAAAAGCCTCCCCTTTTTCCTTCCAAACCTCCCTGTCCTGAGCGATCTCTGGCCATGTTGACCCTGATTGACAGAAGATTTACTCTATGTAAATTATTTCATCACCACTGCTCTCAAAACGGTGAAGGAAAACGTCGTGAGGAAAACCGCCATGTCCAAGAACCATATGAGTTATGCTGAGCAGAAAATTCTACACGAGTTGACACGTAAGTTGAACTCGAAAATTCCTCAAGTTCAGTGGAATTCCTAAAGCAAACTCGCTTCTAACCTCGCTTCATCGTTCGTCCAAATCAACAACCTACTGTCCCTACTTTCTCCATACAAGACACTACACAAATTTAATAAACCAGCTTCAGCCCACGATTTCGTCCGCATGAAATTTCTTGTTCCCCCGACCCACCTCGTCGCGTCGCATCGCATCGCCTACCCCTGCTATCACTTCGTTTTCACTTAGCTTACGTTATGACTTTTTCATTTCGCTCGGCTCCTAAGAGTCATAAATAATTAGCCTCTAATGTTCCCACTGCTGGGACACAGGCCTCTCTTCGAGAGGGAGTGAGCTGTAAATCCACCACGCGGGCCCAGTGCCTGTTGGTAGATGTCACATGTCTTCGAATATTTGGTTCTAGGACATGCCGGTTTCCTCACGATGTTTTCTTTCACCGTTTTGTGAGCAGCGGTGATGAAATTATTTACACAAAGTAAAGCGCCTGGGTACGAACCCACGACCTACAACTCGTAAGTCGCGGCCGTTACCACTGGGCCACCACTACTCTTAAGAGGCATAGCGTGATGTTAAATAGCCTATAGCCTTCCTCAAGAATTGGGCTATCAAATCCAAAAAAAATAATTAAATTCCGACTGGTAGTTCCAGAGATTACCCCCTACATACATACAAACAAACAAACAAATTTTGCCTTTTTATAATATTACTAACTGCGCCCCGCGGTTTCACCCGCATAAGTTTCGATCCCGTGGGAATATCGGGATAAAAAGTATCCTATATGTTAATCCTGGTTATAAACCATCTGTGTGCCAAATTTCATCCAAATCCGTTCAGTAGTTTTTGCGTGAAAAAGTAACAAACATCCATCCATCCATCCATACAAACTTTCACGTTTATAATATTAGTAGGATAGGATTAGTAATTAGTATATTAGTATTAGTATAGAAGTATAGATAAATTTTAAAATAAACAACAACAACAACCAGCCCTGCCGGCCGCCGCCCTCTCGCATAAAATCAATATTAATGGAGGACGTTTCACCTCTAGATGTAGCATGTCCTCTCACTTTATCAACATTACTACTGCATATCGAGTATCGATTGCTTTTGTTTGGGAAACGATTTTTAATCGATACTTTAGAGGTGGGTTTAATCCCAGCCGAATAGTAGATGGACAGTGTACGGTGACGCGGAGGTTGACTATGGATTGTGTTCCAATTCTGATTTCAAATTCATGTTCAAAAATAGAATTTTTGATCTATGTTGGGATCGGCTTCCAGTCTAATTGGAATATGCATCTGAATACTAGTATTTTACATGGAGCGACTGCCTATCTGACCTCCAAAACCCAGTTACTGGGTAATACGATACCTTGGTACGTACCAATGGCTTAACGTGCTTTCCGACCCACGGAAGGGTCTTGGTATGTAATGATGGTCACCCATCCATGGACTGACCGCGGTAAGTGTAGCTTAACCTGATCGATCGACCCATGCGGCTGTGATTACTTAGCCACAAACCCCTGCAAACGTAATCCCAATTTTATAATTTTATTTATAAAGCAAAAGAATCCGTCGTAGACTCAAATCACAATAATCCGAAGCGTAATAATTATAAAAGATTAAAAGTGTGATGTCAAAAGATTCCAGTTTTAAGGAATTCAAAACGTACGTAGTTTATTTTTAGAAAGAAATTATTTTTACGTTCAACGGCATTCAAAACTCTTCGACATTGATTGTACGACATTGTGGGGTGACTATGAGTTTTTTTTTTTTATTGGGACGGTCTTGATTTTGTGTCATAAAATATTTGTTCAATAAAATTCAGAATAAGAAACTTTAGAAATAAAGTCAAGTTATTGTAATTTCAGGATTATGTCTCATAAGTACACATAAAGTCACTCACGCCTTCTTCCCATAGGTGTAGGCAGAAACTATACTAACTAACTATACTATACGATCCTTACATACTCCTTTTGCTTCGCTAATGTCTCATTAGATAAACTAAACAAAAGATGATGAAACTCAGATGATGGTACATTTTTTTCATAAGATTTTGTTCACAGTATGGTAGCTAATCCTGAGTTCCTACTAATTTTGTACACGCGAAAGTTTGTAAGGATGGCTGGATGGATGGATGTTTGTTACTCTTTCCCGCAAAAACTACTGAACGGATTTTGAAGAAACTTTACAGTAATATAGCTTATACGTTAGAATAACACATAGGATACTCTATATCCCGATATTCCCACAAGATCGACACTTATGCGGGTGAAAACGCGGGGCACTGCTAGTAGGTAATACGAGTAATAGCAGCTATTAATACAGGACTAAAATAAAATCTATCATATCCTAGCCTATCTATTTAAGGAAAAAAATTGGAGAGAAGTCTTTGTGATAGACTTAGAAACCAACCCACGCACTGTGGTTCGCGTAGAACAAGCTAGCTGGACAAAATCGATTTTTATCCATAAATGAGATTGTTAAGCATAGATATGAGGGTCTTAATACATTTTTGAGGACCATTGGTCGTTTCAGCAGGTATAGTCAAATAAAAACATATTTTTTTAAACAATTTTTTTTTAAATAATTTTTCTATAAATGTAACTATAAAATCTAATAACAGATACATAAAAATACTTAATAACTAAATCTATCACTCATTATCATCACTATCATCAGATGAATCATCCATTGAAAAGTCATGATCATGAGTGGCAGAACTATGGAAACTATAAACTATAATAACATTTTGTTCCTTATAGCTAGGTTGAACTATTAAATCTAGGACTTCGGTAGGGAACGAACCTAATTTCTTCCGGGCAACTTCTCTTGACAGGGTCAGATGTTATCAATAACATATTAAGTAAATCTCTATTTGTAGCAATTCGCGATCGTTTTCGTGTGTTATGTTCACAAAATCTTCTGCAGTCTATTCCGAGCTTCCTGTTTCCTCGGAAAGCTGGCCTATAGGCAGAAGTGATGGTTTAATTACATCACCACTGTGCAGAAGTATTTTGTGAACAGTCGCGGGCATATAATACCATGGATAGAGATTTACGTAAAGTTGTCTCGTTTCTTGAACTAAGGTTTCAAATTTTTCAATATTTATATCATATCCTGATGATAAAGCACGAAGCAGTATGCCAAATTTTTGTCTAACTGAAACATCTAACCCTGTAATAAAGGCACTTGCCTCGGGATTGTCAAAAAATCTTCGCGCGGTATTTCCGTCATTAGTGTTACCGAACCCTGGTTTGTCTACAATCAAGCCCATTTCACTTTTAAAACGTCTTTTAATGTCATCTGAACATTGCTTCACACTAGCTTTGTCTTCGGCTAATCTAAGTTGCTATTTTTTTTACATTAAGTAGGTAGCTAATGTGAACCCTTTTTTGGTTTGTTTGGTTTTACATAAATAAACGGACACATCGAAAGATATGTCAACTCCCTTTAGCCACCTCGAATTCTTCTCTAGGAACCGCTCTCGATTTCTTCCACTGCTGCTCCACTTTTCAGCTAATTTTATTTATTTATTTATTATTTATTTATTTAATCTTTTTGCACAAAAAAAAGGTACAAAGGCGGACTTAATGCCTTAGGCATTCTCTACCAGTCAACCAAGGGTGGTGAAGAGATTAGATGGCAGGTGCTTTGGTTGAGAGGGACAATAGTAAAAAAAAAAACTCTTAGAACTAGGTAAACAAATACATAAATAGGTTATATACATACACATACGAATATTGACGAATATTTTGAGATGATGACCTTGACATCTCTCAGGGACTGTTCCGTAACACCATCAAAATTATGTCTCAAAGATATAAACCGAAACAGCTCCTCATTCCGCGTTTTCTTTGGGTGTTTTAGCCATTCTTCGAAAAAATCCATTTTTGAGACTGTTAAAACTGTTTAATGAAAAAAAAGAAAAATATTAGTTGTGCAAATAATTCACAATATTTTTTTTTACTAATTACTACTAGATACTTGTTAAAGTCATATAAAATAGATTCTACAGAGTGGACATGAGTGGACATGTAATTTTTTGGACATGGACATATAATTTTGGTGAAAAAGTCCACTTTTATCTAAACAATTAATTTAATAAAATTATAGAATGAAGTTCCTGTGATAAAAATGAATTAAAACAAAACTACTTAGCCTTATGTACACAATCAATCACAAAAAAAACTATCACAGATTTCTTTTAGTTATTTAAATAATGTTATCAATGATGGTGTAAAAATGCAAACGGATGCACTTTAAATTATCAATTCTTTAAATACTTACCTTAATGACGGTTCTAATGAGGGTAGTTACGAAAATTAATAGGTGTATTCCTTAATGTATAGGGCTAATAAGTTCATATTAGTAATTAACTATTACGAATTGAAGAGTTGTTTTTGTCCAGCTAGTTTGTTCTACACGAACCAGAGTGCCACGGGGTAATTGCGAAACATACTAACAGTAGCAATGTCTTTCATTTTGACAGATCAAAAACATGAATGCGTTATTTACGTATTTATTTATTTAGACTTTTTGAACATATGAAGCAATGAATTAGCAATATCCTCCAAAATGATTCATATTGTGATATATAGTGTGTTACGCAATTAGGATGCCTTTTATCATATAAGGTGATCTTATATCATATTGGATCAAGCTATACGAGAATAGCCCATATCATGGTAATGTTTTTGTTAGTATTGGTTAGTCTTTTTCTTGGCTTTTCAACGCAGCGCATGCTCAAGAACTTATATAACTATGATAGATTACTTTATTATAAGTAAGTAATCATTTCTTATTAAGTCAGCGTTATTACAGTTCATAAATATTGTAATTAAGGGTAATTGAATTAATTACGCCGTGGTTTCCTTACGATATTGTAAATGTTTTTGCATAGACTAGGATATTATGACGCCCTTGCGGCTGTAAAATTACAAGTAAAATGTTAGCAGCTTTAATCTATTTATACTAATAATAAAGCTGAAGAGTTTTGTTTGTTTGTTTGAACGCGCTTATCTCTGGAACTACCAGTCGGGTTTGAAAAATTATTATTGTATTTGCTAGCCTAATTTTTGAGGAAGGCTATAGGCTATTTAACATCACGCTAGGACCCTTGGGAGCCGAGAAAAAGGCACAATTTTTCAAAGATCCTTGGGCTGCTGCAGCATCCTACTTCTCTAGGATACATCATATATGCAAACTGTGATCAGCAATCCGTACGTAAACGTATTCATTGTGCTAAAATCTAAAAGTGACACACGCAGTGATTTTTAATAACCACCATTATCTTCCCGATTTTCATCAAATCAGACAACAAAGTGAACCTTCCTTAAAAAAAACCCTATTTCAAAAAATATCCTAACTCTTCTCACCAACATGGTCACCGCACCGGTACAGTCGGCGACAGCTGCATCAGAATATCCTATTACATGCAAAAAAACACCCTACTTTGAAGTTATTAGTTAAATTTATTGTACACTTAAATGTAACTTGTAAGTTATAAACTTTACGAAGATTGCTCATTAAAAACTGGCTGTTTTAACAAATTTACACCGTATAATGAAATTATAATTACTTAGCAGACTTAAAAAGCAGAAGGTAAGTTTTTATACTATGTAGTTTAGTATTAAAGGGAAAACAGCACCCTAGTTGCGTAACAACAGTGCTAAAAAAGGAAGAGGTTCTCAAATCGGTTACCTTTTTATGTTTGTTACCTCAGAACTCCGTTATTTATAAGCCGATTTCCAAAATTATTTTTTTAATGGATAAGTTATGCTTCAAAGGTGGTCCCATATAAATTTTATAAATTTTGCTTGTGTAGTTTTTTAGTTAACTTCAATAATACGATTTTTTTTCCACTTAGTTTATATTGATGATGTTTTAATAACTTCCTGTCACTGATATTTACATAGCAAGTAGTGTTATATGAATTTGTGTGGGGTAGGTACAACTAAAAAGTTTTTATGAAGGATCTCGGGTATCTAATCCATAGCTTCACATGTTCAAAAAATTTGTCTGTCCAACAGCGTAAATAACGTAATGAATGTTGTTGAACTGTCAAAATGAAAGCCATTCCTACTGTTAGTGCGTTACGCAATTACCCCGCTGGATATTTTAAGTGAAATATGGGTGTACTATAGGTACACCTCTGCCTAACCCTCCGGGTATTACAGGCGTGATGTTTTGTTATAGGTGCTTTATCGCGTAACTTAAGTATAAATGTGAAAGTGATGTTGTAACTTGTAACCAATTTTTATAAACTTCAATTTTTTTTAGTTTGATAACTTGAAGAAGTCTTGAAGTCAGATAGGGGTCGTCAGAAGCTCGAAACTCTGACTACCAATCTTTCTACAGGGGTATCGTATTACCCAGTAGCTGGGTTGTGGAGGTCTAATAGGCAGTTGCTTCATTATAAAATACTGATATTCAGCTGCATCAGGTTAGACTGGAAGCCGACCCCAACCTAGTTGGGAAAAGGCTAGGCAGATGATGATGGTGCTGGGCAAAGTCCTCCCTACTATCTTTCCACCCGACTTAGTGCAGAGATGCCAAGGACCAATCTTTATTAATCGGTGAATGCCGTAACTACAGAAACAATTAAAAAGCCAATGTGTCTCGCGTTCGATACCAATGATTAAAGGAGTCCAGCTCATCCCGCCATCTCCGTCTGGGCAATTCCAAAAATTCTTTTTAATTTACGACATTTAGCTACGGTTCGCAGACTTCGTAGTCCAAAACCGTAAAATTTCTCTAATAAAATTATCCCATAATATATTTGATTAATATGCTCCCTACAGTTTAAAAACACATCTCTTTAAAATAGGATTGTATTATTTTATCGTTCGATAAATACCTATTTACCCGATCCTCTTTCTAAAGCACAAGTTTAGATTACTCAGCCAAACCAGTTGGCCCCCCTAATGAGATTTAATTACGATACAAGAACAAAACCACTACAGATAAATGAAAAAGAAACCTCAAAACTGGTTTAAAAATGTCACCGATGATCCTTAAACAAAAAAATATTAACTTGTTGATACCAACGTAATATACTAGCATCTTTGTCAACTTCCGTCAAATAAGTCCATTATAACCCGATCTAGATTAAAATGGATAACAAGACGTGTGACAGTTCTTGCAAACTGGCCGCCATTACCTCACGGGAGCGTTGACCTCGCATATGTGGTGACCGCTTGCTGACAAGTCGGCGAATCAATCTGCCATCGATATTATTGATACTTAGACTTTATAATCTGTGCCTTCGTACCTAGCCAGTACTGTGATCTAGATTATCTGTAGTTCATTCTGTACGCAGCGGTTTTTTTTTTGACGGCATTTTCATAATTATTTGTAATTCGACTGTCTGTAGATTGTCCTTTGCCTGGCATAACAGAAAATATTGACTGGTTAATTATGTGCGTCTGTGCACAATGCCAGTGTGAGCCTGAGCACAGCTTTTACGTTCTTCATGGATTCCATACTTATAAGGTTTCTCCAAAAAAACTACTTGTACAAATAATACCATAACAACACCTGTATTTCTTGATATGCTAGCAGAGGTGTATAATTGTGCACCCCCGTTTCTCCAGTAATGTTTCAGTGCCCCCGTGTGCCAATTTTGTTTTATATTGTCCCAATAATCGACGTTCCAAAGAACTTTTTCAGTGGCTTATGATTAGAAAGATGCTGTCAGCTGTCTATTATTGAATTATTCGCCATCTAATTTAGAAAATTTGCAATATTCTGAGTATCTATGCGAGTAGTATTTATGGCAGTCATCTCAAGGACTCTAGGTTCCAAATTTTAAAACCACATTTTGTTTGTTTACGTCAATACTTTCAATTTTATATTTTCTTGTTTCGTCTATGCAAAATGATGTAATTATTACAGAATTTTGCTCAATCGCTGCCCTAAAAACCACTGTTTCGAAATTAAATGGCTACCGCACCCACCCCCATTCGTGAGTGAAGTTATAAAGACAAACATAACGCTAGCTTCCTCGTTGGGTAAACAGGAAGGCCCGTATGTCTACAAAGGTCCTTCCTTACCGCGATTTGTTTTGTCTATGGTTCCTGTATTTTTTATATGGATGTTCTATTATTGAATCCCGTTGTTGTGGAGCATAGACAAAGGAGAGCTTAATAAAAATGAGTTCCTAATCAAATATTTTGGAGTCTTTCTGGTCCTAGATAGAGAGAGGTCAAAGGCATTTAGGTCTTTGAAGAGTCTAGACACAAACTGAAGAAAGTTTATGTGTTGTTATCATTACGTAAGTATGTAGGTACTTACGTCTAAGTAGTTTTACGTGCTTCCCACGTAGGTATACGTTTTCCATTATTATCATTTGATTAGTTTTATTAGGAAAACAGACAGGTAGGTTTCATTTGGTCGAAGCATGTGGCCTCCTGTAGTTTCTGCCTACTCCCATGGAAAGAAAGAAAAAGTATTTAAGAAGAAGAAGAAGAATGGAAAGAAGAAGAAGAAGAAGAATCCATGGGAAGAAGTCGTGACTTTATGTATGGCTGTGTATGTGTAGTTTTATTATTGATCCTAAATTCTGAACTGCTCCTAACCTAAAGTCAACATACATAATGTACTTACACGCAGTTTTTGGACATAAAATCAATATTAAAACCGATTGCAAGCCCAGGATTCCGGGAAATTCAAGATTATAGGCAATCTTTGATTACACCTGAAATTGAACCTGGAATATCCGTGTTTTCTCCTAATATTACTGCCTAACATCGGGAAGTTACATAACAGTCTCTTTCAAACTATCATAAATATAATCAGCCTCTAATGTTCCTACTGCTGAGACACAGGCCTCCTCTCTGTGAGAGGGAGTGGGCCATAATGTACCACGCAGGCCCAGTGCGTTGGCGGATGTCACATATCTTCGAATTTTTGGTTCTAGGACATCCCGGTTTCCTCACGATGTTTTCCTTCACTGTTTTGAAAGCAGTGATGATATAATTTACTTACACGAACTAAACTATCAGTCCTATCGAACTACATATTTCTGCTCAATCCGCATTAGTATTATTACGAGTTTTGAATACTTAATCGCTCGTATCTACATTTCATTGTTCCACGCCGAGCGCAAAAGGGGACTGACTATACGCCATTCTGTGCCCATTAACAGGTAGACACAACCGTACCGGTGAAAAGAGATACAACCATAGCGATTGCCCACCGCTACATTTTAACGCGAACGTTTAGACAGACGGACTTTCTTTCACATCGTACGACCAATCAATACAATAACAATCAAACAACCTGTCACGCCAACATACGCAAATACACATACAAACGACTCAAAACGATGCCACCGTCGCATTGGACGCGAAAAAATAGCCTAAAAACATGTGCGATAAGTGTATAGAGTGTGTTTTAACTACGGGACGCTACATCGGTTAGGCTTTGAGCGCACGGGGACGCGACGCGTTGTAATCTGCGATCAAAATGGAAGCCGTCGGCCATCTTAGGTCTGCCGCGAGCGAGAGAGCGGTCCGCTTCGGGAATTTGGGAAATTGGTGTTTTTTTCTGTTGTAAAGAGAGCAGTATATAAGAGGTCGGTAGGCAGAGGACAGGGCGGGCTAGCGGGGGGAGTCTCGGCACGGGCAAAGCGGTGTGAAGGGAAAGAACTGCGGTCGGTCCGCGCGGCGTTAAATGTCCGGCGATAGGTCTCGAGATATTTCAATCGTAAATCAATGTCACTTGGATTATCTGATGCGAATACGGAGTTTTGGATTTATGTGTTTTATTGTTTCATACAAATTCCTAAAGTATTGGCTAGTCTTACGAAATGATACGCTGTGTTGTATGGCGTATTCTAAATCTGTAGTTTTGAATAAATATTAAACCACCTAAACAAATAAAAACTCCCGCACGCCGCGCGCCGGCCGTTTGTGGCAATGATCGATATAAAACCAATCGCATATTGCAAATTAATTTATTGATAGGCTAAAATAGGTTAGGTAAAGTGCAATCGATTAGTAAGTACCCAGGCAGTTAGAGATTTGCTAGTAGACCTGCACCTAGTTTAAATACACCATACAATAACACGGTAGTAACATTCGTTAAGCAAAACCGACAACATTCCAACATAATCAAATGTTCAAATAACGTGCGAAACGGTGCGTTATCGCATTGTATTGTTGTGCAGGTAGGACTCGCGACGTATCTCGGGACGGGCGTCCGTTCTGCTCACGCCGTGTGTACCGGCCACCTATCTTTCATTGCACGTACGCGCGACGCGCGGGGGGGTGGGCGCCGCGCGGCATACGCGGGGCCATCTTGCTAGTGATCGTCGAATTGCTCGCGTCTCCGACACACAAATCGGTTTTAATTCGCACTAATTAACAGTTAAACACAATAAAAACAATATAAATAAGTGTCGTAACACATCTAATTAGTGTATTGAACGTCGTGATCTGAAACATTGTTGACATAAATTGTGTGTTGTTGTTTTATGTGTGTGTGCATTCCAACTGTCTAGGTGAGTAGTCAGTAGTCTCTTTGTGCGCGACGACAATTATCATTCTGATCGATTCGGCCGGCGCGGGGGTGTGCAGTCGGGCCGTTTTATATCTTTTGTTGTTTTGTAAATCAATAATTTTAGTGGCGGCTAGCTGTCCCTTGCGTTCTTAACACAATATTCGTGTAACGGCGAGGTGTTGCCGTGAGTTCTGCAACAGTTATTTATTAAATCGTGCATCGATTGAGTACTAAGAGGTGCGAAAGTTTGTTCTCTATTACTGTTAAATATCGAGTGCTAAAGTGATCACCATAATCAGGTATACTATGCTTACGATAACATTTATTTGTTTTTATTTGTGTTCGAAATTAAAATGTTTCCTTTTTCGTCTGTTTTCTATAAATTGTTGCCAGGTGTGTGCAATGTGATTGGTAAATCAGTCCAAACCGTTGCAACGTCTAATATTAGACATTATACCAGTTTTTATTTCTTGAGCAAACAGTTAGTATGCAACTAATAGTTTTATAAAAAAGTGTGTGTTAGCTTGACAACGCTTCGATATTTTCAAGTGCTCTTTAGATAAGGTTTAGCGACGCATTAGGTCATCACTCCGTACTTGTTAGTTAGTTATATTATTTCGTGTTTAGATACAGCTGTACATAAGTCATTCAAAGGTGAATATGTGTTTGAAACCGAGTAGCGTTTCAGATAACTTCTAAAGGTACGCTAAACCGGCTTGCTTTGTGCTAAATAATCGATTTAAAATGTGAAAAAAAGTGACAGTTATTGTTGTTTATCATTACTGTAGTAACTACATAGGTACGTGATTAGTGTCAATGTTTTCTTTTTATTATACCTACCTAGCCTAGGTACTTCTTTATTAACTATTATTCTTATCGACCATCATAGCTGTTGATAATGTTCTCGTATTCATATAAATAGTGTTGATATTTACCTTGTAAAATAACTATAGCAAGCATAAGTACCTACCTGGGAAACTCACTATGAATAACTAAACATGACTACAAACATTACGAAATAAAAATACCTACTCAGGTATATCTGCATTAATAAAAATAATATAATCTCGAATTATGCAAAACGATCACTTAAATAAATAAATCAACAGCTCTATGGTACAATCTCGAATTTTTAAAAAAAAAAACCATGTTCAGAAAAAAGGTTGACATGAAAGTGATTTAATAGTGAAACAAGGTCAATAACATCACCATTCATTCATAATAACGTGGTTTCACGAAAGATTAAATTATAAATAGGTATACCTATCTGTATAATACGTAATATAACATGATAAACTCGTTGAATCATAGAGATAACAAGAAAATGTAAATTAAAACAATAACAATCGGTTTTCATGTGAGTACGAACACACCGAAATACAAAAAAAAAAGTTTGAGCTTGAGCATATTCAAAATTCGAACGCGTCCACCGTAATGGCGGATACAAGCACATCGAGCATGAAATAATTGCATTCGTTCACGACCGCGCCTTGTGAACGGCCTCTCCGGCATATTAGCTAGACATACCCATGTACTTTAGAGTTACTGCCTATCGTTATTAACCGAATACGTGAAATTGTGTGAACGCGATCCCTGAGTGAGCGGTGCGCTGCGCTCATCTCGACTTTGTCGCGTTGCATTCCATTCCTCTCCTCAGACAAGACGGGTCATCGTTGTTTTTTTTACGAACATTGGCTCGAGGTGCTCTCAACTCAACCGCTTATTATGCGACCGACGGAAAGCGTCAGTTTCCAACTTGTGTAAATGTAATTACCTATGTCGTCCATAAATTGTTAGGGTTACCATTTAAATGCTGATTCATCAGTCGTTATGGTTCGCGAGATTTTTATCGCTCCGGTCTGGTCAACGTTTTTGGACAATAAATGAGCATTTGTTTTGTACGCATTGAAAAAGTGTTCTAGTATATTTATGTAATTGGCATTTTTGTCCACTATTACTGACAGACCACTGGGCAAGCGTTTCTCTATTAGAAATATCAAATAATAAGATTATTTAGTTTCCATCGCATAAATTGAAATTCTTATGAAGTTATCTAGAAAAATTACCTTCTCCACGTGAAATAATGCTTATTGCATATATCCCTATGATTAAATCATATTTTATCTAAATAGTTTAACGAGCTACATAAACTATATTTATTTATCTACTAAAACTAAATTAAACATCAATTAAATTTGTGACAGACATGAAATAATATGCTAATATAAATATTAGATGCAAATATAGTTAACAAACTGATGTGCCCAGCACTCCAACTACACACAGCGAAAACCGTGCCCCATCACACAAAGTTTATACGAGACACACAATAATATCGAAACACAGTGTTGCTAGTTGGAAAACGGGCAACGAAAGGCCTTGTCCCCGATTCCGATACTGTTACTGCTATAAAAGACATGTAAAGATCGATGCGATCTATGATTAACTTATACACTCATACGTGTTTGTTAATATTGAACACAGTTCTCGATTAATCGTAAAACGAACGTTTGATTGTGGAAACCTTGGCGTGCCTTGTTGGACAGATGTCCAATGTTTATGTGCGTAAAGATTTCGCCAGAAAACACACTGGGAGCTTCCGTTTCTGGAGTTCTTAATTCCCGAAATCGGTGGGCACCTTTAACACGATTGCCCTTATGTCCGGCAATGCTGCAGCAGACATATTGCTGACTTGTCAGATTGTAGTCTGTGCTTGTGAGTGTTCGTTTTTGTCTATGCTTGTTATCCTGTCTGCATGAGTCTTGTTACTTGAATTAAAGTTTTTTTTTTTAAACTAATCTCAGTCGACGAAATATAGTGGCGAAGTGCCGACTCTGAACCTACCTTAACGATCCCTAGCTTTAACTAGAAAATCTTCGGAAAGTTAATTCAGTAATTTGGGAATTTCTTTGTAACAAATAGACAAAACAATCATAACAAATAGTATGCATACATAAATGACATACTGCTTCATCTACATCGGTGAAAAATATTCATCACTAGCAGCGCCCCGCGGTTTCACCCGCATAAGTTTCAATCCCGTGGGAATATCGGGATAAAAAGTATCCTATGTGTTAATCCTGGTTATAAACTATCTGTGTGCCAAATTTCATCCAAATCAATTCAGTCGATTTTGCGTGAAAGAGTAACAAACATCCATCCTTACAAACGTTCGCGTTTATAATATTATAGTAGGATTAAGTAGGAGTAGGATTATCTTGCCCTTCTATAGTTTTTGGGGTTGGCTGAGCATGTTTTCTTCCATACAAATCTATCTACCATCACCTCTTTCCAGCCATATCTTCGTTCACACAATCCATCCATCGTTTCTTTGATCTTCCTCTATTCTTAACTTTTCTCGCGACTTGTCGCTCATTCCATTTATATGCATGGGGTTTCTCCGCTACCGTAACCGATTCGCGGTCCTCAGTCAAAGACTGGTTTGTTCCAGCGGCCATCGGTCCTTCCATCTGATGGGAGATAGCGCCTCTTGTCTCTAAACCGTTTTATGCACACGGATTTTCACATAAGAAAACCTGCCAGTCTCAATCCGATAGTTTTTTTTTTTGCTAAGAGGTCATATTTTTTTAGACCGTCGTGTCCCACAGTACCTCTTAAAGGCAAAGGCTTGCCTTCCGTCTTTCTATTTATCTCGGTTTATTGCATTCTGAAGCAAATCCTTCAGCAAACAGTGTAAGTCGTTCCCCATCTCCCTCTACGTCTACTGCGTTATCGTTTCCTGAACTAACAGATCTGGAAAAGGACACGAGGTTCTTTCAACCCTGAAAATCTTAAGTATTAACATTACTCCCAGGCAGACCTTTAGATATATTATACAGTGCCCTCCAAAATTTAATTGTTTTTCGATTTCAGCTGTGATGTGATATGAGGATTTAAAATTCTAGTTTCAAATGTTTGAAACTAGAATTTTAAAGTACACTATAACACTTTTATTGACTAATTCAACTACCCATGACTTATTAAAAAAATAAAAGCAGGAAATCCCTTAGGATCACATCCGAAGTGCAAGAATATCAAGAAACTTGGAGGGCACTGTATATATAGCTTATTTTTTAAATGATTTTCAGCAAGAAGTGTTGGTATTCAGTTAAGATTTTTGTCATAAACACAATTTAAACAAGTGAGCAAGTGTTTATCAGATATTATTTGTTCAGGTGAGTATTGTTTACAAAGAAGACTTCAAAGCGGTACATTTGTTGAGTCATTCTAATAAACAGTTTTTTTTTACATATTAAGGCTTAGGCATATCGTCGGAGTGTCGATCAAACGAACAAGTTTGACAGATCGTTCCGAAATGGCTTTTACAAAACATTATTATTGTGCCTATAGAGACAAAATGGCAGTTGTGTAAATAAGTCTGTCAAATGCTGGCCGATTTTAAATGACTGTAATGTTTGTATCCAAGACAGCAAATTACAAGCATGACGCTTTTTTGCTCTAAATTCAAGATTGAGAGTCAACGAGCTCTGTAAAAGAATAGCAACTAATTCCATGGATAAACGATACTCATACAAGCAGTCATGGTTCAAATTAAAAGATGGCGTACTTTACCAGCCAACCCGCACCACCAGTTAAAAAAAAAACCTCTTAAAATAAGACCAATCCTACAACTAATATTATAAACGCGAGAGTTTGTAAGGATGGATGGATGTTTGTTATCTTTCACGCAAAAAATACTGAACGGATTTTGATGAAACTTTACAGTATTATAACTTATATATCAGAATAACACATAGGATACTTTTTATCCCGATATTCCCACGGGATCGACACTTATGCGAGTGAAACCGCGAGGTGCTGGCTAGTACGAGCATAAAACTCAACACATCTTGCCAAGTTAGCAACCCTAGATCCAGAAAGAACGTCCCCACACCACATTCTTACGCACGATAAAACAATTTCATCGTCTAATGCTCCAATTCTACAGAAGAGGTCACTGCAAGCAGTTTGGAAGTCATCAATGGATGTAAGAGCGTGTCCAAAGTAAACCATTGTGCAGCCATTAGAAAAAAGTAATTTGAATCGTTCCATTCATAAAAAACTCCTATTGGTTGTAAAGTAACAGCCAATTCTCGTAGTTTAAAACGTTCAAAATCTAGTCGCAGTCTCATCTCACGGCGACAAACAAATGTCAAAATGTAGGGAAATTAGAAGTATTTTTTGACAGATTGAGACAGATCAAACTGTGAATGTTCTTAAAATTACGAGAATTGCCCCTCAGTTTAAACCTTTTTAATTTTTAAATTATTTTCTTATCAGAGGTTTAACTGGAAAAGTGTTATTTATTAGAGAGCAGAATATTGGTAAAATGACAGATAGAGGGGGAATCAGTACATTTTCTCAGTCTGGTGCAAGTTTCTAGGTCTTCATCGGTCATCTACCCTCGTGTCTAGCTTACATCCTTTTTACTTGAGCCTACCACCATGCTAATACGTCTGAGAAGTCCTCTAAAAAGGCTTCAATCCTTCAAAATACATTTTGCTATGCCCAAGTAATGACAACACGAAAGGATTTGAGATTGTAAAATGATTCAAGAACTCGTTTCCCAACCAAAATTTTAACCGAATCAACGTTTTCATATAAGGGTATAAATCAATTGAATTTAAAATACCTAGGTTCCTCAGAAGAGTGAGGAATGTGGACATTTTACCAGACGTGGAATGCACTCCACAAAAACTATCGCCAGCCTGTATTGTTAGCGTTTCGACGATTTTTCGTTAAGTTTGCTTTGTTGAATTTGTTAGTTTCGGCTATTATAAATTTATAACTGAATGATTTAAAAGCGTCATCTTATCCCGTTTACTTTTACGGTGGTCGTTGAATTACGTAGTAAGTATTTTTACAAATATTACTTAGCACGTAATTTAGCTCATCATCATCTGCCTAGCCTTTTCCCGTCTATGTTGGGGTCGGCTTCCAGTCTAACCGGATGCAGCTGAATACCAGTATTTTACATGGAGCGACTGCCTATCTGACCTCCACAACCCAGTTACTGAGTAATACGATACCCCTTGGTAAGACTGGTTGTTAGACTTTCGGGCTACTGACGACCCGTAACGACTGTCAAAGATCCACGAATGTCAGCCGGGACCAACGGCTTAAAGTGCTTTCCGAGGCACGGAGGGGTCTTTTAGCTAAGATAATAATATATTTCCGTCTCTATCTGACAGTAATAACGCTTAGCCAAAGTATTCTACGTGCTAAATGACGTTTATCAATGTCGACCTTACATACAAGCATGATCAGCCTATAACGTTCCCACTGCTGGGACACAGGCCTCCTCTCTGTGAGAGGGAATGTGTCGTAATCCACCACGCGGGCCCAGTGCTGGTTGGTAGATGTAACATTTCTTCGATTTTTAGGGTTCGGTACCTCAAAAGGAAAAACGGAACCCTTATAAAGATCACTTCGTTGTCCGTTTATCTGTCCGTCAGTCAAGACCCTTTTTCTCAAGAACGCGTGGAGTTATCAAGTTGAAATTAATATCAAATAGTCAAGGTTGCAATGTCTTGAAGCAGTGAAAAAATCAAACTTCTGAGTCAATGCAATGAAATCAAAACCTATAGGGTACTTCCCGTTGACCTAGAATCATGAAATTTGGCAAGAAGCAATTTCATGTAGCACAAATAAGGAAAAAATCCGAAAACCTTAAATTTGTAGTTACAACTATTTACATACCTACAAATTTGTACGGAGCCCTCGGTGCGCGAGTCCGACTCGACCTTGCCCGGTTTTTTGGTCCTAAGACAAGCCGATTTCCTCACGATGTTTTCCTTCACCGTTGTTGAGAGCAGTGGTGATGAAATAAATTACACAAAGTAAAACGCCTGTCTGGGTCCGAACCCACGACCTTTACTCTTAACTCGGGGCCATTACCACTGGCCCACCACTGCTCTCTGCCTCTCATACAAAGAGTCTTAAAGCAAGCTTTGAAAATGAAATGCAGAAATCAAAGACTTAACTAAAATATTTACACAGTCATCCATATGCTTTCACATAAGTTACACGCGATAAGTACATTTAAATTCGTACGATTTCCTTTTGTTAAGCACACACGATATTTTTCTGCCTGGCAATATTGTGCTATTAAGCGCAATAAAACTGTTTCTGGGAACTAAGACTGCACAGGGTAACTCGTTCATATGAGCGTTAGCGCTTACGATGCAAATGACTCATTTTGTAGCGTGTCCTAAGAAACGGGTAACTCCCAGTGCAGTTCTGTCGTAATGATAATGTTTAATCAAGATTCTATTAATTGATTTGATACCTTTGAAGAATCTAATTTAATAATCATGCTTTATGTATAACAATTCACGTAGTAAATGATGGGCACTGATCTCTCCCAAATATTTATTAACTGTTACTGTTAGCCTGCATCACCCCCCCTACTGGGCAAAGGCCTCTCCCCAGCTCTTCCGATCCAGGGCTACAGTGGACCACTGGTCGTTTGTTTTGTCCAGCTCGTCCTTCCATCTTCTACGGGGTCTGCCGCGACGCTTTCTAGCTGTGTCAGGGCTCCACGTGGTGGTAATTTTGGCCCACAGCTTATTGGGCATACGGCAGACGTGGCCAACCTAGTCCCACTTCAGCTTGGCGGCTTTTTGAGCAACGTCAGTAATCTGCCCCAAAAATTCAAAAGCAATAAAAACTTTTTTGCCAAAAATATTACAAGTGTTTTACATTGGCCCAAAACCAGGCGATCGTGTAACTTGCGTATCAATATGCAGGGTTTACCATTTTAACGTTTATTTAAACATGTTCGGTATAAAAAGTAAAATACGTTTTCTTCACATTACAAAAAATTAAGTAAATTATAAAAAATGGTGGCTATTCCCCCTGCAAAATCGATCAGGAACAGTAAAGTTGTAGCTTTCCAGCATCCTTCCGAAATCATCCTCTCTGGTCCCTATAGCAAGTAGGAAGTTTCCTCGTAATCCAAAGTCTTTAAATTTTCCCACCAAACGAGATAGTTGCATATATATTATACTTATATAATTAGAACTTATAGAATTTAAATGTGAGACATGCCTCCTAAAACTGTTCAACATGCTTCGCTCGAATTGGGATTGGTCGCATTTTTCACCTTATCCAAATTGACACTTGATTTATACGACTGTCCAAGAATTTAAATGATAATTATACCAATTTATTACAAGAAAGGTATGATACAGATATTAGCAGTCTTAAAGCTGTTAATTCTATCCTATACTATAGGTAGGGTAGTCTAGTGTAGGATTTGTTGTAGGACACCCAGTGGTGACATTGGAAAGATATGAGACAATCAGTCTTCGAATATCTGAACTAAAGGCTATCTAAGGCGAAATAACCGACCTAAATACTCAAAAAATCAATCAATTCAGCCTATCGCAGTCCACTGCTGGACATAGGCCTCTCCCAGGCTGCGCCACAACATCCTGTCCTCCGCTTTCCGCATTCAGTCTGTCCCAGCCACCTTCTTTCTTGTCTAAAACATTAAACCTAAATACTAATATAGACTAAATTAGGCAAAACTAAATTTTTATCAGCTTAAGGTAAATTAGGAGTCAGCGGGATTGTCCGAAAGGGTTACCGCTACCCCGGAACATAAAGGGCGAAGGAAGGAACATGGGTGGATTTTAGTCAGTAAGAGTCTGACACTCCCTTCCGCTCCACCCAGAGCGGGAGCGGTCATTTGATGATTTCCCACAAGAAAAAAAAAAAAAAAGGTAAATTAGGAATAGCCCCATGTGGTGTCGCATAAATATTTGCCTTCATCCAGGAATAGCAAAAAAATCATCTGACATGGACATTCACCAAACTGCACTGGGACCGCGTGATGGATATGGCCCAATCCCTCTCAGAGAGGGCCTGTGAGCCGCCTGTGCCCCAGCAATGATAATATTGCAGGCTGATTATGTTATGTTATGCTAGGCATAGACTACATTCAGCTCGTATCTAATATTAGTCTAACTTGTACACAAAAAAATAGAATTTCAGTATTTCGAAGATTTCATGAGATATTTGAAGGATTTCTAAAAACAAATTGTGACGTATTGACTGATTCGATTCGATCTTTCGAGGTACTGTAATGTGTTTCATATTATTAGAATCTTACTTTGGAATTCATGATGTCAATGTGTCGTCGGTGACATTGTCTCTTTAGGCGTTTCAGATACCTGGAGAGGATTTTACAAGTAAACTGCGTAGGCCGTAAACGGCTAAGTAGTGTAAAAAGATAACTAAAACCATTAGGATAGGTTAAAATATATAATTTTATAGAAAGAACTAACACGGCTAGATCACAGGTAAAGATTGTAATCTTTACCTACCTTTACTTAGGCGAATGCTCCCTCTGAAGGAGAGCCCTTACAGGCTACAAATGAAGTCCATTTGTAGCCTGTAAGGGCTCTCGAAGCACATATACATCCATACGTACACATACTGCAGTAATAAACAAATAGCAGTTAGTATTGTTAAATGCAGTGCACCACAAAGCAATGAGACGCAACGCAAGCCGGCATTCAACTGCGACCCACATTTGCATGCCGGGTACATGGTACGTTTCACTTTTTAGAAATCCCATTTTAATATCAAAGATTTAGTGCGCTGTTCGTGCAGTTTTTGTTCCGGATCCTTGGATTGGTTGTAAAATTTTGGGAGTGGTACGGTTAAAGTCAGTTGACCTGATTAATTCATGTTACTTGTCAAAGTAAATAATTGAATTCTATCTGCCTTGCCTTTTCCTAACTATGTTGGGGTCGGCTTCCAGTCTAAAAGGACGCAGTTGAATACCTGTATTTTAGCGACCGCCTATCTGACCTCCACAACCCAGTTACTGGGTAACACGATACCCCTTGGTAAGACTGGTTGTCAGACTTTTGGGCTTTGACTACCCGTAAGAGGTACGAATGGCAGCCGGGACCTACGTCTTAGCGTGCTTTCCGAGGCACGGTGGGGTAATGGACGGTCACCCATCTACAAACCGACCGCGGCAAGCGTAGCTCAACCTTCGATCGGCCCGTCCGGCTGTTATTATTTAGCCACAGTGAATAATTTCTGACATCCAGCAATGGACAAAATTGTCAACATTATATATGCTTGAGTACGAGGCTTTTGATTACGTTGTATGTGTATATTTTATGTCTTTTTTATTTGTGCGGAATAAACTAAGTATTTTTATTTCTCTTCATTCTAATTTCATTGACGGTTTTAAATCACAAATATCGTGATTTTTAAGTTTTAAAACCATTTAAAGGCACAATCACTAATTTATCTGCAACAAAAACTGTTACAGATTTTAAGCAAGACCAAGTCATATTCATAATTCACCATAGAATTATATCATAGGAAGACCACCTGAGCGAACCCAATGTGCTTCGCCATCTATAAATAAAACACCCATTTGGTCGTATTATAGTCAAGATGACACATTAATTCATCACATGTATTTTGGGCATCAAAGGAAACAGACGGATTCGTATGATCAACTACTTTTGAATGTCTGATGCAGGAAATCGCATTAAAGCTAAGTACATCCTGGGGTTTATGTTGGTATAGCTGCGCTCCGCGGTTTCACCCGCATAAGTTTCGATCCCGTGGGAATATCGGGATAAAAAGTATCCTGGTTATAAACTATATGTGTGCCAAATTTCACCCAAATCCGTTCTGTAGTGTTTGCGTGAAAGAGTAACAAACATCCATCTATCCATCCATCCATCCATCCAAACTTTCGCGTTTATAATATTAGTAGGATTGCATATTGTTGGTTTCTTTTCATTCAAAAGTTAAATATAGCTTGTTTGACTTTGAACAAACATCAATTTTTAGCTTATGACCAAAAAATTTTTACTTAACATAACATCGTGGCTGTATTTTCCGAGAGTTAGGCAGAGGTGTACATATAGTACACCCACATTTTGCCAGTTATGTCTAAGTCCCATGTAATAGGGGACGAGCCTGTTGCCATCAACGGAGCCCAAATTCAGACCCCGAGCTGCTACTGAGAAATTCTAAATTGAAAAACCCAATAACACGTTGCTCAACTCAGAAATCGAACCCAGTAGCCTTGCGACTACTTGACCAAAGAGGCAGTCACTCGACGAAAAATCAAATAATTGGGCCAAAATCACCAACCAATACTTCTCAACTCAGAAAAGCAAGAAATGGTCTAAAGAAAACGGACCATCTGTTCTTAGATCATCATTAGATGCAAATATGTAGATTTATTTGTCATCGATGATATCATTAAAAATACCTTTATAATAGAGCCCTACTTATTAGCCATTTAAGACCAAACTCCAACATGAATCATAAAACTAAAATTTGAACTCAAACTGAAAGCATTTAGCATAATTAGCCTATAATGTTCCCACTGCTGGAACTCAGGCTTCCTCTCTTCGAGAGTGAGTGGGCCGTAATCCACCACGCGGTCCCAGTGCGGGTTTGTAGATGTCATGTCTTCGAATTTTTTGTTCTAGGACATGCCGGTTTCCTCACTATGTTTTTCTTCACCGTTTTGAGAGCAGTGGTGATGAAATTATTTGCACAAAGTAAAGCGTCTGCCTGGGTTCAAACTCTAACTCACAAAGCATTTATTAACCAGTTACAGGCATTTTTGAATTGACAAAGAGTGAGTCAGCCAGAAAGATGAAGCTAGTTGCCCATTTCAAAGCGTAGTAGGATCCTATATAGAACAACGGGCAAGAAACTCCAAAGACACTCTTAAATCAAAAATATTGTTACATCATCATCATCAGCCTATAGCAGCCCACTGCTGGACATAGGCCTCTGCTATGGCCTCCTATGCCAGGCCATTCAACTCGATTTTCGGCGACTCTCATCCAGCCGGTACCAGCCATCCGTATTGTTACAAAAACTGCAATATTACAACAATTGCCTGCCAGCAATAACTATTTGCTAAACCTAGGAAATCAAGCCGAGAACTTACGAAGCCATAGTAACCACAGCTATGCCAATGAGTCCAATGAAGCGGTTCCTAAAGAGATTAGTCACTTACTGCATTAGCAACTTAACAATATAAAGTACTAGCTGCGCCCCGCGGTTTCACCCGCATAAGTTTCGATCCCGTGGGGATATCGGGATAAAAAGTATCCTATATGTTAATCCTGGTTATAAACCATCTGTGTGCCAAATTTCATACAAATCCTTTCAGTAGATTTTGCGTGACAGAGTAACAAACATCCATCCATCCATCCATCCATACAAACTTTCACGTTTATAATTTTAGTAGGACTAGTAGGATAGTAGGATACGCACATGCACATGATGACAGTCATGCTGTGTTAGCAGAGAGCACTGTAACAGATTTTAACCACGTACTATATGAGTCATCCTTATTACATTATTAGATTCTGCCTGTGACATCGTCCGCGTGACTTCTTTTCCGAACCCGGGGTGGGTCGCATCGCCTGCTATTACTTCGTTGTCGCTTAGCGTTCTTCCTGACTTGTTTTGCTCGGCTCCTTCAGGTCCTAGCGTGAAATGAAATTAAATTGTTTATTCTGTAAAGATTAGCGCGTTCAAACAAACTTCAGCTTTATTATTAGTAATAGCCGATATCGACATTTTCAATACTAGTGTTGCTAAATTGATGAAATTTTTATCTAACTGCTTCTTCGTAGCGTAAATAGTCATTTTTTTGTTTTGTTTCATATATAGTCTATTATCAATTTTCTGTTTCATATGGTTTATGTGTACGTATACATGTGGAAACTTGTAATTGGCCATGTTTTGTATAAACTATTACCTGCTGTATCTGTTTAGCTGTAAGTTTTCCTAAAATAAATAAAATAAAGTTAAGTAAGATGGAAACGGATTTCTGTTAATTTTGGAATTAAATGAGGAAAGTGCGTAATTCTTCTTACGTGAAATGAAGACGAATGAAAAGTGATTTACAAAAGGTTACAGAGCAGATGTGAGTGGAAACACCGGGAGGGGTCGCCCTAGAAGGACTTAGTGACCTTATTGGTGATGTTCTTCCGAAAGGTCATTCGCGTAGTACTCGCAAAAAGTGTGCGTGTATGACCAGCGGGGTATTTGCAATGGGTTTCATTTTGACAATTCAACAACATTCATTGCGGTGTTTACTTTGTTGAGCAGACAAATTTTTCGAACATACGAAGCAATGGAATATAAGAGAAGAGAAAGAATAATACTTCAAAATGATTCAGATTGATATTGATAGTGTATTACGCAATTAGGATACAGATGTGTGAACGTAAATGAAGCAAAAGTATCGTAGCAGGTAGCGTTCTGTAGTTTCTGCCTACCCTCATGGGAAGAAGGCGTGAGTTTATGAATATGTCTTCTCATTTATCATTTACCTTTGCCATGACTTGTTACATAGCCAGCCTATAATGTTCCCACTCCTGGGACACAGGCCTCCTCTCTTCGAGAGGGAGTGGGCTATAATCTACCACGCGGGCTCAGTGCGGGTTGGTAGATGTCACACCTTGACTTGTCGCTGCAGTCAATTCTCTTGTACAGACGCCAGCAAATCAAGCTACTACAATCTGTCAAATTTCTTTGATAGATTTTCAATTTTATCGCTAAGGGTTCAAGGTTGATTGGGAAAATTGACAGTTTCGGGTAGCTTCATGAGCTGGCGCCTGTACTTTTCTGGTTTCTGCAAATGGATGGTTAAAAGCATCCTTATAACGCTAGTAAAAACTGTGCGGTCACCGTTCACCTATTCGTTTCCCCTCCAATTACGAAGTCATTGACATTGTCGTTCATGGTACAGACGTTAGCAGGTCAAGCTACCCGAAACTGTCAAATTTTCCCAATCAACCTTGAACCTTAATGCTTTAACTATAAAGTTGAAAATCTATTAAAGAAATTTGACAGATTGTAGTAGCTTGTAGTGCTGGCGTCTGTACCACTTTATTCTGAGGCCCGTGTTATGGCGAATGATTGAATCCGATCGTTCTGTACTTGCCTTCCATATTTTTTTGATATCGTTTTTTTTAAATGATATAAGCTAGTGCTTGATTCCGATCCCGCCTGATGGAAAGCAGTGATGCAATCGTTGATGGTAAAGCGCACTAATTTATTATGAGCCTATTCACTCTAGCCTTGACACTTAAATTATAATCGGACGGCAAAATCGCTGCAGGCCAATTGTTCCAGTCCTTCGATGTTCGCGGTATAAACGACGAGGCGAAACGCTTCGTCCGGATCGTAGCAGTTTCAACAACGTAAGGGTGGAAACTCGCCGTGCGACGGGTTGTCCGATGATGGTACACGGTGATGGCGGAATTAAGTCATGTAATTCCCGCGCACACTCTCCAGAATGCATCCTATAGAATACCGAAAGGCTGGCTACCCTACGCCTGTGCTCCAGGCTCGTACATCATCGATCATTGTCTACAATAATAGACATTCTACGAGTTGTCTTTGACCTCCGTAGTCTCTTATGTAAGGCGAAAGCGTCACGTTTTTTTTGCAATTTGCAAGTCAGTTTTGGTTGTATGTTAAATATGATTCGTGGCCGTAACTAATATGTATTTATAGAAATACTGGCTGTGCCCCGCGGTTTCACCAGCACAAGTTTCGAACCCGTGGGAATATCGGGATAAAAAGTATCCTATATATTAATCCTGATTATAAACCATCTGTGTGGCAAATTTCATCCAAATCCGTTCAGTAGTTTTTGCGTGAAAGAGTAACAAACATCCACCCATCCTATGTAGGAAGGATAATCATATAAATCATCAATACAGCTCTCTAAGTTTATATTACTTTATTGAATGGCTATTTCATGAAATCATGACATTTGAGGCAACTTCTAACCCAAGCAATTGTATTGCTGCACCATTAGGATGCAGCAATACAATTGCGTAACACTAAATCTCAATTTTAATCATTTTGAAGAATATTGCTAAACCACTAACTTCATAATTAAAAAAAAAAATGTCTGCTCAACAACGATATCACGCAATAAATGTTGTTGAACTGTCAAAATGAAAGCCATTGCTATTGATAGTGTGTTACGCAATTATCCCGCTGATTCCTAATGATTATAATTCTGTAAAGCCATATTTGTTACTCCCTCTCACAGAGAGGAGGCCTGTGTCCCAGCAGTGGGAACATTATAGGGTGATTATGTATATTTGTTCCGGTCGCGAATCATGCAAATTGCAAAAAACGTAAGTCAATTTGAATTTTTCGGGTTACTTTAGCGCATCACCCTTAACCAAGCCGTATGAATAATTCAGCCTGTTCATACTATATGTATCATACTCACATTTATAACAAACTCATAAGACTTAATCCATACCTACCAACAATTTCGCAATAACGCGGAAACAGTACAATAACTTGCTTATTTGGCAGAATTATGTCCATGACACAAGACATTCTGACTCATCGTTTGTAAGACCTTTTTGTTTAAGAATTCGCATTATCAGTGAACTAAGCTGTGTGACCGAATAATGGGAGATTCAATCCTTTATTAGAATTTGAAAATAAACAGTTTCAATGACATTTGTGCTTAGGTCATTCTTGTAAGAATATTTGTTTTAGATAATTTTGTATTGTTTGCTGATTCGTCAGTGGAATGGTTAAGGCCGAAGCCACACAGTCAGCACCCTAATTGCGTAACACTATCAATCACAATCTGAATAACTTTGAAGGATATTGCTAATCCATTGGTTCATACATTCGGAAAATTAGTCTGCTCCGCAACGTAAATAACGCAATGAATGTTGTTGAACTGTCAAAATTAAAGCTATTGCTACTAGTAGTGTGTTACGTAATTACCCCGCAGGAGCTTGGTGACATGTGACATGCTTGGTGTGTAACGTATAGTGAAGAAAATGTGACAAATTGACTAATTTGTCATGCAGGCATCAAGCGTCAGAAATAGTAAAATCGGGTTGATTTGCTAGGGGCAAGTGATCTACCTTCTGAAGGCCGCAGGAACCCGTTGGATGCGAGAAGCACAGAACCGGTTGAAGTGGAGGTGCTTGGGGAGGCCTGTGTCCAACAGTGGACGTCTTTCGGCTGAAACGATTATGACGACGTGATCTAGCGCGCAGAAAAGCACCTAGCTGTGTGCTTCGACCGCAGTCTTTCCTGAATAATTTGACTTAGAAATATCTCTTTCGGGCTCTTAATAAGAGGGTAGGTGTTAATTTTAAAAGTACAGACGCCAGCAGGTCATGCTACCCGAAACTGTCACATTTTCCCAATCAACCTTGAACCTTAATGCTTTAGCGATAAAGTTGAAAATCTATTAAAGAAATTTGACAGATTGTAGTAGCTTGATGTGCTGGCGTCTGTACCTACATCATTAGCTCCATACTAATCATCGATTTCCGTTAGTTTATCGCGATTGAGTAACAAACATGGATAATCTGCTATCTCTTTCACATTTGTTAAAAAAAATTCTAAGAAAAATGTTTATATGACGGAAACAATTCCATTTTATTCTATTGAGTGAGTCATACATAAGAGAAACACTACAATATCAGTCAGCGCCCGGGCGAATGCCTTGCATTAGTAATTAGTATCCACTAAATAGAACAGAGCGACCTTTGGGTTCTGTCTTAGATTGGAATCCTCCTTTGTTTACTGACCAGCACCCTAATTGCGTAACACATTATCAATGTAAATCTGAATCATTTTAAAGGATATTGCTAATCCATTGCTTCATATGTCCGAAAATTGTGTCTGCTCAACAACGTAAATAACGCAATTAATGTTGTTGAACTGTCAAAATGATACCCATTGCTACTGATAATGTGTTACGCAATTGGCCCGCAGCACCCTACTTGCGTAACACACTAACAGCAATGGCTTTCATTTTGACAGTTCAACAACATTCATTGCATTATTTACTACATATATTATAATTGGCTAAATGTGGGTGTACCTACTATAGCTACACCGCTGTCTAACTCTTCGGGGATTACAGGCGTAATGTTACGTTATTTCGAAATATTCCTTTAACCATAGTATCGTGTACCCATGCGAGATACAGTAGCTTTTTAATTGTTTCTGTAATTACTGCGTTCAATTTGTTAAAACCTCTTTTAGCACAACTTTTGTAGCCTACACTATCAAACGGCTTGCAACTTTAAAATATTTGGAGCTCTCACAAACCACACCAATAAGGCTTGTAAACCAAGACAAGTTATTATAAAACATGTCACGAGTGTTCAAGTTAATAAAAGTATGGACACTACAGACGGATCGCGAGGTGCCTCCAAGGTCAGACTACCTGCCCAGATAAAAATATAACTTGGAACCTTTATTGGTACGGTGATAACGACATTTGGGTGAGATTTGATGTAAATTGTTATGGTAACATTTTGATTGGTGGAAAATAGTAAAAGAAATTATACAGGCTGGTAGGTGGCAGGGGCTTCGACGCGCAAACTGAAACCTTTTCCCAACTATGTTGGGATCGGCTTCCAATCTAACCGTATGCAGCTGAATACCAGTATTATACATTGAGCGACTGCCTCTCTCACTGATAAGACTGGTTGTCAAGCTTTCGGGCATCTGACGACCCTTCGTCAAAGATCCACGAATGACATCCGGGACCAACGGCTTAACGAGCTTTCCGAGGCACGGAGATGAAGATCTACGGACCAACCGCGGAAAGCGTAGCCTAACCTGATCGATCGTCCCGTGTGGCTGTTATTACTTAGCCACAAGCCATTCTACAAAATAATAAAGCTTACGCCGCCGGCTTTTTCATACATAAAAATATAGCAACACTCGAAACGTTTTTAACACAGTACTAATCAATTTCCTCGTATAATCCTTACTATAAATCTAACGAGTAATAACTTGGTCATGAACATAATTTCCTTGTACGACTCGCAATGAAAAAGGTCATACAATGATAAATGATGCCATAAATATAACATACATGTTAAACTTCAGACATTCATGTCGTCCTACATGGAATATGAACAGAAGTTTTACTCTACGCAATAGCTAACTACCCTCCAAGACACCCAAGAGGCGCCTGACATAGGTACCTGATATAGAGCTAATGGATTCTGCGGGGTAATTGCGTAACACACGAACAGTAGGAATGGATTTCATTTTGATAGTTCAACAATATTCATTGCGTTATTTACGTTGTTGAGCAGACAAACTTTTTCGTTCATATGAAGCAATGTCCTTCAAAATGATTCAGATTGAGATTGATAGTGTGTTAAGTAATTAGGGTGCTGATATAACCAAACTTAGGTACTTGCATAATACAGAGCTCATGGATTCTGATCCCCAATTGCGTAACACATTTTCAATCACAATCTGAATCATTTTGAAGGATATTGCTAATCCATTGCTTCATATGTTCGAAAAAATTGTCTGCTCAACAACGTAAATGACGTAACGAATGTTGTTGAACTGTCTAAAGAAAGCCGCTGCTACTGTTACGCAACTACCACGCAGGCTTCTCTCTTAATCCATCCAAGGGTTGTCTTTAACAGATCGCTTTTAGCGATAAGACACACTATGCCATCGTTAAATTCCTACATTTATATCTGTCATTCTTATGATGTACACAATTAAGAGTATTCTATTCTATTTTGTTCTGAACAGACAATAGACTAGGTGAAATGAATGGTTAGCAGGTATTTTGCACGTAATAAAATAGTACTGGTAGAAAAAGATACCAACTTTTTATGGGCCATTGAATCATGATGGATATGGTACCAAATAAGAAATCTCCTAGAATTGCCCACTGTTTTAATAATGCAAATCCATAATAATATTCATAAAAGGCCCTTCGGATTCACTTGAATACCATTAAGTAACCAATCAGAACACGTTATGGCTGTGTTCCCAACCCTGACCCTCGTTTATGTGCAGGAAGTTTTTTAGATGCCAATGAACTATTTTATAATTCTGGAATGTCCTGAATAGAATATTACTTGTCTGGGCACAGAAGGAAGATGATTTTTGATTAAAAACAATGTCCATGGACTTGTATGTAGTAGGTTGATGTGCTGGCGTCTGTACCTGCTACGCTTTGGAATGGTTAACTAGCTTCATTTTTTGAGTGACCGACTCCTTGACAGTTCAAAAGTGCCTGTAATTGGTTTAATTGGAACAAATGCTTTGAGTTTGATTGAATTTGGTTTGACTAGTATTTTGCGGAGATCGCACTAACGTTTTTTACATAGCCAATATTTTGATGGTTCATTTTAATATTGTAAACGTGCGTCGGAAAGCACGAAAAGCCGTTGGTCCCGGCTGTCATTCGTGGTGGACAGTCGTTACGGGTCGTCAGTAGCCCGAAAGTCTGACAACCAGTCTTTCCAAGGGTATCGTATTACCCAGTAACTGGGTTGTGGAGGTCAGATAGGCAGTCTCTCCATCTAAAATACTGGTATTCAGCTGCATCCGGTTAGACTGAAAGCCGATCCCAACATAGGTGGGAAAAGGCTCGGCAGATGATGACATTTTAATATTGTAATTGACATATTTGTAGAATGGACCTTCTCCGTCTTACCCTTTTGATGCAGCCGCAGACATATAAATAACGTTAGACATTTTAATTGTTCTTATTACGGCTAATTGCAATACTTTTACCTATTTTTCATTCCATCCCTTTAGAGGATGTGTGGAGGTCCAGGTGAGGTCTAATTAGTATTTAAATCGAAACAGTGGTCACGCGATCATCCCACATAACCAGAGGGCTTAGACTAGAGGCAATCGCTTTCAAAGCATTTCGTATTTCTAGAAGAAAGAAAGAAATATGTCCTATACATTTTCATCTTTTTCGTCATTGTTACCGCTAATAGGATGTCATGTGGATTGTCCAGGCCCTCTGACCGAGCTATTTGCCGTCTTCTTCTTACGGCTTCTCTTTTATTTCTAAACATGTTTTCTTTTTGCTCGACTCCCAAGGGTCTTAGCGTGGATGTTAAATAGCCTTCTATAAGAATTGGGCTATCAAATCCATAAAGTTTTTTTCAAGTCCGACTGGTCGTTCCAGAGATTACCTCCTACATAATCAGCCACAGAGCAGTGGTAGCCAAGTGTTGTTGCGACTTACGAGTTGTAGGTCGTAGTTTCGAACTCAGACAGGCGCTTTACTTAGTGTAAATTGTTTCATCACCACTGCTCTCAAAACGGTGAAGTAAAACATCGTGAGGAAACCGGCATGTCCTGGAACCAAAAATTGGAAGACTTGGAAGAATTGGAAGAAATTGGAGTGGTGGATTACGGCCCACTCCCTCTCACAGAGAGGAGGCCTGTGCCCAGCAGTGGGAATATTATAGGCTGATTATGCCTACATACAAACTTACAAACAAATTATACATCTTTATAATATGAACTACTAGCTGCGCCCCGCGGTTTCACTCGCATAAATTTCGATCCCGTGGGAATATCGGGATAAAAAGTATCCTATATGTTAATCCTGGTTATAAAACATCTGTGTGCCAAATTTCATCTAAATCCGTTCAGTAGTTTTTGCGTGAAAGAGTAACAAGCAAACATCCATCCATCCGTACAAACTTTCGTATTTATAATATTAATAGGATAATAGGATCTGTCTCTGCCTCCACACTTCCGCAGCACATATATTTAACTCCTGCCTCCTTGTACCTATTGGTCGTGATAGGTTACCATTGCCCTTCTCAGCTCTTTGTTCTTTCCAATTTCGCGTTCGGTTGCTACATCTTACACTCCTATGCACGTTACAAGTTATTTGAAGTTATATTCAAAAGGTATTGTATGTGGAATTCATATGACACGCCTTTGTCCTTTGTGGAGGCGTTTGTATTATTGTTTGTCAAGTAAGTAAACTCCTTTCTCTTCAATATTTATGTCGTGTCTCATCCTACGTAAAGATTATCATCATCGCTCTCCTGCCCTTATCCCCATTCATTTAGGGTCGGCGCATCATGCCTTTCTCTTCCATATTTCTCTATGAGACGTCATCTCTGTATGTAAGAATTGCCGCTTATAATAATTTACACGGCAAAAAAAATTGTTTTCCCGGCACTCGCAAAAGACAAATTATGTGGAAAAGGGGAGAGGTAGGCCTTCGCCCTGCCCGGACCCTTTTTTATGTTGTGCGGTGGAAATCCTCATGGGCTTCCTCCATCATGGGGGTGACAGCGGTGTTCCACTTCTGCCTATAAATGCCGTATCCGGACCTTGTGGGACAATACAGGCTTGTTAGTTTACCCACATTCTGCCTGTTACTTTTAAGTTACATGTAATTTACATGGAACTAGCCGCTGAGCTAGCTGATAGATTCTAGCTTAGCATATTGCCACTTGAAAATTTTCTAACAGAAAAACCTTAAGCCTTTGTCCGATTTGGGGTTCGAAACCATGACCATGTTCAGCATTCGCGCTTACCACCACTAGACCAACATGTCATCATCATCGTTCTCTTGTTCCAATTTAAATAAATTGGGATAAGGACGATTGCAATTAATTAACTGGTCTAGTTGACATGTTGATGTCAACTAGACCAGTTAAGATAAACGTTAACAGCTCAATAATCTCATCAACTCCAATCGCACCACAATATTCAGCTAGTTTATAAGCTACGATAAATAATTCAACTGGTCGTGTGAACTGGCGACCTTTCGCTAGTATTGACTATGGTCTAGTCTAAATATAACAAGACTGATTCGCCCACGGGTTTGTACCTGTGGCAGTTATACAAGTACTTACTGAGATATTCCGGTAACGACACTGGAAAGGGCTCGATAGACGCCTCTCAGGCAGCAAAGGTTGGCTAGATGTTTATGGTTTGTTAATTTTCATTATATCGGATGACATTAAATGAGCTAGCGAAGCTCCACAAAAGGGATCGATATCTAAAGATGAAAAAAAATATCTTAACCCGTGATTTCAAGTAACTGCAGCTGTCTATGGGGCCAACAGTCGCTGGTGGAGTAGTTACTGGAAATGATGAGAATAGAATATATTTTTTTGTGTTTTATCGTCATAACATATCGATTTGTCGATATTTAACACATCTGTGTAGTTTCGATAGCTAATTTGATTTGACCCTGTATAGGCTTAAAGTCTCTTGTGAGGTGAAGGTTTTTCTCTGTGTGACACTTAGGGTCAATGTCTTTAGTGAAACTGAAATCGCACAGTTCTGGTCGGTATTTCGGTAATAATGCAATATTTTACTTGCAATAGGCTAAATACATATTTGCAAAGTCTCCTACATCATTACAGATCCGTAGTTTTCGCAACTGGCATGATGCATGCTGACGTATGAACGTAAATGAAGCAAAAGCAGTATGTAAGGATCGTAGCAGGTCGGGACGGATGAGGGAGAGAGCCTCCCGTCCCAGCCGCCGCGGGAGACGCTCCGGGCGTCGGGAGCCGCGTGACGACTCCCGGCCACCGTAGGCGCGGGCCTGCGGGCGGAGAGCAATGGGTAGCTCACCGTCCGATCAGGACCAGGCCCGTGCCGGACGGCGCGTAAATGTTCCACGCGCGCCTCAAAGAGTTGTCAGCATGATTTGAGGGGCCCCTCATGGCCGAAGCCTGCCGGGTCAGCGGGATTGTCCGAAAGGGTTACCGCTACCCCGGAACGTAAAGGGCGAAGGAAGGAACATGGGTGGGTTTTAGTCAGTAAGAGTCTGACACTCCCTTGCGCTCCACCCAGAGCGGGAGGGGTCATATGATGATTGCCACAAGAAAAAAAAACAAAAAAAGGATCGTAGCAGGTAGCGTTCTGTAGTGTCTGCCTACCCTCATGGGAAGAAGGCGTGAGTTTCTTAGTGTACCTATAACATTCTATCATAACATAATATTTCTTTCTTGATAACATAACCATGTTACATGGTAAAGTGCAGCATCTGCGTTGTTCTGCAATATGTCGATGCGACATTACTTCAGGCTGATATTCAAGGCGGCACTACAGAGTATATCCTACGATATACTGATATATCACTTGTATTGTTATTGGTACAGGATATTGTTTCTATTACTGTTTCTACGATGGAAGTATTTTAAAATAAAACCTCTTTAAATAAGATGTCTTGTTCGAATTTCTCGTAACTTCCTACTAATATTATAAACGTGAAAGTTTGTATGGATGGATGGATGTTTGTTACTCTTTAACGCAAAAAATACTGAACGGATTTGAATGAAATTTGGCACGTAGGTGGTTTATAACCAGGATTAACATATAGGATACTTTTTATCCCGATATTCCCACGGGATCGAAACTTATGCGGATGAAACCGCGAGGCGCAGCTAGTCGATAAGTAACTAAGCAAATAAGTACTTAAGTTCATCTCATGCAGTCTCTGGCGGCCGGGAGTGTCTTAAAGTTATCTAAGTTTTGATTGAAAATTCAAAGATAAGTCACCTATATTACGTTTTAATTTAACATAACAACATCACGCCTGTAATCCCCGAAGGATCTGGCAGAGGTGCTTAACTGCCATATTATTGATTATGACGAATGTTATTAGTGAATATACCTCAGAATTTTAGGATGTCTTCATGCTACTAAAAAGATCATATTTGATGTTGAACCAGATGATTCGGCAAACAGTTTTGAACGTATATTAATGAAAAGTATTCGAAACTATGATAATTTATGTATTATTACAGCAAAGTGCTGTAATAAATCACATTCGTGGCCAAAGATTCTTTCTACGGAACTTTTTAAATGTCAAGAGCTATGCACCAATCCATTGTATGTAACTTTATAAAGGATTTACAACAAAATGGGTCACTGAAATATTCGTAGCCGAATCGACAAGCTGTCAGTGTATGCCATTGCGCCATTCGGATGCAGTATTTGGCTAAATTGTAGCACTGCGTTTATGTACTGTTCAATACATAATTTACTAACGTTTAGTTGGTATCTGAAAAGGCTAGGAGGCCAACGATCAAAGTGGGTTGATCTAATCACTGTGTCTAAAAGATAATTGTACGATTGGTGATCATACTAACACTAACTTCTCTCTTGCAATCATTTGGGGTTATTTCGTGTAGCTATGACATGTCACGGATTCTATCAAATCTCAAGTCACATTTTGTATCAACTATCATGTCTTAGCTTGTCTACCTCTACCTCCTCCCCCACTTACAAGAACCACTACTCTCTGAATTGTCGCTACGGAATTGTTTGGCCCTATCTAACCTATGCGGGGTTCCTGCAATGTTCCCACTGCTGGGTCAGAAGCCTCTTCTCTGTGTGAGGAACGGGCCATAGTCCTCTACAAGAGGCTCAGTGCGCGCTAGTATATATTGCTCTCAGAGCTTTATTGTGTTCTCAGAGGTGGTCTGTATCCCAGCAGTGGACGTTTAGAGATTAATCAAATAATAATGAGAAGTCCCATAAGGTGATCGATGACCTTGTAAAGGCTGCAGGTATCCGCTGGATGCCAGACGCACAGAACAGGTAGAAGAGACGGTGCTTGGGGGGCTTTTGTCCTGCAGTCTTTTGACTGAAATGGTGGCGATGATGGTGACTAAACTCAATGGCATGTTCTGATGAAGCCTCTTAAGAGATCTAGTAGGTACTAGCGATAGAAAAAAACATCGGAATATGCATACCATTTACAAAGCATGCACATTGTTGCATTGCCATTATTGATAACAGGTAACAACCTACTTATAACAGCTTGTCTTTATGATTACCATATTCCGAGTTTTCCTCAATAATTCTTGGATTGTGGATTGATAAACAGCTGTTTTTCTTTCCTTCTCAGAATATTCAAACTGACGTGTAAATGATTTAGATTCGTCATATCTATTTTTGTTTCGATGTATCTTCGCTCGATTCAGGAATTGTATGTGAGTGTATTGATAGCTTAAGCGTATGGGTATTTTGGCAGACTAACAGTAGAGGTATCATGTAAGGCATGATACCTCTACTGTTACTGTTAGTCTGCATCATCGCATTGTGGGCAAAGGATCTCTCCCCATGACTTCCCCATTTTTTTCGATTCAGGCCTAAAGTTGACCACTGGTCGTTTATTTTCTCCAGCTCGTCCCGCCATCTTCTAAGGGGTCTGCCGCGACGCCTTCCAGCTGTGTCAGGGCTCCACGTAGCGGTTACCTTGGCCCACAGCTCTTTGGACATACGGCAGTCGTTACCAGCTCGGTCCCACTCCAGCTTGGCGGCTTTATGAGCAACTTCAGTAATCTGTGTTTTTGGAGCGCAGTGTGGTGTTACAAATGTGATCTGTCAATTTGACGCACCTAATAAAAAAAGCAACAGTTCTGTGTCAATATACCTTATCTATCTGTTCTCGTGTCTTCGACATGCCTCACGGAATCTATCAAATCCCAAGTTAAATTCGGCACATTTTGTGTCATATCTCTTGTCTACCTCTGCCTATCCCACTAAATCACAAGACTAACAAATAAAACGATGTAAACAGGAATTGTCGCAGTGAAATGAAAGATTATTAAATCAATTCTCTGGCGGATTGGCAGACATCCAGCCACGTTTGGCGCAAACCTTGCCAGAAGTGGACTGCTGTGCTATATAGTCGTGTGTGCTGACATGGATGTGTCATAAGTAGGTTCTTGTAGGTTTGAAAGCCGGTAAAACTTTGCTGTCGTAGATTTTGGTGCGTTATGTCATACATTGGGGGAGGGGCTCGTGGCCAAATAATAACAGCCGCACGGGTTGATCGAATGTTAACCTAAGCTAGCCACGGTCGGTTCGGGGATGGGTGACCATCAATTACGTATCGAAATCCCTCCGTGCCCCTGAATGTACGTTAAGCCGTTGGTCCCGGCTGTCATTCGTAGATCTTTGACAGTCGTTACGGGTGACAGAAGCCCAATAGTCTGACAAACTGTCATACCAACAGCTATCGCGGTACCTGGGTTTTGGAGGTCAGATAGGCAGTTGCTCCATGTAAAATACTGGTATTCAGCTGCATTCAGTTAGTCTGCAAAACTGTGTGTAACTTTGCATACATAGCCAACACAGGCGAGGCAACTGCCTGACTCCCAGCCGACAATCGAGTACACGAGGTTATGTCAGAGGTGCGACTGCTATTAGTAGACAAAGGTACGGGGTGCGTCAGTGACGCGCACGGTAAACTGTTTGCCAAAGCACCAGCAAATGTTTAACCTAATACTCAAAATGGCTTCTATCATCACGCCTGTAAGCCCCGAAGGGTTGTAGAGGTGTACCGTAACACCCACATTTTGCCAGCTATGTTTAAGTCCACTGTAATAGGGGGCGAGCCTATTGCCATCAACCGGTTACGAATCCAAACTCCTATTGAGAAATCCCGGATGAAAAAACTAATAACACTTTGCCAGACCTGGGAATCGAACCCAGGATCTTCTGCTCAGCAGTAGCGCATGCGACCACTTGATCAACGAAGCGGTCAAGTAAAATGGCTTCTACTGACTAGGATATATCCTGCTAACTGTTGCCCGCGCCTTCGCTCGTGCGAAGGACGAGAATTATCCTACAGGAAAGTACTAGTCCAGGCCAAATTTCATTCATATTATTATGCGTTCAGTCGTAAAGGCGTTAAAAGGTGACAGACAGACATGGTTTTTTTTCCCTACTTTTTTCTGTCCCACCTCTGGGCAAAGGCTATCTCTCCATTTCCATGTTTCGCTGACCCGCGAGACCCCCCTTCCAGCTTTGACGGAACCTATCCAATTCCTCTATCCATCTGTTATGACCTGTCAGAGTTACGTTCGAATTTATAATATTAAGTATGGTGATGTTAGTAGAAGGCTGACAGAGTTACGTTCGAATTTATAATATTAAGTATGGTGATGTTAGTAGAAGGATTAAAGATTTAAAATTCTTGAATCTTCTCATAAAACTGTCCCCGCACAAATTGTTTAAACGATTTCTCATCATCGACCCGTTTCTGCGTAATCAAGTCATCGGAAATGGCCGAACAATACACTCATATAACAAGGAAGTCGACTGCGTGGAAAATATCTCCATTGGACCTGTTACCACGTCATGTCGTGACGTTTCCTTTATTATGTCCTTTATTTGTTTGTTTTGTGAGCTTGGAAAGCGCTTTTCATGATTTTGTTTCGGAATTTTCACTTTTGGTGTACTCTGTACTATATGTAGGTACACCTCTGCCTAGCCCTTCGGGGATTGCAGACTTTTTGTTATGTTAAGTTTTGGAATTTTAGGACTAAATTTGTCAGAGAGAGAGTTTATTTTCAATTACACTATTATAATGTTTTCCTGAACTCAAAGATGATATGAGAAATACTATAGAATTGCTGTTTTCAAAATTTTCGTCAGAAGGGAGTGAAGGGACTACCCCGACTAAAATTAGGTATTCAAGAAAATCTATTATGCTCAAAGGTGCCTACAGATTTGCTCGATTTTTGACGATCGAAAAATCCCTGAAAGAAAGGTGTCTACAGATTTGCTCAATGTTTGACGACTCGACCCGACTTTTCTTTAGGTCATCTGCCCCTTATGACGAAGAAGTACTAAGGAAAACACGTGACGATCGTCAAAAATTGATCTACTCTGTAGACATCATAAAAGGTTGACAAGTTATGGCTCCCGCGCGCAACGCGACTGTAGTACTCGTAGAATAATTTCTTTGAAAACTTCATGGAAATGGTTATACTAAAATCGCGTCGCACCGTCGCGTCGAGCCTGTCTGCCTGCCTTTAAGCATCGGTCATTTGTATTATTTTCCACACAGGTATAAACTGCAGAACACTACTGTATCCTATTGTTTCGTCTACCTCCGTATCTTTCCTGCTATTGTCTATAATTAAACTAGATTGTGACTGACATTCTGAAGACTTGAATATGCAAGGAATCTTTGGAGATGAAGACGGGCAAATTGCTTGAAGCAGCCATTTTTCAATTTATTGCGCTCTATTACTTGACCGGTGTCCTACTAACTGATACAAAGTAACATGCATCATGTTCATGACATTATTTGAAAATACTAATAATCGAGCTGAAGAATTTGTTTGTTTGTTTGAACGCACTAATCTCTGGAACTACCAGTCAGATTTGAAAAATTATTTTTGCATTTGATAGTCCAATTCTTGAGGAAGGCTATAGGCTATTTAACATTACTGTAGGACTAAAAGGAGCCGAGCAAAAAGAAACAAAGCCAGAAAGAACCCTAAGCTAAAACGAATTACAGGCAGTTTTATAAAAATGTAGCTGTTATTTTAGTATAGGCATTGTGTATCTTACGACTTCTACGCGAACGAAGTCGCGGGCAGAAGCTAGTAGTATATACAAGGTGGAGACGACAGTCCTACTAATATTATAAACGTGAAAGTTTGTAAGGATGGATAGATGGATGGATGGATGGATGGATGGATCTCTGTTACTCTTTAACGCAAAAACTACTGAACGGATTTGGATAAAATTTGGTACACAAATGGTTTATAACCAGGATTAACATATAGGATATTTTTATCCCGATATTCCCACGGAATCGAAACTTACGCAGGTAAAATCGCGGGGCGTAGCTAGTACGATCATAAATTAAACTTCGTATATCTAGTGAAGTTCGCAGTCTGCTTAAAAAAAAATCAATCAAATATATACAATAGTTTAGTCACTACAGCTAGTCAAAGATCGGCAAAACCCATAGTCGGCCTATCACTGCTATTTAGATTGTTTGAAAAAGTTAGTGTTACCAGTGTTTTCATTTATTGTCGTCTCCATTTCAAATATCATGTAATAAAATCTTAGAACTCAATTTCAACCTACTTCTAATTGTCCTATCGAAATTAAACTTTGTATGTATATGTAGTTCGGATGACAAAACTATAATTTGGTATCTTGGAGCTGATCTGATGATGGAGCCAGGAGATGTATAATGAAAATCTTCAGTGGCTACTAGATATGATTTATAGATTGGTCTAGCTCTCATTGGCCAAGTGTGCCGAGCAAAGTACAGACGCCAGCAGGTCAAGCTACCCGAAACTGTCAAATTTTCCCAATCAATCTTGAACCTTAATGCTTTAGCGATAAAGTTGAAAACCTATTAAAGAAATTTGACAGATTGTAGTAGCTTGATGTGCTGGCGTCTGTACAATAATTAAAAACTCTTAAGCAAGTTAGTTTAATGTCAAATGACAATGAACAAAATGATTCCCATAGGTAATTATTTTATTATTGAACATCAACGGATTAATTGTAACAAATTGCTAGGTGCGGATTAGTCATGAACATCCGTCAGTCTTGGCTAGATCATCCTTTATTATTTTGCAGTTGTTATTGTACAGTGTGAGATCGAATAGCATAAAAAATGGTATATTCCCAGTCATCCCCAACTCCCTCATCACGGCCGTAAGACAGACAACGATGAGGGGGGTTGGCGAACCACTCCACAGCGTACAGCGATTTGAAGTGGGGGCAATAAGTACCCGGTGACAACTGGGAATTTTATTCCCGATGGCCACCTAGTGGCAATCCGTGTGGGGACTGGAAATATTCGTAAAAATTGAGTTCTTTGGATGCAGAAACTTCCTGAATTTATTGTCCTTTGGCCTGTGCCCGCCGTGGCACAATTACCTACAAGGTGATAAATGAAATTTCTTGTTCCCTGACCCGCCACGTCGCATCGCATCGTCTTCCCGCGCTATCAATTCATTTTCGCATTTGCAGACATCAAGTTTAGAATGCTGAAGTAAAAGTGTAAAAATAACATTGTCAAATTGGTCGGCTAGAGAAGTCTTCTGCCCCCAACGGCCGTCAGTCAGGCAATACACCAGGTTTTTTCAAAGAATTTATTTGTAAAGAAATCATCATCACCCGCCTACCTTTTTCCCAACTATGTTGGTGTCGGCTTCCAGTCTAACCGGATGCAGTTGAATGTCACTATATTAAATGGAGCGACTGACTATCTGACCTCCACAACAAATTACTATCAGATATATCTGAATATTCCCTATCAGTAACACCCTGTCCTCAGCACTATCGGGAAAAAGTTGCATTCGTTCACAGTCTTGACGAACGGGACTTTAAAAAAAAAGATACGTTCATTCGTAGGTACAGAAGTATTTATTCCAAGATACGAAAGTATAGCACGAGGTAGAACATAATCGTATGCAAGCATGCATCCAACACGTAAGCGTAACTGCGACATTTTCACTTCCTGCCCACATAGCTGTTTAATTATTCACTAGTTATCTATTACTTAATTAGATACTCCTACTTGGTGACTGGAAAATCAAGAGATGTACTGTGAAGATTGGTTGTTAAATGATTCTTTAGTAGTATAACTTGGTAAATTATTCAGCGAAAACATCACGCTTATGTATGTATGAGTTGTGTTGTAGAACTTCTTAGTCTCAACTTTTTCATTTTTAGGGTTCTGTACCTCAAAAGGAAAAACGGAACCCTTATAAAATCACTTCGTTATCCGTCTGTCAAACCCCTCTGTCTCAGGAACGCGTGGAGTTATCAAGTTGAAATTAATATCAAATACTCAGGGCTGTAATCCCTTGAAGCAGTGAAAAAAATCAAACTTCTAAGTAAACGCAATCAAAAGATACGGGCGTTAATGTTCCCTTTATGCCGCATATTTTGACACTCGCAATGGAATCAAAACCTATAGGGTCGTTGACCTAGCTAGAATCATGAGTATCATTCCTTTATTTATACAGGATGGCAGGGACATAGATGCGCAAACAGCACATGATTCTTGAACCTCCCATTTCTAGGTTCTAAACCCCTCTGATGATGTACCCGGTAGATGTCACATGACATCGAATTTTTATTGTAAACCATGTCAGCTTCCTTACGATGTTTTCATTCCCCGTTTAGAGAGCAGTGGTGATGAAATTATTCATATAATACACAAAGTAAAGCGCCAGTCTGAGTTCTAACCTACGACCTTCAACTTGTAAGTCGGGGCCGTTACCACCTTCACCATATTAATTTTCCAAGTCATAGCCAAAATATTGAATGAAAACGACAGTTCGAAATTGTCACAAGCGCCCTCTATGCGGGAAAGAAAGTTCAAAAATGGCCTAACATTTTCGCTCCTTGACCAAAAACTGTGGAAGCAAGAACTTTTTGTGCCATAAACGTCGACATCACTTGACTAAATCAAATTACTAAGATGACAAAGCATTTATTCACAACAGACAATGTATTAGATTAAGAGCGGTGTAATGTAATATTATAAATCATACATGATTCTTACAACCTGAGATTGATTCGACCTTGCTTGGCCAAGAACACGTACATAATTACTATTTCCTACCCGCTCTTTATGCATAATGTGAATAAAATCACGAACAATAAGATATGCTGTAGAAACTGTAGACAATATAACATTATAGAGGTAATGCTATAGTTGGCAGTAAAGGCAGTTATGGCTTTGGTTTCCCATATTGGTCTATGCTATTCTATTTTTCTCTATGGCAATGGGCACCGATCTCGACAATTCTGCCAACGTCAGATGTGATATGAGAAATCGTGGGGAGAAAAAAATACTAAAATTCTACATCCTATACTATTTCCTGAATAAATAGTTGAATTTAACGTATAACTTGTTGACGAGTATTACCTATCGAGGTACACTGAAACAGACAAATATAAATACGTACATAAATGATCACACAAAAATCATCATAATTTGATGTCATTGGTCCTAGGTTGGTCAAATACAGAGCGTTTTTTTGTCACCTTAATGCCAAATAGTGGTGAAAATTACAGTTTTTCATGACGACCATTATTATATGATGGAACCACTTTCCTAGGAAACCCAAGGCGAGATCCATTTAAAACGTTATTTAGCACGTTTTAGGTTAAGCGTTAGACCTGTCACTGTCACACAACTGCCAAACTACAAGTGTAAGATAGAGACGGGATCATGTCTAATCCAAAGCACGAATAATGTTTATTAATCTCGGGCTAAGAAGGCAGCTAAAGATGTAGACTAAAAAGAAATATGTCTGCTAGAAAATATGTTCACTTGAATGTACAAGAAAACTTAGGGAAACTCTCAAGCTATGAGGATAGAAGCCACTTGAACAAAGTAACTTCCCAACGTCGAAGTTAATACATGACATTGCTGCTCCTTCGAAAGAATCATTAGATTGTTACTGTCAATATGATTGACATTGCTAAAAATAAAGAGGTACGGATCAAACTTAAGAGGAAACCCCGTCACGGGGTAGTTGGCGTTCATTTCATACTAGTGTATTCCATTTTCTCCCTTGTAAATGATACTAGAGTAAATATTTTTGGAACGAAAGTCGTCGTGTAAGGAAGAAGTGTCATGCAGGGAGCATGCAATTTTCTCTCTCTCAATTTCCCTTTCTATTATATAAATATATACGAGTGCAAATTGAAGTGGCAGTGGGCTGGCCATGTTTGTCGAAGGACCGATGGCCGGTAGAGCAGACGAGTCCTGGTGTGGACACCGCGTATCGGCAAGCGTAGTGTGGGACGCCCCGCGGCTAGACGGACGGACGACCTTAAGAAGTTGGTTGGGACAGACTGGATGCGGAAGGCGGAGGACAGGGTGTTGTGGCGCAGCCTGGGAGAGGCCTATGTCCAGCAGTAGACTGCGATAAGCTGAGTTGATTGATTGATACGAGTGTGTGAGTGTGGCCGTCCGCGTAAGTTGTTTTACGATATCATGAATATCTACCGCCATAACTATGATTTGTTTTATGACACAATTAAAATAATTTTAGAAAAAAAAATAAAATAAAAACAGAAACCAAAAATACGAAATTACGAACAGAGCCGTGGTAGATTATATTATATATGTAGATTATATCGTACAAAAATATTTTCTTCCTTCACCCAGGGGGAAAAACGGAGAAATAAGTTATGGAATGAATGCCAACGACCACGTGACCGCGTTTAATCTTAAAGCTAAAATGGAAGTCGACACTGGTTCAACTCTCAGCCAACAATAACCACAAAATGATTTTAGAATATTGACGATTCACAACCGCTCTTTTGACCTTGAAACCGGATTTGCATAATATGGTTTGCAAACTGCACTGTGCTGTGACCGTCAATCTATCCGTAGGCACAACAGTAAGCCTTTCTCTCAGTCAACTTTCACGATTTAGCGGTGGAAGTGTACCTAATAGTACTGTTAGTACGTCCTATGATTATCCTTCACATTTCGAAGTAACCGGGGCCCGTGGCTAAGTAATAACAGCCGCACGGGTTGATCGTTAAGCTACGCTTGCCGCGGACGGTCCGTGGATGGGTGACCATCTTTACATACCGAGACCCCCCGTGCCTCGAAAAGCACGTTATAAAGCCCGGTTCCATTCTTGGATCTTTGACAGTCGTTGCGGGTTGTCGGACCGAAAGTCTGACAACCAGTCTTAACTTTACTATCGTATTACCCAGTATCTGGGTTGTGGAGGTCAGATAGGCAGTCGCTTTATGTAAAATACTGGTCTTCGGCTGCATCCGGTTACACTGGAAGCCGACCCCAACATAGCTGGGAAAAGGCTAGACAGAAGAGAAGAGAGTCTGAGAGACCTCTGAGATTGTTTCGGCCTTTCTTCTCAGAGTAGTCAAATAGGGAACGCCCAACTCATCTAGTTTAAAAAAAATATGATTGACGTGACGTGTAAGTGTTTTTACAAACCTACTTACAGAAAATAAATCATTTATCATTGAAGTAGTAGAAGTAAACGGAGCATTCTCCTGTCTATATTCGTTCGGGGTCGGCGCAACATGTCTTTTCTTGCATATTTCTCTATTAATCGTCATCTCGTAGCATACTTAACGAAACTAATAATACTTCTGCAGCCTGTTTTACGTCACCGTCAAAAAAATGCAAATACTATTCGAAGTCCCCACAGTGCGCGAGCGATCATTTTTTGTCACAATCCCTTCTTCCATCTCACTCAAATTCAATGCCAACGAAAGAGATAGAACACGAATGCAACTAAGGACATTGACTGTATGTTTTTTCACTCGGATTACGTCGGGAGTGTTAAAGACCTTATTAGCGTTACATAAGGTTGTTAATAGGGAAGCAGTAGTCTCGGATATGCAGATGAGGTTTTTTTCTTCTAAAGGGCCTGTGCTGTACCTTACACCTGGTCGATGCGGGTGTGCGTCCATTGTTATTTTAGGCGACATTCGCTCGTTCGGGACACAATAAACAGATTGATTGTGAATGTCGAATCCAATTACGAATAACTTTGCACAGGATACATTTTTGCATGAATTTTGGATGTAGAAATATCTGGATGAATATGTGCGCTTTGATTACATTCCGGCTTAATTCAAAAGGAGATTATAGGGACGAAATGCCATTTCGTTTCAAAACATTCCGTTTTGTATATCTGCACTGCAGGCAATGGTCGTTCTCGAATGCAATATTATTCAAATTCTCTCTGATTGCCAGCCCTATGTCTATCAAATGGATTGTTAGGACTTCTCTCCCGGTTGCTGTTATTGTCTCTGAGGCTAATAACCTCTATGGTTCTTTTATTTTCTATCTGCGAGCGGAGGAAGGAAACGAGAAACCACTTTCTTTCCGACTCTCGTTTATCATGCGATATAGAAGTTTATATTATGTTTGTTCTAAAACAGTTTGGTTTTTGGAAAGCATTTTTGCATTGAGTAGTATTCTCACCAATCTCACCTCACCGTCTTTAAAAACAAGGTTTATTAAAAGGAGGATTTAGATTACCCTTTCTTTCAATAATTATTTTATTCTCTCTATGTCCAATTAACATTGACTTTATGGACCTTTCCAAAGGCACATCAAGACGTCACAAACCTAACGAGAACGATTCGTCTGTCCGTCCGTCAAAAAAAAACTTTCATACTTACATACATTTCATGTATAGTATAGTCCTCCATAGCATGGAAGGACTTAAGTCTATATGTAAACTGATTAAATATTCTTAACCTGTGATCTTTAAACGTTACTTCGCTCGTGCTTTGACTTGGACACGTTCCCATGTCTATCTTGCAGTTGTTGTTTGACAGTTGTGCGGCAGCGACCGAAATAACGCCTTGCCAAAGTATGTGCTAAGTAACGTTTATAGATCTCGGTCTTAGACCTTCATCCTCTTCCTGCCCTTGCCCCATGTTACATAGGCTCGGCGCAATACATTTTCTTCTTCCATTCTCCCCCTGTCAACCGTCACGCTATTATTCACTCCCTTCTCTTTCATATCATTTCTGGCAGTAGACCTTAATCATGTTGAATTTTCCAGTCCATAAAAAGGCAAGATGTCACGCGTGATCTCAAAAAAATGATCAATGTACTAACAGACATAGGTACGAATGAAAGTCATTCAATGACATACTTAGTACAAAATGAATCAACGATGCAGAACCGAAATGACATACTCGTATGATCTCTGTGTTAGTCACTAGACTAGAAAAGATCGATGTTTTGTTAATGTTTCGTGGGTAAGATGACGTCGAACAGACGATGGAATAAATTCGGCTAGTGTGCCAAAGTGTTTGTTGATAGAACCATTATGTTTGTCATCATATTAACTGAATGCCGTTTACTACTGAACGTATTACGTAGCAGAGTCTGGATTCGTGCCCGGTTGATGGCAATGGGTCCCATTAGTCCCATTTAATAGGGGGCAAGCCCTATTAAATGGGACTTAAACATTACTGGCGAAATGTGGGCGAACTATAGGTACACCTCTACCTAACCTATCAGGGAATACAGGCGTTATGTTATTGTGTTATGTCCCTCTGAAAGACCTAGACGAACAGTTTTGTTTTTGGACGCGCGCATTCAGTCCAATAGTAGTAGTATAGTATACTTTATAAAATCGAGTGAGAAATTTTTAAATCTCTAAGGGCTGATTTTTCAATAGTCGATAACTTTTATCTGAAGAATAATTATGAGAGTTTGACATATTCTCTATAAAAAATCTGTCAAACCGCAATACTTGGTCCTCAGATAAAAGTTATCTGACTATTGAAAAATCAGCCCTAAGAAGAACTTTTATAAACTGATAAATAAGTTTGATGTTGAAATAAGTATTTTGAAAGACACATGGTAGAAACATAAAATAACGTAACAGACGAAAAGATTGACTACAGAATAGGAGAACAAAATACTCTTATGGAAACAAAAATAAATTATCTCAAGGCACAGCAACACGAAGTTAACGGTGATAAGAACAAGATAAATGTTACCAAAATTGACTTAAAACGCAGTTTCTAAATGTTAAGCATGGAAACTTTTCCTGCTAAGAAGGGGGATACTTGTAAACTTGTAACTTCCAAACAAACTCACGTTTTTTAATACTTAGTTTGAAAAAATGTAAGTTTTTTTTTGCTTTTGGCTTCTCCGAAGCTTACATAACTGTTTCTATTTTGGTCTTAAATTATTGGTTTAACTCGATGATTTTTTGAAGATACTACTACTAATAGCCTTGTCTAACACAGGCTGCTATATATAACTTCCATTGTATACGGAAGTCTCCCATCTGTATTAAGACAGACATAGGATGATTGATAGGAATGCCTAACAATACTGATCTACCACAATATACCAATCAATCTGCCTAGCCTTTTCCCAACTATATGGGAGTCGACTTCCAGTCTAACCGGATGCAGCTGAATACCAGTATTTTACATGGCGACTGCCTATCTTACCTCCGGCACTTAGTTGCTGGGTAACACGACACCAAAAATGACCTTGACCACCTAAAAAGACATTTGTCGAGAACTACAATCCTTCAACGTCCAACCCATTCAAAGGTTGTTTCAAATTTTGGTGTATAGTTAGCTTAACCTATATTGGTTTCAACTTTGGCACAGTCCTAGATGCCCATACTAAGAAGGACCAAAGGTTAGGCAACAAGTAGAAAGTGACCGACACAGTGCAGTATAATTTGATTCTGTTTTCCCATGGTAACGGTCTTGTCGTTCTGACATGCTCTTGCGCAGGGCTGCCTGACCGACTTTAAATGCCAGAAAAGGTTAAGTTCCTATTTCAGGTAATTCAAAACCTGGTGCTTTCTACTGCCTTTATTCATCCATTCAGATATAATATGTGTATATGGATGATATTATAATATGATGACATATGGGCAAGAAAATTCTTGCCCTTACGGCTTATCCCAATTTATTTGGAGTGTGTTTGAGAGCCTTAATAATATGTAGCTTTATTGTTCAACCTCTTAGCTTACATAATCTTCTAGTTGAATTAAATACCACTTACGAAATGGTAGTGTCTTTAAAAACTATCACTTGGTTTGATGAGTGGAAAGGTCATTGTTACATCATCACTTTTACTATTTGAGTACGGCTGGCTACTCATCAACTGCCTTGGTCAGTACAGGTGTTTTTGGCCTGTATTGTCTCGGTTGTGTATTTGTCGGTCTGTGAATAGGTGACCATCTTTACATACCGAGACCACTCTGTGCCTCGAAAAGCACGTTAGCCGTTGGTCCCGGCTGTCCTTTGTGAATTTTTGACAATTGTTACGGGTCGTCAGAAGCCCGGTAGTCTGACAACCAGTCTTATGTTAAGGGGTAACGTATTACCCAGTAACTGGATTGTGGAGGTCAGGCAGTCGCTCCATGTAAAATACTTGTATTCAACTGCATCCGGTTACACTGAAAGCCGACCCCAACATAGATGGGAAAAGGTTAAGACAGATGATGATGACGATGAATTCTGGACAAAGACCTCTCAATGAAGTCCTAACAGTGTCGTGTCGTGATTATTTCTACAATTTCATACTGACGCTGTAAAAATGTGTTCTCAATTCTTATGCTAAATAGGGGTAAAGTTCATATCACCAGTTCTAGTATACATATGTTGGTGTTCTGTAAGCCCTAGTCGTGCCAGTGAACTGTAATTTACTGTGTGAACATGCAGATTGTGTGAGAATTGATAGGCGATTTTATTCAGAGCCACTTTCTTTTGTCCGTGTACATGTACGGAAGAGTTTATAGCTAGATTGTGTTGTGGTGTTTTTGCTACATTTTCCGGTGAAGCGGTCGATTCTTTTCTTTGAATTTTTGAAGCGTGTTAAGGTTTTATTGTATCATTCATGTTAATGATCCCTTTGGCGTATGTTTGTGTGTGTCTATCTAACTACATCGTCTATTTATAAGACTTGTACAGGAAGTGCATTAATATTTAGCAACCTCTATTTGTCTCTCTCTGCATTGTACTGTATTACCATTATAAAAGGATCGTTGATATGTTTTACGTTTGCATCCTATATTGTTTTGAATATTACAGACTGCTGAGGCCAGGTTTCCTTAAGCGATTTTCATTTAAAATACAAAGGCAGTTGGAGAGTCTTTAATTAACCACCCAATGACCTTCTCTTCTTGTTCTTTGTCTGTAAACTCTTACGCACGAATGCATGTCTCAAGTAGGTACACAAATAAACTGATTACGTCGTCCTCTGGTGAATGGAGTGTACCCACGGTCTACGACTAGTCAATCAATAAACGTTGATGTGTCACCACTGTGATATATAGTCCGCTAGATGGCGTTACAGTACACAACACTCACAACACTTTTAAAACAATTATGTCTGAGCCAAAACCGGTTCCCATGGAGGATGGAGGCACCCTTATAATAAGGGTCCCCCATAATAATGACGAAAGCTGCGTCAATCAATCTGCGCATGCAGTCTAAATAATAAACTGGCGCAACACCCAAAACCGGTTTTTGTAAATGCAACTCAAATTGAAACTGTTAGAGATGGTTTTTCAGTGTCATCGGATTTCGGATTTGGTCGTTTTGTTATCGTGTTTTAGTTTTGTGTATCAAGTGATAAAAAATGCACAGATGTGACCGGACCAGACTTTATTGATTTTGAATGTTGAATGCGTTTTTGTACTTTCACGTGAATTGTCTGCCTGGGCAATCCTATCCTATCCTACTTCCTACTAATATGATAAACGCGAAAGTTTGTGAGGATGGATGGATGGATGTTTGTTACTCTTTCACGCAAAAACCACTGAACGGATTTAGATGAAATTTGGCACACAGATAGTTTATAACCAGGATTAACACATAGGATACTTTTCAACCACCGTGGTATTCCCACGGGATCGAAACTTATGCGGGTAAAACCGCGGCGTGCTGTTAGTTATTTTATACGCTGATGCCAGTCGTGGGTGCGGCGAATGTACAAGTATGTCCCGGGCCCCCGACTCGTGGTTCTGGAAGGAACAGCGGGGTTTTAGTCGGTAGGAGTCCGACATAACCTTCCGTTCTTCCCAGACGGAGGGTAACCATAAGGATTTCCCCAGAAAAAAAAAAAGGAAAAAAAAGGTTGTTAAACTGGTAATGCCACAGTAAAGTTTTTTCGTTCTATTATAGAATACGTTAAGAAACAAAGATATTATGTGTTTACTATTACCCGCTGACGAGAACCATGTTCCACCTTCAATTTTTATGGCCGAGTTTTGTCTAGGCGCGCGCAAATCCTCAACGGTTGAGCATTTGCGCCCTTTATTAACAGCCATTTTATTACTGGAGTATTCTAAAGATACAATATCTGTTTGTCTAAAACATAAGCCTTTTGTTCGATATTCGGACAAATGGCCACACCATTTGGCAAAATTTGTTAAAATTATGAAACCTGATACCGCCATTTGCTTACTAAATCCTAAACCAAAAACACTACACAATTACATTTTAAAAACTTCTCTTTCGTGTCCAGTTCTCAATACATCTGTTGTACGCGCGCCCTAAAACAAGCGTGGATTAATTCTACCCTTTATTGAACCCCTAACCACCCCTAACTATATACTTAAATTAGGGGCGAAGTTGTCACCCCAGTATACTGGTCTATCCATCAAAATAATGTAGGTATATAATGGGTCAAATTATTCTGGTTAGGCGTCAGTAAGTGTAGACCGTGCCGCTTTATCGGGTCCCGGACAATTCGATCTCCAATGTTGAAATGCGTTCGCCATAAATACAATTGCTAGGTAGGTACAGCGATGATCTCGTCTCGTCTATTGTTGGTATGCGTTTTATGTAAAATGCATCGTATTTGCATACTCGTAAAGTTTCAATTGGAATAGTTGTTTGGACTGCATTAACTTCTTTAAACAATTGCCATCGAATCATTTAAGAATCGAGGTAAGATGAACTGTTTTAATTGTTCGCAAATCTATAGTTTTATTACAATGGTGACGAGTTCAGATAACTTCTATTCAATGTCTTTACTATTGCTCTGAAACTGCCCTTATAATGTTCCAATATTTGTATCAAAATGTATGTCCCAACAAGAAAGAATACTAAAAAGACATGGCGTCATCCTAGACAAAGAGTTCTTTGCACCTTTCCTCGCACACATACAAACATACACAGGAAAGCATACAAAACACTTAAAACGTTCACTTCAAGGGTCAGTAATATAAGAAACATTATAGTTCTACTTAAACGAACATCACTTTTCCTCGAACCGATCAAAACCCGACTCGGGGACACTAAAAGCTATACAGAATCATCCCAGGCAGGGCGTTACCCGAGTATTAATCTGCACACAAGTAAACATTACATCTCAAACCGAGTCGCCAAGAAGAAAGTATCTACACCTGTCCTTTTCGCACTTTCGTTGCTGACCGGTGTGCGAGAGGGACGGCAATCGAAGGGTCGGAATCAATACCATATGACAGGGGCCGGTGTTTTATTTTGTTGGAGACATCTTTGCGTGTGTAGCTATAGTGTTTTGCTTGTGTGAGTGGCTGGACCGCACTGTATCTAGGTAGGTGCCTAATGCTGGCTTTTCACATGTTAATTCTACGTTTTGGGATAGCGCTGGCGGTGGATACGGAGTAAGGGTTTTAGCAGCTCCCACTTTAGCATTAAGTTGAAATGTAAGTACAGGTAACTATATAGGGTTTAAGTTAAACGAATTTCACGAGCCATTGTTCAGGTTAAGTAGTTTGTTGACTGAAGTACTACTAAAAGGGTCAGTTTTACTGATCCCGTCAGAGCAAAGATACGCATTCTTTTGTATGTTGATGACTTTATTGTTTTCGTTTATTCGACGATACTCATAAACACTACGCGCCTTTCTTTGTTTTTACTCATCCCGTCTTGGGTTCAGTTTTGTCTTACGGAATTTTGTTTCCATTATTCTCATGTTTGTACAGTTTAGGTGAACAAAACACCACTAACCAGTTACTAAGTCTTAGAAGATCGGTTTAATTTTAACCACTAGATAAATGGCGCCGATTCCCTTGTTCACAAACTAAACTGATTTTAAGTTCAGTGCATCTTTTTCTTTCTATTTCATTAAGAAAAGGACAGAAGATACATATTAGTTTAGTTCTGTCAAATTAAGATACTCTATAGACAGTATAGACGTGATTAAAAACATGGCTACTAAAAATACGTCAATTTAAGTCAGGCGCTGACTAATTTGACAGGACTAAACGAATGCTTTTCTTCTGTCCCTTTCTTAATGAAATGGAAAGAAAAATCTGCACAGAACTTAAATTTAGTTTAGTTTGTGAACAAGGGAATCGGCGCCAATGTCAAAGTAAATTATGGTTATACTTAATTCAAATGTCATTAAAACGTCGACGTTTGAGTTATGCGAAATTGACCCGAAAAGTTTTAAAACAACTCCAAGGCAATCACATTTTAGACCCAAAAGCAGTTACCTATATCTAAACCATCAATCACATAACGTGGCTACAACAAAAAATAAATACAACAAAGCTTGTAAAAAGGAACATGCAAATTATAAATTCAGCTGCAAATAAAATGGTATATTATTACGAATCCCAGCATTTGGTATAATTTGGCACCACTGGAATATAGGGGTAGCTCCCCTCGAATGAAGTGATTTTATGGCCAAAGTTTATGAACAGCGTTATTGTCCGGTTACGGTTAGATTTGGTGTCAACAATATCGGTTGAATTTAGCCTTTTATCTATTTTAACTAGTTCATGGAATTTGGAAAGATTATCTAAACATATTTTGCACCACTTATCATCTCAAAACATCTAAGAAATCTCTGGAACCAGAATTTAACGCGTTTATTTTTATTTCTTAGCTTATGTGAGACATAACACTAGCGTTTGAGGTTTGTTTTTATTGAGTTAAGTTCCTCATCAATGACAATAAATACCATAATACTATAACTTTTATTATAGAGTATAAATCGTATTGCTTCTGGCGCGCCTATACCGAAGTTCTGAAAACAATTTTATTGCGACTAGCTTCCGAAGATTTCCTCCGAAAGTCAGATGATAATTTTTGTCAAAATTGAGAAGGTCGGTGGGGAGGTCTAATGATCGCATAAGGTGAATCTTGCTGGATCAATGTCATGTCATGATATGTACTTATTTATATGTATAACTAGTGCACCGTACCCGGGTATTTCCCTAAGGTGGGAATATTCCCGGAAGCAACATTGCATGTAAATGTTAGCCTGTTATTATGTAGGACACATGCCCGGGGACAATAGAGTTTTACGGGAACTGTAGCCCGGAGAAATAAATAGATCCACTTAATTCTATTTGGAAACACAAAGAGCATTCGATTACCTACTAGAATTAAAAAAAACAAGACAGTAAAATCAACAGCCTAGACGAGACGTTCGAAACTATGTCTAATCTGTTTCAAGTCTAAATAATGGCTCTTAATGAGTTTTAATATTTATAGACCGTAAATAATTGGTAGACCAATAGGGTGTACCACAAGGTTCCATACTAGGCTCTTTGTTCTTTTTGTAAACTTGTACTCTTTTTAGTCTTACGTTTACACCAATCGTTTCACCTTGATCAAGGAATACAGATAACAATAAACCTTTTAGCCTTTGCCTAACATCCGCGCAAGTCATAAAACCCAAGTGAACGAAGACTTTGTACTGGAAAGCCGATAGTCATAAACCGACGCGGCTCACTAAGGTTTTAACGACTGTGCACTTCTAGCACCGCAATAATTTGACGACGCATGGTTTATCTGAACTGAAGGGCTTGAGATTGATCTTTGTACATTCCTTTGGAAGATAGTTAAAGAGTCTATAATAAAATGATGGCAATTTCATGGGCATTTCTATTTTTCCACAGTAGAACACCGTCCTTGATTGAGCCATAAATTAGAATACATACCCGGTACGAGTTTAACTGCCTAATAATTTGCTCTATTTGTGTACGGACGCCAGCACATCAAGTTACTACAATCTGTCAAATTTCTTTAATAGATTTTCAACTTTATCGCTAAATCATTAAGGTTCAAGGTTGATTGGGAAAATTTGACAGTTTCAGGTAGCTTGACCTGCTGGCGTCTGTACCTATAAGGTACAGAAATAGAGCAAATTGATATTAACAAAATCGCTTTTCGTGTCTGTTTATGTTTGAGCTTAGTTCTTCTAAACTCCACAATTAATTTTGGTATGGTTTTCTTCAACGTTTAAAGAATATATTCCGGAAGATTTATGTGTACAATATATTAACATTTTATTTAGATATAGCACAGAAATCCATGATTTGACATGTCGCCATTGCGCGCGAAGCAGGGGCGGGTCGCTTGTGAGACATAACTTTGGTATAGACTGGAGCATTTCTTTCTATCTCGTTTTTCGTGCGCAAACCTTTTTTGTCCTTCATACGTAAAGAACAGTGTTTTGTTCAACCAGTCTTCTCTTTGGTTTCTGGCCTATTGACACAGAATCTTCAAGTGATGGGAAAACAGCTGTCAATTAAAAAATATATAATGCTACGTTCAGTATTTGCTAAAGTGCGTTTAACTTATTATAATAATGCAAGTCATTTTCTAAAATAAGGCCGTATATAAATGATGTCCGAAGAATTTTAGTAACGACTATGAATGAATATGAACTAAATAATGGGCGGTGGACGCGGTGAATTCTTTGTACATCACCATTGACCAACGATTATGTTGAGTCCACAGTATTAAAGGTCCAAAATGATAGGTGAGATGAGAACTGTCCAACTAACCACCTACCTTCACCCAATGAAATAATATCAATAACTAAATTCGGCCCGCGACTTCATCCGCGTGAAATTTCTTGTTCCCTCAACCCACCCCGTCGTATCGCATCGCTTGCCCGCGCTATGTGTTCGTTTTCGCGTTCTTGCTTACCGTTTTTTTTCTTTTTGCTCGTCTCCTAGAGTCTAGAGTCCTAGCGTGATGTTAAACAACCTTTATCCTTCCTCAAGAATTGGGCGATCAAATGCAAAAAGAATTTTTCAAATCCGACTGGTAGTTCCAGAGATTAGCGCGTTCAAACAAAAAAACTCTTCAGCTTTATTATTACTATAGAAGATATATAGATATATACCCGAAGAGATCATTTTGAAGAGATATACTCTCTTTTGCTATTGCTCCATATAATATAGCACTATTTCAATCGAACCCTAGCCTCACCTACTGAGATTCTGACCCGTAGACCCTTAATTACACTTGACACGTAAAGGATCGATACCGACAGTCCCCGGGACATCTGAAACGGTAGTGGTTTAAAATCCACTAGGTTATTTGATACACGTTCAAAATGAATCTCTCGCAGAGATTGTACAGGTACTTTCTTTTCTGTCAAATGATCAAAAGGAAGGACTTTATCAAATGGCAGATTAGTGATTTCTGTTTATTGTTAATTGTTAATCCTTCTTAATACTTCTGATATAATCTTTTAGTAACTGCAAGGAAAGTAATAATCTGACTGACCTGTTTTGAGAGCAAAACCAACATTTTAAAACAATCCCACTCATTCTAACCATTTAAACATAAAATTGACGCGTTGTACTTCCAACGAAATCCTAGTCAGCTAGAAAGGGACTGAGTTATTCCACGGTGAATGAGTGAGGGAGAGGGTAAACAAAGGGGAAGAAAACCCCAATAAGGGTGGTTGGCATTGTGAACGATAATTTCGCTGAATAGTAGCGACGGTAATTTTATTAGGGCGATTCTGTGTGCGTTTAATTTTTGTATGTGATTTCGGACCCGGGTTTTGCTGTCGTGAATTATTGTTTCAATTTCGTTTTTTTGTGGTGTTTTAGGGTTTTAATATTCCTGTCTGTATTGACTTCAGTTTTTGAGGATTATCCTTTTGAATTTTATTATCATTTTAATTCACATGATCGGCTAATGTAAATTCGTTTACAATCAGCACTACCATCATCAGCCTACAGCAGTCCACTGCTGTACATACGCCTCTCCAATTGCATACCATTTAACTCGATTCTCGGCTACTCTCCGCCACCCTGCGAAGATAGTCTACAATAGTAAAGAGATTTATTTAACTTCGCCCAATACAAATAACTAGGAGTACTGTGTCAGCACTATAAATAATAGCGATTTATTCGCTATATTGACACGTTCTTGCCCCAGTTACAATGAGAGCATTATTCGAACAATCACTCACTAAAAACACAAAGCTTGGAACTTGTACAATACACAGCTCTTTCCAGAATAATCTCAATTGAATTTATCAATGTATAGTTTACATTTGTCTTGTATTAACGTACGGGTTTGTTAGTTAAATAATTATCAAATACTAGGTTACTATAGATTTAGTTGTGGTAACCAAATGAACAAACACGCGGTGAATATGTGCGTGAAGACGTCTAGACGTCCTCACCACGAAACACAAACACACACATCCGACTTCGCCATTGTCTTGGACGGTACCGGGATCTCCTGCGTTTACACACACATTCACAACGTGTTTTTACACTTGGTAACCACAATTAAAGTGCGCGTCACTTCGTGAGATAAAAATACCATTAGGTGTTACGCGAATGACTTTTTATGTCTTGTCCTGTCATCTTTATCCTGGTCACAACTTGTCTTCAAGTTATCAGTCCATGTGACTGAAAATCGCTCACTACATTTGCTGATACATGGTGTTCATTCAAGGACTCTTCTGCCACAGCTTCTGCCTCAACTTTCCTGGATCCTTCGATCATACAAAGTCCCTCTACTCCCCAACGTTACATAATCTATAATGGTTGGCCACATTTTTGTGACTTCTCGACAACAACTTTGATGATGTTTCTGTTATAGACAAATACTTATATGTGATTTTCTTTTGTTTCAGATCAAAAAATATTGGATGCCCCACAATGTGCTAAGTGACAAAGTGCCAGTGCTAGTGTAGTGTAGTGCAGTGCCATGTCTTAGTGACCAACATGAGTGGTGGAGTGACGACGCAGGCGGGATAGCTGATGATAGCTGCCGCTAAAGGTGAGACAATCTTGTTTTTATTATTAAGATGTGTAGGGACTGTTTCACCATCTCCTAACTTAACTCATACCAATAATTCCATAATTCTCTTTCTTTTCTTAATTTATCTGATTGAATGCTTCTCCGGACACTGTGAAACAGGCTCTAATCCCCGAATTCTCAAACGATGCTTAACTATAAGAAGATTAATATAGTCTTACAGACACCTCAATGAGGAGTTCGTGGCTAAGTTATAACTGCCGCACGGGTTGTCCTCGGCTGTCGTTTGTAGATCTTTAACAGTCCTTGCGGGTAGGCCCGAAAGCCTGAGATTTTTTTTGGTCGAAAGATTTTGATTTGATTCATCGGGTTAGATACAGTCTAACCCGATGAATCAAATCAAAATCTTTCGACCAAAAAAGCCGGCCAGTTTATTCTGCAGTCTTTTCCCATCTATCTTAGGACTGGAAAAGACTCGGCAGGTGATGAGTTCCTACATAACATGAAAATTGAGTATCGTTTGGGAATTCGGCCTTTATTTATTTAGTCCCCTAAATTGTGGTTGTGAAGACAAACCTCGAACGTCGAAACTTATCGATCGAAATCGGTGATTTCATAAGATCACGTAAACTTATCCTTGGCTTACTGCCTCGGTGTGTCACAGACAATGGTGCGACTCCATGTTTAGCTACATAGTATAATCAGCCTATAACGTTCCCACTGCTGGGACACAGGCCTCCTCTCTGTGAGAGAGAGTGGGCCGTAATCCACCGCGCGGGCCCAGTGCTGGTTGGGATATGTGTCATCATATTATTCTCCTGCCCTTATCCCAATTTATTTTGGGGTCGGCGCAACATGTATTTTTCTTCCAAACTTCTCTATTAGTCGTCATATCGGTAGTCACCCCGATTTCTATCCATATCATCTTTCACACAGTGTATATCGAGGGGAAAATGTAAAACCTTGAAATACGGAAGACCAAACTTAGAAATCTTTAACCAGCTCTTAAAATTACCAATTAATCAGTGCAGACAGATAATAGGAGCTAATTTATAAATTATAATAACATGATTTAAAAAACGTTTCCTACCGGTTGTTAAAAAGGCACTAAAATGACTCATTTCCCTCATTCTACACTACATAAATATTCTACAGTCATCCGCATGTCCATGTTATCAATTTGACTATGACAGCGCATTGATTCTGTAGCAGTAACGGCTGTTTTCGTATTTCAAGTTTTACTTTATCGTGCACTTGACTGTGCTAAGGATGTAGCCAGTAATTTTTTTTTTGTTTTCCTAGTAGTAGAGGATATGACTTCATATTCTAAAAGGCAATGTGTTCGTTGCCTTTTAGTTAAAGCTTGCTTATTTACTTATCCTATCACAATCTTATTATAACACTGGCAGCGCTCCGCGGTTTCACCCGCATACGTTTCGATTCCGTGGGAATATCGGGATAAGAAGTATCCTATGTGGTAATCCTGGTTATATACTATCTGTGTGCCAAATTTCATCCAAATCCATGCAGCAGTTTTTGCGTGAAAGAGTAACAAATATCCATCCACCCGTCCTCACAAACTTTCGCGTTTATAATATTATCAGTAGGATAAGATTTTCTTTTGACATCCAATGGTTTAAAACATCTAGTTTTTGTAATAAGAACTTCAAACTGACAGCTTAGTCCGGTACTAATTTCAATTTGTCAGTTTTGTAACTTTACCTTAGTCGTAAATAGAACAGTTAAAATTCAAATATGGCATCCATAGCTTACATGGTCAAAACTAAGATAAATATGTATTAAGACCGGCAGAGTCTTTGCTGTTTATTGGCTTCTCCTAAAATGGAATTCTTTGGATGCTGGCGGGATAGGATCAATCATTGTGGAGATGCTTTTGGAGGCCTATATCCAGCAGTAGGACGTCGTTTTGGATGACGTTGGCTAAGACGTAGCTTGATACCTGAAAAATTACATTTCAGACTTCATCAGCTTCCACAGTTGGGTATAGGGCTCTCTTTGCTTGTACCATTTCCCACACTCATGTGCCAGCCTCATCCAGATTCTACCCGCAAATGTTGTCTGTCATTTAAGACTCACTATTTCAATCTGCCTAGGCTTCTCCCAACTATGCTGGGATCGGCTTCCAGTGTAACCGGATGCAGCTGAATACCAGTATTTTACATTTAACGACTGCCTTTTTGACCTCTACAACCTAGTTACTGGGTAACATGATACCCCTTGGTAAGACTGGTTCAGACTTACTATTTGATATTCAAAATACCACATTCGACGTTTCTTATCCTTGCGTAAACACATACATATGTAAATACACGTACTTAATTCTACACACGTCTTATCAAAATATTGATTTAACGACAAAACGTGTGTTGCTAACTTGCGATATAACCGAAAATCTTGCAAAACCACAGTGTAACTGAACACAGTGATACAGTGGTTCATCCATACTAATACTATAAATGCGAATGTAACTCTGTCCGTCGATTATCTTTTCACGTCTTGCGGCCGAACCCAATAACCTATTGACAGATCGCCACTGATGGTAGCCAGTACAAATTATAACTGTCAGTATAATATAATCATACAGATCGCTACTGATAAATATGTAGATTATTGGGACGCTAAAACCAGAGATAGGTTTTTCTACCTCCAGTATGCCAAAACTGGTGATAGACAGATAATTGGGTTCAATCTCAATATCTTTATTGCTTTACCATAATGTGTACTTAGGTGGTATACATATAACTTAGATCATTATGGACCCTAGAGGGTCCCTGAAGAGAGGAAGCCCTGTTTTAGGAGATAACTAAGTTGCTTTTGTGGGAGCAAGTTGACACACAGTTAGACTATGACCGGAGTTAGGATATAGTATACTTTTTATTCCGGTAGTGCGTCCAATCAATCAACTCAGACTATCGTAGTCCACTGCTGGACATAGGCGTCTCCCAGACAGCGCCACAACACCCAGTCCCCCGCCCTCCGCGTCCAGTTTACCCCAGCCACCTTCTTTAGATCGTCCATCCATCTAGCTGGGTGTCCCACACTATGCTTGCCGTTACGCGGTCTCTACTCCAGGACTCGTCTGCTCCAGCGGCCTTCGGTAGTACGTTGGCGTGGGATAAATTCCGACCTCCACGCCCGTTAGTCGCCCGTACATTTGACAGGACCTGAGATGTGTTTTGATATTTCTCAGTACCTTAATACATAATAGGTACCTAAGTACAGTACACATACGTACCTAAGTACAGTATTGTGCAGTATTTGGCAAACTGCAATATGTCAGTTTCGTCCGACCCTCCGCACGACTGATGTGCGAAAATTGAACGCTCCATTGAACTACTGTAAGTAGTTATACTGTGGCAAAACTCAACGGATGTTAGTCAGTTCCATTCTTATTCTGCATATTAAAGTGACTATTAGAGTATTACGTATTCTACTACTCCTCGGGTCTCAGGAAGTCGGTGCAATTAGTACTGGTTTTGCACGAGTTTATGTCTGGTATGAACTAGTTGAGACACGCGGTGAAGTCCGGGATTATAAAGCCCTTTCTTCCAAGGAATTTGTCATTAATACCCCAGAGTCTGGACTTGTGCCCGGTTGCCGGTGGTGGCAGTAGGCTCGCCTCCTATTACATAGGACTTAAACATAACTGGTGCCACTAATTTTTGCAATTGGTGTCACTAAAAAAGATCGGTTAAGAGCAGTTGAAATACGATCCAAAACCAAAGTAGAAGATATAAAAAAGAAAGTAAGACAGTTGAAATGGAGATGGACAGGACACATGACGAGAGATAGTAAGTTAAAATGGACAAAAATTATAACAGAGTGGCAACCACGCGATAGCAAAAGGAAAAGGGGAAGACAGACAAAAAAATGGATAGACGATATAAGAAAAATTGGAGGCGTTACCTGGTCTAGAAAAGATAGAGACAGAAATGAGTGGAAACAGCTGGAAGAGGCCTATGTGTCACAGGACACGCTGATCACTAAACCGGAAAACCCGATGTGTTAGATTTAAGTTTTTTTAATACTATGTATTAGATTATATTTGTGTTTAGTTCTTCAGCAATAAAGGCTTAATAATAAAAAAAAAAAAAACATAACTGGTGCAATGTGGGTGTAATATAAAGTAGTACACACCTCTGCCTTACCCTTCGGAGAATACAGGCGTTATTTTATGAGATAAACAAAAATGGTAGTTTGAAAGTGCCCAAGGTAGGGCAACACCTTCATATGTCCTACTTGCGGTGCATATTTTTCGTTAGTACATGTTAAAAATGCAGTCATAGTAGCTGAACTCTGTTCTAAAAGTATTAGATGAAAATGTAAACAAACCCCGTTCTTGTTAAATTCTTACGATTGCAGTTAGAGTGGGTAAATTTATACATCCCAATCATAGTGTGACCAGAAGAATGAAGCAAATGAAGTATGTATGGTTCGTAGCAGGTGAAGTTCTGTTGTTTCTGCCTACCCCATCGGAAGAAGGTGTCAGTTTATGTACGTATATGCATTTAATCCTTTGTCCTTATCTGACCTATGTATTTAAAAGTAACTTCATTTTTATAACAACCAAAGTTCAGTGCAGTTCATCCAAAAATACATTTGTGAATAAGTCAAGAAGTTGGTTTTTCTTTTTTTTTTATTACTGTGAGAGGCCATGTAAAGGTTTACACGGTAATTTTATTAGTTGTGTAGACTCCCACGTTTGATGGCGCTACCAAACGTAGGAAAAAGAATGATGTTAATGACATTCGTGGGTCAATTAGGAATACGTCACAGTCACCGTGTGGGTGTGGAGGTCGCTGTCTCGCAATAGTTACATAAACAGGTGGTGTTGATTTGATTACTACACAGTTCTGTAAGAAAGGAAAAATAGAAATCAAAGCAAGAGTGAACAGGCTTCTGGTGCATCTTCTGGGCACGCTCGTTCCATCATAGACCTCAGCCATCGCTTTCCGTCAGGCGTGATCGAGGTCAAGAGCTGGCCCATTTAGGGATAAAAAAATCGCGCTAATCTCAAGATTGGGAACGGGCACCCTAATTGCGTAATTCATTATCAGTCGCAATCTGAATCATTTTGAAGGATAATGCTAAGCCAATGCTTCGTATGTTCAAATAATTCGTCTGCTTAACAACGTAAATAACGCAATGAATGTTGTTGAACTGTCAAAATGAAAGCCTTTCCTACTGTTAGTATGTTAATTACTGCGCAGTACACAAAACTTAAGCGTTTTCGATGTAACCTTCATGTACCGACAAGATTGACAGTGACGTCACATAGGTGGTGGATCTCCATCAAACTTGGAAGCCTCTATAGAGGTATGAGGAACAGGGTTTAAAGTTCATCCATCATCCATAGAAAAGAGAGGATCCTCCTACCAGACGGGTGTCGTGTCTGGTGAGCAACTGCCCAATGATTCATGTACATTGTACGGGCCGTTGTACATATGCTAGTTGTGCGGTAAATTCTACTTACGAGATGCAGAATTTTACGTGAAGTTAGTATGACGCGTAGTTCGCATGAGGCGTTGTAGATACCGCTACACCTCTATTACATAGTCTTTGCAAATAACTTGCTAGTTGTGGTGACATCATCTTTGATTCTGAAGCTAGCAGAGGGTTCTTGGGCACGAGCTCTTGTTAATCACGTAACTTCTTTTCCGTTTAGATCCATCATCATCTGCCTAGCCTTTTCCCAACCATGTTGGGGTCGGCTTCCAGTCTAACCGGATACAGCTGAATACCAGTATTTTAAATGGAGCGATTGCCTATCTGACCTCCACAACCCAGTTACTGGGTAATCCGATACCCCTCGGTAAAACTGGTTGTGACACTTTCAGGCTTCTGACGACCGGTAACGACTGCCAAAGATCCACGAATGTCAGCCGGTACCAACGGCTTAACGTGTTTTCTGAGGCACTGAGGGGTCTTGATATGTGAAGATCCATGCCCACATAATATTAGGGCTTTGCGCAAGACATACTCTTTTGATTTCTTATCGTCATCTGCCTAGACTTTTCTCAACTATGGTGAATGTTAGGTTCTACCTCTTTTAATAACCTATTGAATTAGCGCCTTGTTTTTTTTTTTTTATTCTGAGGTAAATCATCATATGACTTCTCCCGCTCTGGGCGGAGCAGGAGGGCGTGTCAGACTTTTACTCACCAAAACCCACCCGTGTTCCTTCAGTTGCCTATGCCAGGAACCACGGTATCTCTTTCGAACAACCCGCGGCCCTGGCAGGCATCGGCCCTAGCGGACCCCGTCAGTTTGTGCTGACATCTCTTTGAGGCGCGCGTGGAACACAACGCGCCGTCGACTCGGGCCTGGTCCTTGCCGGACGGTGAGCTGCCCATTGCTCGCTGCCCGCAAGCCCGCGCCTACGGTAGCCGGGAGTCGGCTGGTGACTCCCGACGTCCAGGGCGTCTCCTGCCGCGACTAAGGGCGCAAAGATATTGAGTTAGCGCCTCGCTATCCTACTATGAGTAATATTATAAACGCGAATGTTTGTGAGGATGGATGTTTGTTACTCTTTCACGCAAAAACTATTGAACGGATTTGGATGAAATTTGGCAAACAGATAGTTTATAACCAGGATTAACACATAGGATACTTTTTATCCCGGTATTCCCACGGGATCGAAATTTATGCGGGTGAAATCGCGGGGTGCAGCTAGTCATTTATAACGCCTTCATCTTCTTTTGTTTGTATAATTTAAGGCAACCTTCATTCTGGATAACTAACGTAGGTCAATTAGTGTAAGGACACACGTCACGAATGTCACGATGTGGGTGGAGTTCATACCATGCCTACTAAAGATATTTTTTATTTATAAATCGTGAAAGATGACATGGCTAGACAGGGGAGGAAAAAAGTTTTAATTATGATGAGTGACACTAGACTAAGCAAGATATTTTTGTAATATTATAGGCGTCTTTATCTTTAAAATTGTCGGTGAGCCTATTAGGAGGCCAATTGGGCTTGTGGCTAAGTAATAACAGCCGCACGGTTCGATCGATCAGGTTAAGCTACGCTTCCCGCGGTTGGTCCGTGGATGGGTGACTATCTTTACATACCAAGACCCCTCCGTGCCTCGGAAAGCACGTTAAGCCGTTGGTGCCGGCTGCTTTGACAGTCGGTACGGGTCGTCAGAAGCCCGAAAGTCTGACTATCAGTCTTACCAAGGGGTATCGTATTACCCAGTAACTGGGTTGTGGAGGTCAGATAGGCAGTCGCTCCATGTAAAATACTGGTATTCATCTGCATCCGGTTAGACTAGAAGCCGACCCTAACATAGTTGGGAAAGGGCTAGGCAGATGATGAACAAAATAATTATTTTGTCTAAAAACCATTTGAATAACGCTGTTTTAAAACGATTGGCAGTACCCTATATGATTTTGGTAGTATTTAATCTGTCATGGTCTATTTTTGTCATGTCCAACCAAATCCGTTCAGCAATTTATGCACGAAATAATCTAAACGTCCAAAGCCAGACTGCTAGTACTAAATCTATCGCCGTTCAAATATGTACTGCACATAGTGTACATCTATGTAATATTCACATTCGATGCGGTTATCGATTATGAGCCACCTGATGTAAGGGGTGTTAGGGCTTAGGATTCACCGTCATGCTTGATAAACTATACGTATTTGAGGACTATGTCTGTGACTGTATGCACCCTAATCGCGTAATACACTATCAATATCAATCGGAATCATTTTAAAGGATATTGCTAATCCATTGCTCCATATCTTCGAAAAATGTGTCTGCTCCACAACGTAAATAACGCAATGAATGTTGTTGTACTGTCCAAATTAAACCCATTGCTACTGATAGTGTCTTACGCAATTACCCCGTTGGTTGTTCTAGTCTAGTTGTCGATTGCTGAGATTTTGGACTAGCGGGGTAATTGCGTAACACACTAAGGGCGAATTTCAACAAACTTTTATGCTGAGAATAAATGTTTAATGTTTGACAGTTCTTCCATACTAGAACTGTCAGAGGTCCCCACCTGGGCATGCCCTCTGCCTTCCCCTTCGGGCTATACAAGCGTGAAATAGTAGCCAATCTTCGTCTTACGAGCCTTTCCAAAAATATGCATGTTGTCTGTCGTCAGGAACAAGTCTACAGATCCGGTGACCGGACCGGTGTTACTGTTAGCCTGTATCTTCCCTGTGGTGGGTAAAGGCCTCTCCCCATGACTTCCAACTCTTTCGATCCATGGCTAAAGTAGACTGGTCGTTTGTTTTGTCCAGCTCATCCCGTCATCTTCTACAGGGTCTGCCGCGACGCCCTCTAGCTGTGTCAGGGCTCCACGTGGTGGTTATTTTGGCCCACAGCTTATTAGGCGTACGGTAGTTGACCTCTAGATTGTTAAAACCTGATCAAAGATCCCAGTAATCAGGCATGAAAACATAAGGTCACTATGTCATACTTTTGTCGCCGACTATAGCCCAGTTGTCATACCCTCAACACAAAACGTAACGGTATATAATCAAAACCCTGCATTGAATATTACATAGCTAATACCACCAACAAGCAAAGTTTACCTAGAAATAGAAATCACGATTGAACAAGTGTTTTAGTTATTTACCTCTACAAAGCAAAACGAACCGTATAAATCGATTGTTAGGGTTTGAAATACTTTGTGTGGTGGTAGGGTTTCGTTGACAAGCAATTAAAAGATAATAAATCATAACAGGCAACATTGAATGCGATAGTCTTTTATTTTTTATGGACATAACCTGGATTTTAAGTGGTAATAAACACTTGAAGGAGTGCTTGTAACCTCACGCACCCGATAGAGAATATATTTTGGAGCAGAGAGAGCCGTGGTGGCCCAGTGGTAACGGCCGCGACTTACGAGTTGTAGGTCGTAGGTTCGAACCCAGACAGCCGTAAACTTTGAGTAAATTATTTCATCACCACTGCTTTCAAAACGGTGAAGGAAAACATCGGGAGGTAACCGGTATGGCCTTGAACCAAAAAATCGAAGACGTGACATCTGCCAACCCGCACTAGGCCCGCGTGGTGGATTACGGCCCACTCCCTTTTACCAAGTGAAGGTCTGTGTCCCAGCAGTGGGAACATTATAGGCTGGTTATGTGGTTCTTTTCTCAGTATGAGGGCTTCTCCTTGAAGCAAGTTGTCACGTTTGTGTCTGTCTGATAATTGCGTAACACAGTATCAGTAGTGGTGATCGTTTTCATTTTGACAGTTCAACAACGTTCATTGCGTTATTTACGTCGTTGAGCAGACAAATTTTTCGAACTTATGAAGCAATGGATTCCTTCAAAATAATTCAAATTGTGATTGATGTCACGCAATTAGGGTGCTGGACAACTTTGCAATAAAAACAAATTAAAAAAAATCTTCCGTCCTCTACGAAGACTTTCCATTTTAGTAGGTCTTCAACTTTTTTTTTTCCTCAATAACTGATTTCATCTGGTCTAGACTTGAGTTATTTTAGTCATTTCTTTCGACATTCATCGAATAGAAAAGTGATTGTGTAACTATTTGTAGATCGTGCAAATTACCAGTCCACCGGTAAAACCACTTTATCCACTTAAGTTTGTAGTGCTATAGTCTCCTCAAGTTTGTCCCGTTGGTTTTGGGCAGTTAAGAAATCGTGACTTCGAGGCAAAACAACATAAACTCAAAATTAAAGCATTTATTTCAATTAAACCATTTACAGGCACTTTTAAATTTTCAAAATTAAATAGTCGGTTAGTTAGTCCTGAATGTTAAAGCTAGCTGCCCATTCCAAAAATTAGATCTCTATGGAGAAGAACGGGCAAGAAACTCCAAGGACACTCTTTTAAATCAAGATATTACTAAGTCCTGGGTACATTATTCTTGTTGCTTCTATAAGTGAGAACAATGTATAAAACAAATGAAGAAACCATTCAAATATAAGATTAAAAATAAAATGAAAAAACAAAAAATGATGAACCTTTCAAGTTTGCTTCAAAAATCGGTGTGAGAGTGTTATGAATCGTGACTGACAGGCTGATGGACAACGTGCAGTCAACCGCACGTTCCATGGACATCCATTGTAATAATTTCACATTGACAGTGCTTATTGGATGGTTTTCCTCGTTCTACCTCACTGCTGTGCGGTTGATCAAATTTGAATAAATGATAGTTGATGTAATAGAGCAGTGGTGGCCCAGTGGTAACAGCCCCGACTTACGAGTTGTAGGTCGTAGATTTGAGCTCAGTTAAGCGCTTTACTTTGTGTAAATCATTTCATTCACCAATGTTCTCAAAACGGTGAAGGAAAACATCGTGAGAAAACCGGCATGTCCTAGGACCAAAACTTCGGGGACATGTTATATATACCAACCCGCACCGGGCCCACGTTGTTGGATTGCGGCCCAGTTCCTCTCACAGATAGGAGGCCTGTGTCCAAGCAGTGGAAACGTTATAGACTGATCATGTTGAAGCAGTAGAAGATAAAGAAATGATTTTTCGAAACTTTTAACATATACTTCCCAAAAGGGAGTTGAAGTTTATTTACAAACGAAATCGTAGGCTACTTCTGGCAAAAACACCTGTATCTACCCAAGAAAAATCCGTAGTTTTAATAGTTCCTTGTCGCTGACCAACAGCCATATCAAATCGTTTTCTAATACTCAACATGGAACCTGCGTAATATTACGTAAAACCATGTAAGTACAAGTGGGTACTACATGCAACCTCTGTACTAAAACTTTAACTACTCTGTCATCATCTGCCTAGCCTTTTCCCATCTATGTTGGGGTCGGCTTCCAGTCTAACCGGATGCAGCTAAATACCAGTATTTTACACGGAGCGACTGCCTATCTGACCTCCACAACCCAGTTACTGAGTAATACGATACCCCTTGATAAGACTGGTTGTCAGACTTTCGGGCTACTGACGAACCATAACGACTGTCAAAGATCCAAGAATGACGGGTCTTGGTATGAGAAGATGGTCACCTATCCACGAACCAACCGCGGCAAGCGTGGCTTAACCTGATCGATCGACCCGTGCGGCTGTTATTACTTAGCCACAAGCTTTACACTTCTCTGTACACGTCCTTATTCCGTTCTGTTTCTCACGGCGAATCATTGTAAACTATTAACTTCAGCCCGCGACTATGTCCGCGTGGAAGTTAAATATAGGTACCTACCATAAAACATAATTATCCCATAGCACTCGGCAATTGCCGATTGCAACTGCTCTCAAAACGGTGAAGGAAAACATAGTGAGGAAACCGGCAGGTCCTAGAACAAAAAAAAAAAACGAATACATCTACCAACCCGCACTGGGCCCGCGTGGTGGATTACGCCTGTGTCCCAGCATGCACAGTGGAAACATTAAAGGCTGATTACGTTATGTAGGCGAACAATTTTACCTCTTAAAAGAAAGTAATAGAATACTGTTTATTAAGTACATCATATAAATAAAGTCGAAATTTAGTTTAAAAAAATTACTCGATCACAGGTACAACCTCTGTACCGTACACTACTCTGTGAAGTCCTTATTCCGTATCGTTTCTCACGGCGTATTAAATCGTTTTCTAATTTAACCAGTTGTTAAACACGACTGATCCGAGCTGGGTAAGAGTTGAGACAATGAGGGGTCACTGACCTGGCGACCGGCGTGACCAGCGGTAATCATTAGCTGTGGACAGATGCGAGAATAGGTAGAATGTGGGGGATGCCTCTGTGAGGACGAGGATTGTGCGAATTTTTATTTGAGCTGTTGTTCAAATATTTTTATTTGCGATGTTGTATAGTATTTTCCAAAAATATCGGACGAAAGTGTAAACAAATGGATCAGAAAACTGCAAAACAAATACAAACTGGCAATTAAGCATTTATTTTTGGAGTGCTTTGATTTGATTGTTTGGTTACTTGAACGTAGTGCCACTAACAAATTGAGTGCATTGATTGCATTACTTATGTAAATACATAAACGCAAAATTCTAATTTATAGTTGAAATCCTCTAAATACAGGTTATGTGTTACTAATTCCCTTTAGTGAGTGATTGCGTAAGTATTTAACTTGAACAGGGTTTGTTTACATTTTCGTTAGAGACTTTTGGAAGAGACCATAGATCTAGGCGAGGTGTACTGTTTCTGTAAATCGTGGTTTCTTTCGAGCCCTTCTTGTGTACTGTGTTTTTATTTTGTTTCACTGACTAAAAATAAATTATTGGCAGTGGAAGCCGGTTTACTTAACCAGTTGCATAGGTATTGATCACTTATCAATATTGAAATGACTGTTAGTACGAAGCCTGCCACATGGTAAGTCGTGCTATATTTTTGATGATTTTTTTTTATTTGACATGATAATTGTGTGCGTATAAGTAGGTAAGTAAGTAAGTGTAAATTCATGTCAATTCATCATGATACTGTAAAAAAAAAATACTTTTAAGTTAGGCACTCTTTACAGGCTCAGGGACTACCAGGCGAAACCGAACTTTTCTTAAACCAAACGCTAATCTCAGGAACTTCCAGCTGGATTTGAAAAAATATTTTTAGATTGGATAGCCCAATTCTCGATGAAGGTTATAGGCTATTTAACATCACGCTACGACATCTAGGCGCCGAGCAAAAATAAAAAATGCCAGAAATAATGCTATGCGAAAACGAAGTAAGAGCGCGGGCGGGCGATGCGAAGCAATAGGGTGGTTGGAATTTCGCGCGGATGAAGTCAGAAGCTAATATTTAATATTGAGGTAAAAATAAGTATAGGCACAGACAAGCACCCTAATTGCGTAACACACTATCAATCACAATCTGAATCATTTTGTATGATATTTCTAATCCATTGCTTCATATGTTCGAAAAATGTGTCTGCTCAACAACGTAAATAACGCAATGAATGTTGTTGAACTGTCAAAATGAAAGCCATAGCTACTGATAGTGTGTTACGCAATTACCCCGCAGTGCAGTCACATTTCGCCAGTTATGTTTAAGTTCCATGTAACAAGGGGATTACCCGGGCACAAATCCCGACTCCAGGCTATAAACTTTTTACTATCTATTGTAATTGTAAATAAACCTTAGTAACTACCTATCGGCGACTAATTGATTATCGCCAATAGCAGCTTGTTAGTACTTATCGCGGACACTCAAACATGTCCTGTGCGATTATAGTATGTACCTGCTCGATTATTTACTTAGATTATTCTTTGTACCTAATATCTGTTCCAAAAACGTCTAATGAAAGTGTAAACAAAGGTTTAATTCTTACGCAATCACTGTCTAAAGGGAATCAAAGTCAAAGTCAAGTAAAAGTTGACATAAGTGCAAAAATAGGTGTTTGAAATAGAATAGGTACAGAGATCTCTATGTTTTGCCGTTAACGGCGTACAAATATCAAGTAGGTAGGCATACGAAATTACAATCACCAGTAACACATTCATCTATTTAGAAGTTATCAAGTTAATATCTCAGTTCTCACCACTTTTTCCAACAATTATTGTTTGAATAAGTATAATAATAATTAATGGCTGATTTTTTCAAGTCAGTTAACTTTTCAGAAGAATAATTATGACAGTTTGACATATTTTCTATACAATTGAAAAATCAGCCCTTAATTGTAAAAAATCAGACGAAAATCAGCCTCAATTATTGTCAAATGAAAAACAACTTTAAATTAAATTAAATTTTAAAATTAGAATTTTGGTTATAAGTAATGAAATAAACAAATCAAAGCACTCAAACTTTGTATGTGACACTACAAATCAGCATCCACAGGTACGTTTTTTGATCCATTTGTTTACATTTTCATCACATACTTTTGGAACCGACCGTAGTAAGCACTTGGTATAAATGAAAGGATACACTAATTCTTGTACCACTACAGTTTACAGCTTGTAAATCGCACATGCGCGAAAGTACCGGAGTCTAACGGTAGAGTTAAGTTGATAAGGTCGATCTCACAGCCCTTATGACTTTTCAAGGTGACTGACACTTGAGGAACCAATCGTACATTTTCATTTCAACAATGCTGATTGCTCTCAGTATCTCCACATATTTGTCTTTAACTGCTAGGTCGTGGTGTGTGTGTGCTAAATAAATGTTATTCTTTCTTTATAAAATATATGTTAATCGTTATAAGATATGTGTTGTTCACTAGCTGCGCCCCGCGGTTACACCCGCATAAATCTCGATCCTTTGGGAATATTGGGGTAAAAAGCAGTAGTTTTCGCGTGAAAGCGTAACAAACAAACATACAAAAAATCAAATCTTTTCTCTTTATAATATTAGTAGATGTGCCTATAATGTTCCCGATGCTGGGACACAAGCTTCCTCTCAGTGGGAGGGAGTGGGCCACTACGCGGGCCCAATGCGGTTTGGTAGATGTCACATGTCTTTGAACTTTTGACTCCTTTGATAAAGATTGGTCCTTGACAGCTCTGGACAGAGAGAGGTGGAAGGAGAGTAGGGAGGCCTTTGCCCAGCTGTGGGACATTAATGGCTAATAAAAAAAAGTGCTGTTCTGGCCACCTACGATCTACAACTCGTTAGTCGCGGCCGTTACCACTGGCCCACCACTGCTCTGATTTGAATACATCCTCTCAATTATGAGTATTATACTAATAGAGTGACACAAACGCGCAAATGACCATTCTCTGCCCGTAGGCACTTTACAAATCAGTCCCATCTGTTCACCCACTTAATCTTTGCCACGAACAAGACAGACGGTTCCTGTATTGTACTAATGGTAACCAAATTCGGTTAGCATGAGGTATAGAGAAATTCAAGCGAGTGGGTGTCATGGCGGCTCCGTTACAATATGGACATGTCTTATTTGTGTCAACTGACCCGAGGCCTGAGCTGTATAACGCACTTGGATCGTTAGTCTGTCAAACTTGCGTTTATTGTACCTAGCACATTAGTTCCTATACAGGGTTAAGTTAAATTAGCTAGCGAAACTCTGCAGACGTGGTGGGTATCGATATCTAGAAAGATTTGATGGTTTTTTTTTTTGGGAAGTTATCAATGTTGTGTAACTTGAAAGTATAAATTGAGATATATACGTTCCTGAATCGTTAGTCTGTTAAACTTGTGTTTATTGTAGCTAGCACATTGATTGTATCTGGTTCCTATACAGGGTCAAGTTAAATTAGGTAGCGGAACTGCAGACGTGAAACGTTTAACGTTTTTTCGATGTCTAAACATGATTAAATAAAAAAAGATTTGATGTTTTTATTTTGGGGAGCGATGATGTTGTGTTGTAACTTGAAGTATGTGTTGAGAAAATATGTTTTCTAACATCTGTGTTTAGTTTACACAAAAAAAAACTGAAGTTTTAAACCGATATTTCATTTGACCTGCGGACGATCCCCACAAAAACTATAAAATTGATACTTTTTTGTTTTATCGTGTTTAGTTATCGATACCCACCACATCTGCGGAGTTTCGCTAGCTAATTTATTTTGACCCTGTATTTTACCGATCGTTAATAGTAAGGCCATGTATTATTTGTGTCGTTTGACCTGCGGCTTGAGAGCTGTACTGAGTACAGGAGGCTTTGTACTTAAATCAGTGTGTGGGCTGGGGCTGGGTACACCCACCTATGAACGCAGGTAATATTGGATTCATATTATTGACCGATCACTCCTGGTTAAATCTAACAGGCTTTGTAGTTAAGTAAGGAATACGATGATTAACGCTTTAGGTACGCTTGCGGAGGACGGTCCGTGGATGGGTGACCATCAATAACATACCGTGAAGGCTCCGAGCCTCAGAAAGTCGGCTCTCGGCTGTCATTTGAAGTTCTTTGTCAGTTGTTACAGGTAGTCAAAAACCCGATAGTTTGGCCAAAAGTTGTGCTAAGGGGTATCGTATTACCCAGTAACTGGGTTGTGGAGGTCAGATAGGCAGTCGCTCCATGTAAAATACTGGTATTCAGCTGCATTCGGTTAGAGGAAGCCGACCTATAATCGTGGTTGGGAAAACCAAATGATGTTCATGACGATGATTAATGATTTGTACTATCGTTTGTTGTCAAAATACCAATATATGTAATCCCAAAACTAACGATTGGTAAATAAAACAATCAGTTAATGGATATATGCTAAAATAAGTGGAAATTAGTTTTATCTCTTTGCGATTTTTCGTTTTAAGTAGCCAAGACCACTAATCAACTCATCCTATGGCAGTCCACTGCTGGACATAGGCCTCTCCCAGGCTGCGCCACAACACCATGTCCTCCGCGTTCCGCATCCAATCCGTCCCAGCTACCTTTTTAAGGTCGTCGGTCCATCTAGCTGGGGGGCGTCCCACACTACGCTTGCCGATACGCAGTCTCCACTCCAGATCTAGACAAGTAGGAATAGCTTTCAAAGCATGTCGTATTTCCACAACGACTTCCAATCCAACAGGATTGATAAGCTTTTCGGTAGGTTATGTCAGTCCCATACATTTTTGACTTTTACATCATCGTTATCGCTGATAATAATGTCACTTTGTCTAAGCCCTCTGGGTCAAAATGTCGATTTCTTAAAGTATAAAATCCTCAACTCCGTTACTTGATGTGCTGTGATGACAGTAAATAAGAATGTGCTATCTCTTTCTACTCGTGTGACGAAAGATGCGATGAGACCACGGTATTACGTCAGGCTAACCATTCACTTTATACCGAGAGCACCATAATTTATGACAAAAACATACAATTCGTCTGCTAACCGTGGTTATAATAATAATAATAATAATTTTTATTTCAAGTAACAAGACTCATAGCGTTAGTAACAATATACTTACAAACTATGTTAGTAATACACTCACAAAACAAAAACAAAAATAGAAAACAGATTGTGACATCACTGCTGCACGGTGACAGGCCCAGCCGAAACCCTGCAGCAGTGGTTCACAAACGCACAATCAAGCCTGCTCGCTATCATAGACAGGATGCTGTTGGCGCTGCCCCGCACCCTACGGACCAAGGATGCGCACCGCTTCCGCATCACGGTGTAAAAACAGTCCACGTGAGCTTCAGCGAACATCCCTGACGCGCTGCAGTACCGAGGCAACCCCATCAACACCCTGAATGCATTATTGTACTGGATGCGAAGGGCGCCGTGTGATTTTTGAGTATAATGAACCCACAGACTGCAAGTATAAAAGGACGTACAGTAAGCACTAAATATAGTGCGCTTGACCTCTTTAGAGGCACGCCTGAATCTGCGGGCAATCATGTTAGCTCTCACACACAGCGCCCTCCGCTCCCTGTCAATATCCTCATCGTCTTTGAGGCCAGTGGTCAATAAGTGACCCAGATATTTAAATCGGTCTACCCTCACAAGGGGTATACCGTTCAGCTTAACTGAAGGTACTGCTTCCGGGTATTTACCACTGGCCCCAAAGACCATGACCACACTCTTCTTAACATTATATGCCAAACCATGTAGTCTGGCATATTGCTCGCAAGTGGCTACGAGTGTCCTAAGCCCGCAGATTGACGCGCTCAGCAGCACCATGTCGTCTGCGTAGCTAATGTTATTACAACACACGCCATCAATATGACACCCGACACGCATGCTGCTAAGCGCGCCAACCAGATCATTCACATATAGGTTGAATAGCGTAGGCGAGCATAACCCCCCCTGCCTCACCCCGCACTCCAACCCATACGGCCTAGATAGGGCACCAGCCCACCTCACACTATTGACTTGGTTTCCATACCAGTATTTTAGAGTATTTGTCACCGCTGGTGGCAAATTAACCTCTTCCATTTTCCTCCATAAAATGTCGTAGGAAACCAAGTCAAAAGCCTTGCTCAAATCAAGGAAACATGCGTAAACTGGAGTGTGGCGATCCGTGTAGTACTTCACAGTGTGCTTCACACTCAATATAGCGCTGTCAGTGGATAATCCAGACCTGAAACCGAATTGGTTATCGTGAACATGTATATGACTACTAAGTTGAGCGTTGAGCACACCGTCAAACACTTTCGACATGACTGTGGCAAGAGATATTGGCCTGTAATTGTTCTTATCGCCCATGTCACCAGTCTTATTTTTGACGATAGGCACCACTGTTGTTTTGATCATGTCACTCGGCATATAAGCATGACCCAGACAAAAGGTAAAAAGCATAGCCAACACTCTTGGCAAATGTGGACCAGCAAATCGGAGATGCTCAATGCTGAGACCATCATGACCAGGAGATTTTCCTCGACGCATCGCGTTAATTCTGTTCAAGAGCATTTTAGCTGTAATTTTAACTCCTAGGTCTTTCCGTGGCTCAACATTGAGCGTCGACTTAGATGGGCCCAATGGTGACTGCACACTAAAATGGTCCACAAAAAGGTCAGCTATTTGTCTAGCTTATGACTTATGAATAACATTATCCCGCGAATTCTGAAACGTTGATACGATGGCCATAAAGTTGCCCCCTATTACTAGGGGATGGGTGAAATGTGGGTCTACTAAACTCCTGTGCCTTCTAAAGAAAAGAAGAAAATACGTTTATTCGCGGTAAACATGACGCAGAAAAAGAAAACAAACACAAAAAAAAAATTAGGGGAAAGTATGCGTCACATCCCTCAAAACGGTCATCGCTTAGCATAATGACCCTATGTGAGACAGAGCCTCAGCAAATAAAAAAAAAAAGGTAAAAAGGAAGGAAAAAGACAAAGGTATGGCTCACAAGACAATTATCTTGCAAGCCTTACCCAAGAAATGCATGTTGTCTGTGGTCAGGCACAACTCAGCGTCATGATGCAATTGACCTTCAGATTGTCAAAACATACATAAACTCATATCTTCTTCACACAGGGGTAGGTAGAAACTACAGAACGCCACCTGGTACGATCCTCACATACTGCTTAAGAGATCAGGTCAATACACAATTCAATTAATTCAATTCTCGTAATTTTAAGAACGTTCACAGTCTGATCTCAGTCTCAATCTGTCAAAAATACCTCTAATTTCCCTACATTTTGACAAGTTTTTGATATTTGTTTGTCGCCGAGATGAGACTGCTAGATTTTGAACGTTATAAATTACGTGAATTAGCCTTCTGGTCATATACACGCACGCCAGCTGCGAGTACTACGCACCTGACCTTTCTGAAGAACATCACCAATAAAGTCACTAATGTAGTACATAGGTACAGACGCCAGCACATCAAGCTACTACAGTCTTGCAAATTTCTTTAATAGATTTTCAACTTTATCGCAAAAGCATTAAGGTTCAAGGTTGATTGGGAAAATTTGACAGTTTCGGATAGCTTGACCTGCTGGCGTCTGTACATACATAAGAGGTAGATAATTATAATAGACGAGTGAGTTGCGGTAAAATTGTGACTTACAACATTTTATTATGCATTGCTTGTTGACACCGCTGAATCTACCTAGAATAATGCTAGTATTTTTCTTATTAGCGTGACCTGAGAATTATATGTACACACAGTAAAATATATAGGGATATGACATAGTTATAATATGAGTACAAAGGTACTGCTTATTTCTTAAGAAATTTCTTCCAGCAGACCTGCGAAAGGAGAAGTAAAAAAGAAAGGTAGACAATGGTGTGTGAGAACAAGAAGAGAAAAATATGAATGTGTGAAGTCTAAAACTAAAATATTAAATATACCTACACATGTAATGCAAAGAAATACAGGTATACTTAAATAAATACATAATACAAAAACATATAAACATATATATACAAATACTCACGTCATAGAGGAAAGGTAAAATGCTCTTTTAATCGACGTTTAAATGGAGAAATAGTTTTTAAATCACGAATGCTAGGCGGAAGTGAGTTCCATATTAATATCCTTTTTCGCGATTTGAAAATATTTTGCGGGCTGAATCAAAAGCCGGATCGGGCCGCATCCTTCCCGCGGGCCGGGCGTTGCCCATATATGTTTTAGGGCGTCCCGTCCTGGCGTTTACCTTGGCGAAATGTGGATGTAGTGAATGCCTTCCCCTTCAGGCTACACACGCGTGACGTTATGCAATCGTCTTGCGAGCCTTTCTCAAAATATGCATGTTGTCTGTGGTCAGGAACAAGTCTAAAGATGCGGTTGACCTCCAAATTGTCAAAGCCTGATCAAGGTCTGGTGTGGACAGTCTTGCGTAATTCTCGTATTGGATCTAGTCATTTCTTCCTTACCCCAAGCCAGGTGAACTAAACCTCGAAAAGCCTGCTGTGGCAGGAGGAGAATCAGCACCCTAATTGGGTAACACTATCAATCTCAATCTTTTTGAAAGATATTGCTAATCCATTGCTTCATATGTTCGAAAAATGTGTCTGCTAAAACAACGTAAATAACGCAATGAATGTTGTTTAACTGTCAAAACGAGACCCATTGCTACTGATAGTGTGTTACGCAACTACCCCGCAATTGTCGCAACTTGGAAGGTACCTTTGACGGAGCAGTGGACTGTGATGACATGATAAAAATTGATTTATTTCTTATAAAACTTAAAAGTTCAAAGAGTCGTTGCTTGCGCTGACAAATTAATGACATAGCCTGAATGTCAATAGTACATTTTTTGTCTAAAAGCCACGTTTTTTCAATGAATTTTTTGATTGAGTTCGCTGTATCGTTTCTCCAACGTGACAAAATATTATACAGAATGCTCTATAAAGTGTTGGAAAAAACATTTAAAGGTGAAGAGAATTTTTATTATTTAAAATTGCTCCACCTTTATATTATTATCTTTATAATACGAGTATTATTATGTGTTTATTAATAGCTCATGAAAGATGATTATTATAAATTATGATAGCTTTTAATGTACTGTTATAACTGTGTCACCTGTTTTATGTCTGGAAAGGTCTTTTTGAATAAAGTCAATCGTCCACTGCTACGTAGGATGTGCGGAGAGGTTTGCGGTGTTAGCTGCGAGGTTCATTTGTTTGGTAGCCATGCGTGGTCGGTGCGTAGCGTGGCCGTGGGCGCAGTGTACAGTCCTTTCAAGTTACATTACTATCATTATTTTGCATTACTGTCAAAATCACAGTGATCTTTATATTCGTTGCAATAAGGTTACTGTTGGGTTGCTGCAATCAGAGGTAAAATAACTGTGGACTGTACGATCCCGAAAGTGAAGCTAAGTACACGTGCGTAACTATAGAAATATAAAAAAAAACAGCGTGAATAGTAAATACACGCTGTGTTTCATGAGTTATTGATTGTGTAGTACATTCTGATTTATGAATTACGAGTGTGTGAGCGACGTCTTATCTATTGCTTTCACTGAGCTACATGTGTAGTAGTGGCGCGCAGTAGGGGCAAATCCGGAGACATGGTTCATACATTTTCAACTATAGCATATCTTCTTTCTTAAAGCTTTGTGCGTAGCTTAGCCGTGGGCGCTGTGGAGCAGACCCTTAACACATACACACAAAGAAAGGTGTCATAAACTTATATTTACGTAGGAAGTGTGTAATTAAGTGAGTGGTTTCAGTTATCGATGAGTCATTATGTCCTACTTATCCTTGTAGTAATGAAAAGAGATGGAGATAATTGATAAATATTAATGAAGGGACTAAGGAGGTGTTACTTTGTTGCGTGTTGCTTAGTTCACGCTGTATAAAAACCTCCTTGCTTATTGATAAGTCTAATAAAAAAGATATTGAATGTATCGTCCTGCTACTTTATTGACGTGAAAATATCAAGGACACGGTCGAAGTAATATACTGTACCGGGGTCTACTACGAAGTGCAAAGTGCGAATGATTGGATCGGACCGACACATGGCCGAACCGAATATTATTGAAAAATGCGAAAAAAGTTCTGATCGGCTCAGTTGGGTCGGGACCACAGTCAATATTCGAAAGAGTGTAGGAGTGTAGGATCGGGACCGACCGAACCAAATAGTAACTTCGTAGCAGGATCACGGCCGATACTACTTCGGAGTAGACCCCCTGGCTTCGTCAGCGTGAAATTTCTTGTTCCCTGTTCCCCACCCCGTCGCGTCGCATCGCCTGGCCGCGCTATTACTTCGTTTTCGCTTAGCCAACCCGCCTGCCAGACGTCGCGATTATGGCACCCCTCCCCCTCCCCAATTGACAAGCTCCAAGATATTCCCACACATATCCTTCCCAAAAATAGCCTTTTCCCAACTAAGTTGGAGTAATCCACCAGTCCACCATCCAACCCAGTCTAACCACTTGCCTCATCCAGCACCGTGACTGCGTAACACACTATCGATCCCAATCTGAATAATTTTGAAGGCCTAATCCATTGCTTCACGTGGAAAAGGGAGAGGTAGGCTTTTACCCTGCTGTGTGACAATCCAGGCTAGTTATATATATTATATAGAATCCATTGCTTCATAAGCTCGAATATTTGTCCGCTCAACAACGCACATAACGCAATGCATGTTGTTGTCAAAATGAAATCTGTTGCTACTGATAGTGTGTACGCAATTACCCCGCCTGGTTCTATACGCGATGGCAATAATATCGTCTGTCATTTCAGACTGACCTTTTCAATCTGCCTGGTCTTTTACTAAGTTGGGGTCGGCTTCCAGTCTAACCGTTTGCAGCTGAATACCAGTATTTTACACGAAGCGACTGCCTATCTGACCTTCACAACCACGAAAAATATAATTAAGATATTTGACTTCTTATATACCGTCGTCATGACGTCAAATTCCTGACCTAGGTCAACTGACATACATACCTACTTATATATTAATGCTCTACAGAGGTGTACCTCCCTACAGGGAGTGTTGCCCCCTATCAGCTGTTCGGGGGGGTATGAATCAGTACGGGGGAGGGGTGGGGGCTTCCTTATTGCATTATCCTTGTATGTAACCTTGGGGGTGCAATGAATGAATTTTTTTTTGCTGAAAAAATTTGGCGTGTCCGCTGATTTTACTGGGTGGGGTAGGTAGAATTTCAGGCATTGTTATTTTTATATTTTGAGGGTAGGAATTGTCAATTTTAACTTTGTAGTGTGTGCCTTGGTTCATATTTGGTTTGGTTCGTGTCGCTTGATAAGAATGACAGGACCAACGGCTTAACGTGCCCTCCGAGTTACGAAGGAGTATGTATGATGTATGTAAAGATGGTCACCCATCTACGAACCGACCGCGGCAAGCGTAGCTTAACCTGATCGATCGACCCGTGCGGCTGCTATTACTTAACCACGAGCCCCTCGAGCAAAATAATCTACATAAAGTATATTTTTATACTAAGTACATTATTATTCTAATTTCCGACCACACACATGAATGTAAAGTACTTCATATGAATTGAGAACTTCCTACTCTATTGTCTATTTGTCTATGATATTTTACGGTCGATAAACTTTCTGATAACATCTTCACACATACATAAAGTTAGAGAAACTTAAGAACGTTAAACAAATTGGCTGCCAACTTAAATTGTCCGTATATTCAAATCACAACTGTCTTTCTTTGACAGTTATGTGGAATGGCTATAACGCGGCTAATTGACGGAGGGTGTTATTTTGCGTAATAATTAATTTTCCCGACTGTTCGTACAGGTATTTCATTATTTACGCGCACACTACCATTAAAACATAATATGTACATTCCGAACAATGTAAATAAGATTGTATCGGCAGAATTGGCCGGTAATTTATGAATATTTACTGTATGTCCCAGTAGTTCATAATCCGCCTATAATGTTCCCACTGCTGGGACACAGGCCTCCTCCTTTCGAGAGGGACTGGGCTGTAATTAACCACGCGGGCCCAGTGCGGGTTGGTAGATGTCACATGTCTTCGAATTTTTGGTTCTAGGACATGCCAGTTTCCTCACGATGTTTTCCTTCACCGTTTGAGAGCAGTGGTGATGAAATAATTTACACAAAGTAAAGCGCCTGGCTGGGTTCGAACCCACGACCTACAACGTTACGTTGTCAATTTGCTTAATTATTAATTTTCTCGACTGTTCATATAGATGTTTTATTATTTACACGCACATTACGATAAAAAACATAATACAAATGTTAAATACATTTGTATTACGTTTTTTATTGTAGTGTGGTATATTATGAACAATGTAAATAAGATAGTATCAGTAGAAAAGGTCGGTAATTGATGGATTTACAGTAAATATTTTAGTAATAATGTAACATCACGCCTGCCTGGAGGTCAAAGGGGTAAAAGAGCGGCCAAGTACGAGTCGGCACACGCAGGGTTCCGATATCAAAAGGCAAAAAATACCTTTCTTGTATGGAGACTCCCTTTAATTTTTAACTTTATTATTATAAGCCTGTGTTGTCCAACTGCAGGGCAAAGGCCTCTGTTCCCTCTTTCCACTCTTCCCGGTCTACTGCGATTGTAGGCCAATCCAATCCTTTAAGAAGGAGTCCAGCTCATCCCGCCATCTCTTTCTGGGCCTGCCGCGCAGTCGTTTCCTGCCATTGGGAATCCACTGAGTGGTGGCTTTTACATATTGCTGCTCCGACACGACAGATATGGCCTGCCATAACCTTCGTTACGTAACGAAAATGTCATAACTGTCAAGTAGTGACGTTTTTTCGGTCTAGCCCTCAATGGCCAAGTGTACAGAATAACACGCGATAAGGAACTTCGTTCCAAAACCCGTGTATTTAATATTTATCAAACTCTGACCACGGCTTCCACATAAAACATAGTTGTAATACAAGGTAAAGTGTCGTAAGTCACGGCTTGTAAAATGATGGGTGAGCGGTTAATGCGCGACAACTATAGCGAATGCGTTTACGGTTATAGTGTGTGTTAAACTTGATGGGATTACGGTTTCTGAGCATGTTGTTATTACGGTTTTACCTATTATGTTTAGATGTTTGAATTCAAGTAGCGTTGTTTTTTGCGGTGTTGATTTTTTTAAAGAAACCGACGAATGTAATATATTTTTGTCTTGAGGCCGGCCCAGAGAGACGACCGGGGGCTAATTGCGTCACACACTAACAGTAGAAATGACTTCCAGTTCTATTATGGCATCTCAACAGCATTCATTGCGTTATTTACGTTGTTGAGCAAATATTTTTTTCGAACATATGAAGCAAGGGATTAGCAACTTCCTTCAGAATTTATTTATTAATAACCAACTTATATTAACAGTTTAAAATGATTCAAGATGTGATTGATAGTGTGTTACGCAATTAGGGTGCTGTGGGGTAATTGCGTAATACACTATCAGTAGCAATGGCTTTCATTTTGACAGTTCAACAACATTCATTGCGTTATTTACGTCGTTGAGCAGATACATTTTTCGAACATGTCAAGCAATGGATTAGCAACATCCTTCAAAATGAAGCCTTCATTTCACCAGTTATGTTTAAGTCCTATGTAATAGGGGGCGAACCTATTGCCGGCAATAAATCCAAACTCTATGCTGTTACTCAGATATTCACAGAATTCACACATACATGACATTACACCTGTAATCCCCAAAGGGTTAGGCATCTCTCTGCCTAACCCTTTGGGGATTACAGGTGTAATGATTGATGAATGAATGATTACAGGAATATCTCTATATTCCTGTTGAAAAATACCAAAAATATTGCCCGACTTGGGGATCGAACCGAGGTCCCCACACTCAGCATTCGCGCTTGCGACCACTAAACCAACGAGTCATATTTGCCTTGTAAATATAATACGAAACCAACCACATGCCTCCCTTGGCAATTAATAATTATTTCACTAGGCCGCGTGGGAGCAGAGTACGGTTTCATTAAAAAATAACCTCCATTCAGACGCGGGGGGATTCCACCCCCATTGATGTATGTAACCTCGCGGGGGAGCGTGGGTACTAAGAACAATACGCTTCATTGATTATGGTAGATCATTTTAGTTTTGGTAAAATGTAAGTATGATTTTATGTTTTAATGTAAAGTGGGAATTATCAATTACAAGCTTCGACCCGTGACTTCATCCGCGTGAAACTTCTTGTTCCCTCGACCCACCCCGTCGCATCGCATCACCTGCACCACTGTATCACTTTTTTTGCTTAGCGTCCTTCTGGCTTTTGCTCGGCTCCTATAGCGTGTATTACATAGCCTATAGATTTCCTCAAGAATTGGGCTATCACATGGAAAAAGTTCCAGAGATTACCCCCCCACAACACAGTGGCGTAGGAGGGCTAGGCGGTGCCGTGCACCGGGGCCCCTGGTCACGTAGCTACGCCACTGCCCCAACATAAGATAGAAAAGCACTTCACATAAATATTGAAAAGCACTTCACATAAATATTGTGGTTAGTAGCAGATCATAAGCTGCAGAGCCTAAGTCTCTTATAAATTAACGTGGAATAAAGGTATGCGAAACTTCAACCACGAAAAATGTATCGTTGGACTGACGTAACTCCAGCATGTAACTCCATATTATGCTTCTAAGTTGTGATCGCTTCTACCATCTACTCGATTTTCTTCAAATTAAAAAAAAGGAAGGAAGGGAAAGATAACTCAGAAACGCCCACACTTCACCACTTCCTAATTTTTGAGCAGTTTATAAAGAGTGGCATTTAAAAAACTCCTTAGCAAAGCACCTCTCGTCTTATTCCCAAAAACACAAGCAAAGTTGGGACGCGTAGCTACTAAAACAATCACAAATAACGCGGGTGACCTTGACCTCCTTACATAAATGTATTCAAACTGTACCGAAGTTATTTTATAAAATCAATAACAGGTTTGTGTTATTGCATATGTCACCGTATCGAACATCGTTAATTTATAATATATCTCGCGATATTATAAACTATCGAAAAATAGTGAACTGCAACAAACAATTTACAATTGAATGCATTATTTTTCGATAGTTTATAAATCGGTCCAGGCAAACCGACAAATTGTGAACTTGGTATCAAACTGGCATCCGACGGATCGCACCTTGAGCTAATACTAAACAGTCAACTGCGACCAACTTGGAAGTAGGTTGGTCACGGTTCTAACCGAACCTGACCCATTTGGTCGGGTAGTTTAGTTACTGACTGCGACCAATTCGGCTAAATCGGTTCACAATTTTAGGGGACAGATTGTGAACCCTATCGGTAAGTACAGGGGGTCTACTCCGAAGTGGTATTTGGTTCGGTCGATGTTGGTGTGTTACGCAATTAGGGTGCTGATATCGGTTAAGTTTACTACATTTAACGCATAAAGCACGAAGTTGAATCGTGCCGGTGTCACAGCTCCGAAAATTTAGACAAAATCTGGGCCAGACCTCAACTACTAGTTTACGTCTTAAAACTTCATCATATATTAGGAAGCTGAGTCAGACAGTTGCTCAAAGAGCCTGATATTTTTGCAACTCTTATTTACTTTAACATCTTCTCGAAAATATAGTTAAGTATAGCTGGAAGGCATCAGAAACTGCAACAATTTAGATGTTTTAAACTTCTGAATAGTTCTGACCTTCCGGCATCACTCACTGCTTGAAAACCGTAGGAACTATAGAATAGAATACTCTTTATTACGAGTATGTACACCATGTAAATTACAGAACATAAATGTATAAATTTTACAAAGGATGACACAATGGGCGGTCTTATCGCTAAGAGCGATCTTTCAAAGACAACCTTTGGATGGATTAAAAACCCACCCATTACCTATACCCATTTCTATTGTTGGTGACATCTTGAATTGATTGAGATCTAATTCGAGGTTTTTAGGAATCGAATAAGTTATTGTGTTTATTCGCACATCATTCTACGTTTCTCATAAAAATGTAATGGATGAGTGTCATATCCTTACGTGTGTACTTTTGGTGTTTCAGGCGTGTTATGGACAAGGAAGGGGGGGATGGCGGCGACGCGGCGGGCAAGCAGCCCCCCGACGGCCTGCTCGATGCCGCTAACCTATTTGGTGGTAAGTTGCTATACTATCATAAGTTAAACGGAGTAGTTGCTTTAAGTCAGGGCAGTGAGACTGTCCACCGCATACGAGTAGCACAAAGGGCATGCTTGGCATAACCCTACATTAGACCGAGTGAAAGTCTACGACTTCGGGGACAGGGCGATGCGCCTCAAGTGGAGTTGGGCAGGACATCTAGTTAGACGAGGAGATGGCCGATGGTGTAAAGCTGTGACGAATGGTGGTCAAGATTAGGCCAAAAAAAAACAGCCCGTTGGTTGATGATATAGTCAAAGTCGCGGGAAACTTCAGGATGAGGGTCGCACGGAACCGGGAAGTATGGCAGAAGAAAGGGGAGGTCTATACTCAGCGGTGGGTGATTCCGGGCTGAAATGATGATGATGATGATTGAAGACAGCTATTTAAACTGTTGTCATTAAAAGAGACCGAAACACTAGGATGGCAACGCATCTGCAAATTCTGCGATGCCTATCATGCCTATGGTATTTCAGAGGGGTAATTCTCGTAATTTTAAGACCGTTCACAGTCTGATCTCAGTCTCAATCTGTCAAAAAATACTTCTAATTTCCCTAAATTTTGACAAGTGACATTTGTTTGTCACTGAGATGAGACTGCGACTAGATTTTGAACGTTTTTAATTACGAGAATCGGCCTTCTGATGTCCATCTGCGGTGGTCCTTTGATCACTAACCATGAGGGAGGGCCGCGGCCTGGGCATCATTACAATAATCTTTACTTAGGACACAGTTTTAACTTTGACGTAACATAATTTGCGTTTATTTATAAACATCAAAGACCAAAAATCTGAAATACTTAAATAAGATTAACTACAGACTTGAGGCAATTTCCCTGAAAAGCTGTAAATGGCGTGGAAAGCGATTGAGGAAAACGCGCAATTTTACCCGATCCTGGAAAAACACTTTCATTTATCCGGCTTCTGATTACTGTCGTAAGTTTAGCTAACATGGCAAAACATCAGAGGAATAAACTCTTGAATAAATTTTAAATCATCAACCGCATTTTGTATTCATGTTCAGTTCTTGAGACCTCTCTTTTAATTTCGGTTCAAACCTATCCTATCTGGGCCCTAATTCACTATGACCCGTTAACGGATTCCTTACTTCGAAACCACGTCAATTCCTTAGCTAATCCCGCCAATCTTGCGTTGATTTCGCGCGGTTTCGTTAATTGTGTCATAGAGAATTACGGCCCTGTTGGTATTGTATACAGGCTGGCAGGGATATCGACGCGAAATCTGTTATCATAGATTCAGTACAAATACAACGCAATGAAATTTCAAAGCAGTGGGGTGCACCCACTGCGTTGAAATTTTCATTTTTTTTTATTTTTTTTTTATTTACCATTTATGTACACACATATATAAACAGACAAGAAAAAACAGAACAGAAAAAAATAGGTACAGAGGTGATGCTTATTTCACAAGAAATCTCTTCCAGCACACCCGAGACAGGACAATAGATACAGAGATGTAGACAGCGTGTGAAATAGTAAAGGAGACAAAAAATAATACATACAATCAAAAACATTTCTCTTAAAAAACTAAATAAAAATTGCTAGAATATACTAACATACATACAAACAAACGTACATACATACATACTACTAAAATAAATAAATAAATATTTCATTGGTAATACAGAAATGTTTTTACGTTTTGGGGTCTAGAAACATGTGCTGAATTCATGGCTACAGTTTCCCGTCGATGTCTCAATCGCAGTGTATAAGCAGCATTCTGCTATCTGCCTATCTAGCCTAATCATCCTAACCATTTTCTTCCGCATACAATTTAACAACCGCTTCTATCACTCCTACAAAAATTCTCACACTCCTATTGGCATTCCACGAATTGTTACACATTGGACACCCCACTAATTCTGCCTAGAGGCAGTTGGCGGAGAATCCGTTCCCATACTCGCACAGAATTTATTATCACCTCAGGTATTTCCAGGTGATTACCATATTGATCTGGGAATCCAAGAAAAGGCTGTATCGATTTGTGGGGTTTGTGCCAGTGGAAAGTTATGGGAAATAGCAATAGTTACAATGTTACGGGGTATGATTGGATTGTATTTTGAAGGGTAAACTGTCAGTATTGGATTTGTCGAAGATGCAAGCTGAGATTTAGGCTTCGATTCGTCTTTGACGGAGCTCGATGAGTTGTTACTGACTTCTTTTTTATGACAATTATACGCCCGCAAAAGGAGTATGTAAGGATAAAAAATAAAGTTATTTTCTCCACCACATAATCAAAAATTAGTACACATAATAGTGATTATAAAAATAACATTGATGTTGTGGAGACTGGTGCCTAGACTAGGAATACCTGATACAGGTGTCAGGGCATCGTAGCAGGTAGCGTTCTATTGGTTGTGTTGTCGCGTTAGAACACTATCAAACCTGATTGCAAGGAATGGTACGCGCTTGTCTGGATAGAAGTAAATTCATTCTATTGTAGCGGTATTTACAACGCCACATGCGAACTATGCGTAATACAGACGTCACGCAAAATCCTGCATCTCGCAAGCAGAGTTTACCGCGCAACTAGCATATATACAACGGCCCGACATGAATCATGGGGCAGTTGCCCGCCAGACAAATCACCCGTCTGGTCGGAGGATCCTCCCTTTTGCATGGTGGATGAGTGACCTTAAGACCCTGTTCCTCATACCTCTATAAGTACTGTAGAGACTATAGCCTACTTGGTGCTAACATGCAACCTCCGCGAGTTTGTTAATAAGTGATTGGCATAAAAGTCGAGACAAACAGAAAGGTTTGAGTTTAGTAGAGATTAGGCTGACAAGCAAAAGTAGAAATATGTAAAATATGTAATATTATTATACAGGGTGGCAGGGACATCGACGCGCAACCGCTTACCATGGATTCAGTACATGATTCTGGACCCCCCTACGTTGAAATTTTTGTCGGCTTTTTCTTAATTTACACGTTTTTTTCTGTAAACTGTATAAAATCATTGTTTCTATCTAACCCAATGAGATTTTTAATTAAAAAAAAATAGTAAATTCACTTGTTTCACTTAAAACAGCAATGTAAATAAAACTCGAAAGGGCAGCGCGCGGTATCGCGGTAGATAGCGCGCGCGCGCCATCTGCGGAGCGTTTTGATCGCGTTGTATGCAATATATTGCGCACTCAAAAATAAAAAAAAATTTAACCGGTCATTTCCGAGATGAATGACTTTCGTAATTTTATTTATGGCATCAGGTGTAACCTTTTCACGACGCCGTCCCTGCCACCCTGTATAGAAATAATTATTGAAGTCTACGTGTTAAACCGTGTTTGATTTTATACGTCCCGTGTACTGTGAAGCTCGTAGAGATCTTCACAGTAGGTACTATCATTATCTCAAATCTAATTCGTGTCGTTTGACTCACTGATCCTAACTTAAGTCCCCTTAAGCGCTAAGGTAGCTCGTGAAATTCAAATTTACTTACGTTTTTTTGCAATAAGCAGCTCAGTACCAGGTATTATGTTGATCAAAGTATTATTCGCGACCGTAACAAAGATATCTTAATAGAATTGCCGAATAGAAGCTTCCGCCTTTACCGTGACCTCTTCTTTATTAGAATCGTAGCGGTGTACAATAAAGGGTTAAGTATCTTGATAATATCTAATAGTCTTAGTTTACCAACGATCACAAGTCTCCACAATAACTTTATTACTTCCGGAAGTAATAAACATGTCACTTCTATCAACTGTCTGACATGTTATATATTTGTAGTCTCAAGTCTCACAATTAATATTGATGGGTTCGCCTAGCTCCAATTAGATGTTATGGCATCGTTCATGATTTCATGAATGAAATAATCTCAAATATTTCTTCTCTCTTAACGAAATCTATCTATATCCATCTATACTCGTACTAATAATAAAGCTGAAGAATTTGTTTGTTTGTTTGAACGCGCTAATCTCTGGAACTACCAGTCTGATTTGAAAAATTCTTTTCGCATTTGATAACCCAATTCATGAGGAAGGCTATAGACTATTTAACATCACGCTAGGTCCCTTAGGAGCTGAGCAAAAAGGTAAAAAAACGAAGTAATAGTGTGGGCGGGCGATAGGATGCGCCGCGGTGGGTCGGGGGCCAAAATTTCACGCGGGCTAAGTCGCGGGCAGAAGCTATGATCAATATGAGAAGTAGGTCTCTTCCCTTTTGTATTTCCTTGCCTTCCTGTCACTTATCTCATCCCGGTCTTACTTGCCGCTCCTTGTTGGTACTCCAGCCATCTATCAAATGCCAGACTGGAGTCTCGATGTTCACTCATTTTCACTCAAGTTCTTCCCAACCAATGCGGTAGGCAATGTCGCCTACACTGGCCAAACGCATCATCATCTGCTTAGCCTTTTCCCAACTGTCTTGAAGGCGGCTTATAGTGTAACCGGATGCAGGACCAAACGCACAATAGCTTGGAAGACCTTGGATATTTCGTTTTTCAAAATGAAGCAAACCATCTTTACTTGGGTCTTAGTGGCTTTCGAGTGTTACACAAACCGCAGTCATCATCAGTGACAGCTTTGTTTTACCCATTGCTGAGGCCTCCTACCATTTATGTCATGCTTCCCTGGTTTGTGCCACACACTCATCCAGGTCTTTTCCCGCGGTCATAAGTAAGCCAACTATCACTTGCAGCCTAGTTCCACCTACATTCGAATATGGGCCTTCTCACCTTTGTAACATATCTTCTTAGCGTGTTGATGGCAATCTAAATGTGAACTGAATGGAGTCGGTTCGATCCCACACTTCCCTCGTCACTTCCACGTCTCCTGTGGTCTTTTGTAAGCCATCTATAAAAAGTCAAACCGAAAATTCGATGCCGAATAGTAACGTAATTTCGGCGACTCACTTTAAGTGGCGGAAATTGCGCTTCATCCCACCTGCAGACACCCACGTCGGTGTACTTACCTAGCCATACAGTTATAGTCAGCCAACTTTTCCCTACAAAACGCGAGTTGGCAATAAGTGGCATCCGATCATTGGTCGGCACTTTCCGGTCAATAATAACTTTGTCTTTTGTTCGTGCCTCCAACTACATGCATTGTCGTTAAACCGTCGAGAAACATCACTTCTTAGGGTTGTGCTCTAGACGTTTTGTAGACCACGTTTTTGTGAAGATGTAAAATAATGGATTAGGGTTTATTAGAGGCAAGTTATGTCTTCGTCGTTCGCATAAGCATAATAAACTTATAATTTTCCCACTGCTGGGACACAGGCCTGCTTTCTTCGAGAGGGACTGGGCCGTAATCTACCACGCGGGCCCAGTGCGGGTTGGTAGATTTCCCATGTCTTCGAATTTTTGGTTCTAGGACATGCCGGTTTCCTCACGATGTTTTCCTTCACCGTTTTGGGAACAGTAGTGACGAAATAATTCACAAAAAGTAAAGCACCTGTCTGGGTTCGAACTTGGCCACCACTGTTTTGCCATCAATCGGGCACATAATATTCAGACTCCGGGCTGCTACGGATAAATTCCAGATGGAAAACCCAATAAAACTTCGTCTAACCCGGGAATCGAACTGAGGACCTCATGCTAATCAGTAGCGCTTGTGAACACTAGACCAACGAAGCAATCTGTATTCAAATTTTATTAATCTTTCAAATTGACGTTATTTCTAGTTAAACCAATATCCACTTTATTTTAAAGCTAAATTAAGTTCATTTCAGAGTGACTAGCACTATTGAAAAAGTTATAAAAATGATTGAAGTTGTAGCGTAAACTGAACTTTATTGTGTAGGAATTAAAGTTATTTTGTCATAAACTCATATTTGTTTACATTTTTGGCGAATATGTCGCGCTTGCAGATTAGATCAAAATTTCCCCCTATAACTTGCAACTTAGTTTATTCAATTGACTCCATTTTCTAAATCAACATTAGAAACGTGTGAACCACCTCTAATCTACAAACTCAATCAACTTCTTTGAGACAGCCCTGCATTCGCGTGATATTACACCATATAAGCAACCGGGCGAGTTCGATGACCCTGCACCCAGCGCTTCTCAGAGAACAAACATAACATTACCGCCCACCTAACTTCTAACCCCACAGCAATAAAGATCAAAATGACTTGTCTTGATTGATGGTTTTGTTGGTAAGGCGGTTTCCTTCTTATTAAGGACTGTGGTAACCGATTTTTAGTTGAATGCTCAGGTATCGTGTTAGGTTATATGGCTTTGTGAAATATTTGACGTTTTGGTGACATGAATGCGAATTTTGGTGCGGTTTTTAGGGGTTTTCTGTGTGGTCTTGGGCTGAAAATCGGCCAATGTTACCGTGGGTGGTGTAACAGGGCTCCTTTAAGACTTTGCTTGAGTAAACAATATTTGAATGTTGCTCATAGGTAGCAGCACAGTTTGAAGACAGCTGCATGCTCAACCTTCATTCCTATAGTTGCTGAAAGGAAAACGTAGCAGTGGTGAAGACAGTTTTCATAAGGGAATCTGGATAAAAAACCGCAAAAATCATAAACAATATACAAATTGAATTGTAATGAAACAAACAAACAGACGTCTACATTCTTACAAATAAATAAATCATGATTCTGATGATTTCAGAAAGGGAAGTCAAAAGGAATTGTGTAACATACACACAATAGTAGAAATATCATACATTAGGTATTAATGAACATATACCTAGCTCTCTTACAAATTCATCACATCACCGGTCGTCCTAAAAACAGTTCACACCTTCTCATTTACATAATTACTCAAGAAAACCATGTAACAGCGTGCAAAAACAACACGACCGCCACTACCAAGTTAACACCCGGGAATGTGAGAAAAAACAAAAGAATTGCGAGTTGCCAGTAGTAAAAACAAAAGAAACGCGATTTGCTAGTGGTAAAAATGTTTTTCAGAACGAGTTTCTATGAGACTTGATAAGTTAACTGTCAACTCGCATGCACTCGCGATTTTAACGCCATAAGAAAACTGTGGTTAGATGACTCATAGCAAGTAAATGGAAGTTCAACATAAGTAACAGTGTTTTTATTGTAAGTCATTTGTCATGTAAGTTCTTGTTTTTTTTTTTAACGGACTTCAAAAAAAGAGATACAGAAAGTAGTGTTGTGGCATGGCACACGGATTTGAACAACTAAACAGTTAAAAAAAATTAAGAAAGAACTGTTTTACAAAAAAAAAAAATGTTTAGGTATAGGTAAATGTCCAAGTTTTCTTCTTTTAGTTATTTCAGATACTATTCTGTTATTGCTATCTATAACTTGTTTTTAATTACACGCAATAATAAAGTGCTATTTGGCATCTTCTATTCTATTTTATTCCCCCTATGACAAGGTACCAAAGATGTTGCCAGTTTCAGTGTTATGTGCTGCCAGCTTCGTGTATTAAAATCAAGTAAAAAAGATATAGAAAGAAACAAAATGATTGTTAGAGAGACAATGATTGCACTCCATTCCATGAAAAAATGCGCTGTCATCAATCCATCACCGATCTTGCTGAAGATAATCAATAAACTACAAAGCCAATATTCCAGTTTACAGACGCCAGCAGGTCAACCTATCCGAAACTGTTAATTTTCCCAATCAACCTTGAACCTAATGCTTTAACGATAAAGTTGTAAATCTATTAAAGAAATTTGACAGATTGTAGTAGCTTGATGTGCTGGCGTCTGTGCTACAAAAATAAAATTAATAAAATGATACGTAAGTAACTATGCTTATTGCCCATAGCTGAACACCTCCTAAAACGGTCATAAAGCGCAATACAAGTTTATTCACAACAAAAACAAATGACTGACGATTCATGTCCGACCATAAAACTCATTGTTGACAGGTGACTGCATTTGATAATCAATATTGAACTCTATTTCTCACCTTATAAAGATGACAGAAGCCTGTTTTCACTAACACTGACCAATACTTAAAAAAAATGCCTAAATAAAAGGTCGCTGTTCAATTTTCAACTTTCGACGCTTAGCCGAGGGTTGAAAATCCAACAGCACGCTTATGTTACTCTTCAAGTATTATACTATGTGCGCTGTACATGGTTTTTAATTGATGGTGGTCAGTTCTAGCGTTAACTGCAAAAAAAAGGTTACATACTCAAGTAATAATCGCTGTATTTAAATGCTAAAACATATGTAGTGTACTTGTATCAATGTTTTATGTATTGAATAAGTGGATGATAAATAAGAAATGGTTAAATTAAGTGTCAGTTTATGATGAAGTGGCTTGTCGTGGCATGTTCACTTGGTATATCATGGAGGTTTAATGTCTCCACGACCATACTATGAAAGTACAAATCACACATCTGAAGATCAATTCCCGTAATTAAAAACGTTCAAAATCTAGTCGCAATCGCATCTCAGTGACAATCAATGTCAAAAACACGTCAAAAATGTAGGGAAAGGAGGTACAGACGCCACTACGCCAGCACATCAAGCTACTACAATCTGTCAAATTTCTTTAATAGATTTTCAACTTTATAGCTAAAATTGTAAGGTTCAAGGTTGATTGGGAAAATTTGACAGTTTCGGGTAGCTTGACCTGCTGGCGTCTGTACTTTTGACAGATTGAGACTCAGAATGTGAACGATCTTAAAATTACGAGAATGGCCCTCTGGGAAACTGTTCCTCATATTCTCACTTTGCTTTTCTCATATTATGATTATACATATATACATAACTTCACGCATGTAATCCCCGAAGGGTTAGGCAGAGGTGCACCTATAGTACACCCACACTTCTTCTTCTTCTTAGCGTGTCGATGGGAATCTAAATGGACTCGGCCCAGAATTCGGCTACATGTTTGGCGCCATCACGAGTGTCCATCACGTCCTGTAACGTGCACCTGACAGGACATGATATTAAGTGTCCCATCGTTTGTGGAACAGCACCACATTTACACTCCAAGGCGGAGTTGTCTATGAATCTCCACCTGAACAGGTTTTCCTTGCTTCTGCCAACCTGGGTCCGGAGTGTGTTTAAAGAAGACCCACATCTCACCAGTTATGGTTAAGTCCCAAATATGTAATAGGGGGCGAGCCTATTGCCATCAACCGGGCACGAATCCGGACTCCAGCACCCTAAACCCCCACCGGCCCGCGCACCCGGTCTAAATCAGAATCCGAGAGTTTTGAAGGATATTTCTAATCCATTGCTTCATAGGTTTCATAAATTCGTCTGCTCAACAACGTAAATAACGCAATGAATGTGGCTGAACTGTCAAAATGAAAGAAACTGCGATGAGTTGTCATTTTATGTTTGTTACACAATTACCCCGCAGGCTGGTACTGAGAAATTGCTGAAAATACCTAGTAGGTATTCTATGCACGACTTGGGAATCGAATCATCAGTCAGCATACGTTTAAAGCCATAATTGATCCGACTTAAAGAAAGAGGTTCCCAATTCGTCCGTATATTTATTAGTTTAAGGGCTGATTTTTCAATCGACAGATAATTTTTATTCTTGGAATAAAATTGACGTCTGACAGATTTTGTATGGAATAACCGTCAAAAATTCAAAATGATTCCTCCAATAAAATTATTTGGCGTTGGAAAAATCGGCCCTAAGAATACAAACTCAATATTACAGAATAACATACGTTGAACGAATGCCGACTGATGTATGAGTCAGAGAGATGTTTTAAGATATACCTACGTTTATAATGTCTATACATATATCTCGCTAATGGTCGTAATGGTTCGGAAGATTACTTATTAATAGACCATTGATCTGTAATGATATTTTCAGTGTATTATTCACACATGCGAAAGTGAGTGTGTCTGTCGGTTTGGTAGCTTTTCACTGCTGAACTACTAAGCGATGTCGATGAGATTCGGCCGTTGTGTGTCTGAAGAAAGATCTTTAGGTCTCCCAGCCTTTTTTTTTTCCGTATGGAAATCATCAAATGACCCCTCCCGCTCTGGGTGGAGCGGAAGGGAGTGTCAGACTCTTACTGACTAAAACTCACCCATGTTCCTTCCTTCGCCTTTTATCTTCCCGGGTAGCGGTAACCCTTTCGGACAATCCCGCTGAAGGGCTCCCAGCTTTAGGTATGAAAAATGCATGTCCGTGAAACATCAAAATCAAAGTATTAATTAATAGCATTATTTTGTTACCAAAATTGTCGACATGGCTCACAGAACAAGCAAGCTGAAGTGGCAATGGGCCGGCCATATTAGCCGTAGAACCGATGACCGTTGGGGTAGACGTGTTCTTGAGTGGAGACCGCGAATCGGTAAACGTAAGGTGACACGCCCTCAGGGTAGGTGGAGGGACGATCTTCGCAGGATGGCTGGTAGCAGCTGGATGAGAGTTGCCGAAAATCGAATTGAATGGCGTGCAATAGGAGAGGCCTATGTCCAGCAAACAAAATAATAATCATCATCAGCCTATAGCAGTCCACTGCTATAGGCTGATGATGATGATTATTTTGTTTAAAAATGCTACGTAGGTATACTATATCTTCTTCTTCGTGTCGCTGGCACGACAGTTATTCAAATCGTGTTGGCCCAAAAGTACGCCACTTCCATGGCGTCGTCGGTGGCAGCGCAGAGGTCACTTTGACTACATGTTTTGAGACACAGAGGGCAGGTGGAGCATAGTTTGCGACACAGCTCCACCGCATCCACTCCTTACCGCCGCGCCGTTCAGTCGAAGCAGGGATTGCTTACTTTGGCCCTCAGCAAGTCGGAGGCCATGGTGTTTCATGGCCCCCGGCGGGCGATGGCCCTACAAGGGGCCCCGGTGTGGGCCTCTGACCTGGCGGCCGGCAGTATCGCGATTCTGCGGAAACCGCAGAGAGCGATGGCCGTCAGAGTCATCAGAGAATATCGCACGATCTCCTACGAGGCGGCCTGCGTACTGACTGGATCCCCGCCCTGGGATCTCGAGGCGAAAGTACTCGCGTCACTGTATCGGTGGCGCGAGGAAGCGAGGGCGCGGGGCGAGCGACCGATGCAGCGACACATGGAACTGCGTCGGTCTCAGCTTCGCGAGGTCCTGGTGGCGGAATGGCGGGACAGGCTCACACGCCCTACCGCTGGCCTCGTCACCATCGAGGCGGTCCGGCCGGTGTTCGAGCGCTGGCTCGGGAGGAGGCACGGCTCCCTGTCGTTTCGGGTGACGCAGGTGCTCTCGGGGCATGGTTGCTTCGGGAAGTACCTGTGTCGCATAAACAGGGAGCCGGACGCCCGGTGTCACCACTGCGTCGACTGCCGGGAGGACACGGCGCGGCATACGCTGGCAGAGTGTGCCGCCTGGGAGGAGCCGCGCCGTGCCCTCGTCTCAGAAGTAGGCAGTGACCTGTCGCTGCCGGCCGTGGTCGAGTCGATGGTCGGCAGCGAAGAGTCCTGGGACGCGGTGGTTTCCTTCTGCGAAACGGTCGTCTCGCAGAAGGAGGCTGCGGAAAGGGAGAGGGAGATCTCGTCCTCTCACCAACATCTCGTCCTCTCGCAACAGGCGCACCGGGCGTCGGCGGAGGGCGGACAACGCCCTCTTCCAGCCCCCCTAAATGGGTCCAGGGGCGACCGACTCGGGGAAGTCCGTTGCCCCCCACACATCTGGACCCGAGGTGGCGGCGCGTAGTGTTCCATGCGCGCCCCTCTTAGACGTCGCGGGGGGAGTCAAACACCTCACTCCCCCCCCTGACCCGAGGAGGCCGCGGTGGCGGTCCGGCACCAGTCGGAGGTTGCGGAAGGATCCTACGTTCCCGCGACCCCCGGCGTAGGTATGAGATGGAACACTGGGGTGGTTTTTAGTCAGTAAGAGTCTGACAGACCCCGTCGCCCGCCCCAGGGCGGCGGACATCCATGAGGATTTTTCACCTCGGGAACAAAAAAAAAAGGGATTGCTTACTTTAACCAGGTGAGGTTGGAATTACATCTTCCCACTTGGGTCTGGTATCCGCAATAAAATGGTTCCTACGTACTGATTATTTAGGCTAAAGTTCAGTTTAATGCACAAACTACACTTTGTAAGTTTTTGATCAGTTAACTCTACACGCATCATCATCATCATTTCAGCCGAAAGACGTCCACTGCTGGAAATGGCCTCCCCCAAGTACCTCCACTTCGACCTGTGCTTCTCGCATCCAACGGGTTCCCGCGGCTACACACATAAAACAATATAAACGTATCCATTTTCTTAGTTTTCCAATCAGTCTACCCCCCCTCTAGAAGTTAATTATATCTCCTGGGGCTCTACTCCGAAGTGGTATCGACCGAATGTTCGCGCCGTTTCCTGCTACGAAGTTACTATTTGGTTCGGTCGGTCCCGATCCTACACTCCTACACTTTCGAATATTGACTATGGTCCCGATCCAACTGAACCGAACCGAACTTTATTCGCATTTTTCAATAATATTCGGTTCGGCTACGTGTCGGTCCGATCCGATCATCCGCACTGCACTTTGTAGTAGACCCCCTGGTCTGTAAGAACATCTGTATAAGATCTGGGTGTCCCGAGGGTTTCTGTCCTTATCTGGATGACGCCTGTGTATTCAAAGAGCACATGCGCAAAGGTTTCCTCAGATTCCATGCAAGAACAAGAAAATGGGGTATTCGGATAGTCCAGGGAAAAATAAAACACAAGAACCGCATCATTAACAAAAGTATTTCTCAAGTGTTTCACAGTGACTCATACATGAATACATCAACTCGTATTCGTCCGTGAATATAATGATTTATCGTTTTATGACAATCTTGTCTTGTCTTGTCGTGCCACAGTATAGGTATTTGAACAGTATGTCAAGTGTTTTTGAAGTTCTTACTGACCGTGTTACCTTGTAACTTGGATTTTTTGGGTTGAGGTAGGTCGGGAGTTAAATATTTACCGGTGGTTTTCCGAAATGAAATCTTTGAAATTCTAATGTATTACGAAACGGTTACTCGGTCGTTTTTGGACATAACTATGATATCAGCAAGAATCGTAAAAGGTGAGATGAGCCTTGAGTAAGGTACACTAACTTTTGCCACGTGGATGTCAGAAAATTTTCAACGGGAACGTACTACTGAGATAAAATTTCATCCAAATCCGCTTAGAAGTTTTTGCGTCAACAAACATCCAAACATACAGACTTTTACATTTATAATATTAGTAGGAAGTAGGATGGTTACCTTGCATTTTCTTATTTTTGATCGCTCATCTTTGCACTGTTGGTCCTCTTTTTTGTTCACGACTCCTTGGTTCTCCTCCATAGACCCTTGATCTATCTTTTAACCTTAGTAACAGTCAAATTATCGTGTATTCTTTAGCAGATTGACGTTATCAGACTTCTACTGTTCGTTTTCAGTTTTGTAATTCTGTTGTACAGACGAGTCTTACCAAGGTATATCGACTTAACCAGTAACTGGGTTGTGGAGGTCAGACAGGCAGTCGCTCCATGTAAAATACTGGTATTCAGCTGTATCCGGTTAGACTGGAAGTCGACCACAAATATCTTAAATAGAATTTCAACTTTATTCGTAAAGCATTAGGTTCAAGGTTGATTGGGAAAATTTGACAGCTTCGGGTAGCTTGACCTGCTGGCGTCAGTACAATGAATTATATTGTGACTATTCTAAAGATGGTTCTTGCCTTCCTACATAATTGTTGATTTATTCTTTTGGACACCTTTTGACTTCTAGACGACATATTTGTATGGTGACTCATTTGCTTTTCGAGTTCGGGGGTCAACTTTTTATTAAAGAATGTTGTACTATTATTTCATAAGACTTGTCGCGGTCGGCTCGTAGATGGGTGACCATGATCCATTACATGTCGGGACCCCTCCGTGAGGGATGTCAATTGTAGATCTTTGACAGTCGTTACGGTAGTCAGCAGCCGAGAGGCTGCCAACCAGTCTTACCAAGGTATATCGAGTTAACCAGTAACTGGGTTGTGGAGGTCAGACAGGCAGTCGCTCCATGTAAAATACTGGTATCCAGCTGTATCCGGTTAGACTGGAAGTCGACCACATAAATGGTTAATGGCGTGATCGAGGTCAAGAGCAGGCCCATTTAGCAATAAAAAAAATGGTTGGGAAAAGGCTAGGTAGATTAATTAATATTGTTGATAAGATTGGTCATACTGTTACTTCTATACTGTGGTATTGAATGTGCGAAGTAAAAAGTAGTGTGAATGTAAAATATATCCGATATCGTTATTTTATCGATATCGTTTTTGCTGGCGTTAGTTCTTCCTCGTTTTTGTGTGGGATGACTTGGCACAGAGAGTGTCTGTCTCAAGGTTACTTTTAAAATGATTGACTTTTGGTAGACGTATTTTTATTCTACCTTCTTCGGCGTCGATGGCTCCCTATTCAATCTTGCACCGCATGCCCAGTCACCTACACACGTGAAGACCTTTTTTTTTCCCGGATGGGAAATCATCAAATGACCCCTGCTGCTGATTCATAGAAAAGTTCAATACCTACTCGGACAAAATGTATGTAATATCTAATTTTTTTAATTCCCATGACTTATGGGTTACGAGCGTGTGTTTCTATGTGGCTAATGTAGCTTATCTTGGGTGAGAAGATACATAGATCCGACCCGAGCCATGCATTTAATGATATTGTGACACCTATATTAATCACCATCTTCTCTTTCCAGCATACTGGGGTCGCGATGGCGGCGGCGGTGGGAGCGCGGCGGCTGCGCAGGCGCAAGCACAAGCACAAGCGGCCCTCTTCGGCTTCGGGTCTCGCTACCCGCCCCCCACCACGCTCGGCGTGGCGGCCAATCAGGCAGCGTCCCTCGGGCTGCATCCAGCTGCCAGTAAGTACAATGGTATGATAGCTTGATTATTTGCAATTATTTATTAAGTAGATGTAAGTTATTATAATTAGGTGAAGGGCGGGCGTTTTTGGGGGGACTGTCTTTTGTAATTTTATTTATTTATTTATTTATTTATTTCATCTTTTTGCACAAAAAAAGGTACAAAGGCGGACTTAATGCCTTAGGCAATAATAATTAATAATTAATAAAATATAATTAATAATGGTTGGCTTAATTTTGACGTTCGAAAAGTGCTGATTCTCAGCCTAATTTGAATAAATGACTTTTGATTTTGATTTTGATTACGTCGTGCTGTCGGCAAAGGTGGAAATATGCCTTAGCAACTGTGGGATTTTTCATGGCCTGGAATGACCAATAGATACGTCAGAAAATGTGGTGGTTATTTCCGGTCTCCATTAGAAGCCTTTTACGCGTTTGCTCACGATACCAGAAGGCCTAGAAAAATTGATAATCTATCAGTGATAACGATCAAGGAGATTTCAAAAATGTATGGGACTGATTAAAGCTACCGAAACGTTTATGTTAGTCCCGTTGTAAAGTGCTATAGAAAGACGCAATGCTTTAACCTTATTACTAGCTTTTGCCCGCGAGCCCGCAAGCGCTAATTAGCGGTCTTGGGTTCGATTTCCAGATCGGGCAGTGTTATTGGGTTTTTCTATCTGGAATTTCTCAGTAACCCGGAGTCTGGATTTGTGACCGGTTGATGGCAATAGGCTCGTCTCCTATTACATGGGACTTGAACGTAACTGGCGAAACGTGGGTGTACTATAATGTACACTTCTGCGCAACCCTTCGAGGAAACAAAGCGTGATGTTGGTTGCAGATTACGAGATAATGATTTGAATTACTTAAGAGCGATTGTTTCTTGCCTTTGGCTCTCAGTATTGAGTCATGTCAAAAGGTCGCGAACTATCAACTAGTAATTGTAATACCTACCTAATTATTTTGAAAGCAGTTCAAGCATTCTCACAAACGTATTTGTGATCGCAGTATGTTGTTCTTAGTGCAATGAAGGATGCTGATGTCCATCTTCGTCAATCGTGAGTCTTAACCATAACTCTAAAATTGCTTTCTAACCACCTACGAGAAGGTAAGTTTAGAGGTATGAGGAACAGGGTATAAAGTTCACTCATCCTCCATAGAAAAGGGAGGATCCTTCGACCAGATGGGTGTTGTGTCTGGCGGGAAATTGCCCGACGATTGATGTTGGGAAATTGTATATATGCTAATTGCGCGCGCGGTAAACTCTGCTTGCGAGATGCAGGATTTGCGTGACGTCAGTATGACGCGTTGTTCGCATGTGGCGTTGAAGATACCGCTGCAGTAACTAAGTGGTTATTTTTATGCCAGGACCCATATGGCTATTAAAGCTCCAGACGGCAACCCCTGTCTCCTATAAACCTATTTGATTGAATCTTTTGTAAAATCTCTCTTCAACATACTTTTTTGGTCATTGTTACCGTAATCAAACCAAATCGGACATCAAAATGCAGGAAGCCTGTACTACTAAAAACCCTATTATACTACGCGATATTCAGGGACCCTTTCCCTAATTGGGTTGGTGTACTAAGATAAAGAAAGGAAAGGTCCCTCAAAAAACACAACACCCAAATATCAGGCCCTAAATATCGTGTGGGGGTTCCTGCAGTGAGTGGAACAAGGCTGCCGAAAATGACTGAATTTTTCTAATTAAGCTTTCAAGAACTGTTAACAACCCTTTCCTCTCCCTCCAGGTGCGGCCTGGTGGTCGATGGCATCCCACCTAGCAGCTCAAGACTACCTAGCGCGACTGCAGGCGTCAGGGTTAAACTTCCCTCCCCTGGCGGACCCTTACGCCGCGCTGTCGGCTCTCTCCGGAGGCCAGGGGCTGAAGCAGCCGCAGAAACCTGGGAAGTTGTCTAGTCGAAATGAGAGGTAAGAAGCTACAAACTATTACAGGTAGTCAGAAGCCCGAAATGGTATGACAGCCAGTCTTACCAAGGGGTATCGTGTTGCCCAGTAACTGGATTGTGTAGGTCAGGTAGGCTGTCGCTCCAGGTAATACTACGGTATTCACTACTGCCCCGTTGGTCTCGTACTCGTAAGCGCGACTGCGGAGCGTGCGGTTCGATTCCCAGGTCGGGCAAAGTGTTATTTGGTTTTCCCATTAGGAATTGCCTAGTAACAGCCCGAAGTTTGGAAGTTGGCGGTGTGATACTCTCTTGCCTCGGAAAGCACGTTAAGCCGTTAGTCCTGCGCCTGATCCCTCTCCGGTCGTGTCGGATTGCCGTCCCATCGTACTATGAGAGTGAGGGAAGAGAGAATGCATCTGTGTTTGCGCACACACTTTTGCACTACAATATAATATCTCCTGCACCGAAGGCTAGTCTCTGTTGAGATTGGCCGCTGATAGTAGTAGCAGTACTAATAGATATAATAAGATGGATAGAATACTCTTTATTATGTACATAAAACCATATAAAAAATAAACAACAATGATAATAATTTACTCTAGACCCCAACTCACTTAACATAACGACCTTCTTTGCATTTCTTCTATACTGATATCTATATCTGACTCTTCCTATCATGTTCCAGGTCAGGCAGAAGCAGTACATCATCCAGCGCCTCCACAAAAGACAAGAGTCCGTCGACCAGCAGCGCCAACTCGCAGAACATGAGTGAGTGGGGCACGTATCTACTATTATACAATGTTTGTCTGTGTTGTTCATCAATGTTGCAAGCTAGTAATGGAGGAAACGTTCATGTTTAAAGGAGATTGATAGTAAAACTAGCTGTTGCCCGCGGCTTCGCCCGCGTGAATGTCGGAGATTATCCCACGGGAACATAGTACCGGATATAAAAAGCAAATAGCCTATGTTACGCCTGATAAAATCAGCTAACTGCCAGTGAAAGTCCCGTCAAAATCGGTCCAGTCGTTTCGGAAATTAGCCGGAACAAACAGATAGAAGACGTTCAAAAATTCGAAGACATGCTCATCTACCAACCCGCACTGGGCCCGCGTAGTGAATTACAATCCACACCCTCTCGAAGACAGGCCTGAGTCCCAGCAGTGGGAACATTATAGGCTGATTATGTGCTTATGCTAAACAGACACACAGACAGAAAAAATAAAAAAATATTTTTTTTTGGTTATAAGTTCCGATTAAACTTTCATATATATTTAATATAAAACTGTTATTTTGACATTACAAACAAACTCATATTTTTTTTTTTTTTATATATTTCAAACTGACTCTTCAACTTTATTTATTTCTATAGATATGCATATGACACACCATTTACTTAACAATTTTAAATAACAAGAGTGTTAAAATTCTCTAACCCTAAACCTGGCTACTCATTGTTCCATCACCATGACCTTCCAGCATCTAACCTGCCCCCTTCTTCCAGGGTCTTCCTACGGTCTTCCGAAGACTTCTTCTCCGTCCGCGATGCACCACTCTGCGTCTCTGTCGAGCCTGGCTTCCCTCAACAGTTTGGTGTCTGCTCCTCATCAGAGCAAGCCCAGTAGCAAGCCGTCTGCTACGCCACAGCCAAGCAGTAAGTTTAACTAGCAATATGAATCGAAACATTTATGTTCTACACAGGAATCAGCGGGGTAATTGCGTAACACATTACCAGTAGCAATGGCTTTCATTTTGTCAGTTCAACAACATGCATTGCGTTGTTTACGTTGTTGAGCAGACAATTTTTTAGATCATATGAAGCAATGGATTAGCAATTTCTTTTAAAATGATTCTGATTGTGACTGAAAGTGTGTTACGAAATTAGGGTGCATTTGTTTTTTACCGCGTCACAGCGGGTAAATGGCTTCTATAGGAAGTCTATCTATTGGCACCCTTTTCACGAGCACCATTCTTGATAGTAAGATTCTCTGGGTGTCGGTTATTTTTGGTGGTCAAATAACACGTTTCAAATTTCACCAGTTAAATAAGTCGCCGAGGCGCCACGGCCTGTAGTGCTTCGTCAGCTTGTTTCGACGACAAAACTAGAGGCACGAGTCCTCCAAATACCTCGTAATCTCTCACTGGTTTTACCGGCCTGGTATATCCTTAAACTCATGTACACTTCATTGGCTCTTACGATCAGAGGGGCAATTCTCGTAATTTTAAGACCGTTCACAGTCTGATCTCAGTCTCAATCTGTCAAAAATAACTCAAATTTCCGTACATTTTGACAAGTTTTTGACATTTGTTTGTCGCCGAGATGACACACCGAGAGGAGGCCTGTGTCCCAGCAGTGGGAACGCGGGAGCGCGCGCGCGTGGGAGGCTGATTATGTATTATGTGAGGGCCTTCTGCTATATTTACCAAAAATTGCTTTCTTCTTCCAGAAAAGCCCTCCTCCTCGTCGTCCAGCTCCAAGGGCAAGGAGCGCGAGCTGGCGCTGCTGCGCGGCGACCTCATGCTGGCGCAGGCCGCCGCGCACGGCGCCTACCACGCCGCCGTCGCCGCCGCCGCCAAGGGGAAGGTGGGAAAGAAAGAACACCATTGTTCACCGAAACAGAAACTGACCGATTACTAACGAGGGTGTAGTTTGAGGCCCGAGGCTCAGCCGAGGGCCTTAATACATACGAGTTGGGAATCGCGCTGAAATGTCCTTTTTTTTCCTCATACCTACGAGAAAAAAAAAGACGTTTTTTTAAAGTGAAGTGTTATATTTATCACGCCGGCCTGCGGGCGGAGAGCTATGGGTAGCTCACCGTCCGATCAGGACCAGGCCCGTGCCGGACGGCGCGTAAGTGTTCCACGCGCGCCTCAAAGAGTTGTCAGCATAATTTGAGGGGCCCCTTAGGGCTGAAGCCTGCCGGGTTAGCGGGATTGTCCGAAAGGGTTACCGCTACCCCGGAACGTAAAGGGCGAAGGAAGGAACATGGGTGGGTTTTAGTCAGTAAGAGTCTGACACTCCCTTCCGCTCCACCCATAGCGGGAGGGGTCATTTGATGATTTCCCATCCAGAAAAAAAAAAAAAAAATATTTTTCAATGTTCAGCAAAGTATGAGGCCTATTTATCAATGTTCAGCCAATTTACTTGACCCAGGTTAAGGTACACAACAAGAGCACTATCGTAACAGTCTGTTTGTTTTCAGAACATGTCACCGCTGTATCCATTCGGCATGCCGGGATCTGATAAGGATGGTCGGCACGGTGGCATCGACTCGCTCACTGGCTTGCCTCATACTATACTCAGGTGAGACACGTCTTAAGCTAGAATACCTACTTTCTTCTTAGTCAATGGCTTGATTAGACAAACTACCCATACACCTACTATCGCCAAAATCCACGTCTGACCACCGTAAGGACTATTCCTGCTTGCAGCGCATATTATTAGTCGACCCAAAAAGTATCCTCTTTTGTTTTACTTACGGACGCAGCTGTGGTCTTCATGTGCACGGGATTTTGTTTTCAAAATAGTCAGATATGGGTTTTGGCGATAGTACAGTCACCGAAGGATATAAGTAAACAGGGTCATTGGATATAGTTGAATTTTAATAAGAAACCGATCAATGTTTTCGAATGAAATTTAATTTGATAAACATCCATCGATTTCTTACTAAACTTCAACTATATCCAACGACCCTGGTTACTTATTTCCTTTGGTGACCGTACATATATAGTTCAGACAGGGCCTTGATATATCGAAATCACCTAAAGATGAACAGAATATTGGTGTCATCCTTTGCAAGAAAATTGTAGTTAAACAATTTCATGATTTAAACAGCTGTAGGTACTAATAAGTCCAGTGTATTTCTTCACTGTCCTAGTGCCTAAAACATGCTTCATCATCATCAGTCTATAGCAGTCCACTGCTGGACATAGGCCCTCTCCTATTGCACCCCATTCAACTCGAATTTCGGCAACTTTTCAATATTCTTGTCGTATCTTATTTACTATTGAAGCCGCTGCTCTTTGCATGCCTAATTTAAGGTAGATGGCACTAAGGCAAGTCTTCACCGTGTTCCGGACGATTTACATAAACTTTGACCAGATGTTCAGACCGTAGAAATAAGCATTTTTCGTTATGGGCACATTAATGAATTCTGCGCCGCAGTACAAAATTGTCAGGCACCGCCGGAAGCCAGGGTTACTAGCGGTGCCTCACGCACGAACCAACTTTTTCAGCAAAGCACCACAGACGTGCGCGATTGATCTATTTAACTGCTCTCTGAATGAATTCACAAAAACAATATTGTCTAAGTTATGTTATTTAAAATAGTTATAAATAAGATAGTTCTTATTAAGGACCACGCGAACGCATTAGGAATTCCCTGTAATGTTAGTAGTGTTTGTGATAAATAAATAAATAAATACAATTATTGTTTCTTAATTTTCATACAAACTTGACGTAAATCACTCGACATGCACGCCTCTTTATCTCTTTATCCGAAGCATTTGATAGATTTATCATTTTAATTGCACTAAGCGGCAACATAGGCCAAATTAAGACCCTTTTCTTACTACATAGCTCAATGAAATTACAAATATCTTTGTAACAAAGCCTTTTTAAGTACTACTTCCTTTGTTAGATTTGATTCGTAAAATCTATAGAAGCGTTTACCAAAGTTTATGGATAACGTGAAAAACACGGTGTATAAGTGCACCAACAACAAAATAAATATTATATTTTAAGCACAATGTATTTTTGTAAAAGCTAATATAATAAGAAACTAATACTCACTATTTCTGTTCTATCAGTGCTGCTTTAGAAGGCGGGTAAGATATCACTTTTCTAACATTCTTTGGGACTGATAGTTTATTACGTAAGACGATTTGAGGTCAGCTGGATTGTCCAAGCTCAGCGGGATTGTCCGAAAGGGTTACCGCTACCCCGGAACATAAAGGGCGAAGGAAGGAACATGGGTTTTAGTCAGTAAGAGTCTGACACTCCCTTCCGCTCCACCCAGAGCGGGAGGGGTCATTTAATGATTTCCCACTAGAAAAAAAAAAGACGATTTGAGGGGTGGAGGGGGCACAAGCAAGTCTTATTTTTTAGCCGACTTCAAAGAAGGAATGTGGAGGAGTTGTTGTGTGTTCAATTTGAATATACATTTTTTTTATGTTTGTTACCTCAGAACTCCGTTATTTATAAGCCAGTAGTAGATACTGATCTTACGTAACATTCAAAGGGAGGAGGGGATTCATTCAAGTGTTATTTTTTCTTACGTAGAGAGGAGGAGTGTCAGAAATTTGTTAAAATTGTCTTACGTAATAAATGAACAGCTCCCTTGGGCCTGTTTGACGACCTCCAGATAGGCACTATCTACCAGATAATTTATAAAAACAAACACTACTTGTATAAAATAATTTGCCAGATAGCAAAGACTTATTACGCCAAATAAATTGAGATAATTGCAGCAGGATGATCATATCTGCCAGATAACTTATCTAGGGGTGGTGAAACAAGCCCTTACTTCTAAGTTAAAACACTTTACATCAATATTAACTTGTTTATTTCTTCCAGTGATCCTTCATCAGTGCTTGGTGGGGTACGTTTACCTCCGGATACGGAAATTATCAAGTATACCTCCTCGTTAGCCGGGCCCAAGGTAAAAGCACATGTACGTTGACAAATTTTTTCTACTATTACCCACTTATTTTGTAAGTTAGCTAAGTAGAATTCTAGCTATTTGTGAGATGTAGATAAGATTATAAGCCTTACTCAAATGGCTAAAAGAAAAAATAAAGTTTATTTGGACACAGTTTGTGAAACACAAATTACAAAATAAAAATAATGTTTCAAACAATAATAGTGTGTGCCAAAAAGGTTCATTTCAGCATTAATGCGAGACAGATGCGAGAGTGCTCGAGAGTGTGGTTCAAATCCGACTGGTAGTTCCAGAGATTAGCGCGTTCAAACAAACAAACTCTTCATTCAGCTTTATTATTAGTAAAGATTCTTCTATGCAATCACTTTACAAAGACTTCTGCAATAATTCTTGTATCATTACTATACTTACGACTGTATATTTGTTCTTCCCCAGGCGGGTTCAGGCACGACGACCCGCGGCCGCAAGAAGACGATCTCGTTGGACCCGCCGCACGTCAGCGTGCACCCCGCCGACCGGAACGCGCCGATGCCCAGCAAACGGCCTAAACTTGTGAGTACATATATCTATCTCCTTCAGCTGCCTTAGGCACTGAAAGCAAGGTTATTATTTCTGACACTACATAATCTCTGCTCTGAATGAGAAGCTTATTTTTTATTTTATTTTATTTATTAAGGGATAATAAACAACTACAACATAATATATAATACATAATGATAACAAAAGCTTAAGTAGTAATGTTGCAGTCCACTGCATTATCCACAGATAAGACATATTAAAAGATCTGTGGTTGCCACTAGACGAGCATTACCAAAATTAACAAATAATTTGAAATTAATAAATAAGTTACTATAAGGCTAGCTATAGTTACATAACCAAATCATCAGAAACAAGTTCATTTACTTAAATTATGCCATGAATAAAGCTTAGCACCTGCAGCAACAATAAACTCTATTCTATTAGATTCTAAGCTTTTAATAAGGGCCATATCAAGAAGCTAGGCAGGCCGGGAGCAGTGGTGGCCCAGAGGCAACAGCCGTGACTTACGAGTTGTAGGTCGTGGGTTCGAAGCCAAGCAAGCAATTTACTTTGTGTAAATTATTTCATCACCACTGTTCTCAAAACGGTGAAGAAAGACATCGTGAGGAAACCGGCATGTCCTAGAGACAGAAGTTCCAAGACATGTGACATCCATTAACCCTCACAAGGCCCGCTTGGTGGATTATGGCACACTCCCTCTAATTATTGCTGTTTATTTACAGGACGAGTACGGCAACTCCCGGTCGTCTGTGGAAGTGATCCGGCTGCCCAACAAACCGGACCGGCCCGGACACAACTCCATGTCCGGCACACCCCCACCCAACTTGTCCGATTATGCAGGTATGTATTTTGTTACGTTTTTTTAATTATTACCACGTGAAATAATCATGACTTACAGCCGAGAATTAAAATCTTTCCATATATTACAAAACATTAAAAAAAAAACACGTTCAGAATGAAAAAGTTTTAAAAATCTAATGTTATCAACGCAAAGCTACTGGACGATCAGGGTTTCAAACAATGGAACCTTCTAATAGTTCGAGCCATATGTAAGTTTATCACTTTCTGCATCAAGCCTTTGGTAGATCAGCCTCTTTTGGTGTTTACTTTAGACTATGGTTACTAAAAGGTTTCCTCACAAGTTTATTTTGGGTTTACCCAACTATTATATTTTTTAGTCAAATTTAGCTTAACTTGTGAACAAGCACATTATGAGGCAAAATCGCAGATTGCACATTGCATTCAACTGTTCTGCTGAGTTATAAAGAAATAAAGAAAAAATATTTAATGCGACTCGTACATGAAGATCACAAATTCAACTAAACACAGGCAAAAATAAAAACACAAATTATATTTAAAAAAGTTACAAAAAGAAAAATGAAACAGAAAGTCCTCTATCTCAGTAGGATTATCTTGTATTTCAAGTCAATAATACTCAAGTTTTTCGTCTTTCTCTACGTTTTGTCCTCAATTAATTTAATATTTTATCTGTTTGTCCCCAGGCATATCCCGAGAACTACTACAGACGATAGCTAGCCAGAGCGGCGTGAGCCTGGCCGCGCTGGAGCGCCAGCTCGCGGGCTCCACAGGTGACTATTGTATGTTTATAGCAACCGTTACTTATTACAGTTTTATTTTACAGGGTTAAATTAAATTAGCTAGCGAAACTCCAAAGGCGTCATGTGCATCGATACCTAAATTGGGTAAAACAAAAAACAAAAAACGGATTTTCCTCACTACAAATTGATTTTTATTTATGTCATTTCTGCTCATGTTAGTTTATTTGTCTAAGGGCTGATTTTTCAATCATGTGTGTAACTTTATTCGAAGAATAATTTTAAAATTTGACAGTTCTTCCATACAAAACCTGTCAGACGTCAATTTTATTCCATGAATAAAAATTAACTGTCGATTGAAAAATCAGCCCTAAGAAATAACTGTCAAAATTTCGAAATTATTCCTCGAATAAGGTCATCAGCCCCAAGGTCCATTTCACTCTAATTTTGGTATTTCGAATCATGAATAAGCATATCCCTTCGTTTGTCCACAACAAAAAACAGTAGTAAAAAACATTGATAATACTTTTAGTTATAAATGTCGATTCATACTATCAACACCTCCACCAGTCTTACAGAACCATCTAATCAGCTATCTCCCTCACTCACTCTCTCCAAGCCTCTAACTCACACTCTCCTTACAGATGCAGGTCTCAACCTCAGCACTAAGATGGGCGAGGACTCTCCGTTAGACCTGGGCGTCAAGTCTTCAGCTATGGATGAAGACGCGCCACTTAACCTGTCACTCAAACCAACTCCTGGTAAGTAACTTAGTTAAGTTTTTTTATTTCTTATACCTACAGAATGGCAGGTACAGACGCCAGCACATCAAGCTACAACAATCTGTCTAATTTCTTTAATAGATTTTCAACTTTATCGCTAAAGCATTAAGGTTCAAGGTTGATTGGGAAAATTTAACAGTTTCGGGTAGCTTGACCTGCTGGCGTCTGTACATCGACGCACAATCTGTTAATGACCGCTCCCGCTCTGGGTGGAGCGGAAGGGAGTGTCAGACTCTTACTGACTAAAACCCACCCATGTTCCTTCCTTCGCCCTTTATGTTCCGGGGTAGCGGTAACCCTTTCGGACAATCCCGCTGAGCTCGGACAATCCCGCTGACCTCAAATCGTCTTACGTAATAAATTAACTTAAAATATAAAATTAACTGAAAATAAAAATAAATAAATAAATCCCGCTGAAATCTGTTACCATGATAAATGATTTATTTTCTGTTAGTAGGTTTGCACAAAAAAAATTACATGTCAATCATATTTAAAAACCAAATGAGGTCGGCGTTTCCTATCCGACTACTATGAGAACAAAGGCCGAAACAAACTCAGAGGTCACAGTCTCTTTTAAAGTCCAGACATAATCTTGGTCAGATCATGTGAAGACCATGTAGATCGATGACTGAGATGGTCTTTTGAGGAAAAAACCACACAGATTGAGTGGACCTGTCCAGTCAGTGCACGCATTTGTCAGAAATCGTGCTCCGTGTGAGCTCCTTGAGTTTTGAGTTGAGCTGCACAATTTCTGACAAATGCGTGCAACTCAACTCAAAACTTAAGGAGCTCATAAATTGAGTACATTATTCTGGACCCTCCTGCGTTGACATTTTTCTTCGTTATTATAGAAAAAAAACACATTTAAGTATTTTTTAATAATTTTCTGTTTTTTTTACAGCGAGTTCGCAAGCCTCGGACGCTCTCTCGCGACTGACGTCATTGAGCAGTTCGCTCAACGCATCCTCCAGCCATGACAGGATATGTGAGTATTACTTGTCTACCCTCTTTTTTATTCTCACGAAGAGAAGAGTCAAATATATCCTGAAATACATATGAGTACACTAAACTTTCATAATATGCAATTCTACACTTCATTTCATACACATATATTTTTTTATGATATCAAAATGCAAGATAAAAAACCAATACAGTACACTTGCAAGTCTCATATTTTGGCACTTCCAAAAATGCTGTTGGTTCTTATTTCATTAGCCATGTGGATGCTGAAGTATTATACGTCAACCTAATAAAAAATATTGACGCAAGTATCTTTTTATTCTTGCCTAAAACCTACTACTCTAGACCCCTTTTAACGTATAGTTTCCCCCCCAGCGCGCCGCAAGCCGGGCGCGAAGCCCCGCCGCGTGGCGCCCGAGATGAACCCCGTGCCCGACGCGCCGCGACCCAAGTCCAGCGGCAGCGAGGACAGTGAATGTACGTTGTACTCACACTAGTAACATGTAACACGGAGTTGGACAGAGATCTTAGTGATAAGTAAAAAAATGACCGTTACTACTGGGTCATCTCTGCTCTCATATTCTGGGTATTAGGCGAAAAAGATTTTACCCAGAGGTTTCGAAATTAAACGATTGAAAATAACCTACTTGGTGGCTATTATACATCGCCATCATAGTGATAATGACAGGTCTAGTGTTGGGATAGTGTCGATAAACTCTTATCGATAACTTTACAAAATTGCGGCGTTTTGTGAATTGGATGAAGATCGTCAGAACATGACTACCCAATTCCAAAAACGTGTACAATTTATTTATTGTTAATGTGCATGTGATATTTTGAATTGATACAAAAAATGACGTTATCCATTTTCTTGACGCTGACTTATGCTTCATTTTTGTATTTAAAATATTAACACTTGTAATTTAGCTTTGTATTGATAAAAATTAGACTATAAAGGCCTTGAGAGAGCAGGGAGTTGATATCTTCTTCGATATATATAATAGGGTATGGAGGACTGGATTAAGGCATAATGATTGGACCCATACAGCCTTTGCTTCGTTGCATAAAAAGGGCTCCACTAAGATATGTAGCAATTACCGACTTATTGCACTCATCCCACACGCCAGCAAAATATTGCTACATATTCTTAACGAAAGTCTAAACGCCTATTTGTCCAAAGAGAGTGCACCATTACAAGCTGAATCTTTGAAAGGGAAAGGCACCCGGGAACAGATATTAATTGTACGTCAGATAAATAAGAAAGCCCGAGAGATTTTAACAAACCGGCCGATATCTGCTTCGTAGACTTCTCCAAGGCATTCGACTCGGTGAAATGGTCAAAGTTATGCAATACTTCACTGAGAATGGGCACGCCGAAACACCTAGTGCATCTATTGATAAAGTTATACGAAACCGGCACAGCTTCCGTTTGAACCGATACAATATTGTCAAATAGTTTCCATCCTAGTGCAGGTGTCCTTCAAGGTTGCATAATATCGCCGCTCCTCTTCAATGTTTACACCGAACTCATCATGCGCATTATTCTGGAGGATTGGACAAACGGTGTCTCAATTGGTGGCTACAACATTGAAAATCTGCTACTACACCACGACACCACGCTACTAGCGCAAGTCATCTAGAGGAATTACTTCATAGGATGAAGACTGTGAGCCTCGAATTCGGGCTACAGATTAACCGCAAAAGAACTAAGGTGATGATCGTCGACCGCGGTAACAACAACTCGCCCGAAGTCGCTAAAATTGCGAACTGCGACGTAGGCCAGTCCTACATTTATCTTGGAGCGTTAATGTCAATCGGGGTGGATGCATAGATGACAAGAGACGTCTGGCGATAACTAAAGCATCGACGGACAAGCTGAAAAATACCTGGAGCAACAGAGATCTTACAAAATCCACCAAGATCCGGCTTGTTCAATCACTGGTTTTGCCTATGTTCCTATACGCTGCTGAGACGTGGACCCTGCGTGACATCGGGAAGAAGAAGATAGAGGTACTGGAAATATGGTGCTGGAGAAGAAAGCTTGGGGTATCGTGGACTGTGTTCGGCACCAACACTTCTATACGCCAACAACTCTACATCAAAAAGCGTCTTATCTGTTCTGGTCCACGCGCATCCTCAAATACTTTGGACATGTCTTGAGGCGTGAGAGAGACTATAGACAGCATTGTCGTGCAGGGTAGAGTGGAGGGCACTAGACCACGCGGACGCTCACACATGAGATGGACTGACCAAATTAAATCCGCAGTGGGCGATCCCTTGTATGAGTGCACGAAAAATACCAGGAATCGGAGTAGGTGGCGAGAAATCGTGAGGCGAATCACGTCAGCCCCTAGACAATAAACTACATGAGGACCACGACCGTTTTGACGAGAGTGTGCTATGAAGAAGAGGAAGAATTGATAAGAATATTTTATGACTAAATAATTACTTGACTGAGCTTTTGAACGCCAAAACTGCCTTAAACACAAATAAAGCCAAAGACCACTGTGATTTAGTGGCGATCAAAATGTTAATCTCGCTAATTTCCCTACATAAGCACTAGGTATAACTAAACATCACCATCCTGCCCACAGCAGTAGCGGGGTGGGCAGGGCGCGAGGGTCGACCACGCAACCTGGGCAGAGGAGTCAGCAAGCCTAAGAAAAATACTGTCGCTTCTCTACTGGCCCAGAGTAGGGCTTTGGGCCTAAGGCCTGCGCTGGCACATCAGTTGCTGGCTGAGACTGACCTGGTGAGTTCCTGACTTTATATTTATTCTTATACTCGTATTTTGTCATTTATGGCACACCAACTATATGTTTACAAGGATAGTAACAATAGTTAATCACGAATCTTCAAATTCAATATTCCGTAAATGCATCACTTAAAGGCATGCACAACATCTTATTAAAGGGTAAACAATTTTTTTTTAAAGCAAACAATATTAGCAATTACATAATATAATTGACACAGAATAAAATGACCAAAGATGTAGGTAATATTTGGATATTTTTTTGTATAAAATAACCTTTGCACTTGTCAGTGACTTATTTTATGACCCCTAGTTTCTTAAGACCCTTTCATAACTCGCGTAAATCTAGGTGCCAACTAATGATGTTATTGTTGTTATTTCACAACTGCTAACTAAAGAAAAAATCAGAGGGCCAATTCTCGTAATTTTAAGAACGTTCACAGTCTGTTCTCAGTCTCAATCTGTCAAAAAGACGTCTAATTTCCCTACATTTTGGCAAGTTTTTGACATTTGTTTGTCGCCGAGATGAGACTGCGACTAGATTTTGATCGTTTTGAATTACGAGAATTGGCCTTCAGGTTTGCAAATCAAAACTTCATAAATTTTGTTGAAACTAACAAACAGCAACTAAAACCTCCTTCGTTAATGTTCCAGGAGAAACTAAAAGCGCTACTAGGTGAGACTGCGAGCACGGACTCCGAGTGTCCGTCGGACAGCTGTCCGTCCGACTCGGACGCGTCCGACACCAGTCGGAGACCCAACGACGCGCAACTTAGACTGCCTTTAGCGCTGGGTAAGTCTAGAGCCATGTTTTCCATAATCCATTAGGCGAAATCAAAGAAAACGTATGACAGAAACACTTTCGGTTACCATTGGCCATTGCATTACTTGCGATTGGTGAGCAGTGGGCTGTTATAAGCTAATTATTGCATCGGGTAGAAAAAACAAAAACAAAATCGGTTCAGCCGTTTGGGAGCTACGATGTTGCAGACAGACACACAGATACACACGTTAAACTTATAACACCCCTCTGTTTTCATTCTCTTGTGTCGACGATACCTTCACGAGAATAGCTCTTGATGTGTTAAAAAGTATAGCTAGCCAGCTTGGTGGTAACGAGGCTGACATTCCGAACTAGTATCGGCCGAATGTTCGGCCGTTTCCTGCTACGAAGTTACAATTTGGTTCGGTCGGTCCCGATCCTACACTCCTACACTCTTTCGAATATTGACTATGGTCCCGACTCAACTGAGCTGGTCCGAACTTTTTTCGCATTTTTCAATAATATTCGATTCGGCCATGTGTCGGTCCGATCCGATCATTCGCACTTTGCACTCCGTAGTAGACCCCCAGGATGAGTTTAAGTATCGATTCTCGTCGAAAATGCGTTAATCATCACATTATTTTCGCTACTTTTTTCGTAAACGTCGTTTACAATCTTTTGTTAACATTTGAGTAGAAAATAATACCTTGCGCAAAGTAGACATTTTCAAGTAATTTCAGAACCTCTGGAGAATTAATAAACCACAATTTTTTTTTTTATCATATTATTTATTTAATAGAAATTTAGTATTTACATTATATAAGCTAACATTTAAAATAATGATATGTACATGAAAAAAAATACCACAATTATCCAATTATTTTAATCCCTCACGAAGTCACGATACTATATTGTCATCTTATGTTCTGCAGGCTGGAAACGCGTGACTGTGATCAAGGGACTATCCCGTAACTGCAGCATCAAAGGCGACGTGACGTACTCGCCGCCCGACCCGCATGCGGGCATCACCATGCGGTCGTTACATGAAATACAAAACGTAAGTATAACACAACATCACGCATGTATTCCACGAAGTGTGTAGGCAGAGACATTTCAATTTCGCCATTAATTGACCACCGATTCCGGAGTACTACTGGGAAATTTACACTTTGCCCTAACTGGGTATAGAATCCAAACCACGGGTTTAGTAATCGTGCTTGACATCGAGTCACTCAAATAAAAAGTCATGTAATGTCAAAAATAGATAATGTCTTTGATAAAAACGAAGTTAAATATCATCATTGTCTGCCTAGCCTTTTCCCAACTATGTTGGGGTCGGCTTCCAGTCTAACCGGATTCAGCTGAATACCAGTATTTTACATGGAGCGACTGCCTATCTGACCTCCACAACCCAGTTACTGGGTAATACGATACCCCTTGGTAAGACTAACCTAGATATCTAATATTCAATTTTAAACAAAAAAAAAAATAAACCAAAAACTTTGAAGTGTGTCCATTTTAGACTGTCATAATATTCAGGTCCCAATTCATTTAAAACGTCGTCACTTTTATCCAAACCCTTTAAAACAAACTCAATTACTAAAATAATTGTGTATTTTATTTACAGTTCCTAGACACGAACCCATGTCCACCTCTATCAACGGACAACTTCAGTTTCTCTGCGCGCACCGTGCTCGGGGAGTACATACAGCCGGCCAGCGATGTGGGCGAGCCGCTTGTGTATAACGAAAATGAGATCAATAAGAGGTATGTATTCATTTTTAAGAAAACAAAGGCAGATTTCTGTGCAATTTCAGGATTACATGACTTTGTGGTCCCTTATTAACAAAAGAATGGATATGTTTTAGAATAAGAATTCTAACTTAATATAAGGAGAAGGTATTTTTGAATGAATTGCCGAAACTTCACGAAGGTTTTGGGAATCGGTATTCATTCTGCTTAGGGCGAATTTCACCAAACTTTTATGCCTAGAATATGTCTTATCCTGAGAAAGAATTATGAATTTTTGACAGTTTTCCCATATTAGAACTGTCAGACGTCACTTTTATTCCACAGATAAAAGATATTTCTGACTTTGGTAAAATCAGATATCTTTTATCGTTAATAAAAATATTTTCCTAAAAAAACATCATTTGTCGTAAACAGCTGATACCGGGGTCAATGCTCTCGTGTCGCATCAAAATGATTTTAAAAGTGAACTTTTTATTTGTCTAACACAGATACAGGTTACTAAATATAGATAATAACACAGGCTTACACTAAAAAATAATATACAGTGTCTTTATTAAATTTCATGTCCTTCTCCCCTCAGATTGGAAGAAGCCCGCATCCTCGCGTCGGCCGGCGGGCGGCCCACGCCGCCGCCGCTGGACCGGCGCATGGAGCTGGCGCGCCTGCAGCAGGCCGCGCGGGACGCGCGCCGGGACGCCTCGCACCGCTCGCGGGACCAGGTAGGTGTATGTATTACCGACGATTCTATACCTTACGACATTCTTAACGCCAGCACTTAGATAGATGGATCATGGATCATCATCTGTCTAGCTTTTTCCGGATGCAGCTGAATACCAGTATTTTACATGGAGCGACTGCCTATCTGACCTCCACAACCCAGTTACTGGGTAATACGATACCGCTTGGTAAGACTGGATGTCAGACTTTCGGGCTTTTGACGACCCGTAACGACTGTCAAAAATTCACGAATGACAGCCGTGACCAACGGCTTAACGTGATTTGTTTTTGTTTGGAATCATTAAATAACTTGTCAGACTTTTACTGACTAAAACCCATGCGTGTTTCTTCAGTGCCTGTGCCAGGGGCCACGGTAACTTTCGAACAACCCGCGACCCTGGCAGAGCCACAAGCTCCTCAGAATATGATGATGTCATAATAGAAAGATCCACGAATGATAGCCGGAACCAACGGCTTAACGATACATATATAGAATAGGTACTCTTTATTACGTACACCATCAAAATTACAGATATAAATGTAGATGCATGTCAATGTGCATGTACACACAAGGCGATAGCTGGCAAAAAAAAAATGTGCTTCTGACGGCAACGACAAAAACCGATTCAAAATCAGTTGCTCAATTTAGAAGAACAATGAAGTTACTCAGACAGGCTCGAAAAGAGACTGTACTTTATATTATAATATTTTTATTATTATTTCTACTTAATAATAATACGTTTTTCTTCTACAGGCCCGACTCGAAAGATCAGAGAAAGCGGAACTAGCGAAACGCGAGAAGGAAGCGAGAAGTCAACAGCTTTTAGAGGTAACATTCTTGCATAATATACCATGACGATACTGAAAGGTCGTAAGTGACTGAAGTACAGTGAAGGGCAAAAATATGTAAGCATTTAGCTAAATTCAAATACAATATTTCCAATTTTTTTTTTTATTAAAATGATCATAGTACTAGAGACAGAGAGGTTGTCCACCAAAGTCAACAGCAAATTCAAATTCTTTATTTCAGACCCTGAGTCCATAGTGTTAGTATCAACAAAATAATAAGTTATGTAGTGCAAGCTGACGACTATAATTTAGCGCGGGTTCCATTCGAACATTCAAGCATATTTAGAACGAGGTGTCAAATGTGAGATTAGGCTTACAAGTAAAATAATTAAGATGTAAAATACGTAATATATTTCATAGGAATAATTATAGAACATTACGAGATAAACCGTAGTTTTATTTTATTCCTCCCGGTACCGAAGGGCTCATCTAGTCCTTCACAGTTCTCAATTTGCAGAGAGAGCAGTGGCTGCCTAGACTTACGAGTTGCAAGTCGTAGGTTCGAACCCAGACACTTTGTGTAAATTATTTCATCACCACTGCTCTCAAAAACGGTGAAGGATAACATCGTGAGGAAACCGGCATATCCTAGAACCAAAAATCCGAAGACATGTGACATCTACCAACCCGCACTGGGCCCGCGTGGTGGATTACAGCCCACTGCCTCTCACAAAGAGGAGGCCTGTGTCCCAACAGTGGGAACAGTATAGGCTGATTATGTTGACTCAATTTATACAACGTCTATCAGAAAAGTGTGGTCATAATTAAGGATGATGTTCTTTGTCTGTGAGATAGTCTATACACAAATGCTCACATCAAAATAAACTAAAACAAACTACAAACTAATAAGTTCAGTGCATCTTTTTCTTTCTAAGGGAATGGGCGCCAGTGTTATTAGGTTGTTCCTAAAGGAATTTTCCATTAGCTCTCATTCTCAACCAATAGGCTATGAGCTTCTGCCAGCGACTTCATTAGCGTGAAATTTCTTCTCCGACACACCCCGTCGCATCGCATCACCAATATATAATATACAATAATTAAAGTAATATGTTAGCAGATATTGTTTTCTACTATCTTACAATTGCAATGGCTAGTTAATATAAATGATCTGACCAAGATTATGTCTGGACTTTAAAAGAGACTGTGACCTCTGAGTTTGTTTCGGCCTTTCTTCTCAGACTAGTCAGATAGGAAACGCCGACCTAATCTAGTTTTTAAAATATGATTGACGTGTAAAAGTGTTTGTACAAACCTAATTACAAAATAAAATCGTTTATCAATAGAAAAGGGCTTTTGAAATTCGCTAAATGTATACATATTTTTGCGTACTTACGATCTTTGTGTCAATATCGAAATGGGATATGAGTTAGTTCAATGTTATAGTTCTGTGGGATTTTATTTAATTATTTTGCTCCTGTCTGTGTTGTTGATGGTTCTCATATTATTGCTAGAAAATAACGAATTCATTTTATTCATGAAATTCGATTACACATTACATTAGTTAACTTCAGCGGGATTTTTTTAAAAATGTTTACTTAGTTTTGGAACTGCAGACAGACCGACTGACAGCTTGAGGAGTTATTTCTTGTATATAAAAAAATAATAATGTTATATTAGTAAGTGACATAAAGTATTAATATCTCCTCTAAATAGTCGTCCCCATTTGTAGAGTTGAGCTTTTTAACATTTTGACTAAACATATAAATGAATTTAGAAATCTTTTGTACAAATTATTACTTTAGTGTAATTTGCTAACTGTTGTAACAACAGAAAGAAACGTGTAACATCATTCAATAAAAAACCTTCTTAATAATAACATTTTCTCATTAAAACTGCCGTTATAAAATTCTAATAATATATTTTATTCTAGTGTTCTTAATCGATTTTCATAACTTAAAAACTATCCATGTAAATAAAACAATAAAATACCAACTTGTAATAATATGGGAACTGTTCTTGTCTTTAGTTCGTATCTATGTTTTAAAACCATGTGCTTGTGTTTGTTTTTATTTTTTATTATCAATTTGATGCTTGGCAACATTGTGCTCACCAAACGTATTCTGTAGATTTTTGTTCTATATTCAAAAGCAAAAAGGGCCTTTTGGGGTTGCCAACGTTAAAAAAATTGGTTTCTTTTTGCTTTTTAGTAGAAAGCGTTGGATTTTCTTAGCTTGTAGTTGGTAGCTGAGCTGTGTGTTAGCATTAGATATGGTATATACATACTTATATACTTCTCTATAATATTTATGTAAAAATCTGTCTTGGGTTAAGTATATCAATAACACAAAACCGAACCGCCAAAGGGACCTTGACAATGTTGTCAGAATCCAAATTGATAATAAAGACAATGAGAAAATGCGACAAAAAATAAAAAAATTATAACGAAGCAATATTGAACAGCATATCAACAAGAATAGAACGCAGTTGACGATCGAGCCCCTCCCTACTGTCCCGAAAACCGGTATCGACGAGTGGAAAACACCCGAGATAGTGATGGGACCAGCCACTAAGACGAATAAGGAACGTATTATGCCTCCTATCAGTCTCTCCCTAATACCGGTCAGCGGCCCCAAAGACTCCCAGAACTCCCCTATAAAAACTATAAAGTTCGACCAATCAGGGTGGAAAGAAGAAATAGAGGAATATAACGCTTTAGATAAAATGAAGGACTTCGCTGAAAAAGCGGCTTTCGATCTCCCAAAACGAAAAGACAATAAACAATACGATTTCACGTTAATAAAATCAGCTGAAAAGCGCTTGAAAGCGCCCGACAAAGAGAACAATCTAGAGAAACTAATAGAGTCCTATTCAAGAATAACAGAATTCATAAACGGCTGTGATTGGTCGAAGCTGCAAGGGGACAAGAAAACGGAGGACCCGAAATCGATAGAGCAAAAATATCTCAATGCGAAAAATGAGTTCATGTCCCAAAATTTGATGTTGATGCCTAAAGACAGTCCGAAATCTGTTCTAAAGGAAGTCATAGATTTGAGTGAAGACGATGACATTTTGACAGATATAATGTCAAAAAAAATCAGTAAAGGGACTTTTAATGTGGGCAAAGATGGCGCCCTGTCGATCTCAGTGCATCCCCTAGGCAAGGAGACGTCATCGGTACGTGAAAAATAAACTAAAATGTACTAACTTTCGAAGTTTCACTAACAATGCACGCCTAATCTTTGAGGTATATGGAGTGTCTATTTGTTGTAAATGTTTTAGAGGAACGGTCGAATTGTGGTGAAGGATTAGAAGAAAATTTAGCGGTTATAGGTGAACAGTAGTATCGAAATCTTGTTGAAGTTACATTAGGGGCGAATTTCACCAAACTTTTATACCTAGAGTAAGTGTTATCCTGAGATTTTTGACAGTTTTTCCATACTAGAAATGTCAGACGTCAATTTTATTCCATGGCTAGATTCCTGTAATTAAAAACGTTCAAAATCTAGTCGCAATCTCATCTCAGCGATAACTAATATCAGGAACTTGTCAAAAATGTAGGGAAATTAAGAGGTATTTTTGACAGATTGAGACTGAGATCAGACTGTGAACGTTCTTAAAATTACGAGAACTACCGCTCTGGTTTTTGGTAAAATCATTCCTTACGCAAACATTAATTCAGCTTTACTCCAAAAGAGCACAGAAGTTAGCTTATAATGCCAAGCGCACAATCAAATAATTCTACATTCTACAAGCTGGGTGGGCACTGATGCACTATATAGCAAGAGAATTAATAATGGAAAAATTACAAATTTATTACGATTTAATTTAGTAAACCTACGATTTCCTGGAAAAGCGGAGACCGCACTTACGTCCGCAGTGGCTGCTATCATGAATGATGTTAGCGGCAAAGATTTAAATTGTTAGATACGCCCTTGTCAAAATATAGTCACGTTTCTGGTTCGTTTTGACACGTCTTGTTGTGACCTGCCGGTCTTTTCTGTTCTCTCTCTCTCACCGTGAAAACTTAGGTGAAGTGTGAGCTTGAAGTGAGCTGTCATTCCACCTAATACTAGCTATTGATACTATTGACAGGTCTTTCTAAGCACCTAACTTTTCACGTTGAGATTTTTACAAAATCGATCGGATGACTTCATAGTCATGGAAACGCTATATAATAATGTGTGAGCTCACTCTTCTCAGTTTAGACACTTTTTCGCGTGACTAAGTACGGTGAAGACAAATCTAGCGAATTAAATCTTTGGGCAGCGGAGTTTGACCAACTTACTTTCATAAACGACGCTTCAGTGACGTCATTCACCGGTAAATTGCGGACGCTATGTGGGCTGTCACCGCGTTTCTAGGAAACCGAAGATTAACACACAGTTTGTCTCTGCATCTCCCAAAGGTTGACTGGTAGAAAATGTCTATGGCAGTATGTCTATGGCGGATCATAGCATATTCAGCCTATAATGTTCCCACTACTGGGACACAGGCCTCCTCTCTGTGAGAGGGAGTGGGCCGTAATCCACCACGCGGGCCCAGTGCAGGTTGGTGGATGACCATAGACATACAGAGAGGCGGTCCACTGTACATTTGTGTGCCTAAAAGTATTAAATAAATAAACACATTAGCTACCGTCCGTCAAAAAAACTGTCACCAATATAGGTTTTTCAACGGGTTTGGGTAATACACGACACGGCTTTAAGTAGCTCTAAAGTTAATGAAAAATACTGCCTCAAATAAATAAAATCTTCGTTATAAAATTATGTTATTAACTGTATTTATATTTTCTTTTAACCCTATTTAGTTATTGCACGCAATTCACCTTCGTATGCCTTTGTCTTATTTTCATTATTTATTTTTTACTTAATATAATTTTATTTTTTGTTTATAAAATGTGTTTGATTTCTGTTCCTATTATCAATCTCTTTTGTTTGTCTTTCGCTAGATAGACTTTGACACGTAGTACGCTGCGTTGCTTTCTCAACGCTCGGCTTAACGCGTAGAGTTGAAAATCCAGTGAGCAGTAAAAAAACTTCGCGTTAAAAAAGCACCCGTGCGCTGCGGGGTAATTGCGTAACACACTAATAGTAGCAATGGGTTTCGTTTTGACAGTTCAACAACATTCATTGCGTTATTTACGTTGTTGAGCAGACACATTCTTCGAGCATATAAAGCAATGGATTAGTAATATCTTTCAAAATAATTCAGATTGAGATTGATAGTGTGTTACGCAATCAGAGGGGGAATTCTCGTAATTTTAAGATCGTTCACAGTCTGATCTCAGTCTCAATCTGTCAAAAATACGTCCTAAGTTCCCTACATTTTGACAGGTTTTTGACATTTGTTTGTCGCCGAGATGAGACTGCGACTAGATTTTGAACATTTTAAATTACGAGAATTGGCCTTCAGGGTGCTGGATGCTTTCACAACCTAAAGGAATTTTCAACCTTTCTCAAAACCAAAAAAAAAAAATATCCACGTTTAAATTCCACAAAAAGAAAAGAAATCAAACACAACCAGCCAGTACATTTCTAAGTTAGACGGTTTTTTTTTTATTTTTTGTTCCATGTAACGCTGTGTTCTTATAATTTGCTGTACCGCTTTCGATGTTGTTCGCTCGTTCGTAATGAAGGCTAAAAGGAGAAAGCACGAGGAGATTGAGAAGCAGAAGATCGAAGAACAGGCTAAAAGGCAGCAGGTTTGTAAGAATTTTAACAGGAATAAGGGCGCATTTCCTTTACTGCTCACGGCTACGCTGAGCACGTGTATTTAGCTTCGTTTTGTATGAAAATGTAGGATCGTCCACTGCGACCTAATCTGCATTCGCGATTTATTTGCCAAAAATGTAAACAAATATGAGTTTATGGAAAAATAACTTTAATTCCTACACAATAAAGTTCAGCCACAACTTCAAACATTTTTATAAGTTTTTCAATAGTGCTAATCACTCTGGAATCAACTTAATCACCATTAATATAAAGTTGATATTTGTTTAACTTGAAATAACATCCATTTGAAACATTAGGTTGAATAGACTACGGACGGATGCGTCGCTGGCATACAATTATACCTGCGTAAAAAATGGGCGTTATCTCCGTGTATATCCTACGCAGCAGAGGAATTGCGCCTTTACACCTATACCCATTTTAAGACGTTTTTTCCACTCAACTGACACCTCATGGTGTTGAAGCCAGATCACAACACAACTATCAGGTCAAACTTTCTCCTAAGATTGTATTATTATTATTTTATTATAAGCCTGTGTTGTCCCACTGCAGGGCAAACCCTGCACAGGCCTCCGTTTCCTCTTTCCACTTTTCCCGGTCTACTGCGATTGTGGGCCAATCCTTTAAGGAGTCCAGCTCATCCCGCCATCTCTTTCTGGGCCTGCCGCGCAGTCGTTTCCTGCCATTGGGAATCCACTGAGTGGTGGCTTTTGCATATTGCTGCTCCGACATATATGGCCTGCCCACTATAGTCCAGCAGCTGTGCGGCTAGCGTCCGCTATTTGTGTTTTGAAGCTTGTATTATGGAGTGTTAAAGCCATGACTGTTCTGTTGCGTAAAATTATGGATATGGTATTCATCCTGTTGTACACAGGATTAATAGCACCATAATTTTCTCGTTCTAGCGATTGAAACAATCGTGGCTGTGACAGGTCAAATATCATGCTAAGACCCCTGGTATCATCCGTTTGAGGGCACCCGGGGAGCGTCCTGCCTGACTTTGAACTATAAAACCTTCACTACTCAACACTTTACGGCCGAATTCTCAAACGAAATTAAATTCTAAGACGCCGTGAAGGTAGCTCAGGTGTCAGCGGGATTGTCCGAAAGGGTTACCGCTACCCCGGAACATAAAGGGCGAAGGAAGGAACATGGGTGGGTTTTAGTCAGTAAGAGCCTGACACTCCCTTCCGCTCCACCCAGAGCGGGAGCGGTCATTTGATGATTTCCCACCAGAAAAAAAAAAGACGCCGTGAAGTCTAATTCGGTCCTTGTCACTTTAATGTGTATTATAGCGACAAGAAAATACTTTATAAAATATTTTAAAGTCCTTTGAGAATTTGGTTGTTGGCAAGACCAATGTTTGAAGTGAAAACTTCTTTAAGCGCACATACACGCGAGGGTCACACGTCAACAGCAGAGACAAGTGCAGCTGTCGACAACGTGCTGCTCGTGTATTTGATTACGATCCTCAAAAACATGCGGCATGTTGTCAGCGGCTACAGTTGCCTCTGCCTTTTACGCGTGTCGCTCGTGTGAATGCACGCTAAACTTGCTGAGCAATGAACGAAACAGGGGGTCTACTCCGAAGAGGTATCGGCCGAATGTTCGGCCGTTTCCTGCTACGAAGTTACTATTTGGTTCGGTCGGTCCCGATCCTACACTCCTACACTCTTTCGAATATTGACTATGGTCCCGACCCGACTGAGCCGATCCGAAAGTTTTTCGCATTTTTCAATAATATTCGGTTCGGCCATGTGTCGGTCCGATCCGATCATTCGCACTTTGCACTTCGTAGTAGACCCCCTGAACTGTCACTCTCGTATCGGTGACACTGAATCGCGAATACTCGGCGGTGATTCGTGTATACTCGGCTCCAGTCGTAAGTTTTCACTTCTCATAAACACACACCCTCTTTTGTTTTATTTTCTGAGTTCTCTCAATCTCTAGTCAACCAACACTCCTGCTAATCTCCAACAAGTAAGTAATATAACTAAACTCATTGTTACAGGAGAGAGAACTAAAGCGGCAACAGGCCATACTTCTTAAAGAGCAGGTTAATATCATTGTTTTCTTTTTTTATTATTTATCTGTGTGTTATTAACTAGTGTCTTTGAACCTAAGGGAGATTTGATTCAGCGGGATTGTCCGAAAGGGTTACCGCTGCCCCGGAACATAAAGGGCAAAGGAAGGAACATGGGTGGGTTTTAGTCAGTAAGAGTCTGACACTCCCTTCCGCTCCACCCAGAGCGGGAGCGGTCATTTGATGATGTCCCACCAGAAAAAAAAAAAAAAAGGGAGATTTGATGAAGTTTTTGTAAATTAAACTGTAATTCCGTTGAATTAATTCCAATTTTGAATGAATATCCCTCTTTCTCGGATTGCAGTTTCGAACTCAAATGGGGTCTTGAATTCTTGATAATATGCTTCAGGTGCCAAAGTTGCTGAAATTAACTTTGAAACATGATTGAAAGATTCTAATACGAGTACATAATTTGAAAATTTATCAACTCAACAGCACTTTCAATTTGAAAAATCATTTTTATAAAGAATCTCATACATAATCAGCCTGTAACGTACACTGCTGGGACGCAGGCTTCCTCTCAGTGAGAGGAAGTGAGCCGTAATCCACCACGCGGGCCCAGTGCTGGTTAGAAGAATCTCAAAAGGGAACTAGAATAGCAGCAAGCTATTCAGAAATGACGAAAAGATTGCCTCTTATTGGGCCGTAATTACCTAATAATTTTTTAAACTGTGAATAAGTTGATTTTCAACCCAAAATATTTAAAAACTTATCTTGTGGATGACCCAGACCAGTCACCTCCTTTCCATAGGCGTAAAAATATCGCGGCGGGATTATATCGCGCATTGGATTTTCAACTCTCGGTATTGAGCTGAGCGCTGAGAATCCATCAGAATGCATCAAAAAAACACACTGTTGGATTTTCAACTCTCGGCGTTAAGCAGTGCCTTGAAAATCCATTGCGCGAAAAATAATCGTGGCGGGAAAATAATGCTCGTGCGATCTGGGCTAAGTCAATTTGCCTAATTAAAGTTACTTCCTTGGGTTCAAATACAAAAACCTCTTTATGTTCCTGTGTGTGTCTGTGTGTAACTCTATGTTTCTCTTTTATTTACAATCCTCGTTGGACACCGCGGGCGTACAGCAAAAGTATATAACCGAGGTAATAATATACCACAGTAGATTTCGCAGTAGCGCTTGTTATTAACCATATTAACTTTCATGGAATTTAAGAGTATTTACGGCTTAGTGACGCGGACAAAATAGCGTAACTCAATTTTTGCTGCTCAAAATGAGTCGACAAATGTATAACTTACGCGTGAATTTGTAACGTGTTCACTCATTACGCACGTCCGCACGAATATAAAAATATAGCAGCGGGATTTTATCGTGCACTGGATTTTCAACTCTCGGTGTTGAGCCGAGCGTTGAGAATCCAACAGAGAGCGTCCCAGCGCGTCAAAAAACACGCGTCTGGATTTTCAACTCAGCGCTAAGCAGTGCGTTGAAAATCCAATGCGCGAAATAAAATCGCCGCGGGTTAAACGGTGTAAACGTCCGTACCTGGGCTTATTGTATGAAACCAAATACATCGTAAATATCAGCGACTCATTTTGAAGAGGCTTATATTCGGAAATATTCGGGTGGTTCCGGTAAAATCTTCGTCAGTGAAGTCGTAAATACTCCCAAAATAGTACTGCTTGTAGTTGCCACTTTTAGTTTGAGTCTATTTTTAGTAGTTTTTTGGGCTGATTTGCTGGAACTCTCTTTTCTCACAAGAACCCACGCTATTTAGGTTCTTTGATATTTTTAAGGGTCACTGCTGTTTTATACTGGTGGGTAGTTGTTAGAATTTATCGTTGCCATGCGCCTGGGCGGAAACAACAGGAGTAGTGGTGGCCAAGTAGTAGCAGCCGAGACTTACGAGTTGTATGTCGTAGGTTCGAACCTAGACAAGCGCTTTACTTTGTGTAATGTATTTCATCACTACTGCTTTCAAAACGGTGAAGGACAACATCGTGAGGAAACCGGCAAACATTCGAAGACATGTGACATCTACCAACCCGCACTGGGCCCGCGTGGTGCATAACGGCTAATTATGTATGTATGTTGCCGTGCGCATTCGTTTCTTGAAAGTCGTCCAAGATGGTGGGGGTCACTTGGATATCAACTATTATAATAAACGTCATTATGCATGTCTGACTCACAAAATTAACTACAAACTTGCATGCATCTGAATGAAATGAAATAATTGACTGCTATCACGATATTAAAGTAGACAGCAGTTATTATGCTAAATGAGGGACAGAAGGGCTCAAGAATAGCTGTAGGATATAATAGTTTGTGCGTCGGAGTTTGGTCCCTACTAAGCCCAAGCATATTAGCCGTTTAGCTTAGTTGGAAGGGTTCAGGTTTACCACGTGAAACATACAAAGTGGCAGGGACATCGATGCGTAAATTGTAACCATGCAGTCAGCACATGATTCTAGACTCCTAGCGAAGAAAGTTATCGTCGGTTATCAAAAAAATCAGCTGTACGCTGCGAGCAAAATGTATGGTACTGCATCTATGGTTTGCGGGCGGAGAGCAATGGGTAACTCACCGCCCGATCAGGACCAGGCCCGTGCCGGACGGCGCGTAAGTGTTCAACGCGCGTCTCAAAGAGATGTCAGCATAATTCGAGGGGCCCCTTAGGGCCGAAGCCTGCCGGGTCAGCGGGATTGTCCGAAAGGGTTACCGCTACCCCGGAACATAAAGGGCGAAGGAAGGAACATGGGTGGGTTTTAGTCAGTAAGAGTCTGACACTCCCTTCCGCTCCACCCAGAGCGGGAGGGGTCATTTGATGATTTCCCACCAGAAAAAAAAAAAAGCGTCTATGGTTTTTTTTTATAACCGACGATAAGATTACCAACGCAGGGGGATTCAGAATCATGTACTGAATCCATGGTAACAGGTTGGGCGTCGTTGTCCCTGCCAACCTGTATACATAATTGTAACACACAAATTCTGTCGCTCTACATCTTACTAAATCCTCTCATCTCCTCAGGAAAGAGAACGAAGACGCCAGCACACCACGTTCATCCGCCAGCTGGACTCCCGCAGACGATGGGAGGAGAGAGAGCGAAGGAAGCACCAGAACTTGCTGGATAGACTGCTGGTGAAAGAGAAGAAGTTGCAGCAGAGACGGAAGGAGATGGAACTGCTGTCTGAACTAAGGTGAGAGGATATTTAAGACTTGACAGATGTTTACAAGACTTTTATTGAAAAATGGTCGAAGTTGCTGAGGAGACGTTTCAGAAACGTTTTTTTGATAAATGATTAATTTTAAATACTAAAAAACAAGGGAGAAAAGAAATTTAGAATGTTCTGGGAAAATAAAGGGGTGGTGTTTTCCCAATGCAGCCATGACATGTCTTTGGCAAGTCCAGTATGAATTAATTCCTGCCAGGGCCGCGTGTTGTTCGAAAGAGATACCGTGGTCCCTGGCATAGGCAACTGAAGGAACACGGGTGGGTTTTAGTCAGAAAAAGTCTGACACGCCCTCCTGCTCCGCCCAGAGCGGGAGAAGTCATATGATGACTTCCCAACCAAAAAAAAAAAAAAAGTATGAATTATTTAAGAGTAAAGACACATTGTTTATAGCATTAAAATTATCGCAGGCTTTAAGAATTTTTGTTACTAATTTAAAAAGATGGAAATTATAAAGATATGTTATAAAAAGAGACAAAAAATTTCAATTCTCATTTTTGTCACTCCTGTCTTGAATTTTTTCCCATTTTCTTGAACAATAATTAACATTTTTAATTATTATCTTTTCCACACAGACGACCACAGGAAGACTCGTCGCTCTCCGATCAGAAGCCACTGCCTGCCCTGAACAGGATCCCCGGTCTGAAACTGCCAGGTCAAGCGATGGCCGACATTCTACAAGTATACGAGTTTATACACAACTTCGGACAGACACTTGGTTTCGGTAAGTTTCCATTCGTTATTTAGTAATCAAACCACTTTTAGGTCAAAATTATTTTGAAAAACAGAGTAGTTTCTTAAACAAACAGGCAAAAAGAAGGAAATAAAATATGTTTATATGAAACATGTCACAAGTACAGACGCCAGCAGGTCAAGCTACCCGAAACTGTCAAATTTTCCCAATCAACCATGAACCTTAATGCTTTAACGATAAAGTTGAAAATCTATCAAAGAAATTTGACAGATTGTAGTAGCTTGATGTGCTGGCGTCTGTACACACAACTAAACTTTTAACTATCGGGTACTTAACAACTAAACAGATTTAAAAACGTAACCTAATCTGCATTTGCGACATATTCGCCAAAAATGTAAACAAATATGAGTTTATGGAAAAATAACTTTAATTTTTACACAATAAAGTTCAGTTTGCGCTACAACTTCAAACCTTTTTATAACTTTTTCAATAGTGGTAGTTACTCTGAAATCTACTTAATTACCATTAAAATAATGTTGATAGTTGTTTAACTTGAAATGACGTCAATTTGAAACGTAAATTAAATTTGAATGAAAACACGTATGTGGGTCACAAGGGACCTATGAACTTTTTTTTTCATCTTAGATTTATCTGCAATCAGCATTAGCTACAAGCAGTTGCGCTGTAGGTTATGGCAGCTCGAGTGTGTCCTCCAGTGAAGACATCTCCTCTTACTTGGCCATATTAATTTATACAGCTATAATTTTTTATTTTTATTTTTATAATTCTATGATATTTAATGAAATTGGACCTGTGCCGTTTTAATTAACTATAAATAAATAAATAAATATGTTTTTGCTTTAGCCTTTTAGTGTAGCTTCCGGTTGTCAGGTTAGCAGCCAACAGGTTAGGATGATTTTCCAACCTTGCTAGGTATGTCATTGCAGTTTGTAGGATTTCTTCCTTCACAGTGCTCATTGCTAGATATTGGTGTATTTCCATGGGATATTGCATAGGTTTTTCAGTATCATATTTTGCATTCGCTGTAGTATCGTTATATTGGCTTATGTATGCGTCCCACGGATATGCCACATGGAGGGAAAGTACCTTGAATATTGTAGATGGAACATTTTACTGAAAGAAGGCATAATTTAAATAAAAAAAAATAAATAAACTGCATTCATAGATATTTAAATAATTACATGGTTGAACCGGAAATAGAACATGTTACACGAGAAAAATAATCACCCTGTATCTTTATCATACCGATCGAAAGGCTTCATCATAAGGTTTATTTTTTGCTAAATAACATAGTGTCACAAATTTCAATAAAATGTTCCATGTACAATGTTTGAGGTACTTTCCCTCTATGTGGCATATCCGTGGGACGGCCTGTATATATACATATATATTTAAGAAGGAGTAAGTTTGTTAAGATCCTCCACTCCATAGAGAACAATCGGCGATGGCTTCCTATGAACTAAAAATGTAATCTATTTATTGCATCTTCTGAATGAATTACAAAGTGTTGATAAAAAAATAACAAATAAGAACATTGCGGCCTTTTTTTAATTTTGCGCTATATAATTGACTTTCTCGTTGCAATATTGGCGTGAGCCCACTACGCATATTAAAAAAACTTGAATCAGTATTTTATGCTAAAACTGTCATATTTTTTGTTACAGACATGGACGCTATCCCAACGCTGAACACGTTCCAAATGGCTCTCCTACCTGACTGCAGCGTGGAGGCTGAAGAGGAACTGCTACAAGTACTCACACAGCTACTAATTACTGCCATTGGTAAGTCACCCTTTAACTATAAGACAATGTTTTTAAATTTACGTAACGATTGCTGCCCCTCCTTACGGCAGTAAACAATAAATTTTGAATAGAAAAGTAAATAATATTTTTATTTGCATTAAAATTGGTACAGACGCCAGCAGGTCAAGCTGCTCGAAACTGTCAAATTTTCCCAATTAACCTTGAACGTTAAAACTTTAGCGATAAAGTTGAAAATCTATTAAAGTAATTTGACAGATTGTAGTAGCTTGATGTGCTGGCGTCTGTACTATATATTAGTTTATGATCTACATATCTGGCCAAAACATTCTTTCTTACAACCTAATAGATGTAAACCTAAATCCTGCGATTGACATTTCGGAGCTTTGTGTATAAAAATAAAGGACTTTATTTAATATTTTAAACCGAAACCATTACCCTCTTTATGGGCTTCACCGCAGTCGGGTAAAAAAGCTTGACGCTTTGTCTTGAGAAACACCAATGGCTTGAATCTGGCAGCTGTTTTTACATCCTTGAGATATTTAACTGCTCATTCCAAAAACCCTCACAAGCAATGCCCGCGTGGTGGATTATGGCTCATTCCCCCTCACGTGGAGGAGGCCTGTGTCCCAGCAGTGGGAACATAATAGGCTGTTTATGCTATGTAACATATAATAACTCTTTCTCATTTTCACAGAGGACCCAGGAATCCCACACCCAGGTCGTCACACAACCCTGCTAGGCCACGCCATCAGAATGGGCGACATCACGCCACAGAACCTCAGCGAAGTGCTCAGAATATACCTGTATGCGAACGCCACGGGAGAAGTTAAGGCTCTTACTGGTATGCAGAACATTTATTATTATTCATTCTATTTTTTATTATTATTTTATACTAGTCTGGGTTTGTACCTAAAAGAACTACGCGGAATTATCGATCTGTAAGGTTCAATCCGTGCATCGGAAAGCAACTAATTCATTTTATTTATTTTAGACCAATTGGACGTAGTTAAGCAGAAAGGACACAACCCACAAAAAGTAATTTTTGAATTATCGAGGTTTTTAGTTATTGTCACTTATGGGCAAATATACCAATATTTTTATGAGTCAAGTTGTATTACGTAGACTAACGCAATTTTCGAGTTATTGGGAAGAATGTGGGTTGAGTCTTTTCTGCTTAACTACGTCCAATTATTTGTCTATAATAGTTAGTAACAAAGATCTTAAAACTATGTTAGTCAATACCAAAATCAAATAAAACCATAATATTAAAAAAAAAAAATAACTAATGATATTAAATATCATTATAACTGCAAACTTTGGTCCGAGTAGCCAAACGAAAATATGTACTGCAGTCCTTTCATGTAGTCAAAAAAAAAAATCAAATTATGACGAAACTTCAAATGGCACTCGCTCCATAAAAAACACTGATTACACACAGTACATAAATAACTCTACCTAATTCCGACCTCTGCTAATAAGCAATAGTTACCTACCAGAGAAATACGATTAATATGAAACACACATTGGCGCCGATTCCCTTGTTCACAAACTAAACTAAATGTAAGTTCAGTGCATCTTTTTCTTTCTATTTCATTAAGAAAAGGACAGAAGATAAATATTAGTTTAGTCCTGTCAAATTAAGATTCTCCATAGACAAATTAGACGTGATTAAAAACATGGCTACTAAAAATACGTCAATTTATATCAGGCGCTGACTAATTTGACAGGACTAAACTAATATTTATCTTCTGTCCTTTTCTTAATGAAATAGAAAGAAAAAGATGCACTGAACTTACATTTAGTTTAGTTTGTGAACAAGGGAAACGGCGCCATTACCAACTTGGAGCTTTCAGGACTTCAAGTTTTAGATCTTGAAACTCTTTCTAAGTACAGAATATTCTTTAGTATTGCTCCTAATTATTTCATTTTGTCCCAGGATTAACAGCAGAACGCGAACGCGAGCGTCGCGTGGCCGACCACCACCAAACCGAGGCTGAAATGCAACACACCTGTGCCAACTCGAAAAACAACGTCTATTACGAGAGCCTGCACAGTAACGCTACTTATAAACTGTCAGGTATGTTGATTTTGATACGAAATGTGAACCTCCCAGTAAAGTTCTCAGAGAAGTATTGCCTCTTTGGACTAGTTGTTGCAAGCGCTACTGCTGAGTATGACGATTCCCAGGTCGGCCAGTGTTTTTGGGATTTTCTGTCTGGAATTTCTCAGTAAGGCCCCGGAGACTGGATTTGTGCCTGGTTGATTCAATTATCCTGCGGGATTAATATTAGCATGTTTAAAAGAAACCGAACGACAGTAATTCTGGTCTATTATAATCAGATCTGATCAACTCTGGTCGAAGGCACGGTTGGCGCAGTGCTTAAGCGATTGACTGCTGCGCTGCGTGTCGAGGGTTCGATTCCCGCACGAAACAAATATTTGTATGACCTACAAGTAGTTGTTCCGGCTCTGGCTGTTGGTGTATGTGAGTTTAAATGTTTGTAAACACACCCACGATAGAGGAGAAATTCCTAGTGAGGGGCAACGTTTTTAAATAAAAAAAAAAAAACTGTGTCCCTATAGAATTTAATCTGTCAAACATCACTACAAGTTATTTGATTATTGTTATTACTCCCAGCCAAATCACAGCAGTAAACTTAAACTCAAAGAATTTATTTCAATTTAACGATTTATAGGCACTTTTGAATTGTTTGGGACTAATTTGAGTTTGACATTTTTTTGTTTGTTTCTATAACCTTTCAACAACCGGTTGTTAAGATACAATCCAATCATCTCTATCTTTTGTTCACAGAGGCTCTCCGCGAAAAATCCTTCCTCGCTCTTAGCGCGACATTCAAAGCACGAATCCTCGCGTTCATATGCGACGAATTGCTGCAGAACAAAGCAGTGCTGCGTCAGGTCGACGCGAGCCTCGAACATCTCAACCAGCTCAAGAAGGAGAGATATCTCATGGATATGAAGATCAGGAAGTAAGTATTACCTGATTCATATCATGGTATGTCTATTGGTGCCACATTTTGGAATCTGAAATCGTCAAGATGATCACATAAAGTGTCTTCCTTGTGGAAGGCCTCGTCCGAGAAAGTTGAGCCATTTTGCTGTTGAGCTTTCACAGAACGACTTACACTCTTGTTCTTTGAGCCTTTATGTGAGTGAGCAATAATTAATTTTAATTAAATTTACACCGTTTTAAACACATAATTATAAGACTATAGAGGTATGAGGAACAGGGTGTAAAGTTCACTCATTCTTCATAGAAAAGGACCTCCGACCAGAGACGTGTTGTGTCTGGTGGGCTACTGCCGGACCATTGATGTCGGGACGTTGTATATATGCTAGTCGCGCAGTAAACTCTGCTTGTGCGATGCAGGATTTTGCGTGTGATACGTAGGTCGTATGTGGTGATCTCGATGTCGCCACGAAAATTTTAATAATGGACTAACTATTTGTATTAAGTTTTCCATCTCTTAATTATTTGGTTTATTGTCCCACAGGGTCAGAGTCCTCCACCAACGTAAAGTCCGGGCTGAACAAACAGAAAAACAGCAAGCCTTAGCGCTGGAGCGTATGCAGCGTCTAGTGGAGGAGAGTGCAGCCAACCTGAGGGCGTCGCCACAGCTTCATGACGACGGTAAGTTCAGTAAACGACGACACGGTTGGCGCAGTGGCTGAGCGATCGACTGCTGCGCTGCGTGTCGCGGGTTCGATTCCCGCACGGAACAAATATTTGTATTGCCTACAGGTAGTTGTTCCGGGTCTGGCTGTTTGTGTATGTGAGTTTAAATGTTTGTAAGCGCACCCACGATACAGGAGTAATTCCTAGTGTGGGGCAACGTTTTTTATAAAAAATAAGAGTAAAAGAAGGGTAGATTACTTTAGTATGGTTTCCTTTTGAATAGCAGGCAAGTCTTTAGGCTTCGCGGTCACTAAATAAGAGCACAGAACACAGGAAAGAGGTTTTCTTTTTCATTTTCAAAAATCATCGTCTTCCTAATATAACCTAGCCTTTTCCCAACTATGTTGGGGTCGGCTTCCAGTCTAACCGGATGCAGCTGAATACCAGTAGTTTACATGGAGCGACTGCCTCAAAAATTTACTTTACCATCAGTGGCGTAAAGTGCAAAATTGTACAAACACGCTGATGGCTTCTAGGGCGTCTCCGAATGCCTGCGCGCTTTTTTGGACTTTGTGACACTGAAAATTGGGTTTATTATTGATTTTCATTAATAAATCTGCGCTCCGCTTTAATCTTGGCTGACCCTTACAGTTTATGACTAACAGCACCCTAATTGCGTAACACACTGTCAATAACAATCTGAATCATTTTGAAAAATATTGCCAATCCATTGATTCATATGTTCGATAAATGTGTCAGGTCAACAACGTAAATAACGCAATGAATGTTGTTGAACTGTCAAAATGAAACCCATTGATAGTGTTCCGCAATTACCCCGCAGGTTCTTAAGTTAGGCATTATAACCTGATAGTCATAAACAAGCTAAATAGTCAGTGCAAGATAGATGTCGAAAGACAATCAATCAATCAACTCAGCCTGTCGCAGTCCACTGCTGGACATAGGCCTCTCCCAGGCCGCGCCACAACACCTTGTCCCCCGCTTTTCGCATCCAATCTGTCCCAGCCACCTTCAGGTCGTCCGTCCATCTGGCTGGGGGTCGTCCCAGTCCCACACTCGCGATCTCCACTCCAAGACTCGTCTGCTCCACCGGCCATTGGTCCTTCGACAAATATGCAAAAGACATGTGACATGCGAAAGACAATATGCTCATTATATTTACAAACTTCTTCTATTTCCTGCAGAAAACCAACAAACACCAGAGAAGCTAGAAACCCCTAAAAAAGACAAGGAGTCATCTCCACACCCTGAAAGCGAAACAGACAAACAGTCAGAACCCTCACCGTACAAAGAAAGCCAACCGGCTGAAGAAAGCGACAAGGAACTATCGCCCTTAAAGGACCTGTCCAACAGTATGAAGAACAAGGAGATGTTGAATAACAATAAGGACGAGTGCTCCCCGGCTGATAACTCGAAGATTGATAAGGATAGTGTTATCGGGGACTGTGATGCTAATTTGAGTGATTTGGAGAGTGAGGGCACGCAACCGGAGGAGGTGAGTCTAAGACTTAAACCATTATTATTTGATTTTTGAATTTTGAAAAATTTGAAAAAACTAAAAAAAAAAATTACTTCCCTGCTTTTGTCCACAAGCTAGAGATCACATGAAATAAGTTACTTTCAAAATTAAGTATTGTAAAAAATTAAATGACCAGCTGCGCCCCGCGGTTTCACCCGCATAAGTTTCGATGCCGTGGAAATATCGGGATAAAAAGTATCCTATGTGTTCATCCTGGCTATAAACTATCTGTGTGCCAAATCCGTTCAGTAGTTTTGGCGTGAAAGAGTAACAAACATCCATCCATACAAACTTTCGCTTTTATAATATTAGTGGGAAGTAGTGGTATTTTTAAATTAACGACATTGAGTTACGACAAGCATATTAACTCGGGAGTTTTCAACAATAGATAATTTTTGCTACCACATAACTTACCAAAGAAAGATTTTAAATTATGCTATAGTCGGAACACTATCTTTCTTAGTCATCTCATAATGTCATCTCGAAGTCGCTCTGAACTAAACTTTTACAAGCTTTTATTTAACTTGCACTGTTCGTATGTACGTTTCTAAGTTGTCTGTCAAAATTTGCAAACCATTTTTCGACCATTTGTTGGTATCCGATTAAGCTGAAATTTAGTTAAATCGACTGAAGAATTTCTTGATTTTCACTGCATTAACATTCTACGTGACTAAATAGTAGATCTTTACCACTATTTCCTATTCACAGGACGAAGACAAGAACTTGTCCTCAGAGGAGCTAGCTCGCAAGCTGGAGAAGTTGCTGAAGCAGTCTGAACAGCAGCTGTTGCAGCTTACAGCTGGGTCTCATGCTCTGCGGGCTACGTGTTATGGGCAAGATAGGTAAGACTTATAATAGCTTTCTTATTAAATCTTGGTTGGTTTTCTATCCAGGCCTAGTTTAGGACTTTTTGAGAAAGTCCTGAACCGATTGCAATCAATATGTTATCAATAAAACTACCGTTTCGACAGCGAAAGAACATTAACTCGACTAAAAATTGCAAAAAACATCGGAGTTAGCGTAATAACACTTCTCTCTCCAGAGCTTTCAAGGACCAATCTTTATTAAAGGAGTCCAGCTCATCCCGTCATCTCTGTCTGCGCCTGCCGCGATGTCGTTTGCCATTAAGCGGGACCCACTGGGTCGTAAGTTTGACCCATTGATCGTCGGACATGCGGCAGATGTGTCCCGCCCGATTCCATTTAAGCGTGGCAGCTTTCCAAGTGACATCTGAGGGGCAATTCTCGTAATTTTAAGAACGTTCACAGTCTGATCTCAGTCTCAATCTGTCAAAAATACTTCTAATTTGACAAGTTTTTGACATTTGTTTGCCGCCGAGATGAGACTACGACTAGATTTTGAACGTTTTAAATTACGAAAATTGGCCTTCTGTTATTTTAGTGATGGAACGGATTGTGGTATTCTTAACCCGGTCCACAAGTTTAAGACCCAGAATACTCCGTTCCATAGCTGTCTGGCAAACCTCGAGGGTCGACCTCTGCTGAATTGTCAAAGACCATGTTTGAGAACCATACGTGAGGATAGGAAGAATACACAATAAATAATTTATTAAAAAATATTTATTTGCCACAGAAACATCAATATAATATCCTCACCATTCTCTCTTACCCAGATACTGGCGCCGCTACTGGTCTCTTGGCAAATGCGGCGGGATCTTCGTGGAAGGCATGGAGTCTGCACAGCCAGAGATCATGACGTACCACCAGCAGCTTGAGAACAATGCGCTCAGCGGCAACACTCCGCCTGACAGCAGCAAGAAGAAGAAGAAAGGTAGGAGTCATTCATCTTCATCATTGACAGTACAGCCGTCCACTGCATAGGCTACTCTCTCCACATCGACCGATCCTATGCTTCTCGCATCCAGCGGCTTGTCGCGACTTCCTCTAGGGCATCGTTCCAATTTGTAGGGTGCGCGTAAAGTTGGCAATAGCGGTGATTGCCTTTTTCCTAATATCTCTTTGTATTGAACAATAATAACAGTTGATTCGTAACCCAATCTGAATGAAAAAAAAAAATGCTAGACATGGACGCATTCAGTTAAAACTAACATACTTTTTTAGGGCTTCCCGTGTCTTATGCGTATTAAAACTAGACCAATTTGTTATCAGCATATGCAGGAACAAAATAAGGATTCACTTCACCAGCGCTGCGGCTCTGTCTCGTATAGGGTCTTAGCTGGCTGAGCGATGGCCGTTTTGCGTGGATGTGACGCATATTTACTCCCAACTTGTATTTTTTTTTGTGTTTCTGTTCTCTTTTATGCGTCATGTTTGCCGCAAATAAATGTATTTTCTTTCTTTTCTTTATCTTAAGTTCCTTATATTTACCCCAATATAATCCAACTTTTTTGCCCCTCAGCATCCCGAGAAAAGAAAGAACCCACTCCTCCTGAAGCAGAGAAGCCGAACCCGGAAACGGAAGCCCAAAAGAAAGAGGAGGCTCTCAAGAGCGAGATGGAACTCAAGAGCATCAAGTCTGAGCTCAACCTGAGTGATCACACGCAGATCATTAAGTACGAGCCAAATGTGAAGCATGGTGCTTGTAAGGTTGAAGGTATGTGTCATATTTGATTTTGTTACTGACATTTTCTGGTATGTTTTGCAGCGGGGTAATTGAGGGGCCCGTGGCTAAATAATAACAGTCGCAAAGATCGATCGATCAGGTTAAGCTGCGCTTGCCGCGGTTGGTCTGAGGATGGGTGGCCATCTTCACATACCAAGATCCCTGCGTGCCTCGGAAAGCACGTTAAACCGTTGGTCCCGGCTGTCATTCTTGGGCCTTTGAGAGTCGTTACGGATCGTCAGTGGCCCGAAAGTCTGACAACCAGTCTTACCAAGGGTTATCGTATTACCCAGTAACTGGGTTGTGGAGGTCAGAGGCAGTCGCTCCATGTAAAACACTGGTATTCAGCTGCATCCGGTTAGACTGGAAGCCGACCCCAACATAGTTGGGAAAAGGCTAGGCAGATGACGATGAGTGGCATTCTACGGTCGCTAACAAACAGAATTTACGTATTTTTGCTCATTGCAAAGATTCCCAAATAAATAATGTTCATAATTTGTATTTCATCCCACCAGGCTCTTCAATAAAAATGGAAGAAAAATACATCCAGCAAAAGAACAACGAAGAACAAGACATGCTCGACATAGAAGACTCCATACCAACCGCGTTTTTGGTGCAGAAACCGACACACAAACCCATGTTCGCGGCCCAAGCAGAACCCATGGACAAGCCCCAAGAAATCGTCAAGGTAGAAAATGTCGTCAAAAACGAGGCAGACCACGAGGACATCGAAGAAACAAAGGACACTTTAGTTAATAATTTAGAAGAGTTACGCAAAATGGCGGAAGCTGTATCCATCCAGCTCGACGCAGCAAAGAAGGAACAAGAAATAAAAGAAGAAAAGGAAAAAGTAAAACACGAACCCCAAGATTCTTCCTCCGCCCACTTCCAACTCTACTCAAAAATCTTAGACGGGAAATGGTTCTCTATCCTCAGACACGAAAGCTCATTTTTGAATAACATCAACGAGATTGACAAGCAAGACTTGCCGGAGTTTTGTGACAATGAACATACTTGTTCTGAGGTCATTTTATGTCAGGGGCATAAGTGGGATGTATCGAATAACCTTCATTTGCTGAATGACCCTAGTTTGTTCACCTTGAACAGTATGGTGACCAGTGTCCAAGTGCCATCGAATAATGTTTATGCCGATTCCAGTCTGACTATGTCTGGGTTGGATCAGGAAATGATTGATAATAGTTTTAATAAGGATGGCAGTGTCCAGGAGATGGAGACTGAGGAAGATAGTAAGGACCAGGTGAATATGGTTTTTTGTTGCTTTTAGAGTTAGTTATTTTATGATATAAGTAACTGTTTGGGTATATTTTTGTATTGGCTAGGCACCTGTGTTCACACCGCTTTGAGACACGGCAAATCATTCCCAAAAGCGAATTGTTAAATAATATTTGGACGTAGTTACTGCCCTTAAAGACAGTTCTGTTGTCAACATAAGAATTCACATAGTGTGTTTCACATGAAATCACCTCAACCATCAAGTTTATCAAGTATACATATACTTGATAAAGTTTGTGAGGGTTTTCACTTTTCACCCTTATGTCTTTAGCAATAGGATTTAAAAGACGTCATCCTCAGAATTTTGACGACTTTACCTTTTATCGGTACATTTTCACTTAGGTATGGCGAAGTATCATAAGATAAGTAATTCTACTAAAATCTTAAACAAAACAAATCTTGCCAAAGAACGAAAGGATCAAAATATCCTATTATAATTACTTCTAAAATGTTAATCTTATTACCTTTTCAACAGGACAACGACCTTGAAAAAGAGCTGCAAGCGGACGCCTTAAAAGCTGACCTTCTAACCCAGAAGGCCAAAGCGAACAGCCTCACCAGCCTAGGCCTGTTGAACTTCAACGCGCTCTCAACGTACGTGACCTGTGACAGTCCGCCGCCCATACAGATGTCGGTGGAGGAGATGGACCAGCTGGAGTTTTGTAAGGTGAATGGGTTGCCGAAGAAAGTCGAGGGGAATTTTGTGCCCAGGGAGTTGAGGTGAGTCTTGTCTTGATATTTCATTTGAGTCTGGTTACAGAAGAGTTTCGTGTCCCCTTTTTCTATAGCTGTTTGAGTTGTTAAAGTCAACTCTTGTCGTTTTATAAAAGCTGGTACACATTGAAAATTACGGAAAAGTAGACTGGCGTTATGTGAACTTGAACCGGTAACCATTTTACATCATTGAAAAAACACGGAAAAATACAGCTCTTGGCCCTAAAAGATTGTCGTTTCGTGGAATATGAAGACCGACAGTCTCATTAACCTTTTATGCATGTACTAGCTGCGCCCCGCGGTTTCACCCGCATAAGTTTCGATCTCGTGGGAATATCGAGATAAAAAGTCCTATGTGTTAATCCTGGTTATAAACTATGTGTATGTCAAATTTCATCCAAATCCGTTCAGTAGCTTTTGCGTGAAAGAGTAACAAACATCCATCCATTCATACAAACTTTCACGATTATAATATTATTATAGTAGGATAATCATGAGCCTTTGAGCTAATTCATAGTCGCCCATTGTTGAATATTGGCCTCTCCGGGATTCTGACTGTTTAAAATCCAATTTACCCCGGTATCCTTATTCAATTCGTTACTCCTCCATTTTTGATACTAACCCGATGTAGCTTGGAACTGAATGTGACGAGGTTTGTCTTATATTGTGATTTTTCCTCAGACACGGCTGGTGGCGCATCACAGAGACAGACCAACTACGCGATTTGATGGACTGTCTTCATCCGCGCGGCGTCAGAGAAAGAGAACTGCATACGTCACTCACCAGTCATCTGCCTACTGTTAATAATAAGGTATGTTTTCTTTCAGAAAGAAAGAAAGAAAAAATATTTATTGCGTCTCGTACAGGAAGATCAGAAACTAAACTAAACACAGTCAAAAATAAAAAATAAACAAATTATATAAAAAACTAGCTGCGCCCCGCGGTTTCACTAGCATAAGTTTCGATCCCGTAGGAATATCGGGATAAAAAGTATCCTATGTGTTAATCCTGGTTATAAACTATCTGTGTGCCAAATTTCATCCAAATCCGCTCAATAGTTTTGGCGTGAAAGAGTAACAAAAATCCATCCATCCATCCGTACAAACTTTCGCATTTATAACATTAGGTAGGATAGTAACAAAAATAAAAATGAAACAGAAACTCCTATACGAAGCCAAAAGGCTCCTATCTCAGCATGATGCTGCGACATTTAGAAAAATAAATGTCGCAGCGCTGGTATTCTGACAGGGCCCGCTTTCACACTTCAATTTGTATTGAATTTGGAAAGACGGGGCTTTTTAGCACATGCAACCTTATACTGAAATGGATACCCCTTGGCAACATTGTCAAAGCTGTTACTGAAATAACTTTTTTGTGGCTTAGAAGTGTTTTTTTTTTGTACAATTTAAAAATTTTGCGCCTTTTTTTTTACCCGACTGCGGTGGAGCAGAAAATGAGGGTAATGCTTTTATGAATATGATTCAAATACAACACGAAAGTGATTACAATCCATTTCTAGGGTCAACGTTCGAAGTTAAACGAGACAGAGTGCACAAACTGCAATAATTTTAAGTTGGTACATTACCTGTGACTTTTAACCCAGGAAATAAATGGTTTTTAATTTGAATGGATTAAATTTTGACCTACTTTATTAGTGTACCACCTGCTCGCGGCTCAAAGGGCTGACTGCTTAGGACCTCGAGGCCCACCGGCTGATAGGGTCCCAGCTCCCGGCGGAAGTGTGCAGCGCATGAGATGGACACGATCTATCAATGAAAATGTCATGCGCTCATACTATGGGGCTACAGACGGAGGAAATAATCTGACCGCGTACCGTGTTCGGATGCTCTCTCTTTTTCAGGTGTTTAAGCAAGCTGTCAACGTTACGGCACAAATAACATATTGTTTTTCAACAGCTCTACATAGAAAAAGGCGACATCTTAGGCACGGAGCTATGCGTGTCGCACCTCGACCGGGTCATCGCGCAGAACGGAGGGTTCCCTTCTCCAGACACATCACATTCCGCACTGACGCAGCGCAGGCTCGACATGCAGCTGCTTAATATGGTAAAAGTCTTGTGTAATAAGTCCAACCTACTCAGCGAGTAACTTTTGTAAAGGAAAATTTTAATTTAAATTAATTTTAATTGTAAACTAAACACGTTGAAAATTGCCATTTATGGATAACCATGCCAAGATTATTATTTTTAACATCAACACCAGTGTGAGAACAGTAATTTTGGAGATACGCCCATTCTTTTATTCAGTAGATAAAATAAAACTATTATAATTTACAACAATTTCTTTGTATTTTTGTATCTATAATTCTCAAAATAATTCAATTTAAATTTCTTATTGGTCTGTCTACAATCGTTATACTGTTCAACCAAATTAACACAAGCAAACATACAAGCCAAGTGCACAATATGAAGCGATAGACACAGCGTGCAAAAACAAAAATATATATTTAAAAAAAAACACATACATTACATACACACACACACACAGTAGGTAGTAAGTACAGAAAGACGCATAATTTTTACACAATTTTATCATGTAGTTCAAGTTTTGTCAAAAGGTTCGTTCCTTTATCATATTCCCCCATATCTGCGTATTTAACTGCACATAGCTGTACTTAAATCTCTATCTACTCCTTTGGGGGAGAATACAGGCGTAATTGATACATTTGATTTACTAGTCATTCCTGTCCCATTGCTGGGCAATGTGTTGCAGGTACAATTGTCCCTAGTAGTAGTATGAATAATGATCGTAGGTGGAGCAACTAGAGGAGCGCGTGGCGGCCGCGTCCATGCAGGTGAAGGGCTGGCGGCCGGCGCGCGGCGCGGCCGAGGGCGAGCCCGTGGCGCGCGCGCGCAGCAAGCTGCAGGCGCTGGAGGCGCACATCGAGCGGAGGTACCTCAAGCCGCCGCTCGTGCAAAGGTACGCTAGGTAATGTATTCTAACCTCCTTATTACGACTGTGGTCGCTTTTGTTTGGTGTGAGGGTAGTTTTAGTTGGTGTTGTTGGTTCGTCGGTATTTATGTAAGATTTTTGGGGTAATTTGTCATTCATCCCTGATCTGTCATGTCAGTGTTCTATTAGCCATATCATCTTTCGCACAAGTCATCCGTTATTTCATATTTTCTCAGTCATATTCATACTTCAATATATCTGCCTAGCCTTTTCCCAACTATGTTGGAGTCGGCTTCCAGTGTAACCGGATGCAGCTGAATACTAGTATTTTACATGAAGCGACTGCCTATCTGACCTCCACTACCCAGTTGCCGAGTAATATCTACAATGCTCCTTGGTATAACGGATGGTCAAACTTTCGTGCTTCTGACTACCGTACTACCGTAACGATTGTCAAAGATATACAAATGACATTGGCTTAGCGTGCTTTCCGAGGCCCAGAGGGGTCTCGATATGTAATCGATGGTCACCCATCCACAAACAGCACAAACTACGGGCTCTTGAAGCGCGAATCCAGATGTATATCAAGCCGTCCGTTAATCGTCATCTCTCGAGTTCATAGCCTTATCATATTTCACCACAATCCATCCATTTTTTTATCTGCCTTTTAGCTATAGCTTTTTTAAATATTTTATGAGTCATCGTCAACCTAATTTATTTGGGACTAGCGGCGTCGCCCGCGTGGATGTCGGAAATTATCTCACGATAACATACTACTACGATCAATAGATCTTTTTGAGGGGAATAATTCCGTAATTGTTTTCATATAACTCTATTGGTTTAGGACCATGCCAGTAAAGTGGAAGCTGACATCTTAAACAATCATCATCATATTTCATCCAATTTACACAAAACCTTAATGAATTATGCACCTAAACCTTCCTCATGAATCACTCCGTCCATTGGTGAAAACCGTATGAAAATCCATTTGGTAGATTTTGAGTTTATCGCGTTTGGACAGACGCGGCGGGGGGGGCTTTGTTTTATAATATGTAGGGGTTCCTTTTCATACATCTTTATTAGCCGTTATGTCAGTGTTGATTTTCTGCCTAGCCATTGGCCATCCCACTCACCGAGAGGAGGCGTGTGTCCCAGCAGTGGGAACATTATAGGCTGACTTTGCATTGGCCATAGGTCCATTATCACTATCTTTCACACAAGTCATCCATCTTTTCGTTCGTGGGTCTCGTAGTGGTTTTTTCTTAAGCTTTTTGTATCGTATCGTCGTCGAAATCGATTGAACTGGGACATAGTTTCATGAATGGTTAGAAGGAACTAATACTTTATCTATGATTACTGGATAAGGATTAACATTTAGTTAAAGTAAGTAACTAAACAATAAAAAGGTACGGAACGTTATTTATATTAAATAATTAGCGGACCCGGCGGACGTCGTCCTGCTTGGAAAAGCAGCGCCACCTACCGGGTCCAATTGTGTTTTTAAACCATCCAAGAACCCATTGAAATATACACACAAAATTTCATCCAAATCGGTCCAGCCGTTTAGGAGGAGTTAGGTGACAAACACACGTACAGAAGAATTATATATATTAAGATTATGAAAAAGGTTCCAAGTAATCAGAATCCTGTTTAACATTTAAAGTAATTAAAAATAATTGCTGGTGGTTTGGATTAATGCACGCATGAATGGAATGTTTCGCTTTTCAAAATTTGTTGTTTATTTAGTATTGTCTGTTTTCTAAATTATTGAATTAAGCGTCTACAAAGAAACAATTCTAAATATTGAAAATACATGTTTTTCTTCCTATTGGTGTCGTGAAAAAAAAAACTGAAAATACCAAGTGTATTTTCAGTTTTTTTTTTACATATACTTACACATTAAAATGATCATAAAAAATTGGTCTAACAAAATCACAAAAAGACACTACATCAGAAAAATAACCACCCACAAACTGGTAGAAAGCAGGTCAACGACTAGTTACCCTATAAATCATAAAATATCGTCCATCTTACTTTGTGCAGTACATCAGAGGCGACCCTCGGCGCCGTACTGCAGGCCGAACACGGCAACGCGTCCGCGTCCTCGCCGCAGAACACCGACAGCGCTAGCGAGGGGAAAGGTAAGCAATAAACATTTTAGTTTTATTTAAACGTACTTCATAAAAAAATTGATACATTATTTCCCAGCACGACCACGTTGAATCTAAAGTTTTTCTTGTATCTATAGATGGTGTTCTTTAGATTATACAGGGTTATTGGTAAAACGCCAACAACCTCTTAAGAGGTCATTGTACTCATCATTATGAACAACTTTTACTAGGGGACCAAACCAGAAATCGCGAAAAAAAACAGCTGTTCCCTACATTTATGTTCGTCTAACTCGTCAAAATGTAGGGAACAGCTAATTTTTTTTCGCGATTTCTGGTTTGGTTCCATAGTAAAAGTTGTTCATAATGATGAGTACAATGACCTCTTAAGAGGTTGTTGGTGTTTTACCAATAACCCTGTATATCTGTATCTTTAGCTGTTGAACGCGACTTCGTCTGCGATCCACGATGAAAAGTAGCCTATATCGTTCGGCAGGTACCAGGCTACCTATCTGTCAAAGTTAAAGAAAGAATTCGTTCAGCCGTTTTAGCGTGAAGACGTAACAAACAAACAAACTCACTTTTGCATTTATAATGTTAGTTATGATTTTGTAGCACTATTTTGCAATTTGACACCCTTCTGATCTTGGAGATGGTTGCGCTGCGAAACTGAAAGGTATGAAATTGCAAAATAGTGCCGCAAAATAGTATAAATTCCAAACTATTTCGTACCATTGAAAAATATGAGAAAATCGCGTCTTCGAAACGATGTCGTGCAACGAAGTACTACACTCCCAAACACCTCTGCTCACCCACTGATTTGGATGAAATTTGGCACATGGGTAGACCATGGCTTGGATTTGGACATACCTTTTCTCCCGATATTCCCACGGGATCGAGACGAGTGAAACGACGGGGCGCAGCTAGTTTGTAATACAATTTCTTATCTCAAATATAATTTATTCTCTCCTTAGCTGACAACAAAGGCATAGCTCGCGGCCTAGCGACATGGCGGGAAGCTGTCGCCCGCTGCAACACCTCCGCTCAACTAGCGATGTCACTCCAAGCGTTAGAGGCGGCAGTAGCTTGGGACAAGAGCATCATGAAGGCGGTACGTATGAGACATGTACGTATACCCACCCGGTCGCGGGCATACGTCTTAGTGACGAAAACACGCTGAATTATATTTGTAGTTAGAAAAACGTGTCGTTGTAGGCAAAAAATTATCGTTTGTGTCTTTAAAAGCAACTATAGTAAACGCCAAGACTCGTGACAGTCGCGGTTATAAAAAGCGGGAGTGAGAGAGTCTAGGATTTTGACGTCCTACTCGCACGTTTTGTGACCGCGACTGTTACTAATGTTAACGTTGCGTAACGGCCGTGGCGTGGGACAAGCGCATCATGAAGGGGGTATGCATGAGATAATGTACTATCGCCAAAATATTTATCTGACCACCGTAAGGACTATTCCTGCTTGCAACGCACATTATGTAGTCAACCTATAAAGTATCCTCTTTTGTTTTACTTACGGACGTGCTGTGGTCATCATGTGCACGGGATTTTGTTTTCAAAATGGTCAGAGGGGCAATTCTCGTAATTTTAAGAACGTTCACAGTCTGATCTCAGTCTCAATCTGTCAAAAAATACTTCTAATTTCCCTACATTTTGACAAGTTTTTGACATTTGTTTGTCGCCGAGATGAGACTGCGACTAGGTTTTGAACGTTTTAAATTACGAGAATTGGCCATCAGATATATGTTTTGGCGATAGTACATATCTGGTTGGGACGGCATTACGCTAAATTGTATGTGTAATTGTGTAGTTAGTTTTTGTCGTATCAAATAAGTGGACAAAATTCTGTTATTGTAAGTTTTGTAAAAGTGCAGTGTGGTGTGGTTTCATACCTTTTTTATTTATTTTATCGTGGAACGATTATACGTATTTATATATTTTTGACAATACGTTACAATATTATTCTAGCAACGGACCAAATTTGCGCTTAATGCCCATCCGTTTCTAAATCCGCGCGTCAGAAGTTTATGTAGCGTTGGATTTTCAACTCTCGGTGTTGAGCCGAGCATTGAGAATCCAACAGAGCGCATCCCAGCGCGTGACAAAAATCAAACTGTTTAATTTTGAACTGTGTGCACTATGCAGTGCGTTCAAAATCAAGTGTGCGAAAAAATCGCCGCGAGAAAAAGTCACGCCGGCTCGTTTTGTTTCATCTGCTTGTTGAGACAGCAATATTCCTAATGAAGTATAGTTGGTGATTAAAAGAAACAGGGTCATTATTTTAGAAAATATTTCGTCTATTTCAGTAATAGGAAACTCGTAATAAACTTCCTGCTGGGTATAATCCTTCTTTCCTTCCTAACTTAAAACTAGCATGCCAACTAATATTCTACCTTATTCTGTGCACAGAACTGTCAGTTTTGCTTGAGCGGTGACAATGAAGATCAGCTGTTGCTGTGTGACGGCTGCGATAAGGGCTATCATACGTACTGCTTCAAGCCACGGATGGATAAAATACCTGATGGGGACTGGTGAGCATATATTATTCACTCGATGTACAGACGCCAGCACATCAAGCTACCACAACCTGTCAAATTTCTCTAATTTGTTGTTTTTTTTGTTACAAAAGTAGTTACACTAGTTATTTCGCCACTCTGCCTTTGGCATTTTTGTTTTTATTGTGATTGTTATTGTTTTGTGGTCATCTGCCAACATCTGTACTGTCAACTGTCAATTAATGTGAGTTGTCATTGGTCCATGGCCTTGACAGCGAGCAATAGACAAAAGTGTCAACATGTTTATGCATGAGTGCGTGTCTTTTGACTATGTGTATCTTATGTTTTTTTCTATTTTATTATTATTATTTTACTTGTAATTGTTCGTTTTGTTTGTGCAGAATAAAATATTTTTCTTTCTTTCTTTCTAATAGATTTTCAACTTTATCACTAAAGCATTAGGTTCAAGGTTGATTGGGAAAATTTGACAGTTTCGGGTAGCTTGGTGTGCTGGCGTCTGTACTTTTAGAATGAGGTTGCAGGATGGAAGCTAAATTTTTATGCTTAATGAAATATAATTCATTGGTAGTCCAGGGTAATAAAACGAATTTGTATAACTTCTGCTTTGGAGTTTGTTGCGCCACTTCTTCTTCCCAGCGAAAGCACTAGGAAGTGACGAAAGGAGGGCGTTTTGGGGGGGGGGACTGTCTTTTGTAATTTTGTGTTTCGAAAAGTGCTGATTCTCAGCCTAATTTGAATAAACGACTTTTGATTTGATTTTAATACTAAAACAACTCGTAACAACAATCGAAAATATGTAGTGAATTTTTGATAACGGACTTAAAGGTCAAATTCTTTACTAAAAATAAAGAAAAGTTGTAAAACCATGTTCTAGATTTTTGAAAAAACTTAAAAGAATGATTGAATCTCAAATTGCAATATTACTTCACAAATATACTTTTTTGTCGGTTTTATTATTGCGGCAAGTGTCGTTGCCAAGAATGTTTTCGTCATCCAAATAGATTGTGGACGTAATTCACAATGCATATAATTGAGAGCTATCAAAAAAAGTTTGAGACCATTTTTTTTTTCCGTATGGGAAATCATCAAATGACACCTCCCGCTCTGGGTGGAGCGGAAGGGAGTGTCAGACTCTTACTGACTAAAACCCACCCATGTTCCGGGGTAGCGGTAACCCTTTCGGACAATCCCGCTGACCCGGCAGGCTTCGGCCCTAAGGGGCCCCTCAAATTATGTTGACAACTCTTTGAGGCGCGCGTGGAACACTTACGCGCCGTCCGGCACGGGCCTGGTCCTGATCGGGCGGTGAGCTACCCATTGCTCTCCGCCCGCAGGCCCGCGCCTACGGTGGCCGGGAGTCGTCACGCGGCTCCCGACGCCCGGAGCGTCTCCCGCGGCGGCTGGGACGGGAGGCTCTCTCCCTCATCCGTCCCGCCACGTCCTTCGCTAGCATGACTGCTTCGCAGAAGGAGGCGACTGCCTAAGTTTGAGACCTTGTCTAATCTCCTTTTTACATTGCAGGTACTGCTGGGAATGCGTAAACAAAGCTAGAGGCGAGCGAGTTTGCATCGTGTGCGGAGGAGCCAACGCTAACACTAGGACCATACCGTGCGCGCTGTGTTCACGAGCTTACCACCAGGACTGTCACTACCCGCCGCTTTTGAAGGTAATATTCAGTCTTCAACCAAACCACAGAGTAGCACAGGAAGCCGAGCAGGCTTCCTGTGCTACTCTGTGGTTTTCATTCAATGAGTCTGTCAATGAGTAAAGACAAACGCAAACGCACACACAGACGCGTTTATACAGCCACGAGCATAAATATCAAGCCGTGTCTCCTGCGGGTATTTTTACGAAACATTACACGAAAACGTCAAAACAAAGAGGCGTGGCCATAAACATTTGTGTATGAAATCACGATGTTTTTGTTTTCCGACCTGCATGGAAAATATTCCTAGCGCGGGTGAAGAGGGGAAGGGTTTGTTTCATTTTCAACCGCCACGCGCACCGCGCATTTTTTGTATTTTGAGAGCTGACACAGGTTTTGAGGTTATATTCTCTTGTGAATAGTTGACACTAATCTAAAAATATTTTAATACGCAGGAGACAGCTTGTGTATGAAAACAAATATTTATCTGTAAGATTTTTTGTGTAATGTTCCGAAAAAACCCGTGCAGGAGACACGGATTTACGCAAAATTCAAATGTAAAGTTTGATAAATTCGTCTGCTCGACAACAACAATAGAATAATATGAATATTTTCCCACAGAACCCCCGCGGGAAATGGTACTGTTCGCAGTGCATATCGCGCGCGCCGCCCAAGAAGCCGCGGAACATGAAGAAGCGGGAGGCCAAGCATCGCGACCTCAACGCCAGTCTCGATATAGACCAGAATATGGTGCCTAGGTATGTAAACTTTAAATGAATATCAATCGCATGACATGATTTATAACTTATTAGCCATTATAGAAAAACTAAAACAAAAAAAAACTAGTTTATCCATATGTCAAAAATGAGAAATAGTGAACAATATTTTAAGGGGTGACAGTTAGCTATCCATGGGTGAGTAGCCGCACTATTGTACTATGAAAACCGTCCTTACTGTTATGAAATAAGGGCAGGGTGGTAAAATAGTTGTGACCAAGGACGTGCGATGACCTGAATTCTGAAATATTAAACCTGCATTTTCAAAAAAATTAATAATGTAGGATTGTATTTTTGAAGGGAACTTCTCTTTCTTAATATTTCAAATAACTTTGAAAATCATAGTAGTCACTAAACTAATGTATTTTATTTATATTGTTTGATGTTATATTTCAGTAAAATCTAATAGAGCATTTACCAGCAATGCACTACAACCACAAACATCACGAAATTTGTCTTATAACGTACTATATGAGGTTCATCATCCCTCATTTCAGCCCGGCAGCATCCCACGCCTCAACATCGACTACAGCTGAAGAATGTTCGGGTTCCGCACTGCACACCCCGGAGAAACATGACGACAAGATGGATGACACGCTCGCTGATAGCGAGAATGGATTGAATCATCATACGGGTGAGTTTATAATGCATCCGTTTATAGGGGGGCGATTAAGTCATCTGCATTCGTCAAGGCATAACAGGATGGCCTCGCCTCATGCACGAGGCGCAACCTCGTGCATGAGGCGGTTAAAATCCAATGTGACTGTTTCAATGCTTTCTGAGTTTCTCATGGGATATTGCTGACATCGGTGAAGGAAAACATCGTGAGGAAACCTGGGGGTCTACTCCGAAGTGGTATCGGCCGAATGTTCGGCCGTTTCCTGCTATGAAGTTACTATTCGATTCTGTCGGTCCCGATCCTACACTCCTACACTCTTTCGAATATTGATTAAGGTCCCGACCCAACTGAGCCGATCCGAACTTTTTTCGCATTTTTCAATAATATTCGGTTCGGCCATTTGTCGGTCCGATCCGATCATTCGCACTTTGCACTTCGTAGTAGACCCCCTGGACTTATAGTTAATATCAGTCCGGAATCGCCAACCCGTCTTGAGGAATTGGTGATCAATGCTTGTGGCTTCTCTGTAGCAGAAGAGGTCTTTGACCTGCAGTAGGACAATAAGTATATAAAATATTCGTCATAGGGGTAATTCTACCCATCCTGCTGAACAACGTATCCTACGAAATCCATACCCGATTCGTTAAAAAAATCTTTTGACACGTACAAAATCCGCCAAATACGCCAAAACCTATATCTGACCACCGTAAGGACTATTCCTGCTTGCAATGCATATTATATAGTCAACCTATAAAGGATCCTCTTTTGTTTTACTTACGGACGCAGCTGTGGTCATCATGTGCACGGAGTTTTGTTTTCAAATTGGTCAGATATAGGTTTTGGCGATAGTACAGACGCCATCACCCCGAGCTACTACAATCTATCAAATTTCTTTAATAGATTTTCAACTTTATCGCTAAAGCATTAAGGTTCAAGGTTGATCGGGAAAATTTGACAATTTCGGGTAGCTTGATGTGCTGGCGTCTGTACATCGAAATAGTCTGGCTGCTGTTGTATAGGAGGTTGTTTTTACGAACCCTACACGAGTTACTTGGCGAAAGTTGTTTAAGTATGACGGGTAGAATCACCCCCTTGATGGAAGCAGATGACTGAATCGCCACCTCGTATGTCTTGCTAACACTTTTGCACTCTTCTCCATTTGTCCCCTACGCTTTCTCCATAATTCCCCACTTTCCTGCACTCAACTAAAATCTTTTCTACACTGTGTTAGGTTAAGGGGATACACTAAGGGACTAACCATACTTATTCAGCTCTGTTCAGCTTTTGTCCGTAGAAAACAACGATTTTGTATGGAATGCGTACGCATTTTTTTCTTTTTTTCCGGATGGGAAATCATCAAATGACCCCTCCCGCTCTGGGTGGAGCGGAAGGGAGTGTCTCTTACTGACTAAAACCCACCCATGTTCCTTTGCCCTTTATGTCCCGGGGTAGCGGTAACTCTTTCGGACAATCCCGCTAACCCGGCAGGCTTCGGCCCTAAGGGGCCCCTCAAATTATGAATGCGTACGCATCCGTTCAGCTTTACGGATGCGTAAGCATTCCGTACAAAAGTATTGTTTTCTATGGGCAAAAGCTGAACAGAGCTGAATTAGTGTGGTTAGTCCCTAAAAGCCCGCGAAATTCAAATTTTCTTAAGTTTTTTTTTTTTCAATTTGCATGCCAGTAGTAGCTTATATGTTTATCAAAAGATAATTGACGACCGTAACAAATAGGTATTTACAGAATTATAATTATTGGAATCATCATATAACTCTCTAACTTTGAATTGGCCTCAAATGTCATAATTTCATGAAATATTCATTCGGTAGTAATTTGAAATTAGTTTTTTGTAAAATTTGAATTTCACGGGCTAACTTCGCGTCAAACGAGGGACATACTTTAAGGGAGTGTAGTACTCATGACAATGAACAACTTTTACTACAGGACCAACTCTGAAAATATATAAAAGAAATAATCAGATGTTCCATACATTTACAGGCACTTTACTTTGTGTATATTATTTCATCACCGCTGCTGTCAAAACGGTGAAGGAAAACATCGTGAGAAAACCTGCATGTCCTAGAACCAAAAATTCAAAGACATGTGACATCCGTCAACCCGCACTGGGCCCGCGAGGTGGATTATGACCCACGCCCTCTCACAGAGAGGAGGCCTGTGTCCCAGCAGTGGGAACATTATAGGCTGAATATGCTAATATGCCATATATTTTGTCGAGTTATGCGAACATAAATGTATGGAGCTGCTGATTTTTTTTTTCGAAAACGAATTTTCTTTCTTCTTTCATTCGAGATATCCGAGTCGGTCTCATAGTAAAGCCCGCACCTGCACCAGAAACTGCTGAATATGTTTACTACTAAAAAGTATTTAAAACATCGTTTTGTTTCTGTCAATTGTTTGAAGATCTGAAAGACAGAATGATGTTTTAAATACGTTTAGCGTTAAATGCATTTAATGATTGCAGAATGCAAGATTGATTGATGGACAGCGATAAAAATACTTTTCATTTGATGATCACTTCGTGATGATTCATCCATCTCTATTGAATTTCTGCATGCTCAACATTATCGTGTACATTAAAAATTGTTTTAAAAATATAATGTAATGAATTGGGAGAAGGCGCTGAAATCTGACATACAGATTTTTACTTAGTTTGGGTTTCAGAGCCTTCATAGGTTTTGTAAATTTAATTTATTTCAATAAAGATTTATTATTATTTGTGGTGCAAGTGAGCCTTAAGTTATGTCCCCCGTTTAACTTAACACACTGTACACTTGCCCAAGTTTCTCATCGCAACAGGCAGCCTCTCACCTCCACATTTATAATTTGTAAAAACTATTATTATTTTGCGGGTACTTTATTTTTGGATTTTGGATGTTATCAAATCGAAAATCCTTTGTATCATTTTCCGTTTATCTTACGAGGTGGCCTGCGAAAACGACAAACTCGACGCGACCCGACGCTGCGCACGCGACGAACGCGGTCAAACCATTCCCTGGCGGAAAATGTACCGGACTGCGACGAAACGCAACGTAACGGGAACTTAATTTTTTTGTGTGCGAAAATTTCATTAAAAAAAAAACTTTTTTTTTTTCAATTTTTTTTTTCTTGAATAATCATCATCATCTGCCTAGCTATGTTGGGGTCGGTTTTCAGTCTAACCAGATACAGCTGAATACCAGTATTTAACTGACCAAGATTACCTCTGGACTTTAAAAGAGACTTTGACCCTTGAGTTTGTATCGCCATTTCTTCTCAGGTAGTCAGACAGGAAATGTCGACTCCATCTAGGTTATTTTTTTTTTTATAATATGACGTGTGAAAGTGATTTCGATATCCCATTCACAGAATAAACAATTTCATGTCAACATAGAGCGACTGCCTATCTGACCTCCACAACCCAGTTATAGAGTTACATGATAGTCCTTGGTAAGACTGGGGGTCTACTCCGAAGTGGTATCGCCCGAATGTTCGGCCGTTTCCTGCTACGAAGTTACTATTTGGTTCGGTCGGTCCCGATCCTACACTCCTACACTCTTTCGAATATTCACCATGGTCCCGACCCAACGGAGCCGATCCGAACTTTTTTCGCATTTTTCAATAATATTCGATTCGGTCATGTGTCTGTCCGATCCGATCATTCGCACTTTGCACTTCGTAGTAGACCCCCTGGTTGTCAGGTTTTCCGGTTCCTAGACGACCCGTAACGACTGTCAACGATCCACAAATGACAGCCGGGACCAACGGCTTAACGTGATTTCTTGCTTAGATGTCGGCTACAGAATAAGTGATTCAGAAGCGTTGATTTGTCCACTCGATCTTGAATCCTTACTACACAGACTTCCTTGCTAATCCATACTAATATTATTATATGTGAAAGTAACTCCAGTCTGTCTGTCTGTTACCTTTCCACGCCCTAAAATGGATTTTGATGCAACTTGGCACACAGGTAGACCTGGGTTAGGACACTCATCCTCCACGCGGGCGAAGCCGTGGGCAAAAGATAGTACTTTAAATAATTATTTGTTTATTTAACAGGTGAGCTGAGTGCAGAGGAGGGTCCTCCAGAGAAACGTCGCGCGCTACACTATGTGGGCGGCAACGGAGCCCTACAACATGACGAGACTGACACACACATAGACGGTACGTTTTTTAACTCTTTGGCAATTTACCTGACTAAACGACTCCGGTAGAAAAGTTGACATATTAAATCAATCTGCCTAGCCTTTTCCCAAATACATAATAATATGTTGGGGTCGGCTTCCAGCTGAATACATGGAGCGACTGCCTATCTGACCTCCACAACCCAGTTACTGGGTAACACGACCCGTAACGACTGTTAAAGATCTACGAATGACAGCCGGGACTCAGCGGGATTGTCCAAAAGGGTTACCGCTACCCCGGAACATAAAGGGCGAAGGAAGGAACATGGGTGGGTTTTAGTCAGTAAGAGTCTGACACTCTCTTCCGCTCCACCCAGAGCGGGAGGGGTCATTTGATGATTTCCCACCAAAAAAAAAAAAAAAAAAATTACAACCGGGACCAACGACTTACCGGCTTGCCGACTTTCGCAAGCGTAGCTTAACCTTTGACTCGTGCGGCTGTTATTATTTAACCACGAGCCCCTCATTAATATTTATAGCCTAAATAGTTATGTGACAAAAAAAAAATCAAACCATTTGACATATTAAACGCTTTGACAACATTTTTCGTAGATGTTTAGGCCCATCATTTAATCAGCCTATAGCAGTCCACTGCTGGACATAGGCCTTTCCTATTTCACGCCATTCAACTCGATTTTCGGCAACTCTCATCCAGCTGCTACCAGCCATCCTGCGAAGAGTTGATCGAGGCCCACAAACGAAACACACTGCAAAATGACTTGCAAAAATTTAATTGCTGGCTAAGGGTCGCCATGTATTAGACTGATGTAGGCAAAATAAAAGAGAACTGTTCACTTCAACTATTCGTGTAATAATGTCAATAAAGTGTGTGCAGTTACAAATATAAGGTTAGGCGAGCTGCACACTACAACTTGAACCAAAAATCACTAAATACAGTTAGCGCTAAACTATCTTGAAAAACAGTGTCCGTGTTCCCCAGAAACGATTATCGCCATTATTTTCCTGTCATTTTCATCATTGGTTCTCTTTGTACAGTTGAGGAGATTGACACAGAGAACGCACCGCTGATGTCTCGTGCCAAGAAAGAAAAGAACACTGCCAAGAAACAGGTGAAAGATCTACAGTTCTGCAAGTAAGTTACTGTTGCCACATAGGAAGATGAATCTGATTCTTTTAAAGCACAACCTGCCGATTTTTCTTAGACGAACGACTATTAACAAATTAGGGTATTTTTTTTAACCGTTGTTTGGTTAATACTGAAGATTGCGCTATGACTGAAACGCAAAAACTACAGAACGGATTTGGACGAAATTTGGCACACCGATAGTTTATAACCAGGATTAACACACAGGATACTTTTTATCCCGATATTCCTAAGGGATCGAAACTTGTGCGGGTGAAACCGCAGGGCGCAGCTAGTATTATAAACGTGAAAGTTTGTATGGATGGATGGATGTTTGTAACTCTTTCACGCAAAAACGACTGAATGGATTTGGATGAAATTTGGCACACAAATAGTTTATAACCAGGATTAACACAGGCTACTTTTTGTACCGATATTCCCACGGGATCGAAACTTATGCGGGTGAAACCGCGGGGCGCAGCTAGTATTATAAACGTGAAAGTTTGTATGGATGGATGGATGTTTGTAACTCTTTCACGCAAAAACGACTGAATGGATTTGGATGAAATTTGGCACACAAATAGTTTATAACCAGGATTAACACAGGATACTTTTTGTCCCGATATTCCCACGAGATCGAGACTTACGCGGGAGAAACCGCGGGGCGCTGCTAGTAGAGTTATATGAAAAACCCGGTAAACAAACTAAAATATTTTTTTTTTATCCTACTTAAATACTGATTACCCTATCTCTCCTCAGGAACCTCCTCAACGAAATGGAGTGTCACGAGCACGCCTGGCCGTTCCTCCTGCCAGTCAACACCAAGCAGTTCCCGCAGTACAAGAAAGTGATCAAGTGTCCCATGGACCTGTCGACCATTAAGAGGAAGCTGCAGGATAATATGTATGTATAACTTTGTGTCAAACTGCTACCTTTTATCTATAGAAGGTTAAATTAATTTACAGTGACATCCAAAAGTTCGTTGAATTTTTTCCCAGTTCAGTTGTTTTCAACATGTTAAAAATAAATTTGCTAGCTATATTAATTTAACCCTGTGTAGCGGTATCTACAACGCCACATGCGAACAACGCGTCATACTGACGTCACGCAAATCCTGCATCTCGCAAGCAGAGTTTACCGCGCAACTAGCATATACAACGTGTAACGTTAAATGCGCAAAACCTCAAAAACCCCAACTGATTTTTAATTCAATTGACCTGTTTCAGAGAGATAAAAAAAATTAAAAAATATGTAATGGTTTTATGTGCTGTTTTAGTTTTACTGGCAATTCTGATCGTTTCTTGCGTCTGCGACGACGCTCTATCGACGGAGGAGTCGTCACCGGGCCACTGAGCCACGCTGACATTATTATTTTCTATCTACGCTCTTATAGAACTTAGGTTATCTTTGAACAGTAATTTAAAAGTTTCCATTACACTTTTCCAGGCTTTGGACTGGCAACATTAGGTAACCCACATTTTCAATTCCTATTTGCATTAAAATAAAAGCTATTATTATCCCGCGTATGAGAAAACTTAAATTGGTCGACAACAATTAGTGTTTGTTTACCTATTTTGGCGGGTTTGTGATGGCTTGACCTATTAATAAATAGACACGGCAACGTTTTTAATGAAGATTTTTTTGAAAAATGTGACCTGTATTAAAAAGTGGTTCAATTCATTCTGCTCCTTATTCTGATCAAACTATTTTCAGGTTTTGCGCATTTAACGTTACACGTTGTATACAAACGCCCAGACATGATTCATTGGGCAGCTGCCCGCCAGACACAACAACCGTCTGGTCGGAGGATCCTCCCTTTTCTATGGAGGATGAGTGAACTTTACACCCTGTTCCTCATACCTGTACGTTTTTGAAAAACGTTCCTCCTTTTCTTTAAATCCTTTGATCATTTTACTCTACTGCGCAAAGTGTGTAAAATTTTGTCTTATCCTAAACATTCACTTAGCAATTAATTAAAACAAAAACCACTCAAAACATCGTGGTCTTAAATTATAAGCGGTAGATAACACGTATGAAATCATGTCGTTATTAACTCAAGCCAATTTCTTAACCAACAGCTACAAATGTAAAGAAGAGTTTGCCTCAGACGTCCGATTGATCTTCAGCAACTGTGAAGTCTTCAACGAGGACGATAGTCCCGTCGGTCGCGCCGGCCACAACATGCGCCAGTTCTTCGACGACCGGTGGACGCAAATCTGATGTCACGCCCAAGAGTGGGATGAAGACCAGGAATGATGCCCACTATAAAGGTTGAAAGTGATTTTTTGAAGACAGTGACGCGATAAAGATTTCGAGCAGTTTATAAAGGCTTTGATATGAATGCCTAGTGTACAAAATGTTTTGCGTACTCAATGTAAAGCTGGGTCAAAAATGTTTGCAATTTCGTGGAGTAATAATATGTAATTTCGACCTCGAAATTATTTTACCACCTCGTTGAATGTCACTTGCACCTCATAAGACCAATGTGACAGATAGTTTCAATTTTCAACCGCAGTGAAGTTTCAATTTGCTGGGAATCAAAAGTGGTAACACAATTCCAAGGTCGATTAAACTGCATGTAAAGGATTAAGGTTGAATTTCACCAATGTGCAATATTCCACTGCAATGATGACACTGACAGCTCTTGAACGCAGTTTATATGTGCTGATCGCGTTTATGTGTGGGCCACAAAACTATCGCTTAGGGCGTATTTTCGTTCTACGCGTCAAGTGGTTATTTCCACTTAAACAAATAGAAACTTTACCGTGGTGTTAATAAAGTTGATTTTGTTTTTTGCTGAACGCTAACTTTTGAAACGCAGAGCAAAATCCCTATTGGCGTTTGTTTCGTGTCCCTCAGGTTAGTTTCATTGGCGAAATTCGGCCTTGAGCACTTGAAATCGATGAAGGTATTATATTCTATGTAACAACCGAAAGTGACTAAGAAAATACTTTCGTAACGACTATATTTGCGAGATGTGTGAAAAAAGACACTTTGTCATAATTGTGATTTTTAAAAAAATGATGAATGATTCAAAATGATTCTTGTAAATGAAGATATTAAAAAAGCGTAGATCAATAGAAAAAAGGTTTGACGATTTGTGCCTACGAAGTGGTTGGTAATAATTTTACGAGTTGTCATTCAAACGACCGAGTAACGAATAGTAATTTATAAAAACCACTAAGGGCCGATTTTTTGATTCGTAAATAAACTCAACCAATTGTTAAAAATAGTAACTAATGGTTAAATTTTTGCAAAATATGTTTTTTGATCAATTTTTAGTTTATCTAATGATGCTACAATATCATTGCTAATATTCAAATAGTTAACTATTCATTAAAAAAAATAACCATCAGATAAACTAAAAATTGATAAAAAAAATACGTTTTGCAAAAATTTAACCATTAGTAACCATTTTTTAACAATTGGTTGGGTTTAACAACGGATCAAAAAGTCGGCCCTAAGGGTATGTGCGCACTGACAGGTGGCTTGCCTAGCGCCTATGGAGCCTAGTTACCTTGCGAGTAGAGAAATGAAGCGAACGCTCTAGAAAATTCCCAACCGCGTGTATCGAAAGCTGTTACGTTACTAGGCTGCAGGAGCTAAGGAAGCCTCCTTAACTGTCAGTGCATACGTAGCCCAACGGATTCAATGACACGACCGACTTTGAAAAGTTGGAAAAAAAATGGGTATTGTTCAATAAAAGTCTAAATAAAAAGAAGGGAATCGTGGAATAGTTAGTTCGAGTCTGAATCTTAACTTCATAAGAATAAGATCCAAACTCAATTTAGAGAATAGAAGAAGGATTGTCACTGTTACGTGGTAATGATGTATGGTTGTAATTATAAATTAATTTTTGATCTTTAAGATGGCGGAATGAAAGGTTTAAATAATGTCTAGACAAATATTAACGTATTATAACATCGCGCCTGTATCCCACGAAGGGCTGGGCAGAGGTGTACCTTTTAGTACTCTCGAGACAGACAAATGTCTTTAATAAATTCGATACTATTTTATCGACATTGCTATGACGTAATTATTAATGAGATGATCTCTAATACACATTCTGTCTTTATCAACTGATAACATACATTTATCATTTTTGTTAATTAATATATTGTGTTAATTTGAAGGATTTGGAAGAGGGAGACTTATAATAATTAATAATATCTTACTTTATTTCCTATTGAATTGAAATACATAATAAATTGATTCACAATATCGATAAGACCCATACAAAATGCTGTAAAGATATCGATGAAAATCTATCGACAATTAACGTTGATAGATTAGACAGACTATCGATTGACAACACTAACGCAACTTCCATTCCGTTAAAAGAAAATTCCAAAATAAAAAAAAAACAACATTTTCTAAAATGTGATAATGCACTGAAAGAGATAAAAACGGAAACGAAAAAACATTCCAACATTGACTCGACACCGGATATGACGAATAAATATTGAGAATCTCATGTTTAAAACATTTTTGACGGAAAAAAAAGAAGTGATGAAAAAAAATATAAAGTGAAATTTTCGTGAAACGACATACATTCGTTGTTTATGTACCTAGAGACGTGTAAATAGTAGATGTAACTTTAATTTAAAATAAAAGTATTAGAACGAGATATATTTTTAAGTATAGTTTAGACATTTTGAATATTATTTTTGTAATTTGCGCTTGCAACGAAGCAGTATTTTTAAAGGATTTCCGCATTTCTTTCTTGTAATTAATTAAAGCTAGTGTGTTTGCGTTTACTTTTGAATATATATATATTGACGTTCCTCACACTTTAAGCAAAAAATATTTTCGGTATAATAACCGCGCCAGAAAGCATCACAAAAAAAACCTAAAAAAAATATGATTAAGCTGGACTTTTCATATATGTTAATCCAAAAATATTAATAAAATAACACAACTTTTACACAAATGTTCTATATCCATAGTCTAAAAGATGTGTTTTTTTACGTATTATAAAGACATCACTAATTTATTTATTTAAAAACATATCCAAAAGTAAATGTGACATCCCACTGCTCGTATATAAATACTCTATGATTTCTATTCGGTGGCCAGTTTCGTAGTCGATTCAATTGTACAATGTCATTTGTGTAAAAAATCCTAGTTGTCTGTCTAAATTTGTGCATTAGGCGGTATTAGTTTAGGAAACGTAGTTTAGGGCTAACGGTAGCGGACGACGATGTATTACTGTGACAGTTCGCACTGTGACTGTGTTGTGTATGAGGGGACTTTACTTGATCACGTTTTTTCAATGAGGGAGTTGTGTAGTAGAACCGTGGTACTCGGTCTTTAGGGAGATAGATTTTGTGGTGAGAACTGATTGTTTTAGAAAAGGTTTTTGTGATTAAAATTGTTTTTTTAATTACTTGGTTGGTGACTGTGAATGATTAAAATTGGTATTTGGAATAAGTTTGTGATTTGTTTTTGTTCAAAATATTGCAATGTAAGTGTCTTTAGATAGCTGATTTGTTTATTTAATTAATTATCGATTTGTATCCAGTTTTCTCATTCGTAAAAACTTCATGACACTAATTGTCGTTAGAAATGTTTTACTTTAATTTAAAAATAATTAAAATTATTGAACGAATTTTTTTCTTTTTCAAGTGAGGTCCCCCCAAAGTTAATTGTAACAAAATAATAATATATGACGAGGATTAAGTTTAGAGATCACGACGCAGGGAGGTTCTCTATGTGATTTATGGTCTACTGTGTATTTTAAAAAGCGTGTTTCAATGTCGCCGTATTTAATGTTTTATCAATCTGTAAAGTCTAGGGAAAGTAATGACAAAATAAGTCTTTTCTCATTAAAATTGACGCCGAATAAATCTATCTAATATTAAAGAAAAAAGCGAAAAAACTTTTTTTTTGTATGAAAACACATTTTTCCACCAAAGCACATTTTTTCTCATTAAAATTAACGCCGAAATAAATCTGGATGAATACTTAAGGAGCATTTCTGGTTAAATTTCATAAATTAGAATTTTAATATAGCCATATTGAAATACGCTTTTTCCTAAACTCGAATTCAATTTCTGATTCGACTTGATCACTGAAATAAAACTTTAAACGAAATTAAAATTAACGTTAGTGTCAAATAAAATCAATTTCTTGTAGTCAAAAAAATAATTAATTAAGATAAAAAAACTCAGTTTAATTCCAGTGATGCAAGTTTTTTAAATATTTCAGTTATGTCTGTATTATAAAAAAAAATCGAATACTTCAGTCAAATTAGTGTTTTAGTTATCATTTTTCTATTTATTTAATTGCATTATTTATTTCCAATTTTAGCTAAAATTACATTATTATCGATTGGCGATTGCAGAATAGTACTTACATTAAATAGCAATGGTTAAGTCCGTTTTTTTCCTATTAACTTCGACATACTGTTGTGTTGCCAACTTTTAAACGTATTTCAATAGCAATAAATGGTAATTTTTAGACGTTTTACGGGGAATAGAGGAACTAGACATATTTTTATACACACACGATTTTTTTTTAATACGTTTTTCTCAGAGTTAAGAGTGATTTAAAGAGTTTCCTTATTATCCACCAGTGTTTTTACAATCACAACATTATGTCGAAAACCTTATTTTAATAACTGCAGAGTATTTTAGCGAAAGTATTAATTTAGATGATACTTAATACAGCTTTTTATAATTATAATTTTTACTCGAGCGTCCTACACAAGCGATCGTCATAGACAGGACTTTTATAATAAATTATTGTGTATCTAGTTTTTAAATCTATGTATACTTAATCTTTGGCGGGAACACGTTTTGGTGATTTCGACCTACTGCCATGGAGATAAAGTCGCTTTTCGTGTAAAACGTGTTTTGCCAAAGAGCGCGTCTTTCGTCCGGGCGGCATGAATGAACGGTCGATATTATGATGTTTATGTTGTGTGCATCGGTTGATTTTAATTATAAAATGGATATATAAATTATATATACGAATAAATAAATAATTTTTGAAGCACTCCCTTTTTGTTTTATTGTGTATTCCAACCCACGAACAATATCTTTAAGTAATAAGAGCCGCACGGGTCGAACGATCATGTTGCCATGTTTGCCGCGGTTGGTCCGTGGATGGGTGACCATCTTTACGTACGAAAGCACGTTGAGTCCGTTGGTCTCGGCTGTCATTCGTGGATCTTTGACAGTCGTTACGGGTCGTCAGATGCCCGACTGACAACCGTCTTACCGAGGGGTATAGTATTACCCAGTAACTAGGCTGTGGAGGTCAGATAGGCAGTCGCTTCATATAAAATACTGGTATACAGCTGCATCCGGTTAGACTGGAAGCCGACCCCAAAATAGTTGGGAAAAAGCTTGGCAGATAGAACAATATCTTTCACTGAAGGTATGAGACCCATAAAACCTGAATTTAAAATACTCAAACCATAATATACCTACATGTGTTGAGAAACTTGAATAACAAGTGTACTACACAGTACTGAAATCCTACTAATACTATAAACGTAAAAGTTTGGATGGATGGATGGATGTTTGTTACTCTTTCACGCAAAAACTACTGAACGGATTTGGATGAAATTTGGCACACGGATGGTTTATAACCAGGATTAACATATAGCATATAGCTTTCTATCCCAATATTCCCACGGGATGGAAACTTATGCGGGTGAAACCGCGGGGCGCAGCGCGCGTAATAAATAAATGCAATTTCAGTTGTGTCATTATGGCATGACATACTATAAGTCCGGATTTTGTTACGAAACCGTCAAATTCAATATTGCTTGTCACAGCACAAAAAATCAGCAGAAAATCAGAGGGGCAATTCTCGTAATTTTAAGACCGTTCACAGTCAGAGGGACAATTTTCGTAATTTTAAGACCGTTCACAGTCTGATCTCAGTCTCAATCTGTCAAAAAATACTTCTAATTTCCCTACATTTTGACAAGTTTTTGACATTTGTTTGTCGCCAAAGAGATTTAAGATAAAATAATTTAATGTCTTTGTTTGTCGCTGAGATGAGACTGCAACTAGATTTTGAACGTTTTAAATTACGAGAATTGGCCTTCAGTTCTTATAATTGATAATAGATCGCTGTATGATACCACCATCGGTCCCATTCTCCTGCCCGTATCCCAATTTATTTTTAGGGTTATTCTCCCATAGTCTCCGGTAGTCACTCCCCTTCACTAGAAGGGGAGTGACTAACGATACATGGACTGTGTGAAAGATGATCTGACTACAGATCATCTTTCACACAGTCCATGTATCGTTTCTTTGGTCTTACCCTACTCGTATAGCCATCCAAATTCATACTCAAAACTTACCTGACGATATTTTCTTCTTTCCTCCCAGCATCTGCCTAGCCTTTTCCCAACTATGTTGGGGTCGGCTTCCAGTCTAACCGGATGCAGCTGAATACCAGAATTTTACATGGAGCGCCTGCCTATCGGATGTCGACTACCCAGTTATGATGCCCCTAGCTTGGTTACTGGTTATCAGGCTTCTAGCTACCCGTCACTACTGTCAAAGATCTACACATGACAGTCGGGACCAACAGGTATTTCGAAGCACGGCACTGTAACAATATCAAACAAACAAAAGAACGTGCGACACCGTGAATGGTATCCAGAGATATAATTTTCACGAGAGGAAATAACTGGGTAGGCACACCGTATGTACAGACGCCAGCAGGTCAAGCTACCCGAAACTGTCAAATTTTCCCAATCAACCTTGAACCTTAATGCTTTTGCGATAAAGTTGAAAATCTATTAAAGAAATTTGACAGATTGTGGTAACTTGATGTGCTGGCGTCCGTACAGCAGAGTCTTCTGCCTATAAACATGACTGAAAATACACGTTGCTACAACTGACTGCCTCGACGGTCTAATGGTCACATACGCTACTGCTGAGCATGGCCTCTTGGGTTCGATTCCCAGGTCGGGCGAAGTGTTGTTGGGTTTTTCCATCTGGAATTACTTAGTAGTATCCCGGAGTCTGGATTTTTGTCCGGTTGATGCCAATAGGCTCGACCTCTATTACATGGGACCTAAACATACATAACTGGCGACATGTGGGGGTATACAACCCTTCGGGGAATACAAGCGTGTTACATATTATGTTAAGTTGCTACAAATACAAATTCATTTATTCATTTTGTGAACATAGGGTACAATTATACAGATGTTATACAAAAAAAAATATTGGTCCATGCTATGTCCCGCCAAAAGACATTAAAATATCTTAGGTAATCGAATGTCAATTAACGAAATAAAAATAAAGTGAATAGGTAAGTCGATGTTAAGATTTCATACAATAGGTAGTTAATAATATCTCAATAAACTAAGACGGCACATAAACAGGTAATTAGTCACAATTTCGTATACACTTCGATCAATAATAGTACTATTATTACTATTGTACAGACGCCAGCAGGTCAAGCTACCCGAAACTGTCAAATTTTCCCAATCAACCTTCAACCTTAATGCTTTAACGATAAAGTTCAAAATCTATTAAAGAAATTTGACAGATTGTAGTAACTTGATGTGCTGGCGTCCGTACTTTACTATTGAAGGTTGTAAGCAAAAATTGGCCAAAGAATTATAATATTAGCTAATTTAATTATATTTACTATTTAATTCTGCTTTTATTTTATGAAAAACACTGAATGATATATGTAGACTTACCGAAAAAAAGATATTGCATCCAAAACCTACTTGGTGTTACGGTGGTTATTTACACAGTTTTTGAACGCGCACTGCGGCACTTTGACGTCTTAATGTTGGCTATGATTGGACCATACTAATTTGAAATAAGACCTCAAAAGTATTTGTGGTCTTATTTTTCGAGCCGTTTTTGAAGCGCTTATCGGGAATCTAGTACCTATACAATAAAAAATGCAATAAAAAATTCGTTCGTTTTGCTGTTAACCGTTTGTTTTGCTAAAGAAGCTGAGTAATTCAAAGATTCCTTTTATTAATTTATTGATAAGGCACTTCAACGACTTATTCACTAACACATACCGATACATTAAAAAATCACATACAGTTTTAGGATCTGTGAATTCGTCACTTACAGAAGTGCACAGCACTAGCAGAGAAATGAATAGTACGTAAAAGATATCGTTAATTGAATAAGAATAAAAAAAATAACTGGGTTTACCAAAATACGGTCGGAAATACAAAAATACTCTTAAAATTTTTAATATAAACAAAATTAAAAGCATTTAAGTTATTACTATTCAAACATGCAATCTCCTTAAGGCAAAACTAGACGATACAAATAATTAATGTAGGTTAATAACCTATAAAAACTATATTCATAATCTTTTCTCAATTTGTCCAAAAAATGTGGAACGCTTCACGATTTTGCGTGTCATCCTTGCGCAGGGGCCATGCTAATCTTCTCTGTATCGTTCCAATTTTAATATATGTACTGCCGAAGCAAGTACACTCGTTAAGTTCAAAATTTTGTATATATGCTAAACGACCGGAAAACTATAATAGCGCGATTTAGGATTCCTTACATTTGGAGTTACTTGTATGGTGATTGCGTACAGCGCCATCTATTGGCCACCATCGCTTGAAAGTTTTAACCAATGTTATATTTTTTCACTAGTGTTGTACGAATACGTAAATGTTATGTTTCTTAACTGACTAAACTCCATTTGGAATAAGATATTGATGAAAAAATAATAGGTAAGTTTCATTTTATGTAAAACTCTATTATTTGTTTTGTATCAATATATCCGGAATCCATCTTGAGTGATGTTTGTTATCCGCACAGAGCACTTTATAATACGGGTATAGAGTGCCATCTCACGGTATTTTTATGCCAACCTGTCGCGAGTGGCGCCATCTGGAAATCTTGTTCCTAACTAACCATACTATACATACCTATACTATATATATCCTTCATTTTCATTTGATTGTTTTAGCAAATATTTCCCAGTTATAGATTGATTTATGTAAAACCATGTTTGGCAGTGTGAAATTAAGTTTACAGTAGTTTGAAAATAAAAACCGCTCCACATGAATTTTAACCAATCTATACGCATGGAAAATATGCACATTTATTCTCCTAAATCATATTTAAAGGTTAATTTAGTTTTTAATTAAACAAGCATGTTTTTGAATACTCAATGCATAGATTTATTTGTCTGTTATTGTTCACGTTTACCTACTTTAGTGCACATTTTTCACTTCAAACATGTCGACAATTCTATTTACAATAATTATGTAGGAATAATATTATTAATTAATACATATTAGCAAAATAAAATATGATGGTGTTAAGAATAATAAAATATGTTGGTCAATACACATTATTTTGTCACTAAAACAATGTTATATACCTACTTAAATATAGTTAGTGCCAAATGAAGATTATAAGTCAAAATGAAATATGATGATGATGATGATATGAAATATTGGATAAACATTATTTTGTCACCAAAACCTTGTTTTGTGATCTTCACAGTTATCAACAGAAATGAAAAAAATGTCGACAGTTTCAATTAATATTAAATTAATAATTACATACATATAATTGATAAGTTAAGATTACTTAAAAATATGTTTATTTTTCAATTCCATATTTTTTTCGTTTATTATAATATTCTTGAGCATATTTTTTCATTTCCAACCATATTTTAAACACTTTGTGATGACCCATCCACAAACGTAACCTCTTTAACCAGCTCCTTCCATTTGTTGAACATTTGGAGCATCGAAGAATAACTCTTCATTTAAAACGATTTCTTCATTTGGAAAATCGTCATCCTGCTCAACATAATTTTTTTCGTCTATCATCAAAACACTTAACTAATAGCGTCCAAATATCGCAGAGACCGATTCAGTCGGCCTTCGCCCCGCGGATAAACTCTCTTCAAGCTTTTACGGAGGAGAAGAGCTTCAACTCAACGTATTAGCAGCAAAGAATACTATGAAGAATACAGTATAAACAATACGAAAACCACTCAGCGCACACGTAAGTTGCACAACGTACCGGCCATAATGTTTCAGAAAACAATAACAACGGTTTCGACAACTTCGAATTTTGACATTTGTTTTTTTTATAGCAGTCGATAAAATAAATCAAAAAAATATATTTATCCGTAATTTAATTCTTTAAAATTAAACTAAAATAATGAAAATTTATTAGAAATTAATATTATAAAGTCTAAGTCGTTCTGTAGAGACATCTAGTACGTCTATGTGAATTATTTGCCTTAAGTTTAAGGAACAAGATTAATAGATGGCGCACCTAAAAAAATAGCTGTGAACATGTATGGAAGTTTACCCCCCCTGGTTATCCGCTTAACATAAAGACGCTATAATGTGTGTAGGGGAAGTAAAAATAATAATAATTGGGTTAATAAAAATAATAATGTATAATTATGTAAATGTATTACAATAATTAATCAAGTATGACATACCCATAATAAATAACGAAATAAATAACTCACGAAAAATAATACAGCTGTGAAGCTACCTTATATAAAATAAATGGTAATCTTTCAATGAACAGGATAAAAATAATTAGATAAAAATACAGAATGATTGGGAATATTCGAATCATTTTGCAATTCCCTTTGATAATAATTTTGGAAGGTATGAATCATTTTCCAGTTACCTACCAGTTGCTAGAATTTGATCAATCGGAAAATTTTCTACAAAATTGAGAGAAGCTGTTGCAGATCTTACTGATCCTGGAGTTGCAATACCACTAGCTTTTAAAAACTTAACCTAACCTAACGTAATTAGGTACTGAGGCTAGGACTCGTGCCAAGTTTCAGGTTTATTAACTAAAAAAATATCAACAGAGACTTCACCCATCCGCCAATAACAGTTCTAGAGGCAGGGTTTATATCCCCTTTAGCTGTTATAAACATTTGTTTTAAATTTCCTCGACGGCAACGGCTTAGAGTATGTAATATGTCTTAACCAAAAAATCAAATTTAAATTTTTATCAGGATGTTCTCTAAGCCTCCTTCGAGACTGCCTATGGTTATGGTTGCCTGTTTTAGAACCAAAAGATGGCCACAATACAATAGAGGTATCTTCATCAACTAGACTATTGCTATCAATTCGCTACAATGTAAGATCTTGAACCCTGCGGCCTGACGCTAGCAAATAATATTTTCGTCAAAATTGTAGGTTCTCATGTATTGCAATAAAACTTTAGCGTTCGAAATAGGTGGTTTAGCAGATTTCTCTCGTGCGACAGAAATTGCTTTTAGTATATGTTTTATAAAGAAATTTGACGACAAATCAATATTTGATGTTAAGTGTGTGAAAGTTGAAATAACAGATTTATTAACCAAAATAGTTCTATAAGCAAGACCAATATCACAATGTAAATGTGCTAAATATCGAGCTACTTGATCCGCGTTAGGGTATTTGTAATAAATTGAATACGACGTCGCTTCCATCTGTGCCACGCTGGTCTGTAGGTATTGATTGTGGAGCCAGTCCAGCTTGACATAAGAAGTTTTTATTCTTAATCTGTCCAGTCTGTCAAAATATCTGGCCGAAATCAGCCATGGCTCTAAGTCTAGGTCGTGCACCTGCGGTGTTGTGCTTCCTGATCGTTCACATCCAATGATGCGTACCTTGGTACTATGTGAGCTGTTCTCGATGCAAAGAGGTCTATCTCTGGAGCGCCCGACATTCGAAAGATTTGTGTCGTTGCTGTCCTCGTGAGGTGCCACTCTGGGCAAGCCTTCTGTCGAGAAAGAGCATCCACCTCCACATTGAATCTGCCCGGAAAATAATGAGCTGTAGGTATGTAGCTGTCAGATAAATGTTCTGCTTGTCTAAAACAGCAAGAAGATGTCGGGTTTGTTGGAGCAGTTTCTTGGATGTTGTGCTACCCTCCTTGTTTATATACGACACACGTGATGTTGTGACTCCTCAGGAATTCCGCCACCCAATTGGTTATCAAGGCACACGTCCTGGGTGCCGATGAAAGGCCGAACGGCAAAGAAGTAATTTGAAGTAGCTGATGCTGATGTGAATCTTGATGATAATTTAATCTCAGGAACCTGCGATGCTGCTGTGCGACGGCCACGTGAAAATATGCTTGGCTCAAATCTAGTTTGGCCATCCAATCTTGTTTTTGCAATAAAATTGGAACACGGAAGTGACTGAATAGTTGAAATGGTTTGGCTACTACGAACTGGTTCAGTTGCTTGAGATTGAAGATAGGACGGAAGGTCTGATCTGACTTCGATACCAGAAAGAACGTGGAAAGGTAGCTGGGCGTCAGTTCTGCAGGTTCTAGTACACCTGACTCTAACAAGTTTTGAATCTGTATGGTCATATTAGTTCTGTAACATTTTGGTTCTGTAACATTTCAGAACCGTGGGACTCGGAAATATTAGCGGCGGTTTCAGTATGAAGGGTGTGCGTGCACCGTTTAACAGCTGATATATTTTGTCTGGCGCACCTAAATTGCTCCAAGTATACTGAAATTGCTTCAAACAACCGCCTTGAAATGACAGACAGTCATTCGCGACGCTTGTTCTTAGTGAAAGTCTGCGATTGAGATTTATTTCCTTTAGGTTTGGCTAGATAATTGTTTTGTTGTGAAGCGTGTGAGCCATGTTTTTGCATTTTATTGAAGATGTTTCGACGAAAAAATCTATCATCAGCCTACTTGCTAGTTGACGGTTATTAATTTTGATAAAAAATATATTTTGAATAAGTTTGAGGTACTGATTTTGTTGATACAGTTAGTTTATCCACCCCCAAAATTTTTTGAAGGTAGGTTTGAACTGCCTCGTCATTAAAAAGTGATTCTGTACTAGGAGGAATTTTATGTCATACATCGCAATGAAAGCCTTCGGAAATCTGGCGCAACATAGCCTCTCGACGTATATTTATTAAATCGGCTCTACGACCGCACACTAATTGTAACAAGTCATCCGTAACTAAACAATAATTAACTTGTGTGTGTGGTGCATACTGTTAATATAAGTTGGTTATTAATAAATAAATAAAAAATAGAAAACAATAGGTACTCCTAAGTTTTTCATTGGAGTCACAAACATGGTCCAGCAACATTGCTATTTAAATTCAAAAGGAACTTGGTCGAAATCAATGTTTTTATATTTTAACTTTTAAAAGGAAATGTTACCAACTGAATGGTCTGTTAGCGTACTTATATATTATGTAAATACTATTTGTTTGAAATTTAAGGTTGATTATTTAAAAAAAAAAATATTTTGAATAAATATTTACTAATTAGGTGGGTATCTAATTTCAACAGAGTTAACAAATACAAATAATACACAGATCTATTGCTACAAGGATCTCTGGCGCTCGAATGACGTTGACAGTTGTTGTTGTTGGACCACAGTTGCGCAATTGTTTTGTGAAATGTCACGAATGTATATATATAGAGTATAATATTGTAGTGATGTTAGTTCCGATTTTCGCCACGCGCTAAGAAAACCTTGTGGCGCTGTACATCTGTGTACGTGACGATGTCATTATTTCTAAGTAGGTACCTAGTTAATTTAATTACTGACTGACTGACCCCTACTCTAGCATTATGATTAATGTATGCCTGCACGATAAACCTTGATAGAACCAATTACTCGTACGATAATAATAAAAGCATTATTATTTTTTATTATAGTAGCGTGTACGTGCGACTGAATTTGATTAGTTACGGGTAGTCAGAAGCCTGAAGTCTGAAAACCAGCACCCTAATTGTGTAAGACACTTAAGGCGCGTTATGGCGCCCTGTTTACTTTAACGAAATTCGATCCAGTCTTTATAACAGATGTGTATTTGTATCAAATCACAGTATACAAGCGACAGCGGAGGAATGCACGTGTAATCAACACAGGATAAACAATCGAGTTAGTAATTCACATAGAAGTAATATAAGGTTTTACATTCAGATTCAAATTCCGACCAACTAGTTAATTCCCACAGATATATATCTGTGTTAATTCCTGTCTACCATAGACATAACCTCTATACCACCGTAGTGTTGTCTTTTACATCTGACAGTGGGAACATAGACCATTAGTTTTTTTTTTTTTTTTTCCGGATAGGAAATCATCAAATGACCCCTCCCACTCTGGGTGGAGCGGGAGGGAAGGGGTGTCAGACTCTTACTGACTAAAACCCAACCATGTTCCTTCCTTCGCCCTTTATGTTCCGGGGTAGCGGTAACCCTTTCGGACAATCCCTATCCTAATCCTAATCCCTAAGGGGCCCCTCAAATTATGTTGACAACTCTTTGAAGCGCGCGTGGAACACTTACGCGCCGTCCGGCACGGGCCTGGTCCTGATCGGGCGGTGAGCTACCCATTGCTCTCCGCCCGCAGGCCCGCGCCTACGGTGGCCGGGAGTCGTCACGCGGCTCCCGACGCCCGGAGCGTCTCCCGCGGCGGCTGGGACGGGAGGCTCACTCCCTCTCAACGAGAGGCCTGTGTCCCAGCAGAGGGAACAGTGTAGGCTGGACATTATGCTAATAAATAGAATAAAGGAAATAATATGGGTCGAATAAAAGTTATGTATTTAATAAAAACACAATATAACCGTTTAAAATGATTTAATAAATTCATAAAATTAACTCAAAAATTACTCTGAGACATTATTATGGCTAATTAAATAAAATTAATAAATGCATTTCATATAAAAAAATATATCGAAAAATATTTACAAATAATTAGCTAAAATAAATTAAGGACGGAATCCGTTGCTTAAAACTAGAAATTATTTTATGTTTTGTCTAAAATTATTAATTTTTTTCATAATTTTAGTTCAAGAATTGGAACTGTTTTTTTTTCTATTATTATAAGCCCTTGGCAGTTTTATTTACTAAGACATTTTTACAAAAGTATATTATTTTGTTCTTATAATATAAATTCGTATAATTTTATCTAGATATAAAATTTCTATCAATAAGAATAATTCATTTTAGTCCCTAAAGTGCCCCTTGAAGAGAAATTATTAAAGTTTTTTTTTTAATATTTAAATAGTATCAACTTTTAAATATCTTCAAGCCAAGCCTCTTAAGGGGTAGGCAGGTAGGCACCATGATCATCCATAATATTATTTTACTCTATAATTTGGAAGTAGGTAAACTACTGTCCAAAGAAATTCGTTGACAACTATTTTGTCATAAAACGCTCCCTTTTTATTTTTTAAAAATAAATAAATATTTTTTTCACAGTCCTTTTAAGTTTTTGGACCAATGAGCACAATTTGAAGTCACAAACGAATCTCATAGTATCCTTACATGAATAGGTAATCAAAATGGCTATTCGTCGTACCAATCCACATTATCAATGTCCTTAGAAGAATTTTCTTCATTAAAAATGCAAGTAACTTTTTTTGAAAACCGGCTATAAAAAGTTTGTCAATTATAGCCGATTTGCAAACACAAAAAATAAACTTTGCGATCTATAGCCGTTTTGTTATCTGGATATTAATGGCCAAACAGCGATGCTCAAGCATAAATCTCGATTGAAAATCAGATTCTAAGATAAGCATGAAAACTGTGAGATATGAATCGAGATTAAATTATTCATGCTTGAATATCGTTGTAGAATGGGCCTTTGCAATCTCAATAATTCCTAATCGTCTTATAAACCGTCAAGAAACTTTGCTATCTATAGCCGTTTTGCTTCACAAGTCCTTAAAATAGTAATATCTGATTAATCCAGTCCCTGAACTCAGATATTCTTGTGTAAACTCCGGGCTGGTTTGGTTCAGCGCAGCCGATACCCCATGAGATGATGCCTCCGAGGACGAACCGGTCGTCTCTCTCGCGACGTACTACCATCGGACCACCGCTGTCACCTGAGGAAACAAAGTATTATAAAAAATCTATAATTTGTGGCATGAAAGAGTAGACTGGGAACAGATAAAGAGTACAAACTATAGCGTAACATCAACATGGCTTCACGCCTGTAATCTCCGAAGGGTTGGGCAGTCATTATTAAGTCTTACCTTCACAAGAGTCAGTGCGACCTCTGATGCGGCTGGCATATATAAAATTGTTCAATATATACTGGTTATAGCCTGTCTTTGTGACCTATAGCCAGTCTTGGGGAACTATAGCCTATTAATTCTTACCTTTGCAAGAGTCAGCGCGACCTCTGAATCGGCCGGCACATATAAATTGTTCAGTATATACTGGTTATAGCCTGTCTTTGTGACCTATAGCCAGTCTTGGGGAACTATAGCCTATTAATTCTTACCTTCGCAAGAGTCAGCGCCACCTCTGCTTCGTCCAGCACATATAAATATGTTCGGTATGTGTTCATTGTAGCCTGCTGCTTGGTACATAGCCTCGCAAGCTGTGTTGTTGATCACTGGCACTTTTACTTCTTGTAATACGCTGGGGAGGGGTCCCTCTGTGAATGAGAAATTGGGTTAAATTAGTGACTTTTTTTTTTAATGATATAAACTAGTGCTTGACTGCGATCCCGCCTGATGGAAAGCAGTGATGCAATCGTTGATGATAAAGCGCACTAATTTATTATGAGCCTATTCACTCTAGCCTTGAAGACACTTAAATTATAATCGGACGGGAAAACCGCTGCAGGCAAATTGTTCCAGTCCTTCGACTTGTTTGAATCATTGAAATTATGGTTGTCATTGACGTTAGTCGCAGTATGTATAGCATAACCAGCCTATAATGTTACCCCTGCTCACAGGCCTCCTCTCGGTGAGAGGGAGTGGGCCGTAATCCACCACGCGAGCCCAGTGTGGGTTGGTAGATGTCACATATCTTCGAATTTTTGGTCCAAAGACATACCGATTTCCTCACGATGTTTTCCTTCACCGTTTTAAGAGCAGTGGTGATGAAATTATTTACACAAAGTAAAGCGCCTGCTTGCGTTCGAACCCACGATCTACAACTCGTAAGTCGCGGCCGTTACCACTGGGCCACCACTGCTCTCCAGCAGTATGTATGGGTCCTCCTATTTAAAACATGTTTAAGAGAACGGTATAAAGTTGTATTCTAGCGGCTTTTGCTTTTTTATTCATTAATAATAAAAATATTTAAAAATGTAATTTGTAGGTATTTAAATGAGATAAAGGAGATAATAATAAAGTTTTATTGACATAAATAAAGGTGTTACTTTTTAATTTGAAGCCCTGACTCCTGTATTAGGTGGTACCTGTGTTACAGGAGTCAGTGTCTTCGCCCGTTTATGGAAATTAACAATTTGTGCTATACTATTAAAATAACGTAAAATTAAATGAATATAGTGCATGCATGCTCTTGAGTGGTTTTTGTTCGTGTATGTGTGTGTTTGCTGTGTTTTGTGTGGGTTTGTGTGTGTTTGTGTGTGTTTATGTGTGTTTGTGTGTGTTTGCTGTGTTTTGTGTGGGTTTGTGTGTGTTTGTGTGTGTTTATGTGTGTTTGTGTGTGTTTGCTGTGTTTTGTGTGTGAGAGTTTGAGCTTGGTGGCTGAACTTTGGGATTCCTTGATCCCGGTTTCGAATTATTGTATCATCATCATCACTTTAAAAAAAAATCCTACAAATTGATAATATTTCTGCTTGAGGCTATCATTAATTGTTTGGTATTTGAGAAGATTGGCGTTGTTAGCCGAAATTTAGGCTTTTGCCTAGTTCAGCTCCTCATCTGCCTAGCCTTTTCTGAACTATGTTGGGGTCGGCTTCCAGTATAACCCGATGCAGCTGAATACCAGTATTTTACATGAAGCGACTGCCTATCTGACCTTCACAACCCAGTTACTGTTTTGCCTAGTTCAGCTATAGATATTTAATTCATTTGTAAACTGTTTATTTTTTATTTTAAAATGAGGAACCTGTGACAAGTTATTTTTTTAGAATGTATGTATGACTGATTGAATGTTTGATGAATCTTTAGTGTACGAGATGAAATGGCTAGTACAGAGGTGAATTTGAGAAATTTGTGTCTGTAAAAGACGTAAACTTAGGTCTAATATCAAATAGTAAAGGAACTATTGTATGCCTAACATGGTGGAGCAGTGCAGAAGCACACCAATTTACATAATAACAACCCTGTAACCACTGTCTTATAATAAAGATCTTTGAGTTTGACGTGTTGAATAAATTGGGTTGGCCGGATCATGACTGAAATGGGTAGTTAAAAGCTACATACCATCAAACAGTCGCCCCCAGCCGGTGACGTAGGCAGTCTTGCCGACAAAGTCTTCATCATTATCAGGCACACACACCGGCAGGATGTTGGGCTGGAATGTCACTGGCTCGTAGAATCTGGAAATATAAATATGGTATGTTAGTCTTAGCTGGATGCGAGAAGCACATGACCGCGTAATTGCGTAACATACTACATATCAATCAGAGTCTGAATAATTTTGAAGGACATTGCTAATTCATTGCTTCATACACTAGAAAAAACTGTCTTCTAAATAACGTAATGAATGTTTTTGAACTGTCAAAATGAAAGCTACTGCATGCAAATGCAAATGAAAGCTACTGGGCAATGTGGCTACACTTGGGGGAGGGGCCTATGTCCAGCAGTGGACGTCTTCCGGCTGAAACGATGGTGATGACAACGTCGTTTGCCTCTTCGATGGATAATAGATATAACATGATAGACAAAGACATGTTGTTGGGGCTGGGCATGGTTATGTTGCAGTTTCTTTTTTTTCCACTGAGAAACATATACAGGGTTATTGGTAAAACACCAACAATCTCTTAAGAGGTCATTGTACTCATCCTTTTACTAGGGGACCAAACCAGAAATCGCGAAAAAAAACAGCAGTTCCCTAAATTTTGACGAGTTAGACGAACATAAATGTAGGGAACAGCTGTTTTTTTTTCGCGATTTCTGGTTTGGTCCCATAGTAAAAGTTGTTCATAATGATGAGTACAATGACCTCTTAAGAGGTTGTTGGTGTTTTACCAATAACCCTGTATAGGTTACCCCTGTATAAACATTTTTGCGGGGCAGTTTTACCTAGTTGTTTTTATGTATAAAAATTGAATAATAATACCAGCCTATTATCGTCCCACTGCAGAGCAAAGGTCTCTTCTCATACAGAGAAGGCACGAGCATTGATCACCACGCTTGCTCAAGCCGGATAGGCGATTTCAAACTGTTATTAATTTTTAGTCCTGAATTCCTCACGATATTTCCTTCGCTGATATCAGTTATGTCCATGATAAACTTAGGGATAGCGTAGGTACACACGGCTACACATCAAGCTATACATTTCCACTTTTAGCTGACCTCGCACTGTATAGGTTTTTCGTACAATCAGAAGTCAGCTTATACTGGTTATGTATAGCTTGATGTGTAGCCGTGCGTACATGTAAGTGTAATTTTGTGTGTAAATTCAGATACAAGTTACTTGTTTATGAATAAATGACTATGACCATGTAGGTACCATATGAATTGAAAACGCACAACAATATGTCAACACTTTGAATTGCGGTTTTTTCGTGAAATAACGAATGCAACGTTGAAATACGACACATTACATAATCCTATGGGTTCGAAAATGCTATGTTCGTAACAACATAAAATTTCATTAAAAAAATAAAGGAGTAAATCGCTTTTGAATAAAGCCGAGTGTATACATACTTTTGCTCGTGAGTGTACCTGCCCGAATTTGAACTGACAACCTCGTGCATGAGAAGCGAGGCCATAAACACCGCTGGGTCAACTATCAATAATTTGTACAATTCTTATAGGGTAATTAGATAAAACTAAAGTAAATAAAAGAACGATTTTCCTTGTATTTATAACTGACACATGAAAGCAAATCCGCTGACACCAAACTTTACTTTAAAATACAATAAAATGTAAAAATGTCGCATTATAACAAAAATGTGGGAACTTTATGTAAAGTAGACTTGTACGTGATTCAAATATGTCGCATACGATTAGCATAGAGAATTTAAAAAAACTACATCTAACTGACTTTCAACCAACGTTATAAACAAAGTGAGGAATATATTATTTAAAAAATAACTAGATTCTGCCCACGGGTTCGCGCGTGGTATGTCGATAAAAAGTATAGCCATTTCAAAATGTTTAAAGTATCCCCATGCCAAATTTCATCAAAATCGGTCCAGCTGTTTCGGAGATTAGCCGGAACAAACAGACAGACGGCCAACATTAAAAAAAATGTTTTTTTGTTATAAGTACTGTATATACTTTCATATGCATTCAGTAAAAAGCTGTTATCTTGACATTACAAACTGACTTTAGTCTTTTAATGGGTCTGGTTGGTAGACAAGCAAATCACCCATCTGATGGTAAGTGGTCACGTCTTCTTCTCAGGGGGGTAATGGGAAGAAGACGCGAGTTTATGTATGTATGTAAATAACATAACATCACGCCTGTATTTCCCGAAGGGATAGGCAGAGGTGTACCTATAGTACACCCACATTTCGTCAATTATGTTTTAGTCCAATGTAATAGGGTGCGAGCCCATTGCGATCAACCGGGTACAATGTAATAGGGGGCGAGCCCATTGCGATCAACCGGGTACAATGTAATAGGGGGCGAGCCCATTGGGATCACCCGGGTACAATGTAATAGGGGGCGAGCCCATTGCGAGCAACCGGGTACAATGTAATAGGGAGCGAGCCCATTGGGATCATCCGGGTACAATGTAATAGGGGGCGAGCCCATTGCGATCAACCGGGTACAATGTAATAGGGGGCGAGCCCATTGGGATCACCCGGGTACAATGTAATAGGGGGCGAGCCCATTGCGAGCAACCGGGTACAATGTAATAGGGGGCGAGCCCATTGGGATCACCCGGGTACAATGTAATAGGGGACGAACCCATTGCGATCAACCGGGTACAATGTAATAGGGGGCGAGCCCATTGCGAGCAACCGGGTACAATGTAATAGGGGGCGAGCCCATTGGGATCACCCGGGTACAATGTAATAGGGGGCGAGCCCATTGCGATCAACCGGGTACAATGTAATAGGGGGCGAGCCTATTGCGATCAACCGGGCACAAATCCAGGCTGCTACTGAGAAATTCCAAAAACCCAGTAACACTTTACAGCTTTATAACAAATTACCGTCCTATATAAGAAATATACACTCTTACAATGCATTCAAAACTCAACTTAGCCAGCACATAATTGCGGATCGATCACTTCTGGAGAAATGAATGCATTGGATGAGTACTATTAAATTGTAATACTGATGACGAACATTATTGTAATCCTTATTTTTTGTATTGTTCTCAAGTAAGTGACTTATGTCTTTATTGAGAATAAAGTTTCTTTAAACTGACACTTTGCCCGATCCGGGAATTGAACCCAGGACCTCATGCTCAGCAGTAGCTTCGGCGACCATTAGACTAATTTACTGATGATAAATCCTCACTAATTATTAATACCATATTTTTTAATACAAAATATCTGTAATTTATTCGTGTCTAGAAAATATACTAATTCATTTTCACTTAATGACAACATTAGCTCGTAAACGATAGCTGTAAATCTAGACTCATTAGGTAATTAATATATTGCTAACGTGAACGCTTATTTGACAAAAATACCAATCCTATAACATAGGTAAAGTCTATTCAAAGTAATGTTTCAAATTGATGTCATTACCAGTTAAAAAAATATCAACATTATTTTAATGGCAATTAAGTTGATTTCAGAGTGACTAGCATTATTGCAAGTTATAAAAATGTTTGAAGTTGTAGCGTAAATTGAACTTTATTGTGTAGGAATTAAAGTTATTTTTGCACAAACTCATATTTGTTCATTTGCCAAAAATGTAATTTTTGGCAAATGAATCGTGAATGCAGTTTACCTATTAGTGGATCTAAAATATTATAGCTTCTTCCGTTATCATTATGTTTTTGGAATTTTGCTAAACATAATTAAGTTTATAGCTGGGTAGTATGGGAGCAGTGGCCTAGTGGTGACGGCCGCGACTTACGAGTTGTAGGTCGTAAGTTCGACCCCAAACAGGTGCTTAACTTTTAGTAAATAATTTCATCACCACTGCTCTTTAAACGGTGAAGGAAAACATCGTGAGGAAACCGGCATGTCCTAGAACCTAAAATTCGAAGACATGTGACATCCACATCCGGGTGGTAGATTACAGCCCACTCCCTGTCGAAGAGAGGAGGCCTGTGTCCCAGCTGTGGGAATATTATAGGCAGATTATGCTAGCCTCTTATTTTAAGATTTCATTTATTCTTTACCATTTCTTCTGTTCCTTTTGGAAGTCAAAATTAATTGACCAAGAAAGTTTTATTGGACTTCACTATTGAAATGACATTGCACCATAAAACACCATTTTTTTCTGCACTAATATCCAAGTAGGTACCAAACTTCCAGATGCCAAATTACAATCATCTTCATCTGCCTAGCCTTTTCTCAACTATTTTGGGGTCGGCTTCCAGTCTAACCGGATGCAGCTGAATACCAGTATTTTACATGAAGCAACTGCTTATCTGACCTCCACAACCCAGTTTACTGGGTAGCACGATACTCATTGGTAAGACTGGTTGTCAGACTTTCGAGCTTCTGACCACCCGTAACGACTGTCAAACAGCCACGAATTATAGCTCGAGAGATTTCCGAGGCACGGACGGGTCTCGTTGATGTAAAGATGGTCACCCATCCACGGAGTGACCTTGACCAGCGTTGCTTAACCTTAGATCGACCGACTCTTTCGCGCCTACGTCCACTGAACTAAATAAAATCAGCAAACTAAGGTTGTATCGAACACCCTTGAAACGAAATCGCACCATAAACAGTCTTTTTTTTCTGCTTAAACATTCAAGCAACTTTTGTACCTAATTAATTTAAGTTAATCCTACTAAATATTATAACGTGAAAGTTTGTATGGATGGATGGATGTTTGTTACTCTTTCACGCAAAAACTACTGAACGGATTAGGATTAAATTTGGCACACGGGTAGTTTATAACTAAGATTAACACATAGGATACTTTTTATCCCGATATTCCCACGAGATCGAAACTTATGCGGGTGAAACCGCGGGGCACAGCTAGTAAGGTATAAAATTGCAAACAAAATCTAGTTTAAAATAACACGGCAGAGTGGTAGTGAACCTTGTAAGGTCAAGTGCATCGACGAGTGACCGACCGGTCTCTACCTAGTGTTAAAACAATGTATTTAGTAGACTGGGTTCTGTACCAGTTTTGATGGGATATTATTATCCTGATAAGAAATGACATTTATTTCTTTTCCGAAGATGTAAAACAAAGTGAATTATGGGTAAATTAATAATAATTATTTGACAAATCTTTAAAAAGCGTTATCCTGCCATAATGTTACCTTTCTAATACTAGGTAAGTGTTAGAAGAAAATTATCCAACAATGGTTGTTGAGAGCAGTGGTGGCCAAGTGGTAACGGCCGCGACTTACGAGTTGTACGTCGTAGGTTCGAACCCAGACAGGCGCTTTACTTTGTGTAAATTATGTCATTCCACTGCTCTCAAAACAGTGAAGGAAAACATCGTGACGAAACCGGCACGTCCTAGAACCAAAAATTCGAGGACATGTGACATCTGCCAACCCACACTGGGTCCGCGTGGTGGATTATGGCCCACTCCCTATCACCGAGAGGAGGCCTGTGTACCAGCAGTGGGAACATTATAGGCTGATTATGTATGGTTGTTGATATAAAACTCTCGATTTTTTTTTACAAATATTTGCGTATCTAATACGGGAAATGTAAGATTTAGTTAATCTTACATTTTTTTATCCATAGCTCAATATACATATATTCGGCTGGGGAACTCCCCAGCCAGAAGAAGAAGTGGCGCAACAAACTTGTTGCGCCACTTCTTCTGAGCAAAAGCACTAGGAAATGATGAAGGGTGGGCGATTTGGGGAACTGTCTTATGTAATTTTGACGTTCGATAAGTGCTGATTCTCAGCCTAATTAGAATGAATTACTTTGATTTTTTTATAAAATTTGCAATAACTAAAGTCAGATGTCTAATAAACAACTAAACCATACATTTTCAGCAAAACTACAGAAGGATTTGTCGTTACAACTACGGAACCCTAAAAACAATCCAGCGCGACGGTCAGTGATGTGCTAACTGTTTTTATAACGACGCCAATCTGTTCCGAGATCAGCAGCCATTAATAATTTTATGGCAGACTGCTAATTATGTCATTAATTTAGCATTTGATAAGCAGCTATTCATGGTATGCGGTTGTTACTCATAAATTATTGTATGACAGTTGCAATTTTATTGTTTTGTAAGTTTTTTTTTCAGACAATAATAAAAAACAAAACTTGATACCTAGTAATTTTGGAATGTTGTTTTTTTCGGAGTATTTTTACGTAGGATTATGTTCCCCTTTTTTTTAAATCATTGAATATTCAGCAAACACCTTGTTTAAGAGCCTCAGTTCAGGAAAAGATTGTCAAAATTATGAGTGGTTACACCTACAATAATTTACAGTAGGTACCTAAGCATCATCACGCGTACTGCAAGGGTTGGATAGCGGGGACTCTAGAAATGGATGCCTGGAAGGATTTGGGGAATCCCATTACTCAGCAGGGGGACAGTGTAGGCTAACTTAAAAGAAACTCATCATGATGAAAATGCCTAATTGGCTCTGAATTCTCTCTATTTTCCTGACAGATTGTATTGTTCAATCTTAGATTAACAGAGGTTAATAACTCTATCAATGGAACCGATTCCCTTGTTCTCAAACTAAACTAAATTTAAGTTCAGTGCATCTTTTTCTTTCTATTTCATTAAGAAAAGGACAGAAGATAAATATTACTTTAGTCCTGTCAAATTAATTAGCGCCTGACGTATTTTTAGTAGCCATGCTTTTAATCACGTCTAAACTGTCTATGGAGTATCTTAATTTGACAGGACTAAACTAATATTTATCTTCTGTCTTTTTCTTAATGAAATCGAAAGAAAAAGATGCACTGAACTTAAATTTAGTTTGGTTTGTGAACAAGGGAATCGGTGCCATTGACTAATAATAATCTTTATCTTTACCAAGATCTCTTAATCTTATCTTTCTGAATCTTAATCCGTATTTGTGTGTGTTACCAATTATTCAAAGGTTCAAATAGGTATTCCAAGGTATGATCTAGTCTGCCAGGGCCGTGGGTTCTTCGAAAGAGATACCGTGGCCCCTGGCAACTGAAGGAACACGGGTGGGTTTTAGTCAGTAAAAGTCTGACACGCCCTCCCGCTCCGCCCACAGCGGGAGAAGTCATCTGATGATTTCCCACTCAAAAAATAAAAAAATATGGTACGATCTAGTCTGATGGAAATCAATGATCTTTTGCCAGAACAAGCGCATCCAGAACATGCCTATTTACTTTTTCTTTGTATCCTTTTCCTTAATATGTAACGAAAAAAAAAAAAACGGTTGTTCACTTACCTAAGCAGCGCCAGATCATACTCGAACGTGGCAGGATCGAAGTGTGGATGGCTGGCGACGATCTGCACTCTTCGCTCCACAAAGCCGTAAGGTTCGTCGCTCTGAGCCAGATCATGTTCACCCAGTCTTACTAGCAGCTCTGATGGGGGGACGCTGTGGGAGAAAATTGTCTTTTAGTATTGTTATCTCAATGGCATCTTACTATCGGTTTACTAATGATAAGCATAAAATATATTATCATAATTTACATTGGCATAACGAAATTCAGCATAACGATCATTACGCATAATATTATTAGGCATAAATGTTTTGCCATAATGCTTGTTGTCATAAATACTGCTAGCATAATAATAATGAAGCATAATTTTATAAAGCATAATGTTAAAAACGCATTCAAACCCAAACCGCAACACCAACAATAGAGGGGATCTGGTTGATCTGGGGATCTGTCGTTAATGGTCACTGTTCTAACCTAACCTAACCCATATGATTCAATAACAGTAGTAAATATCAGGAAACATCATACCTAATAATTGTATGCCTAAATACTATTATGCTAAATACCTTTAAAATTTATGAAACTCCAACTTAAGCCAAAACATATTAGACTAAAATTGATAGTTATGCTAACCTTTGCATTATGCGAAAGTATTATTATGCAGCAGTATTATTATGCTAATAAAAGTTATGCGAAAACGTTATACCAAACAATATTATGCCTTAAAATTTTATGCCAACGGGGCCTTACTATCTACCACCAAAGGAGCAAATCGTCTCCGAACACAAGTGGGAAGATCCAACCAGGTAAAATGGGGTTACTTCGACGGAACGGCAGGAGGGCTGTACTACAAACTATGCTCCATCTCCTATCCTGCCCTCTGTTCCCCAAAACCTGCAGTTCCTGTTAGTGTGTTGCGCAATTACCCCGCAGATGCTCGGAGCATAGTTGGTGCGCAAACATAGTGGATACAACTTAGAAAATTGAACAGCTTGCTTAAACTTTACACTGAACATTATATTCATTTGTTTTTTGTAACACCTATAAACTGCTTTTCGATCATTAAATTAGATGGCGTCTTGAAAATAGGTATCTATTAGTAGGCAATGCAATACTTGTTTGGTCACGTGGCTCCAACGTGATCAATGTTGGGAGCAGTCTCACCGAAAACACCTGGAAAGCCCCAGAACCTACAAGTAAATAAATTATCCTTGCAGACTTGTTTTTCAGCTCTGCTTAGCCTTCAAGTAGGTAGGTACCCATTTTTATTAAAGCTTGCAATGTTATGATGAAAGTAACCAAAAGGGGATTTTGTAGAGGCGAATATTGACGAACGATGTTTATTTTATTTTATTGTATTTGGGTGGCAAACATTACAGAAGTAAAAATGTGGTAATTCACGACAAGCCATTCACAAGTTTTGTAAGCGATTAACTATCAATTTGAAATGCATGCACAACCATTATTAGGTTGCATCAGAAACAATACAGTCTTTAGATAAAATAGTAGATAGTAAAAGACGACAAGCAGCTTGCGAACATGCGAACAAATCGATTGAGAGGTGTTCGTTCATTACAATTCTGCTAAATAAAACTGAGCAAATCATATAGCCTCCTTTTCGACGAGTAACTAAATAATTGGTACAATGTGTTGAAACCTCATATAATCAACTGGAAAAGAACCTTTCTTAGAAGCCCAAACCCATCACGAAATCCCTTCACAAAAAGTGCAATCATAAACATCTTTTTACAAAATAACGATTGACATTGAAGGTGTCTGTTACCTACTGATACTCCTATAGATCCTCTTGAGGAAAATGCTCACATGATATGGTTCACAGGTCTAATTCCACTTACAAGATAATGAGAGTTACGAGCGTGTGTGATGTTATGTGGTTATTGTGCTACGTGCAGTAATGATGGAGAATGTGGAAAATTATAGATGTTTTGTTGTGCAATGAAAATGTAAATGGATATTGCTCTATTTTATGACATGATATGAATACAGGTTTCTAAAATGGCTAAAAGGTTCACGAAACGATCAATTGTAATTGTTGTTGTTGTTGTTGTATTGTAATTGTATTGTCAATCGTATTTGGTAGACGATCAATTTGCGCGTCAATGTGTATAAATCGTGTAAAAATTGACAATTGCTGTTGATCGTTTTGGAGACCCTTAGAAATCGCTGCAGAATAGAGTAAAAGAGGTTTTTCTACCACACCTGAATGGAAAACTCCTTCGATTTAAGAGATGATTTTAGAACCAGGGATTGCTGACAGAGTTTTTCGGGAATATATTTCTGATCACACTTAGTCCCTAATTTATATTTTTGACAACTTATTAAGGATGCAAACTACGTCACACTCGCACTTATTAAATGGTTGGAAATTCTTAAATCTATTCACGATATACCCCCTCAAGAAGATGCACGTTTTTGTTCATATATGACGAACCTATCTATATTATAAAAATTTGGATAATAAATAAAAACAAAATACTCACTGTTCCACGCAATGAGCAGCAGTAATCGCCCAGTTTTCATTCAGCAGCGCAGCGCCACATTTGTGAAGATACGTCGAAGTCCTGTACTGCCTCAGGGATATCTGCCACGGCCACTGCCCGAAGCCAGACTTCGTTCCACCCACGATCCTGCCTTGAGGAGCCTGCCAGAGTCTTCGCCCACAGACTGCGAGCACCAATAGGGTTGAGTTTAGAATCATAGTGGGGTTTTTATTGCATTTATTGGGGCGGGAATTAATTTATTGGGGTGGGAATAGATTTATTGGGGTGGGAATAATGTTTATTAGGGTTGTGAATGGGATTTATTGGTTGAGGAAATTATTTATTGGGTTTGTTTAGTGGTGTGCGTTTATTGGTACTTTTATTGATACTTGCTACTTTTGTTATATGCGAATTAAATTAGTTAACTATATTAATTTTAATTATATTTTAAAAACAAGTTATTGTTTTTATGATGTATTTCTTATTATGATTTTATAAGTCATTAATTACATTTTAAGTACCTAACGGTTGTCGCTTTTATGTATTAGGTTCCACTAATTACTTATGAGAAGGTTTTCCTTATCCTTTACTGTAGGTATCCAATGTGTTTTAAAAACAAAACGACATTTATTTTGATAAAATAAAAGGTCAACAAACTACGTTTCTCAGATTCATGTCTATTCGCGCCACAAAAACTCTCTTATACTTACTGCGTAAAAGATTTGAAATCAGAAAATTATAGAATCAATTTAAATTCATTTGTTTATAGTGACATACCTAAGTATTTAATAAAGGTTTTAAAATTCAAGTTCGAATATTTACAACTTAAAATCTTTGTGCAATCTTTGGACGGCAACAAGAGCTACTTTTTTAACCAAAACTGGATTGGATTGGTCTTGGTTTTGTCCAATAAAACTTTGGAAGTCTTAATTAAACTTTTTGCTCAATAAATTGCCATTTGAAAAACCCTAACGCTACTGGTGGATAATTGTTAGTGTATGCTAACAAAATCTTATTGGCATAAAACGTAAATGTATGATTGAATTAACAAAATTAATAAATCTAATATTTTGCGCGAACGGTTATAATTTTAATTAATCAGTCAGTCATAAGGAACTTTCTTATAAAAACACCTTTCAAAACTCAAGAAAATTCACAGTAAAATGTTTTTGAAACACTTCGCATTCGAAAATCGAGATTGAATTCGAAACACGTATGTTTAAATCCAGTTCACGAATGCACTTCATCCTCGTACTCCCATGACATCTTTATTTTAACATTCTTACTCTTCAAAAACCTCTTTGGCATTCTGCCTAGCCCACTTTTTAACATAACTTCGAAAACAATTGCAGTTTAAAATTTTCCAATTTTTTAAATTAAGTTACGTCACTATTGTAAACACTTTTATTTTTCAAATAAGACCAAGGTATTAAGATGTACTGCCAGTAACGTCACTTGCACATGCACTTTTTTTCAGAACTCGTTAGTAGTTCTCAGTTCAAAAAGTCCACCATTTTTTTTTAAATGTCAATGCAAAAGCCACTACAATCGTCCTTGCAAACGCCTTGGCCGTGGCGTGCGGTCGCCTCGCGATCTCACTACTCTTTGTTTGAAAACCGAACAGTTTTATATTTTTTTTATTATTGTTTATGCACGGGCTGTAGAACATTTTGTTGGGACTCCAAAGGTCTTTAACCTGGCTGTAGCTATTCTTATGTTGGTTTTGTTAAATAAAAAATAAAAGTAGTGTTGTAATTGTGGGGTTTTTCGGCGGTACCTAACTCAATAAGAATATAATGTCTTTTTTTCTGATTGAGGCTTCCTTTAGGTAAAGTTCTAGATATCTCTTAAGCCGTAATTACATAATTATGCTTTTAACTTGTACAAAAGTATGCAAGCTACTTGCGTACTTCTGTGCAAGTTAAAGGCATGTGTATTTGCGGCTTAAAACACAAATTCTGACAGATGATGTCTGGGTCACTGCGGGGTAATTGCGTAACACACTCACAATCCCAATGCGATTCATTGGACAATTCAACAATATTCATTGCGTTATTTACGTTGTCGAGCAGACGAATCTTTGAAAGATATGAATCAATGGACTATAAATTTCCTTAATATCCGTCGGATTGTGACAGAAAGTGTGTCAACGTAACTGCTGGACTTTGAAAATTATCATTATCAGCTAAAAATTATTGATTTTCATCAATTGCTCCTGTCAATGCAAACAAAAGCTCTAAGAAGAGACTAAAATTCTTCTATATTGGCGCCGTTTCCCTTGTTCACAAACTAAACTAAATTTAAGTTCAGTGTATCTTTTTCTTTCTATTTCATTAAGAAAAGGACAGACGATAAATATTAGTTTAGTCCTGTCAAATTAATCAGCGCCTGACGTAAATTGACGGATTTTTGGTAGGCATGTATTTAATCACGTCTAATTTGTCTATGGAGTATCTTAATTTGACAGGACTAAACTAATATTTATCTTCTGTCCTTTTCTTAATGAAATAGAAAGAAAAAGATGCACTGAACTTAAAAATTTAGTTTAGTTTGCGAACAAGGGAATCGGCGCCAAAGTGTCATCTTTTTCGTTTCAACTTGTCTTTTGGCAACGATCTGGAAGACTGGAATATGTCTCTTATTATTTTGTTTTGCTAACATTTTTGTTGTATATTTCATGACCTTTCCTTTAGCGTCTAGCCGATGTTAGACGTTTAACCTTTTTGTTAATTAATGTATCTCATTCTTTTTCAATCGAAGAGAAACACCTCAGAGCGATATCGAAATACAAACTGTAACCATGAATTTTGCGAATATTTCTTCGGTTGTTAAAAAGGAAATCAGCCGTTTCATGGAAAAGTGAAATTCCATTCCTACGCGGTAAAAATGCATGGAACAGATTTTTTTCTTTTTTTTTTTATCGACGTAAAATTTCAACGCCCCATGCGTTTAAATTTTTTGTCGGTTATTAAAAAAATAAATGGGCACTGGGCCCGCGTGGTGGATTATGGCCCAGTCCCTTTACAGAGAGGAGGCCTGAGTCCCAGCAGTGGGAACGTTATAGGCTGATTATGCTACACTTATGCTTATGGAAAAGTGACCCGTTCGTCAAATAAAAAAAAATCAAATTATATTTTTCACCAGTAACTCGGTTTACACGCGCCACGGTTCAATCAGCCTTTAGTCTCGGTTTTAACTAAACAACGATTAACAATCAGCTGTTAGTTGATTAGCCAATGATAAGTATGGACATGAATTTGAATTAATCTGTAATTATAAACCCTAATCCATCCGTCCGTGACTGTGGGGACATTTTAATTAATTATCACGCGTGTAAGGCACGGTGTTCAATTGCGGAGTCTGCCTGTAGCATAGCAATATAAAATATGGTAGAATAGAAATTCATTGTCTGTAGATATTAGTAAATTACGTAACATAACATAACATCACGGCTGGAATGCCTGAAGGGTTAGACAGAGGTGTACACCAATTGCCAGTTATGTTTAAGTCCCATGTAATAGGGGGCGAGCCTATTGCCATCGACCGGGCACAAATCCATAGACTGCGGCATGCTACTGAGAAATTATATTTGAAAAAATCCAATAACACTTTGCCCGAACTGGAGATTAAACCCAGGACCTCATGCTCAGCAGTAGCGTTTCCGACCACTCGACCAACGAGGCAATTTTTTCTTATTTATTTTTGATGATCAAAGGAGATCGGATGGCGTGGTTATCCCTGAGGATAGCCTAATGTCCAGTAAAAAACGATTTTGGCTGAGATAATGATTCTTAAATGGCCGACCAGATTTTTCCCTAACTGTGCTTCTTTAGCACACCTAGCGTGATCACTTCTATCAAGTTACTTTACAAAGAATAGACGGTATCTGTTTTTAAACAAAGTGGCATTTGTTTTCTTAATTTTAACAGAAATCTTTTCACAATCTGTCAATCTGTTTCTACGGTAGCAGGTTATCTGTATATTTCATTATTTTTTGTGCTTTTTTTTCTTTCTAAACGTTGCCCCACACTAGGAGTTACTCCTGTATCGTGGGTGCGTTTACAAACATTTAAACTCACATACACAAACAGCCAGACCCGGAACAACTACCTGTAGGCAATACAAATATTTGTTCCGTGCGGGAATCGAACCCGCGACACGCAGCGCAGCAGTCGATCGCTCAGCCACTGCGCCAACCGTGTCGACTCGTTATTAATGTTATAACTTTGTTGTTTACATAATATCTACTGAGCTTATAGTTTTCCATTTTGAGACAAGTCACACTTAACTCCCAAGAAAACTCACAGCATTTATTGCAACTAAACCATTTACAGGCACTTTTGAACTGTTCAGAAGTCGGTGAGCCAGAAGGATTAAGCTAGTTGCCCATTCCAAAGCGTAATAGAGGTACCCACGGAGAAGAACGGACAAAAAACTCTCTCAACCGTGTCGACGACAGCCAATTTTTTTTTACTGTCAAACTTCTCCCGCTGTTGAACACCCAGCTTAACAGTCAAAACAATCATTTGACCCAACAATGGCGTCGCATAATTAAACTGAGTTAATAATTATCTAACAATTAGTTAGCGTCATGGCATGCGTAACTATACTTCCTTATTCTGTGGTCGGTTGAGACAGAATAGATATTATATGAGTTTATTACATAACGTAACATTCACGCCTGTATTTTCCAGACGGGTAGGCAGCGTTGTATACAGGGTGGCAGAGACATTGACGCGCAACCAGTTCCCATGGATTCAGTACATGATGATTCTGAACCCCCCTCGAAATATTTCATCGGTGAAGTCCTACTGCTGGGCAAAGGCCTCCCCTTTTCCTTCCAAATCTATGTCTTGAGCGATCTCTGGCCATGTTGACCGTGCAAACCTCGTTGTTATGAAAAAAAAAATTGCTGATCCATACATTTTGGCCGCGTACGCATTGCAGTTTACAATGAAACAGCAGATTATTTTTTTGATAACCTTGGGTGTCTATGTAGAATCATGTGCTGAATTCATGGTTATTGTTTGTGCGTCCATGTCCTGCCACCCTGTATGAAGTATGTACAGACGCCAGCTGGTCAAGCTACCCGAAACTGTCAAATTTTCCCAATCAACCTTGAACCTGAATAATTTAGAGATAAAGTTGAAAATCTATTAAAGAAATTTGACAGATTGTAGTAACTTGATGTGCTGGCGTCCGTACTACATTTCACCAGTAATGTTGAAGTTCTATGTAATATGGATATAGCCTACTGCATGAGGATTTCAATCGTGGAGACTACCCCAGAGTTTTATTTACTTATAATATATGGTCTGCCTCGCAATCCAAAAGTTATTCTGTCTATCTATCCGGCCACAAAACCAAACTCTGGGCACTACTAAAATTGTCTTAAAAATCTACACATTGTTAGAAAAGTGATTTCCACCAGGTGAGATCGTGGTCAAGGTCTGGCTCACCTTTCAATAAAAAAAAAATAGAAAGGCGAAGGACAGGGTGTTGTGGGTCGTGGTCCAGCTTGAAAGAGGCCTATGTCCAGCCGTGGACTGCGATAGGTTGAGTTGTGTTGATTTTGTTCCACCTGGGAATCAAACTCAGGTTAAGCAGTCGGGATTGTCACCACTAGACCGTAAGCCTTCCAGTGTTTTAAGGATCGATATAAACTAGTTGTTTTAGCCTGGACATACGACCAGTTTATGGCAGTTAGGCTCCTTGCTAAATGATAGTCCACCAGGCGCGAGGCGCTCTTACAAGCCGGTTCCCACCGGCTTCCCTTGGAAAATTCAGAATACAACCACTCTATAGTCAATTCATCGTTGAATATATTTCAAAAATGAATTGACTTGAAAAAAGTAGATCTAAATAGGAATTTAATGAAACGGTTTCTTAGGACTACGTGCGTCACACCCGGCCCAGGTAAGCATTTTTTTTGCTCCGTCTTACCTCTGTCATAAATTCACCATTCGCCACTGGACTCTACCTACCCCTGAATACCTACAGTCGTGATAATATATTATGTTTACCTACGTCAATCAAATTATAGCCAATCTTATTAAGTATAATTACGGAAACCACTGATCACAATTAAAGAAAATCGAGGCCAATTTATCAATTCCAGTTAATAGGGTAAGTATCATTCATTTGTTTGTAGTTGATTTATTGATTTTAACAATGGCAGGAAAAATGGAAAAAGGGGTGACATTTTTATGGTGATAATTTTTACACAATTCGTCGATAATTGATTATTGATCAATCAATGACTGGTGGAGCAGATGACTGATTATGTAACACGCTAACCGTAGCAATGGCTTTCAATTTGACAGTTCAACAACATTTATTGCGCTATTTACGTTGATGAGCAGACTAATATTTCGAACATATAAATCAATGGATTCCTTCAGAATTATGGAAATTGTGACTGAAATTAGGGTGCTGGAGAGGAGACCGCGTATCGGTAAGCGTGGTGTGGCACGCCCCCTCCTAATCTACATGTCGCGATATATTCGCCAAAAATGTAAACAAATATGAGTTTTTGGGATATGAGGAACAGGGTGTAAAGTTCACTCATCCTCATAGAAAAGGGAGGATCCTCCGACCAGACGGGTGTTGTGTCTGGCGGGCAATTGCCCAACGATTAATCTTGGGAAACTGTATCTATTCTAATTGCGCGGTAAACTCTGCTTGCGAGATGCAGGATTTGCGTGACGTCAGTATGACGTGTTGTTCGCATGTGGCGTTGTAGATACCGCTACAAGTTTATGGAAAAATAACTTAATAACTTCCTACACAATAAAATTCAGTTTACGCTACAACTTCAAAACATTTTTATAACTTTTTCAATAGTGCTCTTCACTCTGAAATCAACTGAATTACCATTAAAATAAATTTTATATTTGTTTAACTTGAAATAACGTCAATTTAAAACATTAAAAAAAAATGAATATAGATTGACCGACGACCTTAAAAAGGTGGCTGGGACAGACTGGATGCGGAAGGCGGAGGACAGGGTGTTGTGGTGCAGCCTGGAAGAGGCCCATGTCCAGCAGTGGACTGCGATCTCTGAGTTGATTGTTTGATTTATTAATCAACTTCTATTTCTGAAGTTACATTTAGATTTTAAAATCTAAAATACCGTCAGTTTTTTTTTGTACCTTGCTGGATATTTTCTGAAAATAATTCCGCTTTTATTTGAGTGTGTTTTAGAGAGAGACAACCGTTTATTTCTTGTGTTTATCGTCATCATTTATTTATTAATTTCAGATCATAAAATATCAATTTCTTAGTTGTTGTTGTTTGTTTGTTTGTCGATGAATATTATGTTAATTATGAAGTGGGATTTGTTAAATCTTCGAATTAAAACTTAGTTATTTATTTTATAGGAACAGGTTACGGCTTAGGTCGTGACCTAACATGAACGATCGTCGCGATGACATTTTTGTCACTCGTTTGTTCGGAAAACTAAAAGGCGCCTTCCGTCGCGTCGGTTGGCGTGACAAAGCGTTTGGTTTCGCTGAACAAAATGAACGCGGTGACCGTGTGTTCTATCGACGATCGCTGATATACAGACACAGGGTAAGAGACTTAAATCCAGGGTTTGTAAGCCATATTTTTTGCCTCGAACAATGAGATTTTAGGTGCGACAAATAGAGGCGTTTGTATGTAAATTAATATAAAAATAAAAATTCTCACCGTTTTTATAATCGGACATGTTGACAGCTTCCGTCGTGGTTTCCGGAATCAGGGTCGTTGTTGGAATGGCTTCCTCTGTAAAATAATTATAACATTTACTTTAAAATGTAATTTCTATTTGCATATTCGTCTGCCAGTGAATTTTTTTAGCGTATTCTTCATTAATATTTTCCCCTATTATTTCTTTTCGCCGTATCAATAATTTTGTCTAAGAAATACCACATTTTCGAAAGGCAACAAATGGGATGTTTATTAAAAAGTATTTCAGTTTTTTAAACTACTCCTCATACCCAAGTAACCCAAATAATAAAATGAAACTCTGGTACAGTTGGCTGCACATGTGTGGTAACATTGACATTAGCTGGCCTAATGTAGTACGGAGCAGCCGATCGATTATTGTAAAAATCTCACCGTGAAAAGTTAGGTGAAGTGAACTTAGAGTGAGCTATCAAACTCAAACTCAAAGTATTTATTTCAATTAAACCAATTACAGGCACTTTTGAATTGTCAAGGGGTCGGTCAGTCAGAGAAATGAAGCTAGTTGCCCATTCCAAAGCGTAGTAGGTACCTATGGAGAAGAACGGGCAAGAAACTCCATGGACACTCTTTTAAATCATTATCAATAGTGTCAATCCCTAGCATTAGTTGGAATGACAGCTCACTCCACGCTCACTTCACCTAAGTTTTCATGGTGATATGGTTACAGAATCGCACTGAGTATACAGGTATATATGTGTGTACATCAATATCTAAACTTAATAATAATAAAAAGAGAAAAAGTAAAGAAAAGAGAAAAGATTTCATTTTTCTTTGTTTGTTTGTACGCTTTCACACGCTAAAACGGCTAAACGGATTTGGATGAAATTTGGCAAATAGATAGACCATGACCTGGAAAAGAACATAGGCTACTTTTTATCCTGGATCGCACAATAAGGTCGCGGGCAACAGCTAGTAAATCATATTATAGTTGTTAGAACAAAAATACTAAGTATATAATTACTTGAAAATTCTATTATTTTAATCGTGCGATAGATAGCATTATTTATAGATATTAACTATATATGTTCAAAGCCATTAATAATAAACTATGCCAATTATTTTAATTGGTATAATGGTTATACCATGACCTGGATTAGGACATAGGATAATATAGCTGTTCTTATCCCGATTTAACCACGGGGCTAGGCAGAGGCAGCTAGTAAAAAAAGAAAAAAAAAATAAAACAAAAAAAAAATCTCAAAAAAAAAGAATAATAAATAAAACTCACCAGTAGGTTTTACAGCTTCCGTGGTGCTAGAACTAGTACCATTCTTATCACTGAGACTTTCAGTAACATTTTCAGACGAAACGGAACTGAAAGTCGTCAAGCCAATACTGGAAGTCGAAGTCGGTACCGTTGGTGACAGTGTCACGTTGACAGTAAACTCTAGGATCGATTGCTGAGTTGTTACAGTGGTTGATGATGTTGGGGCTTCCGTTGTAGTTGTTGTAGAAGTTGTTGTTGGTTCAACAGTTTGTTGTTCAGTTGGTGTAAGTTCGACAGTTGTTGGGGGTTGTGTTTCTGGTACAGGTGCCTCTGTTGTCGTCGTAGTTGTTGTTGTTGTTGTAGGTGCAGGTGTTGTTGTAGTTGTGGTTGTTGTAGTAGTTACAGTTGTTGATGTAGATGAAATAGTTGTTGATGGCGTTTCTGGTTTTGGTGGGATTGTTGATATTAGTACCCAGCCTTCTGTCGGCCATTTTTCTGGAATTAAAATGAAAGTGTTAAAAACTTTACAACATATTAGAATTAGAGCCTATAATGTTCCCACCGATTGGGACTCAGGCCTCTTCTCTTCAGCGGGATTGTCCGAAAGGGTTACCGCTACCCCGGAACATAAAGGGCAAAGGAAGGAACATGGGTGGGTTTTAGTCAGTAAGAGTCTGACACTCCCTTCCGCTCCACCCAGAGCGGGAGGGGTCATTTGATGATTTCCCATCCGAAAAGAAAAAAAAGGCCTCTTCTCTGTTGAATGGAGCAGTTCATATGCTAGGTACAGAACGCCAGCACATAAAGCTACCCGTAACTGTCAAATTTTCACAATCAACTTTGAACCTAATTCTTTACCGATAAAGTTGAAAAACTATTAAAGAAATTTGACAGATTGTAGTCTGTACTATAATATTCCTTAATAAGATAACATACATAAACATTTACGACAAGATTTTACGACTATGATCCCTAATGTTATTATCATAATAGAATTATGTATGAACATGAATATAACGTAACTAGATGATGTCATTGTTACTCTAAAAATAATGAAAAATATTTGAAGTTCCATAAAAATGTCTGGTAGGTAATAGGAGACTCATTGTTTTTAATAAAGGTTTTTTAAAACGAAATACTTGTTACTACCTTGTAAATGTACAGTTGCAAAATACTAAGATTACGTATTTTTTCTGACATTTAACTATAAACTAGATAATAGGATAATTGTATAATCATGCCATGTTTTGTCTCTGCATCACCCTAAGGTTGACTGGTAGAAAATGTCTCAGGCGTAAAGTCTGCTTTTGTACAGTATTTTTTAACTTGTGCATCATCATCATCTGCCTAGCCTTTTCCCAACTATGTTGGGGTCGGCTTCCAGTCTAACCGGATTCAGCTGAATACCGGTATTTTACATGGAGCGACTGTCTATCTGACCTCCACAACCCAGTTACTGGGTAATACGATACCCCTTGGTAAGACTGGTTGTCAGACTTTCGGGCTTCTGACTACCGGTAACGACTGTCAAAGATCTATGAATGACAGCTGGGACCAACGGCTTAACGTGCTTTTCGAGGCACGGAGGGGTCTCGGTATGTAAAGATGGTCACCCATCCATAGACCAACCGCGGCAAGCGTAGCTTAACCTGATCGATCGACCTGTGCGGCTGTTATTATTTAGCCACGGGCCCCTCCTCATTTTTTAACTTGTGCATAAAGTTTTAATAAATAAATAAATAACATGTTTGACAGGAAGATCGATGAAACGTGAAAGAGGCTCGAAAATTACTAATAAAAGGATATATTGATTAATAGAAAAAAATAAAAAAAAGCCTATTTTTGATGCAGTTTTACCAGACAACGAAGCAACAAGCAGTCTTCCACATCGGCTCTTAGAACGCATTACCTAACTGGATCTCAACTCACAGTACCTGCCTTCCTTAACCTAGTATTGGAATATTCAGTCGCGAATCATAAATTATCGAAATCTTCAACCTACCCATAATACCCTTTTCTTTTTTTTTTTTTTTTTTTGGGATGGGAAATCATCAAATGACCCCTCCCGCTCTGGGTGGAGCGGAAGGGAGTGTCAGACTCTTACTGACTAAAACCCACCCATGTTCCTTCCTTCGCCCTTTATGTTCCGGGGTAGCGGTAACCCTTTCGGACAATCCCGCTGACCCGGCAGGCTTCGGCCCTAAGGGGCCCCTCAAATTATGCTGACATCTCATTGAGGCGCGGGTGGAACATTTACGCGCCGTCCGGCACGGGCCTGGTCCTGATCGGGCGGTGAGCTACCCATTGCTCTCCGCCCGCAGGCCCGCGCCTACGGTGGCCGGGAGTCGCCACGCGGCTCCCGACGCCCGGAGCGTCTCCCGCGGCGGCTGGGACGGGAGGCTCTCTCCCTCATCCGTCCCGCCACCTCCTTCGCTAGCATGACTGCTTCGCAGAAGGAGGCGACTGCCTCCCACTCCCTCTCGCTCCGGACCATGGCTTGCACCAGGTCCGGGCGCGAGAGGCCGCCGCCGCTGCCGATCGCCTCTACGAGGACACGGCGGTGCTCCGCCCAACCCATAATACCCTTATAACAATAAATCCATCTCTACAAATCCAATCCTCTCCACAAACCGACCTTTTCCGTCTCGTTCGTTCCTTAAAAAACCAGCTCAGACATCAAGCTATATGTTCTTCACATGACCTGACCAAGATTATATCTGGAATTTAAAAGAGACTGTGGCCTCTAGTTTGTTTCGGCCTTTCTTCTCAGAGTCAAATAGTAAACGCCGACCTCATCTAGTTTAAAAAATATTATTGACGTGTAAAAGTGTTTGTGGAAACCTACTTACAGAAATAAAATCTTTTTTTTTAGGGTTCCGTTCCTCAAAAGGAAAAACGGAAACTTTATAAGATCACTTCGTTGTCCGTCTGTCTGTCAAGAGCCTTTTTCCCAGGAACGCGTAGAGTTATCAAGTTCCGAACCCAATCCAATCCCTTGAAGCAGTTAAAAATCAAACTTCTAAGTCAACGCAATCAAAAGACACGGGCGTTTTTGTTCCGTTTATGCCGCATATTTTGACACTCGCAAGGGAATCAAAACCTATAGGGTACTCCCCGTTGACCTAGAATCATGAAATTTGGCATGAAGCAAGTCATGTAGTCAAATAACGGAAAAAATCCGAAAACCGTAAATTTGTAGTTACATACCTACTTTGCACGGAACCCTCGGTGCGCAAGACCGACTCTCACTTGACCGGTTTTTTTTTTTTATTTCATCATCACGAGACATTTTGACAATTCTCATGAGAATCGTGACTCGTCAAGCTTCTACTAGATAAGTGGAACACCACAGTCACGGCAACGAGTTCGTGATCGATGCTTGATCGGGTACCGTTCCATGATGCTTGGAACAGTGCCAACTGATAGGTTAGGTCAGTGTAGGTTAGGTGAGTGTGTGGTGTGTGTGGTTAGGTGAGTGTGTGGGTAGTGCTGGCGACAAACGGACGCGTCGAAAAAATAGAATAGCGACAGAAAGAGGCGGCTGGGTCGGACTGGATGCGGAAGTCTGAGGACCTCCAGATCCAGGTGATGTGGCGCTACTTACATAATCAGCCTATAATGTTCCCACTGCTGGGACACAGGCTTCCTCTCTCTGACGCACACCGCCCTTTGTATATTCGTTATTTTGATTTAAAGTATGTCATAGTGTCACTTAATTTCTTTATGGGCTGATTTTTCCAACGGCAGATAATTTTATCCGAAGAATAATTTTGAATTTTTGACAGTTCTTCCATACTAAATCTGTCAGACTTCAAGTTTATTCCAGGAAAAAAAAATGTCGATTGAAAAATCGGCCCTAATTATGTTTTTAGTAATTATGTTTATAGTGTAGTCCCAATAAGAAAAAAAAATTTTCACGCGGACGCGGAAATGCGGATTCACGTCTGTTATTTAAACTCCTTCACAATCCTAAAACACCATCCTATCTGCGGGAGCGTTTTTCCTACCCGCGTCCTTCAGATGCACCTTGCAGGTCGCATCTTAAAAACTAAAAAAGTGCATTTTTTTTTAATTTTTCGTCTGTCTGTCTGTTTGTTCCGGGTAATCCCCGAAACGGCTGGACTAATTTTGACGGAACTTTCACTAGCAGATAGCTGATGTTATAAGGAGTAACTTAGTAATTTTTTTTTTTAGAAAAAGAATTAGTGTTCCGCGTATAAATAAACTCATGACATCCGATTTGTTTTCCGCCATACACGATGCGCGGGCACATCTAGTCCCAAATAAGTTGACCAATTACAAAGCATACATATGAGTCAGACCGTTAATAATTTTACAACAAGGATAATACAGGGTCGCAGGGACATAGACGCGCAACCGCTTACCATGGATTCAGTACATGATTCTGTGACTTAAAAATTAAGAAAAACCGACGAAAAATTTCAACGCATGGGTTGAAATTTTTCGTCGGCTTTTTCTTATTTTTTAAGTTTTTTTCTGCATTTTTTTTACTGTAAACTGTATAAAGTAATTATTTCTATCTAACCCAATGAGATTTTTAATTAAAAAATGGTAAATTCACTTGTTTCACTTAAAACAGCAATGTAAATAAAACTCGAAAGGGCAGCGCGCGGTATCGCGGTAGGTAGCGCGCGCGCACACGACGACGTCTGCGCGTCGATGTCCCTACCAGCCTGTATGTTACTTGTAATATTTCTAAGAAGCAATTAGAAGTCGACAATTAGGACGGCACTTCACCAATGACGATGAGGGGCTTGTGGCTAAGTAATAACAGCCGCACGGTTCGATCAATTAGGTTAAGCTAAGCTTACCGCGGTTGGTCCGTGGATGGGTGACTATCTTTACATACCAAGACCCCTCCGTGTCTCGGAAAGCATGTTAAACCGGTGGTCCCGACTGTCATTCGTGATCTTTGACAGCCGTTACTGTATGTCAGAAGCCTGAAAGTCTGACAACCAGTCTTACTAAGGGGTATCATATTACCCAGTAACTGGGTTGTGGAGGTCAGATAGGCAGTCGCTCCATGTAAAATACTGGTATTCGGCTGCATCCGCTTAGACTGGAAGCCGACCCCCACATAGTTGGGAAAAGGCTAGGCGGATGATGACATGTGATGTGAGTCAAACCGTAAATAATTTTACAACAGAGATAATAGGTATATATGTTACTTGCAATATTTCTAAGAAGCAATTAGGAGTCGACACCTCACCAATGACGAATGATTTCTTCGAAATTAAGGTGCTAATGGATGAACGGTCATAACAACAATAGAGGATTCGTCAGAACATATTGGAAAGATATTTTAAATGATAAAAATATAAAAGTGACACGAAGGTAAAAATAAGCTTCTAACTTATGTAGATGGTGTACCTACATGTGTCTGATTCCATGGATTCAGTACATGATTCTGAACAAAGCGTCGATATTTTTCATTTGTTTTATTTATGTACACACATATATAAACAGACAAGAAAAACAGAACAGAAAAAATAGGTACAGAGGTGATGCTTATTTCACAAGAAATCTCTTCCAGCACACCCGAGACAGGACAATAGATACAGAGATGTAGACAGCGTGTGAAATAGTAAAGGAGACAAAAAAATAATACATACAATCAAAAACAATTCACTTAAAAAACTAAACAAAAATTACGAGAATATACTAACATACATACAAATAAACATACATACATACTTCTAAAATAAATATCACTAGAATGATAATAATTATATCATACTCAAAACTTTTGTCGGTTATTAAATCAAATACCTATGTGTTCCATTCATTTTGGTCCGCGTAGGAATTGCAGTTTTCTATAAAACAGCAGGTTTTTTTATTTGTAATTTTATTTTTAGCCGCTAATGTCCCACTACTGGGCAAAGGCTTCCCTACTCTCTTTCCACCTCTGTCTGTCCAGAGCTGCCAAAGACCAATCTTTATCAAAGGAATCCAGCTCATTCCACGCTTAAGTAGAATTTATTTATTTATTTAGGTTAGCCAACAATTGTTTACACAATACATTTAACAGATCATTTCGTAATACATTGATAAGCGCAACACTTACTTAAAGGCTAACACAACATGCACCATTAATGGTTTTACTTATTTAAAAGCCAAAAAGGATATTTAGAATTGGGCTGGACACATCTGCCGCATGTCGGACGATTAATGGGCCAAAGTTACGACCCAGTGGGTACCGCTTAATGGCAAACGACATCGCGGCTGGCCCAGACGGTTTTAAACCGATGAATAATTTCAACGAAGGGGCGTTCAAAATCATGTAATAAATCTATGGTAACAGTTACGCTTCGATATCCCTGCCACCCTGTATAAATAAGAGTTGAACAGATTTACAAACAAAATCAGCGATATCCGGACAGCAGATTACTCAATTCACGAGAAAAAGAATAGAGTTTCGTTGAATAGTTAATAGGTAATAAGTAAGAAAAAAACCACGCTGCAGATTACTGGGTAGTTACTGAAATGCAATAGGACAATTACAGGCTTAGCTCCTTGACGAGTGAAGTGATTGATGGACAGTCTGACAGACACGCACAGCCTGTTCTGAAGATAGAAACGCGAAAGAAATATGAGAGAGGGTCCTCAGATACTGTAGATGTGATGTATTAGGAACGGATTTTAGGAAAAGTCCCGCGAATTATGAGTGGAGTCTATATGGTCGCAATCTATATGGTCTTCACATGATCTGACCAAGATTAAGTCTGGATTTTAGAAGAGACTGTGACCTCTGAGTTTGTTTCGGCCTTTCTTCTGAGAGTAGTCAGATAGGAAACGCCGACCAAATATAGTTTTAAAAAATATGATTGACGTGTACCTATAAGTGTTTGTACAAACCTACTTACAGAAATATAATCATTTGTCATTTAGTACCGAAGATTGTTTAAAACAGAATTTTTTTGCTCTTCAAATTAAAGGTACGTAAATGGCGGTGTTCTATATATATGTATATTTAGGTACACCTCTGCCTAACCTTTCGGGGATTACAGGCGTGGTTTTATATAGACACAAATACAGTATGCTAAACACATATGTACATATGTACCTGTATATTATTGACGTGTAAAAGTGTTATTCTGCAAGAAATATTATAAACGCGAAAGTTTGTGTGTATGGATATTTGTTACTCTTTTACGCAAAAACTACTGAACGGATTTGGATGAAATTTGGCACACAAGTAGTTTATAACCAGGATTAACACATAGGATATTTTTTATCCCGGTATTCCTACGGGATCGAAACTTATGCGGGTGAAACCGCGAGGCGCAGCTAGTACAGAAATAAAATCATTTATCATTTACTAGAGCTTATAAAAAAGGTAGAGCATAGGAAAAAGTAAGAAATGCAAGATGGCTTCCAACTGAGTAAACGGAAGTAAATGATAAGAAAAACATCGAAATACCTCAGTCATCAATCAATGGGCCCCCATTTCCCACAACGCTGAGAACCGTAATATAAAGAAAAGAAAGTGAGCCCTGTATCTAAAGTGAGACAATGCAATGAGTTTGACCCTAGTACGCTCGTGTACGACCTAGATACGTGCTGTGTGTCCTAAGTAAGGCGACAGTGTTAGGAATGAATTGAGGGGGCGACGACCTGAACAATTATAAACCATGGTAGTGTGTAGAACAGAAAACTACGGGTGTCTTTCCCGAAGGATATACTATGAGAGAGAAAAAAGAGGCAGTGCCATTACGTTTGCGCACACATTTCAATCAATCTGCTAAGCCTTTTTCCAACAATGTTGGGGTCGGCTTCCAGTCTAAACGGATGCAGCTGAATACCAGCATTTTATACGGAGCTGTGGCCGATCTGACCTCCACAGCCCAGTTACTGGGTAACACGATACTCCTTGAATACACTGGTTGTCAGAGTTTTGGGCTTTCGACTACCTGTGACGACTGTCTAAGAACTACGAATGACAGCCGGGACGCATGGTGTCACACTTTGCTCAACCCGAACGACGTGACTACTAGACTAACAAGGCAATCAAATGAAAATAAACTGCTATAAACATCAATCTTCTAGGACTAAATTGGCGCAGTACTAAGCAATTAGCTTCTGAGGTACAGGTCAACGGTGAGCAATAAATTACGGTAGAAGCAAAAAACAAATAAGTATTTGTATTGTATGCTTTGTTCTGGGTCTGGATATTTGTGAATTGGAGACCGTGTCTCTAAACTCAGCTACTACAGGGAAAACAGAAGTGAAATTGGTTGTCATAGGTTGGGCATGTGATGCGGAGGAATGCAAGACATACATGAGCAATGTTTTGAGTACCTAAGTATTGAATAAATAAGCCGAGAAATGGGAGACGAAACAAATTATTGTGGAAGACGAATATGACTAGAAAAGGAGTGACTACAGAGATGATGGTTACAAAGATGTATGGAAGAAAAACACGTACTACTCTGACCCTTAATTGAAATAAGAACAGAATACTCTTTTTTATGTACACCGTATAAATTACAGACATAAATATATAAATTTTACAAAGGGTGACACAATGGGCCGTCGTATCGCTAAGAGTGATCTTTTAAAGACAACCTCTGGGTGGATTAAAAAGGAGAAGTAGAGACAAATACTGTAGGTAGTCTGTGGTGTACCATTTACAAAATACATAAAGTATATTATACTAATCTAAATAACACAGATGAAACAGGAGCAAAAAAAATATAGTGATGAAATGGGCATAAGTTATGATGTTGCTGATAAGGGTAAAAGGATGACGATGACCGTTATGAAGATCATCAAAACATTAGCAAAAAGATAGGTACCTACTTCTAAACTTAAGTTGTATGCAAAATAGACACTTGTAAAAGATACTCTTGCATTTGTTATTGACATAACCGGTAGGTGACTAGTGTACGGTCACCACTATCAATCGTGTCAATATAACAGAACAAATATTTATTTGAAACAAATAAGAGTAAAGGTGACTTTAAGTTTAAAACTGTTAACGTTGACAAATAAACATACAGAACTAAAAACCACACTGATATGGTAAATGCGAAAGTTAATCTCAATGACGCCGATTCCCTTGATCACAAATTAAACTAAATTTAAGTTCAATGCATTTTTTTCTTTCTATTTAATTTAGAAAAGGACAGAAGATACATATTAGTTTAGTGTTTTCCTACCTCTAGCATCCGGTTAGACTGAAAGCCAACCCAACATAGTTGGGTAAATTCTAGACATATGATGTCGTCCTCTATATACCAAGCTACATATCTACCCCAACAATCGTCAATCAAACAACAACAATCGACAATCGTGTGTACAGTTTTACCACGAAAATTCTACCAAAACAAACAGGACTAAGTTTCGCATTTAGAAATGTAAATTCCGTTCGACGCAAATACGAAATATCTACCCAAACGAACTAAACCACATGCACGAGCAAACAAACAAACTTCGCATCAATTGATGTCATTCAGTGTAATGTCCATAAAGTCAATGAACTTGTTTACCAAACGCGTAGGTAGGTGACAATCTGACAAGTGACAAAAACATAGGTGGCTAAAACGAAATGCGGTATTTTTGTGACGTCACACAAATGAGTAATAATGACATACATAATTATGTACGTCCGTGGATGGGTGACCTGATCTGATCTTTACATACCAAGATCCCTATCCCTCCGTGCCTCGGAAAACACGTTAAGCCGTTGGTCCCAGCTGTCATTCGTAGATAGACAGTCGTTACAGGTCGTCAGAAGCTCGAAAGTCTGACAACCAGTCTTACCAAGGGGTATCGTATTACCCAATAAGTGGGTTGTGGAGGTCAAGGCAACAAGGTCAGCAAGAGATGGTAACACGAATTATAAATCATCATTCTGTTAAGGGGCTGTTCATTTATTACGTAAGACAATTTTGACCACTTTCTGACCTCTACGCAAGAAAAATAAGACTTGGATGGACCCCCTCCCCATCCAATCTTCTTACGTAATAAATGAACAGCCCCTAATGAGCCACTGCAGACCAAAGACCTCCTTTGACAGAAAAGGAAAGAACATAGAACACTACGATTTCTCACAGCATATTATCATATTAATACAGGGTGTAAAAGACACATCACATAGCTGTCAACTACGCAAAAGTAACATTGCATAAAAATAATTGCTAGGAAATGCGGTAGTGCGCAATTTAACACGCAAAACAAACATTGTGCTTAAGGGTGCATGCACAGAACAGATAAAACTTCTTTTATCTGTTCTGTGGGTGCATGCAACGGTACAGGGGTCGAGGGGGTATTTAAAGTTATGTTATAAATTTAAAAAAATTGTTTTCGTAAAAAAAAATCAGTAAAAGTTGGAATTTTAACCTTCAATATCTCTAACCAGAACGTTCCCAGATATGGTCTAGTACAAAAAAAATATTACAATGACGGGGAGTACAAGTGAGGCTCGGCTTCGTTAAGTGTATTTTTACACCCGTGTTATAACCGTGTTTATATGAAATGGACGAAATGGTTTTTAAACTTCAAAAATTGCAAAGAGCGTCATAGCAAGAAACCAAAAATTACGAAGAAGCAACTCATCAATGACGTAGACATAACAGAATAGTTTGACAACAATCTTTCAGTTTACATAACGGATATAAAAAATGAGCCAAGGAGACGCAATGTAAAAAAGTTATCAAGATTGAATTGATAGGTATTTGACTAGTCAAATCATTATCGGATGCTCACGTATTGGATGAGTCAAATCCTGACACAGTGTGCCTAGCATGGACCACGCGGAGTAAAGATATCGAAAAATCTAACTATTTCAACATTGAAAATACTCGTTTCTCACATAATATTTAACATAACATTACGCCTGTAATCCGGAAGGGTTAGGCTGAGGTGTACCTATAGTATATCCACATTTCGCAAGTTATGGTCAAGTACCATGTAATAGGGGGCGAGCCTATAGCTATCAACCGGGCACAAATCCAACTCTATGCTGCTACTGGGAAACTCCGAATGCAAAAGGCCAATAACACTTTTCCCGTCCCGGAAATCGAACCCAGGAGCTCATGCTCAACAGTGGCGCTTGCGGCCGCTAGACCAACGAGGTATTTATATAATATTTTATTAGTTCTAAGACTTTATTCATATCTATGGGTTGGTCTTATTATGCTTGTTTCTTAGTAAGTAAGCGATTTCTAACAAATTAACATTCACTAAACAATTCTGGGGGTCTACTACGAAGTGCAAAGTGCGAATGATCGGATCGGACCGACACATGGCCGAACCGAATATTATTGAAACATGCGAAAAAAGTTCGCATCGGCTCAGTTGGGTCGGGACCATAGTCAATATTCGAAAGAGTGTAGGAGTGTAGGATCAGGACCGACTGAACCAAATAGTAACTTCGTAGCAGGAAACGGCCGAACATTCGGCCGATACCATTTCGGAGTAGACCCCCTGATCTATATCTTAGATCAGAATTGTTTAGTGAATGTTAATTTATAATTAGTAGATTTATAGATAGTGTCAATCACTATTTAAATATGCCATAGGCGTAACAAGCTTCAATTTATGAGTTCAAACTTTTTTGTGAGAAAATTTTAACATTTTTTTTGTTACGACATTGATATGTAATGATGCATGCTGATGATGCATGAATGCTGATGGTTTATTTGTTAAAAAAAAAAAACAAGTTGCTGTAATGAATATCTACTTGTTATGTAGTCAGATAGATTGATAAAACCATGGTTAGACCTGCTGTATGGGTCAGAATTTTAGGCCACAAAAGGGATGAATGAAAGGCTGCATTACATGCAGCTGGGATGAGAATACTAAGAGGGATGTGTGGTGTTACACGAATGGCTGGAATAAGAAATGAGTGCATAAGAGGAAGTCTGAAAGTTGCACTGGTAACTGAAAAGTTGTGTGGAAATCAGTTGTCATGGTATGGGCTTGTGATACAGAGGAATGAGGAAAATGTCGTGAGGAAAGTTTTGAGAATGAATGTCGATCGATGGCTATAATAGAGTAGGGGAAGACCAAAGAAACGATGGATAGACCGTGTGAGTGACTACCGAGATGACGACTAATAGAGAAGTATGGAAGAAAAATAGATGTTGCGCCGACCCTAAATAATTTGGAATAAGGGCAAAAACTACACCAAATGGAGAAAATTGATAGGGGAACAAAAACCGAAGTCTACCTAGCAGTAGCACATTCCACAGAATCTTATTAAATCTCTATTAATGAGTTTGCATTTTTTAGCTTCTAGGACATAAACTAAACTTCCTTGCAAAATAGATAACCTAGCTCTGGAGCCAGGGTCTAAATTTTTCTGTAACCTGTTTTTATGTCAATAAAGAAATTTATTTAATTTATATATAATCCACGACATAAACGATATAACGCTCGAGTAAAATTGCTAATTCATCGGAGTCTATATTCCTTGTGTGAACTAAAGACCCTAGATCTGCTGTAACTGTATATGTATACAAATTGTAAGTAAATAAAGTAAAAACTCACCGTCAGACTCTGTGGTCTTCTCTGGCTCTTTCGTAGCAACTTCTTCAGTAGTCAACGTTTCAACTTTAGTTGATTCAGTCGACACCGAAGTAACTAGTGGAGATGTAGGTGCTTCCGTCTCAGTAACCAAGTGCTCTGCTTCTGTCGTTGAAACAACCTCAGTTGCTTCAGTAGCTTGTACTGTTGTTTCTTTAACCGCTTCAGTGACAGTTGTTTCAATAGTTGCTTCAGAAATAGTTGTTTTATCAGTTGGTTTCTCCGTCTCAGTTGCAGGTGAAACTTCAGTTGTTTTCTCAACTTCAGACGTTACAGGGTCGGTTGGTTCAATAACTTTTTCTGTTACAGTAGTTAAAACAGTTGTTGGTGGCGGTGGTGGTTGTGTAGTAGTAGTAGTTGTTGTTGTTGTTGTTGTAGAAGTCGAAGTTGTTGTTGTTGCTTCAGCTGTCGTTGATGACGCAACTGTAGTGTTGATGTATGTGATGGAAACTGATGATGGACGAGTGAATATAGGTTTTGAGCTTGTTGATTGAGGTAGTATAGTTATGTTAAGTCTAGGGGGAATAGGTAAGGGCTTTTTCGTTGAAGTAGGTCGTTTATTTGTCGGCCTGTATGGTGGTTTTCTTGTAGAATTGTACACTGGCTTTACCGGCCTCGGTTTATAAGTAGATAATGTGTATTGAGGTCTTGTGTGGTTATAAGGCTTTTGTGATGAAGGCCTGAAGGTTGGCCTTGGCGGCTTACGAGTAGGTTTTGGCTTCAAAGTTGTGACTTTCGTAACGTCTTCCTTTTCAGGTTTTTCAGTTACTAAACTATTCTCACCGGAAACTGTTTGGAATGTCGATAGTTTCATAGGCAATTCAGTGATCGGTGCTTCAGTGATTTTACTTTCAGCCTTCATTGTAGTTTCTACGATAGCTGATGTAGTGAACTTAACATCATCGTTCACAATCTTATTATCGATCGTCGATTGTTCCTCAGATTTCGTTTCTAAATCCATAGCCTCAGTTCTATCTAGTACCGTCTCAGATTTTTCTGTTACTGTAGTTTCAACTTTTTCTGTCGTCGTAGTCTTTTTCGTAGGGAATATGTCTGGAATCTTACTAACAGTTGTTTGAACTTTATCCTCAATCTGTGGATGTACAAAATTCGCACTGTCTATTGAATTATCTTCTATGTTGTTGCCTATAATTTGTGGTAGGATAGTTTTGTCGGGGATCTGGCAACAGGATCCGAAGTAGAATCTGTCTATACAGGTCCCGAGGTGGGAGCCGTTGGCTTTGAGGCAATCTATGGCGAACATACACAGGCCTTCCTGTCCTGTTCTTCTTGATATGCAGGGCAAGTGTCTTATATTCCTAGCTAGTGGCACTGGACCTGGAAAGAGAGAAAGAAATAGGTTAGCATTTTGTCATAAAACATGTTAATTAAAAATTAGGTGTCTGAAACTTATAGACATTATTGTAGGATTTCTATTGCTTGCTATATGAAAGAAGCAACGTAACATGAAATACATTTCATGTTACGTTGCTCCTTTTTTTTATTTTATAAACGAACTTTTTGTTGTCTATTAAATTAATTAAATTTTATTCGAAAACATCCATCGATTTCTTATTAAACTTCAAATATATCCGACGACCCTGGTTACTTATCTCCTTTGGTGACCGTACCTTAATAAATATATAAATGTTGAAACACCCGTAAAAAACATGTTATTTTGTTATTATACAGGTGTTCCAAGCTTCCGCAAAGTACAGTGGTCTAAACTCCATATTATGCAAATGCTTGTATAGTGGGGCCCGAGCAATGCTCTCATCAAGTACACTCATTTTTTACGTGTAAAATGAATCACAGGCTGCGTATGTGAACATAAGATAAATTATAGTTGTACGTGAGATTAATTATAGTGGTACATCCTAAACTATTGAACCGGTTTCAACAACTGAGTTGTACCTGGACATCACTTGATCTGTTTTTATCCAGAAATCGTTCTTCACTGTGTGACGTTAAAGTAATTTCTATAGTATTTTTTCCATAGTCTGGTTTACACCTACAGAGGTATCGATTTTACATCTCGTCTTACTTTGAAATCCAGAGCATAATCAGCCTATAATGTTCCCAACTGCTGGGACACAGGCCTCCTCTCTGTGAGACGATCGGGCCGTAATCCACCACGCGGGCCCAGTGCGGGTTGGTAGATGTCACATGTCTTCGAATTTTTGGTTCTAGGACGGTTTTTTCACCAGGTTTTTCTTCACAGTTTTGAGAGCAGTGGTGATACAATCATTTACACAATGTAGGGTGCCTATCTGGGTTCGAACCTACGACCTGCTACACTACACTACACTGGGTCACTACCACTACTGCTTTCTTGATATCTATGCTAAGAGGCAAAATTTGAGTCTTTGAATGTAACGGGTAATCTTCGGAACTACTCATCTCAAGCCGATGAATCTATCACAATTCTATTACTAATGGGAAGCCACAATATTGCAGAGTGTCATAGGATATAAATTTTATGTTAAAACAAGAAATTTCCCGCGGAAAAAACAGTGGGCAGAAGCTGGTATTAGGAACATAAAAAACGTGATTTTTCATATTCCTCTTCGTTTTATGTGATAATAAACAGATTCATTAAATCCTAAGCGCCATACACTTTAGTAAATCGTGTCTATTATTATATATATATGCCTTTAACATTGTTGTCTGTCAATGACATCGCAATAAAAACTTGATGTGATACTCTTTTGTGTTTGTTAGTGCTCATTTTAGAGGTCAGGAAAACAGCGATTTGGTATTAGCTACGAGTCTTTTATTTTACCATGATTTTTTCTATAGTACCTTATCGAAATAACCTTAAAAATGATGACACTCTTCTTACTGACTTCAGACCCTGGGCTGGGGTCGGAAAAAATATCTATCCCACTATTCAAACAACTTTAAAAAAAATCCTTTTGTATTAGGTACTATCGCCAAAATCTGACCATTTTGAAAACAAAATCCCGTGCACGTGATAACCACAGCTGCGTCCGTAAGTAAAACAAAAGAGGATCCTTTTTAGGTTGACTAATAATATGCGCTGCAAGCAGGAATAGTCCTTACGGTAGCGGTGGTCAGATAAAGATTTTGGCGATAGTACATCCAACCTAACATAGGTTAGAAGTTCGTAAAGAAAGATTTTTCGGGATCCTTCCAGTCTATTTTTCGGGCAATTTGAAGGGTTCTCAACTAATTGGTAAGTCCAAAGCTGGGCTTCAGGATTGGATTAGCCAATTAACAAAACCAAAATTAAAATATTTTATTTCAAATAAACCTACATGGGCACTTATGAAACGTCAGAACCTTGGAGCACTGTTCCAATTGGTCGTTTCCTATGGACAAGAGCCAGCCAGGAAATTCCTCGTTCTAGTTTTGATTATTAACGATGGTTTCGGTTTCAGTACAAATTAGGAAATTATGAATATGCAGGAACGCACTCTCCCTACGATGCGACGGTTCCAAACAAAAATCATTTCGGAACTCTATAATCTCATGAAACTTGATTGACAAAAAATATTCCATTATTTCTGTCGATCGATGCCATCAGCGACATCTACACTCAGTTGTTGTTAACACCTATCGAGATCTAACACTAGTCCTCTTATTAATAACAAAGTTATATGATAGATGGCATACTTATTAAAAAACAGATAAGTAACGCTTGCTTGAGTCTAGGTTGTAGAAGGTTGAAATACGGCTGTGTGTGGCCCATTGGCGTAGCTAGGGATTTTGTCTAGGGGGCTAGCTTTCTAGGCGAACTAACCACAGTCATTTAATGAGAGATTTTAATCATTTCATGATTCTAGGTCCACAAGCGGTCCGAGGGGGGAGGGGGGTCGTGGGGGTCATGACTCCCCCCCAAAATCATTCAAGCTGTCGAGAGTCTGCATGATTTACTTGCCTAACTAACTTAAGTTACTAACTACAACTTAAGTTACTATACACGGTATAATCATACGGTTAAGAAAACGACTTCTAAAAGCAGGTTTTAGTTCTTATCACGATTGTATACAAAACATTTGAGACGTGTCGGTCTGTCGGTTGTCGGCAACTCGGCACTGACCATTGAGCCTTCTAACGGGTTACGGCTAACTATAATTCTGACCGACAGGTTAACTCCGAAAACAAGTTTATTGATATTGTTACGTAGTGGATGTGAATGGGAGTAGTGCAAGTGTGTTTTGTCATTGTAATGTCAGACTGATTTATAAACCTAATGATGTATTTTGAAATACATATTTTGCTAAAGCTGTTAGGAGTAAATCGCCTTGTAAAGATAAAAAATTGAGGTCTTGCAATCTTTTGTACCTATAGATGTGGAAAAGCAAAATTGATTTTTGTTATGAAACAAAATCGCTTTTTGTGTCTGCCTGTATGACCGCTTAGATCTTCTAAACTACAATATGGATTTTGATCAGTTAGAGCATTTATTCCGCAAGATTGATTTATGTACTTATGTACAGACGCCAGCAGTTCAAGCTACCCGAAACTGTCAAATTTTCCCAATCAACCTTGAACCTTAATGCTTTAGCAATAAAGTTGAAAATCTATTAAAGAAATTTGACAGATTGTAGTAGCTTGATGTGCTGGCGTCCGTACACACTAAACAGAGACAAGGAAAAAAAGAACAGAAAATTAGGTGAATTTAATGGAATTTTGTTGTTTTGTGAAATTCATATGTTTTTATAATTATTATTTAACTTGGATATAGCTCAGAAATCTCGATCTTTTGGAATGTCGCCATTGCAGCGATAGTACATATATTAAAAACAGGTGCACAGCTACACGATACATTTCTCTACTTATTTATATATGACATGTAAGTAATCTCTAAAACTACGTTTATACTTGTCAAATCCAAAGTACCTATTTAAACTACTTATCATACAATTACAACGGGCACAGAATTTAAATGCATTGATCACGTAAAACGGAGCCCTCGACACTTAAATTAAATGGAATTACTTTACACACGGAATAACTGAATACCCTGCGGCGTGACTCTTTCGTTTAATTGTACTTTCATGGATGGATGGAGGATGAATTGAGTGTACAACTATACTAGTATCTAGGCTCAGAAGGACACCGGAATTCTTAGTTGCAGTTACAGGTGCAGACAGCACATCAAGTTACTACAGTCTGTCAAATTTCTTTAATAGATTTTCAACTTTATCGCTAAAGCGTTAAAGTTCAAGGTTTATTGGGAATATTTGACAGTTTCGGGTACTTTGACCTGCTGGCGTCTGTACTTTCACTGTTTGGATAACGATCCGATTTTATTTATTGTCACATTTAATAAGAGAACCGTCGATATCACAGAGCACAAAATTACCGCACCGGCAGCATCTAGAGACGGCATTTCTAATATAATTCATGTCACCTAAAGTGCGTTGAATGCATAACTTCTGTCACGGACCACCTTCGAATACGTTATTTCCGATTAAACGGTGACACACTTGCTTTGTATGGAAAGTGTTGATAATGCTCCCTTTAGCAGCGCCCGCGGAGGCTCTCCGTGCTCTGTGATCGATACGAAATGAAGAAATATGTAGTTTCTATATGACATAAAATTTTTCAATTTCCCACTTTTATCAAGTCGTGTTTTGAACATGACAAAAAACGAACACAGGTTTAAAAAAAATGTTTTATTAACTACATTTTTTTTTTAAGTAGACCTTGTTCTACTGTAATCCCCCATGCACTGTGAAACGTCATCGCTATTCCTGTTAACAAAATTAAATTTTACCTACGCTTAACTTATTTATGTAAAACTTGTATTACTATAATTCCCCTGTACTGTGACAAGGTCTCTGTTCATATTCACGTCACAGAACAAAGTACCGTTCACAAACCAGTCGCGCTTGCACTCCTGACATAGTTATAATTGATAGGTTAACAATTACTGCGGTGTATCGTCAGATTTTAAAGGGTTAACTTAAACCGTCGCCTAGTTGGGGTTAATTATTAACCCTAACCCTTAATATTTAAAGGGAATTTGAAATTACTGCATCTTTCTTATCGTAGACTAACTTCTGCTCGCGACTTCGTCAGCGTGGAAGCCAAATATTACTATTAAACATATCCCATGGCACTTGGCAATAGCGTAGTGTCCTATCAGAGATTTTTTTTTTTGAATTATATCTTTGTGGTGCGTACCACACAGATTTAATTTGATTTTCCTCAGAAGACAATTTCAGACCTCAATCTACGTACATACATGGTCTTCACATGATCTGATCAAGATTATGTCTGGATTTTAAAAGAGACTGTGACCTCTAAGTTTGTTGTTGATATTTCTTCTCAGATTTGTCAGATAGGAAACGCCGACCTCATCTAGCATATTTTTTATAATATGACGTGTAAAAGTGATTCCGATATCCTATTTATAAAATACATTAGTTCCTTTCCATCAGCATTTCCAGAGATGTATACACCGTGTTATCCATAAACATTGGAAAACGCTTCTATAGCTTTTAAAAATCAAATCTAACACAGGAGGAGAGTACTTAAAAAGGCTTCGTTACAAAGACATTTGTAATTTCATTTAATGAAATTTAATTGAGCTAGAAAGGGTCTTAATTTGGCCTATGTTGCCGCTCAGTGCAATTAAAATGATAAATCTATCAAATGCTTCGGATAAAGAGATAAAGAGGCATGCATATCGGGCGATTTACGTCAAGGTATTTAGTTTGCATGAAAATTAACAAAAACTAAAAAATAAGAATACATGGATGTGTCCATAATGAAAAATGCTTATTTCCATGGTCTGAACATCTGGTCGAAGTTTAAGTAAATCGTCCGGAACACGCTGTATACCTCTAACACAAACAAACAATTATACCTCTTTGTAACAGGTTAAAGCTGTTTAGATAGATCATTGCTCATGAAGTAGCTCAGAATGTAATAATAGAATCGATGTCATTTAATAAAATATCGGTTTGTTCTACTTAAAATAGCATATAACAATCGATGTTGGACGAAGTTTATATCGATCGAGATAGATTTACTTGTGGGTGTAATAATACCGATTGATTAATGAATTATTGTTAATATTCTTTAATTATAAAAGTATACATTAACCTAATTCATTTCAATGTTAATTATTTAGCTTGGGACAAATGGTGCTGTGTGAAATGTCCAGGGATTTATTATTTATTTATTTATTTATTTATTTATTTGTAGCTATGGCTGCTGGGGAGTTTGTTGCACCACTTCTTCTTCCCAGCGATAGCACTAGGAAGTGGTGAAGGGCGGGCGTTTTTTGGGGACTGTCTTTTGTAATTTTGACGTTCGAAAAGTGCTGTTTCTCAGCCTAATTTGAATAAATGACTTTTGATTTTGATTTGATTTTATAATAATTTTGTTGTAAATTAATTAAGTATAGTGCCAGTTTACTGTTAATTAATTATACCAATTAAAAATAATTCACAAAGTTTTTAATTAAAGGCTTCGAGAATATATTTGATATCTATAAATAATTCTATCTATCGCCTACGATTAAATTCATTTACTTTACGATTACTTTCAGATAATTAATTAGTATTTATGTTCGAACAACTAAAATATGATTTACTAACTTTTGCGCGTGGATGTCGGAAATTAGCCCACGGAAACGTATTACCGGGATAAAAAGTATCCTATGTGTTAATCCTAGTTATAAGCTGTCTGTGTGCCTTTCATCCAAATCCGTTCAGTAGTGCGTGAAATAGTAACAAACATCCATCCGTCCACCCAAACGTTTTTATTATTAGTAGGAAGTAGGATCAGATCTACTCAACTGGTAGTAACTTCATCATGAATTTTAATGACATAAATAGGTAAAAGTTAAACTAAACGTGTTTAGATAAATTATTATGGGCTGGCATCTACCAACCCGCACTGGGCCCGCGTGGTAGATTACAGCCCACTCCCTCTTACAGAGAGGAGGCCTGTGTCCCAGCAGTGGGAACATTATAGGCTGATTATGTATTATGTGTTGTGTAAACGGAACGCTTTTAGCTGAAAACCTGAAAAAGGTCGGGATACACCGGAAGCGCAAGGCGGATTAGTAGGTGATACCCTTTTTTTTCCGGATGGGAAATCATCAAATGACCCCTCCCGCTCTGGGTGGAGAGGAAGGGAGTGTCAGACTCTTACTGACTAAAACCCACCCATGTTCCTTCCTTTGCCCTTTATGTTCCGGGGTAGCGGTAACCCTTTCGGACAATCCCGCTGAGTAGGTGATACCCTGACTAAACATAGGAGAGACCTAAGTCCTGCAGTGGATTGTGAAAGGCTGGGTTTAATCAAGATGACTAAAAATTACTGACGCATTTGCTCTGTGCATTCACGAGTTGTTGATCAAAGCAATTATGAATGTCTGTTTCATAAATTAAGTACCTACCTAATGCATACCTTTGCATAATCAGCCTATAATGTTCCCACTGCTGGGACTCGGGCCTTCCCTCTGTGAAAGGGAGTGGGCCACCACACGGGCACAGTGCGGGTTGTGGTAGATGTCACATGTCTTCGAATTTTTTGTTTCTAGGTTAGGCCGGTTTTCTCACGATGTTTTCCTTCACCGTTTTGAGAGCAGTGGTGATGAAATGATTTACACAAAGTAAACAGACACAACTTGTCGAAATGGGGGATTACTGACCCATCCGATACCCAGTGCGAGTGCGGTGCCTCAAATCAGACCATGCCCCACTTGCTGGAGTGCCAGTGCCCGTTCACCTGCACCTTGGATGACTTAATAGATGCCACTGAAGCCGCAATCAACGTGGCCACCTACTGGGCTCAAACAATATAAAATATCGAAGAAGAGTACCATCGACACGAAAAGAAGACACAAAGTAAAGCGCCTGTCCGAGTTCGAACGCATTCGTTTAATTTCATTTAATTTGAAGGATGACTGGTCTCTACAATTTATATTAACTAAACTACCTTACGTAACACAGTTCCGTTAGTAACATTAATCAGGAAATATATTCAAATGTTTGTTTGGTAATGTATTGCTCCGAAACCGCTGTACCGATTTCGGTGAAATGCATGATGAATTATGATTCATCATGCATTTCACCGAAATCGACAATCGATCGATGATCGATTCGAGTTGGCTTAGACAGGATACATATGTAATAGAATATTAAGCGAGCGATCTCGAATCTATAAATTAATCAATATGAGTTGTCCATTTAAATGAGTTACAGACTAATTTAGTTTATAGGTACTAAAATATTAGTTATATAGAATGCCAGACCAAACTGGAACGAAAAACTATCACTGACCGTTGCTTTTTGCTTTATCATTCGCCCGATTTCTGGAACGAAAATTAACGACGCGACAAAATTAAACGCAAGTCAAGTAAATCAAGTGGTTTTTATATATGGCATCTCGCAGTTCAACTTATGAGGTTTTTTTTTTCTGGGTGGGATATCATCATTTGACTTCTCCCGCTCTGGGCGGAGCGGGAGGGCGTGTCAGACTTTTACTGACTAAAACCCACCCGTGTTCCTTCAGTTGCCTATGCGAGGGGGGGCCACGGTATCTCTTTCGAACAACCCGCGGCCCTGACAGGCATCGGCCCTAGTGGACCCCGTCAGTTCGTGCTGACATCTCTTTGAGGCGCGCATGGAACACAACGCGCCGTCGAACCGGGCCTGGTCCTTGCCGGGCGGCGAGCTGCCCATTGCTCGTCGTCCGCAAGCCCGCGCCTACGGTGGCCGGGAGTCGGCTGGTGACTCCCGACGTCCAGGGCGTCTAACCTATGAGGTTGTCGTCTGCTTAACCGGGCTTGAGCAAGTCAAGTGATGCGGTTGGCTGTTGATAATTCTTTTAACCAATCACAACATTTTTTAGCAACTTTGTCTTTTTATGGGATTTTTGTTTCGGAAAACGGGCGTTAAACTAGCGATCGGCCCTTGCTTCGCTCGGGTGCGACCTACTAATGTGGCGACATGTCTATGCGTCGAATTCTATCATAATGTGAAAAATGTATCATAATTACATTTTAATATGTTATATGTAGAGCAGTGGTGGCCCAGTGGTAACGACCCTGATTTACGAGTTGTAGGTCGTGGGTTCGAACCCAAGCAGGCACTTTACTTTGTGTAATAACCACTGCTGTCAGCACCGTGAAGGAAAACATCGTGAGGATACCGGCATGACTTAGAACCAAAAACGTGCGTGGTGAATTACGGCCCATTCCCTCCCACAAAGAGCAGGCCTGTGTCCCAGCAGTGGGAACATTATAGGCTGATTATAAAGCGGACACACAGACATTCTCGTATTTGTACACACGCACACACACCCTCACTCACACATACAAACTATACTTATGCCAATATTGTCTTTAATATTTTTCTTACTTTTGTTAAGGAAGAGCGGAGTCTTCTAATACAGGCATTGTTTGCTTAAAAGAAAGCGCCAATCACAAACTAATTGTTGTAATCTGGTTGAAGTAATAAACAATTTTGTTTTTATTTTTTAATAGTTTATAATAAATTATGAATTAAACACAAAATTAGCAACAAATTCAGGGACAAACACATTCAAACAATAATAATTGCAAATAAATGTTTTGTATTTGTCGTAAATAGATACTTAGTACGAGTACCTATTTCCTATCTAATTGCGATCTAGCATTCGTTTGGATTGTTGAATTCAAAAATATACAGTTTATGATGACTTCCTTACATACTTCCTTCTATGCATCTACCTACTTCATAATTATATTTCATTTTTAGGTAGGTTTTTTTTATACCAGCTGACTTTTCTTTACCGTCTGGACATAAACAGGGTAGAACGGAGTAGAGGCCTATTTTACCAAAAAAAACGAATAAATCGACAAATAATATTTAAAAAAAAATTAACACCTCGTCTGTTAGGCAGACTTAAGTTCAGTAACAATAGACAAAGCAATTGTGCCTCATTAGTGACAATTGAGCAGTTGGATTTTTGCAAAAGTAGATAAAAATTAACTGGGGAGGATTTTTAAAACTTAAGTATCTAAAACTCTATACATGACTTTCTTAAGTAAACTAAATTATATTGTCACTGACAGCAATATACCGCTGCATCGCCTGGGTTTTCCCATACAGCATCCGTTTAAAACGAAAAGAAAGTGGTGAATCAGACATCTAGCGAGGCAGGCACGTCTTATAAGTGGACGGTGTTACGCGAACACGCGGTCATTAAAAACACATTTAGGTTAAGGTGTGATCATATCGGTCACATTTTTTTTGTTATTGAATTTAATGTTCTGTGTCTTGTAATGTTAATTACTTTGCATACCTAGTATTGTATACAATCAAGTATTTTCTAACTGAACAGACAGCTGTGCTGCTGGGGAGTTTGTTGCGCCACTTCTTCTTCCCAGCGAAAGCACTAGGAAGTGGTGAAGGGCGGGTGTTTTGGAGGACTGTCTTTTGTAATTTTGACGTTCGAAAAGTGCTGATTCGCAGCCTAATTTGAATAAATGACTTTTGATTTTGGTTATAATCGATAATTAAGAAAGACGGATGTCTAAAATGAGCACAGCATTATGCTGAGCGATGGCTGTTTTGCGTTTGCCGCAAATAAACGTATTTTGTTTCTTTTAATGGCAACAGGCTCGCCCACTATTACATGGGGCTTACATATAGTTCGCGAAATGTGAATGTACTATAGGTACACCTCTGCCTAACCCTTCAAGGAGCACAGGAGTGATGTTATGTTACGCACACAGACCAAACTACCATTCAACTCAAAGATCATTTCAGAAACTAATCTACATGTCCTTCACATAATCTGACCAAGATTATGTCTGGACTGACCTCTGAATTTGTTTTTGCCTTTCTTCTCAGAGTAGTCAGATAGAAAATGCCGACCTCGTCAGTTTAAATATGATTGACGTATAAACTACTTACAGCTAAAAAAAGATTTATCATTTACGGGAATTCGGTAAGCTGAGATGAAAGAAGAAAACAGTTGATTAGAGAAGTCTTTCTGCTATGAAAATGGCTACGCTTTACTAAAATTATATAGATGCAAGCGATGCCACCACCCTTTTTCTGAAGATTTGGTCCAATCTCTGATCAGTGTTCATATTACAGAACCTTACACTTTTTTTATTGCTGAATGAGCCTGCTCCTGACCTCGATCACGCCTGATGGAAAGCGATGGATTAAGTAGACCTCATCCATCGTTCGACCACCAAGAAGATGCCTGTTCACTCTTTCTTTGAAGGTGGACTCAAAATTCAAATGTTACTTAAAACTCGTTAAAAGCCTTTTGATAGGTTGACAGGAGTTTTAAGCAAGGTATTCGAACCTAAATCTACTCTCAAAGGTCATCTAAGTTATTTTGATGGGTTAGCAGAAATAATTTACAGCTGGTGCAAAGGAAAAATCTCGAGATGTCTGTCTAGTTAATACAATAGTTTGTGACTAACCTGAAGCGTTAATTTTTAATGTAACTCTGCAGATAAGTAGCTTGGTATCCGTAAAAAAGGTCTGGATACGTTTCATGCCAGAAAAAACAAAAAAGTATCTCTCAATCGGACCCACAGACTCACCCAGTATAATTAAATCTCTATGAACAAAAACCGGACCCCATTTTCAAAGTAATTAGCCCTTATATCACTCAAGCCTAAGCTGTCACCGCAAGCTAACCAAGACAAGTTTTTCATTAATATCACATAGTTTATCGCTCTTTAGAAAGCTAAGCTGAACGATAGGAATAACAGTAAAAACGTAGGTATATACCTAATAATTGCAGGCTTAGAACAAACTATAAATAAGAAACAGGTTGTATGCGGATGTAGGGACTGGATTTGCTCATATGGCTGCAGGCATTAGGAAAAGTAGGTGCGGCTCTTTTCTAGTGCTTACTTGGGTCCACAATGTTTTGTGTCAAAGAAATGGCGAAGATTTATCCTTGAAGCAGTGAACAGTGACAGTTAGCAAAAATATGTTTCTATATTACGTGTTAAATTATATGGATGACCGGTTGTTGTTGTTTTGTTGAATCATGATTTACTGGTCAGACTTCCAAATTTCGAGGGCCGAAAGGTTATTAGCATAATCACCCTATAATGTTCCCACTGCTGGGACACAGGCCTCCTCTCTGTGAGAGGGAGTGGGCTGTAATCCACCACGCAGGCCCAGTGCTGATTGGTAGATGTCAGATGTCTTCGAATTTTGGTTTTAGGACATGCCGGTTTCCTCACGATGTTTTCCATCACCGCCAGTGTTATGTTGAGTCCAAATTACAAACAACCCAGACAGATTGGATGCGGAAGACAGAGAACTGGATGTTGTGGCACAGCTTGGACGACGCCTGTGTCCAGCAGTGTAGCGCTATGGGGAGCATCAAATATCCATTTAGTGTAGGTAGCGAAACTATTGCCATTAAAACGGACGCTATTAAGACTTCGGCCTTTTTGTTTTTTTTTGTTTTCCGGATGGGAAATCATCAAATGACCCCTCCCGCTCTGGGTGGAGCGGAAGGGAGTGTCAGACTCTTACTGACTAAAACCCACCCATGTTCCTTCCTTTGCTCTTTATGTTCCGGGGTAGCGGTAACCCTTTCGGACAATCCCGCTGACCCGGCAGGCTTCGGCCCTAAGGGGCCCCTCAAATTATGCTGACATCTCTTTGAGGCGCGCGTGGAACACTTACGCGCCGTCCTGCACGGGCCTGGTCCTGATCGGACGGTGAGCTACCCATTGCTCTCCGCCCGCAGGCCCGAGCCTACGGTGGCCGGGAGTCGTCACGCGGCTCCCGACGCCCGGAGCGTCTCCCGCGGCGGCTGGGACGGGAGGCTCTCTCCCTCATCCGCCCCGCCACCTCCTTCGCTAGCATGACTGCTTCGCAGAAGGAGGCGAAGACTTCGGGCTCACATTGAGAAATTCCTGTTCGGAAAACCGAATCACTTTGCGTATTTGCCAGACCTTGACATCGAATCGACGCTCAAATAAGTTGCACTTGCTATTCACAAGAACCAAATTTCTCCACAAAAGCATATATGCAATGGCTCCCAAACTATACAATAAATTACCAAATCAAATTATATCAGAAGGCCAATTCTCATAATTTAAAACGTTCAAAATCTAGTCGCAGTCTCAAGTCGGCGACAAACAAATGTCAAAAACTTGTTAAAATGTAGGGAAATTAGAATTATTTTTTGACAGCTTGAGACTGAGATCAGACTGTGAACGTTCAATTACGAGAATTGCCCCACAGTTATCAACGTAAATAGTTTTAAACATCAGCTTTTTAAATTATTGAATGACATGGCATATTATTCTGTCGATGACAAACTTTGATGAGATGATTTTGTACATCTTAATTTAATTTTGACAATTCTAATTTTGGTGGCATTGCATTATTATTAAGAGATTTGATATGGTTATAATTAATTTAATTTTGATAATTTAAAATTTTGCTGACATTGTATGTATTTTATGATATTTTGTACTTTTGGTAATTGATTTAGATTTGATGGTTTGACTTTGGCGACATTTTGGTTAGACTTTGTGTGCCTTTCGGCGGAGCATGGGAGGGACCAAGCATTTTTTTGTAAAATATCATTGTACCCTGTGTTCACAAAATTCATAAATGAAATGAAATGAATCGTGCACCCTACGGTATTTGCACTAAGACTTGCAAACCTTGGACAGACATAAACATGTCAGCCAATTAATACAACTAACAAAATCCTACTTCCATAAATCATAATAAATTAAAAACTCGTTGTGTGGAACCGCCTTTACACCCAAATAACACAAGATAAGTAAAAAAAACTGAGTCACAGATGTCCTCCGGTCATTGGCCTACATTCAATACCTACATATTCACGATTACTTTGAGTTCAGAGCCATCGACTGTATTTACAATATTCATTAATAAAATATTAGTGTTATGAAATTAGGGATATGATTTTACTTAATTGGGTATTTAGTTTCTAATGAGTTGGAATTTTGTTGTTATTACGCTGGCTAAAGCACGACTTGATCGATATTTTTTTTACGAATTTTCTCTTATCAAGTAATCCTGCACCAAAGCACCAGCACCTGCCATCTAATCTCTTCACCACCTTTGGTTGACAGGTAGAGAATACTTAAGCCACTAAGTCCGCCTTTGTACCTTTTTGTGCGAAAAGTTTAAATAAATAAATAAATCCTGTAAAAAGTGCTAAGATTGCTTAGCAACAAATAAGATATTGGCGCCGATTCCCTTGTTCACAAACTAAACTAAATTTAAATTCAGTGCATCTTTTTCTTTCTATTTCATTAAGAAAAGGACAGAAGATAAATATTAGTTTAGTCCTGTGAAATAAGGGAATCGGCGCCATTGTTAATAAAATTAACAACAGGGGGTGTGCTAAGGGTATTCGGGTATCGTCACTCACAGAGACTCTTCTAAAAATTGCTTTGATCAATATCCCTATTGTAACGGAGGATTATATCCAGCATTAGATGTTTACAAAATGATACTTCCCTATGCTATGTTTGTAGTACATACCTACATCATCTGCCTAGCCTTTTCCCAAATATGTTAGGGTCGGCTTCCAGTCTAACCGGATGCAGCTGAATACCAGTACTTTACATGGAGCGACTGCCTATCTAACCTCCACAAACCAGTTACTAGGTAGCCCTTGGTAGGACTGACTGTCAGACTTTGGGCTTTCTGACGACCCGAAACGTTTGTAGAACACGGAACACCACTCGCTAAGTATCAGAGGCCGTCCTATATATTTCCGAGGAAGTACTTAAAAGCAACTTAGACGATAATCTAAGTACCTACTGATAATATCATACTGCGCAAACCTGCCTTCGGACCCGATGGTGAGCACTAAGCAGTCGCTCTACTTAAAACCAGACTCCCATATAATGGGTTCAAGAACTTGTTATGTGTTTGGAAAACATGACCGGTTTTTTTCTTTACGCAAATCTGACCTTATCTGTAGGATGGGAGGATACAGGTACTGCAATGAGCTCTAGATAAATCAAATCAACTTTGAACCCTAGTAGTTGGAATAGTGGGGTATTCCAACTACTAGGCTCTTGGTTTCAGAAGCCCATAGGCTACAGCTAAGTTTAAGATACATATATTATATCCTTCAATTTTAACGTATTTAGAATGAGTTTTGCCTATAGCACTCAGCACAATAACACCATGTACTAGTCAATTACACCTGCGAAATATTTATTCAATCAACTCAGCCTATCGCAGTCCACGGCTGGACATAAGCCTCTCCCAGGCTGCGCCCCAACTCCCTTTCCTCCGCCTTCCGCATCCAGTCTGTCCCAGCCACCTTCTTTAGGTCGTCCGTCCATCTAGCTGGGGGGCGTCCTACACTACGCTTGCCGATACGCCGTCTCTACTCTAGGACTTTAGAAAATATTCTCTAGGAAATATTTCTTAGCTCTAATCAACTTGAGCTTATGGCAATATTTTTTATTAGGTACCTATATTATATCGATTTTTGGGAGTTTCTATAATACATATGACATATACTCATCCTGAATTTCTGACTTATGATAGGTCATCGTCCATTCCTTGTAATTAATAACTAGCATTTAAAGTCAGGTGCTCCTGGTTAATATATAACGTTTATTTGTAAATCATTGTAAACAGTTGGGTCATACTAAAGGCCCATCCCCCACAGGCGCGTTATTATCGGTCGATAATATCAGATGCGGTGCGGTTGTGGAATTCACTACCGCCTGACATTAGGGACCGCCAAACTGTTGCAGTTTTTAAAAGAAGAGTAAAAGAACACTATCTGTCCACTTCATCATAGTTGTGTATGTATTTATTATTTTGAGTATGATATAATTATTATCATTCTAATGATTATGTTAGTATATTCTCGTAATTTTTGTTTAGTTTTTTAAGTGAATTGTTTTTGATTGTATTTATTATTTTTTTATCTCGTTTACTATTTCACACGCTGTCTACATCTCTGTGTCTATTGTCCTGTCTCGGGTGTGCTGGAAGAGATTACTTGTGAAATAAGCATCACCTCTGTACCAATTTTTTCTGTTCTGTTTTTCTTGTCTGTTTATATATGTGTGTACATAAATGGTAAAATAAAATAAATAGATAAAATGTATTATTGCGATATATCTGTTTTCAGTACATTTTGTATTAGGACGGCCACGAAGTTACACACTGTTGCGATAATAACGACGCAGTAGAAGTAGGACGCTTGTATTTCTCCATCCTGCGATATTCCGATATGAGTTCTTAGAACATTTTTTATTAGAACACGTACGATCTTACACATACCTACGTTAATATCGTAGTAACGTGTAGTGTTACATTCACACGCTAGAAATATCGGACGATAAAAACGCAGCTGTGTGTCAAGGAATCGGGACGCGTTATCGCAATAACGCATCCAATATTATCGGCCAATAATAACGCACCTGTGGGGGAGAGCCTTAACCATTGTTATACAGATGTAAATAAACAATAGGTACCAACTTCTTGTACAATTGAAGCCTTGGACAAGTTTGAAACAGGTTTGAATATTATACCTTTTGTTGTTGATTTATCTCAAATATTAATCAACTAATTACAGCAATAAGAATTAATCTATCAACCTAAACAAGCACCGTCCGATGTAACTGAATTACAATTTACAAATTGTAACAAATCTGAATTAATATCCTGTCCACAAAAGCCACTTATAGAGTTGAATTTAGACTTGTAATGGTATATAATATAATGTCAAATGATGAAAAGATTATGAAAATGGGGTAGGCCTTTGCCCAGTAGTGGGAAAATATAGGTTTATCATCTGCCTAGCCTTTTCCCAACTATGTTGGGGTCGGCTTCCAGTCTAACCGGATGCAGCTGAATACCAGTATTTTACATGGAGCGACTGCCTATCTGACCTCCACAACCCAGTTACAGGGTAATACGATACCCCTTGGTAAGACTTGTTGTCAGATTTTCGGGCTACTGACGACCCGTAACGACTGTCAAAGATCCACGAATGACAGCCGGGACCAACGGCTTAGCGTGCTTTCCGAGGCACAGAGGGGTCTTGATATGTGAAGATGGTCACCCATCCACGGACCAACCGCGGCAGGCGTAGCTTAACCTGATCGATCGACCCGTGCTGCGGTTATTGCTTAGCCACAAGCCCCTCACAGTGGGAAAATATAGGTTAACGGAAAAAAAATAGAAGATTATGTAAAAGAAGGACGCAAACGAAAATTAACATCGTAATTTGGGAGCAGTTAATAGACATTTACGTAGTCATCATCAGAATTATTGCCATATTTCCTTGTCTTCAATGTAGTCATAAATTTAACTATTAACATCAATCGACTCGTTAATCAAAATCGGCATTCCTAATCGATTCGAATGCCGATTATTTCGGAAAGCGAGCCTACGCGGATGACACACTGTCAACGACCTAGTTGCTGCTCCTGGTCGCAAGGAAGTGAAAGTGTGGTCGCTGGTCGCTGCCTACGTCGCGACCGAAATGAGGATATTGGCCCTGATTCTTTTGAGTTTTGAGATACCTGACTTACACACAAGCTAATCTACGCTTGCTGCGGTTGGACCGTTAATGGGTGACCATCTTTACATACCAAGACCCCTCCGTGCCTCGGAAAGCACGTTAAGCCGTTGGTCCCGATTGTCATTCGTAGATATTTGACAGTCGGTACTGGTCGTCAGAAGCCCGAAAGTTTGACAACCAGTCTTACCAAGGAGTATCGTATTACCCAGTAAGTAACTGGGTTATGGAGGTCAGAAAGGCAGTCGCTCCATGTAAAATACTGGTATTCAGCTGAATCCGGTTAAGGGAAAAGGCTAGGCAAATGATGATATAAAACAAGGGTATTTTCCGACGATCGATCGTTGGAAGTTGCATTCTATTGACTAAATCAGGTACATGGTACAGCTACAAAATAGCACTCTTCACCTTTCGTCTAATATCCAGCTGATCTATTCTGTTAAAAGCACACACTGATAATTTATGTGAAGTGAGCATCACACCTAACCCTAGGGATTGCTACACAGTTATACATGAAGTTCACTTTAAATTAATTCCAACTAAGTTTTCAGTTAGCACAGCCGAGAAAACAAACGACCAGTGGTCGAGGTTAGCCCTGGATCGAAAGAAGAAGAAGAAAGAAAGTCTTGGGGAGAGGCCTTTGCCCAGGAGCTGGGATGATGCAGGCTAACAGTAACCAGTACAACCTGTATATTCTGTAAAAAAAACTCATCGTGAAAACTTAAGCGAAGTGAAGTGTCATTCCACCTGCAATGCGATTCTGTAACCATATCACTGTGAAAAAATAGGTGAAGTGAGCGTGGAGTGAGCTGTCATTCCAACTAATGCTAGGGATTAACACTATTGACAGCTCACTCTAAGCTCACTTCACCTAACTTTTCACGGTGAGATTTTTACAGAATCGATCGGCTGATGCTAGGAACTGACACTATTGACAGCTCACTTCACAAGTTTACACGGTGAGATATTTACAGAACAGATCAGAAGGCCAATTCTCGTAATTTAAAACGATCAAAATCTAGTCGCAGTCTCATCTCGGCGACATACAAATGTCAAAAACTTGTCAAAATGTAGGGAAATTAGAGGTATTTTTGACAGATTGAGACTGAGTTCAGACTGTGAACGTCCTTAAATTACGAGAATTGCCGCTCAGGTGTCATAGAGTGTACGGTCAGTACATAAACATGATTTCAACTTTCGTTCAATTTAATCAAAGTCGAAACCCTAAGCCAGATTAGGACTTGCTTTATAGCGATGTGCCGATTATAAATGTATCCATTAATATTTGAGTAGGCCAAGGACGAAATAACTAGGTCACCCAAAGACATTCTTGGGCCTTCCGCCTTCGACATTTGAATAGGTCTACCTATTAAAATGTCTATAGTAACATAAACATCTATAGTATCTATTTTTTATATACAATGTGTAACTGAATTAATGCACATTATGAAAGTAGTTTGTTCAGAATCGTTTACTGAATCGATTTCTGTAATTTTTAATATAGGTAATATTTTATCCCAAAAATAATTAAAACTACGTAAATTACTGTCACACTTCCGCTGTACAGTCAAAACAAACCAAAATAGATGAAGTACCTACTGCGCTAGACCCCTAAACGAGTGCGACTGTTTGCATGCGTAGATTTGTAATGTGACCACAATTTTCTCCCACAATCAGTGTAACTAATTTATGAGAAAAACAATGTTTATTACATAATAATAAAAAATCAGTGTATGTATTATGATTATAACATAACATTCTAATTGGGGTGTCTGGTGGTGTGCGTTAATTCCGGGACAAGTTGTATATGATATTGTGTATATGTTTTTTTTTTATATTTCTATGGTAGGAGCAGTGGTGGCCCAGTGGTAACGGCCGCGACTTACGAGTTGTAGGTCGTAGGTTCGAACCCAGACAGGCGCTTTACTTTGTGTAAATTATTTCATCACCCCTGCTCTCAAAACGGTGAAGGAAAACATCGTGAGGAATTAGGCACGTCCTAGAACCAAAAATTCGAAGACATGTGACTTCTATCAACCGGCACTGGGCCCGCGTGGTGGATTATGACCAGCTCCCTCTCACCGAGAGGAGGCCTGTGTCCCAGCAATGGGAACATTATAGGCTGATTATGAAGAAAATAGGAAGTTACTTTACCATAATTTTAAAATTAGAGATCTGAGAAAAGTTTATCAGTATAATACTTAAGTTAGATAATTTAAGTTTGATTCCCAAATAAAGTTAAATAAAATAAAAAATCTCTTTCAGAAAATCGGCTGATTCAATCGATTTTCTTCAACACCTTGACCAACTAATTGAAAGTCTTGCTTCAAGCACAGTCTCGTCAAAAATAAAACTATATACCTATTCACTTTTACCGAAACGAATTCGCCACAGTATACCTCATTAGTGAACATACAATTATTTACACTCGCACTTTTGACCGCTTTCTTAACGATTGTTGAGTAGACTGTGACATTGGCATGCTTCATTCGTTTTGGTAAGTGAAAATATGTTTTAATATGTATGTTCGTATGAGGTGGTTGTCTTGCGAGAGAATGCGTTTATTTTTAGTGTTTCTCAATAAATATTTGGATGAATTTTCAGCCAGAGGCATCTGAGCACTGGTGGCCCAGTGGTAAAGGCCGCGAGTTACGAGTTGTAGGTCGTGGGTTCAAAGCAGTCACTTTACTTTGTGTAAATTATTTCATTACCACTGCTCTCAAAGCGGTGAAGGAAAACCGGCATGTCCTACAGCAAAAAAAAAATCGAAGACAAGTGACATCCACCAACGCACTGGGCCCGCGGGGTGGATTGAAGCCCACTATCTCTTTAAGAGAGGAAGCCTGTCCCAGCAGTGGGAACATTATAGGCGGATTTTTCATCTGGCTGAAATATCATCCAACATTGTTAGCAGAACTGCCACTCTACTTGACTGATAAAATAATGAGCTCTATACAATAGATAATTAAGCATTTATCCGGTAAGTACCTACGTAAATAATCAACTGCCCATTATCTCTTTGTTGAGTAGGCTCATCGTCATAGATTTTCTATTTTATACTAAACACGTTACACCTCCCAGAATGATAATTAGGTACTAACGAGGTGTGAGGAACAGAGTGTAAAGTTCACTGATCCTCCATAGAAAAGGGAGGAGCCTCCGAGCAGACGGGTATCGTGTCTGGTCGGCTACTGCCCGACGATTGATGTCGGGAATGCTATTTGCGCGGTAAACTCTGCTTGCGCGATGCAGGATTTTGCGTGAAGTCAGTGTGATGCGTGGTTCGCAAGTGGCGATATACAGGGTTATTGGTAAAACACCAACAACCTCTTAAGAGGTCATTGTACTCATCATTTATGTTCGTCTAACTCGTCAAAATGTAGGGAACAGCTGATTTTTTTTTCGCGATTTCTGGTTTGGTCCCATAGTAAAAGTTGTTCATAATGATGAGTGTAGTCTTTACAATGTATATTAATATGGTAATTTCGCATCAGCCGAAAGCCATCTTTTTTTTTCTAGATTCATTTTCAAGATTTTATAAAACATATGGATGAAAGGGACAATCCTGACATATTGTTTCAGTTCATCAATGATTATTGCCATTTGACAATAAACTTTTCACTACAGTTTCCAATTTTACGAAAGATTAATAGGAAAACGACTATTGACACCTCGTCTGCTAGGCAATTATTAAGTTCAGTAACAATAGTATAAAAGTAATTGTGTCTCATTAGTGTCAGTTGCTGAAAATCGAGTTGCATGGCGTACAATAGCAGAGGCCTATATCCAGTAGTGGACTGCTGTAGGCTGATGATGATGAATGTCAGTTGAGCTCTTTAAAATTAAATATTTAAACAGAATTGCTCACCTTGTGAATAATCCATGTTAAGTATCACAGGACCCGCCCTCACAGAGTTCAAACTTAACAACACTTGAAAGATTAACAGCGCAAATGTAAAATTTAAACAGAGCACTCTGAAATTGTCAACTGATTGGAACAAAAAACACTTTTTATGTACATCGTCACTTGATTTCTCACATTTGTCACTTTCGCCAGTCTGCGGATGGCTGTACGGCCATGTACTTAGAGGTGGACCCATTTTGTTTGCTTGTTTGTTCGTTGCTATGACTGTTGCATGGTTTTGGGCAATGGGTTGATGGTGGGATCTGAAACAAAGAGAATGGTGGTTAGAATTTGAATAAGAAATCAACATTAACTATCTAAAACACATAAATAGTCTCTGGGTTCAGAAAGCCTTAATATTTAATTTGTGATGGATGGATATCGTAAACATAGTAATAAAAAAATATGCAGAAGCTCATGAACACAGACTTCATCATCACTTGAATGTCGAGGCGATCTATTTGACATCACTAAATTCGTGCGAAGACCAAAAAGGATAAAACCTTTTGAGTTTGTTAAGTGCAGTGTGAGCGAAATTAATCTGCAGTACAAGTACGGACAAAGAGTTGTCAGCATAATTTGAGGGGCCCCTTAGGGCCGAAACCTGCCGGGTCAGCGGGATTGTCCGAAAGGGTTACCGCTACCCCGGAACATAAAGGGCAATGGAAGGAACATGGGTGGGTTTTAGTCAATAAGAGTCTGACATTCCCTTCCGCTCCACCCAGAGCGGGAGGGGTCATTTGATGATTTCCCATCCGGAAAAAAAAAAGTGCGGACTAAAGAACACGTGAATTAAGTGTCCTTCCCTTAATATAAAGTGAATAAGAAAGAAGTTACTGGACGATTTATAGTGTTACTAGCTGCGCCACGCGGTTTCACCCGCATAAGTTGCAATCCCGTAGGAATATCGGGATAAAAAGTATCCTATGTGTTAATCCTGATTATAAACTATCAGTGTACCAAATTTCATCCGAATCTGTTCAGTAGTTTTTGCGTGAAAGAGTAACAACCATCCATCCATCCATCCATCCACCCATCCATACAAACTTTCGCGTTTATAATATTAAGTAGGATAGTAGGAAGTAGGATAGTTACTTAACAGGATTTGAGTGGCTAATGCAACTGCACTGTCATCAGCAATCAACGTCTATAGTAGAGTCTGAAAGATTAGTCAGTAAGACTCTTCTACTGTCCAAGAAATATCACTGTCATCATGAGTCGTGAAGCTAGTAAAAAAGTGGCCATGTCATATGTCCCCACCGGAACAAAAAGCATTTCCCCGGGATACCATCTATCTCCTTGCCAAATTTTATCGAAATCGTTCAGTGGTTTAGGCGTGAAAAGGTATTTTTTTTTCCGGATGGGAAATCATCAAATGACCCCTCCCGCTCTGGGTGGAGCGGAAGGGAGTGTCAGACTCTTACTGACTAAAACCCACCCATGTTCCTCCCATTGCCCTTTATGTTCCGGGGTAGCGGTAACCCTTTCGGACAATCCCGCTGAATGAAAAGGTATATTGGCATGGCATCGTGGGTTTTAATTTTATTGCACGAAACAATAATTGTTTACTTAAAATTAGTCCTTAAAACATCAGCTATCTGCCAGTGAAAGTCCCGTTAAAATCAGTTCAGCCGTTTCGGAGATTAGCCCGAACAAACAGACAGACCGACAAAAAATTAAATTGTTTTTGTTATTATAAGTACCGTATTTACTTTAATAATACGCATTCAGTAAAAAGCTGTTATTTTAACGCCACAAACAGCCTTTTCAATTTTAATTAGGTTTTGTAGAGATTTGTATAGCTTGTAAACAAGCCTTATGGTAACAGGCGCCTATGGACATCAGCCGATCGATTCTGTAAAAATCTCAACTTGAAAAGTTAGGTGAAGTGAGCTTAGAGTGAGCTGCCAATAATGTCAATCCCTAGCATTTAGTTGGAATGACAGCTCCACCACGCTCACTTCACCTAAGTTTTCACTGTGAGATGGTTACATAATTGCACGACTGCAATATCAGACGCATCACAGAGGCATTGCCATTGCAGAGTCAAACCAGAGGGGCAATTCCCGTAGTTGTAAGAACGTTGGCATTCTACTTTCAGTCTCAAACTGTCAAAAGCACCTCAAATTTCTCTGCATTTTTGACATTGATTGTCGCTGAGATGAGATTGCGACTACGTTTTAAACGTTTTTTTTAAAACGAGAATTTGCCTTCTGAAGTATCTCAGGAGTGATGAGAATATAATAATTATTATCATCCTATCTCTGCCTGTTCGCATAGAATTGTTAATAATTCATATCATAAGGAAGCAGCATGCTACCCATAAAATTAATTACCTACACACTAAATCTACATAAAACACATCCTCTAAGCACTTGGAAACCTGATTATCCCCTTCACACAACACCCATATCACAAACCCGTAGGCCAGGAAACGGCGCGAGTACAGTTAGCGTCAAGTATCAACTCCTGCGCAGAGCGGTCAGTTGCGAGTTCGATGGGCTTATGTACTTGTTAAGTGTGGAGGGACAGGGAAGGGTACAGACTTAATGAGGGTAGATAGAATAGATTATTACAAAAAAAAAAATAGTCCTATTACTCCTACTAATATTATAATTGTGAAAGTTTGTATGGATGGATGGATGGATGGATTGATAGATGTTTGTTATTCTTTCACGCAAAAACTACTGAACGGATTTGGATGAAATTTGGCACACATATGGTTTATAACCTGGGGGTCTACTCCGAAGTGGTATCGGCCGAATGTTCAGCCGTTTCCTGCTACGAAGTTACTATTTGGGTCGGTCGGTCCCGATCCTACACTCCTACACTCTTTCGAATATTGACTATGTCACGACCGAACTGAGCCGATCCGAACCATTTTCGCATTTTTCAATAATATTTGGTTCGGCCATGTGTCGGTCCGATCCGAACATTCGCACTTTGCACTTCGTAGTAGACCGCCAGGATTAACATATACGTTACTTTTATCCCGATATTCCCACGGGATCGAAACTTATGCGGGTGAAACCGCGGGGTGCAGCTAGTCTTAAAGAAACATTAACCTCCTTTTGAGCTTCACCGCAATCGGGTAAAAAATAGCAAATAGTTACTGACAGACAACGCAAAACCTTAATCTTACCACAGCAGATCAAACTGAAAACTGGGAACATTTTTGAAGTGAAATTTCTTAGTCAGTGATTCGATAATTGGACGAGAGTTAAGAGTGAATTTTCAAGGACGCGTCACGTTTAGGCACATTACGTTACATGAGAGAGAAGATATAACTTTCTCTGTCTCTCACACTAAATCCCTCTTATTCTTTATTTTTTTTAAAGGTTTACTTCTATCACGCTTTCCTGTTAGGTAATTTCTTACATCCGAATTTACACTTTTTATTTGATCTCTATTTTTTGTTTTTATCTGATGTACATATGTATCTGAGGACTGAGACCTGAGGGGTAATTCTCGTGGTCCAGGCCATGGTACGGAGCGACAGTGCATGGGAAGCCGTCACCTCCTTCTGCGAAGCAGTAATGCTCGCAAAGGAGGAGGCGGAGCGCGTGAGGGAGAGGCAATCTATGCGCCCTCACGCCCCTAGTCGCCGCAGGAGACGCCCTGGACGTCGGGAGTCACCAGCCGACTCCCGGCCACCGTAGGCGCGGGCTTGCGGGCGGCGAGCAACGGGCAGCTCGCCGCCCGGCAAGGACCGGGCCCGAGTCGACGGCGCGTTGTGTTCCACGCGCGCCTCAAAGAGATGTCAGCACGAAGTGACGGGGTCCGCTAGGGCCTATGCCTGCCAGGGCCGCGGGTTGTTCGAAAGAGATACCGTGGTCCCTGGCATAGGCAACTGAAAGAACACGGGTGGGTTTTAGTCAGTAAAAGTCTGACACGCCCTCCTGCTCCGCCCAGAGCGGGAGAAGTCATATGATGATTTCCCACCCAGAAAAAAAAAAGGGGTAATTCTCGTAATTTTAGGAACGTTCACAGTCTGATCTCAGTCTCAATCCGTCAAAAATACCTCTAATTTCCCTACATTTTGACAGGTTTTTGACATTTGTTTGTCGCCGAGATGAGACTGCGACTAGATTTCGATCGTTTTGAATTACGAGAATTGACCCTCTGATCTCAGTCTCAATCTGTAAAAATACTTCTGATTTTCCTACATTTTTAAAAAGTTTTTGAGGTTGACTGTCGCTGAGGTAAGATTGCGACTAGATTTTGATCGTTTAAAAACGAAAAAACGATCGATCGATCCATTAAAAACGATCAAAATCTAGTCGCAATATATGATAAGATGAACAACTGGAGAAAAAGAAAAATATATTTTGGAAATAAAAAAAAATGAAAATAAATAAATATATAAAAAAAATATATATACTTGTATATTTGAAATAACTATATTTTCTTTCTTTCTTATCACGTTTACGGTGCCGCAGGCGCAATTTTTTTTTTTACACTATACGAAGGATATATAAAAAGTCTACGGCTTCCCTTAATTACTTCAAAACCCGTTACATAAGACCAGCTCGATTAATCCTAGATAAATAACCAGTCACAAGGAAACGTGCCAGTAATCGCTACAGCCGGCCCAGGCTAGACCGCTAGGAAAATAACTCAGCTACCGTTAGTTGGCTGTCATACCGACGGTGTCAATTAAGTACACATTGTGGAGACTACAGTAATATCTGGAGATTCTAGACGAGTTTTTTGTATAGGTGCGATTATAAAATAATGTAAGGCGCCTGGTTGATGGAGCTAGAGAGAGATATGGCATAATCCTATGGCTATCCTAGCCTATAATGTTTCCACGTCTAGGACATGTCTTTTTCCAGGTCTAGGACATGGAGCGGAGGACCTGGGCGAGTAAGAGTGGGGACCAGCGTTGTTATTCTGTAAAAATCTCACCGTGAAAACTAAGGTGAAATGAGCGTGAAGTGAGCTATCTATAGAGTCAAACCCTTGGATTAGGTGAAATGACAGCTCACTTCACCTAAGTTTTCACGGTGAGATTTTTACAGAATAGATCGGCAGGGCTATAATCTACCACGCGGGCACAGTGTGGGTTGGTAGATGTCACATGTCTTCGATTTTTTGGGTCTAGGACATGCTGGTTTCCTCACGATGTTTTCCAAGACATAGACAAGAACATAAGACATAGTCTCGTCCCCTAACTTATACTACACACTGCCATCCCATGGTCGGGGTGATTAAATAAATAATGATTTGTTGATCGCTTCAAATCTTACAACACAAGTAATTTATTCGAATTTATTTTTAAAGTTTTTTTTCTTAAGATATATCATCTGACTGCAAAGGGCTATTATTTATGCAAAACCTTCTAATATACTGTCATAAATAGTTAGGCAATCCATCATAATCAAGAGTATTACAAGTTATTCAATCATTTACGCAAGAGTCGACTTTGACAAAGTTATAACATTTATTACGTGGACATTTATCAAGTTTAACTGAATAATAATAATAAAGCGATGTCCCAATTACATATAAATATGCATTTAACAGTGATTCGTATATAATTATGGCAATTATTCAGAGTTATTTGAGTCAAGTAATTTGTAATTTTGTGCGACACATCGTTACGTACAAAAGACATCAACGCGTTCGCCTGCTTGACGATTATAATTTTGCTAAATGTGATAATGACAATTTAGAACGCGAATTAATTCAATAGATTTGAATAAATAACGGTCGTGGCTTTTATGATAGTTTTAACGTTAGTTTTCTTCAGTGTTGTTTTAGTCAATTTAAAAGCATTCCACGCTCGCGAGTTTGTATAAAGTATGTTAGCGTAGTGAAGGACACACCCGAAACAAAATAACGCGACGGAATTTTCTCAAGTTTATGTTTTCTTGTTTTTATTTTTTCTTTTTTTTTGTGAAAATATAAACCGTTAAGCCGATGGTCCCGGCTATCATTCGTGGATTTTTTACAGTCGTTACGGGTCGTCAGAAATCCGAAAGTCTGACATAGTCTTACCAAGGGGTATCGTGTTCCCCAGTAACTGGGTTGTGAAGGTCAGATAGCCAGTCGATACATGTAAAATACTGATATTCAACTGCATCCGGTTAGATCCCCGACCCCAACATACTTGGGAAAAGGCTAGGCAGATGATGATGTTTTCTATGATTATCCTTTAGACATGTGACATCCACCAACACGCACTGGGCCTGCGTGGTGGTCTACGGCCCAGAAACTCTCACAGAGAGGAGGCCTGTGTCCCAGCAGTGGGAATATTATACGCTGATTATGTGTTTGGTACTTCAGGCCTGGTGTTTCATAAGTAATTGAAAGCATTTCAGAAGGCCAATTCCCGTAAATAAAAACGTTCAAAAACTAGTCTCAATCTCATCACAGCGACCATCAATTTCAAAAACTTGTCAAAAATCTGGGGATTTTAGAGATATTTTTGACAGATTGAGACTGAGATCAGAAGGTCAATTCTCGTAATTTAAATGTTCAAAATCTAATAATAATAATAATAATAATTTCTTTATTTGTATAGAATGCAGGTGTTACAATAATGGTGTTCGTTTTAGATATATTCCCAGTACATTCTGCCTGTTGGCATACAAAAATATAGTGGTTAAATTTATTTACTATTTTATTTTAAGTGGTTAGGTTTAATTTAGAAACTAGGTACTTAGATGCAAAATGAGATCATGGTACAGCTAAGTCTAAAATTATTTACATAATAAATGAGATAAAGCGAAGCAAATATTACAGTTCATCATTTATAAAATCGGTAACAGAGTAATAACATTTCTCTATCAGCAACGTCGACAAGATTTTCTTGAATTTTATTAAGGGCTGATCCTTGATACAATTTGGCAATTTGTTATATATAATAGGTGCCATACCAATAATGTATTTTTTAAGCAAAGCAGTGTTATATCTACCAGTACACAATAGACTCTGATATTTTGATCTCATGGCAGTAGATCGCATCCTCGTATCATTTAATGCAGGAAATAGATGCTTGTTAGTTTTAACGAATATAGCTACTTCAAGAATGTATATACTAGGAAAAGTTAATATTTTGTGTTTCTTGAAAAAAGGAATGCAACTATCTGTAACCTTGAGATTGAAAATGGATCTTATACACCGTTTTTGGGCTTTAAATATAGACTCCCTTTCGGAACAATTACCCCAGAATACTACACCAAACCTTAGAACAGAGACCACCAAACCGTGATAAGCAACCATTAATGTAACAATGTTAACTTTCTTGGACAGATTGAAGAGAGCATACGCAGACATGCTTAATCTTTTGCAAACTTCTTCAGCCTGCGGTTTCCAAGTTAGCTGACTGTCAATCAATATACCCAAGAATTTGGCCACGTTAACGCTATCAATAGTTTGTCCTTTATAGTTAATTTTTAGGTTTAAAGGAAGAATTTTTTGATAGAAATGCATTATATTTGTTTTAATGAGATTTATAATAAGATTATTGTCTTTGAGCCAGTTTATTATTAATTTTAGAGAATTATTTATTTCATCTTCATAAAGCTCTTTGTTGAGGCAGTCTATTAGGATCGTACTATCATCCGCAAACAACACACAAGGGTATGGGATGTGACGGGGTAGATCATTTATATACAGCAAAAATAATAATGGCCCCAGAACGCTGCCCTGCGGAACGCCATATTTAATTTCCCTAGGACCAGATAAATATTTAACCTCACGTTTTGATTTGACGCATATTTTAGAGATTTCTGTATATTGATGACGTCCACTTAGATAAGATTTTATTAAACGTAGAGCATTCCCTCGTATACCATAAGCATCAAGTTTATCCAAAAGCGTTTCATGGTTCACAAAATCAAAAGCTTTGGTCATATCGGTAAAAATGGCACAAATTGGTATTTTTTTATCTACATTAGCCATTATTTTATTTATTAGATCGTATATGGCCATGTTTATATTTTTATTCTTACGAAAACCTTTTTGTTCCTCGCATAATATATTATATTTTGACAGAAATTAATGAAATGACTCATAAATTACTTTTTCAAAGATTTTGGAAAATACGGGGATTAAAGCTATTGGTCTAAAATTAGCCATATCTTCTTTATTGTTCTTCTTATGGAGTGGTTTAACTATTGTGGTTTTAAGACTATCGGGGAATGTTCCAGCGGATATGCTTGAGTTAATAATGTGGCTTAGAGGGTTAGCTATAGTGGAACAGACAAATTTTATAACTTTTGTTGAAATACCGTCATAACCATAACTCTTCTTGTTCTTTAAAGATTTGATCACCCTTGTGATGTCTTGAGGGACAACAGGGGCCATAAAAATAGAATGAGGGTTATACGTTATTCTTACAGTATTTTTAGTTGTGTTCAGGGGAGGATCTGAGATCTGATCAATAAAGAAATCGTTGAATGACTGAGCTATTTTATTAGGGTCAGTTAATATTAAATTATGTTTTTTTATTCTTGTGATGGGTTCACTTATAGATTTTGTACTATTTATTATTTGCCAGGATGTTTTAGATTTATTTTTCGAATTTTTAATTAGAAAGTTGTTCTGTGCTTTCTGGGTCAGTTTGATAATTTTTTTAAATTTTTTTGAGTACTCTTTAAATGTCGTTTTATTTTCACTAGTAGGATTAAGTCTTTGTTTCCAGAGTAATTGGCGTTGTTTTTTGCTGCAGATTCTAATACCTTTAGATACCCATTTGATTTTTTTTTCAGATCTTAATATGACTGTTTTGAAGGGGAAACATAGTTCATACAGGAGTTGAAATATTTCTAAAAGGTTATCATAGGCTTCATTTGGATCGTCTGTGCTATATATATCTGAAAACGATAAGTTTTGGAGATGATTTCTAAAGATAATTAAATTTTCTTCAGATATGTCTCGTCTTGATGTTTTCCATGTTTTAATTTGACTAAACTTACTAACTTTCATTGTAAATATTTGAGCCGTATGATCGGATAATCCGAAGTCTATTATTTCACTTTGGCAGCTTTGTTTTGAATTGTGTGCAAAATTATCTAAGCAAGTTTTACTATGAGGTCTGGTCGGTTTATTTATTTCTAGCTTTAAATCGTAGTTCATCAGAAAATATTCAAATTCCATGCTAATTCTGTTCTTTTTCAGAATATCTATATTAAAATCTCCGCACATAATTATTTTTTTGTTTGGTTTGGAAATCTTTTTAAGTATAATATCTAGGTTTTCATAGAATTGGTGTAGATTAGTGATTTTTGGTGGTCTATACACACATAGGATTGTAAGTTTTTGTGAAGGTAATTCAATTGCGCAGCATTCAATAATTCCATTCAATAATTTCTAGTCGCAGTCTCATCTCCACGAACAACAAATGTCAAAAACTTGTCAAAAATCTGGGGATTTTAGAGGTATTTTTGACAGATTGAGACTGAGATCAGACTGTAAAAGTTCTTAAAATTCGAGAATTGCCCCTCAGGTATTAACACCCGAACTTTCCGTGTAATTTCGGCAGATATGTAGCTACACCAAAACCTGCGATCAACTAAAGTAGGTCAAAGGAAGTCTGCAGTGTCAATATCAAGTGTTTTTCAATGTTAGTCTGACTAACAATGGAGAAAGTAAGCTTGTCTGACTTTATGTTCTGTTTACAGGTCTAACTGTAACTTTGATGTGGTTTAATTACTTTGTGCTAGACTGAAATAAAGTAAAGAACTTTAGATCTGTTTGACGAGTTTAGTGATGGGAAAAGAATGATGTGTAAAACCACAATTTCATAGAGACGTACCCTCTTATAAGAGTGGGAACAATGCACTCTAGATAACTCTAATGGACACACTTTATTTTTTCACCTTTGTCTGTAATTGTCATATGTCAATAAATAATAAAAAAAACCTTAATGTCGTTGTGTGTGTGTGTCGTCGTGTTGTTACGTTAATTGTAATTTCATGATTACTGAAATGCTAATTTATAAATAATAATTAATTTGAATTGTAAGTGACAATGCTGTTGGTGTGCTTATTCTAAACTAGCAGAGCCCCGCGGTTTCACCTGCATAAGTTTCGATCCTCCGGGAATATTGGGATAAAAGTATCCTATGTGTCAATCCTGGTTATAAACTATATGTGTGCCAAATTCCATCGAAATCCGTTCAGTAGTTTTTGCGTGAAAGAGTGAACATCCGTCCATCTATCCATCGTCACAAACTTTCGCGTTTATAATAGGTATTAGTAGGATAAATTAAAATGAATAAAGTTCAAATATTAGTCGTCATTCGAATAATTAAATAACCAACCAATTATAAAAACCATTTATTTTTAAAAGAGTGGAAACCGTGGAATTTCTTGCCGGCTCTTCTCCATTGGAAACGACCAATTGGAACCGTGCACCTAGCTTCTGACGTTTCATAAGTGTCCATGTAATTTTATGTGAAATAAAATATTTTTATTTTGAAATTTAATAATACGTCATCTCCGCAAACAGACGAAAGATTTGGAGATTAGGTCTAGGTATATAAGCATAAAGCAGCCTGGTATATCCAATTAGCGGGAACTCCCGTAGTTACACAGGACTTGCAACAGGTCAGTGACCGATTTAAGTGGATGTCTATCAACGGATTTAAGGTCAAGTTCATCATTGAACACTTTAATTTCCATTTACTAGAAGAGGTTTATTCATATATGTGGTTTACTGTGTACTCAAGCTGTAAAAAAGTAAAACTGACCACAGACAGTACACAACGACATACTCACAATATTGTGTTAGGTCATATTATTATTTTACAGAAGAAGTTCCCTGTATTCAATACTTTTAAAACATTTTTTTTACATTAAAATTTTAATTTTAATTATTTTTTTAAATATACTAAAAGTTAATAAAAAGCATTGAAAAGTGACTAACAACGGCATAATGTGCTTTCCGAAGCACAGATGCGTCTCGATACGTAATAGATGGTCACCCATCCGTGGTCAAACCTCGGTAAGCGTAGCTTAACCTTGAATTTTTTAATCGACCCATGCGTCTGTTATTATTCAGCCACGAGACCCACGAGAATATTTTCTTTAGAACCAAAAAATCATGTACAAAAATTACTTTTTGCCATGTATTTAATTGTTCCTTCAATAATTACCATTTTGTGCTCCTAAAAATATTATTGAACACTAATAATAATGATTGCGCCTCTTTTGTGAACCTCAAGTAATTCTTAGTTTCGGGACTTATATAGACAACCAAATCCAACCCATTTGGTTGGGGTAGTCTTTAGTTACTGGAACCAACTGTGAGACTAGGTCAGAACATTCAAAAGAAGTTCAATGATATAAAAAAGTGTGCATCATTAGAAGAGCAAGAAATTTTTATAGGATCTGTTCAATATTTCCCTCGGGTTTCGTGCTACCCAGTAACTGGATGTGGAGGTCAGATAGGTAGTCGCTAAATGTAAAATACTGGTACTCGGCTGCATCCGGTTAGACTGGATGCCGACCCTAACATAGTTGGGAAAAGGCTAGGCAGATGATAAGTTAAATATTTCCCTTACTTTTTTAAGACAACGGAACCATTTTCGCACTTAAACACAAGACTAAAGCCAGTCGCCCCGCCTTCACCAACTTTCACACACATTTCTAACCTTTGCCGAACCGACTAACGGTTTCCGAACGACTGACATACATACACACACATGCTAATACCACCCTTATGTCTATATACATAAGAGTGATGAAACTGTATAATTATATTTGCTAGTGTGCCAAGACGGTGCGCTCGAATCACATTATCACCTTTATCGTGATATAAATAAGGGTTATTGTAACTAATTTTTGTTTTGCAGATCTGGGCCACAGTTTTTGAGTTTTGTAGCTATTAGTTTTAGGTGATTGGGTTAGATTAAACGTTTATAAGATAGGTAGCTTTTGCCCGCGACTTCGTTCGCGAGAAAATCAGCACAAAAATATATCACTATTGTTTACACAAAGTACAGCGCCTATCTGGATACGAACCCACGATCTACAACTCGTAAGTCGAGGCGGTACCACTGGGCCACACCGTTGCCAAAGTCCCCTTTTTGAAGGGGTAAAAATTTAGTATCATTTGGCAGGAGGGGTGGGAGACGAGTGAGGGAGGTGCCCCCTCTTCCCAGGCACCACTTCCATGAAAAGGTAACGCAACGTTCTTGAGAAAAACAAATTACTGTAACCTAAACTTAAAACACTTTAAAGTTGCTTAAAAGGCGTTGTCTTCGTGGTTTAAAAGAAAATAACCACCTAACCTGTCCGAGTCGGGGTGCCCCAAGTCCCGAGCTCGCTTCGCTCGCTCTTGCATCCAAGCACCTCCTTTGCTCCTCTTGTATACACATACATATATATAATAGTGAGGGTACACTAACTTTCTTCTGAGCAGAATTTCTAGGTTGTTGTAAAAAACAAATAAAACAACAAAACATTCATATTTTTTTTATGTTTCGTTTTATCGATTTTGCACGACACATTTTAGACTACGAACAATATACTAGGACAGATTTGGCTCGGGCGGCGAAATTGGAGCCGTGTCGTCGCTCTAGCAGTCAGGCCCAAAGAGGTGGCACGCAGTGTGCGCGCCCTAATGGAAGGACATGCGGTCGTGGGATCGGCTGCACTTGGTGATCGGGCCCGCTAGGCATGGCGGGCTGATACCAGTCGGGGGTGCGGTTAATGTACAAGCATCTCCCGGGCCCCCGACTCGTGGTTCTGGAAGGAACAGTGGGGTTTTAGTCGTTAGGAGTCCAACATAACCCTCCGTTCTTCCCAGACGTATCCATGAGCATTTCCAGAAGATAAAAAAAGGTACATGTACAATATTTTGCACGTATAGCTATAGAAAAACCTAGAGTTCATCTATGAATGAATGAATGAATGAAGTGAAATGAATTGATTACCAGTATTGTTTTAAGCCTGATCGCATTTAGAGATTAAAACATCGTTCTCAATCGTTTGAAGTTGATGAAGGCAAAATGGTGTTTTGATTACGTTTAGCGCGACATTAGTAAAGATTTTTAGTACAGACGCCAGCACATCAAGCTGCTACACTCTGTCTTTGTTGCATAGATTTTCAACTTTATCGATAAAGCATTAGATTCAAAGTTTATTGGGAAAATTTGACAGTTTCGGTTAGCTTGATGTGCTGGCGTCTGTACAAGCGGGCCTTAGAGTAATATTTTAACTCTATTTATTATAACTCTAGCGACCTGCTCCTGTTTAGGAAGGGTGCCAGCTGTTCTTGTGTCATTTATGATTGACTAGCTGCGTCCCGCGGTTTCACCCGCATAAGTCTCGATCCCGTGGGATTAACGGGATAAAAAGTTTATTACTCCTTATAACATCAGCTATCTGCCAGTGAAAGTCCTCAAAGTCGGTCCAGCCATTTCTGAGATTAGCCGGAACAAACAGAGAGACAGACAAGAATTAAAGTTTGTTTTTTTGTTATAAATACCGTATATACTTTCATATGCATTTAGTAAATAGCTGTTATTTTGACATTACAAACAGACAATTCAGTTTTATTTATTTCTATAAATATAGATGTGAGAAGAAAGCGGTTGCGTATGACTGGTCATATTACAGAAATGGCAACGACTCCTTTTTCAGAAACCTGTCAAGGCACAAAATAAGTGTAACAGAGAAAGTTTGACAAATTCCAGTGTTTTTGGTAAGTTTACGAAAAAGGACTTTAACGATATCCGACATTCCACAAGTGAACCTACGTCTGTCAATTTAATCGTCATTATCTCCTGCCTAGAAGTTTCTAATCCACATAATATTATGTTGGGGTCGGCTTCCAGTATATAGTCGGGATGCAGCTGAATACCAGTATTTTACATGCAACGACTACCTATCTGACTTTTCAACCTAGTGTCTGGACAGCACGATACCACTTGGTAAGATACTGGTGTACGGTGCAACCGCACATTCTGCAATTCAGCAGTTCACGCCACAAATTCATTTCAACTCATAATAATTAGCTCAGTTCGCGTTGGGCTACCAAGTCAGCCAGGCGTTCTCGTTACGGCCAACAAGGGCCGCGTCACTAACTTCATTTCCACACCATCAGTCCATTAAGCTCATTTTACCTTTAAGTACCTTTGGAACAATACAGTAGTGTTTTAATACTTAACTTCTTTTATTCCATTCATCTCTCATCTAAAAGTAATGTATGGTCTAGCAAGGGATCATACAACTGGTTATCAAACTTTCGGGCTTTTGGTTACCCGTAACCACTGTCAAAGATCTACTGATGACCGCCGAGACCGATGGCAGCTTCACGTGCTTTCCGTGGCATGGGTCTCGATACGAAATGGATGGTCACCCATCTTCGAACCCGACCCGTGCGGGTCGGTCACCACGAGTTCGTATCATTATCAGACTATTCCTACATATCCTAGTCTAATAGGAATCACTTCTATCGCCCGAGAACAGTCGATAACTTTGAGTTACAATTTCTCCAGAACCGACTATTTTACAGGGTTATATTAAATTAGCTAGCAAAACTCGGCAGACGTGATGAGTATCGATATTTAACACGATATTTTTTTTTCTGGGATTCATTTCGTGTGTTGTTACGTAAAGTGTTGCTTAAGTTGACTGTTTTTGTTACTTTTGTCGTGTTGTGATTGAGTTATCGATACCTACCAGGCGCCAGGCGCTCTTACAAGCCGGTTCCCACCGGCTTCCCTTCGAAAATTCAGAACACAACCGCTCTATAGTCAATTCATCGTTAAATATATTAAAAAAATGAATTCACTCGAAAAAGGTAGATCGAAATAGGAATTTAACGAAACGGTTTCTTAGGCTGCTGGGCCTCAAGCATACGGTGCAATATTATACAAAGCGTTTACACCAGTGTATGCTTGTTTTCTAGATCTCTCCCGTGCCTTTGACCTGGTATCATATGATATCATGTGGGAGAAGCTACGGAAGAGAAAAGTGCCGGCTGAACTGTTGCGTATCCTCCAGTTTTGGTACTACAACCAAGTAAATAGTGTGAGATGGGCCGATAAGTTCTCTGAGCCGTATACTCTGGAGTGTGGGGTAAGGTAGGGCGGGATAACTCCACCAAAGCTCTTTAACCTCAACATCAACGACCTGATCGTTGAGCTTAGCAGTAAGAAAATGGGATGTCGCATTGATGACGTCAGCGTCTATAATATCAGTTACGCTGACGATATGGTGCTGCTGAGCCCAACGCTCAGGGCACTCAGAGAACTACTCACGTGTTGTGAGTCCTATGCTCAGGCGCATGGCCTATTGTACAATGTCGCAAAAAGCGAGTTCCTGGTCTTCAAGGCTGACGGTGGCAAATGCCCCGAATCCGTGCCCACAATAACCCTGAACGGTACCGAACTTAAACGGGTCCATCAATTTAGGTACCTGGGGCATTACGAGTACGTAACTGACGGCCTTGATGTCTAGGTGGATATTGAGCGCGAGCGTAGGGCGCTGGCGGTCCGATGTAACATGTTGGCACGCAGGTTTGCACGGTGTAGTGAACAAGTTAAAGTAACTCTTTTTAAAGCTTACTGCCAAACGTTCTACACGTGCAGCCTTTGGACTAATTATACCCAGCGGGCCATCAGCGCCCTACGAGTGCAATATAATAATAGTTTCAGGGTGCTGTTGGGGTTGCCACGTTCACGATCATTAGACAGATATCTGCCTCATTTTTTTTTTTATTTATTTAGGACTGCGTGCGCCACACCCGGCCCAGGTAAGCAATTTTTTTGCTCCGGCTTACCTCTGTCATACATTCACCCTTCGCCACTGATACCTACCCATAACGTCAGTGAAGTCAACTTTTTCTTATTGTTTTTTTTGTTTTTTTATGCTCTTTTTTGCGTCATGTTTACCTCAAATAAAGGTATTTTCTTTCTTTCTTTCTTTCTAAGCTTACACAATAAAAAGCTGATTTCTAAATTGATATTTCAAGTGACTACATACACTAACAGCGGTCGGTGACCCCACTCAAAAAAAATCGTCAAAATTATTTCTCTTTTGTTTTATCGTGTGAAGATATCGATACCCATCACGACCGCGGAGTTTCGCTAGCTAATTTAATTTGCCCCTGTATAGTTCTCAGTAGGATAGCAATGAATAAAAAAATAATAGCCTCCCGACCGATTTCGGTCACGGTGGCCAATCTCAACGGAGATTAGCCAGGTATGCAGGAGATATTATAGTGCACAAGTGTGTGCGTAAACACAGGTGCACTCTCTGTTCCTTTACTCTCATAGTCCGATGGGACGGCAATCCGACACGACCGAGGAGAGATGAGGCGCACTTCCAACGGCTTTACGTGCTTTCCAAGGCACGGGGGAAAACTTCCAAACTCCGGACTGTTACTAAGAAATTCCTAATGGTAACTTTGTCCGACCTGGGAATCGAACCCAGGACCCCACGCTCAGTAGTCGCGCTTGCAACTACGATACCAACAAGGCAGTTAAATGCAATTATTGGTATCAGGACGATAGCCTATGAGATTGTAATCAGGAAAATTGAACGATTCTTAATTGTTGTGTCAGTTAAGACGGTTTAATTTAGAACTTATTGCGATTACTTACTAAGATCTAGGTTTAATCTTAATGAAATATCTGAGAGAAACATGTAAGGAGAAAGATATAAGGGATAGTAGATTGCAATAGAGTAGATATGTAATAATGGACGTATAGGAAGCAAAATAACTTAAATAAAATAAGTTAAACGGTGACATGGTGGTGGAAAGCATCGTGAGGAAACTGGCATGTCTTAGAAACAAAAAAATCTAAGACTTGTGACATTTAAAAACTCGCACTGGGCCCGCGTGGTGGTTTACGGCCCGCTCCCTCTCACCGAGAGGAGGCCTATTATGTCCCAGCAGTTATGGGGGCTGATTATCCAGAGTGATGATAAACCTTGAAGTTTGAACGGAGCAGTAAAAAGAAACAAAGCAAACATTGTTATATATTTGTTATTTTTTGTAATTATTTTCAATATGTTCTATCTTCGTCATGTGAAGCAACTTTGCGGTTGCCTTCGACCTTCATTGCGGCTTGCACATTGTTCTCTGTTATATGTACAAGATTTAAATTGGGTTGGCAAACAGCGTTCGGTTACAGCAACCGTGTGTCTGATGGTATTTTTCCATTGGCAAAAATTACGAACTTCGCAGCATGAACCCGGTACCAGCAGAGTATTAGACAAGTAATTTTAAGAACGTTCGCAGTCTGATCATAGTCTTAATGACTGCCTATCTGAGCTCTAGAACCCAGTTACTGGGTAATACGATACCCCTTCGTAAGACTGGTTGTCAGACTTTCGGACTTCTGACGAGACAAAGATCCACGAATGGCAGGCGGTACCAACAGCTTTACGTGCTTTCCGAGGCACGGAGGGTCTTGTTATGTACAGATGGTCACCCATCCCCGGACCAACCGCGGCAAGCGTAGCTCTACCTGATCGATCGACCCGTGCGGCTATTATAACTTAGCTACAAGCCCCTCAGACCCCAAACTAAGATAAAAAGATAATTGGAGAAAAGTGGTACAGCACCACAAGCTCTTAAAAAAACGATTTTACCTTTCAAAGAATAGAGGCACGCCATGTTTATGTATAAACTATTGACACTAATGATTTCATATTGAGATGTAAATCGGAAGTAAGATACGAAATTCAATTACTCATATCAACACTCTCACGCGACATTGAATTTTAATCACAAAGATCAAGACATCTTTTCCCGTGGCGACATTTTTAGGTTAGTTCAACGACCGATCTGCACTGATCAGTTGATCAGACCGTGATTAATGATTTGCGATTTCGTTGACGATAATGTTTGATGAATTATTTAGTGAAGTTTTCAATAAATGTGAGTCATCCGGTGATACCTAGTATTTTATACAATCAAGTATTTTCTAACTGAACAGACAGCTGTGCTGCTAGGGAGATTGTTGCGCCAGTTCTTCTTCCCAGCGAAAGCACTAGGAAGTGGTGAAGGGCGGGCATTTTGGAGGACTGTCTTTTGTAATTTTGACGTTCTAAAAGTGCTGTTCTCAGCCTAATTTGAATAAATGATTTTTAATTTTGAATGTGATTTCTATAATATTTAGAAAGAAAGAAAATACATACATTTATTTGCGGCAAATATGACTCATAAAAAAGAACACAAACACAAAAAAATAATAAGTTGGGGGTAAACATGCGTCACATCCACGCAAAACGGCCATCGCTCAGTGTTTAGATTTTTTAGTAATTACAGAACCTTTTCAAATCTTTTTTTTTTCCTCTTTTATATCCTTAGCCCATCGTATCAACGTGGATCCACGCGGGACGCAATGGCTTTTTAACAGTTTCTGTAATATTCAACCGTTAAGGAAATATGATAGTATGAGGAGATGTTTGTTACTCAGTAAAACATAAACGGCTGAACCGATTTGGATGAACTTATGACACAGAAATTAATAGACTTTGTTAATTTTTTAATCCTGGAAGGACATAAAGAAATTCTTCTTAGCATGCAAATGAAACCGAAAGACTACGGAGCCACCACATATGCAATATCCTCTCGCCCTTATCCCAATTCTTTTGGGGTCGGTGCAGCATCTCCATCAGCTGTCATCTCAGTGTTCACATTCTTCAGAGCTATTTCCTCTTTCACACAATCCATTCATCTTTTCTTGACCTATACCTGTAAGCAGTTTAATAATAATCAGCCCATAATGTTCCCACTGCTAGGACACAGACCTGCGGGGTAGTTGCGTAACACACTATCAGTAGCAATGGTTTTCATTTTGACAGTTCAACAACATTCATTGCGTTATTAACGTTCGTCAGCAGACATATTTTTAGAACATATGAAGCAATGGATTAGCAATATCCTTCAAAATGATTCAGATTGAGATTGATAGTATGTTACACAATTACGGTGCTACTCTATGTGAGCGGGAGTAGGCTATAATCCACCACGTGGTCTCAGTGCGGGTTGATTCTAGGATATTCTGGTTTCCTCACGATGTTTTACTTCACCGTTTTGAGAGCAGTAGTGATAAAGTAATTTATACAAAGTAAAGCGGCTGTCTCGGTTCGGACCCACGACTTACAACTTGGAAGTGGCGACTTTTACTTTTTTTGGATGGCATCTTGCAATTCAACCTAGGAGGTTGTCGTCTGCTTAACCAGGCTTGCCTGTGGATGCATCAATAAATTAAGACCTCCAGCCAGGGCTTTTAAAATTTAAAAACTAAGCGACTACACGCTTAGGGCACCCCCTGTGGGGTACGGACTTCGGCTTAGGGCGTCGCTGGGAGAGGGCAGCAAGGGACAGGCTGCATCGGAATTATTTAGGGACGAATTTAAAACTACAGGGTCAGCGGCTCGTGCTAGCTCGAGAAAGGGTCGGGGCGTGGCGACCGTTACCGGGCCACTACTGCTCTTATCTGTGGTCAGGTTGACCACAAATGTGACTACAAATGTATGAACCTTTTTTTTTTTTTTTTTTTTTAACGTGGAGAAATGCTCATGCATTCTGCACTACCACGGGGAGGTAGTGCAGTTATGTGGGACTCTAACCCACTAAAACTCCACGGTGTCCTCCTCTGCCGCTTACGGCGGGAACACGGGCACGCCTTAGCACTCATCGGTGAACCCGCCGCGGCCGTCCGTCACCGGACCCTCCTCTGGGGATTACTCCCCATCACCGGCGCACCAGAACACATGGCACGCCGTGACCACCCCAGGGACGGGCGTTGATCTAGGTTCAAATGTATGAACCTAGATCAACTAACATTACTTTAGCAGTAAACCAATACAGTGCAAAAATACCATACAAAATGACGTAATTACAGTTAGTTCAAGAGCTCCTACAAAATATGAGTTACTGCTAAAATCTCCATTGTATTCTAATGAGTATGTTTATATGCATGAGATATAGGTAGGTTCGTATGTCCGGTCGGGAGCTCGACCGAAATGCTGATGATATCTACTGATTATATGTAATTGTTTCACACGCGAACGTCCAGGGAACTTAGAAAAAAAAATGGTCAGAATAGATAACAAATTAGTATTTGAGTGTCCTCACGATGTCTTCCTTAATTTTTAGCCTGCTGTGGCTGTAGATTTGAAAATTGACTTAGGAATTACATGTTGGGAAACACCCGTAAAGGATACCCATCAGACCCTGTTTTTTTCACTTACTATTACAATCTATGAAGAAAAGTATGGCGAATAAATATGTAAAAATAAAAAAATAAATTAAGTAACAAGGCAAAACCAACTCTGGAAGGTTTAGAATAGAATACTCTTTTTTATTTTACCTGTTTAGGGTTCCGTAGCCGTAGCAAAAAACGGAACCCCTATGGATTCGTTATGTCTGTCTGTCAGTCCGTCCGTATGTCACAGTCACTTTTTTCCGAAACTATAAGAACTATACTGTTGAAACTTGGTAAGTAGATGTATTCTGTGAACCGCATTAAGATTTTCATACAAAAATAGAAAACAAAACAATACATTTTGGGGGTTCCCCATACTTAGAACTGAAACTCAATTTTTTTTTTTTTCAATCCCGTACCTACTTGTGGGGGTATCTATGGATAGGTCTTCAAAAATGATATTGAGGTTTCTAATATCATTTTTTTCTAAACTGAATAGTTTGCGCGAGAGACACTGTGTGTCCAAAGTGGTAAAATGTGTGGGCACACATTTTACCCTAGAAAACGAATGATAGAGAATGATAAAACTAAAAAAAAAATATATGATATACATTACCATGCAAACTTCCACCGAAAATTGGTTTGAACGAGATCTGGTAAGTAGTTTTTTTTAATACGTCATAAATCGTAAACCGCAATTTGCTGCTACGGAACCCTTCATGGGCGAGTCCGACTCGCACTTGGCCGCTTTTTTCTTTTTTTAATTCTCTTTATTTTTCAAAAGTTCAGGTGCTACGCTTTAAGGATAAAGTTATAGAATAGAATAGAAAACTTTTATTTCAGACAGGTCCATAGGATTAGTAACATTTTTACTTAACTTCTGGTGTTAGTAGGTTACAGACACAGATACCTACAAAGGGCATTATTATTTTAGAGGTATGAGGAACAGGGTGCAAAGTTCACTCATCCTCCATAGAAAAGGGAGGATCCTCAGACCAGACGGGTTTTGTGTCTGGCGGGCCAACGATTGATGTTGGGAAATTGTACCTATGCTAATTGCGCGGTAAACTCTGCTTGCGAGATGCAGGATTTGCGTCACGTCAATATGATGCGTTGTTCGCATGTGGCGTTGTAGATACCGCTACATTATCATTATTACAATCTCTACCTTTACTTACTTGACTTGACTTTAATAAAAAATAAAAAACCAACACCAACATACCAACAACACCAACCAACAACATTATGTGTGACCAACATTTTCTTGATGCACAGAGTAACAGATAGTTCATTATTCTCCTGCCCTTATCCTAATTTATTTGGGGTCGGCGCAAGATGTCTTTTTCTTCCATACTATTAGCCACCATCTCATCATTCACACATTCCATCCATCGTTTCTTTGGTCTTCCCCTACTCTTATAGCCATCGACATTCATACTCAAAACTTTCCTCACGACATTTTCCTCATTCCTCCGTAACACATGCCCATACCATGACAACCGGTTTCCACACAAGTTTTCAGTTTCAGTTATTGTAAATTAAAGTATTGCCAATCTGCCACTCGAGAACCTATTACGGTTTCGTACCCAAAGGGTGGCACGCCTGTCCGTCCGTCTGTCACACCCCTGTATCTTTTGAACCGTAATTAAATAAATAAAATAAATAAATAAATAAATAAATCCCTGGACAAAAATTGGTAGACACTTGAAAGCACAGAGTGTGTAATGGCCGCTATAACAACAAATCACCATACGAGAAACGAGTTTTTTTTCGTTTTATTGTTTACTAATGTAGGGACATTAAAGGCTAAAAATGGACTCGGCCCAGAATTTGGCTACTTTTTTGGCGCCATCACCAGCGTCCATCAGTTCCTGTAACGTGCAGCTGACAGGACACGCAGGACACGATACCGTATGTAGTGTTACATATTGTTGGGTCGTACGGAACCCTTCCTTCCGTGCAAGTCCGACTCGCACTTTGGCGGTTTTTTAACGCACTTCGACACAAACAGATCAAAGACACAAGATTGACACATTCCAGTAATCTGATTCCTTTAAAACAATCTCTCACTACGATTCTAATCAGTCTAGGGTACCGACACGCTCTGAATGTTCCGTAGACACAATTACACTAATACCGAAACCGATACCGCTCTAAATTCAAATACCATGGAAGCGCAAGAAGCGAGAACGATACGGTATCAAAGTTTAATGGGACTTAGGTTTAAAGAACTTTCTCATAAGAACATAGTTCACTTAAAATGAGATTCACAAAAATATCTTATTAAATTCAAATACAGCTTTACCTTAGGGCGACAAGTTTCATACTATTACACCTAAATACTTTTGACATGCCGGTTTCCTCACTATGTTTTTCTTCACCATTTTGAGAGCAGTGGTGATGAAATAGCTTACAGAAAGTAAAGTGACAAATACATAAAGTAGAGCAGTGGTGGCCCAGCGGTAACAGCCGCGACTTACGAGTGCCTGCTTGGGTTCGAACTCACGACCGACTCGTAAGTCGCATCCGTTACCACTGCTCTCTCTGGTGCAAGTGGGCCAAACATTGATTATCTAATCAGCTCTGTATCTGAATAATTACTAGCTGGATAGTCCTTTTAGCAATGACGTAAGTCAACCTAACTCTTGGTCTAAAAAAATAAAGAAAAACAAATGACTATATAAATTAATGAGTACTGTCTTTTCACCTGTGATAAACAATAAATAAATAAATATAATGAATATGAACTGTGAGTATTATTCCTTTTGAACAAACGAATTAAACTTATGAGTCAGTTGTGTACAATGTGTACCTATGCAATCAAACAAACAATCAATGATCTATGAAATCATCATGTTGCTAGATCTACCTGTATTTTGTTTTTCATCATTTTTTACAACAAATATCCAGGATGAAAAGTAGCCTAAAGCAACCATTGGGAAGCTGGAGTGTGAATTTGTGCCCGGCAATAGGCTCGTCCCCTTATATAGGACATGGAAATTAAACATAACTGGCAACACGTGGGTGTGCTGTACAGGGTCTGATGTTGTGCATGTTACACGTGCATGTGCCGTACATGGTCTGATGTTGTGCATGTTACACGTGGGTGTGCTGTACAGGGTCTGATATTGTGCATGTCACATGTGGGTGTGCTGTACAGGGTCTGATGTTGTGCATGTTACAAGTGAGTGTGCCGTACAGGGTCTGATGTTGTGCATGTTACACGTGGGTGTGCTGTACAGGGTCTGATGTTGTGCATGTTACACATGGGTGTGCTGTACAGGGTCTGATGTTGTGCATGTTACACGTGGGTGTGTTGTACAGGGTCTGATGTTGTGCATGTTACATTTTTGGTTGCCTCCTCACACAACATAACTTCACATCAGTATAGGGACGACGGGGTTGGCAGAAGTGTGTAGCTACACCCACATTGCGCCAGTTATGTTTTGGCCTCCTCTACGCCTGGTTTCCCCGAAGGGTCAGGCAGGAATTATGGTGAGAATAGTATACCCATATATGGCCAGTACGCTTAAGACCTATGCAATAGGGGGGGGGGGGGAGCGTCTATCGCCGTACACCGGGTACAATTTCTGATGGAATAACACATTCCCGATCTGGGAATGGAACCCAGGAGCTCATGCCTCCTAACGTTCGCAATTTCCTTTACACTAGGTGCATCGTAAATACACAGTATGCAGGTAATTTCAGTAACAGTTATTACATAAAACGGCTCGATTTCACCTATAAAATGTAGCAATATGCGGGTAAATACATAATGGATGAAATAATTTCAATGAAAAAAGAAATCTGCTGGAGTTTTGTAGATGCCCAATGAAATCGTTGCTGTATTTCGCAATACGCTTACTGGGAAAGTCGGTAAGTATACCTATTTTGACATTTAAATCAGCCTGTCAGATTCAGATTCAGAGATAAAAAACAATATTATATTTTATTTATGATATAAACAAACTGAAAGTCCTGTACGATGGCAAAATTTTACAGATAGTAGACCTGGAGAAGGAAATGCTACTTCTTATCCTGGATATTTGTATAAAGACGGATGTAAGCAGATGAAATACAAACTACAGACGAAGTCTCGGGCAACAGCTAGTAAGTAACGTTGTCAGATAACTAAAGGTGAATTCTGGAGTAAATGCTTGTTAAAAGTTATTAATAGATTTATTTATGAAGTCTGCCTAGCCTTTTTCCCAACTATGTTAGAGTCGTTTACATGGAGCGACATATTATTTCATATTTATTTAAGAAGTGTGTATGTTTATTTGTATGTATGTAAGTATATTCGCATATTATTTGTTTTATTTTATTAAGAAATTGTTTTTGATTTTATGTACTTTATTTTCTCTTTTTCTCTTTCTCAGGTATGCTGGAAGAGATTTCTTCTACAGAAATAAGCATCACCTTTGTACCTATTTTTTGTTGTCTGTTTATATAATTACGTGTGTGTAAGTCTTAAAAATAAGGAAACTTATTGTAGTATTTGCTAATGAGGTCAGTATCAAAGATCGCCTTCAACGTTCCGATAAAAATTAAGATTGCCATCAGTAATAAACAAAAAAATGAGGTTGTTAAGTTTTTAAGAAACATTTTTATAACACAGGTAAATCTCTCCACAGCTGATTACATACGCAAAACATCAAAATGACATTCCATCTTGTGTAGCGACAAACAAAAGGAATAAAAGAAGGTTCTCACCTTAAAGATATGTATATAAAAATAAACCTTATATGGCCACTTTTAAAATCCTATATTCACCCAAGTCCATACTTTCCAGTAAGGAAGGCTCAGCTCGGTGTTAACGACCTCAAAAACCTGCTATCTTCACGTTATCTTCAGAAAGTCAATTGAATTCTTGCAAACGGAATAAAACCTCCACAGTCATATTATTACCCGGCTGTATAATTAAATATCGTGGTCTCGATTTTTTTTTTAAGTTCAAATTGAGTTCTTTTTCGTGACGCTTCGAAAGGCTGTTTGGCGCGAATTTAAAATTGGAGGAAGCGTTTGTCGCTTTTTTTGTTCTTCAATAATAATTGTTGTTTTCACGTTAATGTTTTAGCGTACCTACTAACTAGGTAGCGTAATTAACTACAAACATACTGAAAAAAAATACAAACAAACAAGTGGTTTCGTGCCTAAATACTAACAGCCGTACGAATCGATCGAAGGTTAAGCAACGCTTGCCGCGGTCGGTTTGTGGATGGGTGACCATCCATAACATATCAAGACCCCTCCGTGCCTCGGAAAGCACGTTAAGGTGTTGGTCCCGGCTGTCATTCGTGGATCTTTGACAGTCGTTACGGGTAGTTAGAACTAAGCCCAAAAGTCTGACGACCAGTCTTACCAAGGGGTATCGTATTACCCAGAAACTGGATTGTGGAGGTCAGATAGGCAGTCGATCGATGTAAAATACTGTATTCAACTGCATCCGGTTAGACTAGAAGCCGACCCCAACTATGTTGGGAAAAGGCTGGCAGATTTAAATAGAAAAGCAACTCTATCCTCATTTTTTTACCAAATCAAATAGCTGTGGTGGTCAAATGAGTCATATTTTAGGTCGCGTCAACTTTAAGATCAACTTCTGATAGAATAACAGTTTTTTTATTTCCACTTTTCTTTAAAGACACTGGCAACTACTTAATTACAACATCCCACACTAAACTATCGATCAAAAACGTTAAAAAAAAACTCCATTGATCGTTTCAAAAAAGAAAGTAGCCGATATTATTAAGTTAGTAGTAATAATAAAAAAGAATGTCATAGTTTCTCGCTGTGGACATGGACAACAAAATCGGTCATCGCCGGCTCGGTTCGGATGCCGTACGGGACCGAGTTTCGTTCATTTCACTGACCCACATTCACAACAACGGAACGCTGAGACGTCACCTTAAGAGATAACACATTTCGAATTCTTTGTCCTTGAAAAAGATAGCAGGCTGAGTAACTTAATACTTTGGTCAATAAAAAGTTTTTGGAAAAACGTTTAGTGTGTTTATGGAAATGTTGGAGCGAATTTATGTCTCTGGTTGCAATAAAATAAATACGCACTAAAGGTGTGTTAGAAATATGTCATTTTAATTTAAAGCCATCTCAATATTTATTTGATAATTTAAATACAACAATCAGGCTGAATGTTCAACCCATTTGCCATACAAGTGTTAAGATAAAAAGTGATTTATAGTTATAAAACGCGTTTCCTAGCACAAGTAGTAGTTAGCTACGGTCAAGAGGCTTTCCTTCGATAAACGAGTTGATTTTATTTCTCAAGTACAGACGCCAGTAATAGGAAGAGCAACAACCTATGATTGCAGGGCCGTTATTCCAGATCGTCTCGACCGAGCACTGATAAAACATGAAAAAAAACGGCAAATTCTTTCAACCATAGCTCCTTAATGAGTCCATTCTTAAAAAGTAAAAACTATCGTTTGGAGTTTGAATTGATAATCGAAGCACGCAAAAAAAACAAATGAATATTTATGTCGATCGCTCTCGTTACAAAAGCGCCAAAATTATGGCCCATAACTACAAATTATAAGGGTCATCAGACGCAACGGTGCATTGAAATCTATTTTTTATATTCACCTGTTTAACGGCCACCAAGACGAACTCTCACAATCACAGCGAACTCATTATCCACCGGCACTGAGGATTTAACAGTTATTCGTACTAAAACCGATGATTAACAACTCAAGACATTCGTTTCAAGCTCTCTTTGTTTATAAAATAATATTTTAACAATAAATAGCGTAACTTTTTAAATATTTCAAAAAATAACTTTGACAGTTTCGCGTGCGCGCGCTTTGTATAACTTTTTTTGTTGGGTCGATGTAAGGCACAGGCGTTCGCCGCGTCAGCCTTGACCGCTACACGACTGCGGTCTCACTGAACGAACTGTCTTAGTGCACAGCGCTTGTGCTCTCGTCGGGCCATGTAAACAGCGTTGCCATAGAGACACTTACCCAGTTACATTGGAGATTTCTAGTTCATACCAATTTGTACGAGAACAAATGGCTACACCTATTTCTAGGCCACATCTAATATAGTGCTTAGGACTGTTTCAAATATGAAACCGACTGTAATTAAAAACTAAAGCTTTCCTTGAAAATTATTGTCTAAAAATACCATAAAGGTTTCATAACAAAAAAAGTCTGGCACAAAAAAATAATTTACAAACCTCCAGGGAGGATTAAATACTACACCTGGCAACACAGCATGTAAATTACTTTCCAACAGTTAGTTTTCGCTCGGTTGCATCGATTCCGGTCTGCTTTTATATTTTTTTTCCGCTTAGCTTGAAAGAAAGCTTATCGATGTGGGTAAGCCCCAAATCTATTGAGCTTTTTGGAGATCTATTTGGTTGGTAATAAAGCTTCATATCCCCTGTAGTTTCCTCAGTACAGATGCAAAAAAATACCACCAGCAAATCATCATCTGCCTAGCCTTTTCCCAACGATGTTGGGGTTGGCTTCGAGTCTAACGGGAATGCAGTTGAATACCAGTATTTTACATGGAGCGACTGCCTATTTGACCCCCACAACCCAATTACTGGGTAATCCGATACCCCTTGGTAAGACTGGTTGTCAGACTTTCGGGCCACTGACGACCCGTAACGACTGTCAAAGATCCACGAATCAAACCCGGGACCAACCGCTTAGCGAGCTTTCCGAGGCACGGAGTGTTTTACATGGAACAACTGCCTATCTGACCTCCACAACTCAATGACTTGGGTAACAAGACACCAGCAGTGTCCATTAGAAAAGACAATTGTCAAAGATGTCTATCTTGTATCTTCGAGTTCGCCAGAATCTCGCAGTCTCAGCCTCTCTCATGCGGTAGAACTCTGTCTCATCGTCGATACTGTGCGATAATAACATAATCAGGCTATAATGTTCCCACTGCTGGGACACAGGCCTCCTCTCTGTGAGAGGGAGTGGGCTGTAATCCACCACGCGGGCCCAGTGCGGGTTGGTAGGTGACACATGTCTTCGAATTTTTGGTTCTAGTTTCCTCACGATGTGTTTCTTCACCACTGTGCAATAATCATATAATTATTTTTCCAAAAACTCATTATTGTTTACATGTTTTGCAACCAAAACGCGAACTCAGGGGGGCAATTCTCATAATATTAAGAACGTTCACAGTCTGATCTCAGTCACAATCTAAAAATACCTCTAATTTCCCTACATTTTGACAAGCTTTTGACATTTGTTAGTCGCCGAGAAGAGACTGCGACTAGATTTTGAACGGTTTAAATTACGAGAATTGGCCTTCAGATTAAGGCTTAGATTCTGTGTTAAGATCGCTCTTAGCGATACGACAGCCCATTGTGTCACCCTTTGTAAAAAAAAATATATTTATGTTCTGTAATTTGGATGGTGTACAATAAAGAGTGTTCTATTCTAAGAATTTTTAACCCTCATTTCCTATTCATCAGCTTCTAAGCCTTTGCATAATGTAAGAATATCTCCGGAATACGTCGAAGGTGCGTCGTAAAAGCTAACAAATGTATTCTCGATAGCACTGGCGCGGACGCAGCATTACTTATTGATTAATAGCATCCTCCTGCGAGCTGGCCAATTAACTTGCCAGGTATATTATGTAGGTTTATATTTATAGTGACACTAGCGTTTGCCCGCGGCTCCGCCCGCGTAGAGGTCGCTAGTTATCCCAATGGAAAGTACAATAAGAAATATAAAGAGAGGCCTCCTCTCTGTGAGAGGGAGTGGGCCGTAATCCATCCACCATGCTTGCCCAGTGCGGGTTAGATTCGGATAGACGTCACATATATCTTCGATTTTTTGGTTCTAGGACATGCCGGTTTCCTCACGATGTTTTCCTTCACCGTTTTAGAGAGCAGTTGTGATGAAATAAATTACACAAAGTAAAGCGCCTGCCTCGGTTCGAACCCACGACGGTAACTCGTAAGTCGGGGCTGTTACCACTGAGCCACCACAGCACCACAATTGGAACGTACAGACGCCAGCAGGTCAAGCTACCCGAAACTGTAAAATTTTCCCTATCAACCTTGAACCTCAAAGCTTTAGCGATAACGTTGAAAATGTATTAAAAAAATTTGACAGATTGTAGTAGCTTGATGTGCTGGCGTCAGTACAATACCGGGATATAACAATTCCCATATCCTAACACAAGTCATGGTCTACCTGTGTGCCAAGTTTTTCAAGGAAAGCCGTTCAGCCGTTAGAGTGAGCAGTGGTGGCCCTGTAGTAACGATCGTGATGTACGAGTTGTAAGTCGTGGGTTCAATCAACTCAGCTTATCGCAGTCCACTGCTGGACATAGGTCTCTCCCAGGCTGCACCACAACACCCTGTCCTCCGCCTTCCGCATCAGTCCCAGCCACCTTCTTTAGGTCGTCGGTAGGCACTTTATTGTGTGTAAATTATTTCATCACCATTGCTCTCAAAACGGTCAAGGAAAACATCGTGAGGAAACCGGCATATCCTAGAACTGTGACATCCACCAACCCGCACTGGGCCCGCGTGGTTGATTAAGACCCACTCCCTCTCACAGCGTGAAGGCCTGCGGGGTAATTGCGTAACACATTTGTAACGACAGCTTTCATTTTGACAGTTCAACAACATTTATTGCGGTATTTACGTTGTTGAGCAGACCAATTTTTCGAACATATGAAGCAATGGATTAGCAACATCCTACTAAAATGATTCAGATTGTGATTGATAGTGTGTTACGCAATTAGGGTGGTGTTTCCCAGCAGTGAGAACATTATAGGCTGATTACGCTAGTTAAGCTAGCTAGGCTAGTAACAGAAGACCGGATAGAATGGGCTATCAACACTTTTCAGCCATACAAGTCCGCTGGACTGGATGACATCTCCCCAGCCCTACTACAATGGGGGCTCGAATATATTACACCATGCCTGGTAGAGATCTATCGGGCCTGCATAGCACTCAGACACATACCCCTAGCCTGGCGCGAAGTGAAGGTCATCTTCATACCCAAACCTGGTAAAGCCGACTACATGCAACCCAAGGCGTACAGACCCATAAGCCTCACATCCTTCCTACTAAAGACCTTGGAGAGACTATGCGATCGACACATCCAAGACGGTCCCCTTAGGGCAAAACGACTCCACAAACAACAGCATGCGTACTCCACAGGCAAATCAACAGAATCCGCGCTGCACAGCGTGATATCCACAATATCCGTGAATGCACAGTGGACCGCAAATGCTCAGCACTGGCCGCCTTCATCGACATTGAGGGCGCCTTTGACATAACCACATTCAAGAGTGTCAGCACGGCCTTAGATAGACACGGTATAGATCCGTCTCTGAGCGGCTGGATTACCAATATGCTCGAACAGAGAGCCGTACAAGTGACCGTAAACGACAAAGGCCATTGTGGCAAAGGGCTGCCCGCAAGGGGGCGTCCTTTCGCCACTTCTATGGAATCTGGTTGTAGACAGCCTGATAAAGGCACTAAACTATAAAGGCTACTTTACCGTAGGCTACGCCGATGATCTAACCATAATAATAAATGGCACCCACGAAAACACCCTGTGCAACCTAATGCACCAGGCCCTGAAAATAGTAGAGAACTGGGGTAGTACACACCAACTATCAGTGAACCCAACAAAAACCGAACTGATCCTCTTAGCAAAAAAGAGGATACTTACTACACTACAACTTCTAAGATTCTTTGCCACTACCCTAAGCCTATCAACTGAAACCAAATACCTGGGCATCTTTTTGGACAAACAGCTGAATTGGGCAAAGCACATCAACTACATCACCACGAAGGCCAGCATATCCTTGTGGCAATGCAAGAAAATGCTTGGTAAAAACTGGGGCATTAGCCTCAAGATCACCTACTGGCTTTACACCACAGTCATCCGACCAACTATCACATACGGCTCACTAGTCTGGTGGCTCAGAACAGACCTGAGCGCAGCCCAAATAGACCTCGAAAAGCTGCAGCGACTAGCTGCATGAGAACTGCACTCACAGCTGCCCTACAGCTGCCCTACTTGGACTGCCTCTCCTACACCTTATCGGGTGGGAGGAGGCGGCTCTGTCTGCCTTCAGACTCCATTTATCAGGAACTCTGAGCAAAGACTCGAGGATCAAACACATACGCCTAAAGGATGAGGCGATCAAACGACAGCCAATCATGGCAGCACGCTGAAACAAAGCCCTTATGCAATACTGCTTCCGAAAGCATTACAACATAGTGCTTGAAGAGGAGCAGCACCACTAGTCGGGCCCGAGAGAGCTGAGAGTTTACACTGATGGATCAAAGACCGACCGCGGAACTGGAGTCGGAGTTTTCTCACACGACCTCAACATAAACATATCCAGCCCGCTAGGAATGCTCAACGCGGTCTATCAAGCGGAGTGTGTGGGTATAATACAAGCGGCCCATGCCATAGTAGCCAGGAGTGTTACGGACACTCATGTTCGTATGATCTCTGACAGCGCCTCAGTCCTCCAATCCCTGAAGAAGGAATGCATCACATCACATCTAATACTAGAATGTCACAAGGTGCTTGAACAGGTAACTGTATCGAACCGCAATACAGTGACACTACAATGGATAAAAGGACACAGTGAATCACTAGGTAACGACGCGGCTGACGAGCTGGCTAGAAGGGCATCCAGCACGTCAGTCTATGGACCGGAACCAGTCGTGCCCATCCCCTTCAATCAACTACGCAGATGGCTACAGGAGCACACCCACACACAAGCAGAGAACTGGTGGTCCCCGTCACCGGGCTGCAGGCAGTCCAAGGAGGCCATGCCATCATGACGGGGACCATCACGGGGCACTGCTCACTAAACAAACATTTTCACACGATAGGTATAACGGACAGCCCCCTGTGCATGCATGGAGGCTAATGAAACCGTCGCGCATGTGCTCTTTGAGTGCACAGGCGTCATTCAGATTAGGTAGAAAACCTTCGGGGCACCCAGATCTTACACAGATGTTCTCAACAGACCAGGAGACCTAATAAGCTTCTGGAGGGAGGTGGGCTGGTTGGAATAACCACCGACGGCCGCCATGGCCCACGTACAGACGCCAGCACATCAAGCTACTAAAATCTGTCAAATTTCTTTAATAGATATTCAACTTTATCGCTAAATCATTAAGGTTCAAGGTTGATTGGGAAATTTTGACAGTTTCGGGTAGCTTGACCTGCTGGCGTCTGTACAATGGTCCACCTGAAGGACTAAGTGCGGAAACGAAACCCATAACATAGAACATAGGCTAATTACGTTGAACCATTTAAGTGTGAAAAGGTAACAAACAGTCAGACAGGGTTACCTACTGTCGCATTTATAATACCTACTATTATCGATTTATGGAACTATAGACGTATAGGGTGAATAAATGCGTCTATAGTCTATGATCAGTGTAAAAGTTGACTGATTAACTGTTTATAACGGTTTTAAAGGCTTTCTGTGGTCTGATTTAAACGCATCTGTCGGTGGTGTAAACAAACCCTGTACAGGTAAACTTTTTACGTAATTATTCACTAAGGGTCAGTTCACACCGAGACGCGACGCGACGCGACGCTGCGCGCACGCTTTAAAAGAGTGACTCAAAATATACTTTATTTTCTACACGAAAAGGTACACATTGCATTGTGAGTGTTCAGAATACGTTGCGCGGTGCAGCGCTGCGCCTCGAGACGTTGCGATGCGTCTCGCGGCGGCGCGCGGCGCAGCGCGGCACAGCGCGGCGCAGCGCGTAATCACTGGCCTCTTCCAGTATCGTCGCGTCGCGTCGCGTCTCGGTGTGAACTGCCCCTAAAAGGAACTAGTAACAGATTCTGTATTTAGATTTTTTTATAAGTTTTTAAGTACCTAGTAAGGTATAATTTGTTTCAACAATTATTGTTTGAGGGGCCCGTGGCTAATTAAATTTAACAGCCGCACAGGTCGATCGATCAGGTTAAGCTACGGTTGCCGCGGTTGGTCTGTGGATGGGTGACTTTACATACCGAGACCCCTTCGTGCCCTGGAAAGCACGTTAAGCCGTTGCTCCCGGCTGTCATTCATGGATCTTTGACAGTCGTTACGGGTAGTCAGAAGCTCGAAAGTCTGACAACCAGTCTTACCAAGGGGTATCGTATTACCTATAACTGGGTTGTGGAGGTCAGATAGGCAGTCGCTCCATGTAAAATACTGGTATTCAGCTGCATCCGGTTAGACTGGAAGCCGACCCCAACATGGTTGGAAAAAAGGCTAGGCAGTAGATGATGATTGTTTGAATATCATTATTATTCTTTTTCTTTCTTTCTTTCTTTTTCTTTTATAAAAAACGTTGCCCCACACTAGGAATTACTCCTGTATCGTGGGTGCGTTTACAAACATTTAAACTCACATACACAAACAGCCAGACCCGGAACAACTACCTGTAGGCAATACAAATATTTATTCCGTGCGGGAATCGAACCCGCGACACGCAGCGCAGCAGTCCATCGCTCAGCCACTGCGCCAACCGTGTCGCCTATATTATTAGATCCTTACCCTATGAAATTGCCGATTTTTGATACTGGCTATTGTGAAGATCGATATCTTTCATTCTATTTAGAATTCCAAACTCAAATTAATTTTATAATAGAGTATACACCTTTAAGGTAGATTTTTGAGGAACGAATTATTTATTGTAAGATCTCATGTAAAATGTACCAAAAATCACACTAATAAATTAATTTGAATTTGAATTTGAATATATGTGATGTGACATTTTGTTTTTCAAAATCAGTTGTTCATTTGTTTTCACGCCGTTCGATTTTTTTTTAAATATCTCCTTTTCTTTATTCATGGAAAAATCGAAATTGCGCGCTATTTTCAAATACAAGTTCCGTCGGGGCACCAACGCAGTACAGACAGCGCGCAATATTAACGACGTGTATGAACATGGAACAGCATGTGAACGCACGGTCCATTTTTGGTTTGATCGCTTCCGTTCTGAAAATTTTGATCTCAACAATGAGCCCCGTGGCTGACCGGAACAAAAATGAATTGCCATAGTGCAAGCAGATTCATTTCAAATACATATAAATTTTCAAAATTACTATTCAAAACCAAAATCATTTAAAATTAATTGTCAAGGACAACAAATTGACGAAGTTAGTGAGTGATTTCTTGGACTTATCCTAGACCAGCATTGTGACTGGAAATTACATATAGAGCACATCTGCAAGAAATTAAACCAGTTTGTATTTGCTCAACGTTTGAGACGTACTGCGAGTGAAGCAGTTGCACTTATTGCTTACCACGGGTATGTATCCTCTTTTCTCAGGTATGGACTCCTACTCTGGGGGAACTCGACGAACGTAAATGAAGCTTTTCTCGTGCAGAAAAAATGCCTAAGAGCAATCTGCGGTATCAGTCCATTAACATCCTGCAGACCTCTATTTAAAAAATTAAAACTTTTAACACTAACAGGTCTTCTCATAATGCAAGCTGGTGCATTTGTAAAAGAGCATTCAACATTTTTTTATAGCATGCGACTTGCATTCGAAATATACTCGTCGAGAATTCTGTCACATCAAAGCACATTGTGCCATAAAAATAGCGTTATCACGGCAATTAAAATATTAAACAATATTTAAAAAAAAAATAAGGGAACTCCCTCTTAAATACTTTAAATCCAAACTATATAAATGGCTTATTGGTAATTGTTTTTATAGTATGAAAGAATTTATTGATAAAAAAGTAACAGATAAATATGGTTACTAATTTTAATTTTATTGTTAAAAATTCACTAAAGTTATTAGACATGTTCAACATGTTGGAATAATGTATCCTTTTAATATTTTACATGTAACGTGTTTAAATATTTGTGTGCCAGTCCTTGGCGAAACATGTAAGATCATAATTCTATTAATAAGACCATAATGCACTATGTTTTAAAGCAAATAAATATATTCTTATTCTTATTCTTATAAAAAGCTCGGAAAGTGGGTACCGTATGAACTCGCTGAACAACCACAACAAAATCGCGTCAAAGCACCGCACAACCGGCCGTCTCAAAACTATAGGAGTTACGACTAGAAACTCTCCGTCACCCATCATCCTACTCACCAGACCTTGCTCCAACTAATTTCCATTCTTATTCGGAATTTGGATAACTTTTTACAGCAAATCCAAGAAGGCTGCAACAAATATATTTGATTTTTCTATGTAATACGGCAATTTCATAGGTTTTCATTTCAAATTTGAGGTTATAGGTACGATTAACCTCAATTGTCGCATGACAAGGTATCTAGCATGAAACTTGCGCGAAAGAGACTTGCGCGAACTCACTTGCACAAAAAGACAATTCCGCGAATAGATTTTGCGCGAATGGACTTTTGCGTGAATGGGCTTTTGCGCGAAGGGACACCTGCGTGAATGACATTTCCGCGAAAGACACTTGCGCGAACTCACTTGCGCAAAGGGACATTTCCGCGAATAGACTTTTGCGCGAATGGACTTTTGCGCGAAGGGACACTTGCGCGAATCCACTTGCGCAAAAGGACAGTAGCGCAAAACTGTAGCGGAGATGATAATTCTTCGTAACATCACGTCTGTGTTCTTGTAAAGGGTTGGGCAGGGGTGTACAGTACCACCCACAATTCGCCAGTAATTATTCTGCAAGCTATGTCGGTAACTCCGCTTCTTTTCCGGATAATTTCATTCCTGATTTTATTAAACGTTTTAAGCATATCTGCCTCCATGTAAAATAATATTGCTAAAGCATCGTGTCTTTCCAACGTCAACACAACAACATCTCCCGCCGACAAATCGCGCGGGTGTTCAAACAGCCTTGCCTTACATGTGCTACCAAATATTTTTTCTGTGTTGTTTATGGTGCTCCCCGAGACGTGATACCCTAAGCAATCGCTTATTTTGTTTATGAGCTAAACCGTTCCGGTTTGTGTTTGTGACTCATCAGTATAACCTCAATAAAACTACTTTCATCGCATTTTTGTACAGACGCCAACAGGTCAAGCTACCCGAAACTGTCAAATTTTCCCAATCAACCGTGAACCTAATGCGATAAAGTTGAAAATCTTTTAAAGAAATTTGACAGACTGTAGTAGCTGGATGTGCTGACATCTGTACACAAAATCTCCATAATACCAAAGAATATATACACTACCGATAATACTCTGTCTATCTTAAATATTCGAAACAGAATGACTCAAACGAATAATATTACATTCCTAACACAGTTTTAATGCATAACAGTAACTGTCACCTTTTAAATATGTAAGACATGTTACGGTATTTTAATTGCAGCTAATCTATATCTATGCTAGTAATATAGCTGAAGAGTTTGTTTTAACGCGCTAATCTCTGGAACTAACGTCGGATTTTGAAAATATATTTTTGCATTTGATGGCCCAATTCTTGAGGAAGGCTATAGGCTATTTAACATCACGCTAGGACCCTTAAGAGCCGAGCAAAAAGGAAAAAGCCAGAGAGAACGCTAAGCGAAAACGAAGTAACAGCGCGGGCAGGCGACGCGATGTGACGGAGGGTTTTGGGAACAAGAAATTTCACGCAGACGAAGTTGCGGGAAGAAGCTAGTTTATTCTTGGGGTTACTCCTAAGGCTCCGCTGTCTGTCCGTAAATCCGTCCATCTGTCACAGGGCTGTATCTTTTAAGCCGTAATAGAGGAGACACTTGAAATTTCCACAAGTGTGTATAGCTATGGCCGTTATAACAACAAAATAATAAAAATTAAATAAGGTTATCGTAAAGCCGAGAAAGATAAACAAATCAGCAAGTATCTTGACTTGGCTCGCGAGGTTGTCGACATGTGGGATGTGGACTCAGGGATCATTGTGCCGATAGTCGCGACAGCCAATGGGTTAATATCCAATTTAAGAGCCTCGACCAACACCTGAGGAGGCTCTCGTTGGGCAGCTGGATCAAGGGCTTGATTCAGAAAGCGGTACTTCTGGACATGGCTCGCATTGTCGGGAGGTTCCTTTCTTTGGAGCCCTGACTGGTAGCTTGGACGGTACCTTGGACCCTGTTCACAACACCGGTGGGCTACTATTTTTTTATATTTTTTAAATATTTTGTGGTTTTTATATTCTAATATTAAAAATATAATTTATATGTACATATTTCATTAAATAAAGGAAATGCGGTTAAAAATTTAAGGAAACACATGGGTGTTTCCTTATATTTTAAACACGTTTCTTGTATGGACAAGAAACGTGTTTTAATCGGCGTTTATTTCGGTATTCGCACTTGGCCGCTTTTTAGAATAAAAGTAAAATGATCTTAATCAGCAAGATTATTATTTTATTACAGTGAAGTTCTAGGACAATTTAGGAGCCTCTGCTATCAAGTTACCTACATCTTGAGTGCGTTGTAAGATCCCGATCTAAGCCTACAAGAACAAAGTCAGTTGAATACGGGGCAAAAGTATTGGATTTGTACCCGGTTAATGTGGCAAAAGCAGTGCGAGCAGTGTAGCCGAGTAGACCAGTGGTGGCTTAAAGGTGACAGCCGTGACTTACGATTCCTAGGTCGTGTGTTTAAACCTAAGTACTCTCAAAACGGTGAAGGAAAACATCGTAATGATTTTCGGACGACGAAAGTTTCTGCCAACCCGCACTGGGCCCGCATGGTGGTTTATGCCTCATTATAAGAACATTATAGGCGGATTATACTCATACTGATATGACAAAAGCTCACCCTTATTACATGGCGCTGAAATATAAATGCCATAATGTGAATAGTATCCCGTTCGAGAAATAAATTTTATGCCCGTTTCTGAACGAAACTAAAAAGCACGAGTAAAAGTGACACCTGTGACTGACACCTGTCATTGTCTTAAAACATTGAAATTTAATTGTCAAAATTAGCAAAACAAATTAAAAAAGCAGTGCAAAATTTGCAAGTTTTTAAGGAAACTACAATGAAATAAGAAAAAATTCTTTCAGACATACACAATAGCAACGTTTATCTACTGATTGCAAGGTACATTTGTCATTTTCTTTAAATATTTTAAACATTTCTACACAAATTCATGCACGTGTCACCGAATGTAAAGAACATGCTAGATTTTAGTTTTTACTTGTTCTTTTATACTATATTAAGTTACTTGTAGTTTTTAATGTATTTCCGGTAGAAAAGATTCGTTTTTTAACTTAAAACTATTGCAATAATAATTATAACCTCAAAAATGTAAACAAATACATGTGAATTTAAAGGAGGTTATGTTTTAAATGATTAATTAAGTTAAATTCTAGTCCATAAATATTAAATATGTTTTATCTATTTAATATAATGATACTAGAAATATTTTTTTAGTGTTTAAGCTTAGCAAAGTAAGCTTTATCCTGTTCCTTGGAATAGAATATTATTTATTCTTGCCGCAGATGGTCAATATTAATAAAGAATCTCAACAACATACCCCTACGGTAAAAATTGTCTTTTTTCATCAACACATTATGTTTATAATATTAATTAAATGCTTTTTGTTGATAAGCGCATCACGTCAAAATGGCTGGACCAATTTGGCTAATTAGAGAAAACTGATAGTTCACTTTCTATGGGCATTTTGTATGAATTATTGAAATTGGGGCAGGGCACCATCTGTGAGGTCATTTTTTCATCAACACATTGTGTTAAATAAAAAGCCTTTAATATTCATAGACATTTTTTTTTTTTAGTTTCTATGAGTGTGTTTAGTTTAGTTTTTGGGAAGATGTAGGTCGAACCTCGTAAAGTGGGGCTGTTTCACAAACTATGCTCCACTGCCTATCCTGTCCTCTGTGTCCCAAAACATGCAGCTAAAGTGACCTCTGCGCTGCCACTGATAATGACGTGGAACTGGAGAACCATTGAGCCAACAAAATTTAAATAACTGTTGTGCCAACAACACAAAGGAGAAAAAGAAGAAGTTTAGTTTGTGATATTCCTGTGTGAGTCCCAATAAACACTTTTTCTTTCTTTCTTTCACAGAATGGACACAAAAAAACTTCATTCCCCGACCAAACAGAAGCGTAAAAGGAAATCCGAACTGCGACTCTCAACTTCCGAACATAAATATACGAAGTTAGGTTTAACAGACACCGTACCTATTACAATGGTAAAGGCTCCGAAGTCCGCTGGAGTTAAACACAAACTTGAAGTGAAGGAGGAGGACTTTGACTTCGGTGATAAATATCCGATATTAAAAAACCAAGACCTTGTTAGCAAATTCCTGAAAGTACAGATGACCAATAATCAAAAAGGTATGTAATAAACAATAATAATTCAGCTGCATCCGGTTAGGTTAGGTTTCTTTTCCCAAATATGTTGGGGTCGGCTTCCAGTCCAGTTCCAGTCAGTTCAGTTTTCCAGTCTAACCGGATTCAGCTGAATACCAGTATTTTACATGGAGCGACTGCCTATCTGACCTCCACAACCCAGTTACTGGGTAATACGATACCCCTTGGTACGACTGGTTGTCAAACTTTCGGAGAGCTGACTACCCGTAACGACTGTCAAGGATCTACGAATGACAGCCGGGACCATCGACTTAACGTGCTTTCCGAGGCACGGAATGATGATAAAGATTAAATAATTATTACTTTAAAATTCCAATTCATTTCAGGTCGCATCCGTCAAGCTGTAAGAGAATCTCTACAAGGCACGTCTAGTATACTAGAACCAGAAATAATACACAACAAAATTCAATCAATTCTCAGGTCTTCGACAGTCCTAACTGACTCTGAACTTAGACGTATCCGCATACTCTACAACTTACTCAAAACCGCTTTAAAAGAACAAAAGCTATCCAGCCTCAGTGGCAAACCTAAAAAATCGGAAAAGTCTAAAAAGGAAATGGACGGCGATACCCTGAAGCCGAAAGATAAGGTGAAGAAAGAGAAAAAAGAAAAAACTGAAAAGGTGGAGCAAAAAGTTCGAGGTCCAAAGAGATATGTCGTCTTTTTAGGGAACTTGCCACTTGATATCGATAAAGATAAGGTGAGATAGAACAAACTAATCTACATTCGCGATTAACATTTAAACAAATAGGAGTTATTGGAAAAAGAACATTAATTCTTACACAATAGAGTTCAGTTTACGCTACAACTTCAAACATTTTAAAGATTTTTTAAATAATACTAGTCACTTTGAAGTAAACTTAATTACTACTTCTATGAAGTTGATATTTGTTTAACTTGAAAAAACATCAATAGGCAATAAATTTAGAGTACACCATACATTTGCTGTTGCCTGTGCTTCTCAAAGGAAGCTAGGAAAAGCTTAATAACCAGATGTTTAGGGGTCCATACCTTAAAAGGAAAAACGGAACCCTTATAAGATCACTTTGTTGTACGTCTGTCTGTCCGTCTGGCAAGACCCTTTTTCTCAGGAACGCGTGGAGTTATCAAGTTGAAATTAATATCAAATACTCAGGGGCTGCAATCCCTTGAAGCAGTGAAAAAAACAAAATTCTAGTCAACGCAATCAAAAGATACGGGCGTGTATTTTCCGAAATCAAAAACAAGTAGGATACTTCCTGTTGACCTAGAATCATGAAAATTGGCAAGAAGCAATGTCATGTAGCACAGGTAAAGTAGAAAATCGGAAAACTGGAAATTTGTAGCTACATTACAAAAAATTAAAATTAAAACTATTTACATAACTATAAATTTGAACGGAGCCCTCGGTGCGCGTGTCCGACTCGCACTTGACCGGTTTTTTCTTTAAATTATACAGCAAAGCTAGTTTTACCAACCTTGCTAAGACTAGTTGACAAACTTTTGGGACTATCCGTAAAGACTTTCAAAGATCTACGAATGACAGACGGGACCAACAACTTAACGAGTTCCCGAGGCACGGAGGGGTCTGGATATGGAATGGATAGTCACCCATCCGCGAACCGACCTCGGCAAGCTTCCTACGAACCTTCGATCGACCCGTGATTTTACTAAATATGATATAGAAATAATAGTGTCAATGACACACATAATAACACATGAACAAAGTGCTTATATCATCATATCAGACTCTAAGAAAGTGGAACAGACTTGTGTAAAGTACAATAAACACTATTCTAAGTTTTAAAATAATTATCACGTAATAAATTAAGTTAGATTAAAATTGCTTAGTCTTTTAGGCTAGATTGTAATTAATTATTAAGAACCTGGTTCTTTTTAATAAAGGATAAAAATTATTATATACTTATACTGCATAACTTTTGATAAAAGACATAATCTGCCTACTTTCTATCCGTTCTTCTCCATAGAGATCTACGTTTTGGAATGGGCAACTAGCTTCAACTCTCTGACTAACTGACCGACTATTTCATTTTGACAATTCAAAAGTGCCTGTAAAATGGTTTATTTTTAATAAATGTTTTGAGTTTATTTAATTTTTTTTTTTCATCAATTTTGTATTATTTTTCCGTTTGTTCCAGATCATAAACCACTTCTCAGAGATGAATGAGCAGATCGTCGACATCCGTATTCCGAAGGTGATGGACGGCAAGAAGAATGCCATTGCCTATTTAGAACTTAGCAATGAACCTAGTTTTGAGGTTTGTTTTTCATCCTGATTTGTAAAAAATACGTGTACTCACTAAATCCGTCAACAAAGAAATGGGTCCGTCCGAATGTAGTTCGAAACTTCGAAGTGAACAATCAATCAACTCAACCTATCGCAGTCCACTGCTGGACATAGGCCTCTCCCAGGCTGCACTACATCACCCTGTCCTCCACCTTCCGCATCCAGTCTGTCCCAGCCACCTTCTTAAGGTCGTACGTCCATCTAGCTGGGGGGCGTCCTACACTACGCTAGCCGATACGCGGTCTCCACTCCAAGAGGTCTACTACGAAGTGCAAAGTGCGAATGATCGGATCGGACCGACACATGGCCGAACCGAATATTATTGAAAAATGCGAAAAAAGTTCGGATCGGCTCAGTTGGGTCGGGACCATAGTGAATATTCGAAAGAGTGTAGGATCGGGACCGACCGAACCAAATAGTAACTTCGTAACAGGAAACGGCCGATACCACTTCGGAGTAGACCCCCAGGACTCGTCTGCTCCACCGACCATCGGTCCTTCGACAAACATGGTCAGCCCATAGCCACTTCAGTTTGCTTACTCTGCAAGCTATGTCGGTAACTCCGAAGTGAGCAATACACCCGATTAATTAACTTTTTTGAACGGTCAATAACACATCGGTAGAAGGGACAAATGTCAAATCGTGGTGTCATTCGTTCTTAGGTCGGTACGTACGTGGTACGGAGTAGGAATCCTACTAATATTATAAACGTGAAAGTTTGTATGGATGGATGTTTGTTACTCTTTCCTGTAAAAACTACTGAACGGATTTAAATGAAATTTGGCATATAGATAGTTTATAACCAAGATTAACACATAGAATACTTTTTATAACCCATGTTCCCACGGGATCGAAACTCATGCGGGTGAAACCACGGGGCGCAGCTAGTCGTCCATAATTTCGGCTGAAACTATGGTTTACGTGGTTAGGGAGAAAACCTCCAGGAACGAAATTCCTTACGCGGTGCTCGCACGAAGACACTCTTATATAAATATATCGTATCGTAATATTGTGTTTTTAGGGAATATTTGTTGCGTTTGTTCTATGTAATTTGTAGTGCTTAATATGGGAATGACTTCCTGAAATAAATGATTATTTAATTTAATTTATTTATCCCCAGCGTCAAATGCTGAAGAAAAAAATATTATTGTGAGAAAATCCTCACGTTCTTAGAAGCTATTTGAAGCGTTGTAAATGACTATAGGTGGCGCCACCTACTTTTTTGGAAATAAATAATAGAAAAGAGAGATAGAAAGAGCAAGTCGCATGGAAAAGGCATATCGCTTTTTCCTTACGTAACGATTTCTACCAGTCAACTTCTACAGCAAGCTGCGTTAAGGAACTTCGTTAAAAAAAGATCTACACTGACTGAAAAAGAGAACAAAGTATTTGATAACATTCAATAACATAATCTGCCTATAATGTTCCCACTGCTGGCCCTGGCAGAGGACCTGGCCTCCTCTCTGTGAGTGTGAGAATTTGTGGTTCTAGGCACACATTCAACAAAGCACTTTATTATTAGATACATAAAGTGCAAAGTTGTACAAATTGCTCCTCAAGCGTACTTGAACGTGGTGGGGGAGGCCTTTGCCCTGCAGCGGGACAGTATAGGCTGAACACAAATACTGTTCCATATATTTTGACCGCGTATGTATAAAAAAAGGAATAAAAAATTCTACGTTTGGGGGTTTAGAATCATGTTTTCAGCACAAAATATTCCTACCTGATTGGGAGTTATATGTTCGAGCCGTTTGGGGTTGAAACACTAGGGCCATGGGGTCCGAGTGCCCACTTGGTTTTTCGAGATATCGCCAAGCGGTTAATCGACTCTTCACATGACCAGAGGGCTGGCCTGTTTCTTGGCCAAAGAATTAGCATCGCCATACAACGTGGCGACGCTGCCAGCCTTTTGGGCACTGCAGTGCGATTCTGTAATCCTCTCACCGTGAAAACTTAGGTGAAGTGAGCGTGGAGTGAGCTGTCATTCCAACTAATACTAGGGATTGACACTATTGACAGCTCACTCTAAGCTCACTTCACCTAACTTTTCACGGTGAGATTTTTACAGAATGGATCGGCTGTTCCTGTTGACAGCGATGCGGACGAATTTTTTTGATGCCCTATGATTATTTTGCTTATTTTTTCTCATGTCATCATTATTTTAAATGTTAGCTTATATAATGTAAATACCTATATTATGTCACATATAAATATTTCAGCACACGATTCTAAACCCCATGTTTGGTCATGATTACAATTTGCGCGTCGATGCCCCTGCCAACCTGTATTGTAGCCTTTTTTTGGCTTGTTTAATTGACGTTTTGTAATGTTATTTTGTATATTTTTCAGTTTGCATTGTCAAAGCACCATTCCATGCTTGGAAACAAGAGGATAAATGTTCTGTATACGGCGCCGAAGAAGGGGAAAATTACGAAGGATAAAGCAAAGGTACAAAAAAATACATTAACAAACATCTCCCACCTTGGGCAGTCAGCTAAGCGTTATTAATTCCAGCGGGGTCATTGCGTAACACACTAACAGTAGCTATGGCTTTCAATTTGACGGTTCAACAACATTCATTGCGTTATTTACGTTGTTGAGCAGACAAAGGGCTTTGAAGGTCCGTGGCATAGCTACAGCCCGACATTTTTCTTTCTTTTTTCAAAATGGCGGCCACACATGGAACCTATATAAAGTCCATTTCACAAAAGAAGTCTCGTAGACGCGGCGCCACTGTCGTAGGACGGAATCATAAATATTGATTTATTTATTTATCTCGACATCATATACGAGTAGCAGGCTTGATTATTGGTTAATAAAATGCACATTCTTAAATAAAGAAAGGTGTCTGGGGTAGGAGAGTTGTTGTTGGAATGTTGCTAACTATATAATAATAATTAGTTCCACTTATTGCCGCGGGACTTCTTTCGGGAAACGGACTCTAGATCGATAGCTCACATCAATGCAAACAGTAAAGTGTCACGTGTCCAAGATATTAACGTTAAAAAATGATCACGTGACATCCATATTATTTGAAATTGCTTACAAGTTGTTGCATATACAACGTGCCGCTACAATGGCGACATTAATTTAACACACGGGTAGGGCTAGTGGTCGGTAATCTTAAAAGTTAAAACAACATAAAAAAACCTAACTTGAAAACTTCCACCTGCGCCGCTCGCCGCCATAGGGCTCTCTCTTTCCTTCAATTCGCCTTCTCTTTGCACGTTATTTGTTTTAATTACATTAATGAGATGTTATAATTCGTGACCCCGGCCAATGACCCCTACGCTAACAGTTCTCTAAGTCAGGTTGCTCTAAGATGCTATTTTAGAAATCTGTTGAAATGAAAAAAAAAAATAATGAAATGAAAATACGTTTATTTGCGGCAAACACGACGCATAAAAAAGAAACGACGCATAAATAAATATTAATGTTTAATTGAATTAAAATATATTCATACAACTAAGACGCGAAACCGTATACGTGTGTTAAATTAATGTCGCCATTAAAGCGCCACGCTGTAGAAGTTTGAAATAATTTACTCGAAATGTTTAAGTAATGATATTAAGCTAAAAAATAATAATTCTTATGCATTTTTCTTAACAAACACCACTCACTGCCTACCCTTTCAAATACTGTCTTGATGTTACATTAATCTAAAATTGTCTTCTTTACAGAGCAAATCAGCAAAATTAATAGCCCTACAGAAATCAGGCAAGCTAGTCGGCAGTGTACCGTTAGCAAAGAAACGCAGCCAACGGCGTCTGAAAGCCAAGCAAGCTCAAGCGAAACTAGCTGCCGAAAATGCGTGATTTTACCCCTATAGCTTTACTGTAGTGGTACCTAGTACTCTTAGCACGGAAATAAGGATCTAGCAGCCGAAAACACGTGAATTTACCCTGTAGTATAACTTTTATGTACCTATTTCTTGTAACACGAAAATTGGCAACTACCTGCCGAAAATGCGTGAATTTACCCTATGCTATAACTTGTATACTTAGGATTTTTTGTACGGAAATAGGGATTTAGCTGCCGGAAACGCGAGATTTTATCCTATATATTTACTATACCTAGTACTTTTAGCACGAAAATATGGATCTAGCTACCGAAAACGCGAGAATTTACCCTATAGTATATCGAAACCTAGTAATTTTAGCACTAAAATAGGGATTTAGCTGCCGAAAACAGGTAGTTAGCACGAAAATTGGCACCTAGCTGCCGAAAACGCGAGAATTTACCCTATTCTGTAGCTTAGCTATACTTATCTAATACTTATTCAAAGAAATAAATAAAATATGGATCTTCGTGACGTCATCGTCAAGTGTTTTTCCATAGGCGTGTTAAATAAATTTAAGTCATTATATTATTCTGACTTCAGAAAAGAGAAAAAATCTCGCGGTTGTGTTGTACGTAAGAGTAAATAGCTTTTATACAGTATTTTTATCTCGCGAAGCGACACGCGCCTTTCTTGTGGTGACCAAGTGTAGAGACACGTCATGTGTGCGTGCGTATCTATTAGCATGCATTTCTTTTACATCTAGGTAGCGAGCTAACACGCGACCGCGAGGTATCGCAGTGAGGCATTTTCGGGATGTATTACCCTAAGGGCTGATTGTTCCAACGCCAGATAATTTTATCGGAGGAATAATTTTGAATTTTTGACAGTTCGTCTATACAAAATCTGACAGACGTCAATTTTATTCCACGAATAAAAATTATCTGTCGATTGAAAAATCAGCCCTAAGAGATATTTACAGAATATACCGGCTGCCATTTGATTTGATTTTGGTACTCAGGGTACTATAGAAATAATGAACTAAGTATTTTTCATAAGAAAACAAAAAAAAATGGGTGATATTATATCATAATTATTAATGTTCCGTGCTTAATGTGAAAACATTTAAAAAAATGTAATTTTACAAAAAATAAATAAAAATTGTTTAATATTACAGGTTACTACTTCATTCTGTTGATCACAGATAAAAAAAAAATAACCTGTGTGTTAAAACTTCACTGATATTCCTGTTTAATAAAAATAAAAAAAAATCAATGTATTATTTGTAACAGATTTTAAAATGCGAGTTTGCAATATTATGCCGCGTCCTATTTACAGTCCTTTGACAGTTATTTTAACTCTGACAGCAGCAACCCAATAGCAACCTTATTGCGATGAAAATAAAGATCAAAATGATTTTGATAGACCTGTCACTGGCAGCACCCCAACAGCAACTTTATTTGAATGAGAATAAAGATCACTGTGATTTGGACAGTGATGCCAAATCAAAGGTAAAAAAAAACTAAAAAACACGCTTATCCAATCTATTGGACTTGTCAAAACAAATCATATGAACCCAAACTTGAACTTTACTAATAGCCACTGAAGAGTTCCACTACCCTCCTGGCTTCATCATCAGATCAGCTCCAAGATACCAAATTATAGTTTTGTCATCCGAACTACATAGACATACAAAGTTTCATTTCGATACGACAATTAGAAGTCGATTAAAATTGACTTCTAAGATTTGGTTACATTTTTTGTTAGTTACAAGTGAAGCTAATAAAAGCTTTAATAACTGTGAAAGGACTGTAATTTGGACGCGGGGTTAAACTTACCTTCATTTTCTGATATTAGAATTGCCTGTTTTATTTTCTACCAATTGGAAGCATAGTTGGAAACTTGACGCTAAGGACGGTTTATTGTACTATACATAGTACAGACGCCAGCAGGTCAAGCTACCCGAAACTGTCAAATTTTCCCAATCAAACTTGCACGTTAAAACTTTAGCAATAAAGTTGAAATTCTATTAAAGAAATTTGACAGATTGTAGTAGCTTGATGTGCGTCTGTACATAATATACCGAACTATTTTATTAAAATACTTGTTTTATTTGAATTTCAACTTCTACATTAAAAACATCCTTATTTTTCTAAGAAAGCGCTGAACGGTTACAAAATAAAGCTACGGTTTAATAGTTCTCATATCTACTCCTATATCAGACCAGTTATCAGTTCTCATATCTGAGGGGCAATTCTCGTAATTTTAAGAATGTTCACAGTCTGATCTCAGTCACAATCTGTCAAACATACCTCTAATTTCACTACATTTTTGACATTTGTTTGTCGCCGAGATTTTTTTTTTTTTTCTTCTTTTTTTAAAAACGTTGCCCCAAAGAGTATAATAATAATACGGGCGTTGCCCCACACTAGGAATTTCTCCTGTATCGTGGGTGCATTTACAAACATTTAAACCCACATACACAAACAGCCAGACCCGGAACAACTACTTGTAGGTCATACAAATATTTGTACCATGCGGGAATCGAACCCGCGACACGCAGCGCAGCAGTCAGTCGCTTAACCACTGCGCCAACCATGCCGTCAGATGAGACTGCGACTAGATTTTGAATGTTTTGATTACGAGAATTGGCCTTCAGATCTTTACCTCCAAATATATCGGGAACGTGATACTTTAGATTACCATATTGCTTGTCACTTTTTGTCTGTTTAAGTGTCCCCTACTCATAATAATAATGTGCGACCGGAAACTTTAAAAAAAAAAACAAAATGGCGGCGCGGGTCCGATATGCCACAAAGGTTCGAACCCCTATTGTTTTACATTAATTTCTAAGGACGAAAATCCCTATGGCTTTGGAATCCAACTGCCATGTTGAAAAAAATGTCTGAAAAATTATAATGTTAGTACAGCTGATAAACTCATATTTTGCAAACAAATATCACCACGACTGATTTAAACCAAGGACTCATCGGTCGCCTGCTGCCAACCCCTCGGCTACTGAACGAGTCTCTTGCAAAGTCGTTGTATAGATGGCGCTGTACGCAATTTTCATACAAATACCGCGAAATGTAGCGAATTCTGAATCGCGCTATCAAAGTTTTCCTGTCGTTTAGCACGGATACAAAAATTTAAACTGCTCAATTGTACTTGCTTCGGCAGTACATACACTAAAATTGGAACGATACAGAGAAGATTAGCATGGCCCCTGCGCAAGGATGACACGCAAAATCGTGAAGCGTTCCACGTTTTTTGTACAAATTCTGTTTGGTTCCGAACAATAAAAAATATTATTTTGTATCTATTCTATAAGTGCATTTTTTACTCGCTGTTCCCCGGCTGAATTTCATTCATCTGCGAACAAGAAAAAACAGCCAAATCGGTCGAGCCGTTCTAAAGTTAACAAGTTTTTTTTTTTGTGTTTGTTATAGATGTTATAAATGCGTGGTGGATTACGGCCCGCTCCCTCTCACCGAAAGGAGGCCTGTGTCCCAGCAGGGGGAACTTTATAGGCTGATTATGTAAAGTTGTTTTACTTAACGGAGCTGTTTTTAAAACTGCGGATTCTACAATCCATCTGCGACAAATACATTGTCCTCACATATTATTTACAAATATTTTAAACGTAGAAGATTTTCATTTAAAAAACAAATTACAAGGAAGTAATAATGAGTCAGTGTGAATATAGAACGTATATCAATGACAAAAAAAGAAAAAAAAATTATAATTAAATTAGCAACCAGTTTGATTTTGTCTAGACTCTAGATTGTCCTATGGATCAGTAGGTATAATGTAGTCTTATCTCTGTTCTTGGTTAGAGCGCGTGCTTTGACTTTTGACTTTACTTTAGACGTGTCCTGCTGTCCCCGTCCCTATCCAGCACTTATAGTATGACAGTTGTGCAACAGTGACCAAAATAACGCTTCGCCAAATTACGAGTACGTGCTAATTTTAAGTACCGTTTATAGATCTGAAGATCAGAAGCAGTCACATGTTCGGGTTCTTAATTCCTAATTCAAATCCACAAACACCTTGCACTGTATTGACACTTTTAATGATATTTTATCATTTGTTAACCGACTTCAAAAAAAGAACGAGGTTATTAACGTTCGTCGTAAAAATGAAAAACTTTCTTATTTCGGAAGCCGACTTCCGAAATTAAAATTATTGTTCTTACTGTTTTTTTTTTTTTGGCTGCTGGATGAGTGTTGCATGGCGTGCAATAGGAGAGGCCTAGATCCAGCAGTGGACTGTTGTAGGCTGATGATGATGTCTTTTAACTTTGTAGTGTATTTTTTTAAGTCAGTGGTTTTTTTATAACATTCCTCGTGACTCGTCGGTCTAAGGGTCACAGCTGTTACTGCTAAGCGTAAGGCCCTGGGACTCCTGGGTTCGATTCCCAGGTCAGGCAGTGTTATTGAGTTTTTCTATCAGGAATTTCTCAGTAGCAGCCCGCGGGTCTGGATTTGTACCGGTCGATGGCAATAGGCTCGCCCCCTATTACATGGGACTTAAACATAATTGGCGAAATGCGGGTGTGGTTTACTATGCAGGAACACCTCTGCCTAACCGTTCGGCGATTACAGGCGTGATGTTATGAAAGTTATTAATTAACATTAACGATTATGCTGGCATCTAGCATCAATGGTATGCAAATACGTCGCCGATGTCCCGCGTTCAGGTTTTAGGTATGTATGTCCCTCGAACCGTGCTGTGCCCAAGAGCGGGTTTGTCAAATATAAGTGTTAAGTATGGTAGGTGAGCTGCTAATCTCATTTGTGCCCAAAATAATACCATGGTCAGAAATACGGATTTGAACTGGCGACTAATCGGTTGCTTGCCTACCTCTCAGCCACTGAACATTACTTAAAAGGTCGTTGTATAGATGGCGCTGTACGCAATCTTCATACAAATACCGCGAAATGTAGGGAATTCTGCATCGCGCAGTTAAAGTTTTTTTGCTGTTTAGCATACGTACAAAAACTTTAGCACTACAATTGTACTTGCTTCGGCAGTACATATACTAAAATTGGAACGATACAGAGAAGATTAGCATGGCCCCTGCGCAAGGATGACACGCAAAATCGTGAAGCGTTCCACATTTTTTGGACAATCTCGGTCTGGACCAGAATAATAAAATAGATTGGTTTTTAGTTGCTGTTTTTAGTTTTATTTTGCTTGTCGTGGTCGGTTCGTGGATCCCGCAGGACTATCTATGTATTATTTACATATCTAGACCCACCTCGGAAAGTACCTACGTTTTCATACGGTATTCAACAATTGGACGGAGTCATTCATGAGGAAGGTTTAGGTGTATAACTCATGAAGGGTTTGTGTAAATTGCCTGAAATATGACGATGATTGTTAAATATGTCGGAAAAAATCATGCCAAGCTCCCAGCAGGCATTTTTTTTTTTTGGCGTTATTTTCATATAGGCATTGGTTTACACGGCGGCGCACACCAGTGCGTGCGCCGTGTGCTTGCGCATGCTTAGTACGGACGCCAGCACATCAAGTTACTACAATCTGTCAAATTTCTTTAATAGATTTTCAACTTTATCGCTAAAGCATTAAGGTTCAAAGTTGATTGGGAAAATTTGACAGTTTCGGGTAGCTTGACCGGCTGGCGTCTGTACGTTCCTGTGGGATATTTGCCGACATCAATACAGGCGAACCCGCGGCTTATGTATAGCTTGATGTCTACATAAAGGTCGCTGTGTTTGGTAATTAGTTCTTATCCTTATTCATTACGAAAATGATATATAGCTAGGTACCTATAGACGCCAGCACATCAAGCTACTACTACAATCTGTCAAATATCTTTAAGGTTCAAGGTTGATTGGGAAAATTTGACAGTTTCGGGTAGCTTGACCTGCTGGCGTCCGTACCTGCAAGGGTAAAAGTCGCGTTCACTTGACGGATGACACACCACAAAACTGTTCGCTCGGGTCCAGAAACCGAAAAGATTACAATATCTATACCTACGATAACCTTGCGAACTTAACCTGGCGGGTTGTTTTAAAAACCCTACAACCTAGGTTCCCGTTTTACTATTAGCTTATAAAAACTGGAACGGCGTAATGCTTCATTTTAGTTTATAAAAAAATATGCAAGGCAGAAAGTACGCGGTCAGTCCTTTGTACAGCCCGATTCAAACTTTATGGCGGCTCTGCAGTGCCCCACTCGCTGCGCAGTACCGCGGCACATCCTGAGTCCTATGGGCCGAGGGGTCTAATTACAGCCCCAGTTCAAACCGCAGTCTTAATCAGCCTATAATGTTCCCACTGATGGGACACAGGCCTCCTCTCTTCGAGAGGGAGGGGGCTGTAATCTAACTACGCGGGCCCAGTGCAGTGAATGTTTCGTTCTAGGACATGCCGGGTTCCTAATGATGTTTTACTTCACCGTTTTGAGAGCAGTGGTGATGAAATTATTTACTCGCCTAGGGCCTGTCTGTGAAACGACCTACTCGCAAGTTGGGGCCCGACCACTGTACCCATTTTCAGTGGTAGAATGCTGGCCGCAAACAGTTTTAAGACACTATTGAGGTCCATTTTGCTTATAGTCATTGCTAAAGTGGTAAGGATAAAGGGATTTGTACACAATAAAAAACGCATAGTTATCTTAACCGTATATTAACTCAAGCTATAGAGCTAGCATTGGACGCGATACGGGGCCACAGATCCGCGCACTCCTTAGCAACAGGTCCAGTAATAGCAGAGCCCTTCATCTCGCCCTTGTTGTTCACTATGACGCCTGCGTTATCTTCGAAGTATATGAACACCCCGTCCCGCCTTCTAAATGGTTTCCGTTGTCTGATCACCACTGCCGGCATTACCTGAGAAAATATGAGGAAAAGGTTAGTATTTCATGAATTGGGGAAAATGTATAAAATTGGAGGATTATCTTAGCGATACGACCGCCGATTGTGTCACCCTATGTAAAATATCTGCATTTATATCTGTAATTTTTATGGTGAACATAATGAATATTTAATTACGTATTACGACACTCAAGTATCCACTAACTGTAAAACTGTATTTCTATTTGATTGGTTGAGCTTGAGTGCTGACTTCAAGATACATTCCGATTAAATTCTATCCAAAGGGGAGGAGTCCTGTGTCCCAGCAGTGGAAAAATTATAGGCCAGTATGTTATGGTATTAAATTCAGAGGACATTTGAAGCAAGTTGAAAAATCTATGGGCAAGCTTTCAACAGTCATGAATGTTTTGTGATCTTGTCTCTTTAGGCTCACACATTCATGCCTAGGTTCAGAATACAAGCGACAACCCATTCGGGCTTATTACAAAACAAGGTTTCTCAGGTTTAAACCATTCGTGTCATAATTTGACAGTTACAAAGTTCTTATTACAAGAACTGACGTTAAACCCGAGTCTAAGTTGTCAGTTTTGCGTTAAGAAGTGTCAGAATAAAGTTCAATACAGGCTCAAAGGTTTAGGCTAAGACTAAATTTAGAAGTTGTTTTCTAATAAGACAATGATTTTGTGTTAACACACAAAACAAATGTCAGGCACCTAACTAGTTTTCAATTCAAATCAATTTCACACTTTTTTAATGCAGAGAAACTAATATCTTTGCAAGTTCTCAATAAAGGGGGTTAGAATAAAATTCAAAAACCATTTTCAGTAAATTTATCACTCAAACTCAATTTGTTAATAATGTTTTTAATTTTTTATTGGTAATGGAATCGCTCAGTCAGCCAAGGCATATCAACAGACTGTTTTAACAGTTCAGAAAGTTTAAATTAGCGAAACCCTATGGTGTATCATCATAGCAATTCCATTTGATACAGTTTCTACATCTTTAATTTCAACTAATCTTGTTGTAGATAATGTATGGGACATACAGGATGCATTCTTTATCAGCAATCAAACCAATTACTAGATCCAAGAATTAAACACAAGGATTGCACTATTGACAATAAGAAAAGTCAAAATGTTTGTGCACCACTTCAAGCGAACTGCAAAACTGTATCACATTCGAAGATTTTAAGATCAGCCTTTTCCAAACCATGTTGGGGTCGGCTTCCAGTCTAACAGGATGCAGCTGAATACTAGTATTTTAGTAGGTTTTTAGGTACTGCCTTGAAATTTGCATAATTTCCTCAATGTGAGGTTGCAGTGACCACTGTGCTTCTATGTATTTCATGAATTACAATTTAAACAAATCTAAATGTTCTCAAGTTCATCAAGACTGCAGCCAGTAAATGCAGTTTGTTAGTATTTTACTCTTGGATCTATATTTATGGATTTGATAGTCTCTTTTCCAATTCAAAAAATCTGGTCCATGCTTTGTTTACAAAAACCATGCCAACATAACCATTAAATCATTCATCATTCCAACAATCCTTAGATCATACCTTTTTCCTTAGTTCAGGTTTGCCTTTCTTGACGGTGGCGACGATCATGTCTCCTGATCCGGCAGCGGGAAGCCTGTTCAGGCGACCCTTGATACCCTGCACGGCGATCACATACAGGTTCTTTGCTCCTGGAAAATTTTAAGTAATAGATTAACTATAGATTTAGCAAGAAATTTATGGTTTTTGTGTTGGTAACATATATTTTGGTACAGTAACAAATGAGTAACAATGTATTTGAAGTATTTTATATTTAACTTTTATTTTTTTTTAATGCTGAATGATAGGCTTACATTTAGCCTACTATTCACTATAACCTCATTCGCTTTTTTATTAATGCTGAATGGGCCTGGCTTTGATCACGCCTGATGGAAAGCGATGGATGAGGTCTATGATGGAACGAGCGTACCTAGAAGATTGGTTCTTTGTGTTGATATTATTATCATGTGGCCATGTTCTAGCTGTTTTAGAATATAACCTTCAAATATTACCAATAAGGTCAGGATGATTTCATTTAGTTTGCTGCTAGGGACTCCAAACTATGACAAAAACAACCATGTTTTTGAGGTCAATGTCATGTTTTCAGTTAAGGTGTGACTATAAACCCAATGAATTTGAGCTTTTCTCGTAATAATTCCAAACATTATCTTGGCGCCAATGTAGTCAGAAGAGTACGGTTTGCCCAGCAGTGGGTTACAAAGTAAGGTTACCCATTTGTTGTTTAACAAATTAGACTGAACAATTTCAGACACAGCCAAGGAAGAAATCATCATAATCAACACACATAGTGCGTCCGAAAATATCATCATCAGTGTTCAGTCAAACGTGCCATTAGAGGTTATGTTAGTTTTGATAAAACAAACTCGTGCCAACCTGTGTTGTCTGCGCAGTTGATGACGGCTCCTACTGGGAGACCCAAAGAGATGCGGAACTTCGCTCCCGCGGAACCACCACGTCCTTAAAACAGAAAAACCACACTTCATACATTTTTCATCACAACACTTCTACTCACGAAATACAAAGAGAATATCGGAAATATACGTGGCTTCCAAACAAATATGATACTAGTTTTGCTTCACACATGCTTTCTAGTAGATTTTAACACTAAAGAACATGATTAAAATGGATATTTTACAATTTCACGAACCTCTTTTAGACATTTTGTTGTGTCAATTTTTTGAGAGGAAATTGAAAGAACGCGAATTTAGTAGCACATCACAAGTAGTAATTCGTTCTGAAATCGAATGCCGGTTCAGAAGTTAAAACCTACATGAAGCTAGCTTCAAGTTGCGGAAAAAATTGCAAAATTCAAAAGCAATTGATTATTTGCTATAGAATCGCAGGATTTTCAATGAAATTCTAGAAATAATTTACGAAGGGAATTAATATTTATTTAATATCAATAATTTATTTTAAAATCAACTCGCACATAAACTCTAGCTATTTCTATTTCCGAACGAGCTATTGCGTTCCATTCAAACTTTCTCCATTTCGCAGCGTTCAAAATTGTAAACTTAGAGCTTTCTTTTCTAATAAGTGATAACAAACAAAATTTTACGGAAAAAAATATTTTAATACCGTAAATAAAACTTAAATATATATTTTTTAATTTTACTTCATGTAGAAATTCAGCCACAAGTGTAAAGAGACGTACCCAAAAACTGTTTGTCATTTTCCGTCAAATTCGTTGCGGCTTGTCATTGTGTGAGGTTCACTATTTTGTTACAAAAAGTATTTTATTAGTAGATAAACGTAGATTTTATTGTTACAATGGCATTTATGGGCGATATGATGAATCCGGCGCCCTTCTGGCAGAACGGTCCTTCTCCAGGAGCCTTCTACAACTTCCCTGGTAACTCATCAGGTTTCGGACCAAGAACTCACCCTGTCCAAGAATTCAAAGCTCAGTAAGTATAATTTAGTAGTATTGTGTTTGTATGAGTTTCAGGCACTTTTAGAAGTATTTCCACTGACCTAAATCCGCTTCTGGTTGAGAAATAGGGCTTGCGATGTTGAAACTCACAAGTCATCTTTTGTTTCCGTCTAAACAAGAATTTTAACCTACCAATAATAAAATAAAAAGCCTTTTATTTCCTACTAATTACTTTACATTGGTTTTGAGTTACTTAACTAATTTAATTAATTTAATTCACATCATTTTTGTAAATCTCTCAACAATATCGACTTATATTATAGTTTTAATATTCTCATGTAAGTGAATTTTGTATTCTTATGAGAATAAAGTTATCTCAAAACTCATCTAGTTTTTATTTAAATGGTTTTACTTATTACTAATTTATAAATGCTTAACTAGTTTGTTGCCGTTACTGCTTTGCTTGTTAACTATTAACTAATATAACATAACATACTAATATAACATAACCTAATTTAGTTTGATATAGCAATATCTGCAGGAACCCCATATTGGGTGAAGGCCTCCTCCAAAGATGCCCATTTGTCGCTGTCCTGTGCGATCGGTTTCCAGCTTGGGTCGGCTGTCCTTGCAATCTCATCTTCCTAACGTGTCAACGGTCTACCAATTACGTGAAATATAGCCGAAACAATATCTTGACTAAAGCCTCATCCTAAACTTTTAGTTTCGAAAACAACTGGTTCTGTGTCTTTAAAATTAGTTAGCTGGGTTACTGTGGCATGATTTGATAGAATTTAAAATAGTCCTAAAACCCAGAAGGACACTAAGATCTAAGTTGAACAGCTGTCATCAAAAGCAAACCCTGTTTTCTGCACCAATGATACCCGACAAACATAATGTCATTACCTCAAAAATATACAACCAACCTCTTTGTATTTCAGCTCAGCCATGCCTATTACAACAACCACAACAGTCATCGGTGTCAAGTTTGACAAAGGCTGTGTGGTCGCAGCTGACACCCTCGGATCATATGGCACACTCGCCAGGTTCCGTGACTGTCCCCGTATTACTAAGGTTAACGATCTGATCCTGCTCGGCAATGGTGGGGACTACGCTGACTACCAGTACTTGAAGGATATAATTGAACAAAAAATGTAAGTACTAAAAGAGTATTATTCTTACTAGATTTGTCTTGAATTATTACTTTATAACCTACTAGCTGCGCCCTGCGGTTTCACCCGCATAAGTCTCGAATGCTTTTGAAGGATATTGCTAATCCATTGCTTCATATGTTCGTAAAAATTGGCTACAACTTGAATAATGCAATGAATGCTGTTGAACTGTCAAAATGAAAGCCATTGCTACTGATAGTGTGTTACCCAATTACCCTGCAGTTAATTTTCAACAAACCTATTCAACTTACCCTAGAACATACATACATACACATTACATTATATTTTTTTAATTATAAACACTTTTTCTCCATTCACATGGTCATGAATTAATAATATTATATGATTTTGTGCACAGTGACAAACATAATGGGAACATAACAACCACTAGTTTGAATTCTGTTGATTCCTGATTTACTTGGCTCACTATCACACCAAATGCTATTGTACAAACCCTGCTTTACTTTCTCTGTTTCCCGCCATTCCTTGTGACTGACAGATGGCATTGTTGACAGCAGCTACCCTTCTGACTACTAGTGGTGACCAACACAAATATATTTAGGTAAAGAGTAATTCTCGGATCCTATAAACAAAAAAAAATCGTTTTTCTTATCAATGGTAGCATTTTTTATTGCCAAACTGGGCATAGAAATAGATTCATAAGCTAATTTTACCTGTGATAGCTACTTCCATATGGGTACTACTATGCAAAGCTATGAGTTCTTTGCTTCATTATTGGTAAAGATACAAGTCTTAATTTTAACCAATAAAGGTCCGTAAATTATAGGAATCGCCCATAACATGACTGGACTAGCACTACCTGCATTATAATAAAAATATTGTACCTTTATTTTTTAACCTGCCCTATACTGCTGTCCCACTGCTGGGCAAATGCCTTCCCCAAGTCCTCCAGGAACTCTTTTCGCGCGCCACCCCGAACCAGCCGTCGCGGTATTCATCCAGGTCATCTTTCCACCTCGTTCTGGGGCGGCATTGGTGGTGCTGTCTGTTTTCCCTAAATAAATAATTCAAACTAAAATAATCATTTCTCTATGTCCACAGCATTGATGAACAATGCATTGGAGATGGTCTGCTCCTCAAGCCGCGTTCCATGCACTGTTGGCTGACCCGTGTGCTGTACAACAAGCGTAGCAAGATGGACCCCTTGTGGAGCAACTACGTTGTTGCTGGTATGCAGGTAAATGTCAAAATCTAAACATTATTTTATACTAGCTTCTCGTAAAATGATAATTCAGTTTGTAAATACAATTTATACAGGATGAAATTGATCAGGTCAAATTAAAATATCTAATTCAACGTGTTATAAAGAAGCATGTCATTCTGGAAATGGATACACATACATGCGCGTAGGCAAGTAATTTGCCTTTTTTTTTCATAGAACTGATCAAAATTAGGTAAATGACCGCTAGTTCAACACATTGCCAACTTGCTTCATGTTGTGAACTCTACGATGAATGGATTTCTTATCGAGCGGGTGCTAAAATTGATACTTTAATTATCTTATTTGTTTTGAGTTTTTTTTTTTTTTTTAACATAACGTTGGTAATTCGTTTTTACTATAACTAACTTGGTTTCCACTATATAAGGCGATAATTACACGGTATTTTTCAAGAATGTAGATTTGGGAAATGACAATTTATTATGATTTATGTAACAGTTACTGCCTCCCTATTTCGAGTTGGGGCAAGTTTTCAATTTCATCCTGTATGTAGGCTAGTCTATTATTATTGATCACAAACTGGAAAATTAAAGTAGCATGGCATACACAGGCTCAACGCCCTGTGTATGCAATGCACTTGGCCTTATTTCTGCCACTGCATTTGAATTCAATGATGTATTTGATTCAAACACAAATGTTGGTTCGTTGTCACTAGTACCATTAACAGTTCCATGATGGAACTACTGATTGTTTTTTTTTATCACTAGTTCCATTTTAAAAGAATCTGAAAATAATGGAACTAATGTTGAATTTGTTATCACTAGTTCCATTTTTAAAAGAATATGAAAATAATGGAACTAATGTTGATATCACTAGTTCCACATTATTATTTTTGGCACTTGTGAAATTTTTAAGGGTGGTAAAAACACTGGAGTTAAAAACACTTAGTTTTTATATTAATTATATTCAATAAAATCAACAAATATTTATTTTTTCATGTATGATTCAGATTCATTACATTTATTACAGTACGCGCTCAACGAAGTTTATCTAAAAAATTACCCACAGATATTTCGCATGTTAATTACTGCATTTGGGCTTCAATGACTAAGTCATTTCTGTCTCTGTGAATTCTTCGTCGTTTAGGTTGGGAGCTCTGCCCATAGTTTTGTAGAAGATTAGTTCTACACTTCATTAACATTGCATCATCATATAGAATATGTAAGAGCTGCAATAAATTTGAATCGTTTTTAATGACATTTGTATTTATATTATGATGCCAGCCTTCAAGGACATTATTTGTCCTATGGATGTCACTGGCTCATCAAGTATCGCCATGTAAACTCATTCATTCGCAAAAAATAAATGTTTACTGATTCTATTCGATCTGTACATACCTATTATAAAAAAGTAAAGGTAGCCAAATAAATATTTGTTGATTTTATTGAATATAATTAATATAAAAACTAAGTGTTTTTAACTCCAGTGTTTTTACCACCCTTAAAAATTTCACAAGTGCCAAAAATAATAATGTGGAACTAGTGATATCAACATTAGTTCCATTATTTTCATATTCTTTTAAAAATGGAACTAGTGATAACAAATTCAACATTAGTTCCATTATTTTCAGATTATTTTAAAATGGAACTAGTGATAAAAAAAAAACAATCAGTAGTTCCATCATGGAACTGTTAATGGTACTAGTGACAACGAACCGATCTCTATGGAGAAGAACGGGCAAGAAACTTATCAACGTAAATAACGCAATGAATGTTGTTGAACTGTCAAAATGGAAGCCTTTCCTACTGTTAGTATGTTACAAAAACACAAATTATCTCGCAAATTGGCCATCTTTAATTTGGTAATAATTTATTTGCTCCACAGGACGGCGAGCCCTTCCTAGGGGCCGTAGACAAGCTCGGCACAGCTTACGAAGACGCTGCCATTGCGACCGGGCTCGGCGCTTACATGGCGACGCCTCTCGTACGTGAGGCGGTCAGCAAGGGGGCCCTGGATGAGGAGGGTGCTAAGTTAGTAACTTTTTCCTTTTCACAAGTATGTTGGGGTAGGCTTCCAGTCTAACCGGGTGCTGCTGAATACTAGTATTTTATATGGAGCGACTGCCTATCTGACCTCCACAACCTAGGTACTGGGTAAGACTGCTTGTGAATCTTTTCGGCTTCATGTTTGTAACAAAAATCTCCTCAAGACGCTTGCTATGGGAATGTACTTCATACATATCACTTACACTATTAATCCATTTATTATTAAATTCAAAATGGCTTGCCAGGACAGTGTGCTAAGGCGCGTGCGCTCAACCTCGAAATCTCGATCGTATTCGTCGATCCTAAGAGAAAAAAAAATAGAAATATGGTTCGAGATCTCGCGAGATTCGAGATTGCATACCCTAGTACTGATGTTCTCTCTTTGATAAGCTCTCTGCACCATAAAACACGACGACACATGTCCAGCCTTAGTGAAACAAAAAACCGAGTGTGCTTATGACCACACGACTGAAGTGAAACTTCTTTCTCAAAATATGAATTAATTAAATTCTTCAAAACGAAATATATTTACGAAAAATAACCAAAGAATCACCGTTCGCGTAACGCTAGTAAACTCGCAAACGAACTGCTGACTGAGATATATACATATTTCACTTACTAGCTATAAGAGAAACAGAGAAAGAAAATGTGCGCGCGCACTGCTCTCTCTTGCTCCTACACTGTGTCCACTCCTATGACAATAGGCCTGCACTGTGCTTAGATATACGGAACGTATTTGGCTATGAGAGGAAGAGAGAAAGAAAATGTGCGCGCGCACTGCTTTCTCTTGCTTATATCCCCCACTCAACTCCCGTTCGCCTCGCCCGTTCACACTTTTACGTCACGCGTTCGCCAGCTTACTCCCCAAGTCAAGCGTGCGTAAAGAAGTTTCACTTCAAAAATAGGGCACTATTATAGGGCGCCCTATAATAGTGCCATAGTGCCCTTTTTTTCGATGATTAAAGTCAGAAAAGCTAATATACCTTTATCTATTTATTCCCCAGGGCCCTAGTCCGCAAATGCATGGAGGTTCTCTTCTACCGCGACGCGCGCGCCTTCCAGCGCTACCAGCTGGGCATCGTGACCGCCGCAGGAGTTCGTATCGAAGACATCGCCGAACTGAAGCACGACTGGGCTCTCGCGCACATGATCCACATGAATTGAATTCTAATGAAATAAATATGGTTTTATAACTTTTTTATGTTTTATTTTATGATAATATAACGTTACGCCTCGATTCTTCGAAGAGGTGGGTAGAAGTGTTTGGAAATTACCACGTTTATCTATACTAATAATAAAGTTGAAAGTTTATTTGTTTGTTAGAACGCGGTAATCTCTGGAACAACCGGTCGGTTTTGATAAATTTCCCTTAAGAGCTGAGCAAAAATAAAAAAAGAACGCTAAGCGAATATGAAGTGATAGCGCAGGCAGGTGATGCGATGCGACGGGGTGGGTCGGAGAAGAAATTTAACGCCAATGAAGTCGCTGGCAGAAGCTCATCCCTTATATATTACATAGCCTATTGGTTGAGAATGAGAGCTAATGAGAAATTCCTTTAAGAACAACCGAATAACGCTGGCGCCGATTCCCTTGTTCACAAACTAGACTAAATTTATGTCAGTGCATCTCTTTTTTTCTATTTCATTAAGAAAAGGACAAGATAAATATTAGTTTAGTCCTGTCAAATTAGTCAGCGCCTGACGTAAATTGACGTATTTTTAGTGGCCATGTTTTTAATCAGGTCTAATTTGTCTATGGAGTATCTTAATTTGACAGGACTAAACTAATATTTACCATCTGTCCTTTTCTTAATGAAATAGATCGAAAAAGATGCACTGAACTTAAATTTAGTTTAGTTTGTGAAGAAGGGAATCGGCGCCAATGTCTGACCCGCTCTCCGAGGAGGATACAAAGAGGTATGCTATGCGATGCCTCGCCGTGCGCGCGGGGACCCTTCGCCGCCTGCGCGCCGTACTTTAGAACCGACTTCAAAAAGAGGAGGTTCCCAATTCTTATGTTTATTTATAGGTATACTTATTTTTTTTTATGTATGTTCGGGCATAACTCCGTCATAATAAGACTAGCTGCGCCCCGCGGTTTCACCCGCATAAGTTTCGATCCCGTGGGAATATCGGGATAAAAAGTATCCTATGTGTTAATCCCGGTTATAAACTATCTGTGTGCCAAATTTCATCCAAATCCGTTCAGTACTTTTTGCGTGAAAGAGTAACAAACATCCATCCATCCATACAAACTTTCACGTTTATAATATTAGTAGGACGCAGGCTTTGAAAAAAAATTTTTTTTTGTTCGTGAGTTTTATTCCGAAATGGTCCCATTTAAATTTCGTAAAGATTTGATGATGAGTTTCGGAGACAGACAACGAAACTCTTCAATATATGCCAGCAAATCAACGGCGATTGCTGCAATCGCTTATGTATGCATTGTTTATGCAATCACACAACATAACATCACGCCTGTACCCTCTAAAGGGGTACACAGACGTGTGCAGTATTCCACGGTACACCCTCATTTCTGTCAAAGTTGTTATTGGGGTACCTACCTCTAATCTTGCAAGTATGTATGTGTGGGGTAGGTACAACTAAAAAGTGAAAAATAAAAACCTTTTTGCAAAGAAAAACCGACTTCGAAAAAAGTTTTAATATGCTAAGCACCCACTTAGATATCCTTTTTTTCTGCAAATTATTCTCTTTTTCGTAGAGTGCTGAAAGGACTGGACCGCAATGGCGGTGGACAGACGTGGAAAATTTAAAGAGGCCTTTTCCTAGCAGTTGGACATTATGAGCTAAATAGACAGATAGATTTATATTCAAGAGCTTTTTAGGTTCAGCGGGATTGTCCGAAAGGGTTACCGCTACCCCGAACATAAAGGGTGAAGGAAGGAACATGGGTGGGTTTTAGTCAGTAAGAGTCTGACACTCCCTTCCGCTCCACCCAGAGCGGGAGGGGGGTCATTTGATGATTTCCCACCAGAAAAAAAAAGGGGGGCTTTTTAGGTGCGAAATAATACACGCAAATTAAAAAGGAAAGCTTATATTAGAGACCATTACATGTAGAGATGATGCAGAGTTACGTAGAGCACTTTATTTATTTATTTGTGAAATAAATACATAGGTATTTGGTAACTTATTATTCCCGCCCCCAAATAAACTGATTACCTATTCTTTAACTCTTCGTATGCCGAACAAAACGTGGATCCACGCCAGACACAATATCTTTTTAGATATTTCTGTAATTACGGCATTCAAACGGTTAAAAAAAAAAGTTATACAAAAATATTGATGAAATATATTAAGTTTAAAACTATAGTTGTAAAGACAAAGTGCGATACATAACGCTGTTTTTTTCGATGCTATAATTACAGTCATTTTCTTATAAACATTGTTTTTTCAACACAATCTCACACCACGCGGGCAAACAAAGGATTTATACTACGTTTAATAACATTTTTCCGGACATGATTTGTGTGAATGACTCCCAAAGAATGCACATAACAAAACATCACGCCTGATTTCCCCGAAGGGGTAGGCAGATATGAGAGGTGGACACACATTTAGGTATCAGGTATCTATAAGTTATACACTTATACCCCATACATATGCATATCGCTGCTGCAAGCTTTACACATCGTTGTTGAGCATGTACAGACGCCAGCAGGTCAAGCTACCCGAAACTGTCAAATTTTCCCAATCAACCTTGAACCGTAATGTTTTATTGATAAAGTTGAACATCTATTAAAGAAATTTGACAGATTGTAGTAACTTGATGTGCTGGCGTCCGTACCAGGGTTTCTCATAACTATACAGGGTGGCAGGGACATGGATGCGCAAACGTCGTGAAAAGGTTACATCTGATGCCATAAATAAAATTACGAAGTCATTCATCTCGGAAATGACCAGTTAAAAAAATTGTCATTTTTGAGTGCGCAATGTACCTATTGCAAACAACGCGATCAAAACGCTTCGCGGATGGCGGGCGCGCACGCGCTATCTACCGCGATACCACGCGCTGCCCTTTCGAGTTTTATTTACATTGCTGTTTTAAGTGAAACAAGTGAATTTACTATTTGTTAATTAAAAATCTCATTGGGTTAGATAGAAATAATGATTTTATACAGTTTACAGTAAAAAAAAGTCCAGAATCATGTACTGAATCCATGGTAAGCGGTTGCGCGTTGATGTCCCTGCCACCCTGTATGGCTGTGTTAGGTTAAGTTTACCGACATAGTTGTTAAGAAATATTGGTACTAACATTTTGAGTCCATTGTTACTTGTATATTAAATATAAATTATACATTTTTGTTTGTCAAAACAACACCTGGAACTTAGAATACTTGTTAGTGGCCTGTTTCAGCAAACGTAATCAAACAGCAAATCATCTCGAACTCTTTCTCTAAATTCTCTCTCTCAGCAAAGAGCATGAAGACGCCTCGGCAGCTCTGTGAACACTATCCATACACGACGGTTTTGACCACGGAATACTGTTTTTTCTATTCCGTGGTTTTGACGACACGGTTGGCGCAGTGGCTGAGCGATCGACTGCTGCGCTGCGTGTCGCGGGTTCGATTCCCGCACGGACCAAATATTTGTATTGCCTACAGATAGTTGTTCCGGGTCTGGCTGTTTGTGTATGTGAGTTTAAATGTTTGTAAACGCACCCACGATAAAGGAGTAATTCCCAGTGTGGGGCAACGTTTAAAAAAAAAAGCAAACTTGTCACTCTTTTCTCGCACTAGAGTCCTTTCAGTTATTTTTACCTCTGATTTAACATCACTGTCTAAATCGCAGTGATCTTTATTCTCATTCTAATAAGTTTGTTGTTGGGTTACTGCCATTGACGAGTCTGTCAAAATCATTGTGATCTTTATTCTCGTCACAATAAGGTTGCTGTTGTCAGAGGTAAAATAACTGAACGGACTGTATGACACTACTTCAATGACATATACAAAATTTCAGCTTTTAATGGCGTCGGAGCTAGAATGTGTGCGCTCAACGCGCTTTCGGTGCCGCGAATTTTAATAGTGCGTCTTTAGCAGAGCCATTCCGTGTTCTATGTCTCTGACACACCAAACAAAATGAAAAACAATGTTCATAGGTATAGCTTATATTAATAATTAAATTCTATCGCCTCTTCTTGTGGACCTTCGAGGGTCCTTTGACGAAGCACCAGTCCACTGATATCGGCTGACCGAGGATGTCTGCGCCGTCGAGAGCTTCGCGTGCGCTCTGATGAAAAGAAAACAGATAGGGTTAGGAGAAAGGGATCCCCGTGTCCTCATTTATGCGATCGTCGTGGTTATTTTATTCGGCGAAGCTGAATGCGTTGTCTGTGCCTTCAGATTGTCTGAACAACTGATTGTAACGATCGCGTATTCGCGCGACGACGTTCGCTCATATGAGGACACGGCCTTATGAAAGAATTCAAGTATATTTTTCCTGAGACAAACCAGTAAGAAAGAGATGTTTTCTGTATTCAGTGTCTGTACAAAGATCTTCTTTTTCATGATTGCATAGAAAATATATCGTGTTGACGTGGCCATAGCGATATGCAGAACGTCTCAATCAAATGTAATAAAATAAAAAAAGTAGTATACTCACAGCTGCCTGCTTGTAGGTCTCATACTCCACTAGAGCGTAACCTTTGAGGAAACCAGTACGTCTGTCCAGGTTCAGGTGAATGTTCTTGATCTCGCCAAACTCTGAGAATTGGTTCTGTGAAAAGAAAAAGATAAATTTTTTTTGAGCGTTTTTTGTATGGCTAAAATACAAATAATATACAGTTAAAGATTAAAGTGGGTCTCTCTTTTATTTTTCTTAATTCTTCATCTTTCTCCCTTTATTTTATTTCTTGTTATTGCAGCAACATAAATACACACTGAAACTATCTACCTATTACAGTTCGTGAGATACAGCCCACTGACAGACTGACAGACGGACAGTGGGGGCTTAGTAATAGGGTCCTGATGGCACCCTTCGGGGGCGGAAACCTAAAATCATAATACGGGTTTTTCACAATGTTCCTCCAATTCAATACTTATACTGGCTTTTGTAGTTTAACCATATTAACTGAATGAAGAAATTGTTACTACGTATAAAATAAAAAAAATCGTTTCAAAATATCTATTTAGAATTAATCCAGTGTCTAATGAATTTCTGAGTAGTGCCTCATCCCAATGGAAAATGAACACTCATAGACAAGAATTTTTTTCTAGACATTTTATAATTTTTCTAGACTTTCTCAGTTATTCATGTAAGACACTAGCATTCAACCAGAAGTAAAGTTTTATTGTTGCCTCATTCAGGATCCCTACCCTGAATGAGTATTTGCGTTGTGTTAAGTAAGTATATTGAAATGGAACATAAAAGTGACCCTATGATACCCTAGGGAGGGGAAGAGATAGAAAGGAAAACCCTTGAAAAGATGGCAGGATGAATTGGTGAGGACAGCTGGAAAGGAACAGGAAGAATTGAAAGGGGTTGGAGGCAGTGGCGTAACTATAGGGTGACAGGAGGAGCAAAACGCCACGGGCTCCAGTCGGAGGGGGCCCCCAGCCCGAAAGGGCCATGAGCACAGGAGGCTCCTAGCATAAGTATAGGAATGCAAACTTTTTTGGACCATTAGACCAACGAAGCAGTCAGGTATTCAAATTTGGCAGGGGAAATTACGAAATCTACGCGGACAAAGTGCCAGTAAAAAAAAAATATAACGTTGGTTGAGCTTCTTTACATTGAGGGAGCAAGGTCATGAGATAGGGCCACTATCTCATGAACTTGCCATGGGCCCCAAAGGGTATAGTTACGCCACTGGTTGGAGGAGGGCTTTGCCAAAGGGCACACCGAGACTCAGAACTAATATCCCTCTGAAAAATGGCTATACTTAAATAAAATAAATAAGAAAATATATTTACCTGTATATCTTCTTCCTGGGCCTCTTCATGAACATTGCTGACAAACAATATCCAGCCTTCCACTGAGCGCTGTGGCCCTGGTGTGTTTCCATCACCTTCAGGAGCCAGGCTGTCATATCTAGAACATAGAAGAAAGAAGGTTTTACAATAGAGTATTGTTTATTATCTCTGCCGGTATAGAGGGTATAAAATTGGTCAAAATTAAAAAAAGTATGTCCACAACATACCACTAATAAGGTGTACAATAATAATAAAAATTCCTCCTATGTTGTTGTTTACATAATTTTTTGGTGTAAAAATCGTGCAAGAACATTTTCTCGATTACCTGCCCCTGTTCCCTCTCTCTGAAACGCCTCCGCTACCAGCTTCACTGCCAAAACCTCTTCCCTTACGTTTTCGCGCCTTCTCTTTCAAACGGGCGATTCCTTCTGAAAAATCCAGCAAATAATACTGAAATACGGGTAAAATGCCAGCATACGTATATTTAGAGTATTGAAATGGCAGGGATAACGGAATTTTAAGCCTAAATGGAGTTCGTTCAACTAGAAAGTTAACCTAAAAATGTTAGTTTTAATTGGACGGTTATTAGAGCAATTATAGCATGAGTAACGACAATAATGTCTCAGATTGACAAGGGAAACTTACTAGACGGCATAAACGCCGAAATAACTGAGAAATGATATTCAAAATGATGCATCAAAACATTCATAAATTACTTACGTTCGCCATCCTCGTCTACCTCAAATTCCTCAGAGTTCTCAATATCTAGTACGTCTGCCATTCTTAATTGTCTGTTTAGCTTCTAAACTATTGTTTTATCGAGTATTTTCGTACGATTTTCACGTAAATAAACGTGAACTTCAACAAAATGACTTATCGATGTTGCCAGTTCCTGAGTCAGTGTCAAGAAAAAGAAATAGTTTGCATGTCAACACATAACATTAATTTATTAATCCGATTTCATAGAGGCATGACTGATAGAAAATAAGATATACATTATTATAACGTTAATAACTCAGAATAAGTGTCATTCTGGGTTATACAACTGTTGGAGTCTTTTTATGGGTTACTTTGGAGTCCAACAAGTTGATAAATAATAATATTGTTGAAGTGCAGCCACACTAGTTATTTACTTTTGCCCGTTGACCCATTTTTACAAAACCTATTCATGATTTTGGCAAGCACCGGCACTGCGTTTTCGTTCCTGCAAAAGCACAGCTATTCACAAAGAGTTTGCATGTTACAGCTATCTCAAATACAGGAATCGCTAAAAAAACAACAAAATGTCAAGAATTTTGTGACAACAACAGTTTATTTCATTTTCATAAAGTATTTTAGGCTAACTGAACGTTGAAAATTTTGAAATGAGTGCCTGTAACGTTGGAGAAACGCGAAATGATCCGCAAAATACAGTTTCTGGAGACTGGACCCCAAGATCAAGGTCATCGAGATCCCCTGCAACGACTCGATCATCATCCCCCAACAGAGGAGAAACAATTTTTGATAAATACCTTGATATCATACACTCGAAATCTAATCTTTCTGTAAATGACAAATCAGAGCCTCCTGAACGTCCTTTTGATTTTTTTGACGACGAAGAATTTGCTTTTGGAATTAATTTACTCAATAACAATGTTGCGTGTGTCGGTGATAACATTACCAAACTCATTCAAATGGGTAAAGTCTCAAATGTTATTTGTTATAGCGTATGTACGGACGCCAGCACATCAAGTTACTACAATCTGTCAAAATTCTTTAATAGATTTTCAACTTTATCGCTAAATCATTAAGGTTCAAGGTTGATTGGGAAAATTTGACAGTTTCGGGTAGCTTGACCTGCTGGCGTCTGTACGTACTAGTAGCGGACACAGCCTGTCTGAGGCCCGGTGGTGGCAATACTACATACCCTGCCCCCCTCGGTTATGGCCTCGTACCCCCGGGCGATTTTTTTATCCCACATTATATTTTTAAAATACTGCTTAGCGCCGAGAATTGAAAAACAAGCAGAATATATTTCTTTTTAACGCGCTGAACGCTGAACACAAAGTTCAAAATCCAGTGCGCGATAAAAAAAAACGGCCATTCTTAGATGGACTTAACGCTAGAGCAAGCGAGACCAACTCGGAAATTTTATCATCCCGCTTCAGTTAGGTAAGGTTTTCTTTTAACCATTCATACATAAATAGAAATTCCATGGGAATTACATACTTTGTAGACTTACGCATAAAAGTTTGAAAAACAAGGGAGTGAAAGGTTATATGTATTTTGCAAGTCCAACACTAAAAACTGCCTGTTTCGTATATTTTAGCCTTGCTTAGCATTTTATTAAAAAGTACTCGATTCTGGGAACCCCCAAATGCTAAAACGTTTGGGGGCTCCCCAGAATCGAGGGCCCGGGGTGGTTTTGGTAGTAAGAGATACTGCCAAAAATCTGTTTTTTTTAGGTAGGGTGTAAAAAAGATATATTCAATCTAGTAATACCAAAAGTGACAGCTGCCTGTCAGATAAACGTGAAATCGAATTTTGGGTTTTGTCTAACTATTTTGTATTTTCAATAAAATAGTATTATTTTATTTACTTATTGCTTAGTGTTAGAACTTACATAACATGCCGGAATTCCATCTTACGGATTCCATAATCACTCAGCTCAACGGTAAGTTAATTAACGAAATATTGTAACTATTTTGAACGTGAAGAAGTTACATAATTTTGTTTGCAAAATTGATATTGTTTTGTTTGACACAAATATTTAATTTTAGCACCGCGGTGTTTTAAATAGTGCTATATTACTGGTGTTGCGTCATTTGGGACTTTCGGACACAGTGTAACACTTCGTATAGCAATGAAACTAAGAATTGACGAGCCCTTTGAATTCGGTAAAATATTCTGTTTTGTGTGTGATTTCGAGTATTTTTTTTGTTAAAAAGTGTTTGGTGTATAAATATGTTTCGTTTTACAACCCGATATTAACTTGCAAGTCGTGTTTTTGATTTATTGATGATGTTTTTTTAAGTTTTTCGTACATAACCTCACTTTGCTGTGTCTTCATCCCACAGTTACCAATGTGACATAGTATATAAACATAACCCTGTTTCAATCCTTTACAGTAGAATATAATTTCCTCCACCCCTACAGAAGTCAAGCTATAAACAACTAAAACAATTTAATATAATGACTAGTTTGATGACAAATTTTTTGAAATATTCTTGTAGAGATAGGCGTTATCTACCAGATATGATTTATCTGGTATTTGCCAGATTTATAACACTATTATTTAATATTTTGATACTTTATTGTACACCACATAATACAAAAAGGATAGAAATATTTAATATTTGTGTACTTACCTGTAGTGTCTGTTTTAGCACCGGCTAAGTTCCAGTTAAGTAATCTGGGAGATAAGTCTTTCTAACTTAACAGACAGCTGTGCTGCTGGGAAGTGGCACCACTTCTTCGTCCCAGCTAAAGCACTAGGAAGTGCTAGGGGTGGGTGTTTTGGGAGACTGCCTTATCTAATTTTGTCGTCCAAAAAGTACTGATTCTCAGCCTACTTAGAATAAATGTCTTTTCATTTTGTGAAATCAAGGTCACATTTCCATTTTTCAAAAATTAAAATCAACTCAAAAAAAACTAAAAGCATTTATTTCAATTAAACCAATTACAGGCACTTTTAAATTGTCAAGGGGTCGGTCAGTCAAAAAGATGAAGCTAGTTGCCCATTCCAAAGTGTAGTAGGGTCCTATAGAGACGAATGGCCATAAATTCCATGGACATTCTTTATGGTGATATCACCATTATGATGTTAATAGGACAGTATGATATCATCCTTATTCATAGAGCAATTGTGTAAGATTCTAGTTAGTATTATAATATCTTGGCAATAGTGTCTAAAGAGGTGAGTGCTTATTAATATTTATGACCAATGGTCTATGATCTTTGGCACTATTATGTCACAACTATTTATTAGTTTTGACTGGGTAGCATTTTTGCTAATTTGTTTTGAATGGAGCAACTATAGGTTCATGGGCTTGAGGCTAAATAATAATAACCGCACGGGTCGATCTTGAAGGTTAAGCAACACTTGCCTAGGTTGGTCCGTGGATGGGTGACCATCGATTACATCGAAACCTTTATGTGCCACGGAATGCACATTAGGCAGTTGGTCCCGGCTGTCATAGATCTTTGACAGTTGTTCCAGGTATTAAGAAAAACACAGGTTCCAAAAAAAAAAAAAATGAGAAACTGACTCCAGTGCTTCAGGAGCCAGTGAATTCTTCCAGTTAGGTTACACTTACAACCAAGCAAGTTTTATGCTGCAAATGTATAAAATTAAGTTTAATAGCAAAAAATTGTGCAATATTGAAGTTAAGTCTAAAAATAATAACAATAAATCTAAAATTATAGCAAATAAAATAAAATAATTAAATCAATAACAATATTAAAACAAGACGCAGGGGTCGAAGTCTTTTTTTTAAAGTCTAGACATAATCTTGGTCACATCATGTGAACAGTCACATGATGTCACATGGTGTCAGTCTTCTAGGTCCCATGCCCATCATGAACCCGATTCTTGTAGTTTCCAGTTTGTTCTTCATATTTTCAGTTATCCTGGTGACATACATTAGTTATATATTTCCAAGGGCAAATTTTTCAATCGACAAGTAATTTTTATTCGAAAAATAAAATGGTCGTCTGACAGTGTTCAGAATTGTCAAAAATTCAAAATTATTCCTCGGATAAAATTATATGGCGTTGGAAAAATCAACCCTAGACCACTGTAATATAAACAACTGTGTTTAACTAATTGTGCGCTTTTATAATGTCTAATGTGACGATATTATCGTGGACATCCACTTCCACGCCACGGCATCACAATAACACAGGGAAGTAAAATGAATGGAAATATATATAATATATTTTGTTTCCCTAGTTGTAAAGCTGCATAGTGTTGTTATTAAGTGTTTTTGTACAATTGAAGCAAATAAAACTATTTTTTTTTAATTTTTATTTATTATATGAAGACTTTTGAATTTCCGTACACGATAACGTTATGGCATACATAATACATATTCAGCCTATAATGTTCCCACTGCTGGGACACAGGCCTCCTCTCGGTGAGAGGGAATGGGCCGTAATTTTATTTTTTATTTAGTTATTTATCCATTTATTTCAGGCATCAAGGCCCATATAAACACATACAATACAATATTAATACCCAAGTGGCAAAATGTGGCCCTGTAATTATCCTAGGAGCACGTATTTTTTAATCCTATAGAAATCCTGTAAACGTTTATAGAGCCGTATTTGGGCACAGTTTATAGGACTATTACGCACTATAGTCGCTTTGTTATAATCCGGTAAAGTGCTATTTGATTTTATAATTACCTTATTAAGTGCTTTATCAACATATAGTTGTCCTATAAAAATCCGGTAAATGCATCTAAAAAGCGATTGGTCCTCTTATGATCTGGCGTGTGCCGCAACTAGAGTAATTGATCCTACAGTGATCAGCGTAATACCATTAGTAGATTCATTCAATCGATCATTCGTTCTTTTTTCGTTAATTCATTGTATGTACTATGCTGGTGCGTGACATTGAATACTTTTTTATTTTCAAAAGGCAAGTAAAGTCACATTATAATAATGTCTGTCATTATAATAAAGTAACTTTTGCCGTGTAACTGTTTTGTAAAGAGTGCCTACTCAACTTGCGAAAATAATTTTATTGATGAAGTGTTAGATGATAATAAACATATCTTCATGCGCCTTCAAAATTTAACATTTTCATTATTTGTTAATTCAGTTATAAATTAATAAGTACCTATCCGACATAGGGTCGAAACACGTGCCATTACATTGCATTTATCAGAACCTTTATATGACTTTTTAATCAAAGTTAAGACGCTTACATGACATACCTAAGCCACCATATTTAAGTTTTAGGGTTCTGTGGGTAATGTGACTAGTGTCCAAACAAAATCAATTTCATTGCCTTTTTTTCCTAAATACGTAATTATAAAGTTCTTAAACATTTTCAGCAAGTTGCATTTTAGTCTGGACTGGATATGGTTGTATTAATGGATGTCGATATTTTTTTAACTAAAAAGGATTTCCATAAGCTGAAGTATGCCAAATGGCCGTGGAAAATTACACACTTTTTTTAATTCGCAGAAAGTTCATTTAAAGCTGAATGTGATATATTATTCCTAATAGCCCACTGTTTTATATCCATCTGTAATTCATAATTTTTGTCAAACTCAGTATGATCACCATCATTAAATTCACTATTAATGCTTCCGCTATCATTATCCGTATCTTCTTGATCATTACAACTCTCTGTAAAATTATCCTGCCAGTTGTCTAAGTCTCAGCGGGATTGTCTGAAAGGGTTACCGCTACCCCGGAACATAAAGGGCGAAGGAAGGAACATGGGTGGGTTTTAGTCAGTAAGAGTCTGACACTCCCTTCTGCTCCACCCAGAGCGAGAGGGGTCATTTGACGATATCCCAAGAGAAAAAAAAAAAAAAAATTGTCTAAGTCTATTTCCATTTTAGCATGTACGGAACCACCACAAACTTCACCAACTTCACCGGGCTCTTTTTTATTTAAGAACTTTTCTTTTGATCCGCTTGACCCGAACTCCGATACCGACTTCATTTCAAAGTACTTTTTCGAAACTCTTCTTCGATAACCGCCACTACGCTTAAATCGGTTCCATTTATTTAAATCCATATTTATATTGTTCCAGCTTTCTCTAACAAATCACAAGATGGCCAATTATTCTAATAATAGCAAATGTAGAACACATTTAAGTAGAATCTTACTTATAAAACTCAGAGGCTATGCTAGCTTGGTGCTAAAAATCCGCTAAGGGTCACGACTAAGATAAATTTGTTCTATAATATCTTTACCTCTAGCAGCTATATCTGTGGCATTTATAGGAAGTGCATGTCTTATAGAAGAATGACACAAGACGTTAAGAAGATAAAACGATCTTACTAAATGCGATTATCGGATCAAAAGTCACACTTTGCTAATTACTTTTATAACTTGCACTTATAAGACTGAACCTGACTGACCGCTCTAATAAGAGTCGTGTAAAATAATCCTATTAACATTTATAAAACTAAATGATAGGGTCGAAAGTACTTGTAGTGCAAATCATCTTAGAAGATGCTTTGGCAGGATCAGTGGCCTGAGTTAATGCGTCTACTAGATTTCTATAAGACGTGTAATCTTATAAGTCAATTGCTATAGGAGAATTTTGCTACTTGGGTATAACTCAAAAATACTATAAATACATACAACATTATAATTGCACTAATAAAACTAACTAACGCACACGAAGTGTCTGCGTCGTGTTTCGCTGACTGGTGTCATGTAGCCGACCACGAAACCGGCGGTACACATCACCCTTCGGCCAGAACTCTTCCTTGAGGAACTTCTCGAGATGATGTGTCGGAACACGCACCACGAACGACTCTAAGTTCGAGTTGTGACGCGACTCCAACTTCTCGACCCTCAAAGTCCAGTTGGTCTACACACGCATGTACTCCACGGTCTCCTCAACCTTCGTGGAGTGGTGCAGTCTGGACACGTACAGCTGCGTTGTCGGGATTGCTGGACGCAGGAACATGTTGGGTCCTGCCTGCGCGGTGCCGCACTGACAAGGAGGCTTCTTCTTCTTCATCTCCTCCTCCACCTTGATGAAACCATCCTTGTCGCACGTGCCCTTCTCTGGACCCTTTTCCTTTGCCTTTTCAAAACCTTGTTGGGTTTCGCCCGGCTCCGTTTACCCCCTTTTGGTTTTACCACGCGGGCCCAGTGCGGGTTGGCAGATGTCACATGTCTTCGAATTTTTAGTTCGAGGACATGCCGGTTTCCTCACGATGTTTTCCTTCACCATTTTGAGAGCAGTGGTGACGAAATAATTTACACAAAGTGAAGCGCCTGTCTGGGTTCGAACCTACGACCTACAACTCGTAAGTCGCGGCCTATACCACTTGGCCACCATTGCTCTCCTTTACTGTCTCCGTTGCTCAACGCTAAAGCGTGTACGTATAACCATTTTATGAAATTAAATTGTTTATTCTGTATATAGGATATCGCACTTACTTTTACACGTCATATTATATTAAAAAAAAAAATTGCTAGTTGTCGTTTCCTATCTGACTACCCTGAGAAGAAACATCGAAACGAACTCAGAGGTCAGTCTCTTTTAAAGTTCAGACATAATCTTGGTCAGATCATGTGAAGACCATGTAGATTGATGTCTAAAATGGTCTTTTGAGGACACACAGATTTGAGTCCACGATTATATCGTGACGGTAGAACTTATAAAAGCGCACAATAGCTAGCTGTACCTAAAATCCATACATAACTGGATATATGTCCGTTTTATTTTACTGTTGGTTTTGCCTATTAGTTGATAACTTTTTGAATGCCTTTTTGAATCTCTTACTTTTATTTGTAGAAGGCAAGAAGACCAATAACGATTTCTCTTCCTCTTAGCCCAGGATCGCACGGGCGCGTTTTCCCGCTGCGATTTTTTTCGCGCACTGCATTTGTAACGCACTGCTTAGCTCCGAGAGTTAATAATCCAACAGTGTGTTTTGTTGACGCGCTACGTTGGCTCTGTTGAATTCTCAACGCTGGGCTCAACACCGACAGTTGAAAATCTAGTGCGCGATAAAATCCCGCCGCAATATTTTTATGTCCCTTGCCAGGGTAATAAGATTACTAAGGGCGGATTTCACCAATGAAACTGAACGCGGTCAGCACATCTAAACCGTGTTCAAGAGCTGTCAGTGTCATCATTGTTGTGTAATATTGACACTGACAGTTCTTCTGGGGAGTTTGTTGCGCCACTTCTTCCCAGCGAAAGCGTTTTGGGGGACTGTCTTTTTAAATTTTGACGTTCGAAAAGTGTTGATTGTCAGCCTAATTTGAATAAATGACTTTTGAATTTGATTTCTTGAACGCTGCTTAGACGTGCTAATCGCGTTCAGTTTCAAAAAGAAATTGTCACGAGTCAATTAGTCAAAATCTCCTCTACAAAATCAAAAGTCATTTATTCAAATTAGGCTGAGAATCAGCAACTACTCTAATCAGCAACTTTTCGAACGTCAAAATTACAAAAGACAGTCCCCCAAAAACGCCCGCCCTTCACCACTACCTAGTGCTATCGCTGGGAAGAAGAAGAGGCGCAACAAACTTCCCAACAGTACAAACTCCCCAGCAGCTACGTTTAAACTTACGATTTTAGTCACCTGTGCCCTAGCCGAAGTGCCAATAGGACTTACGTATGGCTATAGTCACCTATGTAAAGCCCGCATTAACTGGACTCCATTTGTTTACCAACCTGGCATTCAAAAAGTTAATACCCAAACATTAGAAGCTCTTCACACCATCTCCTCACATGTAAACTAAGGTCTTCATAAAACCTTTCAGCCCAAGAGCCATGGCCGGACAATGTGAAGCTGTTCCAGCCCTACGAGGTGGAACAGATACTACTGCCAGACAATGCCAGCTGTCTTGCTGTGCAGGCGTTCTTGAAGGTAAGGAATTATTGAACTTTTTTAACATTGAAGAATGTATGATGAAGGAGGATTGTTTATGTCAGCTCACAAGGAATGCATCATAGAAGGAAGTGACTGAATAAAGTCGAAATACTTTGTTACCCTGGTCCTGCTAAGCCTTTCGGAGCATTGTATCACATGCTCAGTTTGAGCTGCCATATGTATACAGGGTGGCAGGGACCCGCAAACTGTAACCATGAATTCAGCATATGGTTGTCTAAATTCTTAGTCGGTTCCATACAAACATCAGCCACAAACGCGGTCAAAATGTATGGAAAAGCATTTTTTTTTAAGAACCAATAAATAAATAACGCAGGCTGGTCCAGAATCATGTACTGAATCCATGGTAACGGGTTGCGCGTCACGTCCCTGCTACTCTGTGTAGATCGCGAAACTGCCTAAGGCTTACTAGACAGTCATTTGTTACCGCTGCCTATATAGATTACAAGAAAAGACTTACCGATGCAAAGTCGTACGTTGTCGCCCACTACATGTCGGTCGACATCGAAACCGATCGCAAAAGTCGTAAGAAAAGCTGGCGACGTTGGACGTTGTCGCGAGAGTTCGCACGATCTCTTTGGAGATACCGGTCGTGTCGTAGAAAATCTGTTTCCTAGTGAATAATCGGCTCTAACGACAACATCGGAGACTGTATGTAGTGTAGCGAAAAGTCTGCTGGCATATCACTTTTCTGCTGTCTTAAATGAATGCATATGATGGACCCCAACGAATCCCATCTTAGTCAAAAACTTAATAATATGTATCCTTCATCCCCAGATGTGCAACCTCCCCTTCGAAGTGGAAATGCGTTGGAACGCAGAATTCATGTCTCCTTCGGGCCGCGTGCCCTTCATCAAGTGTGGCGCCTTCGTGGTGTCGGAGTTGGAGCCGATCGTACAGTTCGCGGCAAACAAGGGCGTCTCGCTCTGTGGACGGTTGAGTACCGAGGAGAAGGCGGAAATGAGGGCCTATATGAGTCTGATTACTAATGTTTTGATTAATGCTGAGGTTGGTATTGTTGTTGAAGATTCTATTATTTCCTCTATTTATATAGGACAGGGTATCTAGATATCCATTAACGAAATAACTGATAATTAGCTGTAAACGCTATGTCTGTCTCTCTTGTGGCAGTGATTGACGTGCGATCGTGAAATTAACAAGTATAGGAACATAATAACGTCACACCTGTAATTCCCCAAGGGTTAAGCGGAGGTGTACTTACTACCACATTTCGCCAATTATGTTTAATGCCTGTGTACTTTATAGGGGGCTAGCCTATTGCCATTAACCGGGTACCAACTGACTATAAACCTACATTTCCACAGCTTTACATATCCTGGGTGGACAACGAAACCTTCAATTCGGTGACAAAAGTGCGGAACTCCTCAGTGTACCCGTGGCCACTGGGATGGCTACAGACCAGGGCTAAGAGAAACGCTGTCATCAAGCGGCTGAAAGCGCTGCACTGGTATGATAAGACCTTGGACCAGGTTCTAGCTGATGTAAGTGTTTCAAATATTTATTTGATTATGAACTCGATCAACTCAGCATATCGCAGTCCACTTGCTGGACATAGGCGATTTAGCTGAAGTGGCAGTGGGCTGGCCATGTTTTTCGAAGGTCCGATGGTCGTTGGAGCAGACGAGTCCTGGAGTGGAGACCGCTGAACGGCAAGCGAAGTGTGGGAAGCGACCGAGCTAGATGGACAGACGACCTCAACAAGGTGGCCGGACTGAATGCGGAAGGCGTAGGACAGGGTGCTGTGGCGCAGCCTGGGAGAGGCCTATTAATTCATATGTCAATTATTGCCAAGAAGAATTTTGCTTGTCAGAAAAAAGCCTTGATATTTCTGGTGCTCATATTTTCTACCATCTGTTACAAGGGTGAATGGTAGTCAAAATTCAGGCTTAAAATTGCTCAATTATCTACAGGGTGGCAGGGACTTACAAAGTGTTACCATAGATTCAGTACATGATTCTGAACCCCCCTTTAAAAAAATTCGTCGGTTATTAAAAAAAAGTTAACTGTTTCATACATTTTGACCTCATAAGAGTAGGTATTGCATTTTCATATGAAACAGCAGAAGTCCCAATAAGGTTGGAGTATTTGCGCCGTTTGAGGTTTTCCGCACCTGCAGCAGTTTTTAACAGATTCTTTATAAAATCTACTAGCTTCTGCCCGCGAGAAATTTCTTGATTAATTAATCATGACGACATGTTTAATTTTGTGTAATTAAGTTGATTTCAGGGTGACTGGCACTATTGAAGTTGTAAAAATGTTTGAAGTTGTAGTGTAAACTGAACTTTATTGTGTAGGAATTAAAGTTATTTTTGCAAATAAATTGCAGATTAGATTGGCCCCCTTTTGACGAATATTTGCGATATTACAGGTGGAGCAGTGTTGTAACTCGCTAAGTCAACGGCTTGGTGAAAGAGATTACTTCTTCGGAAATGCGTGAGTAGATTCAATATTTAACCTAATTAAAAATAATTCATATTATTACGATAGAAATGTTGTGGATGTAAAACTTACTTGCCATTCTGCATAAAAGTTTAATGACAAAATCATTCTCAATCATTAGGCTGAGAATCAGCACTTTTCGAACGTCAAAATTACAAAAGACAGTCCCCCAAAAACGCCCGCCCTTCACCACTTCCTAGTGCTATCGCTGGGAAGAAGAAGTGGCGCAACAAACTCCCCAGAAGCACAGCTGTCTGTTCAGTTAGAAAATGATTGTATACAATACTAGGTACCTATGTTAAGTAATTAACATTAAAAGACACATAAAATAAAATTAAATTATTTGCCATATGTCAGCTAGCCACGCCAATATACCAACAAATATAATAAAAAACTATACATACTCAAGCTAAAAAATAATTAATTAAAATTAAAATGTAAATAAAAACTTACTACCTAAATGAAAGCCTCCAGACATAAAGGGCGTGACATGGTTTTAAGTTAGTTTTGTTAGATTTAGTATTAGTTGTTATTACTTTTTGATATACTCGCTGCGCCCCGCGGTTTCACCCGCATAAGTTTCGATCCCGTGGGAATATCGGGATAAAAAGCATCCTATATGTTAATCCTGGTTATAAACCATTTGTGTGCCAAATTTCATCCAAATCCGTTCAGTAGTTTTTGCGTGAAAGAGTAACAAACATCCATCCATCCATCCATACAAACATTCACGTTTATAATATTAGCAGGGCTAATAGGATAATATTAGTAGGAATAGGAAGTAGGATTATAAACGGTATTCAACGAGACAGTGATATGGCGATATTCTGAATTTATGACCCCCCTAAACTACATACAGTCCTTTCACCGTTAATTTACCTCTGATTTTGCGTCACTGTGATCTTTATTTCTATTGTAATAAGGTTGGGTTGCAGCCACTGACAGCCAGAGCAAAGTCTGTCAAAATCACAGTGATCCTTATTTTCGATACAATAAGGTTGTCATTGGGTTGCTGCTGTCAGAGGTAAAATAATGTGAAAGGACTGTTGTACATACACCTCCCCAAAAAGTGTGTCCGATCTGAGAACGTCATTGACACTCAAAAATTATAAAACGTTTTTTGGAATTGCACAGAGTTGTTACTCTATAATTGTGTAAACATAGGCAAGTGCTTCCAGTGTTGTAACAGCTCTATATGTTATCTCATCATAGCGCATTCGTATTTCCGAAGACAAACGATGATTCCCGAAGCGCATAACCTTTTCTGTTTACCTTTACCTTTCCTAACTTCCCCCCTTTCCTCCCTAGCCCCACTCCCCTAGATGCGCTTATCTACGGTCACATGCGAGCGATCTTAATGGGCAACGGAATGAGAGCGGCAGCGCTCATCAAACGAATCACCAGCTCTTTGCTAAGGCTTGTGTTGAGATGCATCAATTTGACGAAAATGACCATGTCGGTATGTTGTTTTGAGTTGTAAAAGTGTTTATAGGCCAACCACTTAACTGAGACGTTGCCTGAGGTAGCCGCAGCCAAGTGCATACTATACTTGAAAATTACTTTACAGTCCCTGCGATTGCTCTTAAAGAGTAAAAAATAATTGTATTATTACTATGTAACTAGCCGCTCAATACGGGTCAAATTTTTCGTGATTTTTTGTGGTCTAAAGTTATCTAATAGAGCAGATACGTTTTGGTAGACAGGCTATCATAACCCTTCCTAATCCCCTCCTTCCACTCCCAGCCTCAAGAAGAGTACCTAGTAACGCAAGCGTTCCAAATCTCCCGTCGCCGCCTATCCCCTGAACGCACCACGTCTGAGCGAAGCACGAGGATCCAGCGATCGCGAATGAATATGAGGATTCCTACCAAGGACAGTGTCGTTAATAATTATAACAATAGAGATATCTTTGGTAAGTTTTGTTTTACAAATTTTGACTTATTTTTCGTTTCGCCCGAAGAATTGCCAAACTTAAGTGGCAGTGGGCAGGGCACATTGCTCGCAGAACGGATGGCCGATGGGGCCGAAAAGTTCTGGAGTGGCGACCGCGAACCGGAAGACGTTGCGTTGGAAGGCTTCCCACTAGGTGGACCGATGACCTGGTGAAGGTTGCGGGAATCCGCTGGATGCGAGTCGCACGGGACCGGTCAATGTGGCGACACTTGGGGGAGGCCTATGTCCAGCAGTGTACGTCTATCGGCTGAAATGATGATGATGATGATGACTTATTTTTCGTTGGTCTATTGGTCGCAAGCGCTACTGCTGAGCATGGGGTCGTGGGTTCGATTCCCAGGTTGGGCAAAGTGTTATTAGGGTTTTCTATCTGGAATTTCTCGGTAGCAGCCTAGAGTCTGGATTTGTGCCCCCTATCGCATGGGACTTACCGCCCCCACATCTATGGTATAGTTTCCTTTACATAACATGAACACGCGAGAATTCTGTAACGCATGCACTGACCTATAATAAACAAGTACACGGCACTTCATACTATCGATGACAAAATGAAGACATTTGATTTTCGCCATTTTGGCGCTGACAGCAACGTGAGCGTCCGTGGAACTAATATTTTTGATAGCGAGTTTTACAAGATGCGCATACTCTCATGATGAAAATGTTCTAAATATCTCGTAGTAAACACAAAATATACAAAAAAAGTCTTTTTCACGATTTAGAATATACTAAATCGTCAGAGACGTACCAAAACAAAACGACGGCCTTAGCGGCAATGTGTCAATTTTAGTTTCTGAGACGCTCGAGCGGAGCGCTTTGAATCGGCACATAAAACAACTGTCATTTTGTATATTATATATAGTCCACCGTACTTATATGAACGCATGCCATAGAGCCCATATTCGGGAAACCGTTTACATTAGCCAATAGGGAACGTTTGCGGTATACGGAGAATCTGCACCGCACTCTTGGTAGTTGCTTTGAATGCCCGTTTTCATTGTATGATTCTCCGCATGCTTTTTTCCGAGGTCCGCTAAAAGGATTCTAAGGGGACTTTCATGTCAGCGGGATTGTCCGAAAGGGTTACCGCTACCCCGGAACATAAAGGGCAAAGGAAGGAACATGAGTGGGTTTTAGTCAGTAAGAGTCTGACACTCCCTTCCGCTCCACCCACAGCGGGAGGGGTCATTTGATGATTTCCCATCCGAAAAAAAGGGGACTTTCATTACCCCGCCTGCAGGCAGTCCCCGCATGCTGTATATCGGCCGAGTTATCTAATGAAAATGAGCTATTAGGCTAGGTATTAAACAGAAGATCACTTTATTAACAGGATTAGGGATTAGGCTTTTGGAGCAGTAGTGGCCCAGTGTTAACGGCCCCGACACGGTTTCGAACCTAGACAGGCGCTTTACTTTGTGTATATATTTTCATCACCACTGCTCTCAAAACGGCGAAGGAAAACATCGTGAGGAAACCGGCATGTCCTAGAACAAAAAAAAAAAGAAATCGAAGCCATGTGACGTTGCCATCCCGCACTGGGCCCGCGTGGTAGATTATAGCCCATTCCCTGTCAAAGAGAGGAGGCCTGTGTCCCAGCAGAGGGAACACTAAAGGCTGATTATGCTTTTCTTATGCACTTTGTTAGTAATCTTTACGCTTTAAATACAGAAAAATCTTCCAATACAGGCTTCAAACCATTTGCTTCGAAGCAAATAATAATAATGACATCCAAGGATGGGACAGCAACTTGCCAACACAACGACACAGAGCCAGTTATCGACCAAGAACTATACAATTCAATGTTCGCAATAGTCGAAGAAACTCTCAATAAAGTCGATGAACTAAGAATCGATAAATTTGGAGAAAAAATCGATATGGATAGCGACAAAAACGATTCGTTCGTTGTCATACCTTTCCCGAATATGAACGAATCGAAATATATCACTGTCGAATCGAAAGGTAGTGAGTATTTGGATACGATTGAAGAAAACGATTCGACGGAGAATTCTAACTCGCTAGAGATGTGCAACGATGATGACCTACAGATAATAAATGAGGATGATACCGATAGTGATGTGTGTGATGTCGATCAGGTAAATAAACCGGTTTTGCGGGAAAAATCGGCATCGCAAAAGACTTTGGTTGGAGATCGGGCCAGGTATTTTTTGAGATTTTAAATTATTTATTTCTTACTAAGTAATATGTAGAACCCATCTACATATAACCGGTATTGAGTTGCTCGTGGCTAAGTAATAACAGCCACACGGGTCGATCGATTAGGTTAAGCTACGCTTGCCGAGGTTGGTCCGTGGATGGGTGACCATCTTTACATACCGAAACTCCTCCGTGTCTCGGAAAGCACATTAAGCTGTTGGTCTCTGCTGTCATTCGTCGATCTTTGACAGTCGTTACGGGTCGTCGGAAGCCAGAAAGTCTGACCAAGGAGTATCGCATTACCTAGGCACTGGGTTATGGAGGTCAGATAGGTAGTCGCTCCATGCAAAAAATCTTGGTACTCAGCTGCATCCGGTTAGAATGGAAGCCGACCCCAACATAGTTGGGAAACAGCTAGTATATTCGTTCAGGCCGTATGACACAGGTTCCTATGAATCTCCGTGTTATTTCATGCCACATCATGGCGTGGTCTGCGTGTAACTTAAAGGGAAGTAAGACATTTCTGCTCGAGCAGTGGTGGCCCAGAGGTAACGGCGGGCCGATACTTTCGAGATGAGGTCGTACGAACCCAGGCAGGCGCTTTACTTTGTGTAACAAAAAATCGAAAACATGTGACATCTACCAACCCGCACTGGGCCCGCGTGGGAAATTACAGCCCACTCCCTGTGTCCCAGCAGTGGGAACATTATAGGCTGATTATGAAGAAGATAGGAAGTTATTTTATCATAATTTTAAAAGTAGATAAAGATTGAGCACGTAGTCTCTTATTATATATTTTTTTTTTTAATCTTATGGCAGCAATGCAACTATACACGAAAAGAGTACACCAGAATTGACTACTTGTGAGAATTGTGAACAGCAAGAACAAGAACAGGATTCTGTAGAGAATGTTTCGGATAACTCGTCTGTTTCACGCTCAGCTACGTACACAGGTTTATTTATTTTTTTTTTCATTTTTCAACACAGAAAACCCCGTTTTCGAAGTTATTTTTTTCATTTTTTTTGCGTAATTATTATATATAATTATGACTCAACTTTTTAGGGTTTCAGTTCAGTACGAGCCGAAATTTCGTATGACTACGCCGTTTCGTACTGACATACTGACATTTTACCAATATTACAGATTCTTCCTCTACTTTAAAAACGCCACAAAATGAGAAAATAAGCGTTGAGAAGCTACTCAACTATCTGCGCCGGCGAAACGCGGCGTACAACTACAAAAATGTAGTTGCCGACATTGATTAGTTACTAGGATTACGGAAATGCGGAATACGACAATTCGGGTTTCACATTTACGAAATGGCGTATTGTGCAATTTTGATGTTTTGTTTGTTGAGAAAACATATTTTTATGAAAATTTATGAATTGGGAAATTAGGCGTTGTACATGTAAATTAAGTCAAAACGTTGCTCTGATAAATTAATAATTTAATTTAAATTCTGTTAGATAAACCAAAAGTGTCGTACTACCAAAACTATAATTACTTTACCGTCGTTTTATTTTTTGCCATCATAGCTGTAGCTATACACACGTATTCTATGAAATTTTAACTAGCTAATTATTTAATCTTACTGCCCTGTGACAGATAGATAGACGGCGTAGGCTTAGCAATAGGATAACGGGACCCTAAGGTTATGCCGTCTGTGTTTGGGTTCGGAACCCTACTACAAAGCATATATTTTCTTCAATAAAAGTAAAATACGAACTTTTCGAATTATCGAAGTAACAAATACTATATTTTACGTGGTTCGAAAGTTAAATTTCTCATTGTTGTTAGGTATATTATTTTGAAGTCGTTTCTATTATATTCTGTTCAGTTTAAGAGGCAGTAACGATACATTGTATGCTCAGTTTACATTGCCGCGGAACGGAGTGGAAGGGAGTTTTTGTAGCGAGATTATATATAGCAAAATGAACTTTATGTCAATTGTCTAACGTACAATTGACATAAAGACAGACAGACCTGACATCAAGCTACTACAATCTGTCAAATTTCTTTTATAGATTTTCAACTTTATCGCTGAAGCATTAAGGTTCAAGGTTGATTGGGAAAATTGACAGTTTCGGGTAGCTTGACCTGCTGGCGTCCGTACAAACTAGATACGAGCTTGTTACTACGGGAATTCCCGACAATGCGCGATAATTCTCAAGAAGATGCGCGACCTGTGCGTATGTGTGTATCTAATTTGTGCGTTACACTATTGACATAAAGGTCGTTATGCTTTGTATAAAAAAAATCATCTTCCATTCCGTTCCACGGTAATATGAATTTAGCCGTAGGCATGTGTTTGCAACAGTTTTACAATAACCTAAACATGTATGAGACGATGTGCGTTTCAGTTAGCTTTGCTTTTTATGTTTTCTATTAAATTATTTGTTTGTCTAAATGTTTGTTTTATTTAAAATGCAGAATGGCAAATTAAATGTAAGTTTTACATGTTTTTTTCGTAATTGTTGAAGTGATTATTTATGTTAGCTTGATATCATCAAATTGTTGTGCTAAAGTATAGCTATAGCCATAGCCATAGCGCCATAGTACCATAGTGTAGCCATAGAGTTGGTTCCAAAAATGGCTTCATTTCATGTCATGTCTTAATGAATACAACTGTATGTGTAGAATAAAAACATTTTTTTTTGCTTAAATTATGACTTTTCTGTAGTTTCCGCCTACCCCCATGGTAAGAAGGCTTGAGTTTGTATATGTATGATAACTTACTGATATAGCAGCCGCTATAATTTCATGTTTTTATTTGATTTTAATCTTATATGGCAATTCTCGTAATTTTAAGAATGTTCACAGTCTGATCTCAGTCTGTCTAAAATACCTCTAATTTCCCTACATTTTGACAAGTTTTTTGACATTTGTTAATGTCAAAAACTTGTCGCCGAGATGAGACTGCAACTAGATTTTGAACGTTTTAAATTACGAGAATTGGCCTTCGATCGTTTTTTGACTTAGCCTTGGATCGTTTTAGTGATTTTAATAGACAAAAATTGGTTTGTCTTAAGTGTACTACTTAAGACAAACCAATATTTGCTATTAAAGTGTAATCTAATCATCTAAATATTAGTTTATTCAGTCAGTCCTGTAAATGTTATATTTCTTAGGGCTGATTTTTCAATAATCTGATAACTTTATTCGATGAATAATTTTTAAATTTTGACAGGTATTTCATACAAAAACAGCCAAACGTCAATTTTATTCCTCGAATAAAAGTTATCTGGCGATGGAAAAATCAGCTCTTAGTCTTTAAATCTTTATTCCATAATTTATTACAAATCGGAGATTACCCTTACTGTACTTCTAACTTATTTATTCTTATTTTCATTACAGGCCCACCGAGCTCGACGCTCTAGTCTTCGGCCACGTCTTCACAATCATCACCACACGGCTTCCCTGTCGCAAACTGGCAGACACCGTCCGCAAACATGAGTCCTTAGTAGCTCTCGCTAAACGGGTCGACGAACAGTATTTTAAGAGACCATAGCGTCAAGTTTTCAAGGACATCTCGACCTCGTTCACTAGTCCTTGAAACCCCTGTCCTTGTAGTAAATTTTTTGTATTAGATGACACTGCTGTTCATTCTTTTTGTGATTTGGTGAGAATGTCTGGTGGTCACTCTAACGTTTATGAAGGAGAAGAGAGTAAATTACATGGCCAGTGGTGACAAATTACAGGAAAGGATAGGAAATATGATGCGCTGACTCCAAGTCCCATGGTGGTAGCAGAAAGCAGAAAAGCCTGTAATTGTTGGTTCCTTATGGATAACGTTTTAGAGCGTTCATAATGAGCTAAGCTTCGTTTTGGCGTAATCAGCCTATAATGTTCCCACTGCTGGGACACAGGCCTCCTCTCTGTGAGGAGTGGGCCGTAATCCACCACGCGGGCCCAGTACGCGTTGGTAGATGTCACGTCTTCGAATTTTTGGCTCAAGGACACGCCAGTTTTGTGGTGCTTGGAGTTGAAACCATATTAAAAATAATTCAAATTCTGGCAGTTTGACACACAATTAATTACTATAATAATATAACGCTGAAACCTTCAAAGGATATTTTCACAGACTTTTCCACCGAATTATAAACTTAAGCACAACTTTCGCTTAAACTTCTGTAAAGTAGATTTCGAAGTATAATAATTTCCGCCATTAATGTGAATACTTTATTAAGTATGCTTTTTCTTCAAAAGAAAGAGGCTTGGCTTAATTTCGTTGCGATTTGTATAAATGCTTAGGATTCTTTCAGTTTCAGGTTCTATTATGTAAATAGTTCTTTGTAATGCTATGCAAGTGGCTCGTTTGGGAGTTGTAAAGAGGCTGCGGATTACAGATTATACATGATTTTTTTTATTACCTGATGGTTCTGTCTTTGGCTTCGATCTCGCCTGATAAAAAGCGGTGGACGATTCTACGATGGAACGAGTAATCCCAGAATATAATCTGCATCCGAGATTTATTTGCCAAAAAAGTAAACAGATATAAGTTTATGGAAAAATAACTTTAATTCCTACAAAATAAAGTTCAGTTTACGCTACAACTTCAAATATTTTTATAACTTTTTAACAGTGCTAATCACTCTGAAATCACCGTAATTACCATTAAAATAAATTTGATATTTGTTTAACTTGAAAAAACATCAATTTGAAAAATAAATTTGAATAGACCTGAGGTATATTGTGGGATCGCTCGTTCCCCCGACACCCAACAGCCTTCAAAGCAAGAATGAACAGGTGTTGACTCTTGCTTTGGCTGTCGGGTTGCAAGTACTTACTTTCATGCTAAGAGCCTTTCATAATAATAATAATATGTGTAGAACATTCACTTGCTGTAAATATTTTCAACGTGCAAGTCGCCTGGCTGCATCTGATGAGTGTATACCAACTGAAGATGTTAATAGCATGCAAGTTTCTTGAATAGTTGAAATGCGTTTCTAGATTTTTCTTGGACTAAATTGTGAGTGTACCGCGTCTATTTAGAAATGAGAATGTTTGAGTGAAGTTTGATAGTAAATCCGACTTGAATTACATTAAGTCATAGTCAACCCTAGAAATAATTGTCGTTAATTATTCTAAGTAGATTTTAATGTAGAAAAATGTACATAATATGCGTTTTATCTATGTATATTATAGTTTATAGGGAATACTTTAATTTCTTAATAATTTAAGTAAGTAATATTAAAGTTAGTAGTGATATTTCTCCAGATATTATTCAGATCAGGAATATCAATAAAATCAATGGCTTCCAATAACTTATCAGAAAATGGAAATGTTCCATTATTAACGATAGATTTGTTTTATAATACTCTCCTCCCATAACATAGTTATTAAAGTATCTGTACTCGAATACTGTTTTGTATTCACTGTGGTATACATTACATACCATACCCTCATAATTTGAAAAAGTATTAATCATTTCTGGGTTGTTTGTCAAATTTTCTAGTTTTATGTACGAATACTAGCTTTTTCTAAAATTAGTGTTTAGTAGTCTTATCTTAAGCTTAATTATCCAAGCTTATAAATAATGTCTTGCGACATAATAAATTGTTGATAGCTCTATGTAGGAAAATTTAGATAAATAAACTTTGTATAATTATAAATAATAAGTGAAGGAATTTTAAAGTTGTCTCGTCATCATAACTTAAATTGTTATAACATTTAGACTATTTCAGTTTATCAAATTCGTTCATAACTGAATACGTCAGTACTAACCAGCAGTAATATCATTATCCCGTTTTGTTTGAATATTAATTATGGCTTTTAGAAAATAGCTCGTAGCTTGTATTTGGCGACTCGTAGGGCATTGATATTTTATTTAAAAATGGTACTTTCGGTACTTAGTAAGTTAAATATGTAAGTTCTAAACAACTTAGGAGATTGAATAGTTAAAATGTTAAGAAACACAAGAGCGAGCGAAAAGTGGGGTAATAAGTAGATATTATGTATATAATTTAATTAATATTTAGCTATGTTATCATATGGGTAAAGTGCACAAATAACTTATCTTGTATTACTAATTCACTAAAGGCTGATTTTTCTAACGCCAGATAATTTTATCGGAGGAGTAATTTAAAAATTTTGACAGTTCTTCCACACAAAATCTGTCAGACGTCAATTTATGTTCTACAACTAAAAATTATCTGTCGATTGAAAAATCAGCCCTAATATTCGTTAAGCTGTACAAAGTCCAAGTCAGGGGCCATAATGGAAAGTGTTTAAATCGTTGTTCCAGTACGGAGTTGTACGGACAACCACGTCCCTATACGGCCTCAGTATTTAACTAATTTAGGTAATTTTAATATGGCTGGTTTGTTTTCTATTCTGCAATTTTATAGTGTATTAAAATAAGCAAAATGTAAATTTTATTGTAGGATTTTGTAACCCAGTATAAATCTGTTTAAAAATATTTTTGTTGATATTTTTCTAAATCTGTATTTAATTTTGATGACATCTTAGAATAATCGAACCTTATTTAAGGAAATCACTAAAACACATGTAAAATAACATTATTCATTGATGATATTAATAATCACACTGACATATCGAAAAATCACCCAAAATCCGAATGGCGTCGTATTACGAAATCCGGATCGGCGTATTACGAAATCCGGATCGGCGTATTCGTTCTGTCGTAGTTTCCGGATACAGTACATCACTATGGAAATAAAAAATTAGTTTTATAAATACTTGTACATGTATACGAGTTTTATAATTATAAATTCATATATTTAATCAATAGATATTTCATTATTTCATATAACTGCATTGTTGGCTCATTGAAATAGAAATATATTTAAGAGGAAACGCGATCATTTATCCATACTAACGTATATCTCTGTTTTGTCCCTGGTTGTTAATACTCCTCCAGTTTTTTTACGATATAGTGTATATCTATCTACTGTTGGTGAAAATAATGGTAATACGCGCGGGCTCGCGAAAGATGGAAGGTGTGAAGGGAGGCCTTTACCCAGGAGTAGGACAGCGTAGGCTAGTAAAAAAAATATTAGCAATACCGCGGTACCTCTTTTGAGGTATTGTATAGGTTTAGACCTATTTTTCTAAACACCAAATAGTTTATTCGGGGCATGAATAATTTTAAATCGAGTTATAGGTACCCTGTCCATTAGGTTAACCGTTTTTTGACAGCTGTCTGAGACCGTACATATTATTTATTTATCCATTTATTTCAGGCATCAAGGCCCATATAAACACATACAATACAATATTAATATAACTTAAAAATACTATAAATACATACAACATTATAATTACACTAAAAAACAAACTAATGCACACGAAGTGTCTGCGTCGTGTTTCGCTGACTGGTGTCATGTAGCCGACCACGAAACCGGCGGTACACAACACCCTTCGGCCAGAACTCTTCCTTGAGGAACTTCTCGAGATGATGTGTCGGAACACGCACCACGAACGACTTGAAGTTCGACTTGTGACGCGACTCCAACTTCTTGACCCTCAAAGTCCAGTTGGTCTTCACACGCATGTACTCCACGATCTCCTCAACCTTCGTGGAGTGGTGCAGTCTGGACGCGTACATATAACGCACGTATATTCCAGAGCGTAATAAAATAAATATAATAAACTGCCTTAACTTATTGAATTATCTTATTTATGGCTTCTTACAGACATTGTAATACCGCACGTGTATCAATCAATGTATTTTGTGTTGCTGCAATCACTACTTCCATCTGTCAAAAAACGGTTTACCTAATGGACAGGGTATAGGTAAATGAAAGTCAAGCTAATTAATCAATTAGTTAATTACTGAAAGGTGCGACCGGTAAACAGACAATTTTTCAGTACCTATGTTGTTATTGAAACTCAGGAAGACTCTAATGCGGCCATCCTTCTACATCATTCTCCTGCCCTTATCCCAATTTATTTGGGGTCGGCGCAACATGTCTTTTTCTTTTTCTTCTTCTACATAATTCTAATAATTAAGTCAAATATAAGTTCTTCCAAAACGAGTGTATTAATAGGATAATAGTAATAATTGCACATTATTTGTTATGTTATATTATCAGCCTATAATGTTCCCACTGCTGGGACACAGACCTCCTCTCGGTGAGATGGAATGGGCCGTAATCCACCACGCGGGCCCAGTGAGGGTTGGCAGATGTCACATGTCTTCGAATTTTTGGTTCTAGGACATGCCGGTTTCCTCACGATGTTTTCCTTCACCGTTTTGAGAGCAGTGGTGACGAAATAATTTACATAAAGTAAAGCGCCTGTCTGGGTTCGAACCACAGATATAGATAGACATAGATAACGCAAGTATCACGATCTGTATGAAAACCAAGCGTGCCATTTTTTGACTACCTACTATGACGTCACAAGCACTCTTTCTCACTCACGCTCACCCAGCCTGCAGTACACAGGACGGAGCGCGAAAGAGGCGGCTTATGATTCTGCATCATAAGCTGGGCACGCGAAGTGGCACGCGAAGTAGTTGCTTTTGCGTTATCTATGTCTATCTATATCTGTGGTTCGAACCTACACCCTACAACTCGTAAGTCGCGGCCGTTACCACTTGGCCACCACTGCTCCAACTCCACTGCTTTTTTAAGTTATTAGTTGCTTTTAATTTTGCAGACTTGTTCATTTACTTATTCATGTTAGTTAGTGTCTGACTGTTACAGCATTTTTATATAAAGTTTTGTCCAGATGACGCATTTAAAAAGGTGTAGTATTTTTCAATGTATTGTTTTTATGGGAATTATTTAAAGAATTTTACTCTGGTCAAACTGAGGTGAATCCTGCGCGGGATGCTGGACGAAATTTACTTGCGCTGACTATGTGTAGTACAAAATGGCGCCAATAGTCGCGTAACTTTCTTATCATAAAAACTCCTATCGCAAGTGGCGTTATAGAACTAAGTTCCAAAAAAAAAAAACTTGCGGTCGGGCACCCACGTCAGAAACGAAGTTTCTAAATTCACAAAAAAATCAGCTGTTCCCTACATTTTGACGAGTTAGACGAACATAAATGTAGGGAACAGTTGTTTTTTTTTTTTCGCGATTTCTGGTTTGGTCCCATAGTAAAAGTTGTTCATAATGATGAGCACAATGACCTCTTAAGAGGTTGTTGGTGTTTTAGCAATAGCCCTGTATATTAGAAAGTCGCATACAGGGGACCAGATCGCGTTTTCCTTACGTGACGATTTCAACCAGTCCTAAAGTAAGCCGATCGACGCGCAGTCTCGTCCCGCATGCATCCGCGCTGGATTCCCCTAAGTTTGAAAAGTCCTTATGCCTCCTGTCCTGTGCCTCAGGCCTCAAAGGGTTACGCAAATAAATAACCTTGTTTTTAACGCTACGTCTATACAAGCTTAGAAAAACTAAACAGTTATAACATCCACCTACTTGATAATCATGTCTCAATGTATTGCTTAACAAACGTGTCCAGAGGTTATGTATGTCTGTATGATTGATTCGCCATTATTAAGTAACTTAAAACCACTTTTCTTTGGTAATATTGTATTCTACGGAGCATTTAAAGTATACTTTGTATCAATAATAATTTTTTCTTGTTGTTTTTGCGTTTCGTCGTGTTATGCATAATTTGTCTCTTAAGTTCGAAATAAAAATGTTGTTAATTACTATTTTTTTTGTTTTATTGTGCTCTCTTTAACCTATAATTAATGTAAGCATAACGTAGCACCGCGCTTGCATTCCTAAAGGGGATAGGCAGACTTAGTGTGTAGTGCACCCACACTTCTCCCCTGTTACGTGCAGTGTCACTCCCATGTAATAGGGGGGAATCTATTCCCATTCATCATATCAGCCGCACGACACCCACTGCTGGGTATAGGCCTCCCCTAAGGATCTCCACGACGATCGGTCCTGCGCTGCCTGCATCCACTGGCTTCCCGCGACCTTCACCAGATCGTCGGTCCACCTTGTCGGGGGCCTACCCACTGAGCGTCGTCCGGTGCGCGGTCGCCATTCCAGAACCTTTCCGCCCCAACGGCCATCGGTTCTTCTCGCTATGTGTCCCGCCCATTGCCACTTCAGCTGAGCAATCCTTCGAGCGATGTCGGTTACTTTAGTTCTCCTGCGGATCTCCTCGTTTCTGATTCGATCACGCAGGGAAACGCCGAGCATGGCTCTCTCCATTGCACGCTGGGTGACCTTGAGCCTTCTTATGAGACCCATAGTTAGCGACCATGTTTCACTGCCGTAAGTCATCACTGGCAACACACACTGTTCATAGACTTTTGTCTTAAGACACTGAGGTAAGTCGGACGCGAAGATTTTTCGAAGCTTCCCGAATGCTGCCCACCCAAGTTGGATTCGACGAGAGATCTCTTTCTCGATGTTGGACCTACCTAGCTGGACTGCCTGTCCTAGGTATACGTAATGGTCAACAACTTCAAGTGTAGTGTTCCCAACATGAACTGGAGAGGGTACAACATGGGCGTTTGACATAATTTTCGTCTTATCCATGTTCATCCTAAGACCCACTCTTTGGGAAGCACTACGGAGATCTTCGAGCATTGTGTTCAGGTCTTCCATGGTCTCAGCCATAAGCACTATATCATCGGCAAACCGAAGGTGTGTTAGGTACTGGCCATTAATGTTGATGCCGAGTCCTTTCTAGTCCAAGAGCTTAAAGATATCCTCCAACGCAGCTGTGAACAGTTTCGGAGAAATAACGTCTCCCTGTCTCACACCACGCTGCAGTTGGATAGGATTTGTGTTCTGGTTCTGTACTCGGATCGTCATGGTGGCATTTTGGTATAAGTACCTCAACACTTCGATATACCTATAGTCCACTTGGCACCTTTGGAGAGACTGCAGTACCGCCCAGGTTTCAATCGAATCAAAGGCTTTCTCATAGTCCACGAACGCCAAGCAAAGTGGCTGATTATACTCCTCAGTCTTCTGTATAACCTGCCGCAGCGTATGGATGTGGTCTATGGTGCTAAAGCCTTTTCGGAATCCGGCTTGTTCGGGAGGTTGGAAGTCGTCGAACTTGCGAGCGAGACGATTCGTAAGGACTCTCGAAAACAACTTATAGACATGACTCAGAAGCGAGATGGGTCTATAGTTCTTCAAGAGGGATTTGTCACCCTTTTTAAAGAACAAGATCACCCCACTTATGTTCCATGTCTTTGGCGTTCTGCCCTCGACGATGACGGAATTAAAGAGCCTCTGGAGGACTTTGAGTATCGGCTTACCGCCCGCTCTCAGTAGCTCTGTAGTGATTCCATCGTCACCCGCCGCCTTGTTGTTTTTCAGCTGTTTGAGAGCCAAACTAATCTCGTACAGGCTGACGTCCGGGATATCTTGGGTATAGTGTCGGGTAAGCTTGGCTCTGGGGTCTTTAGCCTTGCTTTCAACAGGTGTCTGCGTGGAATATAACTGCCCATAGAAGCTCTCGATCTCCCTCAGGATTTCAGGCTTCGATGAAATGATGCGTCCGTCGTCAGTTTTCAGCTTCGCCATCTGGCTTTGCCCAATAGACAGATCTCTCGCGAACACTTTGGAGCCTTTATTCCGCTCGATGGCCTCTTTAATACGATTCGTATTAAATTGGCGAAGGTCGCTCGTCAAAGACTTAGATATCCGTCTATTAAGCTGCCGATAGCGATTAGCATCTACTGAACTCTGGAGCCTCATTTCACGTCTCTGATCCATGAGTAGGAGTGTGTGGTCGGAGAGTTTCTTTATCTTGGGACGGCGGGTCTTAAAGAATTTGGACCCTACCGTACGGACAGTATCCACCATCATGTTGTTTAGATCGTTCACATCTATGCTGTTCTCAAGGGCTTCGAAGCGGTTTTGGAGTTCGAGTTGAAAGCTCTCGGGGTTTTGAATATGGGCCGGCAATGGTCGAATTGTTGACTTTATCAGTCGAGATCTTTCCAGCTTTGGGTTGATATTCAATGTGCCACGTACCAATCGGTGATCGCTCCCTGTCTAACAGCGTTGATCACAGTGACATCATTGAATATTTGCTTTTTCGCCGACATGATAAAATCTATCTCATTTCTGACTGTACCGTCCGGACTGACCCAGGTCCACTTTCGGCTTTCTGGCTTTCTGAAGAAGGAGTTCATCATAAAGAGGTTCTCCTTCTCCATAAAGTCAGCCAGCATCTGGCCTCTGTCATTCCGTTGCCCAACTCCAAATTGCCCCACTCTCAGCTCATCACCGCATCGTTTCCCCAACTTTGCATTGAAGTCCCCCATCACAATGGTGTAGTGGGTTTTGTAGCTATGCATGGCTTTAGAAATCTCCTCATACATAGCCTCCACTTCGTCATCTTGGTGTGTCGAGGTCGGTGCGTAGACCTGTATAACCTTCAACGAATACCGTTTAGATATTCTGAGTATAAGGTACGCCACCCTGGTCGACACACTTCCGATGGTAATCACGTTGTTGACAAGGGACTTGTGGACGATGAACCCGACACCACCTTGGGACTGTTGGTCGCCCTCCCGGTAGTATAGCAAGTTACCGGAGTTGAGGATTATCGAGTCCTCTCCCTCTCTTCGGACTTCAGATAACCCGATAATGTCCCAGTGTAACTTGCTGATAACTTCTTCCAACTCGGTTAACTTCGCGTCGGTCCTCAGTGTGCGCGTGTTATAAGTTGCCAGGTGCAGTTGTCGTCGTTGTTGGTAGCCGAGCCGCACCCGGGGATTCTTAGCACCCCCTGCCCCGCCGTTACCGTAGCCGCTACCGTAGCTAGGAATAGCGGGGCCGCCGGGGACTGGGGGCCGATTTTTCGATCCATTGTGCATGAGGGGGGGTTTGCCATAATCGCCACGCTTGGCAGGCGGGTTGGCGATCGCAGTAGGCCAAGGTTTTTGGAGACGCTGCTGCCCGTCTCTTGAAGGCTATGCTCCCTTAGTCGCCTTTTACCACACCCACGGGATGATAGGGGGTAGTGCTATTCTAGGCCGGCACCTACACGGCACCTATTCCCATTAACCGGACACAAATCCAGACTTCGGGCTTTTTTGAGAATGAGAAGTTTTTGCCCGAACGAATCCAGGGGGTCTACTACGAAGTGCAAAGTGCGAATGATCGGATCGGACCGACACATGGCCGAACCGAATATTATTGAAAAATGCGAATAAAGTTCGGATCGGCCCAGTTGGGTCGAGACCATAGTCAATATTCGAAAGAGTGTAGGAGTGTAGGGATCGGGACCGACCAAACCAAATAGTAACTTCGTAGCAGGAAACGGCCGAGCATTCGGCCGATACCACTTCGGAGTAGACCCCCAGGAACCAATACTCGGATATATCTCGCTTTCAATATTGACTCATTAGTAGTAAATAATATTTTGGATACTTTTCAATGGTGTTCGAATCATAATGGCACTAGATTTTCGTGATACTATAGCCATCCTCTTGCCTCAACTACAAACTTCACTGCCTCTCTTAGGTACAGACGCCAGCAGGTCAAGCTACCCGAAACTGTCAAATTTTCCCAATCAACCTTGAACCTTAATGCTCTAGCAATAAAGTTGAAAATCTATTAAAGACATTTGACAGATTGTAGTAGCTTGATGTGCTGGCGTCTGTACAGTTACGAAAACACAAAAAAAAAGATACAGATCCCCTTTTTCAATCTTGCTGAAATGTACGCACGTCAACAGGATTGAAAAGTAATTTTCTCCTAAAGTACATATTTGATAGAAACTTTATGGTGTTACGGACACTATTTCGAAACCAAACTATTATGAAATATGTCTTTTCTCCAAGTTACAATCGTAATTTCACGAGAAAATCTCTTTTGAATTTGGCGAAGTGAGTAAGGTATATTGCTCGTGACTACGTCCCCAGAAATCTTACCGATGGTGGCGCCATCTATCACTTTAACAGATTTTCTGATATTTTGAAAAAGTTCCTTCTATGCCAGTGAAGATTTTTTTTAAGCCTTTATTTCCCTCTGCTGGGCAAAGGCCTCCCTACTCTCTTTCCACCTCTCTCTGTCCAGAGCTGCCAAGGACCAATCTTTATTAAAGTAGTCCAGCTCATCCCGCCATCTCCATCTGGGCCTGCCTCGATGGCATGAAGATTTAATTATTTTTTTCATTAACTCATTAGCATTAGGTAGTTTTACTGCTTTCTGCTGCCGCCCTCTCTATTTATAACCAGCGTAATCATAATGGGGATAACCCACAGATTTATAAACTAAAGGGAGATATGGTGTGGCTGCCCAACTGTTCGAGTCCGGCTGTCGCCTTCAACTACATATGCACTACAATACGGACACGCGCTCACTCACACTATAACAGTCACCACACTCAACGCGAGCCAATCGCGTAACGCAGATCGCAACGTTGAGACACACAACTACATTCTCATATCTTATTTCAGCTCTACAGTATCTTGTTTAATCCTAAAACCCCCTGTTATCTTAAAGAACGTTTCAAGTTCCTTCATGACACACATAATAGATATCTGAGGTCATCGGAAAACCTGAGACTAGAGATGCCGATGCATTCCACCAGTTTCTTTGACAAGTCTTTCACTGTTCAAGCGGTACGGTTATGGAATGACTTGCCCGTGTCGGTAAGGCGTGCTCAATCTCTGTCCACTTTCAAAATTATGATAAAAAAGCACTTCCTCTCTCTTTAAACATCATCATTATTATTATTTATTATTATTATTACTTTTTTTTTTTGGTCTTGTTTCATGTCTATTGTTGTATGTATATATTTATTTAGACGAGTAAAATATACTTTATGTATATATTGATTGTATAATGTAAATGGTACACCACAGACTACCTACCATGTTTGTCTCTCTTTAATTTTAATCCATCCAAAGGTTGTCTTTAAAAGATCGCTCTCAGCGATAAGACCGCCCATTGTGTCACCCTTTGTAAAATTTTTGTATATTTATGTTTTATAATTGTATGGTGTACGATAAAGAGTATTCTATCTATCTATCTATCTACATTGACAATTCTTATTGTCAAATCAACGGCGTCCGCGTTTGTTTCTGTTTTGTGCATACATTGTTCGCACGCGCCACGCCCTTGGCATATCTCCCTTTAGTTTATAAATCTGTGGGATAACCAATGTTCTTCGTTAAAAAAAATACCAACACAACGCACATTAGCATTACCAAAGCACAAGGCAGTAGGTCATAATGTCACATAACTTGGCACCTGACGTCATACCAATATAGCATCGTGAACTTAGGGTCACGCATCACGATCGTCAGTGATGAGATAGCGCACATACAGGTATTTCGCTTATCTACGCGACCAAAAGTAGAATTTACAAACTGTAGAGTCCGTTTCCCGAAAGAAGTCCCGCGGCAATAAGTGGAACTAATTATTATTATATAGTTAGCAACATTCCTACAACAACTCTCCTACCCCAGACACCTTTCTCTATGTAAGAATGTGCATTTTATTAACCAGTAACCAAGCCTGCTACTCATATATGATGTCGAGATAAATAAATAAATCAATATTTATGATTCCGTCCTACGACAGTGGCGCCGCGTTTACGAGACTTCTTTTGTGAAACGGACTTTAGAAGTGTAGATAATGTTGAATAGGATGACTACCTGAGTTAGGGAACAATAACTCGCCCTTCCCGCTCCGCTACCTGCCGATCGATTCTGTAAAGATCTCACCGTGAAAAGTTAGGTGAAGTGAACTTAGAGTGAGCTGCCAATAATGTCAATCCCTAGCATTTAGTTGGAATGACAGTTCACTTCATGCTCACTTCACCTAAGTTTTCACGGTGCGAAGGTTACAGAATCGCACTGCTGCACTAGTCGCATCGCATCATACATTTAGTCGGAATTCGATCGTTTAACTTGTTTTTTGTGTCTGTTCCCCGTTTTTGCTCGTGCAAAAACATTAACTTTGAAGTTAAATATTAAATATATTGCGTAAACTAAAGAATTGTTTATGATGGATCCTGATGTGCTGTATTTTATTAAGTTTTTTGTTATTTTCATCATTGCAAAGGTAAGATATAATAATTTGAAAGTACCCACATGTTAGGGCGATTTTGCATTGTATACCTAAATATTTTATTTCGTCGTCTATTTGTTATACCATCTAGTTAGATCCTGCCATAATTCCTTATACAAATGAAAGCTTGAAGCTTTGAGTAGTAAAAAATTAAATAAAACTGCCGCGGATAAGCGCGGATACGTTATGTTTTGATAATTTGTACTTATTTTGAGTAATGTACGGACGCCAGCACATCAAGTTACTACAATCTGTCAAATTTCTTTAATAGATGTTCAACTTTATCAATAAAACATTAAGGTTCAAGGTTGATTGGGAAAATTTGACAGTTTCGGGTAGCTTGACCTGCTGGCGTCTGTACAAAAAAATTACTGTAATTATTATAATTCTAAAAAAAAATGTCTCTTTGTTTTAGGTTCACGAGGTACCTCGCTAGTAGTAGTGACCCGTAAATACATGTTTGATCGTGTGCAGAGCTATGATTTGCCTGACTTAACTTGGAAGAAAAACTCGATTCCTTCAGAAGCCATCTATTATTGTCTAGTGAAGATTACACATAAGAACAAATTAAGACCCTGAAACGTAACTTTGCACACTTCAAATTACAAATTAAGCAAAGATGGCTAAAAGCACATAAGAAGGAGGACGTATTTCTTAAAATTAACCAATCATGGCTTGCAGGAACGTTTGAGATACCCGCCATTTCACAAAATCGACCAGGACGGCCATCTAAGTTATTTAACGAATCGAGTGAAAGGACCAAGAGGAGGAAAACTGAAGAGATTCGGTCTGTTTTGGCACAAGATGTTATCGTTCATGCAGCTCACATTGAGTTGCAGAAATCCGGAAAAAGAGATGCTTCCGAAATACTTAAAGAGATCACCAGTTCTCCAACTCGAGCTTCAAAATATAAAAAGTATTTTTCTAAGTTTTCAAGAGAAAACCATGCTCACATACTCCAATACAAGCAGAATGTGTTCCTTCTTCTCCGCGATCTTGCCGCCCTATAAGATTCCCGTTTTGCTAAAGAAAATACAGATGTAACGGAAGAAGAAATTAATTTCGTGAAAAATTCTTCTAATTCGCCAAGTGCCACAGAGGTTAACATGAATGGGAACAAGCACTCGGCTTCTCATGTCTTTGTGGTGGATGGCAAGGTCTGCAACGCGTCCACTGACACGAAATCTACAAGTCGATGCTACATATGTGGTGCAACTTCGAAGGACTTCAACAAGATTATCAAAGAGAAGTCCTGAGGCTATCGAGTTTGGATTCTCAATTTTACACGCTCGGATTCGACTATTCGAAAGCTTTCTCCATTTAGCTTATAAATTGCCAGTAAAGAAGAAGACAAAAGAGAAGAATATAGAAAACGAAAAAAAATTGGAACACGAAAAAATACTCGAAATCCAGAAAAGATCTCGCGAAGAAACTGGATTATTGGTGGACATACCAAAGTCAAATTTTGCCAATACCAAAGATGGTAATGGTATTTGAAGACCCAAAATTGGCATCTGATATAACAGGCATAAATTATGACCTAATATATAGACCTAAGGTCCTACTAGAAACTATTTCGAGCGGCCATATAATTGATTCGGTAAAAGTACGACAAATACGCTTTGGATACTGCATGCTTATATGTCGATTATACCCTTGGCATCCAATGACTGCAACAATGCACAAAATTCTAATTCATGGTGCAGTGATCATAAAAGATGCGCTGTTACTGTTGGGCAGCTATCAGAAGAGGCCGCAGAGGCGCGTAATAAAAATTTTAGATTATATCGCCAGAATTTTTATTTATTTATTATGGAAAAACAAACAGAACAGTAACATATTACAGTGTTACAACAAGGCTTACACACTAAACTGTGATAAATATGTAACCCACTACGTTTTCCACAGATTACTTTAAATACTTACTTTATAACTAGAGAGACATATAGTATATCATATATCTAAAGGGATATAAGGGAGTATAAGGGATCTAGGAGTGCTGTTTGGCAAGAAAGTTACGTTTATGCCCCACATCGAAAATACTATTAAAAAAGCTTCCAAAATGTTAGGATTTGTACTACGCAATACGAAGGGTTTCATACAGGTCAGCACTAAAATATTGCTGTATAATAGCCTTGTCCGGAGCATACTGGAGTATTGTAGTATCGTATGGAGACCACATTACGCCACTCATAAACTTTTCTTAGAAAGAGTCCAGAAACGATTTCTATGGCACCTTGCTTTTTTCAAAGGGAAAAGCAAGCAGCTACCCCCCTATCTGTCCCGTCTGCATACTTTCAAGATGCTCTCGTTATAAACTCGAAGATAAGTTATGGATGCCCTGTTCCTATACAAACTACTTAGAAAGCAAATAGACTGTCCACAGTTACTGGGTCTCCTCAAGTTTCGTGCACCAACCCGCTATCCTAGAAATCCCATCACTCTGCTTTACCCGCCATTGCGTAGAATTGTCCTAGGTGCTTTTTTTTTTCTGGTGGGAAATCATCAAATGTCCCGTCCCGCTCTGGGTGGAGCGGAAGGGAGTGTCAGACTCTTACTGACTAAAACCCACCCATGTTCCTTCCTTTGCCCTTTATGTTCCGGGGTAGCGGTAACCCTTTCGGACAATCCCGCTGACTGTCCTAGGTGCTAACTCACCAATTCCGCGAATGTGTAAAATTTTAAGCTGCTGCAGTGACCTGATTGACGCTCACCACGATAGCATAGGAAAATTTTGTAAATTAATTATTGAATACTATTCGCACAAGACCTAATATGAATTGCCAATTTGTTCATTTTTATACCTATTTAACGTTAATTAATTTTTAATTTTTATCTAATGTAAACCAAATATTTAATCTAAGTTTAATTTAATTTAAGTACAGACGCCAGCAGGTCAAGCTACCCGAAACTGACAAATTTTCCCAATCAACCTTGAACCTTAATGATTTGGTGATAAAGTTGAAAATCTATTAAAGAAATTTGACAGATTGTAGTAGCTTGATGTTCTGGCGTCTGTATTTATTGGTTTTTTATTTTATTTTATTACCAATCAATATAATACATACATTAAATTCGATTATCTTGATTTGTTTGTTTAATTTCTAGATATAGGCTTTGTTTTACACAAATTTTATCATTAATAATTCACAATTAATTGCTATAATGAAAATGTTTAATGTAATGATATGATGTAATTATAAATAAAATAGTGCATGTGGTGTTACATACTGTCTGCCTGTAAGTAATTGTTGAACTTACAAATGTATATTTATTTATTTTATTTACAATTTATGTACACACATATATACAGACAAGAAAAACAGAACAGAAAAAATAGGTACAGAGGTGATGCTTATTTCACAAGAAATCTCTTCCAGCATACCCGAGACAGAACAATAGATACATATATGTGTGTATATGTGTGCTTTTAAAAGAAATGTAACGTGTAAACAATCGTAGGCTAACCTAAATAAATAAAATAAATACCACCTGCAAATTAGGTTACAGTACGGTCCCTTTAGGGAAGTCCGTGAGTGATACTTTGACAATTCAAGGAAAGTTTGGTTGATGGATCGTCAGTTGTCCAATTCACATTAACTTAATCGTATCGTTTATATGTATACGCTTTCCAAACTGTGAATTTAGTGCTCATAAGTACGTGTTGTGATTGTTCAATTATCGAACTTCGTAAAAAAATGTAAAGTTCTATAGAATTACTGTATATTATAGTCTTTTAAATTGAAATACCTAAATAAGAGGGCGGCAAAAATTTCTTCCGCCCCGGGCGGCTGACACCGACGATACGTCACTGTTGCTCGCCCACTGCACGTACCTACCGATTGACGGCACGGTTGGCGCAGTGGTTAAGCGATTGACTGCTGCACTGTGTCGCAGGTTCGAATTGAACCCGCGACACACAGCGACCTACAAGTAGTTCTTCCGGGTGTGGCTGTTTGTGTATGTGAGTTTAAATGTTTGTAAACGCACCCACGACGTATCGTGGGTGCAATTCCTAGTGTGAAATTCCTAGTGGGGCAAAATAAAAAAAAAATAAAAAATTGTAATTGCTACTTAGACCCATTAGGTATAAATGGCTACTCTTTCCTAAGATACAGACAGGTTTTTCTGCCTAGTTTAGGAAAAGGGAGTTCTATGACCCCTGTTATTGTTGTACTGGTTCTACCTTATAACATTTTAATTTCTAAGACAAATCTGTATGCCAGGTACAGACGCCAGCACATCAAGCTGTCTGTCAAATTTCTTTAATAGATTTTCAACTTTATCGCTAAAGCATTAAGGTTCAAGGTTGATTAGGAAAATTTGACAGTTTCGGGTAGCTTGACCTGCTGGCGTCCGTACAAACTGCTTAAAAATAAAATTTATTATTATTTCCTTTATTTCATTTAAAAACCAACAAATTACTTTTTTAAATATGTTTATAAACAAAAAAAAAACATTTAAAAATATAAAAAATAGTAGCCCACTGGTATCGGGAACAGGGTCCAAGCTATCGGCGGTCTGGGCTCCAGAGAGAGGAACTTCCTGACAATGCGAGCCGTGTCCAGAAGTACCGCTTTCTGAATCAAGCCCTTGATCCAGCTGCCCAACGAGAGCCTCCTCAGGTGTTGGTCGAGGTTCTTGGCTATTAACCCATTGACTGTCACGACTATCGGCACAATGATTGCTGAGTCCACATGCCACATGTCGACAACCTCGCGAGCCAAGACAAGATTAGACTTGATTTGTTTATCTTTCTCGGCTTTCACGAGGTTTTCATCATGCGGGACGGTTATGTCAACAATCATTGCGCGCCGCGCGCATCGGCTTATTGGCAACAATAGTCCTGTCAGTGATGATGGATCGATCCCAGTACAACGTGATATTTCCATTTTCGAGAACTGGGTCGGGCACATACCTGTAGTACGGCACCTCAGATTCCACAAGGCTGTATTTCAGAGCAAGTTGCTGATGGATTATCCTGGCTACAAGGTTGTGTCTATGCAAATACTCTCCGTTAGCTAGACGAGAACACCCGGAGATAATATGCTTGATTGATTCTCCAACCGGTGGCATGCCCGACAGATGTCAACCGTGCCGTTTTTCATAATAAATCTCCGGTAATTGTTCGTCATCATAACTGCGTCCATAATTAAATTTAAAATAACACAGACAAAACCTTCGGTTTCTCCAAAGAGGTCACCGAAACGCAGCCAGGCTATGGACGCTAGTAGATCTATATCGGGTCCATGTAGGGTCCGGTAAAAGCGTCCGTGAAGCTCCTTACTTTGCTATACTTCCATGCGATCATTGGTGTCAAGCACTACTGGCTTGCGCCAGTTCTCTTTAGCCAAGGAGAGCGGGGTGAGGCCCTTGTCCACCGCGACTACATCTCGATGCATCACCGCGTCGGTTTCTAGGAAATATTCCCTGAGACTGCACCTGGGAAGAGTCGGAGATGATTGTCAAACTGACGTCTTCTTCGACCCCTCCTCCGCCTCCGGAGCTCCGCCGCGTGAGGACCGACCTCCTGCGCGTGCTTCGCTGCCTCCTTCTGGGACATCACATGTTCGCAGAAGGAGGCGACTGCCGCCCAGGACCTCTCATCCCCCAGCATGGCGTTAACCAGACAGGGGAGTGAGAGGTCCGGTCCGATCACCGCAATGAGACTGCGGCGCGGCTTGGACCACGACGGGCACACCTCGAGGGTGTGCTGAGCCGAGTCCTCCGCCGCGCCACAGTCGTGGCACGACGGCTTCTCTTCCCGTCCAATCCGGTGCGGGTACGATCCGAAGCAACCGTGTCCGGACAGCACCTGCACCAGACGGAACGAGAGGAATCCATGCGACCGCTCGAGCCAGTCTCGCAGGACCGGCCCGATCGCGTCGATGGTTCGGCGGCCGAAGGCTGCGGTGGCGAGGTCCGCCGTCCAATGGACGACGATGGCGTCCCTCGCCTCCCGCCGGACGGCTTCCCGCTCTTCCGGAGCTGGGCGTTCTCCTCTCGCCCTCTGCCCCGCCGTCCATTCGTACACTCTGGCGAGCACCCTCACTCTGGCGAGCTCCATCAGTTGCAAATTGTTTGGAGCAAAGAGTTTTAGGTCATCCATGTAAAGGAGGTGCGATATAACCTGACCACCTCTCCTCAGCCGGTAGCCTAGACTAGAGAATCCTCCAGCAGTGTGCTTAGAGGATTCAAGGCTAAGCAGAACCGAAGCGGACTCAAACTATCGCCCTGAAATTTATTAATAACTCCTTTATTTCATTTAAATACCTACAAATTACATTTTTAAATAGTTTTATAAACAAAAAGATAAAACAATATATTATTATTAACACACTTTCAATTACAATGTTAATGATTTTAAAGGATATTACTAATCCATTGCTTCCCCTCCCACACGCACACAACAAAATAATAGACAAAAACAGATATTAGTTAGGTACATTTTCACACTCCATATTGTTCATTGTTATTGCCCCAATTATGTAATTAGGTTCTCTAACATAACACACACAGAAAGGTTTTTGGAGCATTCGAGGTAACAGTAGAACACTGACTCTCAAGTCACAGGTTTCCCCTAGTTTAGGAGGCAGGGTTTCCATTATTTAAGCTACCTTTACTATCTAAACTTGTAACCTTGTAACTGTTTCAGTAAAGTTATTATTATTATATGTTCGAAAAGTTTGTCTGCTCAACAACGCAAATTACGCAATGAATGTTGTTGAACTGTCAAAATGAAAGTCTTTTCGAATTTTTACTATTAGTGGGTTACGCAAATACCACCAACGATGACCAAGCTTTAAATATGGCATACAAGCTGCGCCCCGCGGTTTTACCCGCATAAGTTGCGATCCCGTGGGAATATCGGGATAAAAAGTATCCTATATGTTAATCCTGCTTATAAACCATCTGGGTACCAAATTTCATCCAAATCCGTTCAGTAGTTTTTGCGTGAAAGAGTAACAAACATCTATCCAAACAAACTTTCACGTTTAGAATATTAGTAAGCTAAGAAATAAGAAGTAATACCAATGGCGGCGCTATCTATCACGCAGGTTGCCTATTTATTATTGACAGTTTCTCCTAATTCTCAATGATTATATTCCTGTAAGGGCTGATTTTTCCAACGCCAGATAATTTAGGAATAATTTTGAGTTTTTGATAGTTTTTCCATACAAAAACTGTCAGACGTTAATTTTATTCCACGAATAAAAATTATATCTGTGTTAAGCAATTACCCCACTGATGATAGTGATGTGCCCATACAAATCTACATCGGAATAAAACAACACAAGTCTGTTATTTTGTCTTTATTGTTTATTTCTGCAGTGAATGAGAATAAAAACAGATAGAACTCATTTATAAACCGATATAGTATAATATTTAAAGGTTTTCTAACTACCTACTACCTACTAGATAAACTACACCTATGTAAACATATTGTTTCGGTTTTTTTTTTTGCCAATTTACAATTGAGCTGATCACAATAATCACACAATTTTAATGGCGACAAAAACAAGTGTTTAGTGTACAGACGCCAGCACATCAAGCTACTACAATGTGTCAAATCTCTTTAATAGATTATCAACTTTATCGCTAAAGCATTAAGGTTCAAGGTTGATTGAGAAAATTTGACAGTTTCGGGTAGCTTGACCTGCTGTCGTCCGTACAAGTGAAAACATTTTCAAGAAATTTTCATAAGGTAAGGTAAAATAAAAATGCCAAAATACCGTTACTGTCTATTTTTATTTGGTTTCCATCACATAGACATTCGCAAAACAAGTTTCTCACAATCATACTAACTCATCACATAAATCGCTCCGAAATTAACTTACTTCCTATGTCTAAAATGTACTACACATCCCTCCAGAGAAAAAAAACGAAAAAAAAAGAATAAATTACAATTTTCTCTCTCATACATAATGATAACATAATTATTTACGATTTTTTTATGCCAGACCCAAATTGGAATTCCGCACGCATTCTCACTAAAAAAAAAAAATATAATTGTCTATTTTCTACTAGAAAATGCGTTGGGCATAGACACGAAAGATTCGTATTTAGGATCTGACATGTCTGGTTGAGTTCTGGATTTAATCTAGATAGTTTTCGGAGTCTGGGTTGGCTGTCTAAAATCGTCTGGTTTGGTGTAGGATCATTTGGCGGACGCTAAATGTGGATAAGCCAAGGCCGATTGCAGCGAGAAGCAACGCAGACCTCGACATCATCTTCTCACGGTTCACTGGCTGAAACAAGAAATGAAATAGGTTAGTTTATCAAGAAATTAGATTCAAGAAAAAGGGCCGAAACTAGTGCTGGTAAATAAGTGGGTTATGGTAACAATCGGGGTATAGCCAGGGGGCCAAGTCTACTAAAGCACAGACGCCAGCACATCAAGCTACTACAATCTGTCAAATTTCTTTAATAGATTTTCAACTTTATCGCTAAAGCATTGCATTAGGTTCAAGGTTGATTGGAAAAATATGACAGTTTCGGGTAGCTTGACCTGCTGGCGTCTGTACGAACGTTGCAATGGTTTCTCCATTTTTGACAGATTTGTAATACAAAATCTGTCAGAAACAAGTAAACCTACTCTAGGAACTACATATATCTAGGGATAGGGCAGCAGCTGGTCCAACGTGAGGCCGTCCTCGATGTTCTTGGCAATGTCCAGCATGTTCGTCGTGACCATCTTCTCAAAGTGAGGTTTGACGGTAAAATGGCGAGGCTATTGCAACATTTGTAAATTAGTAGAGCCTCGGTCAGGTGGCGCGCGAAGATGTTGAAATGCATAATTTATTTCGACTTCATTTGCCGTGTCATTTTGAATTCAAAGTCATAACGTTATTGAAAGTATGTGCCAGCGAATTCAACACCCCCGGTGAATGGTGAGTATAGGATAAACATTGTGCCGCATTATCCATAAGTACTAATATTATAAATACTTTTCACGCATATATCTCTTAACAAATCGTTTTAAATTTGAATGATATATCATCTTAAATAAATAACTTATTCTAGTTACAATGGGGAGAATCCATTTAATCAATTAGTTTGCTTGTGTTAGGATAAAATATATAGCTTGGGACCTGGAGAAGATGGGCAACTGCTAGTATAATATATATTTATATACTAGTAACAGTATGACAAAAGAACGCAGGGGTCCTTGCTGACGGCCACAGTTTCAGAAGGACACGACCTTCGGCAAATGTCCTTTAAAGGTCAAGTATTAACACTCCGAACACCGCGCATGTGTGCAAAATATTCACATATTTGTGTGAACTTCTGTTTTCCAGAATGGACTGCACAATGAGCTATTGTTCATTGTGGTTATAAAGGAGAAAGCAATTACGGTATTTAATGAAAAGTTATATTGGTAAAATCGAAACTATAGTCTCGTTGACGCATTAAGCCCAGGACGCTCGCGCACGAAAACAAATCGCCGCGATAAAAATACGCTCCGTGCGTTAATCCTCTTTTATCATTAATTTGTGTGTTAAAAATACGCCCCGTGCGTTAATCCTCTTTTATCATTAATTTGTGTGTACCTACTGACAATTTTCAATCTAGCCCACGTTGGGCGCCACTTTGGGTAGACACTTCGGAAAATAGAAACCTGAATGACGTTAGCTTAGTACTTTCCAGGGATGAAATTGCTGTCTTAGTTACTTACTCATGGATATGATTTTTTTTTACTAAGTATAGGACAGCTTCAGAGTTGTCCTATAGTCCAAAAAACATATTCACTATGGCTATGTCAGCATAGCTATAGTATATTTGTTTTTGATATTTCAGAGTTGGCCCCGTAGTTGTTGGCACCTTATTAAGCCGTTACAATGTATCGAGATTTTTTGCCGGTTATAAAAAAAAAACAGCTGTTTCATAGAAAATCTATTTTTTATGTACCTACACAACAAGTATTGTACAAATGTCTAGTTTTTGTTAATTTCTCAACAATATCGACTTATGGTTTTACACCTAGCCTGAAGGTGCCCCGCCTAACGTTTACCGATTCGCGGTCTCCACTCAAGAACACGTCTACCCCAACGGTCATCGGTTCTACGGCTAATATGGCCGGCCCATTGCCACTTCAGCTTGCTTATTCTGTGAGCTATGTCCACAACTTTGGTTCTCTGTATATTCTAATAAGCGCAATTAAGTCTAGTTTTTCCGGTAAACTGCGTCGAAAAAGACCCCAAGAATAACTCACTCCAAACTTTTCGATTTTGCCAACTTGCTTTTAAAAATGGCGACAAATCCGCTCCCTTTCATAACATCTGACCGTGAACAAAATAAACACCAAAATAAGCGGTCATACGCACTGTCCCAACAGAAGAAAACATACCACAAATAGTTGGACATTCGTAGGTAGAAGTCATATGACTTGCTCTGCTATTTATATTCGCCAGACTTGCGACTCTGCCAAGTGGCGCTATGGCGCTGAGATTATGTTTTAGATGTTATAACGTGAATGGGCTACCAAAGAAGGGATTTCGATTTCGTAGAAGTAAGTAAGTATAGTGGTGGTGATAGTGGTGTAGTAGTGCTGTTCCGCAAACGATAGGACACTTAATATCGTGTCCTGCGTGTCCAGTCAGCTGCACGTTACAGGAACTGATGGACGCTGGTGATGGCGCCAAACAAGTGGCCGAATTCATTTAGATAACTATCGACACGCTAAGAAGAAGAAGAAGTAAGAATACATTCATTTTTCAAAAAATGAGACCACGAAATTCGGATGATGAGTTTTCGACGGTTCTTTGAACTTTGATTCTGCTCTCAGCCCTTTGTTGAGAGTGTTTACATAATAATAATAAATGAATAACGACACAGCTTCGCTAAGATACCTTGATAAAACAGACTGCTACACATGTAACATACGATCTAAAATAAAGCAACAAAGAGATAAATCGTCTCATAATCACTTCAAATGGCTCATTCGTCACCGTACATTGCTCATCCTTAAGTCAATTTAAATGAATCCACTTGTAACTAGCTTTGAACAAGATGGCACTCTAAAGACCATTTCATTAAAAAACAACGTTTGCGTATTATGACACCTATTAAAAAAAAATCAATGAACAAATCTAGCATTAGGTGAAATGACAGCTCACTTCACCTACGTTTTGACAGTGAGATTTTTACAGAAGAGACCGGCTGATTTCTCAATCACTGACCAAGTGATCATGGCATGAAATCTGATGGCAAATCTCAAGTTAGTTCGGAAAAAAGGGCAAGTTTTTCAGTCATTTTAACACTAGTGTTATCAGATACGGCTGATAGTGGAAAAAGCGATTTACTGCTCCGACCACAAAGAAATTGTTTGATGATGTTACTAAGTGCAGATCGAAATAAATTTTGCCAGTTTTTATTCTATCAAAAGCCTTTTTTTTAGGCTACAAGAAGTCTGGCATGGCATGGATATGCTGCCCGCATATCAAATAACAAAAAAAAAATAATAATATTCAAACTAGACTGACAATCAGCACGTCAAAATTACATAAGACAGTCCCCCAAAACACTCGCCTTTCACCACTTCCTAGTGATTCAGCTGGGAAGAAGTGGCGCAACAAACTCCCCAGCAGGACACCTGTTTGTTCAGTTAGATGAACTTGATTCTATACAATAGTATGCAATATAAAACATATGCACAGGATATACAGTTTCCATTCCCACCGAATTTAAAATAATAACAGTTATTTAAACAAAGCATTCATAAGACTAACAACAATATTCTAGAACTCATAAGTCATAACAAAGAATTTCAAATAGTAAACAATATAAACAAATTGTGCTACAACATTCTGATCTATGTGAACTTAGCATATTGTATGTATATATATTACGTTACATAACAAACTTGGCAGAGTAAGTACCTAATTAGTAAATATTCCTGCTATTTATTATGTAGGTCAGGGACCGTTTTTATTCTCGTCTTTTCTAAAAAGGCATAATCAAAATAAAAGGCAAAATAAAAATAATGTTCTCACTACTGGGAACACAGGCCACCTCTTTGTGAGAGAGTGGGCCGGAATCCACCACGCGGGCCTCTAAAACTTAGTTTGATGTACAGACGCCAGCAGGTCAAGCTACCCGAAACTGTCAAATTTTCCCAATCAACCTTGAACCTTAAAGATTTAGAGATAAAGTTGAAAATCTATTAAAGAAATTTGACAGATTGTAGTAGCTTGATGTGCTGGCGTCTGTACTATCGTCAAAATCTATATCTGACCACCGTAAGGACTATTCCTGCTTGCAGCGCATATTATAAGTCGACCTAAAAAGAATCCTCTTTTGTTTTACTTACAGACGCAGCTGTGGTCATCATGTGCACGGGATTTTGTTTTCAAAATGGTCAGATATAGGTTTTGGCGATAGTACAGACGCCAGCAGGTCTACCCGAAACGGTCAAATTTTCCCAATCAACCTTGAACCTAATGCTTGAGCGATAAAGTTGAAAATCTATTAAAGAAATTTGACAGATTGTAGTAGCTTGATGTGCTGGCGTCTGTACATAATGCGTAGATGACAGCTTCGCGAAGGGCTTTGTTACCTACATCCTGTATGCATCACTCATCAATTCACCTGTTATTAAAATCACAATAAAATTATGATAATTATATTATATTATGGACTTCAACATTGACACATTAATTTGTTTATCATTTCTCATAAAAACGGGGGTATCGGAAGTTTAAATACATTATAATAAAAACAATAGGTAGTATAATAATAATAACATAGTTATTGTAATTAATGAGAAGTTTGATAACACTGAATTGACCCTTTGGCATTTTATTCTAAGTGTTTCTTTGATATTTTCTCTGCTGTTTACGTAGTTACTAGCGACCCGTCCCTGCCTCCCCGTTTTAAGACTTTACAAAACATCGAGATATCTTAGTTATATGTAATTTTAATATTAATGTATAATACACATAACCCTTTTGGAATAAATTCTCTAAGTGTTTTTTCAATCAGCGGATAATTTTTATTCGTGGATTAAAATTGACGTCTGACAGATTTTGTATGGAAGAACTGTCAAAAATTCAAACTATTCCTTGGATAAAATTATGGCGTTGGAAAAATCAGCCCTAAATTTTGTTGAAAGACGCATTAAAATCCGTTGCGTAGTATAGAAGAATAACAGCGACTTTGATTTATATTATGTATAGATTGGTAAGCAAATTGGAAACTGTACTAGCAGATGTATTTTCCTTATAATATTAATAACATAATTATGCATTCGATTTGCATTCAACAGCGTACGGACCCTGCTATCCAGGGCGTCGAGTTCGGTCTGAGTCCATTTGGGTATGCCGAAAGAGTACACCAAACCCGGCATGACCCAACCGTTGAAGGCGCGCACCTTGTTTCCGCCTGATAAAAGACTATTACTAAATACTTTTTTCAGGCGGCCAAAGAAGCGCTCCTTCAACGATTGATTCATGTCAGTAACATTGATGCCCAACGCTTCCGACATAACCAAATACTTATACGTTTCGGATGCGGAGAGGGCTTTAAAGTTTGTAGAATCCGAGAGTTGGATTCCTACGGATTCCACAATCTCCCCTCGCTTAACATAATATTAATACTATTTCCAATAGTAGGTAGCAAAAAGTAGAAATACAACTGGAATGCATGCTATTTTCACGACGTCGTATTTGCAAATAATTAAACTAATAAAACTGCGACTGCGCAAAATCTCAGACTTACAGTAGGTAATCATATCTAACAAAGCATAAATGTATTAAAACCAGACATTCATTATCTTTATTATCAGAATAACACCAAAAAAATATACGATAAGAAGTACATAATCAGCCTATATTGTTCCCACTGCTGGGACACAGGCCTCCACCACGCAATAAGTAAATTGTAGTATTTATTTACGCAGTGCAGTATGTAAACGCAGATTAAAATATACATAATGATTGATGACTTGGGGCTCCTGATTAAGCCACTCCATCTATTGATTTATCCAATAATTCCAAAAGTATGATGCTTTCTGGGTAGCTTCCATAGAACGATAGCATACGAAAGAAAAGCGACATGAAACTATTATCGAGAAGCGCCAAATACGCAAAGAGAGACCTACGCCCTCCTATACATATATACATACATACAACACTGCAGGCCAATTTTATTGCTCTAGTTGTAACCAGCGGCGTAATTTCGTAACACACTATCAGTAGCAATGGCTTTTATTTTGACAGTTCAACAACATTCATTGCGTTATTTACATTGTTGAGCAGACAAATTTATCAAAAATATGAAGCAACTAGGCCCCGCGGTGTCACTCGCATAAGTTTCGATCCCGTGGGAATATCGGGATAAAAAGTATCCCATGTGTTAAATGCAGGGTGTCAGCTACGTCCATGCCAAATTTCATCAAAATTGGTCCAGCCGTTTGAGTGTGAAGAAGCAACAAACAAAAACACACTCACTCACAAATTTTCGCCTTCATAATATTAGTGTGATGGATTAACTATATCCTTAAAATTGATTCAGATTGCGCGTGTTCAAAACTAAATTCGGTTTAGCGGGCCATGTTCGCACACGCAAGGGATTGGTTTCTAAGGGTCGCCGTTATCAAAATCGATAAGAAGGACTATATTATATGACGATGTAAAATTGCACAAACCATAAAAATTTTCAAACGATGAACTGCCTAAAGACGAGGCTTATGTGAAAATTACTTCAGAGGATATAACGGATGTGAATAAAAGAGTTATGAATATAAATGTTGATGGATGGAGAGGGAGAGCCGGCCAAAGAAAAGATGGATGGATTGAGGAATGATATGAAAGAGAAGGGAGAGAATGGGAGGAGAAAACGTGTTGCGCCGACCCCAAGTAACATGGTACAAGGGCAGGAAGAAGACTTTAAAGGTAAAGTGTCCTGCAATAATAGCAACAGAGATTCTCATTGCCAGTTGCACTTTTCCTGGTTAGCAACTAATTAGAAAACGCTGTGAAAAGGAAGACGGAAATTGATTTGCTCGTAAATCCACAATGACGAAACGGAAAAAAAAAAAAAAAAAAAAAAAAAAAAAACGTTTTTTTCTTATATTCTCATATTCTCCATATTTTCTCTGGCATTCCTTTCCCTCGCCATCCTTTCTCTCTCTCCACATCCTTAAGAGATAGTCCATAGTGCGTTAAAATGTAACGTTAGTATTACGATATATCGATATAAATATAGCGATAGGTTAAAATGGCAAGATCTATTTAATTTGGTCTTTTGGGTTGGTTTGGTGAAAAAATAATTGAGATAAACGGGTAATAAATTGAGGGATCCAAAGTAAGTAAGACAATACACGCATTAATTAATTTATAACGCATCTGCTCAAGAATCAGCAGCAAAAGTAAATAAAATAAATAAACATCTCGACCAAAACAAATAAAATATCAAGAGAATGACACAAAACATCCAAATTGGGTGCCATGATCTGAAAATAAAAGGGAATTCCTTGGATGATATCCAAGTACAATTATTTCCGAACCTCCACTATTAAGTTCAACACCGATTTCTAGCTAAATAATGTTTTTTTCAAGAACGTAAGACTTTATCAATAGAATATTTACCGTGGTTATAGGTAGCCAAAGTAACTACATTTTTAGATGTAGACAAAAAGCTTGTTGTCCCATAGATAAAGAGAATACACTGAAAGATATGAAACTACAAAAAGACGAGCTGCGCCAAATTACAAATACATTTGGATAAAGGCAAGAGGATGAAGCAGATGAACCAGAAAAAAGAGCTCCAAGTTTCCATCAGTTAGCATAATGAGCCTTTAATGTTCTCACGCTGGGAACCAGGTCTCCTCTCTTCGAGAGGGAGTGGACTGTACTCCACCACACGGGCCCAGTGCGGGTTGGTAGATATCACATGTCTTGGAATAATCCATCAATTTCGAAAGTCGTTAAATCTCACGTAAACAAATATTATTAGCTGTTTTGCTAAGCAAACCCATCAAGTATACGGAAACATTTGCGCGAAAATATCTCATTGTTCAAAACACAGAGTCAATTGTACAACGTATGTTTACAAAATATAGCATCAAATATACATCAGGAAATATTCCAATTTTCATTGTCAGTTCAGCCTTTTATTCGTTTGGCTTGGATTGAACTATAGGAATTTATCATTCCAAATTTATTTGTGGTCGGCGCACACATGTTATTTTCTTCCATACTTCTCTCTTAGTCATCATCTCTGTAGACACTCCCTTTTAGCCATATCACCTTTCACACAGTCCATCCATCGTTACTTTGGTCTTCCCCTACTCATATAGCCTAAATCTTAAATGGTTTTTACTAAAAAAATATATTTTATCGTCATTTCTTTATCATTACCAACCCGCAATAGGCCCGCGTGGTAGATTATTATCCACTCCCTCTCACTGATAGGAGGCCTGAATATGTTATCATTATCATATTGGTCCCAGGTTCTTTCCTTTTTCATTTATTTTTAAAGTCTTTAAACAATATTTTGGCCAAGTATTTTATTGATTATTTCATACAATGATGTCGATGAATGTGTATGATGATATAGCCTGCCATCTATATCATATATCAATTATGTTATTTAACATTGGCCATTTTTTATAACTCAAGTGAAGACTTCTTTGTGACCTCTTAAAACATTTTCCTTTTAAGCCAGTCCGAATCTTATTTTCATCGCTCGTGGCTAAGTAATAAACAGCCGCATGGGTCGATCAATCAGGTTAAGCTACGCTTGGCACGGTCGGTCCGTAGATCTTTACATCGGTCCGACATACCTCCGTGCCTCAGAAAGCACGTTAAGCCGTTGGTCCGGCTGCCATTCATGGATGTTAGAAACCGAAATTCTGACAACCAGTCTTACCAAGGGGTATCGTGTTACCCATTAACTGAGTTGTTGAGGTCAGATAGGCACTCGTTCCATGTAAATGACTGGTGTTCAGCTGCATCCGGTTAAGACTGGAAGCTGACCCAAACATAGTTGGGATAAGGCTAGGCAGATGATGACTACTACATGTTTGGCATATGACCATCAGCGAAAACAAGATCCTAGCTACTCAAAAGTGGTTTCTACCAGCCGCCCTAAAACTATTTCCCGAATAGAAACATTTAATTTCCTACTAAAACTACTGTTTCCATACAATGAACATTTCCATTTCCCTGCTGGAATACTAATAAAGTTCAACGCACTGATTATGTGATAACATTAATGATCACTACGTGAAAACCTTGAGATCGATCGGCGGCGCGAATCGTGTGCGATCGATTTCCGCGTTCCAAATAAGGTAGATACAAAAGAGGTACATAATTACGTACAGTGATTAAGTATGGATTAATTTAGATTTTTTCTTTTAGAGCCACCGAATTTGGAAATGTCTTTTGAAAGATAACTGAACACTTCGCCGAAAAAAACTGCTCACGATTGAGCAGCCTATAATGTTCCCACTGCTGGGACACAGACCTTGTGAAGGGAGGGGGGAAGTTAATCCACCACGGGGCCCAGTGCGGGTTGGTGGATGTCACATGTCTAAGAATTTTTGGTTTTGGGACATGCCGGTTTCCTCACGATGTTTTCCTTCAACGTTTTGAGAGCAGTGGTGACGAAATAACCATGTAGACTTCTTAGGACACACTCCGTGACATAAAAGATAATGAATACAATCCTAACAACGTATTGGTCACCAGTTGCGTAAAGCATTCCCTATTATACCTTAATTTCTATATTGGGGAACGTTTTGGCAATCGTCGACAAAACATCTTCCCAATGAGTAATTTGCGGGAATGATGAATGATATTCACAAGCAATGTATTATTATCTCGACTTTATCAGGGTTTCCCGAGTTTATCATGTGTTTATTTTTAGTTCGGGTTTCCCTAATATTTTTCTTATGAGAGTCTGGTTTAATCTTGGCACGGCAACAAGTTGGTTTTGCGTAATATCTGACTACAGGGAAGGAACAATTGATTTAAGAATCATTTAATGACATGGAAAGGCGAGCATCAGTCTTTCCTTCCTCTAACTTTGCCTTGCTTATACTGGGGGTCTACTCCGAAGTGGTATCGGCCGAATGTTCGGCCGTTTCCTGCTACAAAGTTACTATTTGGTTCGGTCGGTCCGGATCCTACAATCCTACACTCTTTCGAATATTGACTATGGTCCCGACCCAACTGAGCCGATCCGAACTTTTTTCGCATTTTTCTATAATATTAGGTGCGATCATTCGCATTTTGCAGTTCGTAGTAGACCCCCAGGGGATCTACTACGAAGTGCAAAGTGCGAATGATCGTATCGGACCGACACATAGCCGAACTTAATATTATAGAAAAATGCGAAAAAAGTTCGGATCGGCTCAGTTGGGTCGGGACCATAGTCAATATTCGAAAGAGTGTAGGAGTGTAGGATCCGGACCGACCGAACCAAATAGTAACTTCGTAGCAGGAAACGGCCGAACATTCGGCCGATACCACTTCGGAGTAGACCCCCTTGTTTTGCTACCTCTGACGTGTGGTCTACCTTACAAATAGATGCACTGGACACCCATCCCTATTATAGAAACCTAGTCCTGAAAACAAGGGAATTCAATCCACCTGAATAAAACCGGTTTTCACCCGTTTTGGTCTGCTGGCTTTCCTCAACGACAATCATAGGAATGTCACAAGCCACGACGAAGATTATGAAGATAAATTGCACATAATATTGGCAAGTTACTATAATTTACTGCGTTTATTAGATAAATAATGATTTAAATGCGTCTACTAGTACTTTTGTGCCCATCGAACTTATAGATAAGATAATATTATCGGTTATTATACTGGTATTTCAGGGAAATACTCGGTTTTACCGGTACCAATTGATAAAGCTGTTGATGATATAACAACTATTGATTTTATTGGAGTCATCCTAGGAGTTGATACTAGTAATATTTACTAAGTATACAGCATAGGTTCTCAACGTGGGTGATAACGCCCCCTCGTGGGCGTTTGAGACTTTCAGGGGGGCAGTAGAAGACCCAGAGAAAATTATATATCCTATCTTACGACTATATACTATTACACATTTGAATAAATAATCGTGGCAGTAGCAGTTACAGATTCGCGACAGATGGATGAAAAAAAAAATTGGGGGGCTCTAGAAAAAAGATTTATCAAGGTGGGCTAAATAAGGTCAGGGAAACTATGGGTAACAGTAATGCTACACCCAGCATGACAACGGAATCCCTAGAAAAGATATAGAATTGTAATAAAATACATGAAATAATAAGACAACGTAGCTGTATTTTAAAATTTACAGATGGAAAAGAATCTGATAGTTCTTTAGGCGGAGGACAGCAGCGCCAAGCAACAGCGATATTAAAGCATATATAAAACAGATATGCAAAAAGAAAAATACAATATATATCTAACCAAACAAAACAGACAAAGACTTGGCAGAATCATAGATTTAAAAATATATTTGGTTGACTACAAGGCGCCAAGTCTTATCACAGACTTCAGACTGATTGAAGACGATGATAAGGGTCAGTGCAGAAATGTAGATATACCTTTATAAGGTATGTCGTTGATGACGCAATAATCAACTACATATCTTTTAAAAGTATATCTACATTTCTTTTTATCAAATGAGGCTGAGGAATTTTGCTAGGTGCTTAAAGATAAGTTCAAGGTTTTGATTATTCTGGAAATTGTTTTTGAGTTACGTAGTTGATTGTTAATTCAATTTAGTGGGGTTTTCAGTTTTGCGTCATTAGCGTAGGATTCGGAAAATACTTCGGCATTGTTTAAAATGCTTATATTATTATCTGATAATTCTAATTCGGGCGTCGTCACCGAGGCAGGTCTAAGAAAAGCTGGCGTGACGATTTGGACTCGTTCCTAACTGATTGGACGGATAAGGCACAGCTCAAGGAAAGGTGGAAGAATATGGGGGAGACTTGCCCAGCAGTGGGACAATATAGGCTAGGAAAAAAACAAATTCTTGGATAATATCTAAACTCCTAGCGATTACATTTTTTTTTCTCTTCTAAACTATTATCGTCTAAGAGCCCGTGAACCTTCGTTATTTTATAAAAGCTGAAAGTTTGTCAGCGCATGCTCCCAACACAGGTAAGAACCCCTCGTTCTTACCTGTGTTGGGAGCCACCATTGTGGGAGTTACCATTATGAAGTTTGGGTTACCGTGGCTTCTGTAGGCAAACGGTACTAAAGGTGTGTAAAATACCGATCTAAATTCATCAAATAATAAAGTGTTGCGATGGTATTTTACACACCTTTAGTACCGTTTACCTGCCAAAGCCACGGTAACCCAAACTTCATAATGGTCCATTGTTCTTACCCGTGTTGGGAGCATGCGCTGACAAACTTTCAGCTTTTATAAAAAAAAACTAAGGTCTGGGATTCATGGGCTCTTGCTCTATTATGTCTACCTGTGGACAGAGCGTTGTGGGTTATATTATCACTAAAATTGTTTTTGTTAAATTAGTTGTAAGATCTTACAATGTAACTTTCTGCTGTCCCTTAAAATAAAAAAAATTAAATAAAAATGATGTTTATATCATCGGTGGCATGGCAACGCTAACTCATTTTCTGATGAATTTCTTTTACAGTCGTTTTCATGTTTTAAAACACGGCTTGATTTTTTTTCTTAAACATTATTATGTGTTAAAACAAGAGATAATTTCAATGGACGAATTTAAAACTTGTTATTTTTACGTTTTTGCGTATTTAACACGAACGTAAGTATTTTGGCGTCCATCCATTGTGGGACGCCCGACGACCTTCAGTAAGCAAAACAAACCAAATTATTTCAGTTTTCAGCCGAATAATAATAAATTTTCCTTAGTGTCAATAATTTGAGGTTTATTTTTAGTTTTATAACTTAGATGAGTCAGGGTACGGATATTATTTTTGTGAATTTTCCAATCATTACGATTAGGTATAAATTCACAATATTTTTGCTAAAACTAGTCGTCGTTTGGGACCGGATCAAGCTGGATTTAAATCCCTCTAACAAATACTATTGTTTCCATGGCAGTGTTTTCTTTTTCACGAGTCTGTCAGTAACTGAGTACCCATGGAGTTTCTTGCCCGTTTTTCTCCATAGGTACCTACTACGCTTTGGAATGGGCCACTAGCTTCATCTTTCTGACTGACGGACTCCTTGATAATTCAAAACTGCCTGAAATAAATGCTTTCGAGTTTGGCTATCTTTAGGCATATTTGTCTCTCTCTTAATCTCTTCATCTAATCTCTCTCTCTCTATGTCTTCATCTAATAATGTTAACCATATCTCAATCTTTGTTTTCTCATGCGTTTCATCTGTCATCCCATTTCAACACATCATTTATCATTTTCTCCATAAAACTCATATAATGCTATAGTGTTAAAAGCAGCAATCTTTTCATCTACTATGTCTACATCAGATAGTAAATTGACCGATCAATCTGCGTTATCAACTGCGCAGGTCGCAGTAGCGTTTCATTGACTCCCGCTATCTTTAGCGATTATATTGGCGCAGTGAACAATGTCTGTTCCCAGTTAGTTTGTTACACGTGTCACTGTTACGCGTAATTTTAAAAGCTTTTTTCTGCGTCGAAAATCTTGTTTCGTTGAAGAGATTTGCATATATTTGAGGATTAGAATATTTGTCATTTTATGTCTTCAAAGAGAAAATTTGACGATGTAAGCTCCAACTTGACAGTAATTCTGCAGACGCATTAAAATATTGCCAAGACATAAATTACGTTTGAGTTTAATTTTGATAAATGTTGCTGATTGAACAGCTAGCTAGTGTATAAGACGTAGAAAGTTGGACTAGAAGTATGGCTAGCAAAAGAACAATGACCATCTGGTAAAACAAGATTTATTTATTGATTTTTCAAGGTCTTTATTACTACAAAGGTTGTTACAATAGTGTTTACAATTGATCTTATTCTATTTGTACACAGATCGTGATTAATTCTTGATACATAGGCTATATTTCGCCTTTACAAACATTAAAACATGTTTTTATTTCCTTATTTTGAGTTGAATTGAATTATAATCTACCTACATCCTTTAAATACTAGGTATGTTCAAGTTTTAGTATGGACCTACATAATGTTTAATGAAGTTACATAATGTACGGCTTATTATAATATGTTATAATAAAATGAGTAAAGTAGAGGGTAGTCCGCGCAAAGATCTTATATACACGGCCCGTCAAGGGACGTCGGCTAGCAAGCGAGCTATCGTCATGATACGTCACTGAGGAAGACAAGGTAAAACAGAGCCTGACTGCCTGATGGTCAGTTACAAATAGCACTATAAGATTGCAAGAAGATGTATTTATCAATCAGCCCTTAGACGAAAAACAAACTCTTACAAAAGTAAAAAAGGTAAAGAACACTGTTAAAGGGGTGAAAGAAGTACAACAAAAATAAAGATGGTGTTGCTTTGCAAAATGAAGAAATCATGGAGATTTCTTCAACTGAATAGATCAGTTTAGTAGCGTTTACAAGAAAAACATGATTACTTATGGAAATTGTACCAGTTAACTACGCAATTTAGGTTGTTGTTAGCAGACCTTGATAGTGACACTAATGTAAGCTAATTTAGCGTCACGCCGTCAATTATACGTCACGTTGGTTAACACGCCTCCCGTTTAATAGATATGGCACTATTTGACTTACACGTATGACGTAGATTCATTAACAATGTGGCATGGCTACAAGTAACGTTCTCACATTCAGCCCACAGCAGTCCACTGCTGGACAGAGACTCTGCAGTATAACCTCTGGCAGAGGATCTATTAGCCGATTCTCGGCCAATCTTATCTAGCCGCTACTTGCCATGCCTTAAAATCATCGCTCCACCTATGGTGAGGGCGTTCTAGCTTACTCTTGACAATTTGTGGTCTCCACTCAAGAACACATATTAAAATATATATGGTCTTGCACGCTATTTGACTCGATTTTTACCCACTCTCATCCATTTGCTACCAGTACCAGCCACCTTGTTAAGTCAGTCGCTCCATCTAGCTTGAAGGCATCCTACTCTACGATTTTCGATTCGCTATCACAATTCAGTCTATCGGTCATCGGTTCTACAACATATATGGCCGGCCATTGGCATTCCGGCTTGCTTAGCCTCAGTAGGAGTTTGTTAAGAGGCGAATTGGCAACACTATCAGCTGTAAGACGCATCGTCAATCATCATTTTGATAAGCCAACGGTCTTTGATCGGTACTTAAAATAACTACGCAGCCGCTGCACAGGTCGCGAAGGCCACCGAATACGTGTAAATAAAAGATTATTTTTGACAATACGTCACCAGAAATATACTTCAAAGTTTTTCATGTTTATTGTTACAATAACGAGGTATGTTTATTATATAGATACTCTTTGCACTTGTCACTGATAAACATGGAGAGCTGCCAGAATTATTTTTGTTAACATGTCACTGACAGTCAGTCAGCGAGTCTGACAAAGTGCGTTTTTGGTGGGCGGTGTAGAACGCATTTTATTCTGATGATTATTTAAGATACGATTATCAGGCATATTACGAAACAGAAGGAGAATGGGATAGTAGCATGTGACTTGTAGTTTCTGCCTCCCGCCATGGAAAAATGGCATGACTATGAATGATTTTCGGTTCTAGATAGGTAATTGCCAGTATGTACGACTTGGCCGGAACGGTTCCATTTTCTCGGGACTAATTTTGAATTCGATAAAAATGTGCTAGCATATTGCTATGGAAGCCTTCCTACAAGGTGGACCGATGAACTTACGAAGGTCGCAGGAATCCGCTAGATGCGGGAACCACAGAACCGGTCAAAGTGGCGGTGCTTGGGGGGAGGCCTATGTCCAGCAACGACGGTGGACGTCTTTTTCGGCTGAAATGATGATGACGATGATAATGCTATAGTAGCCTAGCCCAGAGTCAGGACTGGTGGAACCAGAACGTAAACAACATTGTATAGTCCCGGAATAAATAGCAATAGTTGCTTTTCATTACAAACCCCGGGAGCAGTAAAATGCGCATTTCTTTTTTGCTGTCCCCCTACGCAGACAATTTAAGAACATAAATAAATGTTTGTTCTCAATGACGTTCACATTCAACTGTTTTAAATAAAAAACAACAGAATGCGCACACACAACGGACGTCACGTTAAATGCTGCATTAATTCCTTTCAATTGCTGTGCAAAACAATCATAAATGAATCAATTTAATATTTTTCATTAGGAGTTGTATGAACCGATTTCAACCATGGAATATGAACTTTCTTGATTCATGTTCCATAGTACAAGTCGATAGCTTATTTTCATCATCATCATTATCAACCTATAGCAGTCCACTGCTGGACATGAGCCTCTCCTATTGCACGCCATTCAACTCGATTTTCGGCAACTCTCATCCGGCTGCTACCATCCATCCTGCGAAGATCGTCGCTCCACCTAGCCTGAGGACGTCCCACCTTGACGTCTCAAGATGGGACGCCCGATGACCGATTCGCGATTTCGCAGTCTCCACTCAAGAACACGTCTACCCCAACGGTCATCGGTTCTACGGCTGTTCTATGTCGACAACTTTGGTAATCTGCCGGATCACCTCGTTGCGGATTGGATCCCTCAGAGAGACAAGCCGTCTCTTCGCCGTCAATTTTAATGATGGCAAAGGAGAAACACAAATCCTGCTCTAACCAGGAGTAAATTGGCATAAGAGCGAGATTATGACGACTGGTATCGGGAATGAAGTGAAGGCGAACACAGACATTCGAATTAGATAGCTCGTCTAGAAATTTCTTTAAAAAATAAAGAAAATAGAGAACGCCAAATTACAAAAGCCAGGCTAAAATGAGATATCACAAATTCACATTCGGTAGAAAACATTAGAGCTGATAGATGGTCAACATCTTACACCAATCGTCCAAAAAAACCGAATTTATGATCCAAAAAAACTATGCTATTGCAAACAATTCCAGTGCCAAGTTGCAAACATGTTTTCGTTTGCAAAATGATGATTACAGCTTTATTTCTTGAAGACAAGGCCGTTTATACATTCTCTATCTAATTTCTAAATTAAACACAGTTGGCGCTCATATGAATATCGGAAGTAGGAAGTTTTGTATAAATACATATATTTTCTGATCAGGAATCAGGAAATGGCCATGGCGGCAATATTCTTTGTTTTATGGTGTAGTAATCTTAGCCAAGAAATGGTCGAAGGAGCGTTGGCAGAACAAAAGCTAGATGGGTGGACGACCTACAGAAGAAGTTCACGGGGTAGACCTGGATGAGATAGACCAGGGAAGCATGACACAAAAGGGAGGAGGCCTGTACTCAGCAGTGGGTAGGACAAGGCTGCTAACGGTGATGATATATCCTCGTTGTGATTAAGATGGGATGAGAGGATGAGTTCTTAGTTCCTTGAAAATGGAACTGTCGTGAAAGGTTTTAATTGATCGATGACTACAGCTTTTCGTCACGATGTTTTTCCTTCACCGATGTCAGTAATGTCCAAGATAAACTCAGAAAAAGAGTGTTATTAATATTTTTTCTTTAAAACACAACTTAGCGAAAGGTTTACCTCCTTCATCAAAAGGAAAATAAACAACAGTTCTGGTTGAAACCTGAGTCACATTTTATTACAGAGTTCCTTAACAAAGAAATTGCGTAATTAAAAACGTGTTTAGGCTTTGATTGTTTGATGACTTGAACTTGGTCGCTCAATTAGTTACCTGGTATGGCTTCATATTATACTGTTCCTGTTTATTTACGGCTATAAGTGTTATCAACTAACTAACTATATACTAGCAGTTGCCCGGAACTTTGTCTGCGATCCAGGATGAAAAGTAGCCCATGTCCTTCTCCAGGTCCCAGACTATCTATCTGTCAAATTCCATAACGATCGGTGCAGTGGTTTAGGCGTGATAAAGGTTACTTTATAATATTAGTATGAATGAATATTAGTTATCAACTACATAGAAATCAACTAGGTAATACCATAAGGACGCTCATTTAGATGTCTATGGCGGAAGCCCATGCACCATAAACTATGACAATCATATTATAATATTCATAAGTTGGTACTACCGCGTTTTACGTTCAATCAATAGTCAGCTGCTGTTTCCCGCCTATTTGTGACGCATGCATCAGAAATACGCGGGAAACTGCAGCTGACGTTTTAAAACGTCAGTGCGACCTTTACCGATATCCTAACGATTAGAGTAGGTTGGTGTTACGTAACGTATTATGTAATCGTTTTATATAATACCTACATGGTTTACCTTTTTATTTTATAACTGTGTTCTTTATTTAGATTTTAGGAGCTGTTCAGGAATTTAAGTCATTTTTATGGACAATGTTGTAGTATTTTTTGAGGACAATAACCTGATATTCAGTTCATTTTTAGGTACAATATCTGATTTACACAAAGAAAGCCTTGTCTTGCCTTGGTTGCGTTTTCAGTTACTATCAAGGAAATAGATAGCAAGTCATATTGATAGAAATTGTCCTTAAAATTGCGCGAAAATTAAGAGTAGATTAAGACAAAGGTCTTACCTGGACTTCGACGTAGCTACTATGACAAAGAGTTTAAAAAACTTTAGAAGCGTATGAAATCATGCAAAAAAAGAAGGGACAGGAAACACAAAACCAAAAAATCAATTAGGCCGGACTAAAAATAAAAACGGAAAACGCCGTTAAACCCTGGTACCCCTTCAACTGTCAAGTTACTGAATACAATTAAAAGACGAAGTATACAGAACTTTTTGTTAAGAGCCAAAATCCCTACAACGAAGTAGTGACCGGTCGAAACAAAGAAAATCAAAACCACAAAGAGCCAGAATCTATAGATCACAGCTCCTTAGTCCGCATACGTCAATCAGTTCCTCTCACTCGAAGCTGAGCCTAGCAATAAGTTTTAGAATGCAGACGACCTTGGCTTGTCGACGAACTTTAATGCAAAAAACAGACGCTCAGAATTGTTAAAGGTGGCCAGTAGTTTGTTTAAGGATTAAATTTTGTATTGAGGTAATTTCTGATGTTTAAGGAGTGTGTCTTAAAGATCAGAGATGGACCATAAAAGTGACATTTTGGAAAGGTCCTCCGGTTAGGAAAGGTAAAAGGAGAAGAGGAAAACCGTTGACACGTTGGGAAGAAGAGATTGCAAGGACAGCCGGCCCAAGCTGGAAACCGATCGCACAGGACAGAGACAAATGCATCTTTGGAGGAGGGCTTCACCCAATATGGGGTTCCTGCAGATATTGCTATATCAAACTAAATTAGGTTATGTTATATTAGTTAACAAGCAAAGCAGTAACGGCAACAAATTAGTAACAAGTAAAACAATTTAAAGAAAAACTAGATGTGAAGTAAATTAATTAAATTAGTTAAGTAACTCAAAACCAATGTAAAGTAATTAGTAGGAAATAAAAAGCTTTTTATTTATTAAGGAGTGTGTAAAGTCCTCATAGCTATCAAGTCATGATTGTTTATTATTTAGGCAGGCCTAGAAGAAGATGGATCAAAGGATTCTCGGTTATTTTGGTCACATTGCCCGTCGGGAACCAGATAATCTAGAAAAGTTGGTGGTGATGGGCAAGGTAGAGGGGAAAAGACCTCGCGGCCGGTCACCTAACCGCTGCTGGTAGGACCAAGTAACCGCCCCCACTGGACTCTGTTACGACCACCCTGAGAGAATCTGAGAACCGAACCAAGTGGAAGAACATCGTGCATAAGGTCACGAAGGCTTGTAATGAAGCACGCGACCAAGAAGAAGGAGATGGTGGGATGGTGGGATGGACAGACTGACCTCAGACCTGCTGACTGGACTCAGATAGCAGGAGACACAAATAAGTGGAAGGAGCCCAAGGAGGGGCTAGCCCAGGCCTTTATCCAATTAGCCAAATAATTCAATTCAATTCATTTATTTTAGTCAGACAAATAAAATATCCATAGAGTAATACACAATTTCGACGTAACATAAAAATATTAGATAACATAATCAAAATAAAAATAAACAAAATAATGATCATAATCAAGATAGGCAATTTAAAAAAACAAAATAAGTAACTTAATTATACATCATACCAATTTAAAGCAATATAGTCAATTAGATCGATTAGACGAGTTGACAGATAATATTAATAAGGAAGGCTTTATATCCAGCAATGGAATATTGAGGGCAATGGATGCTGATGATGTGTGGACATCTTCAATATTTAGTTACTATTCCCATCTTAAGTTTTCGATTTTCTGAGATTAATTTGTTTGTCCAAGTAAGAATTTACCTTAACTGCTTTTTTTTCTGGTGGTAAATCATCAAATGACCCCTCCCGCTCTGGGTGGAGCGGAAGGGAGTGTCAGACTCTTACTGACTAAAACCCACCCATGTTCCTTCCTTCGCCCTTTATGTTCCGGGGTAGCGGTAACCCTTTCGGACAATCCCGCTGACCCGGCAGGCTTCGGCCCTAAGGGGCCCCTCGAATTATGCTGACATCTCTTTGAGGCGCGTGTGGAACACTTACGCGCCGTCCGGCACGGGCCTGGTCCTGATCGGGCGGTGAGCTACCCATTGCTCTCCTACCTTAACTACTTCATTCCATTAAAATATTTTCAGATGTTTAGCTCCCATAAAGAACTGCCAAATAGGTAGATAGTAAATAGTTAATAGCATAATCAGCCTATAATGTTCCCACTGCTGGGACATAGGCCTCCTCTCTTCGAGAGGGAGTGGGCTATAATCCACCACGCCGGCCAGTGCGGGTTGGTAGATGTCATATGACTTAGTTTTTTTGGTTCTAGGACATGCCGGTTTCCTCTCGATGTTTTCCTTCACCGTTTTGAGAGCAGTGGTGATGAAATTGTTTACACAATGTAAAGTGGTGGCCCGGTGGAAACGGCCCTGACTTATGAGTTGTAGGTCGTGGGTTTGAACTTTGAACCCAGAAAGGCGCTTTACTTAATCGGTAATGGGTAGATATACAGCTTTGCAGTTACCAAAATAATGTGGCTAAATACAACAACCAGATTTTGCCTTAAGGAACATTATTTTGGTATTTCCTTAACATGGACATAAAGCTAAATTATGTAAGCTAGTCAAAACAATAGATTTACTTGTTGCTTCTGCTTCAGTCAAAAACATTGATTTATCAAGACTGGCTCTGGGTATGACGGGAATTTCCTAATGATTCAAAGGACAAGTATTTTGGATGACATCCAAAAGTTATGAGTTTACGCTCATTACTGACACAATGTATCTTTAAACGTGTGAGACTGAATTTCGTTAAACGTCAAATCCGTGGTATTTCTATATTTGTGTTGTCTCCGGAGCAAACTGTTGCTATGCGTAAAATTAGCATTTAAATGCGAAAGTTGAAGATGTTTTATTAACCAATCACGCCGAAACTATTGAACCGGTTTGGATATATGCTGATATATATATTGGTCTATAATTCTGCGAAGGATACTTTTAATCCCAAAAAAATTACCCAGACTATGCTGAAACCCTGAATGATCTGAGCAACTGGATTGTAGAGGTCAGGTAACTCCGATAGACAGTCGCTCTATGTAAAATTCTGGTATTCAGATGCATCTGCGGGGTAATTGCGTAAAACACTATCAGAAGCAATGGCTTTCATTTTGACAGTTCAACGACATTCATTGCGTTATTTACGTTGTTGAGCAGATCTTTTTTTCGAACATATACAGTAGCAATGGATGAGATAGATAGTGTGTTACGAAGTTAGGGCGCTAGTTCGACGGGAAGCTGACCCCAACTTAGTTAGGTTGGAAGAAGGCAAGGCAGATGATAACTAAAAGCCTGATCAAGTATTTAATCAGCGAAAAGAACAGAATAATCATCGTTCGTCCTCTCGTTGATAACGTCTTCAGGATTAGCAACACCTTTGACCTCTGATAAGAGACTGCACGTATACAATCACTGCTATAATGCATGATATCTTTTGCCCTTTATTAGTTATTTATGTAACATTACCTCTGATAAAAAAATAATATGAATGAATCAGTAGATTATCACGCGTTACCGCCAGAGCTAAAAATAGACTTCGCTATTTTTGGATGCAATTCATTTTTTATGGCTTTACAGGCGTTTTGTTTCTATTAGGAAATTGCCAGTGATCATGAGAATCCACATCAGAACTTTGAAATTCCGTTTCTATTGCCGTATTCAATTTGATCTGTTATGAAAATATGTCGCATACTTTCATTTGGTTAACCAACAATCGATCATGAGATTTAACAGGCATCCAGAGATCAAGGGATAACCCTCGCCAGGTACTAACGCAGCAGTGTTAATCTTAGATAATTTACATTCCATCGTCACTTAATCAGTTATCTACTTTAGCGAAATGTATTCTAAGTTGGTTTTTGAGTGACCATTTGTAACAAAAAGGTCCTAATACGTTTTTGGTTGCAATGGAATTTGAACTTTGTTAAGTATAAACATTCCCTTTGTTGTTTCATAACTTGAAAATCATCTCAAATTCTTTATTCAATACGTAGAGTTGCAGACGCTAAATGACGATCTAGTTATCAAATCACATTAGTATTGAACGAACAACCCATGAGTTTGTAAACCTCAGTGCACGCGACTTGCCCGCACGTCAGAGATCGGATTGCGTTAATGCAATTGCCGTGAACGTGACAAATCACTCTAGGCAACGTGTGCTATATACTTAACTGCACAAGTGCACATGTGTGACTGCATCCATACAATGGGGGCTATTTATAGATAGGCTGGGTAATACAATGGCGGTTCCGGGTTCATTTTCTAAATGTAGCATGTGATTGTAGGTCGTTTTTTCCTTTATTGCATTTTATGGCTAGGGATTGACTTTATTATTTTGGCATCACAATAAGTTTAACACAAAATTTTAGTGTAATGATTGGGGGCAGTTTTTTTATTTGTTAAACGATGTAATGCTTTCTATTATGAATAAAGTAATTATAGGAAATAATTATTATTATCCCTTAATTCATCTGGGTCGGGCCAAGAACGCTACCCTATGGGACCCCGTAGTTAATAGGTAGACTTTTATACTTCTCAATTCTGTGTGAAAACAAAGGATGTATTCTTAGACCAACAATAGGCAGCAGTACCTACTGACACAAAATGATCACATATTTATCGAGTTCAACCATGTTTACAATATCGAATGAATGAGCTGAAACAATAATAGTTTCATTAGAACGAAAATAGATCTGACCTCGTGACCATTTGTAGTATACGTAGTAGACTACAACGAAACAAAGAAATGAATAGAATTAAACTTTCGAGCATTCAATTAATAGATGACTCATTAGCCCGGCGCCTATGACCAGATGAATGAAAGTAGGTATACATACTTAAAACAATCATCTACATCCTTACGTTTTCCTAACTATGTTGAGGTCGGCTTCCAGTCTAACCCGGATGCAGCTGAATATCAGTAATATAAATAGAGCAACTGCCAATCTGCGCTTCACAACCCAATTATTGAACAACACGATACTCCTTTGTAAGTCTAGTATCAGACTTTGGTTTTCCGATTACCTGTCAAGGATCTACGACTGAGATGAGTCCAATGGCAAACATTGTCAAGGAATTTTCAACCATGTGCAATGCAACTACTACTGTCATTTTAACCTGTCCTGCAAACTGCTATCATAGGCGCCCATTACAATGAAGAAACACCAAATTAAAATAATATTCCTCAAAAACGAATCATGTCATGACAGTCGACAGACGTGTCCCGTTTTTTCACACAACATGTGGTTGGTTGACCGTGAGTTAGAAACCCAAATTTGAAATTTGAATGGTGTTTCGCGTGTTGTTCTCGTGGGTGCAAATTAAAACACCTTAAAACGGTGGAAAAGTGACATACGTGCGTTCCTGATCTACAGCCAGAGGCCTAGGCTTTCCGGCCGAGGATCCTGGTGACGTCGAGTAACTCCGGGGGATCTTTGCGGGCAATCTGGTGAGATCTTTCCGTTTATTTCAGGGATCTCCGTTGGAAGCTGTATCCGGCTGGGTTTTAGTTTGTTAGGACTTTTGAAGCCACGCGCGAATTAACATCATTTTAAGCTATAGCTAAGCTTTAGGACAATGTTTTCATATTATATTTATTAGGGCGGCATAAACTAATACACTCTATTATTCTTTCGTTCTAGATTTTGTACTTCACGCTTTTCTTATTGTAACATTGTACTAAATTACCAAAACTGCCTTGAACAAGTTATCTATTTTCTAGCTTGTAAGTCAAGTTTCTATACTCACGCCCGCTGCAACAAAAAAAAAAAAACCCGTCGCAGTTCAACAAAAAACTACCCCCAAGTCTTAAGTTTGCATAACAAGATGTATTCTTAAAGATAAACTTCATAGTTCCGAGCACATGTGCCGAGAAGCCCTTGTAACACCATAAAAACAAAAGCTATTACAATTTATTGGCATAATTGTGCCGATGACAAAACCGATGGCGAACCGGTAGCCCACCAAATAAATGTGGGTTTAACTTTCGACCACGTGCCTGTCCGTTAAGACCTCGCTTCATATGTTTTGGAGCATCGAGATGACGACAGAATTCGCCTAGCACTTCTAAATAATATACAAGAATTTCTCCCTAACAGCTATCTCTTCCAGGAACAAAGGATAACCAAATACATAACTACACAGTATAACATGAAGTTCTGGGGAGGAGAGGATATCCTAATCGCTGCATCCGAGTTCTATCTAAATGTGCAAGTGCATACAGATATCAGTACCCGACAACATTCTCATCCTCTACAAGGACCAGCATTATGATAGCTGGGTCATGACCGACGAAGAACATAAAAACAGCAACCCGATAGTTCTAATGCAAGAACGAAACAACCAACATCAAAACACCACAACATACTAAGCTTTTAGTTAACCAGTACAACACACGTGAAGAGCAAGGACAATCCAAGAAACCCCAGTCTCAAACAAACAGCCCGCAATTGGCTAGCTCATTAACACAGTATGAACAACAAATACGTAGTGGGAATCATTAAAAAAATGCGTAACGGGACAGCTCCCGGAACTGACCATGTGGTAATTGAGCTTTATAAAGCGATACCCCATTTATGCCCGGTTTCTGAAGTCCCCAGTTATGTTCTCGTTAGCTATTGATTCAATATAGTTATGCATAAGATAAACGCCGTTTAACTGTCACTGCGTTTCTGAATACGCAACAAACCATTCAATAACTATGAAGCCGATAACTAGTTCCTTAGTTGCCGCTAGATGGGTCTGTTTAAGAGATCGCGTCTAAAAATAATTTAATTGTTTTAATTCGTCTATAAAATTAGTTTTAATAATAATATTATTTTTTTTGAGAGTAAATAAGTAGTTTAGCACTGTTCTAATAAAAAAATATGACAAGTCGTTACCTATCTATGGGTGGATTTATGAACGACAACATAGACTAGACTTTTTTTTATGTAAACTTGCGCGTCGCTATACTGTTTACTGTTTGTTTTGTGTGTTAAAATTTTTGCTTTGCCGTTTCATTTAAGTTATAAGTCAATTTGTCTTTCAAATCGTTAGTGCTTTAATCATTTGTAAAATAAAAAATACGTAATGGAATCTGGAAAACGCAGTAAAAATTTTACTGAGAGAGAGAAGATGCTTATTGTCGAAGTGGCTAAAGAATTTGTCCATATAATCGACAATAAAAGAACGGACGGGACCACTGTAGAGGCCAAGAAACAGGCTTGGATAGCGTTGACAAATAAGTACAATGCTGTCTCTGAAACTGGATTTAGGAACGAAAAGCAGTTACATGCCCTGTATGATAACCTTAAAAAAAAAGCGAGAAAAAATATGAGCGATGATAAGGTAAGTTGTATCCCTGTTATGTACTTTTTACCTATTTGTTAAAAGTCCTTATTGTATATTTTAAGTGTACAAAGTGCAAAGCATCCCTTAAGCGTACAAAACTGTAATATGGTACCAATAATAATCATAATTATATCTCATGCAGTTACACCCCAAGTAATATATTCATTGAGTATCATTTTGTTACACAACAGTGCCAGAAATTTAATTTATTTATGTTAAATTTTAATTTCAGTCCGAGATGTACAAGACAGGAGGTGGAACATTTTGGCCTAAGACAACCGCAGTTGATGAGAAAGTGGTAGCATTATTAACTCCGCAATTCAAACCACTGAATAATGAATTTGACTCATCCGCACCATATTACAACTTGGGTAAGTCAAAGAGTTTCATTAAATATCATACAAAAATAATGTATTTACTTAATAGACTGGTTAACAATGCATTGGCAATGTTCTAGCACAGGCTATACTTTACCTAAGCAATCAAAATAGTGTGCACAGGCACATTGTGGACAAAATATTGTTAAAATTTAATCAAACTCCTGAGAATTTTAACTGAAATGGATTGAGGTATAAAAATAAAATAATTACTTATTTAATGTAATGTGGGCTTTTATTGTAATAAAAGTTTCAGCATGGAGAATTCTTAAAAATGTACTTTTCTAATTACTAATAAAAAGCAATAACATAGCAGGCTTCGGTATAATTATAATATAGCCTGTTACACATAACAATCATAATTAAATCAGTGTTATGTGTTATATGTGTGAGTACAATCATCAGGTACACAGTAGTAACAATTTATTTATTACAGATATTGAAACACAAGTAAGTGAAGACGCACATCCTGGTACTTCTCAAGAAATTTTTGTAGTGTTGGATACAGAAGAAGATATTGTGTCTGGAAACCAATCAAAGCAAGTTGAATGTTCCAAAAGACCAATTTCGCCGGATATGAAGGACTTTGAAAGCACACCAAGAAGAAAGAAAAGTTTAACTGAAACAAAGAAAAAAAATATAAATAATCTCACTGCGTCAATGATAAAAAGAAAAATCCAAAAGCAAGCAAACGAAGATTGCATAACAACTAAAAGGTTAGAAATATTGGAGATTCAACGACAACAGGAAGTGATGAAATTAGAAAAAACAAAAATTATATTGGATATTGATATTGAATTAAAGAGAATTCATCTAGAAAATGCAAGAATGGACCTAGAATTTAAAAAGAAGAATTTTAATTTATAATAGGTAATAATATTACCTATCATAAATTAAAATTATTCTTTTAAAATTCTTCTTTTTAAGTTCTAGTTCCATTCTTGCATTTTCTACAAGAAATCTTTAATTTGATATGAATCAATGAATCTCCCATATTTGTATCCTTTTAGTTATTATTGATGTGTTAAGATTTTTTTACTTGAAAATAAATAAATAAAATATAAGTACATAGATACTCAAGTTCATTTGTTTTTGTAATTTGTGTTCCCATAGTATGTACAACATGAACATTTTGCTGTGTTAGCATAAGTAAAAAAGTTTTATAAAAGTAAAACTTTACCAACCTAAAATATTGTTCCAATAATAACCGACGAAACTGGTTTCCTTCAGAGGAAAGGGGTTGTTGAATAGATTCTGCAACACTATAGTCTTCAGGAGCAGAATCAATTATCACAGTATCATTTTGCTGTAGAGCTATATTATGTAACACAGCTGTTGCAACAATTACAGCTAAAGTGTGATCTAATTTAAGTCTTAATTTTTGAGAAAGGCAAGCAAATCTTCTTTTCCACACACCAAATGTCCTTTCAACCGTGTTTCTGGTCTTGATTTGTGCTTCATTGTAACGTTTTTCTGCATTTGTAGAAGGATTTAAAAAAGGTGTCATCATGAATCTTCCACAAGGATAAGCACTGTCTCCCAACAGGTGACCATCTATCTCGTTGTTATCCAGGCGCGCTCGCAGGAATGAGTTATGATACACAGTACTGTCATGTGTTGATCCATGCCAGCGAGCATCTATATCACGGATGTGTAACTTTGCATCACACACAACTTGTACATTAATAGAAAAGAAACCTTTTCTATTTCTATATAGTTCTGCTTGCTCACCTCCAGGAGATTGAATTGGTATGTGGGATCCATCAACACAACCAATGACATTTGGGAATCCCGCTATATTAAAAAAATTAGCCTTAACTTCTCTCAGGTCTTCAAAATTTGGCATACTTATATAACTTGTAGCCAACTTTGCTATTTCCCTGCTTACTTTATAAACCACTCTTGACACAGTGGTTTTATGAACATTAATGTCATCACCAATTACTACTTGGAAAGTACCTGTAGCGTAAAATCGTAATGCTATAAAAATTTGTTCCAAAACAGACAAGGGATATTTGCGATGTGTAATTGGAGCTAGAGCAGGGTTGATGATATCACTTAGATGTATCACAGTGTTTTTATCAAAACGATATCTCAATTTAAATTCTTCATCTGTAAACATTTCGAAAGGATTTCTCCTACGTCTTAAGTTTCTCGGTACTGATATATTGGAAATAAAGTCCAGTACTTCCAAATCAGACTCTGAAGAGCTGCTCGTGTTCATCATGCTAACACTCAATGTTTTCACTTTTGAATAATTTTAATATTTAGCTTTCACTGGCAATTTAATTAAATAATACACGATAAAAGCACACATAACCTAACAGCTTTTGTAGTTTTCTATGAAATGAAACGTCAGATAAAGTTATGGAACCGATAAACGGCGCGCATTGGTCAGTTAAGTTAACTGAAGTTTAAACGGAGTTTATCTTACATTGCGGTGTTCGGAAACGCACTTTCACAAGTTATCGAACCAATAGCGCTAACGAATAGATAAACTACCGATAAAAGTGCCTCAGAAACCGGGCATTATTACAGGAAGCTGTCACGAGCGTCACCAAACACATGGACAAAGCCTGGACACAGAACGAAACGTCCGACACGTGGCTGGAGCAGGTACCAATTCCGAAAAACAATAACCCTAAAGATGCGAATGAATAACGGACTTGGGCACCTATCAAGCTGCCTTTTTAAACAATAGATCAACAGACGACCACATCTTTACGCATAAAAGGGTCTTAGTTGAAGAACGGCTAGCAGGTAAAAGAATTTATGTACTCGCTATATGAGCGAGTTATCATGAGAGACTTGATTAACCACGCTAGGAATAAATCAAGACAAAAGGATATGCATGAAATCTTAGGAGCAAAAACAGTAAAAACGCATCAAGACCGACAGGATGTGCTAACTCGCACATGTTCATAGGCGCCGCGAACTACACCCGCTGCATACAGCAATGCGGTACAAGGCCAAATCCAAGATCGGCCAACCTATTTACACTGCTAGTGAGATTTACAAAAACACATTAAAACGCTGACAGTAGCAAGACCTACGACGAAGACATTGAAAACAGTAACATTTAACACAGCAAAGCAAGGACATAGAAAAGAGCCGAGAAAGCAGTTGAAACCCCGCCAAAAGATTCACAGGTGAAGCTCGACCTGAAGCACCTGGCCGCGACGTCTTTAAAAGATCATCCATAGACAAATATCACCCATCTCTTCACTAGTCCAATGCTTACTCTAGGATGCATATCCGGTAGGCTTTTTTAATTGTTACGAGCTTCGGGGTTCGTGACAATTAAAACTGCCGATATAAATTACCAAAAATTACACTTTAATTAAACAAAACTAATAACAACTCAAACACTAATTATAAAACACAATTGCACTTAAGTCGCACTTGAAGATCGCTTTCGATGTATTCGCATTTCTTATATTGTAATGTTTTTAAATACCTACCTACGAATTACCTAAGTTTAAAATACTGATTGGACTAAATATCTATCATTCAAAACTTATGATTCTGGCACACGCTGGCTGCAGCAGCGGCACCGCTCGCTTCGCTCGTGCGTTGTGTGGTCACAATTCTAACCTAACCTAACCTAGCTGTTTCGATTTAAAAAAGATATACGCGTGTTACGCATGCAGGTACAGAAACATAATGGTGAGGTAAACCAATTTAAGGAACTTTGTACATAGGAATTTCAAGTTTTAGCTTTATGAACTTCAGTAACATATCCATTTGACATTTTAAGCTTTTGGTATTTTGAATATAAGTGAAACAATTATTAGGTAGGGCGTTTATTAGGGATTTTGAACGTAGGTTATTTTACGTTCGTTCTTTTAATTTTAGATATTGCAATACGTACCCATGACACACATCTTTTCATGTAAGAAGACGGCGTTTTTACCACTCCTATCAGTCTTGGCAGTGAAAACTTCGCAAATAATATATTAAAATAATTTGTAAGTGAAATGTTCAGCTGGATGGATTACAGTCCACTCCCTCTCACCGAGAGACCTGTTGTCCCAATAGTGGGAAAACTATAGGCTGTGTATGTTAAGATTTAACTGCCTTTAGATTTCCCTCTAACCTCTATAACTGCTTGGTTGTACTAGGTCATCTCAATGAAAATATATTAGGAAATCACAACTTTCATTCATTCATTCAGATTGCTTATAACCTATAGTGTTAAATCTTGAGTTGTGTTAATTCTGAGCACCATTAACATCATCATCTTCCTGCCACTGTCCCATGTCACGTGGGGTTGGCACAACCTGTTTTCTTCTTTAACCTCTCCACTGCCGGAACGTAGATCTACGACACAAAAATTGTTACCGTAAACTGCCGGAACGCAGATCTGCGGCGCAATTCTAGGCTCGAGCTCGAGCCGAGCAAAAGAGCTCGGCAGTTTACGGTAACAATTTTTGTGTCGTAGATCTACGTTCCGGCAGTGGAGAGGTTAATTCTCCCCTGTCCTCGTTATACGGCATACCCTGTCCACTTCTCCGTGTTCCTTGCCTGTCCAGTCCCATGTCTTTTTTGGGCCTTACACTATCAAAAGAATTTTAGAAGATGTTGACAGCTCAAGAGGGAAATGGTTAAAAGACCGAACAGGAGTTCTATTCAGTTCAGTAACCTTGTTCTGATTGAGAGTTTTTGTAAGTTTGTCACTCTTTGTATCCAACATTAGGTGAAAAATTGAGACAACAAAGGAGATCTAGAAACAGTTTAGGCCTCTTTTCTCTGACCTTTTACACAGTAGTCATACAGAAATTAAGAGAAAAGCTAGAAGTTGTACAACAACATGTCAAATGAATGCTTTTTCTCATTTAGACGTTCCTATAGATTCATAGCTTAGAGATGAAGTAACTTTCTTTCAATGACATACATTAAAGACATTTGACAGCATCATGTAAACCACTATTTGAGTATCTAGTGAGTCCCCAATGGAAAAAAGGCGTAAATTATAAAAAAAAAGTCATACCTGCGAATATGTGAGCCTTAAAGCGTACTTGGCAATTTGTGTCGTTCTCATTGTGTCCGAACTGTGGTCCAAACTAGTGTGTGGCTGCAAAACAAATAACTAATTCATAAATCACGCAAACATTTCACTAAAAACTCTTTTACATAACCTACGAAAATTTTATTAAATATCAAAGATCACTCGCGAAAATTTTTAACACCGATATATTTTTCTTAATATATTTTTATTATTACTTTATTGGTGTTTCGATTCTTTTCACACGGTATTTGAAGATAAATTATTGAATTTTGATTTACGTACATGCACCCGCTGACTACTGCGAATGATTATGAAAGAAGAATCTAGACGTCACTTACTTAATCCTCTTTGATTGTCTATTGCTTGACAGTTTGTAAAACAAAGTGTTGCCATAATCGGAAACAAAGAAACCACTACTTGAATTAAAAGTGTTTTTTTTTAAGAAAGTCCAACTAAAGATAGGACAGTAAAAAACATCCTTCATGCATAATACCAACTTTTACTTTTATCTTCTTTTTTCTATTTTCTTTTCAATGTCATGTTTCAAATCGTCACGCTCGTGCATTACGTTGACTTTTATTAAAGGCTAAAAATGAGCTCATTTCATTTACTAGTCGTAACCCATTATAATTATTATAATGGAACCCACTACACTTCTTGTAATCAGTACATGACATATGCGCGCACAGACTGGACAGGTCAACATATTGCTCATTTGGAGAAACATCGACGTAATGTATTTTTTCCCAAAAATGAGTTAAATATGACAAATCACTTAGAAAGTGTATTTATTTACGTTAGGAGATACAAAGGAGATATAAATATTTCAATATCTAAAATAAAAGTACTAAGGTAAAATAACCTACGTTCAAAATCCCTAAAATCTAAATACCTAATGTTTTTAAATACCTAAGCAACTAACACCTACCTACGAATTACATAAGTTTAAAATACTGATTGGACTAAATATCTAATGTTTAAAATATCAACAGTTATTACACCTAAGTTTGATACACCAACATTTGAAATACCAAATGGTCAAAATACCTAAAATGATGCATCACTTGCGAGCTATTTGTATGAAGTAGTAGATCAGGTTCCGCGAGCGTAAAAGAGGGTACTTAGATTGATAAAATTGATCGTTGTCTATGTTTAAATATTTTCTGTCAGTTGTTAGTCACCCACTAGATTGCAGAACGGTTAGATATCGATTGATACGAGAAAAATTACGTAAAATGACTGAACACATTATTAGTGTATTTAAAATTCAAAAATGTGGTTACAAAGTCGACGTGAATGGTTTTGTGTGTGCAAAAAGTCGTGAATGCAATAACAAAGTGTATTGGGAGTGTGAATTTAAACGAAATGATTTATATAAGTGCAAAGCGCGGCTAACGACCAATGTATTTTCAGAAGTCGAACGTGTATCTGTGATATCATCAGCTGGGGAACATAATCACGAAGGCAATCCTGTGAGAGTGAGCGTGGCTAGAAATGTGCACGATTTAAAAATGAAAACAAATGAAGACATGTCAGATACTTCAAAATCATATCGGATCTACCAATAGTGATGTTGCAACAAGTTTGCCATCTAAGGATTCGTTACGACAAATGATTATAGAGAAAAAAAGAAGGTGCTGAATGTACCAAAAGAGCCCACTAATTTTGATTTTGTTATTGACCACCAATCATTGTTGTTAAATGATGATAATTTTGACATCAAAGAGAGAATATTTGCCCAAAATAAAAGAGTCATCATATTTAGTACAAAAGAATGTGTGACATATTTAAGCCAATCAAATTATTGGTTGATGGATGGAACGTTCAAGATCGTCCCAATAATAGTCCAGCAAATATATACGATACACGGTTCAGTGCACAATACCGATAAAACATTTCCTTTATTGTTTGTCCTATATACAGACGCCAGCAGGTCAAGCTACCCGAAACTGTCAAATTTTCCCAATTAACCTTGAACCTCAATGTTTTAGCGATAAAATTGAAAATCTATTAAAGAAATTTGACAGATTGTAGTAGCTTGATGTGCTGGCGTCTGTACGCACAAAGATAAGGCATCATATGACGTCATGTTTGATCATATAATCGAATACTGTACAGAACAGGGAATTGCATGGTTTTTAGTTTATTACACGTAATAAATGCGTATTTTGGTTACTTTAAAAAATGTGGTTTCATTTCGTCATAAAAGCATAAAAAAATATGCGCGGCTCTCTGCGCATTTTACTGAATCTTTGGGAAACAATGACGGAATTGTAGGTAACCGACATACTTTTATTTATTTATAAGAATATCAATATAAATATTTTACTTAATTGAATAACAAATAGAGCTACATTAGTGTAGCCACATTTCTAGTACGGACGCCAGCAGGTCAAGCTACCCGTAACTGTCAAATTTTCTCAATCAACCTTGAACATTAATGCTTTAGCGATAAAGTTGAAAATTTATTAAAGAAATTTGACAGATTGTAGTAGCTTGATGTGCTGGCGTCTGTACATACAAAAAAAGTATGCAAGGGTCTTCATAACGACACAGTAACCTCATTACAAAAAAATAGTTCACTTTAAATCACTCTCCTGTAAAATTTGAAAAGTAGCAGTTACGCCCATGTTTCTCCAAATGAGCGATATGTGTGGTTCTTTTCTCAAAACGCCATTTCAGACGTCACCACACCACCCATAACATTTTTAAGGGTTGATGTTTTCCGCTCTGACTACTGTTTCGCATTTGCAGATCAAAATCTACTAAAAAAGTAAAATAATATTTGATGGAAACATTACAAAAAGTTGCTACCATAAAAATTCTAAATTACTTTTAATTTAAATTATTTGTTTCAAGAACTTGTGGTACGTACAAAATGTCGTTTCGTCGATATTAGTTGGGTAACGATTCCAGAAAAATATTTCATTTAGCTAACATTGAGTAAAGATACACTTAAAAGTACAGACGCCAGCAGGTCAAGCTACCCGAAACTGTCAAATTTTCCCAATCAACCTTGAACCTTAATGCTTTCATGATAAAGTTGAAAATCTATTAAAGAAATTTGACAGATTCTAGTAACTTGATGTGCTGGCGTCCGTACTTATTGGTATCAGATTAGTGTAAGATGTTTTCGGTAGATGGCAGTGAAATAAAATTATCAACAGTGGAAAAAGGGTCCTCAGTTTTGTATTTTTCTTTAAGAATTTCTCAGTGGCAGTCTAGAACTACTTAGTCTGTGAACAGTCTGTTATTTATCTGAATATGTGCCCGGTTGATGGCTGTAGGCTCACCCCCAATACATGGGACTTCTAAAAAAATATTACTGGCCAGTTTATGTTTTTTTTTGTTAGGCCACCTCTTTCTTAGAGGTGAATTTGTCTTCTCGTAAATGATAAATTATTTTTTATTTTGTAAGTAGGTTTGTACAAACACTTTTACACGTCAATCATATTTTTAAGAACTAGATGAGGTCGGCGTTTTCAATCTGAATACTCTGAGAAGAAAGGCCGAAACAAACTCAGAGGTCAGACTTTAAAAGATTAAATCCCAGACATAATTTTGGTCAGATCATGTGAAGACCATATAGATTGGTGTCTGAAATGGTCTTTTGAGGAAAGAACCACACAGATTGAGTGGACCTGTCCTGTCAGTGCACGCATTTGTCAGTAATCATATACGGTATATTGTTTTCAGTTAGCAAAGGTTGAACTTACCACCACCGGCAAGCGAAAATACGTTTTCATAAGTTAAAATATCAGTGTAGGTACAGACGCCAACACATCAAGCTACTACAATCTGTCAAATCTCTTTCAACTTTATCGCTAAAGCACTAAGGTGCAAGGTTGATTGGGAACATTTGACAGTTTCGGGTAGCTTGACCTGCTGTGCTCTTTTGTATTGATAAAAAACCGCTAGCAGGAGAACATTAGCGATAGAATAGAACATAAAAATGTAATATTTTTACACATAACCTAACATCACGGCTGTAATCCCCAAAAGGTTAGGTTAAAGGGTTAGGCAGAGGTGTTCCTTTTTTTTGTTTTCCGGGGGAAACCTTCATGAGGCACCCGACCTCCGGGGAGTGAGGTCGGGGAGTGTTGGATTTTTACCTCACTAAAAACACCCCGGTGATCAGCATCCGCACATAGGGGTGGTCCCGGTTCCTCTTAAAAGACCACTTCCGGAACCACCCCTGGAGGCAGAGCACATTTCGTCCTTTCGACCTTTGTTTTAAATCCCACGCAATAGGGTGTGAGCCAATTGCCATAAATCCAGGCTGCTACTGAGAAATACCTGACCGAAAAATCCAATAAAACTTTGCCTAATCTGGGAATTGAAAGCAGGACCTCGTGCTCAGTAGCTTGCGACCACTAGACCTAGACTTATTACAGTATAACCAATAATCTATGCGTCATGTTCGTGAACGGACGCCGTTAGTATTGACTGGTCGACTCTTTGCTGCCATGGCTTATTTTAATTTAATATTCGAATCGTTTATTTTTTATCTTTTATTACGGACGCTTTACTTTCTGCATCGTTCTCACATGCATAATTTTTAACATGAATGATGTAACCAATACTTTGTAACCATATTATTGTGATTTAAAATAGAGTCCATGGAGTTTCTTGCCCGTTCTTTTCCATAGGTACCTACTACGCTTTGGAATGGGAAACTAGCTTCATCTTTTTGACTGACCGACCATTGACAATTCAAAAGTGCCTGTAATTGGTTTAGTTGAAATAAATAGTTTGAGGTTGAGTTTGACAATATAAATCGTAGGTTCAACAAAATTCGGTGCCTACGGAACACTTTTAACGAAATTCTACTGCTTTTGCAGGACATACGTCTCTATAATGAGATCTGTCAATCCTCTGCCAATACCCTAAAAAATAGCAAACGCAATGTTATACAAATTAAGTCATCCTCACGAATATACGACCATACTTTTAATCATCTACACTGATTTTATTTTCATTATCTTTTACTGCATCAATCCTTACGCACCTTTTTGACTCTCTCCTAACATTTTCAACCTTAACACAATGGAGTAAGATTCGAAACCGCTTGTTTCAAGATTTCAAGAATAGTTTTTGGAGTTTTGAGCTCTATCAGTATTCAAATAAGGTTCAAAATAGGTACTTTAGTGTTATCAAAAGTAGTTTAGTTAGGTTTTGGAGCTTTGGGATCTATCTGTATTTAAGTAAGGTTCAAAATAGATAGTTCAGTGCTATCAAAAGTAGTTTCATACTAGATGCTGAGTAAACATGGCTAGTTTACTTTGAGCAGTATCTCAAGAGATACAAGATAGGTACCTACGAGATAAGGAACGGGGACAAGATATGGGAGGCTGAAGTTAAACATGCCGGAGAGATATTACAATTAGGTACAGACGCCGGCACATCAAGCTACTACAATCTGTCAAATCTATTTAATAGATTTTCAACTTTATTGCTAAAACATTAAGGTTCAAGGTTGTTTGGGAAAATTTGACAGTTTCGGGTAGCTTGACCTGCTGGCGTCCGTACATATTTTGTACCTACCACCTTAAACCTTCCTCCATCTTAGCGCGTCGATGGCATACAATGTGGAGATAGCAATCCTACTAATATTATAAACGCAAAAGTTTGTATGGATGGATGGATGGATGTTTGTTACTCTTTCACGCCAAAACTGTAGCACGGATTTGGATGAAATTTGGCACACAGATAGTTTATAACCAAGATTAACACATAGGATACTTTTTATCCCGATATTCCCACGGGGTCGAAACTTATGCGGGTGAAACCACGGGGCGCAGTTAGAACGACAATAAATGGAAACATTGGCAATACTAATGTATAGAAGTATATAGGTACCTACTATGTATCAACTAAATCCTAATATTGAAATTGAAATAGTGGTTTTTTCAAACAAACTAAATGGTAGTGATAGGTCGACTATGGATTTTGCCAATCTTTGACTAGCTGTAGTGACTGAACTATTGGATATATTTTATTGAATTTTTGGATGCAGACTGGAAACGTCATTAAATATAAGCAGTTTAATTTTTTGTCGTATTGTCGTCTCCACCTTGTATATGTTTTACAGTCAGCCCAGAATTCCACCGTGGACCGTGGAGTTTCTTGCCGGCTTCTCCATAGGAAACGACCAATTGGAACCGTGCACCTAGCTTCTGACGTTTCATAAGTCCCCATGTTGGTTTATGTGAAATAAAATATTTTGATTTTGGCTACAAGCTTGGCATCTTCGATGTGGATTGAACTCGGCAAGACGCATGAGTTGAACATGACTTTCGTCTTGTCCAAATTCATACTGAGGTCAATCCACCGGGAGGCTCCATTTAGGCTGTGCAGCATCTCGTGTCTGCCATTATGACGATGTCATCGGCATAGCGAAGGTGTGAGATGTACTCGCCGTTCACATTGACGTCCTGCCCGGTCCAGTCTAGCGTTTTAAAGACCTCCTCCAACGGATTGGTAAACAGTTTCGGGGATATCACATCCCCCTGTCTCACCCCTCTGAGCAGTTGGATGGGGCTGGCTTTCCGTTGATGGATCTGGACAGTCATCGTGGCAGCGTCTTACAGATATCTCAACCCTTTTATGTAGCGCCAATCAATTCGACATCGTTGCGGAGGCCAGAACTGCCCATATTTCGATGGAGTCGAAGGCTTTCTCGTAATCCACAGCGGCTGGTTGTACTTCTCCGTCTACTGTACAATTTGCCGAACAGTCATCTGTAAATCTTCACCTGAGCAGGTTTTCTTTGCTTCGGCCTACCTGAGTCCGGAGTCTATTTAAAGATTTCCAGGTAAGCCAGGGCAACTGATGTGGGAGACTTTCTGCATGTAGAACAAATGGGTTTGGATAGGGAAGCTCTATCTCGCCACAGCTTTAGCTAGACCGTTCGCCAGTGAGTGGGAGGACACGATTCAAAAAGCTGTTGCGGCTTTTCAGTCTGTGTCACGAGGAATTTAAAGTGCAAACTTTCCTACTGTTTTACTATGTAATAAATATATACGAGTAATATAAATAAAAACTGGAATAAACCGGATTATTACAGGAAAATCCCGGAAGAGCTTTAAGTGTTTGTAGACTACAGACAGAAGTATTATTTTGTATCGTCCGGGAATTGAACCTGTGGCCCTTACAGAAAATAATAACTGAGTCAATGCGCCAACCGCTTGGTTAACCGCGTCTTTCTTTCTCCGTCTACGAAGCAGAAATGTGATGCCGTAGCACTAGGCATCACTACATAGCCTATGTCCTTACCGAGGTCACGGTCTATACGCCAGGATGTCACCCCTGTGTGGATCGCCCGGAGGACACGGTGGAGCATACGGTGGAGGTCTGCCCGGCTTGTGCGAAGCACCGACGCGTCCTCGTGGCGGCGATCGGCGGCGGCGATCTCTCGCGTGCGGCCCTGGTCCAGGCCATGGTACGGAGCGAGAGTGCATGGGAAGCCGTCACCTCTTTCTGCGAAGCAGTGATGCTCGCAAAGGAGGAGGCGGAGCGCGTGAGGGAGAGGCAATCTCTGCACCCTCACGCCCCCAGTTGCCGCAGGAGACGCCCTGGACGTCGGGAGTCACCAGCCGACTCCCGGCCACCGTAGGCGCGGGCTTGCGGGCGACAAGCAATGGGCAGCTCGCCGCCCGGCAAGGACCAGGCCCGAGACGACGCGTGCGTTGTGTTCCACGCGCGCCTCAAAGAGATGTCAGCACAAACTGACGGGGTCCGCTAGGGCCAATGCCTGCCAGGGCCGCGGGTTGTTCGAATGAGATACCGTGGTCCCTGGCATAGGCAACTGAAGGAACACGGCTGGGTTTTAGTTCGTAAAAGTCTAACACGCCCTCCTGCTCCGCCCAGAGCGGGAGAAGTCATATGATGATTTCCCACCCAGAAAAAAAAAGGTCACGGTCTATCTGTGTGCCAAATTTCATCCAAATCTATTCAGCCATTTTAGCGTGAAAGCGTAACAAACAAACTCACTTTCGCATTTATAAAATTACTAGCTGAACGTCGTAGCGCCTTTTTTTTTTCTTTTAATTTTCTTCTATACAAACCTTGTCCTGACAATAACAAACATGAAAAAAAAAAAAAGAATTATCCAGTTTGGTGCAGTTGATCGGAAGTATATATACATTTTAGTGATTAATTTTTATTTATATGTATAGAAGATAGATAGATAGATTAGCTTTAATTCGAATTAAAACAAAAAAACTATATTACTAGTTTTGCAAGCTCATAATTAACTCCCCTGGACCACTGAGATGGCTGAAATGAACATAGTTTATTACCTAAGAGTAATTAGGTTGACAGTCAGTGCCACTTGCTACTAATCAAATTCAAACCGTGTTATTACAAAACGAAACCTAACTTTAGTTCCAGCTTTAACTATTGAGCCAGTACTTGTATTTCGAACTTTATTTCGATTTAGGCAAAGTTCTTAATGCTAAAATGACAACTTAGCACCGAACTAAGCTGTCAGTTTTGTATAAAGAACCGCATTTCTATAACAATTGGGTTCTTAATTCAATAACTGGGTCAGTGGTTTAAACCTGATCGAAAGAAAAACCTTGTTTTGTAATAGGGGGGATAGGGTTTATTTCAAACTATTTACTGGCACTTTTGAATTGTTAAGGATACTTACAAAGGGCGAATTTCACGGCTGAAACTAAACGCGTTCAGCACATCCTTGCCGTGTTCAAGAGCTGTCAGTGTCAAAATTGTTGTGAAATATTGACTAAGTATATGTAAAATTATCAAAAAATAAAAGGCCCGTTTTGACATTTGAGAATGGCTACTTGACATCTGTCAGTTCAATATAAACGAATACGTGTTTTGCGAATTTGATCTTTATTAACTAATAGAACTGTCAATGTCAAAACGGGCCTTTTTTTTTTGACAACTTTAATAATAGTACCTAGTCTATGATATTGACACTGATAGCTCTTGAACGCGGTTTAGAAACGCTAATCGCGTTCAGTTTCATTGGTGAAATCCGCACTTAGTAACATATAAAATTAGTAGAAAACGAGAGGCTGTGACCGTTGCATGACAATGACTGATACACGCTGTTTGCCAAAAATTGGGGCTCATTGATTGTCCAGGGTGCGCCCTAGTCGCACGCCCATGTCTATTTGCAAGTCAGGCAATGAATCCTGATTGCGACAGGTTGTCTACCCATATCTTCTGCGAACACTAATATCACCCAATTCCCTGACTTTTGACGATAAGCACTGATATCAGATTAAAGCTTTTAACTCTGATAATGCCGCCGATTCCCTTGTTCACAAACTAAACTAAATTTAAGTTCAGTGCGTCTTTTTCTTCCTATTTCATTAAGAAAAGGACAGAAGATAAATATTAGTTTAGTCCTGTCAAATTAAGATACTCCATAGACAGTTTAGACGGGATTAAAAGCATGGCTACTAAAAATACGTCAATTTACGTCAGGCGCTGACTAATTTGACAGGACTAAACTAATATTTATCTTCTGTCCTGTTCTTAATGAAATATAAAGAAAAAGATTCACTTAACTTAAATTTAGTTTAGTTTGTGAACAAGGGAATCGGTGCCGATAACGATTTAATGAACTCCCAAGAAGATGGGTGAAATATTCTTAAAGAGACAGAAATTTTCCAGCTTATTTGGTCGGTAAATCTGGTTTTTGTAACTTAAACCTAGATTTAATTAAACCATTCTAAGCCCGGCAGCCTAATTGTGTAATACATTTTTGGCAAATGATTGAGATTAATTGGTTTCGTTTCGATCGCTTTTTGTTTCATTTTACGATTTTCGTATTGCGTAACTCCACTATCATGTAATAGCAACAGTTGCTGGTTTGAAACGCTAAAGAGTGAACGATATGTGCTTAAGAAAATCGTAAACTGAAACAAAAAGCGATCGAAACGAAACCAATTAATCTCAATCATTTGCCGAAAATGTGTTACACAATTAGGCTGCCGTATTACAGAACCTCACTCAAGACTCAAGCGTTACTTAAAACTAGTTTCAACCAACCAAATGGCTCCAAACTACTTAGTTTTAAGTAGTGCTTGAGTCTTGAGTAATTAGTAAGCCATTTATGAGTAATCCTGTTCATTTTACTGGTGAATCGTCAAATGTCAGAATGAAGAAGTCTGGATTTGTGCCCGGTTGAGTTAAACATAACTGTAACCGAAATGTGGATGTATATCGAGCTATTTAGCAATAAATAAATAAATGTAGTATAGGTACAGATGCCAGCACATAGCTACTACAATCTGTCAAATTTCTTTAATAGATTTTCAACTTTATCGCTAAAGCATTAGGTTCAAAGTTGATTGGGAAAATTTGACAGTTTGGGGTAGCCTGATGTGCTGGCGTCTGTACATCTCTGCCTATCCCGTCGGGAGATAGAGGCGTGGTGTTATGTTATGTATGTTACTTATAAGACCTGCATGGGTTCGAATACCATAATAATAACTGGAACATGTCTGTCCGTCTCCTCGGTAGCTAGCGTAGAGTTTGTTTAGCTGCTCCCGACGGGAAGTCGCGCGGTCACCGACGTGCTAAACATGCGGTTCAGAACCAACGGTTTTATTTGAACAAGAAACCACAAAATGACTATTGTTTAAAATGTTCGTCCATTGGTTTCTTTCGACTTTCTTTGGTAGGTACTAACGTCACCTCAAGCCACCTCTAGAAATTAATTTAAATCGTCCGGCAGAGTAATTGCGTATTGCGTAACACACTAACAGTAGCAATGGCTTTCATTTTCACAGTTCAACAACATTCATTGCATTATTTACGTTGTTGAGCAGACAAATTTTTCGAACATATGAAGCAATGGGTTAGCAATATCCATCAAAATGATTTAGATTGTGATTAAAAGTGTTTTACGCAATTAGGATGCTGACATAACTTCTGAGCAATTTCTGTAGCTCGAGATCGGCAGTGAAACACGAAATTAGGAATCACCTTTAGTTTGGTGTAAACTGGCATACCGAGCCGATGGCGCCGATTCCCTTGTTCGCAAACTGAACTAAATTTAAGTTCAGCGCATCTTTTTCTTTCTATTTCATTAAGAAAAGGACAGAAGATAAATATTAGTTTAGTCCTGTCAAATGAAGATACTCCATAGACAAATTAGATGTGATTAAAAACATGTCTACTAAAAATACGTCAATTTACGTCAGTCATTGACTAATTTGACAGGACTAAATTAATATTTATCTTCGGTCCTTTTCTTAATGAAATAGAAAGAAAAAAACGTACTTAACTTAAATTTAGTTTAGTTTGTGAACAAGGGAATCGGCGCCACTATTACCTCCTCAAAAAAGTATTGGATTTTTCCATTAGGAACTAATTTCCTAGTTACAGCCCGGAATTTAGAAGTTGGCGGTGTAATCCGTGCCTCGGAAAGCACATGAAGCCGTTGGTTCTGCGCCTGATCTCTCTCCAGTCGTGTCGGATTGCCGTCCCACCGGACTATAAGAGTGAGGGAAAAGAGAGTGCACCTGTGTCTGCGCTTACAAATCAAATCAAATCAAATCAAATCACTTTTATTTACAATTGCGCACTATAAGTAATACCTCCACTATAGGAAAATACGTTAGCTGTCGGTCCCGGCTGTCATTCGTGGATCTTTGACAGTCGTTACGGGTCGTCAGAAGCCCGAAAGTCTGACGACCAGTCCTACCAAGGGGTATCGTATTACTCAGTAACTGGGTTGTGGAGGTCAGGTAGGCAGTCGCTCCATGTAAAATACTGGTACTCAGCTGCATCCGGTTAGACTGGAAGCCGACCCCACCATAGTTGGGAAAAGGCTAGGCAGATGATGACGACGATTTTTGAAAATAATTCCTTTTCCACAGTCCTATTGTTATATGTATATTAGACGATAATTAGATAAAGTAGAAAATAACCTTCTTTTTTTTTTTCTGGTGGGAAATCATCAAATGACCCCTCCCGCTCTGGGTGGAGCGGAAGGGAGTGTCAGACTCTTACTGACTAAAACCCACCCATGTTCCTTCCTTCGCCCTTTATGGCGGTAGCGGTAACAAGTAGAAAATAACCTTCGTTAAAAACTGAAAACTAAGCAAGTTCTCATTCGCTCCAAAAACTAGCCTAACCTCATCTCCCCGCAGATCTCTCTTGAAACCATTTTCTCAATAATAACTAGCAAGATTTGCAAGACGTACTCGTATTACGTAAGTCTGAGCTATTCAAATACGTGTGCGGTCATGTTATAAAGTTAAACCTTAGCTTTGGAGCTCAACAACAATGGAAGAAAATTGAAAGTCACTAAAACTATGTTTCCTACAACCTGTACCCATTTTCCCGATAAGAATAATATTATGTAAAGCTGTGTTCACACGGAGTTAGTGGCGTTTTGAAGTGCTACCTGAGTCCTTTCTTTTTTTTGAAGAAGAAAAAATGTTTATTTACAAAAGCAAGTGAACTTTTAAAAAAACTTTTTTGCAAAAAAAAAAACCGACTTCCAAAAAAGACACTACAAAGTGAAAAATAGGTAACTTTAATTTCGGAAAAAAGTTTTTATTTTTCACTTTTAAGTTGTAATTCTCACCAGTAATTTTGGTTTAAAAAAACGATGTGTGGGCCCATAAAATTTGAGGGTTGCCCTCGATTTCTCCAGGATCCAATCATCAGATCCTGTCTTGGTGACTATGGGACCACTTTAGAAGTACCTATCTCCTTTCGAATAACAAAAGCATTTTGAAAATCGGTCCACAATTGGCGGAGTAATCGCGTAACAAACACAAAAAAAAACATACCGTCGAATTGAGAACCTCCTCCTTTTTTGAAGTCGATAAAAAATGTGCTCCTTTAACCTTGAAGTGCGGCAATTACATAACATAACGCCTATATTCCCCGAAGGGTTAGGCAGAGGTGTATACCTATAGAACACACATTTCGCCAGTAATGTTTAGTCCGATGTAATGGGGGCAAGTCTATTGCCATCACCCGTGCAGAAATCCAGGCTCCGGGCTGCTACTGAGAAAAGCCTGATGGAAAAACCCAATAACACTTTGCTCGACCTGGGAATCGAACCCAGGGGGTCTACTTCGAAGTGGTATCGGCCGAATGTTCGGCCGTGTCTACGAAGTTACTATTTAGTTCGTCGGTCCCGATCCTACACTCCTACACTATTTCGAATATTGACTATGGTCCCGACCAAACTGAGCCGATCCGAACTTTTTTCGAATTTTCCAATAATATTCGGTTCGGCCATGTGTCGGTCCGATCCGATCATTCGCACTTTGCACTTCGTAGTAGACCCCCAGGACCTCTTGCTTAGCAGTAGCGCTTGCGACCACAAGACCAACAGGGCAGTACAAGTTGACCTATTCATCCATCCAATAATGTAGCATATCAGCCTATAACGTTCCACTGCTGGGACATAGGCCTACTCTCTGTGAGAGGGAGTGGGCCGTAATCCACCATCTTGCCTACGGTTCATCTTTGGGCCTGAACTTTGGTTTTGTCAGTGACTTTTCGTGACACACTGAAATACTACTAGGTACTTTTTCGTGGACTGGGCTGTCGTAAAATCGTTTTCTGCTGCTCCAATATCCATCCGTTGAGAAAAATACCTACCTAACTACCTATGAAGAAAAGACTAGACTGTATGTGAACGTGGTTAGATGGTAAGTACAGACGCCAGCAGGTCAAGCTACCCGAAACTGTCAAATTTTCTCAATCAACCTTGAACCTTAATGCTTTAGCGACAAAGTTGAAAAGCTATTAAAGAAATTTGACAGATTGTAGTAACTTGATGTGCTGGCGTCCGTACCTATTTGCCATCTAACCACGCACAATTGAATACAAAGGTAAGTAGGTACCTACCTAGGTACTTACCTTTGTATTCAATTATGCGTCACTTCTGAAAATTACATATTTATCTAAGTACATATCTACCTATCACTAAAATGTACTTTAAGAACATTCATTCTATTTTTTTAGGGTCTACCTTTTATAGCAGAACTTTTTACGTCATAATATTGTTTTGCATAACAACGGATAGCATAAACTTCATTTTGCAGAAAATCATTTCGCATACACTTAGTTCTCATACATTCAAAACTCATAATTTTGTTAGTCAGAATCATCTTTAGGCATAATGTTTATATCCATAATAATTAAAAAGCAGAACCATCATATCGCAGAAAATTCACAGTCAGAATCGTCTTTTGGCATACATTAATTTTATATCGATAGTCATTAAAAGGCAGAACTGATTTTTTGGCAATTGGAGCTAATTTAAGATTAGTTTGACCTAAATTGTCTATATATTTTGTTTTATTTATTATTTAATTATCATTATTCAATAAAACAGTTGATTCTGCATGTATTTACTCAATAAAACAGTTGATTGTGAAAGCATGCATGCAGCATGCATGTAGCATGCAAGCAGGCATGCAACATGCAGCATGCATACAGCATGCAAGCAGGCATGCAACATGCAGCAGGCATGCAGCATGCAAGCAGGCATGCAACATGCAGCAAGCATTGTTTCTGTCACGGCTCCGGCGCTGCGGGGTTTGGGCGGCGCCACGCGAGCTTATCGTCACAGATGGTTTTAACGCTCACCACCGCAGCTTCGGCTTGCTGGCCGGCGAATCGCCGGCCAGCCTCAGCCGCGGTGGCGGGCCTTCAAACCACCTGCTCCTCAGCTCGCGGGCCGCCCTACCCCTCCGCGCCTACGCGGGTTTAAATTACACTCTAGGGGTAGGGCAGACAAGACTGCGTAAAGTCGGTTTCGCAGCGATTCGTTTTTGTCACAAAATTTTGCAGCACAACGTATTGACTTTTTATGACACAAATTTAATTTAATATTGAAAATGCTACCAATACATGCTACATTTAGAACATTCTATGTCACTTTTGCAGACCATTCGATTTTAAATACATTGCACGTAGGTTATCTAACCATTCGACAGCATAAATTTACTTTATTTAAATTATCAGTTTTATTCCATATATTATAAGTTTTTGATGTTTTGAACACTAATTTTTACAAGAAGATACATCTATTTTAATTTTTGATGTTCAAATATGCACCCATACCAAATAATCGTATCTCTAAATAAATGTTATGCTAAACAAAATTATGCATAATATTAATTATGGCAAAGGTAATTATGCGAAACAAAATTCTGCCAAGATAAAAGTATGCCATTGTAAATTCGGACACGTAAATATTCTGCCAAACAAAAGTTATGCTAAATAATTTTTATGCCTTAAAAATATTCGATTAAATAAGATTATGCCATGTGAGTTATGCCAAATAAAAATCGGAGTATCAAGATTCTGCCAAATAGAAGGAACCCATTTTTTTATCATCTTGTGCCGATAATTTATTTGTCATCTTATGTCGCATATTGTTGACTTTTTCTAAATGTAAAAAAAGTCAAGCGTGTTTTGAGTTAAATGTGAAAAACCATATTTAAAACTACGAAAATCCCCAAAAATACCAAATCTTCAAACATTGTCGTGTAAAAACAGGTGATTAAACAACCGTCCGTCTGAACGCGCCCTATCTCCGTGTCCTAGCCACAGGTGTGACGTAACAGGTACACTTGTATAAAACACTCGACAAGTAGGCACCGACGCCATTTTATTCTTGCCGCCATCAGTGCAAGTTTCCAAAATCAGTTCACGATACTTTTAACTGTAATTATCACTAAAATTAGTTCGTTCTAAAAGTTAAACACTCCTAAATTAACAATTAGAATAATTACGTTATTTTCTTTTGTCATTTAGAGTTTTTAACGTGTTTTTTTCTTAAATTGGAAGTCAATTGAGTGGTGTTTCAGTAATTTTTGAGCGGGAAATCTGGTTATTACGATTGTTACAAAATATTATTGATAAAGCGATATGATTGGATTGTTTTATCGCACTATAGATAACAATTAAAGTTTTCTGGCCTGTGATTGGTCACATGACGGTCGGCAGGGCTTCGTAACGATGGACCAACTAATGAGATAAACATGTGATTCAAGATGGCGGATCATTTGAGGGGAAATCTCGCTGTGGAAGTTTTTCACTCTGGGTAAGATAGACATTTTTTATTTTAAAGGTTTTCTTAAATTAACTGCCGATTCAAATGAATTATAAGCCCTTAATAATAAAAAATATTTGAACTTTTTTTCTACTTTACCATTTTTATAAGAATTTTTTAGTTCCGTCAGAAGAATATTTTCTATCATAGATAAAGTCAATGAAACAATAAGTGTACCTATCTCGCAACTGCAATTTAGTACCTAAATTAAAATTCATTAATAAATAATTTAAAAAATAAATCATAATTTAAGTGACTTCAGATAAAATAAATCATTTTATAAGTAAAACATTTAAATTAGGATCTATTTTAGGCTCAGGCCAAGAAAATATTAACTTAGATATAAGTATCTATGTTTCAGCCATTAAAATTCAAAGACCATTCAAAGACTTGACATGCGCCATCTTATTAAAAATTAGTTTACACCATAAACTTTCCAAGCATTTAAAATTAGAACTTCCTTATCACCTCAATTAACGTTTTTAAAAAACAAACATTTGCCTTAGCACAACTCTAATGCCCGGGGTCACATTGCCAGTACAAATAAAAACGCCATATCTTAAGATTATGAGAGCAGTAAACGAAAGATAACGCTATCATTGACTACAACACTATTTAGTTAGTTTTAAGTGGTTAAATTTATGATAGCATGCTTATTTCCTTTTCTAGATTGTCGTTGCTTACGTAATCGTTGGCAGGTTGTAGGGAGAGAGCATATTTTCTGGATAAATTAGTTGAAAAGATTCGATAAAAGTCAGGCAGGGACATCGACGCGAAAAATGAAATCTGCTGTTTCATAGAAAAGTGCAATAGATATGTAGTACAGACGCCAGCAGGTCAAGCTACCCGTAACTGTACAATTTTCCCAATCAAGCTTGAACCTTACTGATTTAACGATAAAATTGAAAATCTATTAAAGAAATTTGACAGATTGTAGTAGCTTGATGTGCTGGCGTCTGTACGTACGCGATCAAAATCAATGCAACAGCATTTTTTTTTTTAATAACCGTCGAAAACTTTGTACGTTTGTCTAGAATCATGTGCCGAATTCATGGTTACAATTTGCGCGTCGATGATGCCACCCTGTAGATATAGTTAATTCATAACCATAAACATTCTCAGACGGAGGGGCCCGTGGCTAAATAATAACAGCCGCACTGTTCGATCGATCAGGTTAAGCTACGCTTGCCGCGGTTGGTCTATGGATGGGTGACCATCTTTATATACCGAGACCTCCGTGCCTCGGAAATCACGTTAAGCCGTTTGTCCCGGCTGTCATTCGTAGATCTTTGACAGTCGTTACGGGTAGTCAGAAGCCCGAAAGTCTGACAACCAGTCTTGCCAAGGGGTATCGTATTACCCAGTGGGTTGTGGAGGTCAGATAGGCAGTTGCTCCATGTAAAATACTGGTATTCAGTTGAATCCGGTTAGACTGGAAGCCGACCCTAACATAGTTGGGAAAAGGCTAGGCAGAAGATGAAAAATTCTCAGATGAACAGATAGTCAGTCGGTCCATGTAAAATACTGGTATTTCACTGTTTTAGACTGGACACCGACTCCAACATAGTTCGGAAAAGGCCGAAGATTGCTTTTTGACACGCTTTTTCTTAAACCTACTAATCGTGAGGAAACCAGGGAGGCTACTACGAAGTGTAAAGTGCGAATGTTCGGATCGGACCGACACATGGCCGAATCGAATATTATTGAAAAATGCGAAAAAAGTTCGAATCGGCTCAGTTGGGTCGGGACCATAGTCAATATTCGAAAGAGTGTAGGAGTGTAGGATCGGGACCGACGAACCAAATAGTAACTTCGTAGCAGGACACGGCCGAACATTCGGCCGATACCACTTCGGAGGACCCCCAGGCATGTCCTAGAACCAAAAATTCAAAGACATGTGACACGACGGCCCACCTCTCCCTCTCACAGAATACATAGCCTAGCATAGCGTAGCATAGGTCTCCTGTGCCAGCCTCATCCAGGTTCTACCCGCGATGGCAACAATAACGTCCGCCCATCTCGCCGGATTGTATTACCTGGAAATAAATAAATTTCTGCTTATTTCTATTAATACAACTCATTCCACAATCGCTTTCTGTGCCAGTCGCGTTACTAGCCATTTGAAAACCACTGAATAGAAGTGTTCGCCTGTGACCTGGCTCAGGTCACAGGTCATATGACCAGCCCAGTCCTACTTTATTTCACTAACTGTTTTGAGAGCACCCTTTCCAATAATCAGCTAACCAACCCACCTATCACCCTACTTAAAACAAGCAGCTCTCCCAATCCCCCAAAATCTCCCAAAATTCACAATATTTCCTCCATTCAGAAATAGAGAAAAAAATCGTTTTACAAACTGAGTAAAATGGCCAGTCTAGCATCAATTTCGATCAGAGACTGCTATTGATAAGAGACCTAATCAAGATGCTTATCGATTGATAACAGGAACGTGGTAGATAGCCGGGCAAGTGGTAGCGTTTACTACGCGCTCTAGGTCGCAGTATTTATTACCTAGATTTTAAAGTCATTGTTATATTGCTATCGTAATTTTAGCAAGGACACGACGTGTTTAACCACCTCATCTATCTGTAGTAATAATAAAGCTAGTTGCTTTTTTTGATCGAACGTTTTATTCTCTGGAGCTACCAGTCGGATTTGAAAAATTGTTTTTCCACTTGATAGCCCAATTCTTGAGGGAGAGAGATCAGGCGCAGGACCAACGGCTTTATGTGTCACCCGAGTGAATATGAACCCCCCTCTATAAACATAAACAGTTCTGTGAGCTGGCAGATAACACATAGGCGAAAATCATTGAAAATGTAACAAACAAATTGTACCTATGATAATTGCGCGGATTGCGCGGTAAACTCTGCTTGCGAGATGCAGGATTTGCGTGACGTCAGTATGACGCGTTGTTCGCATGTGGCGTTGTAGATACCGCTACACTAGACATGAAATTCAGAAGACTTTATGTTCGTTACATACATATATAGGTGCAATAAGAAAGACTTTTCCCTTTTGCAAACTCAAAATTCCTTCCTTGAGTGAGTCAAATGTAGGGTTGTAGTTTTACACAGTTAATTATCACCCATGCCTTGGAAATTGGGTAGGCCTGCCTAGAGTACGATAACAACCTTATTGGGAGCTATATTATGTTTGAACCGTTTAGGGTTAAAACACTATAGACTTCGATTGCTCATCGAGTATTTCGGGACATCGCCACGAGGTTGGTCGACTCTTCACGTGACCAGAGAGCTGGCCTATTTTTAGGACAAAGAAAGCATTGCTGGCAATGTTGCCAGCCTTTTGGTCACTTTCCCATTGATTCGCTATGCTCCCCTTTTATATACTTGTAAATAATATTATTATCATTATTTTAAGACGCTTAAAATAATTAGCTTTCAAATTCCACCGCTGCTTTCAAATATTGGCGCCGCCACCGGCGCCATGCCGTACAGTCACCAAAACCAGCTAACACAATATGTATATGCTAATAGTAGATGTACAGACGCCAGCAGGTCAAGCTACCCGAAACTGTCAAATTTTCCCAATCAACCTTGAATCTTAATGCTTTAGCGATAAAGTTGAAAATCTATTATAGAGATTTGACAGATTGTAGTAGCTTGATGTGCTGGCGTCTGTACTATATACCAGGCAGACTACACAAAGAAACACCTGCGTCAAACATACATTTTAGTATCTCGTAGTAAATCTGTACGTTTCGTGTCCGGAGAAGAAAGTACATTTTTATCGCGTTTAAAAAAGAGTTTTAGGTTATTGAAATAAGGTTGATTTTTCATGTCACTGCGCGTTAGGTCGGCTCTTAAGCATTCTCATTTAAAGAAGAACCTTATTTCAATGACCCAAACCTCTTTTTTAAACGCGATAAAAATGTACTCTCCTCTCCGAGCCGGTCTGTGTGAACGGACACTTATGAGTAACGTTAGGGTCCGGACAATATATTATCGTTAGTGGCGTCTAGAGTCAATTTTATTGATTGTCACATTCAACCCGGGCATGCTAACCCTATGGTCTCCTCAGAGTCAGCACCCTAATTGCGTATCACACTATCGATCTCAATCTGAATCATTTTGAAGGATATTGCTAATCCATTGCTTCATATGTTCGAAAAATTAGTCTGTTCAACAACGTAAATAACGCAATGTATGCTTTTGAACTGTCAAAATGAAAGCGAATACGCAATTACCCCACAGGTCTTTCATCTATCTTATAAGATAGATTGAAAACCTGCGTGGTGTTTGCGTAACACACTATCAATAGCAATGGCTTTCATTTTGACAGTTCAACAACATTCACTGCGTTATTTTTTTTTAAAACGTTGCCCCACAATTGTAATTACTCCTGTATCGTGGGTGCGTTTACAAACATTTAAACTCACATACACAAATAGCCAGACCCGGAACAACTATCTGTAGGCAATAAAAATATTTGGTCCGTGCGGGAATCGAACCCGCGACACGCAGCGCAGCAGTCGATCGCTCAGCCACTACGCCAACCGTGATTTACCTTGTTGAGAAGACGAATTTTTGGAATGCGTGAAGCAATTGATTAGTAATGTCCTTCAAAAAAAAAACTGAAACGATATTATTTCTATTGTTTTTTCCAACGCCAGATAATTTTGTTAGGTCTTCGACTGCACTTGTTTCTATTACATTTAGAAACTAGTTAGGTATTTTATGATCTTGGTATTTTTTTACTAAAATAAACTTTATTACGTCCATAATTAGATTTTTTAACAAAACTTAGTACTTACTGAAATCCTTATGACCCAGTGAAGAGTGACGGAAAAGGGAGGGGGCTCCTGCAGTTGGTTGGAAAAAGTTTTTTTAAATGTTATAAACTAGTGCTTGACTGCGATCCCGCCTGATGGAAAGCAGTGATGCAATCTTAGATGGTAAAGCGCACTAATTTATTGTGAGCCTATTCAGTCAAGCCTTGAAGACACTTTAATCATAATCGGACGGGAAGACCGCTGCAGGCAAATTGTTCCAGTCCTTCGATGCACGCGGTATAAACAACGAGGCGAAACGCTTCGTCCGGATCGTAGCGGTGTCAACAACGTAAGGGTGGAAACTCGCCGTACGACAGGTTGTCCGATGATGGAAAGGTGAAGGCGGAATTAAGTCATGTAATTCCCGCGCACACTCTCCAGAATGCATCCTATAGAATACCGAAAGGCGGGCTACCCTGCGCCTGTGCTCCAGGTTCTTTGTAGATTGGTCTTAACCAAGTCAGACGATCGAAATTTTTTTATATCTTTCGTTCAGTAAATCCTTAAGTCTGTTCTTAATTTTATTTTAAAGTTAAGTAACAGTCTAGCTCTAGAATAAACATAAGACCCAGTGGGTCCCGCTTAATGGCAAACGACATCGCGGCAGGCCCAGACGGAGATGGCGGGATGAGCTGGACTCCTTTCATAAAGATTGGTCCTTGGCATCTCTGGACAGAAAGAGGTGCAAAGAGAGTAGGGAGGCCTTTGCCCAGTAGTGGGACATTAACGACTAATATAAAAAAAAATAGTCTAGAATAGGAAAACTACAAACTTACCATTTTCCATCAATTAAAAAAAAAAATACGCAATATTTTACGTAGATAATATATATTTAGTTAAATATGAATCGGCGCCAATTGTACATCCTCGTCCAATTTCAGGAGGCTGTTATGAAAGACATAAATAAATAAAATTACGGTCCCTGGTAAATAATGAATACATAGGTACATACTTGTTTTTTTAGTTATTTAAGTTTGACAGTATTTCAGAATACATCACTTTCAAAGAACAGAATCGCGTTATGGTATCGTTTACGCGGCCGTGTTTTTATGTGTGTGTAAAAGGGCAGTTACAGTGCGGTCTCACACAGGCCGCGTTTTTAAATGCGTGTCTAAAACATGCCGATTTCAGAAAAAAAAAATCCTACTTATTTTATTATTGATTCGTGTCGAGAATCAGTAGCATAGTTACCTCCTTGAAGTTGACGAGGATGCAAAACGACACCTTGTATATTCATTTTAGTGATTTTGTAACATCATAACATATGAACTGCGGTTTACATGTGTCTAGTAATTGATTTTGTACACAACCTTTATGGGGTATTCAAAATGTGGTCAGTTTTTGTTAGGTTAGTAGTTCGTGTCCTCGTGGGACAGCGTTTAGGAGTCTAGGTGTTGTGTAGTATCTGTCCATCCGTTTTCACCTATAAAAAGCGATTTAACAAGAATATAATAAGAAGTGGAGTTTTTTATAGAGGAGCTCGTCCGGAGGAGTACTAAATTGTCTAACAGTATTAGGTACTATCGCCAAAATCTATAGCTGACCACCGTAAGGACTATTCCTGCTTGCAGCGCATATTATTAGTCGACCTAAAAAGGATCCTCTTTTGTTTTACTTACGGACGCAGCTGTGGTCATCATGTCAGCATTCTTTCTGGTTCTGTCTGGTTTGCAAACATTTCAGCTTTCGTCTCTCATATCAAATGAAATGGCAACGTAACGATGCCTCTGGTGTTGTCGACGTCGATACGCGCTGGTGAACACTTGTCCTACCATCAGGTGGGCCCTCACCTTGTTTGCCACCAAGTAAAAATCTGCCTAGCCTTTTCCCAACTATGTTGGGGTCGGCTTCCAGTCTAACCGGATGCGGCTAAATACCAGTATTTTACACGGATCGACTGCCTATCTGTCCTCCAAAACCCAGTTACTAGGTAATACGATACCCTTTGGTAAGCCTTGCAGTCAGACTTTCGGGCTTCTGACGACCCGTAACGACTGTCAAAGATGCACGAATGACAGCCGTGACCAACGGCTTAACATGTTTTCCGAACCACGGAGAACTTGATATTTAAAGATGATGCAAGTGTAGCTTAACCTAATCGATCGACCCCTGCAGCTGTAATTACTTAGCCACAAGCCCTTTGCCACCAAGTACGTAGGTAGAATAAAAAAAACATGATTCTAAACCATTTACAGCCCGATTTAAACTTTACGACAGCTCTGAAGTCCGCTACTCGTTGCGCAGTACCTCACCCCTCACCCCCGCTGACAAGTGAATTTGTTACTGCGCAGCGACTCGCCTCATGTTCCGAGCGGCCATAAAGTTTGAATCGGGCTGTACTAGGAATTCCAGTCATCTCTTTAACAATAAGTACGTTTGAAGTCCACCTTTTCTGAATCAGTTGAACCACGTTCATTCCTTAAAGAAACACCAAACTATTTGGACAGCAGTCTTTTATGAATCATGTCTGTGGCTCTGTGGCACTTCAAATAACACCTGCCTAATGTACACTTATTATATACCTTATTGTATTGAGATCAGGGTTTGTTTTAGCATGTAGCTGCTCATCAGCTGTTTAAATATGAACTCGGAATGGTACTTGAATTGTTTCATTGTCATTTATTTTGTATCAAATATTTACCTTTAAAGAAGGTTTTCTCATTTTGAAATGAAAACTAAGGATTCGAAGACAGCATAGCATAATTTATCAAAGAAGCGAAAACTCCTGGATTTCTATGTCTCCCCTACATCGCTAAATGCGAATTACGCTGAATACTGACGTCACGCAGAATCTTGTATCGCGCAAGCAGAGAGTCTCTCATCCGGGCATAAGTTATCGTGGCCTACTTGTAAAACCTTAAACAAACTTCGTACCCAAGCAGGCCGCAGCAAGGATAACCTCCACAAGTGGGGGTTCATGGAAGGCTCTGACCTCCGGTATGTATGCGGTTTCTCTCCACACCACATGCCCTATGACCTGCACACGCGAGGACCTAATTGCTGCTTCGGCGAATGCTATCCGCTTTGCTGAACTTTAGGCCAAACAAATTTATGAAAAAAAAAAACTATATTTTTGCCTTCGACACTCTAAGAAGAAGAAGCAGAGTTTACTGCGCAACTAGCATGTATACAACGTCCCGACATTAATTGTCGGGCAGTAGCCCACCAGACACAACACCCGTCTAGTCGGAGATCCTCCCTTTTCTTTGGTGGATGAGTGAACTTTACACCCTGTTCCTCATACTTTTTGGCTCTATAAAGCCAAAAAGTATTTTTTTTTTTTGCTGATAAGTTTTGAGAATAGTCGGAAAATTTTGTATTCCTTTTCGATCATTCTGTATCCCCCAAAGGGGATGTATCCCCCAGGTGTGTACCTATAGTACACATGCATTTCGCCGGTTATGTTTAAGTCCCAAGTAGTAGAAAGCGAGCTTATAGCCATCACCGGGCAAAAATCCAGACTCCGAGCTGTTACTGAAAAAGTCCTGGAATTGGAAAAATTCAATAACACTTTTCGCGACCCGGGAATCGAACCCATGCTCAGCCGTAGCACTTGCGACTACTAGCCCAACTATTAGATTAAAAAACTACTAAAGTCCGGCCGTCGAGAGAATGCGTTCCTGACACCTGTCAGTCCGACAATTCTAGTAGCTAATAAGGATCAAATTCGCAAAACACGTATTCGTGTATATGAAACTGACAGGTGTCAAGAACGCAGTCTCTCGTCGGTCGCACTGTAGATTGTAAAATCTAGGCCATAGGTACAATTGTAATCAGTATCAGTATACCTCTAGCCTTCTACCGAGTCCTACAAAGTGTTCATCGTAAAATGTCCGCTAATATAAAATTAACTATGTCACGTTTCCACGCTAACTCGTAGGTATCAGTGGTAATGGAAGACATTTTGTTTTGTTATTAGTAAAATACCAGCATCCTAATAGTCTAACACACTTATAAGCACAATCTGAATCATTTTGACGAATATTGCTATCCGTTGCTTCCTATGTGCGAAAAATTTGTCTGCTCAACAACGAAAATAACGCAATGAATGTTGTTGAACTGTCAAAATGAAAGCAATTGCTACTGTTAGTGTGTTACGCCATCAAACCGAGCTTTCAATTAAAAAAAAAAAACGACTGGTCTCATTTACCGTCCGTATAGTATCATTTCGGGTTCCTATAATGAAAGAATCGTTTCATTATAAATCCTATTCCTTTTCTTACTCTACCAGAAATTATTGATAACAATGAACAACCATTCAACCAACCTTTTTTAATATTTGCCATTATACCTACATAGAAGCGTAGTCCTCTCTCTATACTTTTAAAATGAACACAACACTTTTCAAAAAAGTACAGGCATCATTAAAACCTTGTTTACCAAGCAAGTTCAACAATATTTGAGAAAAAAGAACCGCTCATTGTGCAACCGCCGACGCCATGTCAAAAAGAAACCAACCAAAACTTTAAAATAACTGTCCAACTAATTAAATTAGTAACACCACGAGAAAATGTATTAGAAACTAAAATATTCTTTAAAATAGGTCACATTATAGTTGCATAAGGCATTACGTATTCCTTTCTTTGCCTGACAAAACGCTAGCCGTCATGTCGACAATGAATCCGAACAAAACGAATGCAAATGGCGGGAAACAAAACAAGATGGCGACGATTTCTAAAAGTTAATTTGCGTCACAAAGACGAAATATGCTTTTTAGTTTCAAGACTACCGTTTAGAAGTGGATGAGTTGTTTGATTGTTGGTTTAAAGGCGGTTAGTTAGGAGATTTCTCGTTTTAAGCGGCACCTTCTCTCTCTTTCTCTCTTTTGTATTTTTTTTCTGCGCCAGACATCACTGTAATAGGTTGTTTACTTCATTATATTTATGAACGGAAAGGCCCTAATACTTTAAAGAGCCTATATATCGGTATAAAGATGTAACTGAGTCTCAACTAATTTTAATGTTATTGCCAAAAAGCGATTTATTCCTAACTAGCAACACCCCGCGGGTTCAGCCGCATAAATCCCAATCTCGTGGGAATATCCGGATAAAAAGTATCCTATGGCCTAATCCAGGCTTGGTTTACCCATATGTCAAACTTCACCCAAATCCGTAGCCGTTTTAGCGTGAAAGCGTAACAAACAAACATAAAATAATCAAATCTATTCTCTTCATAATATTAGTTTAGATATTCCCTGAAGTTTTAGGATCGAGCATAGAACGTTCTTTATTCTTTATTACAATTAGGTACCTACGAAAAACTGAACTCTTCCTATCCTTTCAAAATTATCCGTTGCTTTTTAAAATAAAATAAAAGCTAGAATGTCGTGAGGAGTGTTTCGACTATGAATGTTGATAGCTATAAGAGTGGAGGAAGATCAAAGAACGGTGGATGGACTGTGTGAAAGATGACATGGCTGGAAAGGGAGTGACTACCGAGATTTTATTCTTAGCATGTCGATGGCAAAAATATCGTTTTCTTTTTTTTTTTAATTTGTTTGGCCCAATATTCTGCAACGATGGTAGCATTTAATGACACAGCCATTAGGTCCTCACGTGTGCAGGTGATAGGGCATGCAGTGCAAGATGGAAAGTGAACCATTATCTGTGGAGAGACACCGCATACACACAGGAGGTCTGAGGTTTCCATAAACCTTGTGGAGGTTGTCCTTGCTGCGGCCTGCTTGGCTACGAAATCTATAGGTATAAGGTTTTCCAAGAAGGCCACGGTAACTTATGCCCGGATGAGAGACTCTCTGACTACCGAGATGATGACTAATAGAGAATCATGGAAAAAGAAACATTTTGCGCTGACCCCAAACAAATTGGGGAAAAAGCAAGAAAAGCTAGGCATCGCCAGATGTTTCGTCTGTCGCCTAAACTAACCTAAGTCTAAACTATTCCCAATATCGAACCTAACTAACCTCGAAGCAACGGTTCTTGAGCAACCGTCGTCAATCAAATTAGCTCGCCGTGAGACTCCACTTGGCACTTCAATGCGTGCTGTGATAATTGACGCCTATATACCTCTGTACGGTGCAAGGCAATGTAGCTCTTGAACTACGAAAACCGCCCGAACTGCTACGAAATAAAGACGTTGTCGATGTCAAAATGTTAGGATATAAGTGCGGTTGGCTATACCTGCACTTAAAATATGTCTTTTATTGAGCTATTTTTTTTATTAACACACGTTTTTTAGTTATTGTTGCGTATCGGCCCAAGGTTTTATTAAGTGATAAATTGGAGGCCGTAACGGGGCCTGTCTTACTGAAAACTTTTGAAGTGAAAACTTCTGTAGGCGCAGTTTGCGCTCTTTCTGAACAGTGAACGAAACTGAACTGCTGATCGGGGACGCTAAATCGGGTATACTCTCCTCCCGTCGGTCGGTGACGCTGAATCGTGGTATACTCGGATCCCTTCGGTTTGTGACGCTAAATTACGTATACTCGGGGCCCGTCGGTCGGTGACGCTGAATCGTGTATACTCGGAATCCGTCGGTTTGTGACGCTAAATTGCGTATACTCGGCTGCCGTCGGTCGGTGACGCTGAATCGTGTATACTCGGGTCCCGTCGGTTGGTAACGCTGAATCGCTTATGCTCGGCTCCCATCGGTCGGTGACGCTGTATCGCGTATACTCGACTCCAGGCGTAAGTTTTTACTACTATTGTGTGGTTGGTCTCTTTTGTTTTTTAAACCACCGGCAACATCAAGAGTTTTCAAGGGGTCAACCGTAGCGATAATATTACAATGTTTTTTTTTGTTTATCCTATACTGTCCCACTGCTGGGCAAAGCCCCACCCCCAAATCCTTCCAGGCACTCTTGTTCCGCGCCACCTCAAACCAGCCCTCGCGGTACGCGTCCAGGTCATCTCGCCATCTCTTTCTGGGCTGACCTCGGCGGCGCCGTCTATCTACAGGCACCCATTGTGTGGGGACTTTTGCCCCGCGGTCATCCTGTATGCGGCTGATGTGAGCTGCCCAATCCCATTTGAGCCTGGCAGACTTCTTGCCTACGTCTATTATACCCGTCTTGGAATGCAGCGTGGTGTTTCGAATTTTGTCCTGTCTTTTTACACCCAGAATGATGAGGCAATCATTTTAAAATACCTATTAGGCATTAGCTGATGTTAGCTACGCGGTCGTGTAATAGTAACTATTCGTCATTGACTACTGTAACGATTCATTCTCGTAGAATAAGCCAGACAAAATACTGGTTTATACTAAAAAGTCTATAACTTTCCAGTTTGTTCAGTTAGAAATTCATGTTCATTGTTACTTCGAATACAACTTCGCCAAGAGCACAAACTTTTGCTAAAACGATCAAAGTTAGTGTGATATATACAGGGTGTTTGGTTGGTAGAAATACCGACACGATTTTCTTAGGGATAAGAAGTCTCATATTATCCTAGTTTTCACCCAAAACCTCTGTCTTAAGTTTTACGGTAGGTAATTTCAATTTTTAAAAGTCATAATAAAATAATTTTGCGCCAACAAAATGACATCCCCAATCCCTCAAAAAATTATGTCGGTCCTTCTACCAAACACCATCATTTGCCTCATCTGCCTAGCCTTTTCCCAACTATGTTGGGGTCTGCTTCCAGTTTCACTGGATGCAGCTGAATACCAGAATTTTACATGAAGCGACTGCCTATCTGACCTCCACAACCCAGTAGCTGGCAAACACGATACCCCTTGGTAAGACTGGTTGTTAGAGTTTTTAACATCTACGAATTACAGCCGGGACCAACGTGTTTTCCGAGGCACGGAGGGGTCTGGATATGTAATAGATGGTCACCCAGCCACGAAACAACCGTGGCAAGTAAGCGGCTGTTATTATTTAGCCACGACGAGATAGTAGCTATTTTAATCCGCTCGTGCAAGACGGTCTTACCTACATAAAATATGAAAGGAATGGTCTCCATAATACAACAGTGATAAACACAAAAGACGCAAAGACAATCGAATATAAATTATCTTCACGACTGACAGTCTAGAATTCTTGGCTATTATACGATTATAGCATGGCCGACACTAATACAGATGGTAGAAGCTTGAAGTTATTGAAAACAATTACAATCATGGTATTTTTATTAACTTACTAGCTGACCCGACAGCCGCTGTTGTTCTGTCCAGATTTCAAAAATTCTTAAAAAAAAGTACGTTCAGTTTTTCTGGAATTTGAAGATCTTCAGGAAACTTTTCCAACGTTTTTCTGATTCGGACTATAAGGAACATTTTAAAACATAAAATAGTCAAATCGGTCCAGCCCAGCAGCATATAAGCATTTCTATGGTCCAACCAATGGCGCCGATTCCCTTGTTCACAAACTAAACTAAATTTAAGTTCAGTGCATTTTTCTTTCTATTTCATTAAGAAAAGGACAGAAGATAAAGATTAGTTTAGTCCTGTCAAATCAAAATATTCCTTAAACAATTTAAATGTGATTAAAAACATGGCTACTAAAAATACGTCAATTTACGTCAGGCGCTGACTAATTTGACAGGACTAAACTAATAGTTATCTTCTGTCTTTTTCTTAATGAAATACAAAGAAAAAGATTCACTGAACTTAAATTTAGTTTAGTTTGTGAACAAGGGAATCGGCGCTATTCTCTTGTTATGCGCTTATCAACGAAAAGCATTTAATTTTTATTTATACATATAATATGTATAGACAACGGGCTCACTCTTGGCTATGGGGTTTCTTGCTAAAATCTACGATCATCTTCCTGCCCGTATCCCAATTTATTTGTGGTCGGCGGAGTATTTCTTCATCTAGAGTGAATAGGCTCATAATGAGTTAGTGCGCTTCACCATCTACGATTGCATCACTGCTTTCCATCAGGCGGGATCGCAGTCAAACACTAGTTTATAAAAAAAAAAAAGATTTTTTTCCAACCTACTGCAGGAGCCTCCCTTTTCCGCCACTCTTCACTGGGTCATAAGGATTTCAGTACTAAGTTGTTAAGACACGCAACCTGTTACCATGGATCAGTACGTAACTCTGAACCCGCAGGCATTTAAAATTTTCGTCGGTTAGTAAAACAAAATAGCTGTTCCATACATTTTGACCGCGTAGGAATTGCATTTTTGCTATGAAAAAGTCGTTGTTTTTTTTTATAACCGATGAAACATTTCTACGCTAGGGGGTATAGATTTATGTGCTGAATTCATAGTTACAGTTTGACATGAAGCATCTGCCTTCGATTAGATTGGAAGCCGAACCCAACATAGTTAGGAAAAGGTTGGGTAGATTGATTGATGTGTGGCGATATTTCAATGTAGGTGCAGACGCCAGCAGGTCAACCTACCCGAAACTGTCAAATTTTCCCAATCAACCTTGAATCTTAATGCTTTAGCGATAAAGTTGAAAATATATTAAAGAAATTTGACAGATTGTAGTAGCTCGATGTGCTGGCGTCTGTACGTCCAGCGAACCTACAATGTAGGAACGGTGATACGGGTCAAAAGTTGAAAACTCAAACTCGTCCAAAAGCGTAGGCTCTTGTGGGAAACTTGAATGTTTTGACAAATAATCAAGTAGACCAAGAAAAGGCGACTGTAGTCACAGCCAGGGACAGGGTTGGCAAGCTGAATAACTTAAGTGATTGGATAACTAAACGATCGGTGTAGAAAACTATTCAAAATTATGTATTTAGGGGCCAGAATTTTGTAAAAATATCATCGGCGTAAGCTGTCATAGAGATTAGAGAGTGGTATAGGTATTTCTTACCCATGGACAATGTTTAGGAGAGTCTGGAATCCCTCTTAAGAGTTCTTCAAAAATGGGTGCCACGGAAGACGTTGATGCAGAAGTAGAAAAAAGTCAGCACGCTATTTGCGTAACACACTTTCAATCACAATCCGAGAGCTTTGAAGGATATTGCTAAACCACTGCTTCATATGTTCAAACAATTCGTTTGGTCAACAACGTATATGACGCAATGAACGTGCTTGAACTGTCAAAATGAAACCCATTGCGATCAATTATCATTATTATCAATTATCATTTTATGTGTGTTACACAATAACCCCACAGGATCTTTGTGGACTTTGTCTCACTAGTCAAATTATTTATTAGTCAATTTATTTGAATTTGTTTTTTTTTAGACCGTATGGTCTTCAAGGTGTATCCTTCAGTCGTCATTGTCACTTGGTATTTTATGATTATAGCCAAGTTACTCTCAATATGAGGAAACTGGCATGTCCTAGAACCAAAAATTCGAAGACATGTGTCATCTACCAACCCGCACTGGGCCAGCGTGGTAAATTACAGCCGGCACCCCCTCTCGAAGAGAGGAGGCCTGTGTCCCAGCAGTAGGAACATTATAGGCTGACTATTGTACTCTCAATATCGGTATCTTCGACAGTACCAACCCTATAGTCCCGTTAAACCAGTAACGAACCCAACAATGAAAGTCAAACAGTAGCTGACAAACACGTCGGCGTGTTGAGCCACTTAGCACCTCCGTGCTGAGCCCCATATGTCATCGGCAATAAGTTGACGCGAAATATCAGAGCATACGAAGGTTAGTTTTTGAATGAAGGTGGGAAGAAGTGTACGCACGACGACATATTAAACTATATACATATAGCTATCCAATTCCATTATTAGTTGACCTCTTATTGGACGCAGAGTTTATATAATCCGAGGTTAGCGTATACTAGAAATGTATAGCTTGATGTATAATTGTGAATTGTGAGTTCAAAGTGCGTTAAAAAAGTTTCAAAGAATGTCTGTACGAGTTTCGAGTTGAGTGGTGTGCAATTGGCGAGATCTATGTCTAGCAGTGAAATAGTAGTATCTTATAGTAATAGTAGTATCTGTAGTATCTTGTTCTTTAATAGTAGTATTCTTTTCGAAATAGGAATTTAATGAAACGGTTTATTGACACGATTATTTTGTTAGGTAAACAATAAGTAGCCTTTCGTGGCCACGATGAAAGTCCGAATTCCGATACCGCGGTAACTATGTATATCAAAACCTTGTTATATCTGAGCAAATATGATACAGTAATGGACTCGCATTTGGAACTATGTTCTTCAATCCAGACCCCGGCGAACTGGACTTAGGACTACGTGCGCCACGCCCGGCCTAGGTAAGCATTTTTTTTTTGCTCCGGCTTATCTCTGTCATTCTTAGACTCTCCAGTGCATAGTGGGCAAAGTTAGCAGTTAGGCAGTTACATTACCATTCTTGGTGACTGGCTAACCCAATTTTATATCACGTGATGAGGAATTTTCGCTGCTATTCTATATGTCTTGTGAGTGATTTTGTAGTATTATGAAAGTGTAGTTCTTTAGGTTCCAATTCATAAGTTACAATTCTCAGTTTTGCTAAATATTGTTAATTTATCAAGGGTAACACGATACATTAAATTGTTAAGTTAATGTATCGTGTTACCAGTCAGATAGGCAGTCAAACAATCAAGTCAACTCAGCCTATCGCAGTCCACTGCTGGACATAGGCAGAGGCCAGTGTCCAGCAATTGGTGCAGTCTGGGAGAGCCCAGGCTGCGCCACAACACCCTGTGCTCAGCCTTCCGTATCCAGTCCGTCTCAGCAACCTTCTTTAGGTCGTCCGTCTATCTAGCTGGGGGGCGTCCCACACTACCTTTGCCGATACGCGGTCTCCACTCCAAGACTCGTCTGCTCCACCGGCCATCGATCCTGCGACACACATGGCCAGCCCACTGCCACTTCAGTTTGCTTACTCTGCGCGCTATGTCGGTAACTCCGGTTCTTTTCCGGATAATTTCATTCCTGATTTTATCCTTCAAAGAGACTCCGAGCATAGCTCGCTCCATAGCGCGCTGAGCGACCTTGAATTTGTGGACCAGCCCGACCGTCAGTGTCCACGTTTCGGCGCCATATGTCATGACGGGGAGGACGCACTGGTTGCAGATCCTAGTCTTCAAACACTGGAATAGGCGACGAGAAGACCCGACGGAGTTTTCCAATAAGAGTTTTATAAGCAGTCGCTCCATGTGAAATACTGGTGTTAAGCTGCCTCCGATTAGACTGGAAGCCGACCTCTTCCCATTTGGGAAAGGGCACGGCAGATGATGATAATGACATAGGTAGTTATATCTTGTATTACCATAACTTGTGTTTCAGACTCCAGGCGTATGCTGATATTTTAAACACATTAATTGGACGTAGTTAAGCACGAAGGATTCAACCCACAAAAAGTAATTTTTGAGTTATCGAGGTTATAAGTTCAGGTGTGTATTGCTGCAATGAAGTTGTATATGGAATATTTTGAAATATTGTCACTTATGGGCAAATATATATGTTTATGTGTCAAGTTGTATTACATAGACTAATGCAATTTTCGAGTTATTGGGAAGAATATGTGAGTTGAGTCCTGGGTTCTGCTTAACTACGTCAAATTATTATCCCTTCATCGCCTTTGGGACACCTAGTATTTTTGGTTATACTTATGATATCCTGGACCGCCTGAAGAAAACTCCGACGCGGAGCCACAGCGTAGTAAAAATCCAGTAGGACAACAAGTAAGTTTTTACAGAAGATGAATCATCTCAAGACGAGAAGACAAAAGAAGAGAAGATGCCTATAATCTGTTAATGAAGAGAGCTATCCGTCGACAGTATTGCCAGTAAACACTGTCATGGAGTTGCTCTCTTTATGAACGGTCGCTGGCTCGACGAGAAGAGAAGAGAAGAACACAGAATATTAAGATGTGAAAATGTAAACTGTAATTTATTTCTTTTGCAATTTCGGTTTTTTTTTATGATTTCGTGTATTTTTTTTTTACATAAAGATACTTAGGTACCTACCTACCTACTTTATTTTGTTATTTTTTTCAGTAGTTAGAGCACTTTAAAACTTGCTACCTACTTATAAGATTTTTATGTTTTTTTGGAACAAACGACACAGCAGTGCGATTCTGTAACCATCTCACCGTGAAAAGTTAGGTGAAGTGAGCTTAGAGTGAGCTGTCAATAGTGTCAATCCCTAGCAATAGCTGGGAATGACAGCTCACTCCACGCTCACTTCACCTAAGTTTTCACGGTGAGATTTTTACAGAATCGATCGGCTGTTCGACGTCACGACACTTTTGCAGACTTTGCTACGTAACAAAAGAATCATGGCGGTTAAAATGTTACATTTTTTGGTCTAGCTCTCATTCGCCAAGTGTGCAGAAGCGAAAGGAACTTCGTTCCAACCGACGACATCTCTCGACTCTTTTTAATATGTACTTTTTCATATTACAATTTATTTATTTGTACACATATATGTGTAGTTGTAATTGTAGTGGTACAGACGGCAGCACATCATCATCATCATCATTTCAGCCGATAGACGTCCACTGCTGGACATAGGCCTCCCCCAAGTGTCGCCACATTGACCGGTCCCGTGCGACTCGCATCCAGCGGATTCCCGCAACCTTCACCAGGTCATCGGTCCACCTAGTGGGAGGCCTTCCAACGCAACGTCTTCCGGTTCGCGGTCGCCACTCCAGAACTTTTCGGCCCCATCGGCCATCCGTTCTGCGAGCAATGTGCCCTGCCCACTGCCACTTAAGTTTGGCAATTCTTCGGGCTACGTCGGTAACCTTGGTTCTCTTGCGGATGTCCTCATTTCTGATTCGATCACGCAAGGAAACTCCGAGCATAGCCCTCTCCATTGCCCTTTGAGTGACTTTAAGCCTTCTGATGAGGCCCATTGTGAGCGACCACGTTTCAGTCCCGTATGTGATCACTGGTAACACACACTGGTCATAGACTTTCGTCTTGAGACACTGTGGTAAGTTGGACGAGAAGATACCGCGCAGCCTCCCGAACGCCGCCCAGCCGAGTTGGATTCGACGATTGACCTCTTTCTCGAAGTTAGACCTACATAACTGGACCGTTTGTCCCAGGTACACATAATCGTCTACAACTTCGAGTGTTGAGTCTCCGATCTTGATAGGAGTGGGTGTGACATGGGCATTCAGCATGATCTTGGTTTTGTCCATGTTCATTTTAAGACCCACTCTTCCGGAAGCTCTGCTGAGGTCATCGAGCATTATACTGAGGTCCTCCATGGTCTCAGCCATGACCACTATATCGTCGGCAAACCGAAGGTGAGTGATGTACTCGCCATTGACGTTGATGCCTAGCCCTCTCCAGTCCAGAACCTTGAAGACATCCTCTAGTGCAGCGGTGAACAGTTTCGGAGATATGACGTCTCCCTGTCTCACCCCTCGCTGCAGAAGGATAGGTTCGGAAGCTTGGTCCTGAAGTCGGACTGACATGGTGGCGTTTTTGTACAAACACTTCAACACCTCGATGTACCGATAGTCGATTTGGCACCGTTGGAGAGACTGCAGTACAGCCCAGGTCTCGATCGAATCGAAGGCTTTCTCGTAGTCCACAAACGCTAAACAGAGTGGCAGGTTATACTCTTCGGTCTTCTGTATAACTTGCCGCAGCGTATGTATGTGGTCCACGGTGCTAAAGCCTTTTCGGAAACCGGCTTGTTCGGGAGGCTGAAAATCGTCAAACCTGCGCGCGAGACGATTCGTGATGACTCTTGAAAACAACTTGTAGACATGGCTTAGAAGTGAGATGGGCCTATAATTCTTCAACCGGGCATTGTCGCCCTTCTTGAAGAAGAGTACCACCACACCCCTGCACCATGCCTGCGGCGTTTTCCCCTCGAGTATGACGGAATTAAACAGCTTCTGAAGGGCCTCAAGTACCGGTTTTCCACCCGCCTTCAGGAGTTCGGCCGTAATTCCGTCATCACCTGGTGCTTTGTTGTTCTTGAGCTGTTTCAGAGCCATCCTAATCTCGTACAGGCTGAAGTCCGGGATGTCTTCGGTATAGTGTCGGGTCAGTCTAGCTCTTGGGTCGTTTGCTAGATCTACAACGGGTTTACTGGTTGACGTGTACAACTGTCCATAGAAGCTCTCGATCTCCCTCAGAAGCTCCGGTTTGGCGGATAAGATCCTACCATCGTCGGTCTTCAGTTTCGTGAGCTGGCTCTGCCCAATAGCCAGATCTCTTGCAAATACCTTGGAGCCTTTGTTCCGCTCGATAGCGTCTTTGATACGCTCGGTATTAAAGCGGCGGAGGTCGCTCTTCAAGGATTTAGAGATCCGTCTATTGAGCTGCCGGTATTTCCACGCCTCGTCTGGAGACTGCAGGATCATCTCACGCCGCTCCTTCATGAGCTTGAGAGTGTGATCGGAGAGCCTCTTGTTCTGATCTGTACGACGTGTCTTAAAGAACTTAGACCCGGTCGTATGGACAGCTTCCACGAACCCATCGTTGTATTCGTCCACTGAGCTTCCTAGGCACTCGAAACGGTTCTGGAGTTCAAGCTGAAAGCTCTCGGGGTTATGGATCCGGATCTGTGCTGGACGGAGCGTAGACCTCATCAGTCGAGACCTTTCAAGCTTGATATTGATGTTCAATGTGCCTCTTACCATGCGGTGATCGCTCCCGGTTTTCAGCGTATTGATCACTGAGACATCATTGAATATTTGCTTCTTGGTTGACATGATGAAGTCAATCTCATTTTTAGTTGCACCATCGGGGCTCTGCCAGGTCCACTTCCTGTGCTCACGCTTTCTGAAGAAGGAGTTCATCATATAGAGGCCCTCCTTCTCCATAAAACTAGCCAGTTGGTGGCCCCGGTGATTTCGACGTCCAACTCCAAATTGCCCCACCTGCAGCTCATCCCCGTCTCGCTTGCCCAGTTTCGCGTTGAAGCACAGGCAGCACATCAAGTTACTACAATCTGTCAAATTTCTTTAATAGATTTTCATCTTTATTGCTAAAGCATTAAGGTTCAAGGTTGATTGGGAAAATTTGACAGTTTGGGGTAACTTGACCTGCTGGCGTCTGTACATGATGGGATAAAATTAAAAAAATATGTTGTGTCACTACGTGCTTGCTGTCTTGCAAGGCGTACAAATATTGCTCACCCATTAGGTAATGGGTTTACAGGAAGGCCTATATGTATAAATATAAAAATACTACTAAGTAACAGTTTTAAATCTATTTCCTATCTGTTCTTTGATATGCATTACTTATTTATTACTTCATTGAATGTGTTATTATGTCCATAACGAAACCTTTTTTACCGATGAAAGAATTTTCATTTCTGAAAAGAGGAATATTCAATAAGAATTTGACGGCGCAGCAAGTGCTGCCGTCTAGTTTTGTTACGAAGTTACTAGAATCACCGAAAAGATCGGCTAACTGGCTGGTGAGTGTCACTCTAGCGAAGCATCGCATCGATGGTTGTGTGGCGACTGTCTTCTGATGACAGATGATATCAGGAGGCTTATCACCAGCTCTTATAGCAGGGCAGAAGTTGAACTGCACTGCTTTTTTGCTATATGACTAAGTATAAAAAAGCAACGCACTTGCTTGATGCACTGAACTTAAATTTACTTTAGTTTGTGAACAAGGGAATCGGCGCCACTGTTTTTATTTCTGTCTACATTATGATATTTCGTGCTTTATCAAACATTTGTCAATGATAATCAATATCATAAAAATGTATTGTACACACTCAAAGATATATTTTGGACTTTAATCCGTTTTGATTGACAGATAATTGGCATAAAATGAAATGTGGTGTATCTTCATTTAATTCATGGTAATCATGATATTTATCTTCATTATAATCGTTAGGTTCTTATTGTGTGTTATTAAAATTGTAATGTAAGTGAATGAATTATAATATTCGAATACTTGTACGGACGCCAGCAGGTCAAGCTACCCGAAACTGTCAAATTTTCCCAATCAACCTTGAACCTTAATTCTTTAACGATAAAGTTGAAAATCTATTAAAGAGATTTGACAGACTGTAGTAGCTTGATGTGCTGGCGTCTGTACAGGGAGGGCAAATAAAGGACATTTTATTTTTTAAATTTTATTCTATGAAATATAAAAATGATTAAGTATTTTTATTTAAATATAGTATTTAGTTAAAGTTAAGTTATTTATTTAAATTTGACAGATTGGAGTAGCTTAATGTGCTGGCGTCTGTACAAGAATCTTAAGCCGCGTGGTCAAATTCTGAACTAACGCGGCCATCTTGTTTTTCAATAGGTACAATTTTTGTGACAATCCCACAAATGTTTACAGTCCGTTCACAGTTATTTTACCTTCCAGCTCTTATAGCAGGGCAGAAGTTGAACTGCACTGCTTTTTTGTAATAATTCATGGAACAAAAAGTAGCAGTGCAGTTCAACTTCTGCCCTGCTATAAGAGCTGGTGGTAAGCCCCCAGCAACCTAACAGTAACCTTATAGTCACGAGAATAAAGATCACAATGATTTTGACAGACTTGTCAGTGGCAGCAACCCAACAGCGACCTTATTAAAATGAGAATCAAGATCACTATGATTTCAGAAGTGATGCAAAGTCTACAAATAACTTTGAAATTACTGTATCAACAACGCAATCCCGTCAACGTCATTCAGGCTCCAGTCGGACTCTAGAAGGATCTTTATCCTTCTAGAGTCCGACCAAACTAAGTCTGCGCGCTGTCAAAATCGGAAATAATCGTTTGCCGCCATCTCGACGTTTATATCACGTGCCAAGAAAGTGTGCTGTGTTCCGTGTTTTCCAAAGTAAATATTCGCCACCATTATGCCGAATGTGATTATAAGTGCTGGCAGGGGTATAGTCTTGAAGTTCAAACACGCACGCAGACTTAGCTTGCGCGCACTCTAGTACTCATCTGCGAGAACCTAGCAACAGCAAAATCTACCTCAAAAAAGTGCGCCACGGAAATCACGAATTAAGCCTGTCAAGTCTTTTTTTAAAGTTGATATAGGTACTTCATCTTGCAGACATACCTAGCAGGAATACCGCGTCATTTTATATCTAAATATAATTAACTTAGTTACTAAATACTTATTTAAATACTGATAATGTCTGTCTTGTGTCTCCTATCTTTATGATACTGACGTCTCTCAGGTGGAATTATTAAATCTCTATACACAGTCTCATTTGAAAAGTCAACAGGAGTTTGGTACTTATGGCATGAAGAACATGTTTGTAGTACGCAATAGTTTTAACCTTACTTGAAATTTTTTGATAACCGATGAACAATTTCTACGCTGGAATTATGTTAATTCATGGACAAACTAAGCATGAATTAGGAATTCATGGTTAGTTTGTCCCTGCCACCCTGTATCTATAGATAGATATTGTCCGTGGTTCTTAATTCGGATGTTTATACATATATATATTTTTAAATTATTATTTCCTTTATTTTACTTAAATACTTACAAATTACATTTTTAAATATTTTTATGAACAAAAAGATAAAAAAAAATGTTTTTTTTTTCAATAGTATCCTACTAATATTATAAATGCGAAAGTTTGTTTGAATGGATGGATGGATGGATAGATGGATGGATGGATGGATGGATGGATGCAAAAAGTCCTGAACGGATTTGGCACGCCGCGCCGGTAGTTTATAACCAGGAATGACACATAGGGTACTTTTCATCCCGATATTCCCACGGGATCGAAACTTATGCGGGTGAAACCGCGGGGCGCAGCTAGTAGTTAATATAATCATAATCAGCCTATAATGTTCCCACTGCTGGGATACAGGCCTCCTCTCTAAGAGAGGGAGTGGGCTATACGTATTCTACCACACGCGGGCCCAGTGCGGGTTGGTAGATGTTACGTCTTCGAATGTTTGGTTCTAGGACATGCCGGTTTCCTCACGATGTTTTCCATCACCGTTTTGAGAGCAGTGGTGGTGAAATTATTTACACAAAGTAATGCGCCTGTCTGGGTTCGAACCCACGACCTACAACTCGTAAGTCGCTGCGGCCACCACTGCTCACAGTACTTATAATAAAGTCTTGTCCATATTTAAAAAAAAATATCTTAAACAATTTTTGAAACCACTTAATAACCATTTATTGAATAAACACGACCTAACAATTTCATTTGTACAAAGATTGCAATACAAATCGTGAACGTCGATCGCATTGACTTTATTGAGATCCCAGAATTGGCGACAACAGTCTTCACAATACCCTACTCCCGGAGATATATGCTGTCATTTGGCAAGTTATAGAAAAAAAGTCCTTAAATATAGCTGTCGGCATTGGCAAACTTTTATAAGTAAACCACATGTTTTGTACCTAAAAAATTCTGCCCAAAAATACATAATTCACTTCCATAAACATGATCCTTTATCAAACAGAGTCTTCTCGAGTATTGCACACTGTGTGCTCGGAACATTCTTGAGCTATCAAAGATAAGTGCAAGATAAGGTGATTAAATATACCTACCTACCTAGTCACCTGTTGTGAGCGGTTTTGGAAATGAGGTCGGTTTGTCAAGTAGTTGTTTTGAGTCAATAGGGTACTTCTAGACGGTTTTGTGGCTAAGTAATAACAGCCGCACCACGGGTCGATCGATCAGGTTAAGCTACGCTTGCCGCGGTTGGTCCGTAGGTGGGTGACCATCTTCACATACCAAGACCCCTCCGTGGCTCGCCGTTGGTCCCGGTAGTCATTCGTGGATCTTTGAGAGTCGTTATGGGTCGTCAGAACTCCGAAAGTCTGATAGCTAGTCTTACCAAAGCGTATCGTATTACCCAGTAACTGGGTTGTGGAGGTCAGATATGCTTATCTCGCTCGTCGCTCCATGTGGAATATGGTATTCAGCTGCATCCGGTTAGACTGGAAGCCGACCCCAACATAGTTCGGAAAAAGGTTAGATAGATGATGCAGATGATGGGGTTACTTCTAGACAAACATATACCTATGTAGATAGTCAGGGTCATCTATCTTATCTATAAACTAATAATATAGCTGAAGAGTTTGTTTGTTTGAACGCGCTAATCTCTGAAACTACCTGTCGGATATGAAAAAATAACTTTTCATTTGATAGCCCATTTCTTGAGGAAGGTTTTAGGCTATTTAACATCACGCTATAACCCTTAGGATCAGAACAAAAAGAAAAAAAGTCAAAGAGATCGCAAAGCGAAAACGAAGTCATAACACGGGCAAGTGTTACGATGCGACGGGTGGTTCTGGGGAACAAGAAATTTCAAATAAGCTAATAAGTAGATAAAGCCAAGAGTTATATTTATCTGTATAACAAAAGTGAAATGCTGTACGTCGGTAAGCGCATCACAAGAGGCTGCTGGAGTGATTTGGCAATTTTATAAATGTTCGTAATATTCCGAATTAGGTTTTTATGGTAAGAAAAATTGGATGAATTCCTTGGAAAATTCAGGAAAAACTACTTGATAAAACACTTTTGGTGTGGTGTTTTACTGAAAACTTGAAACCATGGGAGGCCTAGAATGGCATTCTAGGTACCTACAGCCGGTCTATTTTGAAAAAAAAAATCTCCCTGAATACTTAGGTCAAGTGGGCTGTCAGTCCACTTGATGCTAGGGATAGCCCTATTGACATCTCACTTCAAACTCACTTCATCTAAGTTTTCACGGTGAGATTTTTACAGAATAGATCGGCTGGTCATATGCAGCGTTAACTAGGTACCTACAGAAAATAAAAAATGGCGGACGGTGAATGTCGTGACGCGGGATTATACTTTTACCTAACCTACCTAGCTACCTAGGTTTTCCCGTACATAGATGATTTACTTTTCTAGTCTAGAATAAAATGGAAAATCACGTGATATTTTTTTTATTAAAGTTTATTTTTCTTTTGAAAAGCTGTTTTATTTTTACTTAATAATAATTTTAGTCAGCCCAATGTCTTTTTATAATTTTTTGTGTGGACAGCACCCTAATTGCGTAACACACTGTCAATCACAATGTGAATCATTTTGAAGGATATTGTTAATCCATTGCTTCATACGTTCCAAAAATATGTCTGCTCAACAACGTATATAACGCAATGAACATTGTTGAACTGTCAAAATTAAAGCCATTGCTACTGTTAGCGTGTTACGCCATTAGAACGTCTGGTCATTGCCACGGTACGATGAAATCTAAAAATAATGTTTATTTCATACTTTTTAACAATAATATTTTTGTCACTAAATAAATATAAGTAGATTTATTTTCTATGTTAGCCCATTTATTGATAGTCTATGATAAAATTAATATGATATCCGACGGAATTATCAAAAATAATATTGATAACGTAATGAGGTGCTTCCTTTTGATAGTAGGTACCGCTAGCATGAGCGAGGTATGTTGAAAATCAAATTGTAAGAAAGAAAAAAAGAAAAATGATTTCTTCACCGTTTTGAGAGCAGTAGTGATGAAATAATTTACACAAAGTAACGCGCCTGTCTGTGGAGCGACGATCTTAATGCCATCGCAGGATAACTGGTAGTAGCTGGATGAGAGTTGCCGAAAATCGAGTTGAATGGCGTGCAATAGGAGAGGCCTATGTCCAGCAGTGGACTGCTATAGGTTGATGATGATGATAAAAGCGCCTGTCTGGGTTCGAACCTACCACCTACAACTCGTAAGGCTAGCTAAGTCATGTCCGTTACTTCTAATGAATCTATACAAATAAATAAAATTTAAGTGTCAGTTTGTAAAGTAAAAAGCTGTTATCAAAGTATATACCTATATAACGGTATTTAAATAAAACAATGTTTTTTTAAGTTCTGTCTGTCTGCCTGTTTGTTCCGACTAATCTCCAAAACGGCTGGGCTGATTTTGATAAAAATTGGTATAGGGATACTTTGAACCCTGGGGAAGGATATAGGCTACTTTTTATCGGCGTATCACGCAGGCAAAGCCGCGGGTGGAAGCTAGTGTACTTATAAAATGTAACTCGAATGACTACTGAGCATGGAATTATATACCTAATGCGACTGCTGAGCTTGGGTTCTGGGTTCGATCCCAGGGTGAAACGTTAACAGGTGTTTTCATAATTCAATAGACACGGTTAATAGGAAAGTGGTCCGCCCTGACTAGGCCTTTCCGGGACGCTCCTATTTCTATTAAGCTTGAGCGGTCCCTTCACATAGTGGTGAAACTATCTGTAAAGAAAGAAAGAAATAATATATTACTTAATAACGTTTATGAGGAAACAGTTCGCGAAACACCAAATACAATGAATATGAATATGAATATGAATTGCACCATTCCCAGCGTGGTTTGACCAGACTCGATTAATCGAATGAACCCCATGATTCACACTAGCTCCTGTAGCCTCATGTTCATGGTGCTACAGCGACCATTGTATATCAAGAAGTAGACCGGGGGGCGCGGTTTTTGCAGGAAGACGTGCCCGTTGGGAAGGATAGGATTTAAGAGCCTACCGGATATGCATCCTAGAGTAAGCATTGGACTAGTGGAGAGATGGATGATATTTGTCTATGGATGGGCATCTTTTAAAGACTTCGCGGCCAGGTGTTTCAGGTCGAGCTTCACCCGCGACTCTTTTGGCCGGGTTCTACTGCTTTTTCGGTACTTTTGTATGTCATGTGTTAGATGTTGTTGTTCTCAATGTCGTCGTCGGAGTTCTCGCTACTATCCGTTTCCGGTTTTTTGTATATCTCGCTAGCAGCAATCCTGATCTTGTTTTTTCGCGAAACACCAAATACAAACAACAAAATAAAAAAAAGTGAAAATATAATAAAATATGTACAGTCACCAAAGGAGATAAATAACCAGGGTCATCAGATATAGTTGACTAGGACAGTTGTCACAAAACGGTTTTAACCTGATGGACAGGATATAAAATGATACAAAAGTACATCAACCGCAATGATACCAAATCCTTATCAACATCGTCATTAAATACTTCCTATGATTCAATTGATTGATTATCTTGTCGATAATTACAATAATAATATCGTTGCAGATAACACTTCGCCACATACAAATCAGTGCCATGTTTGCCGACATACAAAATGGCTGACATAAAGATATTCTTTTGTTTTTTCGTGTTGTCTTTGTTTAGCTGTGTGATAGTTCTTGTGGCAGCAGACAACGATATTTTGTGTCAGCAAGGATTTTGTAGAGTAAGTAATTACGCTACCGACTTCCGTATAGTTCGTATTTTAATCCCAGAGACTAATCTGACAAGTCTTTTGTGTTTGCGTTTTTTAAGTATATAATTTTGACATTGGCGCCGATTCCCTTGTTAACAAACTAAACTAAATTTAAGTTCAGTGCATCTTTTTCGTTCTATTCCATTAAGAAAAGGACAGAAGATAAATATTAGTTTAGTCCTGTCGAATTAGTCAGCGTCAGACGTAAATTGATGTATTTTTAGTAGCCATGTTTTTATTCACTGTCTATGGAGTAATTTGACAGGACTAAACTAATATTTACCTTCTGTCCTTTTCTTAATGAAATACAAAGAAACAGATGCACTGAACTTAAATTTAGTTTAGTTTGTGAACAAGGGAATCAGCGCCATTACACCTATCAGATTAGTCTCTGGGATTAAAAAACGAACTAGATATTTCAACGTAATCCCCAAAGGGCTGGTTGACACTTCCCATGACCCAGGGCTGGCTTTTACCTTGGTCACAGTTGACAGCGATACGGAGGAATTTTACGACGCCATATTTTAGTTTGTTAATAGTTTTAGTGGCTTAGGTTATTATATTTTTATTTTAATAGTTTGTTAGTTAATTTAGTTTAAGAAGTTTATCCAGTGTAGATACTTTTATCCTCCTCCTTAAGTTTTTAAAGGTTCAATCATCAATCAATCTTTTAATTGCTACATTTACAGACATCCGGTTTCCGCTGAAACCAACTGTCAAATCTAAAGTACTAAAAATAGTGATTGATTCATCAGAATACCAATTACAACACATTTATATGTAGTAATTTTAAGTACATATTTCATAGTGAGTTTAAGTAGGTACGTTCGTAAAGTCCGTTTCACAAAAGAAGTCTCGTAGACGCGGCGCCACTGTCGTAGGACGGAATCATAAATATTGATTTATTTATTTATCTCGAGTAGCAGGCTTGATTATTGGTTAATAAAATGCACATTCTTAAATAAAGAAAGGTGTCTGGGGTAGGAGAGTTGTTGTTGGAATGTTGCTAACTATATAATAATAATTAGTTCCACTTATTGCCGCGGGACTTCTTTCGGGAAACGGACTCTATATCAGAAGCGCGACTGCTGAGTATGGTGGGGTTGTCCTTATAAATACGAGTCCCAGGTAGAGTAAAATTGATATTGGGTCGTCAGTAACTCACAGAATTTTTCGATAGCGTCCCAAAGCCTGCGGGGTAATTGCGTAACACACTAACAGTGGCAATGACTTTCATTTTGACAGTTCAACGATATTCATTGCGTTATTTACATTGTTGATCAGACAAATTTTTCGAACAAAATATGAAGCAATGTATTAGAGCAATATTCTTCAATATGTGATTGAAAGTGTGTTATACCAATTAGGGTGATGTGTTTGTGCCTTGCTACTAGTAATAAGATCGTACAGTCGCCATTAAAACTTAGGCTGACGAAATGTGGGCTGGGTGTACGGACGCCAGCAGGTCAATCTACCCGAAACTGTCAAATGTTCCCAATCAACCTTGAACCTTAATGCTTTAGGCGATAAAGTTGACAATCTATTAAAGAAATTTGATAGATTGTAGTAGCTTGATGTGCTGGCGTCTGTACCGACAGAAACAAATCCCTAACTCATCGGGGTGTGATGTTTCATCCCTTAAGCCTCATTTAGACTGTGCAAATTTCTTGGCTGTGGCATACAATCAAATTGAAGCAACAAATGACATAAATCGTCTGAAGACTGTTTAGACTACTGTATAGTAGGTACCTATAGCTGTACAAGGATGTTTTAGCGCGTGGCCAAAATAGGAACTAACTTCGCCATTTTTTTTTTTCAATTAATCAACTTGCTATCGCAGTCCACTGCTGGACATAGGCCTCTCCTAGGCTGCGCCACAACACCCTGTCCTCCGCCTTCAGCAGCCGGTCTGTCCCAGCCGCATTCTTTAGGTCGTCGGTCAATCTAGCTGGGGGGCGTCCCACACTACTCTTGCCGATACGCGGTCTCCACTCCAGGACTCGTGTTCTCCACCGGTCATCGGTCCTTCGACAAACATGGCCAGCCCACTGCCACTTCAGTTTGCTTACTCTGCAACCTATGTCGGTATTTTCGGATAATTTAATTCCTGATTTTATCCTTCAAAGAGACTCCGAGCATGGGTCGCTCCATAGCGCGCTGAGCGACCTTGAATTTGTGGGCCAGCCCGACCGTCAGTGTCCCCGTTTTGACGTCGTATGTCATGTTGGGCAGGACTGTCAACGTCATTCAAGCGCCAAAAGATCCTTGTTGCAGTGTACAGACGCCAGCACATCAAGCTACTACAATCTGTCAAATTTCTTTAATAGATTTTCAACTTTATTGCTAAATCGTTAAGGTTCAAGGTTGATTGGGAACATTTGACAGTTTCGGGTAGCTTGACCTGCTGGCGTCTGTACATAATGTTTCAAAATCATGATATTCCACGGGCAATTCATTTACACTATATAAATCAGGCTTTATTTTGATGAAAGCACCAGAACGAATTACAGTTTGTCATAAAACTTCATTCCCCAGACGTATCGCTTCGAGGAGGGGTGCGCAGACCCTGCCATCCACTGCGGCATCAACAATGCTACGCACAGGGGGCTCAGACTAGCCTCCCCTACACTATGCAACTGTTGTGACTACTGTTTACCGTTCTATGGTAAGAGATTATGGCTAGGTTGAGACGAAAGGAATGAATCAGTATAATAGACAGTATGATGTAGCAACTGTCTGATGAAGACAGTTTTTTTTTAAACAGACTTATAGTATTTGTCTGCTTCAAGTCCAACATTATTTTGGCAGTGGCAATTGCAAAAATTAAAGGCATGCGCAGGTCTAGTTGAAAACCAGCGTCAGGCACTAGTTGTCTGGCATTTTTGCAGAACTGGGCTTTTTGTTTATCGGCCTTCTGTTCTGCGAGCAATGTGCCCTGCCCACTGCCACTTATGTTCAGCAACTTTTCGGGCTATGTCGGATACCTTGGTTCTCCTGCGGATCTCATTCGATCACGTAGGGAAACTCCAATCACAGCCCTCTCCATTTCCCTTACTTACATTGCGAGTTACTATCTTATTCGAATCTATTGAATGAAACCATGTTGGCTTCATATTTCAGGGGAAGGTGAACACTGCACCACTGGAGGGCCTGGTACGGGCACCACGGTGGGGCGCTGTGGTGACGGACTCAGCTGCACTACTGAGGATGGATGGAGCAGTTGTACTAGAAGTAAGTTCTATTACTTGTTACTACCTGTCTTTGTTCAAGTAAACTAAACTGCATTTCAGTAAGCTGTTACCTGGGCGTAGTCAAGAGACCTAAAATAAAGTTTATGCCCGTTGGACCCGGCTGTGATTCTTGGAACTTTGGCAGTCGTTACGGATCGTCAGAAGCTCGAAAGTCTGAAAAACCAACCTCACCAAAGGTTACCCAGTAACCGGGTTGTGAAGGTCAGATAGGCAGTCGATCTATGTAAAATACAGGGGGTCTACTCCGAAGTGGTATCGGTCGAATGTTCGGCCGTTTCTGCTACGAAGTTACTATTTGGTTCGGTCGGTCTCGGGACCGACCGAACCAAATAGTAACTCAGTCAATATTCGAAAAAGTGTAGGAGTGTAGGATCGGTCCTAAACTCCTACACTCTTTCGAATATTGACTATGGTCCCGACCCAACTGAGCCGATCCGAAATTTTTTCGCATTTTTCAATAATATTCGGTTCGGCCATGCGTCGGTCCGATCCGATCATTCGCACTTTGCACTTCGTAGTAGACCTCCTGGTTTTTTAGCTGCATCCGATTAGACTGGAAGCTGACCCCAGCATAGTTGGGAAAAGGATACGCAGATTGTTTTATATATTTCGGACTCAAGAATAATTTAATAATACACTCTTTCCTATACTCTAGTGAAATCAGACTGTCACACTGCCCAAGATGAGTACGATGCAAGAGAGCAGAGAGAACTGATTGGAGCACTTGAAAATAGGCCACACTGTGATGGCAAAGGGAAATATGCTGCCTACGAGTGTATTCCTGCACACACGTAAGTATTTTAAGCTGAATGAAATAGCAATGGGCCGGCCATATTAGCCGTAGAACCGATGACCGTTGGGGTAGACGTGTTCTTGAGTAGAGACCGACGCCCTTAGGTTAGGTGGAGAGACGATTTTCGGAGGGTGATCGGTAGCAGTTGGATGAGAGTTGCCGAGAATCGAGCTAAATGGCGTGCAATTGGAGAGACCTATGTCCAGCAGGCTACTGTAGGCTCATGATACATGCGACTGTGATCAGCCTGTCGATTTCCAAAAAGCCTTTTTTTTGTAAAAAATATTTTTTTCTATTTTTCAGATGTTACTGTCAGTCAGAGGAAGGCGAGAGAATTTTCGGCGAAGTCCGGAACCTTGGAGATATTACAACGCGAAACATGCGTTGTGGTCAGTATAACATATTGAGTTATAATTTACATAATTCACTCGTCCAAAGACTTTTTTACATGACTTCAAAAAAGGAGGAGGTTCTCAATTCGACTGTATTTTTTTTATGTTTGTTACCTCAGAACTCCGTTATATAAAAGCCGATTTGTAAAATTCTTTTTTATTTGCAAGGATATACTTTCAGATTGGTCCCGAAGAAATTTCATCAAAAATGGTTCAGTATTTTGGTTTCAAACCAAAATTACTGGTAAACATTACAACTTAAAAGTGAAAAATATTTTTTTTTTGCAAAAAAAAAAAAAACCCACCGACTTCCAAAAAAGACACTACAAAGTGAAAAATAACTTTAATTTTGGAAGTCGGTGGCAAACAACGAAAATGAGAACCCAACGACGCAGTCGGTTGTTTTTTTTTTTTGAAAAAAACTTTTTATTTAGATTTTGTTTTAATTCTGAAACTCTCATTTTCCAGGATGCTCCCGCTTCCACGAGCGCATAAAAAAGTCAATAAGTCCTAGTGTTCCTTTCCCCGTGGTCGGTCCTCGCTGCACGTCAGACGGTAACTTCCACCCAATCCAGTGCATCGCCAATAAATGCTACTGCGTTGACATCCTGACTGGAATAGTTAATAACAGGATCGACTCTATTGATCTTGAGAGGGAACCTATTACGAAGTTGGATTGCTGTGAGTATTCTGTTTATTCATCATCTGCCCAGTGTTTTCCCAACTAAAAACCCAACCAACCCCCAACCAACCAACCAACCTTGCTTCGTCTAACTGGATGCAGCTTCAACTTAGGGAACAGTGCAAGTTTCATCGAAATTGGTTCTGTAGTTTTCAAGATATGAACTACTAAGTAATAGGTACGGACGCCAGCACATCAAGTTACTACAATCTGTCAAATTTCTTTAATAGATTTTCAACTTTATCGCTAAAGCATTAAGGTTCAAGGTTGATTGGGAAAATTTGACAGTTTCGGGTAGCTTGACCTGCTGGCGTCTGTACGTGTAATAAGTTTGACGGCCTGGCTTATTGATACAAGCTATGGGTGCGGTGTGAAAGAGAAATGAATGAATTTAAAACAAAATGATTAACTACGTATTTCTATTTTGAATTAGGTAAAACTAAAAATTACGAAATAAAAAGTCATTAGAAAAAAACAACTTCGAAAAGAAATTAACTCAAAATTATGAAATAATACTTTTTTAATACACGAAATTTTTATTAAGGTCGGTGCCAGGATCACTTTAGAAAACTACCGAGAGATGGCACCGTCTTTTGTACGGACGCCAGCAGGTCAAGCTACCCGAAACTGTCAAATTTTCCCAAACAACCTTGAACCTTAATGCTTTAGCGATAAAGTTGAAAACCTATTAAAGAGATTTGACAGATTGTAGTAGCTTGATGTGCTGGCGTCTGTACCTTCCACGTTTTATGCAAATAAACGATTTTGATTTGATATTTATTCATTTCCAGATGACGAAGATGCAGACCTCTATAAACAGTACTCTGAAGGTGAACGTCCCTATAACTTTACGACTCCTTGCCTCGAAGACCTACAGGAGAAGATAGATCTGATCCGGAGGAGTGAAGAGGAGGGGTACAACATAGACTACTTCACCAATTTCTCGGAGTGCCTGCCCGATGGGACTTTTGGACGGATAAGAGTTAGGGATGGGAAGTATGTCAAATTCCTTTTGTTTCTGTAGAGGCAAAAGTGCCTCTTTGGTTTAGAACTCTGTTGTAAGCGCGATCGCAATGCAAGGGTAGTTTGTTTACCAACCGTCAATAATGCAATGAATGTTGTTGAACTGTCAAAGTGAAAGCCATTGCCACTGTTAGTGTGTTACCCCGCTGGTCATTGTGGCGATGCTTGGGGGAAGCCCATGTCCTCGACGATGACGTCTTTCAGCCGAATGATGATGTTGTAAATGATCCGACAGGCTATCGATCGTATCGAAAATGACACATTTCGATAACCTGCACCGTAACTGCGTAACGCACTGTCAATATCAATCTGAATCATTTTGAAGTATATTGCTAATCCATTGCTTCATATGTTCGAAAAATATGTCTGCTCAACAACGTAAATACCGGAATGAATGATAGTGTGTTACGCAATACTGATAGTGTGTTACGCAATTACCCCGCTGGATATACACGCACTCCGTTTTGTGAAGAACATCACCGATTTACCTTTGCCAAGCCTGGAAAGCCCGACAATAATGTACAGAAGCCAGCACATCAAGCTACTACAATCTGTCTAGATTTTCAACTTTATTGCTAAAGCTTTAAGGTTCAAAGTTGATTGCGAAAATTTGACAGTTTGGGGTAGCTTGACCTGCTGGCGTCTGTACATATACCATGTTTTCAGAAAAATCTGTATAGACGAGCGAGGTGTTCAAATTGAAGATTACGCAGCTGAGCCAACATCAGAGGGCTTTGATACTATGGATTGTAGTAAGTTGATGATTTTTTTAATGAACTTTACATGGTCAATATACTGTGTCTGGAATAGTTCAAAACTACGTTCAGTTACGATCGGAAAGCGTAAAATTAAGCAAATGGCGATATGTTTCGCAATTAGGCTGCAGTACCGAATTACCGACTCATTCAAAGATCCTGTTTTTACTCGACTGCGATGAAGCCCTAAATTAGGGTAGGGTAGGGTATGTAGGTACCCACTACTCCCAAAACATATGTAAAGTGGGTCCACATAAAAATACATCATCATCATCATCATCATTTCAGCCGATAGACGTCCACTGCTGGACATAGGCCTCAAAAAAATACATAATTATACCTAAACAATTAATAATACCACTAAAGCTTGATTTTGCAATAGTCAGACAACTTTTATTTGACTATTGAATAAATATTGTGGTTTGACACCTTTGTATGAAACTGCCATATTTATTATTCAGTTGACTATTGAAAAGTCAACTCAACGCCTTTAAAGTTTGTTTTTTAGACCCAGATACTAATTTGACGGATGTAATGTCAAATTTCTATACTAAAAAACGCAAGACACAAAAGACTTAAATGTCAGATTAGTATCTGAGATTAAAAAACGAACTTTCGAGGAAGTTTTCAAATTCGTGTACGCTACAAAGTTCTTTTGATGCGTGGCCAAAATCGGAACTAATGCCGAATAAATTTTATTTTGTCAATAATTGATACAATAATTTTTGTGACCATTTCACAAAATAAGGTTTCTCAACTTTTAATGTCGTTCTGGCGCCAAAGGGAAGCACTCTACCATTTGAGGGGATGTCCCGTTCATAGGGTGCAATCTATTATTGAAGCTAACTCAAAATTACTCGACAAAATTAATAAAATTGACATTGGGTCACCAAACAGGTGCCTTCTACCAAATGGAAAAGATTATTGGACCTAGATCGGCCCAGTAAACACGAAGAAATTGGTGAAAAAGTAGATAGGTACAGACGCCAGCACATCAAGCTACTACAATCTGTCAAATTTCTTTAATACATTTTCAACGTTATCGTTAAAGCATTAAGGTTCAAAGTTGATTGGGAAAATTTGACAGTTTCGGGTAGCTTGACCTGCTGGCGTCTGTACATGCAGCACTCGCCAAAACATTTTACTTGTCTGCCCTTTCTTTGTTTAGTTCTACCTAAAGTTGTCAAAAAATAAAAGTAATAATAAAGTAGTTAATAAAGATCAAATTCGCAATACACGTACATTCGTTTGTATGAAACTGACAGGTGTCAAAAACGCATTCTCAAATGTCAAAAAGGGCCTTTTATTTTTTTACAACTTTAACTCTTTGTTTTGCAGAATGTGCTAAAACAACCAACGTAATGGGCAACGTGCCGGAGAAGCCAATATGCTGTAAGAATGGCAACTTTCGAAAGATACAATGTCGCCGAGGATTGTGCCGTTGTGTTGATTCCGATGGAAGGCAGACTTCTCCAGAGTCAGCTTATATTGACCAATTAGCCTGCTACGCGTCAGACTGGAAAACTTGCTAGAATCTATAAATATTCATAAGATTATTTTTTTTATGTAAAATCACAGTAAACAGAACAATAAAGTAAAAACTTTTTGAGTTTTATTTTCCATTTAGGTATTTGTTCATAGTAGTTACCCAAACCACGGGCTGGTAACATTTTCCTCGCCCTGTTCCACGACATTAATATTACTTCAGTGCTACCAATATAAGAAATATTAAAATATCTTCACGCTTGATTTCTAAATGTGGAGAGCAGGAAGTCAACTCAAAACTACATTAATTATTATTCGTTTGTGTTGCTACTGCAATATAATGTTATTATGTATTATATTAATGTAAATGATCCAGATTAGAAAAACATTTTGTGTCGATTGATAAGAGTCGTATATAGTATATACAAGAAATTAAAACGCCTTGATAACATAATAAGAAGAAGGCTAATAATTATAATCGATAAAAACTAACTGGGTGGTTATTAAGTATTACATAGATTTCTAAAAATCTTCAATCATATTTTTGTTTCCTACCTAATCTACTTGACAAACGGACAACAACTCTAAAATTTTTTTAATCGGCTCTAATGTCATAACGCGACATATTTTATCTGTGGATGATTGTTGAAAGTAAATGTTTTTTTCTTGAATTTTATTTGTTCAGAAGTTCTTGCGGTGGATTTTGCAAATGATATTGAATCGAAAATAACTAGTGGATATGTGATTTGATATTATAACACGCCGCCGATTAATTAGCTTTTATATTTTTGTAATGTTCCCCAATCGGCGTTATAGGTTATAATACATTCGTCATCATCACCAGGTTATGCCAAACTTATTTTTAGCTTCTAAAAACGCTAAAACAAGGCTGTGTTAAGAGTTTGAAGTGTTCTATATTAAATTCACTTTATATTTGAAGTTATAAAGTCAAGAAAATGGGTCTGATCATATCAAGATTTCGCGTGAGTATATTGAGTTTGATTGATTTTTACATATGTTTTGTAATAGAGCCAAAACTATTTCGAAACGTTTGGAATATTCTTTTGGCGGCAACTCAAATGTGTGTCCATGACCTGAGGGTTTTATAAATGGGTCTAATCAGGCATCTAATCGTTCCTGGGCATGTTTCTTCTTCATTATTTTGTGGCATCCTTTCTCTTTCATTTCGGTTGCTCTTTTTGAAAGTTTCATACGACTAAGATATTTATTGGAGCTCGTAGACGTATTCTGGTGACATGGGAGTCCTCATGGACCACTCCAATGGGCATCAAGTGTCGGTAATATGCCACAGTAGAAAATCATTTCAGATTAACACTATCAAAGTCATAATAGCATAACTTTTGAGTGATTTAAAAACACCCTCATACATAAGAAACCTCAATAAGTATCCTACTAAAATAATAAAAGTGTAAAACTATTTATAAATATTTAAATTTCCCTATAAAATTGTTCTTTTTCTGCTTGAATAATTTCATACTTTCTGCACATCTGCTATTTTCATTTACATTTAAAATTAATAAATTAAAAACATTAAGGAACCATGAACTTGTTTTATATCAGTATGATCTCCTTATTAATTAGTACACTTAAAACATTTCAATAATTCTAATTTGTTTTATCAGTGATATAGTTTACATATTGTACACAAAGATTCATTAGCATTGCTGGAAGTTTATCTCTTGCAGTCGAAAGTCTTATTAAAACAATAATTTGCAAAGGATATTATTATTTGTAATGTTTATTCTTTTATGTTCACACCACCGCATTATGTGTGATGTGTGTGACATCACACACACACATTTAATTTTTTATTTTTTTATTTCTTTTTTTTTATGGCCAAGTCTCTCATAGAGAGGAGGTCCATGTCCCAGCTGTGGGAACATTATAGGCTGGTTGTGAATTTTATATTTCACCATAATCATCTGCCTAGCCTTTTATCAACCATGTTGAGGTCGACTTCCAGTCCAGTCGGATGCAGTTGAATACCAGTATTTTATATGGAGCAACTGCCTATCTGACCTTATCATTCTTTTATATTTGTTCCTAGATTATTGTTCAAGATCTATTAAATTTTTGAGAACAAGCTATAAACCAACTCTAACGGCCCTTCCACGAGTAAGGAATGTATAAATGAAAGTAGAAAGTCAATCAATCAATTCAGGCTATCGTAGTCCACTGCTGGACTACGCCACAACACCCTGTTCTCCACCTTCCGCAACCAGTCTACCCCAGCTACCTTTTTAATTTTCCGTAGGCAAATGGCAAAAAACGGAACCGATTCGTCATGTCTGTCTGTCTGTCTATCTGTATGTCACAGCCACTTTTTTCCGAAACTATATGAACTATACTGTTGAAACTTGGTAAGTAGATGTATTCTGTGAACCGCATTAAGATTTTCACACAAAAATAGAAAAAAAACAATAAATTTTGGGGGTTCCCCATACTTAGAACTGAAACTCAAAATTTTTTTTTCATCAAAGACCTATCCATAGATACCCCACGCGTCCCATACGCGTGGGGTATCTATGGATAGGTCTTAAAAAATGATATTGAGGTTTTTAATATCATTTTTTTGTAAACTGAATAGTTTGCGCGAGAGACACTTCCAAAGTGGGAAAATGTGTCCCCCCCCTGTAACTTCTAAAATAAGAGAATGATAAAACTAAAAAAAATATATAATGTACATTACCATGCAAACTTCCACCGAAAATTGGTTTGAACGAGATCTAGTAAGTAGTTTTTTTTTAATACGTCATAAATCGTAAACCGCAATTTGCTGCTATGGAACCCTTCATGGGCGAGTCCGACTCGCACTTGGCCGGTCGACTTTTTTTTAGAATAACATTTACTAACAATACAATACATATATGTTGGTGTAAGTTGCAAAACTAACCTCCACAATGAGGTACCTATTACACCTAGTGTCTTGTTACTTTCCATTCCCTTTATTATGGTATTAAATAACTATTAGAAAACTAAGTTGGCCTTACCTAAACTATACATAAAAAAAGAATGTCAGCTTAGTTCTTGGGGCTCATTATTGAGTGTGCAAGTCGCCCCTCTGCCATTTTATCTGTGAATATTATATAATCATTAGTTAGGCAGGTGACATAGTCCTTCCATAGTTCAAAGTAACTGATCCACTATAGCCACCCAAACCTATAGCTCAATATGTTTTGTTTCCATATTCTGCAATAGTCCTGCACCAACTGGGGGTTGTTCTTGGATGCACTTGCATAGTGCATACAGGGATAATCGTCGGTTGGTGCCTCCTCATCATTTAAGATTGTCTAAGGGGCCTCTGCGAGTTGGCTTCCGCCCCTGACACGCCTTCCAAAGGTCCGGGACCCCAGGACCTCGAGATATGTCAAAAATAATAATATTTTTTTGATACTTTACTGTGCCTTTATGTTACTGCCCTAGTGCTGGCCAAAGGTCATCCCCATAGCTTTCCATTGTTCTTTGTGTGTTGCCTTCTCCGACCAATTCAACGCATCTAAGTCGTCACGCCAGCGTTTCAAATCAAATCGAATCAAAAGTCATTTATTCAAATTAAGCTGAGCTGTTTTCGAACGTCTAAACTACAAAAGAGAGTCCCCTTAACGCCCACCCATCACCACTTCCTAGTGATTTCGCTGGGAAGAAGAAGTTGCGCTACAAACTCGCCAGCAGCACAGCTATCTTGTGTTTTGTAGGCTTCTATCGGCGACGATGCCCGTCTTTCGGCACTTACTCCATGACTACTCTGGCCCACATATCCCGATGCATCCTGTATAAGTGGCCCGCCCAAACAGGGTTATTTTACTTTTTTTTCGGAAAAGAAAACGGGAACTTTTTATTTTTAAAGAGAAGAGAATCGGCAGGCACCAACACAACTAGTAGAGGTAGCACCAAAATGTAATACCCAATTGCAATTATTATTTACAAGAATGTGAACATATGGTCAGTAGGTGCATGAATGATAAGTTGACAGCCTGTCATATATTTTTTAATCACATTACAATATGTGGGTAGTTTTATTTTGGTGGAGCCCATCTGACGCAAGGTCCAAGCTACCCGTGGAAGCAATAATTTTTCTTATGTACGAGTAATTAACGGTTAATCCCAAAAACATTTCCAATTTTAAAAACATGTAATGGAAGAGAATGGTCTAAAAAGTATGATAAATGCATCAAATTGAACGAAACTTCAAGAATACACCAGCAATGTTTATCAATATTCAACAATAAATAAATAAATATGAGTGTGAAACAATGTGGTATTGTTGACTGAATGTTTATTATGCATTGTTTTCGTAAGCGTTTCAAAGGTATCCTTGAGTGTCTACGTAAATTAAATCGATCGTACTCTTTGAACTTAAGAAATGAAGACATTATAAATATAAACATTTATAAAAAAAAAACCATCAAATTTTACAGAGGAGGTACAGATGACAAAGAAGTTTCTCATTTGAAGGCAAGAAATAACAAACATTTTCGCATCATCATCATCATCATAGCAGTCCACTGCTGGACATAGGCCTCTCCTGGTGCACGCCATTCAACTCGATTTTCGGCAACTCTCATCCAGCTGCTACCAGCCATCCTGCGAAGATCGTTGCTCCACCTAGCCTGTGGGCGTCCCACCTTACGTTGACCGATTCGCGGTCTCCACTCAAGAACACGTCTACCCCAACGGTCATTGGTTCTACGGCTAATATGGCCGGCCCATTGCTACTTCAGCTTGCTTATTCTGTGAGCTATGTCGACAACGTTGGTTTTCTGCCGGATCACCTCGTTGCGAATTCGATCCCTGAGAGAGACTCCAAGCATAGCCCGTTCCATAGCTCTCTGAACGACCTTGAATTTATGGACCTCATTTTTGCACTATGCAAGGGATATTCCGCCGGTCCGTGGATGGGTGACAAATCATTACATATCCAGACCCTTCCGTGCCTCGGAAAGCACGTCAATTCGTTGATTCCGGCTGCCTTCGTAGATCTTTGACAGTCTTTACGGGTAGTCAGAAGCCCAAAAGTCTGACATCCAGTCTTACCAAGGGATATCGTGCTACTATACTACGCTTAGACTGGAAGCCGACCCCAATATAGCTGGGAGAAGGCTAGGCAGATTGATTGACCATACATAATCAATCAGATCTCTCTCAGTGTTAAGATCAAAACTCATTTATTCAAATTAGGCTGAGAATCAGCACTTTTCGAACGTCAAAATGACAAAAGACAGTCTCCCAAAACGTCCGCCTTTCACCACTTCCTAGTGCTTTCGCTAGGAAGAAGTGGCGCAACAAACTCCCCAGCAGCACAGCTGTCTGTTCAGTTAGAAAATACTTTATTGTATACAATACTAGGTATGCAAAGTAATTAACATTACAAGACACAGAACATTAAATGTCAGCTAGCCACGCCAATATACCAACAAATACAATAAAAATTATACGTACTCAAGCAAAAAAAAAAAAAAAATGTAAAGACATACAAAATGTAAGGACAGATCATACACAAGCTCGCGCCTTTTTTTCCAATAGGGGTAGGCAGAAACAAAATACCTTGCATAAGCAAGGTATTTTGTTCGAAGCAAAGGGAGTATATAAATACTCCCTTTGCTTCGTCCACGTTCATAACATTTGTTCATACACGTGAGAACTACGACCTTGACGTTTTTGAAGGACACCACCAAAATATTGATGTGAGTCTTTCTAAGGCCTCCCGACCCGACGTCTGCCTCATACATAAATCCATTTTGTTAATCGCCTTTGGAACTGAATCACGTAATAAATATTATGTAAAGTGGCGTGTTTAGAACTGAAACATAATAAATGTACAACTATCGACATGTATCGACAATTCAGATCGGTTAAGCGCATGACAGCAGGATTATATACGTTCATTCATCTTCTATCGATTGTGTTTGAGGCTATCAATATCGCTGGACAGGATATTCAATCAGACTTGTTACAGTTGTAATGACAATCATTTCATTTGGTTTATATAGGTTTTTATATTTATTATTTTACTAGCTGTTGCCCGCGACTTCGTCTGCGATCTGGGATGAAAAGAAGCCTATGTCCTTCGCCAGGTCGTGATCTACCCATATGTCAAATTTTATCCAAATCCGTTCAGCCGTTTTAGCGTGAAAGCATAACAAACAAACATACTTTACCATTTATAATAGTAGTTAAGATTTGTCTTTTAAATAGATTCTTTTAAATTGTTTGAATGTGACAAAGTTGTAGGCCTTGTATACTGTAGATTTGTAGGCCATTTTCTATTTTGTTAAGTACCTGGTACTTGTTGAAAGCCCTACACTTTCCTCCCATACCTGTTAACACTGTAATTTGAAAACATGGTAAAAGCCATTTATTTTTAAAAGAGTTACCGTGGAGCTTCTTGCCGGCTCTTCTCCATGGGAAACGACCAGTTGGAACAGTGCCTAGTTCTGACGTGTTTCATAAGTACCCATGTACGGACGCCAGCAGGTCAAGCTACCCGAAACTGTCAAATTTTCCCAATCAACCTTGAACCTTAATGCTTTAGCGATAAAGTTGAAAACCTATTAAAGAGATTTGACAGATTGTAGTAGCTTGATGTGCTGGCGTCTGTACGTTTATGTAAAATAAAGTATTTTGATTTTGCTAGTCGACGTTAACCGCACGCAGTCTTGTTGCACCTTTTTTTTTTTATCGTGGAGAAATGCTCATGCATTCTGCACTACCACGGGGAGATAGTGCAGTTATGTGGGACTCTAACCCACTAAAACTCCACGTTGTCCTCCTCTGCCGCTTACTGCGGGAACACGGGCACGCGTTAGCACTCATCCGCCGCGGCTGTCCGTCACCGGACCCTCCTCTGGGGAGTACTCCCTATCACCGGCGCACCAGAACACAGCACGCCGTGACCACCCCAGGGACCAAACCAGCACATGCGCGCCAGACGACCCCGTGTTTGGGCACCCTTGGTCCCCCTGCGACGGGTCAGGTCATTGGCCCCGCCGCCTGCCAATTTTCGGCAGCAGAGGATAGGGAGAGCGGCCAACGTCATACCAACACTCCTCTTCCCCTGCGGCCCCACCGCGTCCGCCATCAGACGGTGGCGACGCCGTCAAGGCCGCGGAAGGTAGGGAGAGCGGCGCACTGCAATACCGGCACTTCTCCCGCGCCGCGGCCTCCAACCCTCAGCCGTGATGCCTCCCATACGACATCACGACCCGCCTCAGTTGCGATGTCGCCCAAGCGGCACCGCAACCTACTTGTTGGCCGTTAAGTCGTCGGCTTACTGGCAAAGCCCTGAAGAGCGGTCCCTCCTCGGGTTCCTCCTAGCTCCGCCGTGGGTGACCAAGCCACGGCTACTGAGCCCTCCCGCCTCGACAATGCGGGAATCCACCGGGGGGGGGAGTCTAGTTGCACCTTTTTTTTTTCTGGGTTGGAAAATCCTCATGGATTCCGCCCTGGGGCGGGCGGCGGGGTCTGTCAGACTCCTGTCTGACTTACTGACTAAAAACCACCCCAGTGTTGCATCTCACACCTACTCCGGGGGTCGCGGGAACGTACGATCCTTCCGCAACCCCCGACTGGTGCCCGCCACCGCCACCGCCAACTCCTCGAGTCAGGGGGGGGAGTGAGGTGTTTAACTCCCCCCGCGACGTCTAAGAGGGGCGCACGTGGAACACTACGCGCCGCCACCTTGGGTCCTGATGTGTGGGGGACGACGGACGTCCCCGAGTCCGTGCCCCTGGACCCATTTAGTGGGCTGTAAGAGGGCGTTTTCCGCCCTCCGCCGACGCCCGGTGCGCCTGCTGCGGGCCGGGTGAGTGGACGAGATCTCCCTCTCCCTTTCCGCAGCCTCCTTCTGCGAGACGACTGTTTCGCAGGACTCTTCGCTGCGACCATCGACTCGACCACGGCCGGCAGCGACACTGCCTACTTCTGAGATGAGGGCACGGCGCGGCACCTCCCAGGCGGCACACTCTGCCAGCGTATGCCGCGCCGTGTCCTCCCGGCAGTCGACGCAGTGGTGACACCGGGCGTCCGGCTCCCTGTTTATGCGACGCAGGTACTTCCCGAAGCAACCATGCCCCGAGAGCATAGACAGACACGGGGCATGGAGGCCATAATTTACCTTGCGACCAACCCCTGGATCCATCATTGCTTTGACCAGTATACACTGCATAGCGACTTCAGCTACAACATTTAGTCTCAAACATATGTCTTTTACCTTTCGAATTTGGTTTTTTATCGGCGCCCAGATAACATTGAGCGTGGGATTTGTAAATATTTTATCTAATCTTCTTTACGCGCACTTCGATCAATTCGGTGATTTTTATTGGTTTGGGAACAAAATATGGAAGTCAAAAAAAACTAATGAATATTAGTTGTTGACTTTCAAACCATGAAACGAACCGTGCTGTCTTTTGCCATCAAACAAAATTTCATTCTCACATAGGACTTTCAAAGATCCTTTCTCAAAGGACCTCTACAGTACAGTCTACATCTACCAAGGAACAAGTCTCCAACATGTCCAATTTCTATCTTCCGTAGTTTGGGCTGCGCATTGACTGTCTTTGTACAGTCCATGCCATAGATAGCTGACTGATTCATTCCATCCTCTATATCTCAGCAAATAATGAAGCCTTAAAGAAACCAAACAAGACAAAAGACATTCTAAAACAATACAACTCCTAACGGTATATTTTAATGAGTCACTTCGTGATTTGTGATCTCATAAAGGTGTGGATTGCTAAGATGGTTACTGTACATACTGCGGTATGATGCTATCGTATTACAGACTGATGTGTTCAATGCCAGATGCACTAGATGAATAGGTACACGTTAAAACACTCTATTTCTCTACGTATTTCTTGCATAAATTGTAAATAAGATGGCTTTTATGGCGTGCACGCCTTTCTACATCAATGTCAAAGCATTTATTTCAAATAGGCACATTTAAACGTCAAAAATTACAATAAAATAGAACTGATTCTAGTCGCCCCTTCCAAAAGGTAGTTTTCTTATGGAGAAGAATGAACAAGAAACTCCACCGATACTCTTTTAAAATTTTTTACAATATTTTGCATACATTCATTATTTATCTATGTGTGAAGACGATGCACCTAGAATAAAATTACTATACCACAATAGGTAAAATAATCAAAAATTAAACCATGATCAATAAATTGCTTATGTGATAGATACACGGTGCTCACATATTTACAAATATTATAATAACAAGTAACAAGTCAGTGTGTCATCGTTCTTACATGTATAATGTCAACATGTAACCAATATTTTGATGTATTTAAGAGGTGTCTGTGTAGTTTTTGTTCGTTCTTCTCCACTACGCTTTGGAATGGGCAAATACATAGCTTCATCTTTCTGACTGACCGATTCCTTGACAATGCCTGTAATTGTTCTTATTGAAACAAATACTTTGAGTTTGAGGTTATCTCTTCCATGGTTTGTAAATAAGCCGGTCCTAGCAATATCTGGCCAGGAGGTGAAAGGAACACTGCAGGTTTTTAGTCAATACGAATTGGGCAAATTCTTACGCACTGAGCCTGCGTTGTGGATTACAGCCGACGACTGTAACGGAGAGGAGGCCTGTATCTCAGTTGTGGGAACATTTTAGGTTGATTATGGTGTCCATTCATATCGATAGTAATCGTCATAGGGGCTGGCGACCGCGTACCGAAAGACGAAGCGTTGGAAGGCCTCCCACACGGTGGACTGATGACCTTGTCAAGACCGCAGAAATCCCCTGGATGCGAGAAGCACAACCGGTCGAAGTGACGATGCTTGGGGGAGGCCTATGTCCAGCAATGGACGTCTTTCGGCTGAAATGAATGATGAATATTGATAGTGAATCAGCTTTCCAACGTGGTCTGTTCAACGTGGTTCATGATCTATACAATGCACATTTTTACAAAAATAACATTCACTTTCTTCATATTTTGTCTGGGTTTACAGAACAAACTATCTTTGCATTATTTAAGCTCATTTCATTTTCAACTTTATTTTTATTTACTTTAAAGTACAAAATTGTTTAACACCATTGGAGCTTAAAACTTCTCAAAGTAATATTTGGACGTTCAATTTTCAGTTTTATTTCATGTGTCGTAAAGTTTATAGTTGCACGTAATACAGCCCGCGTTAGACATGCTCCAGTTACCGTCAGCTTCAAACTTCAAGGAAAGTGAACGTTTTTTTGGTGGTCCGCATCGAAATTGCAAATACCCTCGTGTGGGCTCCAGTTGCATGATCTGATACTAATTTTAACCCAGTTTAGCGTGACCGATCACATAAATGCCGTATTTTGACGTTCTCATCTAATTAAAGTTTACAGCCCGTATCTTCTACAAAAATCTCACCGTAGGAGAAGTGAGCTGTCATTCCACTTGATGTTAGGGAGTGACACTATTGACAGTTCACTTCACTTAGGAGCTGAAGTACTACGGTGCTGTAGTATACTTAGTGTGGCGGCGTGAAGTGAGCTGTCATTCCACTTGATGCTAGGGATTGACAGTTCACTCCAGAGATGAAGTGAGCTTGAAGTGGGCAATTCACTTCACATAAACGCTGAAGTACTCATACTTAGTAGTGAGGCGGCGTGAAGTGAGCTGTCTTTCCAATTGATGCTAGGTATTGACAGTTCACTACAGAGATGAAGTGAGCTTGAAGTGGGCAATTCTTCATATAAGAGCTGAAGTACTCATACTAAGTAGTGTGGCAGCTTGAAGTAAGCTGTCATTCCACTTGATGAAGGGATTGACACTATTGACAGCTCACTTCACCCAAGTTTTCACGGTGAGATTTTTACATAGTAAATCTTTATTCAGCAGTGATATTTGGCTGACACTGACAATACGTATAGAAGAAAAAGAAATACATTTATTTGCGGTTAACATGATGCAGAGAAAGAACACAAACACAAAAAAGAACAACGGTACCGAGTGGCTGCGTATAAAACTGAAATCTACATCTGTTGTCAGGTGTATTCATCATTAAAGTCAAAGCATTTATTTGAAATAGGCACATAAAAGGCACTTTTGAACGTGAAAAATTACATTAAAATAGAATTGATTCTAGTGGCCCCTTCCAAATGGCAGTTTTCGTCACCGAATAACTAATAGTACTGTTTTCGTATAGAGAAGAATGGACAAGAAACTCCACCGTTACTCTTTTAAAATGCTTTAGAATATTTTGCATACATTAATTACATGCACTTAAGCCAAAGCAAAATATATTTTTGCATGAAGGAAATGTCCAATGAAAAGTAGTCACTTTCTTTCAGGTCGATTCAAATTGAGGACAGTTTTAATACACCTTTTTATAGCTATTACTTTGGACTTTCACGAGCTGATGCGCAACTTTGTTTTTTTATCTGTGCCTCGGAAAGCACGTTGAGCCGTTAGTCCCGGCTGTCATTCGTGGATCTTTGACTGTCGTTACGGGTCGTCAGAAGCCCAAAAGTCTGACAACCAGTGTTGTTAAGGGGTATAGTGTCACTCAGTAACTGGGTTGTGGAGGTCAGACAGGCAGTAGGTCCATGTAAAATACTGATATACAGCTGCATCTGGTTAGACTGGAAGCCGACCCCAACGTTGGGAAAAGGCTAGGCATTTTGATTGACGTCTGATACTGAAGTGGTTGCAAAGATGTCGGTTTCTAAGCATTTGATTCATAAATCATAATCTAAGACCGTGCCCTAACGAAAGCGATCGTCGCGCAAACACATTTTGTTCGACAAACCCCCAATCGCGTCGTAGCGCTGATAGAAGGCCTTCCGGTTTTCCTATCAAATGAGTGACACATGAACACAACGATCGCTCGTTCGCGCGACCGATGTAGCCATCGGTCGTGGCAAACACTAGCTTGTTAGGACGCGGGGTAACACTAAATATGTTCCTCTGTACTAAATTAAGTAGTGCACCTGGTTGTTACGGCCTTAGGTACGCGTCACGCATACAAATGCCTTACCAACATGGGGTAACCGGGTGTCATTATGACAAATCGTGCTTAAGAAAGAGATTGTCACCCAGGTATTGGGGCAAGAATCTTACCCTTTTTGACGAAGGCGACGCTCTACAAAGTCGTTTTTTTTATTCCCCGGTTTCGGCCTGACGTCGTCGTCCTTCTTAGGTGTCAGGGTAATGTGACGACAGACCAAAGGCACAATTGGCTAGTTGACTAATTTTTTTTTATTATTTAAATTGAAGCTTTTTTACCTCACCACCACTTGGTATAACCAGTTTTTTAATATCTTCGGAAATTAAAAAGGCGTTCAAAACTCTCAATTAGACAGAGAAGGAAATACTCAATTGTTACATCATAGTTCAGTATCGCCATATAAATTACATGCAAAACTTCGTTTTGCTAGAAAGAGATAGACAAAAAGCTTTTATAAGTTATACGTTTTTTATTTTTCGACCGCTTTCAAATTTGATTTCGAATTCTGTTATCGTATCACGCATGTGAATATATTATCTACTAGAATATATAGTATTCAATATCATGCAACTACCCAATTCATGTATCTTTAAAAACATTCGCATTCCAACCTCAGTCTCAATCTGTCAAAAATAACTCTAATTTCCCTGTATTTTTGACAAATTTTTGAAATTGATTGTCGCTGAGATGAGATTGCGACTAGATTTGGTATGTTTTTTCTTACAAGAATTTGCCTTCGAAAATGCGGGTGTTCTATATACACTTCTGCCTAACACTTCTCGTGGAAAACAAGCGTGCCTTTATGATATGTGTTAAATTACCAGCACCTAATCAACAAGGTCAAACAGCTACTGCTTAGGAATTCCTGTTCCTACTTCCTATTCCAGCAAAGCCATATATGCAGTATATATACAAGAAAACAAATGAGGAAGATGATAATACAAATAACAGACCCAAATACACGTGTAATTGTTCTCAAACAGCTCGTAAACAGTGGTATCATCAATTAGCATCAATTGCCATGCATGCACACATTAATTCTACGGTAACGCACTGCCACTCGACGTGATGAACGATTTTGGACCTTAATTTGTAGTTTCTGCATTTGATTGTTCACTGACGTACGTCTTCGTCGTTGTATCGATGATATCAAGTTATAAAGGGTGGCAAGTAGGGTTTATGGCAAGGGCATCGACTCGCAAACTTGAAATTCAGCTGCGTACACAGCGTTAGCATAATTGGCTTCGCACAGGTCTTTCATAGGGCAGCTGGTATTACACAGAGAGCACGACAAGATATTGTTTGAGATGTAGTTCGACAATCGCATTGAAGCTCATTGGAGTACCCCAACCTGACTGAATGGTGCCTGCAGTGGCCCACCTGGCTTCGTACTCGGTTTAGGGATATCTAGGTAGGCCATGGCAGTTTGTGTGGCCCATTGAAAGCTTTTCTGCAGGCTCACCATAGTTTGATTAAGATATGATTCGAGAAGCCACACATTTTTTCGTGCTAGCTAAAATGAATCAAGGTTATTGCTATCCTTTGCTAATTAGTTAACCTAGAAAGAGAGAGCTCGGAACTGTCAACGCCTACGCCAAACAGTCTCAGGCGTTGTACTTTCTAATAGGTGGGCCGTGGGCCTGTTAGCCAACCTTTAACACAACTGGCTTCTACCCGAGAATTCGACCGTATGGAGTCAACTATATCATAAAACATATCCTATGGCACTTTTCAATAGTGTTACTTTCTACCAGTGAAAGAGTTTTTGTAATCGTATCGCTTTCAGGGATTACCTCTTACAAACAAACAATTTTGCCTCTTTATAATATTAATTTAGATAAAAACCTCCGCTAGCTCTTCGATTTTCTTTCCAATGACTTGTCATCAGAATCTCCATATCATCATCTGTTGGGTCTGTTTCTATTCTAACCAGATGCATCTAAATACCAGTATTTTACATTTAGCGACTGCCTATTTATTCTTCGCGACCCAGTTACTGGGTAACGCGATACCCCTCGGTAAGACTGGTAATGGAAACTTTTAGGATTCTGACTCCCCGTAATGACTGTCGATCGTTTCAAGGTCTCGACAGTACTACAGAAATCATTCCATCAATTTCCAAGGTGGCTTTGTATGAAAGTAGCTCGTAATAAAAAGATTTAAATGTTTATATCCCATATTATTTTTATAGCGCTATTTTGATCAGGAGTTACGATCTAAGACGCTGTAAAGTCTAGTTAGAAAATCAGAATTCTGGGCTATTTCTCCGCGTCAATCTATTTCTAGTCTTTCACAGTGGTTGACGTCAGTGTCTATATATCCAAGACTAAATTTTTATTTTCAATCGTCCTTGAGTTTTAAAACGTGAAGATGGTCAAATGGATTCGGATAAAAATGTCGCATTTTCGACTAAAGGCTTGTATATATTTCATCGTTGACTGTTTAGAGAGCTTTGAAGGATCTAGTTAGGAACTGTTCAGCGGGTCTATTCTGTAAAAATCTTACCGTGAAAACTTAGTGTCCACAACAGATCAGTTAAACGAGGTTATCTAGTCTGTGGCGTGCACCGTGACAAAATGTTTCTTGTGTATTTGAGCACCGTACTCAAATAAACGAGCGACACGTTGTCAACGGCTGCCGCCGACACGAGTTGATGACTGTCGCCGATACGCGTCGCTGTTGCCTCTGTCGTTGACAGGTGCCGCTCGTGTGTATGCACACTAAGGTGGAAGTGACCTGTAAATATAGCGTGACTGAATCCCTAGCAGCAGGTGGAATGACAGCTACCTCACATAAGTTTTCACTGTAAGACTTTTACAGAATAGACCCGCTGAACAGTTCCTAACTAGATCCTTCAAAGCTCTCTAAATAGTCAACTATATATATACTATAGGCTAGGGAGTTTGTTGCGCCACTTCTGCTTCCCAGCTAAACCCCACTAGGTGTTTGTGTAAATTCGCACGTTGCAAAACTCGCACTGGTGCGAATTTGCCCCCTCTTTGCATAGAGTTACTGTGCGAGTTTACAGTCCAAGAAAGGTAGTGAGAACAGCGGTGGCCCTGTGGTAACAACCGCGACGTATTTTAGGTCGTAGGTTGGAACCCTGAGAGGCGCTTTACTTTGTGTAAATTATTTCATCAATCATCAAATGACAGCTTACTTCGGTGCTGTCATTTTAGTATTAAGAACTTTGCCTAAATCGAAATAAAGTTTGAAATACAAGTACTGGCTCAATAGTTTAGGCTAGAACTAAAGTTAGGTGTCATCTGTCTACCGTATGGGACCTATTTTAATGTATAAATCGATTGTCAAATCCCTTGCCAATTCTTATGAATAATAGTCGTTATTTTGGTCAGCCTACCTCAACAGATAATGTATAAGTAGGTAATGAAAGACTTGGCAACAGATTCTATACTAATATAATAAAGATGAAAGAGTTTGTTTCAATGTTTGAACGCGCTAATCTCTGGAACTACCGGTCGGATTTGAAAGATTCTTTTTGCAATTGATAGCCCAATTTTCGAGGAAGGCTATTTATTTCATTAAAAAAAAAATATTGAATTGGTTGAATTGATTGATTGATTGAAATTTGATTGATTGGTTGATTGATTGACAATGATCAATCAATCGCGTCATTGCCCTGAATTTGAATTCCATATGTAGGTGTGTATATTCCCTAATTTATGATTTCTCCTTTCACAGCGCAAGAAAACCACAATAGAAGTCCTCGACCGACTCGAAACTACAATACAGAGTATCGAAAGAGATGGGCAATACAAGGAGCAGACCCATAAGCGGGTTATAGGCTACATAATGGCGTACTCCGTTGGGCTTTACGTGCTGTTTGCCATACTATACTATTATATGTATGTTGGTAAGAGTCAGCATTGGATGTACTCTCTGCTGTATGCGTCACCGTTATTGGTTCTGCCTATTTTGTGAGTAATATTCTTAGTAGTAATATAATTTCAATTGTCCAAGCCTTAATTTGGACTTATATTGAGTGAATATTGTTATAATTAGGGCGGGTTGTTTCACTTCCACTTGACGCACGCGTATACGTCAAAAATGGCGCTGACTATCGTCAAACAAAAAAAAAGCGTTGTTTCAGTTATAATTACAAAATTATGGCCTTGACGAATGTACGTATGTTACGTTAACCGACTGTTTGAAACAACCGGCCCTATATCACCAATCTTGGCAAATTATAATTGATGATCGCAGTATGTTAAAGATAAGGAAGCCTGTTTAAATTATCCTTGACATATACTTTTACTTACTTTTAACGATATTGCCTTGCAAAGAAAGGTGCGTTGTGTAGGGATCTGAGTATCTACCACGAAAATATATACACCCTGGTAGAAACCAAAATAAACAGGGTTAATTACCCAGTGCAAAAAGTCCTCCGATTTAAATCCATTTCAAGAAAAGAAAAATGAGGTTTTAATCATTCGGATTGCGCAACAGCAATCGCCAAGACTTTTATTTTAAACTAGCAGGGCCCGCGGTTTCACCCGCATAAGTGTTGATCCCGAGGGAATATCGATATAAAAAGTATCCTATCTGTTATTCTGATGTATAAGCTATATTACTGTAAAGTTTAATCCAAATCCGTTCAGTAGTTTTTGCGTGAAAGAGTAACAAACATCCATCCGTCCATCGTCACAAACTTTCGCGTTTACTCGTATAATCTTAATAGGATAGTAGGAAGTTGTACGGATATTTAAAACATCATTTATCGCAATTAATATTATTGACCTGACTTAGGATATTATGGAACCCACTTTTATAAAATTGTTTATTAAATTAAGGAACAAAAAAAAGATAAACAGATTGTGTTTACCAGTCGTCATAATAATAAGATGATCCTATAAGTCTCTTGATTTTTGTTCCAGAGTAATATTCTTAAGGTCAGCTATATCTTGGTACTACAACTGGTCTCTTAACAAGAATAGGCTCAAACTAAGCAAGATGAGAGAGGAAAAGAAGAAGATTCTAGAAGAAGTTATGAATACTGAGACATATAAGGTAAGCTGGAGAAGACCTCATGGTTGGCTGAATTTTCGCACTGCAGCACTAGGTACTGCACTACGTGTTGCATTTAACTGCCCCGTTGCTCTCAGAATAAGCAAGCTGAAGTGGCAATGACCCGGCCATATTAGCCGTAGAACCGATGACCGTTGGGGTAGATGTGGTCTTGAGTGGAGACCGCGAATCGGTAAACGTAAGGTGGGACTCTCTCAGGCTAGGTGGAGCGACGATCTCCGCAGGATGGATGGTAGCAGCTGGATGAGACTTGACGAAAATCGAGTTGAATGGCGTGCATCAGGAGAGGCCTATGTCTGATGATGATGATGTTGCTCTCGTGGTCGCAAGCGCGACTGCTGAGCGTGGGGTCTTGGGTTCGATTCCCAGCTCGGGCAGTGACATTGGGTTTATCCATTATGAATTTTTGTAACAGCCCGGAGTTTGGAAGTTGACGGGGTGATAACCCCGTGCCACGGAAAGCACGATGAGCCGTTGGTCCTGCGCCTGATCTCTCTCCGGTCGTGTCGGGTTGCCGTCCCATCGCACTATGACAGTGAGGGAAGGGAGAGTGCACCTGTGTCTGCGTATATCTCCTGCGCCGAAGGCTAGTCTTGAACTTAAGTGACAACATGAGTTTTAATACGTCTTTTCGTAACCAACTAAAATCAGGCATCATCGTGTAGAATTTCTTGAGAGCAATGTTGCACATTTTATAACTAATTATAAACTAATCTATTGCAGGTTGCAAAAGAGATCCTAGACAAGTACGGGAGCCCGGAGGAGCAATCGAAAGCGCTGAAGCCGTTCGTACCGTCGACCAACGTTCCCGGTAATTCCCCTAGCTCGCCGCTCCCAGGTAGAATCCTTTGTAAATAATCCGACTAGAGGTTTTTGGGTGAGGGTAGTTGAATAAAAGTGTCAACTTGAATTCAGAACCTTAGATCCTTAATTGTTATCAAGTTTTGGAAACATAAACTGTATGTCGTAAACGATAAAGTTCTACTTCCATTGTAGCAAATTTTATTGGACCTCTTTGATACAAATTGTCACTCAAAAATCAACCTAGACTACATAAAGCTAAAGTTGTAAGTCGACTAACTGGCAATGAATTTAAATTTGTTATTACGATTCTGAATTCAAGTTTAGTACGTAGTTCGGATGAGACGGTTTAAAATTGTCTAGTTTTATTACCATGTTCAATTCCAATTTCTGTCTAAATCGGCCTTGACCAGTTTTCGCAGATACGTAAAAATATCTATATTTTCCTCAGTAACAAGCAATATTATAGCCAATATTTGAGGTGATAGAAAACAACTATTTGTCTTAAATTAAAAAATACTGGTTTTCAGCTGCATCCGGTTAGACTGGAAGCCGATCCCAACATAGTTGGGAAAAGGCTAGGCAGATGAATTTTTTTTTAACTTTTTAAAAGTCACTAGTACGGACGCCAGCACATCAAGTTACTACAATCTGTCAAATTTCTTTAATAGATTTTCAACTTTATTGCTAAAGCATTAAGGTTCAAGGTTGATTGGGAAAATTTGACAGTTTCGGGTAGCTTGACCTGCTGGCGTCTGTACATACATATAGTCAATCATATTGGATCAACCTGTCGAATCCGGCCTACTTCAGAGGAAACGCGGTCACGTGGCCGTTGGTGTTCTCTCCATAACTAACGTTTTCCCTAAGTTTTGTTTTTTGTAAATAATCATATTAAGTATAGGCTAGTAGCCGGCGCGGGTCGATCGATCATGTTAAGCTTGTTTGGTATGTGGATGGGTGACCATCTTTACATACCAAGACCCCTCCGTGGCTCGGAAAGTACGTTAAGCAGTTGGTCCCGGCTGTCATTCGTGGCTCTTTGACAGTCGTCAAAGAGCCACGAATGTCATGATAAATGATTTTATTTTTATAAGTAGGTTTGTACATACACTTTTACAGTCAATGATACTTTAAAACTAGATGAGGTCGGATGGATCTTTGACAGTCGTTATGGGTCGTCAGAAGCCCGAAAGTCTGACAACAAGTCTTAGCAAGAGGTATTACCCAGTGACTGGGTTGTAGAGGTCAGATAGGTTGTCGCTCCATGTAAAATACTGGTACTCAGCCGCCCCCAACATAGCTGGGAAAAGGCTAGGCAGATTATGAGAGAAAAAATATACACCAGAGTAATAAGTTAGTATGGAATTAACACCAACGCCAAATGACCGCGTTTCCTCTTAATGCATTTATCAGTAGTCATTTCCTGCTACCTATCAAAGTCGGCGGGGTACGCACGGCTACACATCAAGTTATACATAACCAGTATAAGCTGACTTCTGATTGTACGAAGAACATTTACAATGCGAGGTCAGCTAAAACTGGAAATGTATAACTTGATGTGTAGCCGTGTGTACCTACCTAGCACAGTCCTACTTTTGCACCCAGTTGTAAACAACACGATTTTTATAGTTATGCACACAACTGGAATACCCATAGAAATTAGATATTTCTGGAAAGGAGGATGCAAATCCTGGTCCCACCTTCCAATAGCTATGTGTATTACATCGTTGGATAGGTATTTTTGAGCTGAATAAAAGTTACTCTGGCGCCAAGTTCCAAATCTTAGTCCGTTCAGAGTTATTCTTTAATAAACATGGTAGTTTTATCAGTAGCCAAGTAATGCTATTTTTACGTAATAATTGCATTTGTGCTTTATACACGTAGTGTAGACGGTAACGCAAACCTTTTTATCGGTCTGTCTCACTCGCACTCGTTAAGTATGCTTAGAACAATGATACCGATACCGAGAAGCTGCACTGGAGGATTTACCTGATTTTGGCATTGATGAGGATGCTTGGCTCTTACGTGGTCGTATACAGTCGCGACACGTGAGAGCTAGAAAGTACTACTGTTACTTATTAGTTCGCAACAATGACATTATACAAAGATATTGTACCTGCATGACGGGACGACGTACTGTAGGGACCTGTGCGCATATCGTGTCAACCGTTTGGTACCTAGGGCACGCCAGGCATGAGGGATTTGTAGGCCCAGCCTTATTTTTAAATAACGTCATTGTAGACAACGATGATTAAATAAATGTATAGGTTTAAAATACGCTATCGTTGTTTTATTTGTAAAAAAAAGTATTTAGTCAATGTTGACATCTGTTTAACTTTTTGTCATACGGTTTGCGACTCAGTGACGCAATTGATAACCGTAGGTTAGTATCTACACTACGTTTATAAAGTAAAGAAATGCAATTATTACTTAAATAGCATTACTTGGCTACTGATAAAACTACCATGTTTAATAAAGAATAACTCTGAACGGACTAAGATTTGGAACTTGGCGCCATAGTAACTTTTATTCAGCTCAAAATTACCTATCCAACGATGTAACACACATAGCTATTGGAAGGTGGGACCAGATTTCATAGAAACTCTTGCATCATCCTTTGAGCTCGAATAGTGGGCTGTTTCTTTATCATGTCGTACAGGGTGATAGGGACATCGACGCGCAACCAGTTACCAAGAATTCAGCACAGACACTAGCACAGCAAGCTACCACGATCTGTCAAATTTCTTTAATAGATTGTCAACTTTATCGCTAAAGCATTAGGTTCAAAGTTGATTGGGAAAATTTGACAGTTTCGGGTAGCTTGATGTGCTGGCGTCTGTACATAATTTTGGACAGCCCTGCGTTAAAATTATTGGTCGGTTATTAAACAAACAGACAGACAGACGGACAACGAAGTGATCTTATAAGGGTTCCGTTTTTCCATTTGAGGTCGGAACCCTTATAAGATAACTTCGTTGTCCGTCTGTCTGTCCGCCTGTTTAATAACCGAACAATATTTTTTTTTTTTTTTTTCTAAAAACAATTTGCCAAAGCAACTGCTATGCCATCTAATCTCTTCACCACCCTTGGTTGACTGGTAGAGAATGCAGTCCGCCTTTGTACCTTTTTTTTGTGTGCGAAAAGTTTAAATAAATAAATAAATTTGCTGTTCCATTCAATTTGACCTCGTAGGCTTTTGTGGGGGTCCAGAATCTTGTAATGAATCCATGGTAACTGTTTGTGCGTCTTAAGTATAAACCAAACAGTTTATACTGTCATTTTATGGTGCATCAATCAGCCACTAGGTGGCGTCACTCCTGCAATTTCTTACTTAGTCATGCTATACTAAAATGGCTGCCTGTATTTTTCTTCTTGCTTTTCGGTATAATAAATGGACTGTTCTTTATTCAATCCTGGTTTAATTTGCCCATAATCTATCAGTGCGTCGAAGGCCCTGCCACCCTGTGTAGTAGTTGGTGGTTTTATGTAGAACTGCCTGATCTTCGTAAAACCCTAAGGCATGCTTTCAGACTGAACAATTTATCTCACCCTGCACTACCCCAATCCAGAATTTTGGTTTGAATTTAGCTTAGAGTAATAAACCACAGACATAGGGTTTTGTGTGAATTAGTTCCCAGTTCTATAATGTTACATAAGGAATATCAATGAAAACAGGAAAAGAATTTATAGTATTTCTGTCAACTAAGCTGGCATCAGACGTTCTCCTATCAGCCTTCTTAAAATTAACATTATATTTAAATAAAAAATCTGTAAACTAATAAAAATATTCACCAAAAATATCATCAGCAACTCCAGGACAACTCCGTCAGAGACAACTAGCAATGACGTCCACCCCCATCAACAACAACAGGATGCTGGTGCCGGTCGTCAACTCACCAACATCCGGCTACAGAGGGGCCCGACTCAGGGTGAGTTGAACACTTTATGTTGCTAGCCCCGAATTCCACCACGCGGACGACGACAAGAAGACCAATTCCCGTAATTAAAAACGTTCATAATCTAGTCGCAATCTCATCTCAGCGACAATCAATGTCAAAAACTTGACAAAATTTTTTTAGAGGAAACTAGAGGTATTTTTGACAGATTGAGACTGAGATCAGACTGTCAACATTCTTAAAATTACGAGAATTGAACTCATTTTGCATTGGGGTTACCCACAAGAAAAGGGGTATAATTTCTGGTTTCTTTCGAAGTATATGCTAAGTACAATTATTGCGATAATTGTGATTGTTGTTATTTCTCGTAGTTTATGAACGTTTGCGTTCTATAATTGAGCTTAATATTTGACAAGTATTTGACATTAATATGTATGTCAGTAATCTATGTATTATTAATAGATATGTTGTCCCTAAGATGAGATTGCGACTAGATTGGAAAGAAGAAACTGAGAAGACATCTGGTGATTTAAATATGACTTAAAAGGAATCGGACATATTTTGTTCTTATGACACAAACTTTTGGAATTAATTTGCAGTCCGACCAGCTTCCACGCCCGCTTCCCGAAAGGAACCGCTCTGCTTTGGACAAAGTGGTGGATTTCCTGCTGAAGGACGGCCCCAACCATCGCATGGCGCTCATATGTTCCGAGTGCTCTTCTCATAATGGTAAGCATATATAAGTACCTGAAAGGTTATATTATGTCACCAGGTCGAGAAGGTCGAGAGAAGCCACTATATGCGGCAGCTATAGGACTGGTCTCCCAACCAGATGCGGCTGAAATCTTTTTTTTAATAAGCATATGAAATTTTTATTTTTCAACAAGTTAAATGCACAGTATTATCCCAAAGATATACGATATGTATTGAATCCAATATTTGAAGTGTGGCATGGAACATCCTGTAGTTGTGTGATGATTTGTGTTGTGTTTGTTTTACACTAACACAGATTTTTAATGTCTTAAAAAAATATTATGTTTCAAACTCAAAGCATTTATTTCAAATAAACCAAGTGCAGGCACTTTTGAATTGTCAAGGGGTCGGTCAGTCAGAAAGATGTAGCTAGTTGCCCATTCCAAAGCGTAGTAGGTACCTATGGAGAAGAACGGGCAAGAAACTCCATGGACACTCTTTTAATTTTTTTTACAAAATATTGGTTACATCATTCATGTTGACATTATAATTATATGTGAGAACGATGTAAAAAGATGTGCACGTTAAAAGCGTCCGTACTAAAAGAGATAAAAACAAAAAAAAACAATTCAGAAATTAAAATAAGCCGTGGCGGCAAACAGATGACCAGTCCTGACGGCGCCCGTTCACGAACATGACGTATGGATCAGCACCATTTAGCTCAACCATTTTGAAGGGAACTTATTGATCCAACACACACGCTACAGACATTTGAGTGAGCATGACATACTCTCAGCCGCCAGGGCACATTCAAATCAATGAAGACGTACCCAGTAAATAGTATCTTTAGTACCACTAAGTATGGTGCCCCAGAGGTAAAAGCTGCGACTTTGCGTAAGTTATTTGCAATGTAATTTATCGGCACGATGTCAACTAGTGTTTCCATGTTATTTATCACAGCGTTCCACTGAAATATTGTTGTAATTATTTTTTTTTTTTTTTCCCAGGAATGGCGATGGCAGAGGAATTCGACTACGTATCCTACGTGTGCGCTTACTGTGGCCGCTTCAATCCTGCTCGCAAGCAGAGGCCGGCAGCGCCCCTGCTAGCCGCCCGACCGTTGCCGGCTTTGCAGAATTCTATGCGAGGTAAGTTGTGATGTCAACAGTAATGGTAGGAGGCTTTTTTGAAGCAACAGCATGTCAACAAACATGTAATGTCCTCGCATTTCATTCTGCCCCTTTTTTTTATTTTTCTGGTGGGAAATCATCAAATGACCGCTCCCGCTCTGGGTGGAGCGGAAGGGAGTGTCAGACTCTTACTGACTAAAACCCACCCATGTTCCTTCCTTCGCCCTTTATGTTCCGGGGTAGCGGTAACCCTTTCGGACAATCCCGCTGACCCGGCAGGCTTCGGCCCTAAGGGGCCCCTCGTTCATTCTGCCCCTGTCATTTTGTTTGACTGAAATGTAGCCAGGGAAATTCATTCTAAGCCAATTGACACCCTACGTAATATTTCCGTGTTAGCCATATTTTTTAAAACTGTCTAAGAATATAGTTTTTTTATTAAACGAAGCGACGCTCGCTTTACTTGTGGTTAACAGTGTATAAACACGCTGTGAATGTGTGTAAGTGCAGGAGCTCTCGGTACTGTCCGAGACAAAACAAGACCGCGAAGTCGGAAGTGTGTGCTGACGCTACTTGTCTTCGCACATACATTATTCACACTTGGTTATCACAAGTAAAGCGCGCGTCGCTTCGTGAGATACAAATACAGTAACAGTTGTGGTTTCAATACACGGATCGTTTAAGGTGGTCAATTTATTTAGCAATTTAATTTCCCCGACTTCACCATGATATCGTAGAAAGCTTTATTAGTAAACATTTGTAGAATTACAGTAGTGTGATAATACAATATTATGTAGGTCCACTATCTCTTGCCATGTCGCGTACATTTCTTTTAAAGATCTATTATCATCATTATTTCAGCCGATAGACGTCCATTGCTGGACATAGGGGGTGCTTGGGGAGGCCAAGCACTCCCAGTTCGACAAAGATCTATAAAGAGAATTAATTACACTCAGAGACAATTACATTTTGCAATTTCTCAAATGTGATGCCTTCAGTCCAACTCTGTATATTTGTGTGCTTGATGTATTAAATAAATAACGTAGTATATAGCAATATGTATAATTTATGCGTTATATGCATTCGTGCAGGCGTTAATAAAATACTCTTCACCCAAGAAGGTGGATACTCAGATTCTAGAAGGTCCACTAAACAGCTGGGTAAGATCAGATAAATACTTCTTTATTGCACACCACAAAAATACAATTAAAAAGGTCAAGGTCAAAGGCCAAGTGCGAGTCAGGCTCGCACGCGAAGGGTTCGGTATCACCATACAATATTGAACACAACATACATATTTTTTTAAATACTTAAAATACGAATCTTGAATTTTTCACTTTTATTTTATTTTTATTATTTGTTGTTATAGCTGCTATAGTAGTGCACACTCTGTGAAAAGTTCAAATGTCTACTTATTTCGGTTCAAAAGATACATACCTGTGACAGACGGACGGACGACCAGTGGAGCCTTAGTAATAGGGTTCAGTTGGCAACCCTTTTTTTTATCGTGGTGAAATGCTCATGCATTCTGCACTACCACGGGGAGACAGTGCAGTTATGTGGGACTCTAACCCACTAAAACTCCACGGTGTCCTCTTCTGCCGCTTACGGCGGGAACACGGGCACGCGTTAGCACTCATCCGCTGCGGCTGTCCGTCACCGGACCCTCCTCTGGGGAGTACTCCCCATCACCGGCGCACCAGAACACATAGCACGCCGTGACCACCCCAGGGACCAAACCAGCACATGGGCGCCAGACGACCCCGTGTCTGGGCACCCCTGGCAACCCTAAAAACGTATAACTTACTAAACTTTTGAAGAAGAATACAATGTTAATTGATACTGGTGTAATTATATTGAAATTTACAAAAGGCAGCTACTGGCTGGAAACTGGCGTGCGTGTGTGCCCAGAAGGCCAATTCCCGTAATTAAAAACGTCCAAAATCTAGTCGCAATCTCATCTCAGCGACAATCAGTGTCAAAAATGTAGGGAAATTAGAGGCATTTTTGAAAGATTGAGACTGAGATCAGACCTGTGAACGTTTTTAAAATTACGAGGATTGCCCCTCAGATGCGTGGACGTGCATAATCAGCCTATAATGGTCCCACTGCTGGGACACAGGCCTCTCGTTGTGTGGACGTAAACGAAGCAAAAGGAGTATGTAAGGATAGTATCAAGTGCCGTTCTGTAGTTTCTGCATACCGCAATGGGAAGTAGGCTTGAGTTTATGTATATCTAATCAAATACACATTACCATAACTAACACTGTTTCCTCAATAACCTCCCCTCCATTACACATAGGTTATATTCCTGCAGGCAGTGCAGACGACTCTTCCGCGCCCAGCTCTGCAAGTGATAGCGATGACGATAAGAATCCAGGAGATGCAGCCTTGAAGCAAGGTATTTTGAGCAGATATATAACATTGTGCACATTTTGTAAAACTAAACTAGACTTGTACAATTAATTTTCAAGATAAGAAAAAGGGTAAAAATTAAATTTAAAGACTTTATTAGATCTATTAGCTTCTTACAGATTTGCTCAATTTATCGACCGTTAATGTCGCATGTTAACGTTCGATAAATGTAGATTAAAATCGAGCAACACTGGTTGACTTATCGATCAACAAAACTGATTCACTGTTGCATACAAATTTACTTGATTTTGTTTGATAACAAGTGTCGATCGTCAAAAAGTCGAGCAATTCGCCTTTACTAATAGACAATTTATTCCTATCCTGGAAAAATGCCATGTACAGTCACGAGCACTAATATGTCAACACTTGGGAATTTTTAATAGCGATTTTTGCGTGAAACAACGAAAACAACAATGAAATACGACACATTGCAAAAACCTATGGGTTTGAAAATACTATGTTTGTAGCAACATAAAATTTCATTAAAAAATAAAGGAGTAAATCACTTTTGAGTAAAGCCAAGTGTATACATACTTATGCTCGTGACTGTACGCGAGCGAAGCCGCTGGCAAAAGCTAGTCAGTAAATAAATAAGGGCTGCTATTTAGCACCGCCTTTATTATGCTATCTCAAGAACTATCTATCTCTTTCTAGTTTCCGAAGAAGGCGAAGGCGAATCGGATCGGCCCCCTTCAGAGGAAGGGTCGCCGAAATCCCATCATGAAAAGAAAGAAGACTGAGTTACATTGTCAATTTAGAACATTATTATATACGGACCTTACCGGCGGTGCGCGAGGTAACATTAGAGTGGTGTGTTTGACACGAAACTAGACGTTATTTCAAGGTGTTAGAGTCTATTTTTGAGTGGTTGTGCGTTGGTTGTTAATACAGTTTGGTTTGGAATAGGAAAATAGGGATGTCAATCAACTATAGTTGAGCTGAAAAATTCGTAAGGAAATCTCTAAGCGATATAACGTATATAATTCGCTTTTTTTCATGTATGTGCCTCAAAGCAATAAGCAGTGAAGCGCAGTGCTTTTATCGATAAGTTTATAATAGTGATGTCATTGTGCGATCTTTCTATCGATAATGGTGCGGCTTTATGCTTGCTTGTTGGCTCAAGTATAGTTTCGATTTTTTGGTAGTAAGACTAAATATATTTTTCAAAATATATTCACAAATTTTTTGGACGAAAACCTCGCATTTAAAAGAGAGTCTAAATTATCATTGTTTGTTAGTGATTTGTGTGTGTTCATTGGATGTTCACGAATGCACCGATTTTAGTAGGCACCAAAAATTAATTGTAATTCGAAAAGTAAGGTAGTTCTAAGTCATAATTGGCATTTCGTAGGAAAAAGCAAACTATTTGGCAATAATTAGAGACAAGATGTGTTCGATTTTGAACTTTAATACCTTGAAAATAAATTATATGTTTCCTGTCAAATGCACCATTGTAACTATCTAATCTGTGGCGGAATGGGTATACAGTTTTATTTAATTATTTATTCATTATGTTTATATCGAAGTCTCGATTTAGCAAACGAGAAAAGTTCTTATCTATTATATTAACGAGAAAAGTTCTTATCTCATATTAACTCTAATCAAAAGTCTCACACCATCTGCCTAGACATTTTCCAAGTTTGGGTTGGCTTCCAGTCTAATCAGATGCAGCTGAACACCAGTATTTTACATCGAGCGACTGTCTATCACAAGCCAGTTACTGGGTAACACGATACCCTTGGTAAGACTGGATGTCAGACTTTTGGGCTTCTGACTACCCGTAAACTTTACGGGTTGGTTGATCTTTGACAGTCTTTACGGCGTAAAGACTGTCAAAGATCTACGAACACAGCAGGAATCAACGACTTGACGTGCTTTCCGAGGCACGGAAGGGTCTGGATATGTAATGATTTGTCACCCATCCCCTCCCTTTGGTAAGACTGGTTGTCAGATTTTCAGGTTTTTGACTATTAATAACGACAGTCAAAGATCTACAAATGTCAGCCAAGACCGACGACAGACGTACTTTCCGTGTCACGGTGAGAAATGGATAGTCACCATCCAAGGAAAGACCGCGGCAAGTGTAGCTTACCTTGATCGATCGACTCGTGAGTCTGTAACTTAGCCACGAGCCTTAGAAGATATTGTACTTTACATCTCGTTTGCTGGATGGAGACAGTAGCATTCGATCTCCATCGGTCCTTGGTTTGACGACTGACAATAAATTTGTTAACATATTGTCATTTTTTGGTGTTGTGTATAAACTCTATTATTGTTGGGACGGATGACTAGAATTTAACCCTAATTATTCATTAAAACTTGATGTTTACAAGGTCAAATTGCGAAACTCCACAGACAATAAAACAAACCAAGTCTATTTACAAACCAATGTTTTTTTAAATAACAACCTAACAGTTATCAGTAAAATGACGGATGATGCCTATGAAGTTTTGCTAGCTCATTTTTATTTGACCCTGTATAAACTATTTATTAATGCTTTTTGTCCTTTTCACTGAAGAGAGAAAGCAGTATATATATTATAACGCCGTTTAATTATTTTATTTATATGAAAATGAACTGTTTTCTCGTTATTGTGACAGCTAGTACAAAATAATTCTGATTCTATGAAGTTTTATAGATTCTATGATGATGGTATTTTATTGAATGTTATCTATTCTATGTATTTTATTTGTGGTTCTAAATTGCGCTTCCATCGAGTTTCCTAAGAGGAAACCCAGTCACGTGGTTGTTGACATTCATTCCTGTAATTCCATGGAATGAACATCAACGCCCACGGAACCGATTTTCCTCTTAAAATCTCTAAACATCAAAGTTTTGATAAAACACATTATTCCCTACTGCCATTTGACTTCCATAATACACTCCCTGGCTCCTCCTCTCCTTTACAGAAGTCTATGATGTTTTTAATGGTGACAACACCAAAATGTTGGCCAGTACGTCGGCTTCAAAACTGCATAAAAACTTTTTCATTGGCTTATTATTATTTTGCAGTTTTAGGTCTTTATAGCTCACGTGGAATTGCACAGTGGCTCCATTTGCTCAGTGGGAGTGTATTATATTACTATTTATCAAAAATATTTGATCTTCCAATAGTTATCTAATCATTCGGTCATCCGCCCCAATGTCTCCAACGAATACAAGAGAATAAGCTTTTTACAAACAAAAATATAATAAGTTTAAAATAACAATTTACGTGCCTTGTAACTAAAGTAATAAATTATTATTCATTTTATTTCGATCAATAAATAGATTTAAATATGAAGTAAAGGTCGTGAGGTGTTGTGGGACACCCGGTTGGGACGAAGTTCCTTTTGCTGTTATATTATGTATTAAATAACAGGCTTAATGAAATGAATTAACAACGTTTGAGAGTAACTAAATGGGAAAAAGTACAGCCTCCAAAAGTTAGTTGACATTTTTCCACTTCAGCTGTGACACACCGCATTATGATTTAAAATTCTAGTGATCCAAATGTTTGTACTGCTATAACGTTTTTATTGACTAATTCAACTGCCTTTGGCTTATCTTAAAAAGTAATCAAGTAATCCCTTAGCAGTACCTGATTAATTTTATTTTTATTTTAAATCATGTGGCAGCACAGCTGAAGTGGGAAAATGTCAACTCACTTTTGGAGGCCTTTGTACCTATTTATATATACACAATGTAAACACACATACTAAAGCAAAATTGTCGTGACGGTTAAAATATTATACTTTTTGAATTAAAACTTCTTAGGCGGCGAACCGATAATTAAACGAGAATTGAGAGTGAAATTTCAAGGACGCGTCACGTTTAGGCACATTTCGTTACATGAGAGAGAAGAAAGATATAACTCTCTGTCTCTCGCACTAAATCTCCCTTATTGTTGATTTTTTAAAAGACGCGTCACGTTTAGGCAAATTATGTGACATGAGAGAGAAGAAAGATATAACTCTCTCTTGGTCTCGCACTAAATCTCTCTTATTTTTTATTTTTTCACAATTTTTTTCGGCCAAGTGTGCAGAGTCTAACATGCGAAGAAACTTCGTTCCAAAGACAACCATACAATTGGAACTGCCCCCCATTCATAGATTCATTATAGAATGTTTAGATACCATCTGTAGGTTCATTTTAGCTGCGCCATTATTGGTTTAGGCGTTTCGTAGTATGAATAGGGAACGCGGTTTTTTAATGTTGAGGATGTGTGCTGATTATGGAATGTAATTGTCAAAAGATACAATCAATTTTTGGTATTATCACTTGAAACTTAAATGAGGGTTTTCATGAAAACTTACGCCATCAGTTGGCGCCACTTTGACAAGAGGTCTTCCATTTCGACCATGAAATTAAAATATTATGATGACGTTCAGCATTCGTTTCATTTATTCGTTCATTTCAGAAAATCCTCATTGAAGCTTTAAGGCCCACTTGCACCATAAATCACTAAATGAGTTTAGCGCTAAACATATTTGATAAACGTCATTCTGTCGTAGTCATCTTTAAACGATTGACAGAAACAGAAATGTTTTGAATACGTTTAGTGGTAATTGTGCTTAGTTATTTGTGATGCAAACGGGCCTGAGTAATGATGACATGTTTTTGCTTATATTAATAATATTATGTTAATTTTGCGACGTCACTAAATAATAATTCATCATTAATTTTTATTTGACATGAAATTTTGAATCCCATAAATTAAAGTGACAATGATGAAATAGTAATATAAATAAATATTATATTATAACTTCATTATTTATAGTCAGTTTTTTTTTCCAAAAAAACTGGGCAATGAATTTTCTAGAGAAATACCATGAGTTGATTGTTTCTTTTTTTAATAAATAAATATATATTGTGCTATTAATATTATAAGGAAGACGTTTAAAATGATCTCCTAATAGATAGACTTGCTCACGTAACAATAAATATTAATGAAAAAAAAAACTTGAAAAATGAATGACTTGTCTTGTTCTCACTTGTCGACACGTATAAGATTTTTCGTAGCGACGCGCGCTTTACTTCTGGTAACCAAGTGTACAAACACGCTTCGAATGTGTGTAAGCGCAGGAGCTCTCGATACGTACACAGACACACACTTCCGACTTCGCCATGCGAAGGCGGAAGTGTGTGTGTGGTATGTGCTGATGCTGATGCTGTGCTACTCGTCTTCACGCACATATTCACAGCGAGTTAGTCCACTTGGTTACCACAAGTAAAATACTATGGGAATAGGTCATGCCATAGCTTGAGCTTCAGTTACACCATGAGCAACTATTTCTGTTTATTAGAAGTTATATTCTAAAACATCTTTCGAACATTAAGTCGGTTGAAAACATCCCGAAAGGTCCTAAAATTTATTTTCAAATGGTTGTCTTCATCAAGTATATTTTTAATTTCGGAATTTTTCTACAACAGAACAGAATTTCATATGAATTCGACAGCGATGAAATGCTCTATGTCGATTCCGAAATATAGTCGAATCGACGCGACGAAAAGTTCCGAACGAAATTCTAAATGTATTCGGCCGACTTAATGATGAATAAAATAATTTATAATTTCATGTAAGTACTCGAATCTTCATAGAGTTAACCAGACCTTATTTATTGCGTTAATGTTGGCTGGTACTTAATGTAAGTAGGTGTAGATTAATTTATTTTACTAACAACCTAACCAGGGACGTACGTAGGTCCGTTATGGGTGCAAACTTTTCATAGAGCTATAATTTTGTGGTCAGGGCCGCGACTTATGAGTTTTAGGTCGTAAGTTCGAACCCAGACAGGCGCTTTACTTTGTGTAAATTATATCGTCACCACTGCTCTCAAAACGGTGAAGAAAAACATCGTGAGGAAACCGGCATGTCCTAGAACCAAAAATTTTGAAGACATGTGACATCTACCAGCCCGCACTGGGCCCGTGCGGTGGATTACGGCCCACTTCCTCTCACAGAGGAGGAGGCCTGTGTCCCAGCAGTGGGAACATTATAGGCTGAGTATGTATAATTTTTTGAAATGTTATATGTCAGCAATAAATACTTGTCGATCAACACTATTAAATAAACTTATTTTCATGAAATAGGGACAGTGTGCCAAATTAAGGAACCATTTTTTCACCAATGTGCACTTGCAAGAAACATCAGCAAATTACATTCTATTGACAACTCACTTATATCATAAATACAATTTAATCGTTAAAATGCATCCATAACCTAACTTAATTACGTCTCTGGCAATAATGCCTTCCAGTTTCCACACGTTTAAGAACAAAAAAAAGCATTGCTAATAATAATAAGTCCTAAGATACGTCCGTACTCTGTAAAGTATGGGTAATGAATGTCGAAGGTCTAAACAAAGTGGCGCCAAATACAAAGTGCGCGCGCACGCCGAACATTTGCGAAACGAGTGATTTTTACCATTCGGGCCGTAAACCTCGCAAAGGTAGGACGTGTCTTAATAAATTCAACTTAAATAAATGGCCTTATTTACAACAAGTCCTTGGCCAAGAAACTACATATTTTTGCACAAAAATATCTGATTACCTCGTACCAATTTTTTCTTAAACAGAAATTTGTCTATGCAGGTCTTAAAATCTCAGATATTTTTGCAGCCGTATTTGAATAAACAATTCAACTAGGTACTAAAAGTTAAGTTTTTAATTTTTTTTTCTTTTTTAAAAACATTATTTTTAAGAAATATAATTATTTTTTTCTTTCTGTAACTTGGTAAGGGCTCTTGTTTGATTGTAAATTTCTTTTGATTTTTTTTTCATTCCCTTTTGTTAACGTTTAACGTGTTCCTTGTACCAACAATACCATTTATTTATTAACAGTACTAACAAAATTTTCTTTTGTCGGAACTTTGGGTGTAGCGGTCATTTTATTGAAGCTGTCACCTTTTCTTCATTAGGAAATGAATGTTATTCTAACTACGATCTTAGCCCAAGTTAGCACATTTTTTTTTCTAGCACTGGATTTTCAACTCTCGCGGCTAAGCTGAGCGTTAAAAATCCGGAACAAGAAAAAAAAATCTCTGCTATACAAATACACCCGTGTAAACCTGTGCTTATAATTCACAAGTGACCATGACGAAACGCCAACATTCGTAGCAAAAGTGGTCATAAAAAGTGAGAGCGAGGTGACACGAGACCAAAATATTCACCGCTCTACTCGCACATTTATGACCGTGACAGTTACGAGTACCAACTTAATACCGCTAAATTCGAAGTTGCCGACTTCCTTCCACAGAAGCGTATACTCAAAATGCTTTTTTTCTAGTCAAAATACTAATTTGCGTTTCAAAATCAAAGATGATGGTTGCATTTATACTAAAAGTTGTCAAACGTCAATTGTCTGTCATAGCTGTGACGTTATATCAACTATATTTCGTCACAGTTCGATGACGTAAGGAAATTCTATAAGAGTTTGGATTTTATAGTGTTCAAAACCTTTTTTGCATCTTAAAATATACCCTTTTATGTATAGGGTCATTTTTTTTACAGAATATTACTAATGGCAAAACACCATAATGGTTTCGAAATATTAACGACTTTTTTAATAAAAAAAAAATAAAAAACAGGCACAGTTATGAACTTATGACATTCTTAAGATTTTGTAAAAAATGACTTTAAATTCGTGAACTTTAGAAACTTTATACCGTTAGGGATGTTAAAAATGTGAGTGCCCATAAAGTGAGTTTTTCTCGAGTTCGTGAATATCTATTAATAGTAGATTAATGTTTGTTTCAACCCTAGACATTCCTAAATTAACATTTTTGGCATTGATAGCGTAATTTGTAGTGTATAATAGATTTTATCCATGGAGTTTTTATATTTTGTAAATTAGTCATAAAGGGAAAATAACAATATTATAACATGAACGATTCTTATAATTGAAAATACAAATTTTTGCATGCATTAGAAATAGGTAACTTGCATTTGTAAAATGGCTACATCTATTAGAAAAAAAAAAAAAAAAACAATACATTTTCTTTTCATTGCAACGCCAAGAATATTTTTACACAAAAATGTTACCATGCAACGTGACTTTTATTTATTTTTTCAATGAATAATAAAAACCATACACAGATGTTTAAAAAAACTAACCATTTCACAAATGCAAGAAATAAGTTGTTGATAAAACTTTTGAATTCCTATTCTAACCACAAGTTTGACAATATAATGAGTATCAAACCTCCTTGGTTACCGGGAATTGGCGGGAAAAAAATAAAAAAGTTGAGTGTTATGGTATGTGAAGAATTCTCATAATATTGTAAATAATGTGAGTCAAGTGAACAGTGTTGTTGAATTTGTTATTTATTGCTTGTATCGTTGATTAGCTATTTTATAATGGAACTAATATACAAGTACCCAGTTATCAGTTGTTTTATTTAATTCTTATTTCCTAAAATATACAATAATACAATAATATTTATTAGTTCAAGAATTAAACCTATTTAGATACAATTTTTTTTTGTACCTAAAGTTACACTGCAACTTTGTGGCAAGATACTAGACATGTGCAACTGGGCTTAAACTATATACATATATGTTTGGGTTATTTAAAAATAATAGCCGATCGTTAGCACAACAGGAAAAAAAAAAAGGATCAAAATTCGAATCGGTAAACGTAAGGTGGGACGCCCTCAGGCTAGGTGGAGCGACGATTTTCGCAGGATGGCTGGTAGCAGCTGGATGAGAGTTGCCGAAAATCGAGTTGAATGGCGTGAAATAGGAGAGGCCTACGTCCAGCAGTGGACTACTATGGGCTGATGATGATGTTAGCACAACAAGAATTTTTTTTCTCAACAGTAAAAATGTAGTGAAGGTAATTCATTTTAATTACCACATGGATTAATGGCTTGTGTGCCAGGCCAGGCAATGTAATGCACAATGTTCTTGGTAGTAGTGATAACTCGATAGGGGTGCAAAAGCGAGAGGCTTGGGCAGGAGGTTTTAATAATTTCATTCCTTCGGAGTACCTATGTGTTATGTTTTGTTCTACCGATGGGGGTCATAAAATCCTTTGTGGACACATGATTGTTTTATTAACTAAGGGCTGATATTTCCAACGCCAGATAACTTTGTCGGAGAAATAATTTTGAATTTTTGACTGTTCTTCCATTCAAAACTGTCAGACGTCAATTTTATTCTACGTATAAAAATTATCGGTCGATTGAAGAACAACAAGATTACCCTACCTTTGAACATTGTTGCAATCAGAAAAACTTGAGGCCTAAGATGATCAATCTGATTAATTTGTGGTCAATCTGATTGTTGAGTGAAATCTTCGAACATAATTTGACTTTAGGGAGACAATCAGTACTAAGTAGGAATATTCTGCAAAATTCAAACACGATCGATCAACCTTTGTAAGATTGCGGGATGGACTGCCACCTAATTGATCGTCTAAAGCACCCCTTTGAGACGGCCGAACTCAACATAGCTATTCACACCCACTCGATACGTTTCCGTACCACATCGAGCTTCAATCAATGTTATCGTAGAAGTCCTCTAAACGCTGTTCACATTGTTGATAAGTCCAAAACCCGAAATTTTTTTCAGGTTAAATCAACTAGACGACCGCTATTCTTCCGACAGCTGTTTGCTGTCAGGGGCAAAGCAAATCAGGTTATCGAAATGTGTCATTTTCGATACGATAGCCTGTTGAGTAGTTGTGAATAGGTATGCTGGAAACTAATTAATTTCATGGAATATTCATGGGGCATTCATCATTTTCGAACGAAACAAAAATTACACTTGATTGACACTTGTGACAATAACAGTAAAGTGTAAACGTCGATTGATTTGACATTAGTCAAAGTCAATTCGAGTTTGAGTAAGGTCTTGATTTGCGATTGCGAAGAATTGCGGAGCAACGAGATATCTATAAATAACACGATAACTTATCAACGTTCGTTTACACGAGAGCGAGAACTGGCTATTTAATCTAATCGCCACGCCTCTACATTTAATTAATAAACAGAGCTTCACGAAAACGTCACTCAGTACCTCTGTGATTGCGATAGTGGAAGCCCGTATAGGAACTAAGTGTTTTCTGTGTGATAAAGACGTTTATTCGTATCGAAATTCGCTCATTGGCTTATAGATAAACCGGCTGAAAGAAAAGTCAATAGATTATAAGTGTAACCTAACTTTTTATTGGCAAAAGTGAACTTTTTGAAATGTCTGTCTTGAATAATTTTACAGTGTCTGTCGCGAAGGGGTTACGACGTAAGTATCTATTGTTTATTTACTAACGTATTCTTTCCATATATTATTATACCGGGTATATCTATAAAAGTAAAAATAATTACAGAAAAAAAAAATGTACTCAATAAGTATGAAAAGATATTATAAACGAAAATTATAATTTAAAGATATAATTTTCGAACTTTTGTTAAACTTTCTAATTTATTAGTAAATAATGCATATTCTCACTTTTCATTGAACTCGTAAAACTTCGTTAACTATTAAATTTTTTATAGAAATTTTAAGCATTTTTTTTTGATGTTTTTTTTTTTCTAAAGTTATTATATTAAAAATGTCATAACTTCTGTCAGTGATAAAGTGTATGAATAAATCTTGTTTCATAATCTGTTGATTGCTATTCAACTACAGTTTTATAAATAAAAAAAAATAAACATGTTGTTCTTAAAAATAAGCACAAAACAATATTATGGAAAGATCTATAAGTTGCTAGATTTTATTAATAAAACTTTGTAAGTTATTAGAGTTAGTTAGTTATGTAAATGGCAATGGTTACGCTACCTGAATGGAGAAGGTAAATGCAAAAAAAAAAATTACCTGCTCATATTTGGTTCTCACAAAGCCCCGTATCATTCTGTAGCTTCTTCATCTACCTGCCCTTAGGTGACAAAGCATAAGTTAAAAAAAAAACAAAAGGGCAGTGTGATAAAGTTACAGACGCCAGCACATGAAGCTACTACAATCTGTCAAATTTCTTTAATAGATTTTCAACTTCATCGCTAACACAGGTTCAAGGTTGATTGGGATAATTTGACAGTTTCGGGTAACTTGTCCTGCTGGCGTCTGTACATCTCTGCCTACCCTACCTATAACAGGCATGACTTTATGTTATTTATTTATGAATAGGTAAATAAAAAGAGTTTTTTTTTGCTATTAGTGTAACCCTCATTGTCTCCATCAACAACAGCAGTAAACAAACAAAAGTTTTGTAACTAACTTTAACATTCACGGCACAGGTATCTGACATTTACATTACACGTAAAACCCAGCATACCACCAGCAAACTGACTTTATGTACATATATCTTTTTTTATCACATTTTTTTATCTTTCCAAGTAAACATTTGCAGAAATGTTTCTTAACAAGTTGACTGTCAGACAACAAACACAATAGAAAATCTATTGTTGGCGGTCACCGTTGACCGCCGCGGCAGTCAATGCCTTAAACAAGTTACTCATGTTTTTATTAATAGATAGCATTCTATAAATGGTTTATAAGCTGTGCTGTTGAATAAACAAGTGTCGAAGATTTTTTATCTTTTTTCTTTATTCTTTTCATATCATATCACACTTGAAATATTTTCAATTGAATGTGCCTCCTTGGTTGTACACATGTTATGATGACATCTTTTGAAATCATAATGTAATAACCCAACCAATTTCGGTCACGATGCCCATTCTCAACGGAGACTAGCCAGGTACGCAGGAGATATTATAGTGCACAAGTGTGTGTGCAAACACAGATGCACTCTCCTGACTCTCCTGACCATTATTTCCTCAGTCAGCGTATAGTTCAACCTGAGTATCACATAATAGTCCTCCAGACCGTATCTAGGTCATGACGGCCAATTTCAACAGAGACTAGCCTTTGGTGAACTATGAAAGCTTATATTAATATAGTTTATACATCAGAATAACACATAGGATACTTTTTATCCCGATATTCCCATGGGGTCAACACTTATGCGGGTGAAACCGTGGGGCGCTGCTAGTCAATCATATTTTGAAAACTAGATGAGGTCAGCATTTCTTATCCAACTACTCTGAGCTGGCAATCAATTAGTGGCATTCCTTGGCTTGTCACGAACGCTGAAATACAAAAGGAGTTATCTATGAATTCTTAGTTCACTTTGTCATGGGAAATGGCAATTGATACTCAATTGTATATCGTAATTTCAGGCGAAAGCGATAGCATAAATGGAATCTAATCTAACTATCCAGGGGGCCTACTCCGAAGTGGTATCGGCCGAATGTTCGGCCATTTCCTGCTACGAACTTACTGTTTGGTTCGATCAGTCCCGATCCTACACTCCTACACTCTTTGGAATATTGACTACTATGGTCCCGACCTAACTGAGCCGACCCGAACTTTTTTCGCATTTTTCAATAATATTCGGTTCGGCCATTTGTCGGTCCGATCCGATCATTCGCACTATGCACTTCGCAGTAGACCCCCTGTATTGTCCCACTGCAGGGCAAAGCCTCCCTCTCCCTTTTCCACACAAGTCTGTCTTCTCTTTTGTGAGTGCCGGCCAGTCCCTACGGTAGGAGTCAAGCTCGTCCCGCCATCTCCGTCTTGGCCTGCCGCGATGGCGTCGTGCGTTTATTCTTCTTCTTCGTGTCACTGGCACGACTGAATTTCATATCTTGTTGTGTCTTGTTGTCTTGTTGTTTGTCTTGTTGTTCTTGTTGTTGTTGGTCTTGTGCGTTTATTGGAATAATATTTTATTGTGATTTTGGTTTTCTCTCTGTTCCGTTAGTTTTTGTCATGATCTGACCTACCCGAATGTTCTTTCTTTGGTGTTGTTCGTGGAATCGTTGAGCTCCTTAAGTTTTGAGTTGAGCTGCACGATTACGCACAAATGCGTGCACTGGCTGGACAGGTCCACTCAATCTGTGTGATTCTTTACTCGAAAGACCATCTCAGACATCGATCTACATGGTCTTCACATGATCTGACCAAGATTATGTCTGGACTTTAAAAGAGATTGTGACCTCTGAGTTTGTTTCGGCCTTTCTTCTCAGAGTAGTCATCAGATAGGAAACGCCAACATCATCTAGTTTTTAAAATATGATTGATGTATAAAAGTGTTTGTGCAAAACCATTTATCATTATTTTATCAATAAATAAAAATCCGCCCGACCGAATTTCCGCATCACACATCCGTTTAGATTTGAAAGCCGACCTCGATTTAGTTGGGAAAAGGCTAGGTAGATTGACTGCATACCATTCTTTAGCTAATTCCATGCGCAAACGCATTAAGTAGTGATTATTTTGTTATTGTTATTGCTATCATGATTCATTGAAATTATTTAATCTTTTTTGGAATATCTAATCTGGTATCAGAACGAGTACGTATTAAAAAATCAAAATCATACGTCATTGATTCAAATCAGGCTGAGAATCAGCACTTCCACAGTCCCCTAAAACGCCCGCCCTTCACCACTTCCTAGTGCTATCTCTGGGAACAAAACTACCCAGCAGCACAGCTGTCTGTTCAGTTAACCCTCTGCTGGGCACAAGCCTCTCCCAATTTAGTTACTACGCTTGAAATTAAGGAAATAATCGATCGATTTGTCTTCTGTTCACAATGTATGGACTGGTCCGTTGGTCTCGTGGTTGCAAGCGTGACTGCTGAGGCTGGGGTCCTGGGTTCGATTCCCAGGTTGGGAAAAGTGTTATTTGGTTTTTCCATTAGGATTTTCTTAGTAACAGCCCGGTTTTTTTGGAAGTTGGCGGTGTGATACCCCCGTGCCTCGGAAAGCACATCACCATTTGATTAGTTCTGAAAAACGAAAAGCCCTAGTACTCTTTTAAAAAATTGGGCTTTTGAAACGACTTAAATATAAAATAAAAAGTCATTTATTCAATTACGGCTGAGAATCAGCACTTTTTGAACGTCAAAATTACAATATGACAGTCCCCCGGCACCTTCCCTATGTCAGTTAACACCTATCTATCACACGCCAATATCAACATCTGCCTAGCTATTTCCCAACTATGTTAGGGTCGGCTTCCAATCGAACCGGTTGCAGCTGAGTACCAGTATTTTACATGGAGCGACTGCCTTTCTGACCTCCTCAACCCAGTTATTGGGTAATACAATACCTCTAGGTAAGATTGGTTGTCAGACTTTCGGGCTTCTGACTACACGTAACGACTGTCAAAGATCCGCGAATGACAGCCGGGACCAACGGCTTAGCGTGCTTTCCAAGGTACGGAGGGGTCTCGTTATGTAAAAATGCTCACCCATCCACAGACCAACCGCGGCAAGCGTAGCTTAACCTGATCGATCGACCTGTGCGGCTGTTATTATTTAGCCACGGGCCCCTCAAAGTAATGAACATGACGAAACATTAAATTAAATTAATTGCCATGTCAGCTAGCACATTGCACACGACAATCATCATACCAACAATATATACTTTCCGTACTAAAAGTATGGGGAAAAGGGTCATTGACTTAGGTCAGTAACCTGTCTGTTAGACTGCCAAAACTACGTATTTTTGGAATTTTTTTTCATTTGATCCGTCGCCGACGATTCTTTTTTTATGTTCACCGAGTGGTCCCAGAGCTGGGAAAAGGTCTCTCTCGTATATTTCCGTTTCTTTTTATTGGTTGCCTTCCCTGGCCAATCATCTTCTTCATGTTGGCAAGAACGAGGCAGGTCGCTGGCAGGTCGCCACGCCAGCGTTTGCTAGGCCTGCCCGTGTTCAGGCAAACACTGTGCTACGATCCTGGCCCACCTGCATCCTCGTCACCATCTGCCTAGCCTTTTCCCAACTAAATTGGGGTCGGCTGTCCAGTCTAACCGGATGCAGCTGAATACCAGTATTTTACATGGAGCGAGTATCTATTTCACCTGCACAACCCAGCTACTGGGTAATATGATACCTCTAGGTAGGACTGGTTGTCAGATTTTCGGGCTTCTGACTACACGTAACGACTGTCAAAGATCAACGAATGACAGCCGGGACCAACGGCTTAACATGCTTTCCAAGGCATGGATGGGTCTTTTGGTATGTAAAGATGGTCACCCATCCACGGACCAACCGCTGCAAGTGTTCCTTGTTTGCGTTAATTGCATCTAACAACCTTGTCAAAGACCTTGTGTACTGTCTTCATATTTGATGGATGGCCTTTAAGTCCGCTGTTTTTATCTTTCTTATCACCACAATTTAGTTATCTAGTAATGTTGCTAATTTGCCTCTACTTATGTCAGATAGGTATGTTTTATTTATCTTCTCCAGCACGTGACATTTCCATTAGAATTTGGCTTTCTAAACACAATCGGCCTTTTTACAAAACAAAGGCCTATCTTTAAAACATCGAGCCATTTTTAAATTTTCAAAAAATATGATTTAACGGTCGGGCTTCCCCTCTAAGCCCAGCTGCGTACCATTGTTTTACATAGAGCGACTGCCTATCTGACCTGGATAACAAGATACCCCTTGGTAAGACTGGTTGACAACCTTTTTTCGGCTTTTAACTACCCGTAGCGATTCTCAAAGATCTACGAAGGACAGCCGGGATCAACGGCTTGGCGTACTTTCCGTGACACGGAGGGATCTCGATATGTAATGGATGGTCACCCATCCACGAAGCGAATGCGTTCACCGTAGCTTAACTTTCGTTCGACCCGCGCGGCTGTTATCATTTAACCACGAGCCCCTTCATGCTACGAATATTGTCTTCTAAATAACGATCAGCGATGTAAACTCGTGTTATTTTATGACGTGCCAATATTTATTTAGAAGGAAGTAAGTTTACCTAGTTAAAGCACTATTCATTCAAAAACTGTTGCGTAAATTGTTATTGTCAATTAAGTTGTTATTGCAACGCCGCGCCGACGCGGTTTGTTCTAAGTATTTATTAAGACGTAATTGTACGGTAATCATTACCAACACGCACTGGGCCCGCGTGGTGGATAACGGTCCACTTCCTCTCATATAGATGAGGCCTGTCCCAGCAGTGACAGCATGCCATCTGGCTATCCTTTTCCCAACTATGTTGGGGTCGGCTTCCAGTCTAACCAGATGCAGCTGAATACCAGTATTTTACATGGAGCGACTGCCTATCTGACCTATACAACCTAGTTACTGGGTAATACGATACCGCTTAGTAAGACAGATTGTCAGACTGCCTTCTGACTACCCGTAACAATTGTCAGTGACAGTGAGAGCATTATAGGCTAATTATGCTCCTTCTTCTTCGAGACGCTGGCACGACTGTATGTCAGATCTTTTGGCCCAAAACTTCACCACTTCCACGGCGTCGTCTGTGGCAGCGCAGAGGTCACTTTGACTGCATGTTATGGGACACAGAGGGCAGGATAGCAGGTGGAGCATAGTTTGCCACACAGCCCTACATCCACTCCCTACTGCCGTTCCGTCGAGGTAGCCCCACTTTACCAGGTTGGCATCTTCCCACTTGCTGATTACGCTAATTAGCTGAGAACTCGTCACGAATATTGGATGGGTTCTTAAAGCTCTCAGATGTGCCGTTGCTAAACCGTCCTAGATTCTTTCATAAGTTGGATACTGTTATATGGCAGTCACTCATATCTAACCAGAATTTAGCAGGTTATTCCTGACAGGAAAAATACAGGGTGGCAGGGACATCGGCGCACAAACTGTAACCATGAATTCAGGACATGATTCTACCCCCCCCCCCCCCCCCCCCCCCCCTTAGCGCAGAAATTCTTCGTCGGTAAAAAAAATCTGTAAACACCTACGCGGTCAAAATGCATGGAACTGCAATTTTTTTTATATTCGACGACAAGTTTTAACGCAGGGGGGGGGGGGTTTAGAATCATGTACTGGATCCATGGTAACAAAGGGGTAATTCTTATAATTTTAATAATGTTCACAGTCTGATCTGTCTCAATCTGTCAAAAATACCTATAATTTCCCTACATATTGAGAAGTTATTGACAATTGTTTGTCGCCGAGATGAGACTGCGACTAGATTTTGAACGTTTTAAATTACGAGAATTGGCCTTCTGGTTGCTCATCGATGTTCCTGGCACCCTGTATACCTACTGCTGCCATTCAGTAAAACTTGGTTTCTGGTCCTTCGTTCCGCACGATGACCCCGGGAAGTAAAAACTCCCAAGTATTACGTAATATATTATACTGATAAAGACTAATATTGATGTTATTCTCCAGTTATTTATATCTTCTTAGTGTCATATGGTTATAATATTATTTTGCAATAAACATGTTTATGATTTTATCTTCTTATTACATAGCTAGCTGCGGCCCGTGACTTCGTTCGCGTGATATTAATAAGTACCTTTTGATTTTCTTTCTTTTTTGTAAATAATTGTAGTAAGTTACCTAGGTATCTTATAACATCAGCTATCTGTCAGTGAAACTCCCGTCAAAATCGGCCCAGCCATTTCGGAGATTAGCCGAAACATTTTTTTTTGTTTTACGGTTCTTCGTTGAGATTGGCCACCGTGACCGGAATCGGTCGGGAGGATTTTATTTATAATACAAAGGAACCAATTAAGACTAGTCAATGTCTACTCTAGAATGCATATCTGGTATGGCTCTTAAATCATTTCCTATCCTAAGGGCACGTCTTCCCTACCATTGCCGCGCTCCCCGGTCTACTCCTTGATATGCAATGCCTCTGTAGCACCATGAAACATGAGGTTACAGGGGCTAGTGCGAATCTTGGGGTTCATTCGATTAAACGAGTATGGCCAAACCACTCTGCGATCGGTGCATTTCTTTCATTCATTCATAAGGAACCTATTAAGACTGAATGAAATAAGAAGGGTGGACACTAAAACCGTGACATCACAGCGGGACATATCACCAGCGCTGCGACATTTATTTTTTAAATGTCGAAGCATCATGCTGAGATAGGAGCCTTTTGGCCTCGTATAGGACTTTCTGTTTCATTTTTCCCTTTGTTACCCTTTTAAAAGCTTTTTTTAAAACCAATATAATTGTTTTATTTTTAACAGTGTTTAGTTTAGTTTATGATCCTGTACGAGTCGCAATAAATACTTTTTCTTTCTTTCTTTCTTTAAAAATCTATTACCTACCGAATCCGAAAAGCATGGCAACTAATTTATTATTAGTTGCCATGGTCATGCTATCAGGTGTTTATAACTTCTGATCTTGCTTTTCACGTAATTCCTAAATCATGTTTAGTCTCATAAATCATGCCTAACAATACCTTGATAAAACCACATGATTGATTTACTAACCCCGCATGTAATATATAGCATTAGCAATTATTAGAAAACTCTCCTTAATGAGGTCATTAAGCTATTTATTTGGAAAACTTTACCTAATTAGTGTCACTCTAATTATCGTTCGATAGCACTATTATTAATCATTCGAGGAAGTTATCGAGAAAAACATACTGATAAGTTATCGACATGTGTCTATGTCGCTATATGTATAAGTAGACAGTAAAATTGACCTGTCGATTAGCAGAGAAAACCCAGGTTTAATAATTATTTTCTACGTCGAAAAGTAGCCTAATTGACCTTTCAAAATATTATACATCTTCCCACAAAGTTTCAACGAAATCCGTTCAGCCGTTTCGGAGAAAATGAGCGGCAAACATGTAAAAGTTTTAGCATGGTGGTGAAAAACACGCATGCGTGGTCTGTTCACGCGTTTGTCTTGAGGTACTCAGTCCACATAAGCATGTGTCGTGATAAGGTCGTCGATATCTCATGCGTTTTTAATTAATTCATTCCATGATTGGCCGGTAGATGACTGGCATTTTATAATTTCGTCAGGATTTGCAGAGGTCATCAGTTGCTTGAATTTTCATTGAAATAACCTTGGCAGACAATACGAACCGATTTATCATGTCCGTTATTACTTTAATTAACTCTTGCCAGAATGACAATACTTTCTTAAAGATTGTCTCGTAATAACGTAAACGTGAAAGTTAACGTTACGACTAACAGTCCATTTCATAGATAACTTTAATGATCATGATCAACTATTCCCCCTCTTACTTACTACTACCACCAAAGGAGCATCTCCCTGCAGGGTGTAACCTTCCGTGGTCAACTTGGAAGTCTCTGAACCGTCTCCGGACGCAAGTGGGAATATTGCCGTTCCTTGTCGGAACGGCAGTAGGGTGTGATTGTGGAGCTATGTCACAAACCATGCTCCATCTCCTATCCTGCTCTCTGTGTCTCAAAACATGCATTCAAAGTCACCTCTGCGCTGCCACCGACAATGCCGTGGAAGTGGCAAAGTTTTGAGAGAAAAGCAGTCGTGCCAGCGACATGAAGAAGAAGAAGATGGTCAACAATGAAGCAAATTACCTCCTAAAAAACCTCACACTTGACCAATTCACATAGCATATGTCACACCCGTAGTTCCCGGAAGGGTCAGACAGACGTGTACCTATAATAGACTCATATATCGCCAATTATTATATAGGGGCGAGCCTATTGCTATCAACCGGGCACAAATGCAGACTCCGAGCTGCTACTGAGAAATCAACTCAGCCTATCGCAGTCCACTGCTGGACATAGGCCTCTCCCAGATTGCGCCACAACACCATGTCCTCCGCCTTCCGCATCCAGTCTAGGGGTAGACTAGCTAGATGGACGGGCGACCTAAAGAAGGCCACCTTCTTTAGGTCGTCCGTCCATCTAGCTAGTCTACCCCTAGACTGGATGCGGAAGGCGGAGGACATGGTGTTGTGGCGCAATCTGGGAGAGGCCTATGTCCAGCAGTGGACTGCGATAGGCTGAGTTGATTTCTCAGTAGCAGCTCGGAGTCTGCATTTGTGCCCGGTTGATAGCAATAGGCTCGCCCCTATATAATAATTGGCGATATATGAGTCTATTATAGGTACACGTCTGTCTGACCCTTCCGGGAACTACGGGTGTGACATATGCTATGTGAATTGGTCAAGTGTGAGGTTTTTTAGGAGGTAATTTGCTTCATTGTTGACCATCTTCTTCTTCTTCATGTCGCTGGCACGACTGCTTTTCTCTCAAAACTTTGCCACTTCCACGGCATTGTCGGTGGCAGCGCAGAGGTGACTTTGAATGCATGTTTTGAGACACAGAGAGCAGGATAGGAGATGGAGCATGGTTTGTGACATAGCTCCACAATCACACCCTACTGCCGTTCCGACAAGGAACGGCAATATTCCCACTTGCGTCCGGAGACGGTTCAGAGACTTCCAAGTTGACCACGGAAGGTTACACCCTGCAGGGAGATGCTCCTTTGGTGGTAGTAGTAAGTAAGAGGGGGAATAGTTGATCATGATCATTAAAGTTATCTATGAAATGGACTGTTAGTCGTAACGTTAACTTTCACGTTTACGTTATTACGAGACAATCTTTAAGAAAGTATTGTCATTCTGGCAAGAGTTAATTAAAGTAATAACGGACATGATAAATCGGTTCGTATTGTCTGCCAAGGTTATTTCAATGAAAATTCAAGCAACTGATGACCTCTGCAAATCCTGACGAAATTATAAAATGCCAGTCATCTACCGGCCAATCATGGAATGAATTAATTAAAAACGCATGAGATATCGACGACCTTATCACGACACATGCTTATGTGGACTGAGTACCTCAAGACAAACGCGTGAACAGACCACGCATGCGTGTTTTTCACCACCATGCTAAAACTTTTACATGTTTGCCGCTCATTTTCTCCGAAACGGCTGAACGGATTTCGTTGAAACTTTGTGGGAAGATGTATAATATTTTGAAAGGTCAATTAGGCTACTTTTCGACGTAGAAAATAATTATTAAACCTGGGTTTTCTCTGCTAATCGACAGGTCAATTTTACTGTCTACTTATACATATAGCGACATAGACACATGTCGATAACTTATCAGTATGTTTTTCTCGATAACTTCCTCGAATGATTAATAATAGTGCTATCGAACGATAATTAGAGTGACACTAATTAGGTAAAGTTTTCCAAATAAATAGCTTAATGACCTCATTAAGGAGAGTTTTCTAATAATTGCTAATGCTATATATTACATGCGGGGTTAGTAAATCAATCATGTGGTTTTATCAAGGTATTGTTAGGCATGATTTATGAGACTAAACATGATTTAGGAATTACGTGAAAAGCAAGATCAGAAGTTATAAACACCTGATAGCATGACCATGGCAACTAATAATAAATTAGTTGCCATGCTTTTCGGATTCGGTAGGTAATAGATTTTTAAAGAAAGAAAGAAAGAAAAAGTATTTATTGCGACTCGTACAGGATCATAAACTAAACTAAACACTGTTAAAAATAAAACAAATTATATTGGTTTTAAAAAAAGCTTTTAAAAGGGTAACAAAGGGAAAAATGAAACAGAAAGTCCTATACGAGGCCAAAAGGCTCCTATCTCAGCATGATGCTTCGACATTTAAAAAATAAATGTCGCAGCGCTGGTGATATGTCCCGCTGTGATGTCACGGTTTTAGTGTCCACCCTTCTTATTTCATTCAGTCTTAATAGGTTCCTTATGAATGAATGAAAGAAATGCACCGATCGCAGAGTGGTTTGGCCATACTCGTTTAATCGAATGAACCCCAAGATTCGCACTAGCCCCTGTAACCTCATGTTTCATGGTGCTACAGAGGCATTGCATATCAAGGAGTAGACCGGGGAGCGCGGCAATGGTAGGGAAGACGTGCCCTTAGGATAGGAAATGATTTAAGAGCCATACCAGATATGCATTCTAGAGTAGACATTGACTAGTCTTAATTGGTTCCTTTTTATTATAAATAAAATCCTCCCGACCGATTCCGGTCACGGTGGCCAATCTCAACGAAGAACCGTAAAACAAAAAAAAATGTTTCGGCTAATCTCCGAAATGGCTGGGCCGATTTTGACGGGAGTTTCACTGACAGATAGCTGATGTTATAAGATACCTAGGTAACTTACTACAATTATTTACAAAAAAGAAAGAAAATCAAAAGGTACTTATTAATATCACGCGAACGAAGTCACGGGCCGCAGCTAGCTATGTAATAAGAAGATAAAATCATAAACATGTTTATTGCAAAATAATATTATAACCATATGACACTAAGAAGATATAAATAACTGGAGAATAACATCAATATTAGTCTTTATCAGTATAATATATTACGTAATACTTGGGAGTTTTTACTTCCCGGGGTCATCGTGCGGAACGAAGGACCAGAAACCAAGTTTTACTGAATGGCAGCAGTAGGTATACAGGGTGCCAGGAACATCGATGAGCAACCAGAAGGCCAATTCTCGTAATTTAAAACGTTCAAAATCTAGTCGCAGTCTCATCTCGGCGACAAACAATTGTCAATAACTTCTCAATATGTAGGGAAATTATAGGTATTTTTGACAGATTGAGACAGATCAGACTGTGAACATTATTAAAATTATAAGAATTACCCCTTTGTTACCATGGATCCAGTACATGATTCTAAACCCCCCCCCCCTGCGTTAAAACTTGTCGTCGAATATAAAAAAAATTGCAGTTCCATGCATTTTGACCGCGTAGGTGTTTACAGATTTTTTTTACCGACGAAGAATTTCTGCGCTAAGGGGGGGGGGGGGGGGGGGGGTAGAATCATGTCCTGAATTCATGGTTACAGTTTGTGCGCCGATGTCCCTGCCACCCTGTATTTTTCCTGTCAGGAATAACCTGCTAAATTCTGGTTAGATATGAGTGACTGCCATATAACAGTATCCAACTTATGAAAGAATCTAGGACGGTTTAGCAACGGCACATCTGAGAGCTTTAAGAACCCATCCAATATTCGTGACGAGTTCTCAGCTAATTAGCGTAATCAGCAAGTGGGAAGATGCCAACCTGGTAAAGTGGGGCTACCTCGACGGAACGGCAGTAGGGAGTGGATGTAGGGCTGTGTGGCAAACTATGCTCCACCTGCTATCCTGCCCATGCATTCAAAGTCACCTCTGCGCTGCCACCGACAATGCCGTGGAAGTGGCAAAGTTTTGAGAGAAAAGCAGTCGTGCCAGCGACATGAAGAAGAAGAAGATGGTCAACAATGAAGCAAATTACCTCCTAAAAAACCTCACACTTGACCAATTCACATAGCATATGTCACACCCGTAGTTCCCGGAAGGGTCAGACAGACGTGTACCTATAATAGACTCATATATCGCCAATTATTATATAGGGGCGAGCCTATTGCTATCAACCGGGCACAAATGCAGACTCCGAGCTGCTACTGAGAAATCAACTCAGCCTATCGCAGTCCACTGCTGGACATAGGCCTCTCCCAGATTGCGCCACAACACCATGTCCTCCGCCTTCCGCATCCAGTCTAGGGGTAGACTAGCTAGATGGACGGGCGACCTAAAGAAGGCCACCTTCTTTAGGTCGTCCGTCCATCTAGCTGGGGGGCGTCCCACACTATGCTTGCCGATACGCGGTCTCCACTTCAGGACTCGGCTACTCCAGCGGCCATCGGTCCTTCGACAGACATACTGAGAAATGCCTGATGGGAAAAACCCAATAACACTTTGCTCGACCTGGGAATCGAACCCTGGACCTCTTGCTTAGCAGTAGAACTTGCGACCACAAGACCAACAGAGCAGTACAAGTTGGCCTATTTATCCATCCAATAATGTAGCATATCAGCCTATAATGTTCCCACTGCTGGGACACAGGCCTCCTCTCTGTGAGAGGGAGTGGGACGTAATCCACCACGCAGGCCCAGTGCGGGTTCTTAGATGGCACATGTCATCGAATTTTTAGTTTTAGGACATGCCGGTTTGCACACAGTGTTTTCCTTCACCGTTTTGAGAGCAGTGGTGATGAAATAATTTACACAAAGTAAAGCACCTTTCAGGGTTCGAACCTACGATGTACAACTCGTAAGTCGCGGCCGTTTCCACTGGGCCACCACTGTTCCAGTCCGATAATGTAGATATCGTCCAAATTATTTTCTCTAATCCGCGGAAATTAAAGAAAGGCACCAGTGTGCAAAACGTGCCAGAAAAATCTAGTCACATGCTCGTATTTACCCACAAACATACTTATCACTTATCAAATTAGGCATAATTTGGAGCCTCTTACGTCATCTCCTTATCATTAACGAGATAACACGCAAAGTTTATTGATTCTTGAGTTAATCACTCGACATTGTAATATGAACTACATTGACATATTATTCATGCCGTACTTCGGGAAGCCCGTTAAGTCAATCCCGGCTGCCATTCATAGATCTTTGACAGTCGTTACGTGTAGTCAGAAGCCCGGAATTCTGGCAACCAGTCTATTTAACGTCAGTCGGGGGTGCGGCGAAACTACAAGTATCTCCCGGGCTCGGAGTCATGGTACCCTGAAGGTACAGTGGGGTTTTAGTCAGTAGGAGTCCGACATAACCCTCCGTTCTTCCCAGACGGAGGTATCCATGAAGAATTCCCCAAGAGAAAAAAAGTCTAATCAACGTGTTATCCAGGAACTGGGTTGTGGGGGTCAGTTATGCAGTCGCTCCATGAAAAAACTGGTATACTTCCGTATCTGGTTAGACTGGAAGCCAAGTCCAGCAGTGGACTGCGATAGGCTGAGTTGATTGATTGTAGTTTACCTACTGTAGCTGGAATCTTGGTTGCTGCTGTTGGCTCTGAAATTCGAAGGACCAACATTTGCCCTTTTATTGTTGTTTTGTCTCTAAATATTTCTAAGCATTTTCAGCTATAGACGCAACCGAAGATGTTCTAGACACGGTTTATAGCTAAAGATCGACACTACTACTGATAATACTGTTACTGGTAATAGTATCGTCTTTATCAATTTATAATTTTGCGGTAGTTCTCTAGCTATCTGACCGATATCTTTGATGATCTCTGAAAGTCAAAGGTTTCTCGTCTTGTAGAACAAAAACTGCGACTTTACTATTTTATTATAGGCTTTTTATGATGAAGAAGCAATTTTTTAGGTACCTAATTGACAATAGCGCATCGCGGCAATAACATATGGTCTAGGTATTTGAAAAATATTAGCATAAAAACCTTTTAAACAAATAAGGTTCAAAACAGCGATGCGCTTGTTGCTAGTTGTATCGAAAGACCACCAAAATAAAAATATTTTTACAAAAAAAAAAAAACAGACGACGACCAAAAAAAAAAAAGACAACACGAAGTGAAAAATAATTTTAATTTCGGAAGTCGGTGTCGTTGGTTCCCGTTGTTTCGTATTTTGACACCGACTTCCGTAAATCAGTGCCACTTCCACTGCGCCACCACTGCTCAAAAATTGCTTCTTACCGCGCCTTAATTTCGCGACCTCACTAATGACAAACTTATCAGGAGACTATAAAGTACTTAATGTCCTCAAATTCCAAAGTGTTTTCGAATGCTATGACGTAGCAATGTTATTGTAGCTATTACATTAAGGAAATGTGTATAAAGATAACTGCACGAATTACGCAGTAAATTCTAAATTAAGACAATTTTGCGCAGCAAAACATGTCATTGATAAGATTTTTTGACAAAATATAGGTCATGGTGTTTATCAGTTAGGAGTGTTATTGTTTAAGTAAATGGATTGACATTTAAAGGTTCTTTTTAATCCGTTAACGAGTTTATTCTGATAAAAAAAATATAGAAGATGATTTGTTTTGTCAATTACTTAACTGAATCAAGTTTACTACCTAACACTGATAAAGCGCGATAGGACACGAATTTTTAGGTAATTAACAATAAGGTTCAAAAAAGCGATGTTTGATTTTAGTTGAATCGAATGACCACCAAAATACAAGTAATTTTACAGTTTTCATTAAATAAAAAAATAAATGCGCGGCTCAGTGGAATAAATTTTAGTTATTTCTTTAGCTGATTAAATTACCTTTATTATCATTACATATGGTTTATATTAGATAGTTTACACACAAGATTTTTAAGAGAAGAAAAAAAAATTGAGCTCTGTTTTGCTATTGTTTTATCATGATAATATCTTTGAATAAGTCTTGTCTTTGACAATTTGACAATACACTAAAATATCTTCTGCCTTGTAATATGCACCAATACGCGTACCGGTGCGAAAAAAAAGGAGCATTTTACTGTGTCCCACGTTTGGGCACCGCCTTAACTTTTGGCTATGAGGAATTTAAGAATGGTAAGGTATTATTTTTATTATACAACGTAAATATAATTTTACTTACAATGTTAAGAAAGAAGGGCACAAAATAAATATTTTATTTTAACTTTAACTTTTATCGTAAAGTGTGTACAATGGAAAATTATCGAAACAATTGAGTAATTTTCTGGTCGCAAACAGACAAACTTGCCGTGCGCGCGCATCATGTAAACAACAACAAATAATATTGGTACCTAAACTAATCACTTGTTTTGAAGCGCTATGCGAGGCTATTGGAAGCATGTCCAGCAATAGCTCGTCAGTCTTGTTGACTTGTCTATTATTTCATTACAGCATCAACTATTCTTGCTTCATCTTCATCCTCACCATTTCAGCTGTAAGACTTTCAGTGCTGGACATAGGTCTTGCCCAAGCGTCGCCACACCACATCGACCGGTCCTGTGCTTCTCGCATCCAGTGAATCGACCTTCACCAGCGGCCTAATTGCGTAACACATTTTCGACAAATGATTGAGATTAATCGGTTTCGTTTCGATCGCTTTTTGTTTCATTTTACGATGTTCGTATTGCGTAACTCCACTATCATGTAATAGCAACAGCTGTTGGTTTGAAACGCTAGAGAGTGAACGATATGTGCATAAGAAAATCGTAAAATGAAACAAAAAGCGATCGAAACGAAACCAATCAATCTCAATCATTTGCCGAAAATGGTTACGCAATTAGGCTGCAGGTCATCGATTCACTTTGGGGGAGTCCTATCAAATTCCGCATTCTGGCTTAGCCTTTAAAACATATTGGTAATTTAGGAATTTTACCATGGAATGCAACGGAATGTGCCAGCCTGGTCCAGGTTTTTTCCATGATGGCAAAACTGTTTTCCGTCCGAAACGACCGAACCTACTAAATCCAGTCCTTAAACGCCTTTCTGCCACAGATACTAGTATAAAAAAAAAAAAACTAGGCATTTATGTCCCACTGTTAGCCAAAGGCCTTCCTACTCTCTTTCCACCTCTCTATCCAGAGGTGCCAAGGACCAATCTTTGTAAAAGAAGCCCAGCTAATCCTGCCATCTCCGTCTGGGCCTGCTCCGATGTCGTTTGCCATTAAACGGGACCCTCTAGGTCGCAAGTTTGGCCCATTGATCGTCTAGCTCATAGGTTCTCTACCTTATTTTGCCCACCGCCTTTAAAGAATATTTTTTGTTTCTAGAGCCACCATTTTGTTTTACTTCTGTCGCGAATCTGGAACATTAGTTGTTTCAGATCACGAATATATTTAAACGTGTAATATTCTATAGTCGTAAGATAGGAGTCTCAAACGCCCACGAGGGGGCGTTTACGTGGAAAAAAAATGTATTATTGAGGCTAACTCAAAAACTTTCCAACCAAAGTTAATAATGAGTATTATTCTATTCTATTCTATAAAATTTGTACGAGACCACCCCTGAGGCAAGGCATACCTTACGCATTAAAAAATAAAAATTTTGCAAATCCGTCTATATATGATGGAGTTATGCCCGAACATACATACAAAAAAAAAATATAATTACAAACATCCGAAATGAGAATCTCCTCCTTTCTTGTTTGAAATCAATTAAACATAGGAATGGACGCTGTATATCTCTTCCTATCACTCTGGGAATATATTTGGAATGTAGTGATAACTCGGTAAACATAACCTTTGCATCTATCTGCCACAAACCGGCTCCCGGAGAAATAGGGCTATCTCCAGACCTCAATGGAAAACGCCCTTGGTGATAAAACAACAATAACTTACCCATGTTATCTCACAAAATATTCCATTCACTACAGTTTAGTTCAGTTTGTTATTATGCCACATCCAAGATATTTATATCATTCTCTGCGGACGGGTCGTTCTGTTCATTTTTATCTCTAGTTATTTTATTTTATTTATAAATAAAATTGCAATTATTGCGCTGCATAGATGATTATGCTTTATTGATCATTAGCCTCTTCCCGTGGCTTCGCCCGCTTATAAGTCGAAAAATATCCCACGGGAACGTGTTACCGGGATAAAAAGGTATCCTATGTCCTAACCCAGGTCATGGTCTACCTGTGTGCCAAACATACAAATCCGTTCAGCCCTTAATGCGTTAAAAAGTAACAGACAGGCTGATGAAGTTATTTTCGTATTTATAATTTATTAGTATGGCTTCGCTTGAAAGCAAGATACATTTTTGGTCTAATGAGTCCTCATCTTTTAATTTCCGCCTGTCTTGCAGTCTTGCATCTGACTTTGTATGACTATAGGATTAAATGTTACACATAAAGATTAAAAAAAAAACGGATATTTGCGGTAAACATGACGTAGAGAAAGAATACGAACACAAAAAAATACAATTTGGGGGAAAATATGCGTCACATCCACGCAAAACGGCCATCGCTCAGCATAATGCATTTTTTTTATGGTCCTAAGCAAACTTTTTGGTCCTCTGAACTTTTTCGCCCAACTGACAGACTTCGACACGTTTACTTTAATCGATGTAACATGACTTCTATTCCTTCCTAACTCAAGCATTTCTTCTTACTTCCAGGTCTTAGACAGAAACAGGAGCTTTGTGAGCTGGTTCCCAGTGTTTCCAGAAGAAAAGGAAACGCAGCATCGACGGAAGATGCAAAGCTAAGCATGGAGAAGTGCCTCATCGTCTCCAAGGTTACCAGATACGAGTATGAGAGGTGAATTACCAGGACTAAACTGTTTTTTAAATACTTTTGTTAGATATAGGGGCTTGTGGCTAAGTAATAACAGCCGCACGGGTCGATCGATCGGATTAAGCTACTCTTGCCGCGGTTGGTCCGTGGATGGGTGACCATCTTTACATACCACGACCCTCCGTGCCTCGGAAAGCACGTTAAGCTGTTGGTCTTGGCTATCATTCGTGGATCTTTGACAGTCGTTACGGGTTGCCAGAAGCCCGAAAGTCTGACAACCAGTCTTACCAAGGAGTATCGTATTACCCAGTAACTGGGTTGTGGAGGTCAGATAGGCAGTCGCTCCATGTAAAATACTGGTACTCAGTTGCATCCGGTTACAGTGGAAGCCGACTCCAACATAGTCGGGAAAAGGCTGGCAGATGTTGATTTTTGTTAGATATCTTCAAGAGGTATAGCTTACAGTAGGACGTCAGTGATAACCAAACCAGAATAAGCTGGTCTCAGATTTCATTGAAACTCCGTACTACGAGAGGCGAGCTCAAGGTCAAAGTGTTCCCAACCAGCCAGCCAGTACCTACAGCCCGATTCAAACTATGGCCGCTCTGAAGTCCGCTACTCGTTGCGCAGTACCTCCCCCCTCACCCCCGCTGACAGGTGAATTTGTTACTGCGCAGCGACTCGCCTCATGTTCCGAGCCGCCATGAAGTTTGAATCAAGCTGTACCTAACTTTCATAGTGAATCAGCAGTTTTCGGATTGATTTTCTACATAGCAAGCATATACGCGTTATAATTTCCATTAATTATAAAACATCTGTACGAGTAGCGACAGACGGTAAACTAATTTTATGAAATAGTCAGATACGAATGTAAAAAGCCACTTTACGAAGCCAAGAGTCACTTGTACTTGCCGTTATTGTAATATATTTTTTGTATTGGGCTATACCTGGGAACCTTCTGGTTTCGGTGATATTGAAGGTCAAAATTCGAACTATTACTGACGTTTTTTTTACGAAATATGTTTTTAATGTTAATACACAATTTTAATTACGCCCCTACCCCTGTACCGTTGTATTTTTTTATTTTTTAAAAAATCGTTGGCTCGCACTAGGAATTATTCCTGTATCGTGGGTGCGTTTACAAACATTTAAACTCACATACACAACAGCCAGACCCGGAACAACTACCTGTAGGCAATACAAATATTAGTTCCGTGCGGGATTCGAACCCGTCACATGCGGCGCAGCAGTCGATCACTCAGCCACTGCGCCACATACGAATAAGCACAATTTTTTTCATGCGTTGCATTGCGCACTACCGCAAATCACACCAAAAATAAAAGTTGTTTCCCAGTTGTATTTTTATGCAATGTTACTTAGTTCGATGTTCAGAATGCGTAGTCAGCTGTGTGATGAGTCTTTTTACATCCTGTATGCTAATCTTCTGGAAGTAGTTATTCTTGGTGCAAGGTTAATTTGACTAGATAATACACATAAAGGCAGAAAGAAAAAGAAAGAAAGCGGTGGCGAGATGATCTGGACGCGTACCGCGAGGGCTGGTTCGAGGTGGCGCGGGAAAGGAGTTCCTGGAATGACTTGGGGGAGGCCTTTGCCCGGCAGTGGGCCAGTACAGGCTAATAAAAAAAAATACACATACCACCTACTAAGCTAAAATAACTTCACAAAATCATTTCTGAATTATCGACACGATAACGTGAAGAAGATTACACTGAACCCTTACACGTGGCCAGCTGTTTATTTATGTACCTAATAATTACAATTATCTGCTCTTAAACAGTGCAAAGTCTCAAACTGAAGTAACGTTTTATGTTCTATGTTACGGGTTTGGTTTCCGCACTTAGTCCTTCACTTCAAGTGGACCATTGTGCGTGGGCCATGGCGGCCGTCGGTGGTTATTCCATACTACGTTGAATACACCGGTTCTCGCCCGATCACCGAAGTTAAGCAACCTCGGGCGCGGTCAGTACTTGGATGGGTGACCGCTTGGGAAACTGAACTTGTATATACCGCGTAGCGTATCTTTACTTATAATGATAAAGCTGAAGAGTTTTTTGGTTTTATTGCTTAGCAAAATCAGCCTATAATGTTCCCACTGCTGGGACACAGGCCTCCTCTCTCTCTGTGAGAGGGAGTGGCCCGTAATCCACCACGCGGGCCCAGTGCGGGTTGTTGGATGTCACATGTCTTCGAATTTTTCGTTCTAGGGCGTGCCGGTTTCCTCACGATGTTTTCCTTCACCGTTTTGAGAGCAGTGGCGATGTAATAATTTATATAAAGTAAGGTCCTGCTTGGGGTCGAACCCACGACCGACTCGTACTTAAATTGTGGCCGTTACCACTGCTCACTGTTTTTATGTTTGAACGCGCTGTCTGGCCCTCTCTCCAGTCAGATTTAAAAAATTATTTTTGCATTTGGTAGTCCAATTCTTGAGGAAGGGAAGAAAACACCTATAACTGTTCTATAGATCCACCTCTGGCTAACCCTTCGGGGATTACAAGCGTGATGGTATGCTATATCTAATCACGCAATGGGTAATATTTTTGCGTTACGGCACTATCACTAATTTATCAGCCATTGTTCGTGTTATCGGGTGTTGGGATACGGGTCAAGTGTCTAACTGGTAATGTTTAGTTGAGCTTGTGTTGAAACGGATATAACAGATATTATAAGTATCCGATATGTATGCCAGTTTCCTTAATGTAAAAGAATTTTGTACCGATAGCTCTGATTAAAAAATATAGCCACACTTTTATGAAGATATTTATACGGAGAGTTTTTCTAATCCGACTGGTAGTTCCAGAGATTCATTATCATCGTCATTACAACCGAAAAGCGTCCACTGCTGGACATAAGCCTCCCCCAAGCACATCCACTTCGACCGGTTCTGCTTCTCGCATCCAATGGGTTCCTGTAGCCTTCACAAAGCCGTCGGTCCACCTTGTGGGAGGCCTTCCAACCAACGCTACTTGTCGCCCAGAACCGCGGTCGTCCAGAACCTTTCGGGCCCATCTGCCATCTGTTCTGCGAGTAATGTGCCCTGCCCACTGCCACTTTGGCAATTCTTCGGATTATGTCGGTTACCTTGGTTCTCCTGCGGATCTCTTCATTTCTGTCACTCATTCGATCACGCAGGTATTAGCGCGTTCAAACAAAAAAACTCTTCAGCTGTTTTATTAGTGAAGATGTAGATTGCCTAGTAGACTATGCAGGACAGTCTTCAAAAATGCATACCATCCATTGTATAATAACCTGGTAAATAAAACGAAGGCTGGAACTAAAACCACTTTACAAACGACTACAAACGAGTGTTGAATAAACCTGCTTTGTAGCACCGGACAATCGTGAATGGTAAGCTTCAATACCGGTTCTATCGGACGTTTTGTAGAAAGTAATAAGTAACAGCGATAAGATGCATATTAATATATCGTGTTGCTGGTAGAATTTTTTTTTTTTATAGTATACTTGTAAGAAAATTTATGAAGCATATTATTATTTATAGCTGCAATCTGGGCTATTTTAAGAGTATCCAATAATAATTACTGTAGCAAAAATATCTTTTGTAATATTAACCAATTGTTTAGCGCTTTGCCAACGGACAATGGAGCGCAGCATAATAGGTGTTAAGCGTACAGATTGAGTTAGAAACACCACGCTGCGCTCCATAAATCAAGAAGTGGATTTTGGAGCAAAACAGCCAGGCTGTAGTGGGATTGGGCCGGACACGTTTCACGAATGCACCCGGAGCGATGGGCAAAGCTCGTCACTCCCTGGACGTTTGATAGGACATCGCCGTCGAGGTAGACCACAGCGAAGGTGGTGCGACGATGTGGTAAAATTTGCAGGGCCAGCATGGCCGGAGATCGCACAAAAGGGAGTTTTGGAAGAAACAAGGAGATGCCTTTGCCCAGAAGAAGGACACAAAAAAAAATGCATCACTCCTATGACGCAAAAAAAAATGTAATTAATTGAAAAAAAAAAAGCAAACGTTTGTCGAAAGTCCGATGTACGGAGCAGACGAGCCCTGGACTGGAGACCGCGTATCGGCAAGCGTAGTGTGGGACGCCCCCCAGCTAGAGATTGACCAACGACTAAGAAAGTGGCTGGGACAAACTGGATGCGGAAGGCGGAGGACAGGGTGTTGTGGTGCAGCTTAGGAGAGGCCTATGTCCAGCAGTGGACTGCGATAGGCTGAGTTGATTTTATTTGAATAAAAAGAAGATCCAGAAAAACCTGATGCTGTTGAACACCAGTGGAAAATTATGGAGTTTATTACCGTAATGCGTTATCTATTTAATGCAAAAATTCACAGATATGACCTACATTATATATGTGTTTGTTTCGACCTGAATTTTGATAAGAATGAGATAACGAAATCGCAATGTTTTCTTATATAATATAATGTATTATTTATACTGAATGAGGGGCCCGTGGCTGAATAATACCAGCCGCACAGGTCGATCAATCAAGTTTTTCAATACTCAATATCTTTATTGCTTTACCATAATGCGTACTTAGGTGGTATACATATCATTTAGATCATTATGGACCCTGTAGGGCACAACAAAAGGATAGAAGAGAGGAAGCCCTGTTTTAGGAGATAACTAAGTTGCTATTGTGGGAGCAAGTTTAGGTAAGCTTGCCGCGATTGGTCTGTGGATAGGTGACCATCTTTATATACCGAGACCTCTTCGTGTCTCGGAAAACAAGTTGGTCCCGGGTGTCATTCGTGGATCTTTGACAGTCGTTACGGGTAGTCAGAAGCCCGAAAGTCTGACAACCAGTCTTACCAAGGGGTATCGTATTACCCAGTAACTGGGATGTGGAGGTCAGATAGGCAGTCGCTCCATGTAAAATACTGGTATTCAGCAGCATCCGGTTAGATGGTCGGTGGAGCAGACGAGTCCTGGAGTGGAGACCGCGTATCGGCAAGCGTAGTGTGGGACGCCCCCGAGCTAGATGGACGGACGACCTAAATAAGGTTGCTGAAACGGACTGGATGCGGAAGGCGGAGGACAGGGTGTTGTGGCGCAGCCTGGGAGATGCCTATGTCCAGCAGTGGACTGCGATAGGCTGAGTTGATTGATTGATATAATAAACAATATCCTATTCTATTCTAACTGAGTACGCACATATTTCATTTCTGTCTGGGTCCAATTCGGTTCATCACATTTCCGAGATATTAACGTTCAAAGTTGATCACGTGGCGTCCATAATTTTTGAATTGGCTTACATCTTATTGCATAGATGGCTAGAGGACTATACCCGCCTAACCTTACAGTTACTCCTAAGGGCATAAAGTGCATATAAACTTATTTGTTTTACATGCTATCGTAGCAAATATGTACTTGGAATTCAATATTTATATTACTTATCTTGTTTATTTTGTCATTACGATCGGAAAAATCGGAAGGAATCCAGTTGCTGGTCGTTGAAGACTGGCTGGTAATTGATGATAACTTTGTATTTATTAGATGTTTTCATTGAGTTTTTGAGGAGTATATGTTCTTTACCAAAACCAAACCAGCGCCAGCACCAAACCATCGCTGGGGCTCTGTCTCGCGTAGGGTCTTAGCATTATGCTGAGTGATGGCCGTTTTGCAAGGATGTGACGCCTGTTTTCCCCCAATTTTTGTTTTAATTTTTTTTCAAGTTAATTTCGTCATTTTTAACGATGGAAAATCTCATCGGACACACGACGTGTGATTTCTGGGAGCACTGGTGGCCCAGTGGTAACGGCCACGACTTACGAGTTGTAGATCGTAGGTCCGAACCCAAACAGGCGCTTTAATTTGTGTAAATTATTTCATCACCACTGCTGCCAAAACGCTGAAGGAAAACATCGTGAGGAAACTGGCATGTCCTAGAACCTAAAAATTCTAAGACATGTGACATCTACCAACCCGCACTGGGCCCGCGTGGTGGATTACAGCTCACTACCGCTCACCGAGAGGAGGACTGTGTCCCAGCAGTGGGTACATTTATAGGCGGAATATACATATGCTACACGATTTGTATTCGCATAATATACTTACCAAGCCTTTCGTCAATATTGCTCTATTGTCAGTTGATAAAACAATATAATATTAATAAAACAATAACGTCTTTATCGCTCGCTTATCTGTAATGTTATTTCAAATAAATCAGACAGGGCTCAAAGAAAGCATTGTGTACCACAATAACATTATAACAGGAAAAACAAACGTTTAACGATAATTACGTAATTGAAGAAACAACTCATCACATGCTATCGTGCTCTACATGGTCTTCACGTGATCTGACGAAGATTGTGTCTGGACTTTAAAAGAGACTCTGACCTCTGAGTTTGTTTCGGCCTTTCTTCTCAGAGAATAAAAATATGATTGACTTGTAAAACCTCCTTACGGAAGTAAAATAATTTATCATTTGTTCTATTCACCTTACGCCTTCATAGAATGCTGGGTCAAATTAAATTAGCTAGTGAAACTCCGTAGATGTGATGGCGATGGGTATAGAGCGAGAAATCTTTTTTTTTCTTTTTTAAAGATTTGATAAAGATTCAACGATCGCCTGGCAGCGTAGTTACTTGAAATGTGATAAGATATTGGTACTCATCACGTTTACGGAGGGGTCAAAAAAAATTTTTTTTTAATGATATAATCTCGTTCTTGATTGCGATCCCGCCTGATGGAAAGCAGTGATGCAATCGTTGATGGTAAAGCGCACTAATTTTTTATGAGCCTATTCACTCTAGCCTTGAAGAGACTTAAATTATAATCGGACGGGAAAACCGCTGCAGGCAAATTGTTCCAGTCCAGTGTGTTGTTGTATCATTTATTTCTGAGTAACATATCATAACGCCTGAAGGGTTAGGTAGAGGTGTACCTATAGTAAATCCACATTTCTTCAGTATTGTATTAATTCCATGTAATATCCCTATTACATAGAATTGTGCTTGGTTGATGGCAATACAAATACATCAACCGAGTACTTTATCCGACTTTTTTTTTCAACTTTTATCGATAGCTATTATACAAAGTGCCTATCGATAAAAGTCATCCTGAAATGTATTTATGGTTGCAATAGAAGCCCAATGTGATGCCGATAAAAAAAGAAAAAAAAAGTTATATTAAAGTACATAATTATGTAGGTCGCCGCATGGGTCTATCGATCAGGTTAACCTACGCTTGCCACGGTCGGTCCGTGGATGGGTGACCATCTTTACTAGGTACCGAGACCCATCCGTGGCTCGGAAAGCACGTTAAGCCGTTGGTTCCGGCTGTCATTCTTGAATCTTTGACAATCGTTACGGGTCGTTAGAAGCCCGAAAGTTTGACGACCAGTCCTACCAAGGTGTATCGTGTTACCCAGTAACTGGGTTGTGGAGGTCCGATAGGCAGTCGCTCCATGTAAAATACTGATATTCAGCTACATCCGGTTAGACTGGAAGCCGACCCCAACATAGTTGGGAAAAGGCTAGGCAGATTATTAGTAATATTCTTATCGTTTTCCTCTTATCTATTTATATCACATAAAAATTGGGATTCCCATTCAAAACTGCATTTCGATCATCACAGATAAGAAAAGATAACTTAATAACACACGCGTAGTTCAGTGAAAGTTAATACTCGTGTATATTATTATCTTTACATCACGTACGTCAGCTCGTGTTTGTTTGAGTTAAGCTTTCTATTGTTTACGTAGGTGGTTAGTTGTTTTTCTTAAGGAAGACGTGTGTTTGAGTGAACATTAATTAAAGTCATCATTATCATATTTATGATTATATTTAGGGTTCCGGACCTCTAAAGGAAAAACGGAACCCTTATAAGATCACTTCGCTGTTCGTCTATCAAGACCCGACCCGAGCCGGAACCTTTACAACATCATTAACCAAAACTTTTTTCTTTTAATTTCAGACACAGCCACGACAACTGCTCAGAACAACAGCTAGAGAAGGTGCTTAGAGAGCGAGGGTCTGATTACGACAGCATGGTCTGCTCACATAAGAGACAGAAGGCGTTCGAAGAAAACGTTGCTAAGAGCCTCACGGAAATGGGGATGAAGGTTGAGATGGCTAGCAGGTATAATATTACTTTTTCTTTTCAGTAAAGCTCACTTAGAACCTCGCTCGAGCACGCAATCGCTTTTTTTATAATTGGCATCTCAGAGGTCTACTTAGAAGGTTGTCGGGCTTGTCTGTAAGTGCCTCAATAAATTAAGGACTCCAGCCAAGACTTAAAAAAACTAAGCGATTACACGCCAAAGGCGCCCCCAGTGGGGCTTATTCTCCTTAGGCCCTCGGCTTAGGGCGTCGCTGGGGGACGGCAGCAAGGGACAAACTAGATCGGATTTCGCACCAAACTCATTGTTTTTAAAATCAAATCATCGTGGATTCTCAAAATACTCCGTTCGGATTTCGCTGGACCTATGTCCAATTGTCTTGCAGACTAAACCTAAAATAGGCCTATGCCCCAAGGATAGCCACAACGACCAGGTCCCATCATCCAGGGCATTCCCTCGACCATTTTATGGGTTGGGCTACCCACGCTGTGTTTTGGCGGTACACAGTCGCCACTCCAAGACTTAGACCCCATTGGCGACCGCACTTTGTATGATCATCTTCTTCTTCGTGTCGCTGGCACGACAGTTATTCAAATGTTGTCGGCCCAAATCTTTGCCACTTCAAGAGGTCATTTTGGCTGCATGTTTTGGGGCACAGAGGGCAGGATAGGAGGTGGAACATAGTTTGTGACTCAGCTCCACATCCACACCCTGCTGCCATTTTCCATCGAGGTAGCCCCACTTTCAGAAGTTCGACATGCACCTTCCCACTTGATCATCATTACCAGCCTACAGCAGTCCACTGCTGGACACAGGCCTCTCCAATTGCACGCCATTTAGCTCGATTCTCGGTAACTCTCATCCAGCTGCTACCAGCCAACCTGCAAAGATCGTCGCTCCACCTAGCCTAAAGGCGTCCTACCTTACGTTTGCCGCGTTGTGGTCTCCACTCAAGAACACTTCTACCCCAACGGTCATCGGTTCTACGGCTAATATGGCCGGCCCATTGCCACTTCAGCTTGCTTATTCTGTGAGCTATGTCCACAACTTTGTCTCTCATCTTCCCACTTGGGTTCATGGTTTTTAATTAATATCCTAATTATTTGATTTTCTTTTCCAGGTTAACATACAACGAAGACCTAATAAAATGGTGCGACGTGGTGGTACCCTGTGGTGGTGACGGCACCTTCTTACTAGCAGCTTCCAGAGTTAGGGATGCCAAGTGAGTAAATCTTTTATAGTATGACGGCACGGTTGGCGCAGTGGTTAAGCGATTGACTGCTGCGCTGCGTGTCGCGGGTTCGATTCCCGCACGGAACAAATATTTGTATGACCTACATGTATTTGTTCCGAGTCTGGGTGTTTTTCTATCTATAATATGTAATGTATTTACAAAAAAAAAAAAAAAATTGTATATAAGTAGTTTATCAGCCATCTTGTTACCATAACACAAGCATTAGGTTGCTTAGCTTGGGACAAATGGTGCTGTGTGAAATGTCCAGGGATTTATTATTATTATTATTTATTAGTATGTTTTTATAGTCATAGTCCAAGACTGTACCAAGAAGAACCATTGTGTACTGTTGAGCCAGATACGACTTTACGGGGTGGCAGGGATATCGACGAGCAACCTATGACCATGGATCCTATGACCATGGATTCAGTACATGTTTCAGAACCCCCCCTTTTTTTTTCTGGTGGGAAATCATCAAATGACCCCTCCCGCTCTGGGTGGAGCGGAAGGGAGTGTCAGACTCTTACTGACTAAAAACCACCCATGTTCCTTCCTTCGCCCTTTATGTTCCGGTAGCGGTAACCCTTTCGGACAATCCCGCTGATTTCAGAACCCCTTGCGTTGAAATTTTTCGTTGGTTATTAAAAATAAAATCAGCTGTTCCATACATTTTGACCGCGTAGGTATTGCACTTTTCTACAGCAGATTTTAGATAACCGACGTATAACTTCTATGCATCATGTGCTGAATTCATGGTTAGTTTGTGCGTCGATATCCCTGCAAACCAGGGGGTCTACTCCGAAGTGGTATCGGCCGAATGTTCGGCCCTTTCCTGCTACGAACTAATTATTTCGTTCGGTCAGTCCCGATCCTACACTCCTACACTCTTTCGAATATTGACTATGGTCCCGACCCAACTGAGCCGATCCGAACTTTTTTCGCATTTTTCAATAATATTCGGTTCGGCCATGTGTCGGTCCGATCCGATCATTCGCACTTTGCACTTCGTAGTAGACCCCCTGTATTGTATCAGTCAATAGATAGCTGTTTGGTCTGTCGAAATAGCGGTAGTTTCTGTTTGGGTGAACAAACATGTCTATTGGTATACAATGTTAGCAGTGCTGTTGAATCCCTAGCTAATTTCTTTTTACTGACGACTCTTATATAAGTAAATTAACTGAACAGACAGCTGTGCTGCTGGGGAGTTTGTTGCGCCACTTCTTCTTTCCAGCGATAGCACTAGGAAGTGGTGAAGGGCGGGCGTTTTTGGGGGACTGTCTTTTGTAATTTTGACGTTCGAAAAGTGCTGATTCTCAGACTAATTTGAATAAATGACTTTTGATTTTGATTTTGAAAGTTTTTCATTTGTATAGCAAACACGAAAAGTTAACGAGAGAACACAAACAAAAAAAGCTAATCATGAACTATTCAAAAGAGATCAAAAGTTTCTGTCGTGTGCATTTTTCCCACGAAACAAAAAATAGTAAAATGGACGCCAGTATGTACTTAAAGACTATTAGAGTTGCTGCAAAAAGTGCGTATGGACATGGTGCGCGCATGTACTTCGTTTGTAATGTTTTTCCTTAGAATTATATAAGTAATATTGTAAAATGTGTCTCATGTGTCTCAAGACTTGAGAAACCAAGAAAAAAGGAGTCAAAAAGACTCCTTCTTTTTTCTTCGACGCGTATATTTTTAGGATTCTGTACCCAAAGTGTGCTATATGCCAATTTTCTTTTCACTGCGAGATTTTTAAAATGATCCAATTTGATATAATGCAATTTTTATGTTTTTTCTTTCAGTAAGCCAGTCATAGGCTTCAATAGTTCACCAAAGAAATCAGTAGGTCGTCTCTGCCTACCCACGTGGTGTTCGAAGGACGTCAAGGGTGCGTTCCAGGCTTTAAAAGAGGTATGTCCACTTTCATAACATAACTTTACTTTATGTCCTTTTGGGATATGGAGCTTCAAAAAACTACTACTAAGAAGAACGTTGGGTAAATAACAATAAGATTTATGTTACTTTAACCTTATATTATAAAAACATTCCGCCTGTGTTAAAGAAGCGGGTAAACAGAGGGGCCATTCTCGTATTTTTAAGAACGTTCACAGTCTGATCTCAGTCTAGATCTGTCAAAAATACCTCTAATTTCCCTACATTTTTGGCAAGTTTTTGACTTTGTCGCTGAGATGAGATTGCAACTAGATTTTGAACGTTTCTAATTACAGGAATTGGCCTTTAGATGTTCACTTGCATTTTTCAAATAATTAATTTCAAATAGGCACATAAAAGGCACCTTTGAACGTCAAAATTACATTAAAATAGAATTGATTCTAGTCGCCCCCTCCAAATGGTAGTTTTCGTATGGAGAAGAATGGGCAAGAAACTCAACAACTCGTTATTGGTCCTTCGTTCCTATCGTAACCAATGGTATTCAAAATCAGAGAGAATAAACAAATATTTATGCTTCCAGGGCAGGTTCAGATGGATGCGTCGCTCCAGGATACGTACCACGATCACCTGCGAACCGAAGCTGCTGGAGACCATCACACCCATTGACTTACACACGCTACATTATTGCAGGTTAGTCTGCAATTTTATGTTCAAAATGTTATGTAACTCTGTAGTAATTCTTCGATAGAAGTTTTTGCTGTGCGACTCGTTATAAGTAAATTATTGGATAATGTTATACATGGAGTATTTAAAATAACTTAAAACCTGAATACACCTTGTATAAAATTCCAGCAAAATAGGGGCTCAGGGTTTTAGAAATTGTCAAGTACACTACTTCTAGGTGTGACCATAATCAACCTGTAATTTTCCCATTGCTGGTGTGTCCCAGCCTCCTCTTTTAGAGGGAGTGGGCTGCTCTCAATGCGGTGAAGGAAAACATCGTGAGGAAACCGGCATGTCTTAGAACCAAAAATTCAAAGACATGTGACATCTACCAACCCGCACTGAGCTCGCGTGGTGGATTATGGCCCACTCCCTCTCACCGAGAGGAGGCCTGTGTCCCAGCAGTGGGAACATTATAGGCTGATTAGGCTAATCACCTCAAGGTTGATTGGTAGAGAATTCCGTTAAAGTAAAGCATACATATATATTCCGCCTATTTGCTTAAGTTTTTTTTTAAATAATAATAATAATAATAAACGTTTATTTCAGACTTTCTGTCCATAGGTACACTTACAAAACATAGAACGAAACATACAATAAAATACACATACTAAGCCTTAGACAGTGGGACAGTATATGTCCCACTGTTGGGCAAACACCTCCCCCAAATCCTTCCAAGAACTTTTTCGGCGCCACCTCGAACCAGCCCTCGCGGGTCCATTTTGGTATTAAATTTAAATAAATAAAGTAAAATATAATTTCTTCTGCAGATACCCGCCTGTACAGAACTCGCATGAAATGACAGACTCCTACAATTTGAGCTCGGAACAAATGAATAACTGTCGGGAGCAGGAAAGTCAATGTCCCAGCCCCACCCTCGCAACTAAAGTATTACCGTTTTTGGCGCTAAATGAGGTAAGATTTTTCAAAATTTATATTTATATATTCTCATACACCAAGACCCCTCCATAAGCAATAGAACCTGGCCAAAAGAGTCGCGGGTAAAGCTCGACCCGAAACACCTGGCCGCGAAGTCTTTAAAAGATGCCCGTCCATAGACAAATATCACCCATCTCTCCACTAGTCCAATGCTTACTCTAGGATGCATATCCGGTAGGCTCTTAAATCCTATCCTTCCCAACGGGCACGTCTTCCCTACAAAACCCGCGCCCCCCGGTCTACTTCTTGATATACAATGGTCGCTGTAGCACCATGAACATGAGGCTACAGGAGCTAGTGTGAATCTTGGGGTTCATTCGATTAATCGAGTCTGGTCAAACCATGCTGGGAATGGTGCAATTCATATTCATATTCTCATACACCAAGACCCCTCTTTGCCTCCGAAAGCACGCTAAGCCGTTGGTCTCGACTGTCTTTCGCGGATCTTTCATTTGACAGTCGTTACGGGTCGTCAGTAGCCCGAAAGTCTGACGACCAGTCTTACCAAGGAGTATCGTATTACCCAGTAACTGGGTTGTGGAAGTCAGATAGGCAGTCGCTCCATGTAAAATACTGGTATTCATCTGCGTCCGGTTAGACTGGAAGGAGACCCCAACATAGTTGGGAAAAGACTAGATAGATGAAAGCTATTACGAGATGACTATACCTAAACCTATTTTCTACTAAAATCTAATATTAATTCTACGTTTTTCAGGTATTCATAGGCGAAAGTGTAACATCTAGAGTATCGCTTCTGCGACTACAGATAGATAACGGAGAATGGTCTCACACGAAGAGCTCAGGCCTATGCGTCACTACCGGCACTGGCAGTACCTCCTGGCACTTTAGGTACCATTTTTATATTATATTATACTACATAGACCATATAATATTATAAACGTGAAAGTTTGTATGGATGGATGGATGTTTGTTACTCTTTCACGCCAAAAATACTGAACGAATTTGGATGAAATTTGGCACACAGATGGTTTATAACCAGGATTAACATATACGATACTTTTTATCCCGATATTCCCACGGGATCGAAACTTATGCGGGTAAAACCGCGGGGCGCAGCTAGTACTACATAGATTCATCTTCTAAGCGTGTCGATGGCAATCTAAATGGACTCCTCCAGAATTCGGCTACTTGTTTGGCGCCATCACCAGCGTCCTCCTGTTAACTTCTGAGCGAAGAGAGAACACTAGAATCCTGAGTGCTGTACCCACCAACTAAAATTATATAAATCATCAGAAAAAAAAGCGGCCAAGTGCTAGTCGGGCTCGCACGCGAAGGGTTCCGTACAATATTGTACATATTTTGTTACAGCGGCCATGGTAGGACACACTCGGTGAAAATTTCAAGTTATTTTTTTTTTATTCATTTATTTATCACATGTTTCCTTTGACATTACAGATATTTAATCTAATGCGACAAAGTAACTTAAAATATACTTAACTATATAATACCTTACATGCTACACAGTACGCGGCTTTTGTGAACTCACCTAGTGTACAGGTGAATATGTCTATGGCATCTGCCACCGTGTTGACAGTGCGCAGCGCGCGAGTCAGCGGTGCGCTCCCCAGTAGGTTAGTGCGCACACTTGGCACCACCAGTAGCTGCGGCTTGCGCCGCCGCTCCACGTACCTATCCGGTAAATTAAACCCTATTTCTGATAGAGTATACTTGAGTTTTGTGTACTACCTCTTAAAACTTTGAAAACATACGTTGCCAGTGCAAATTCACGCCTAGTGTCTACCTATTAAGGTTCAAAAGATACAGCCCTGTGACACATGGACATAGCCTTAGGCACCCTTTGGGTACGGAACCCTAAAGAACTTTCATTCCATGTTCAACCGTCAATTTTTCTTCTACTACAACCAAGTGTTCTTTCATTCCCAGTATAAACTGCCTCCGAACTCAATCAGTGCAGGAATTAATGAAGATACTCTCACATCGGTTCGGAGTCCAGATCGACACCGCGCTGGAGAAGGCGAGACAAGTCACCGAGGAATATAACCAGAAACTCATGTTCGCAGCAGGTAGGATTTTATTTAATTCAGTCATTTAATTACGGAGCAGCGGTGGCCCTTTACGTTGTGCAATTTATTTCATCACCACTGCTCTCAAAACAATGAAGAAAAATCCGCTCTAGCTGGAAAAACTGCTCCGATTTTCATGATAAAAAAAAATCTTTATTACTAGAAGAATGGGTACAGTAAATCTCCTTAAAAACAAACAAATTTGGTCTTATGTAATAATGTGCACTTAGGTGTCAAAGGAGTGCTTTGGCACTCGTACTAGGATTACCCTGTATCACGAATGCCATCACCTTCCTCCGGACCAGCTAGGATAGTTCTAAAGCAATTAAATTTTGAATAAATCCTAAACAAAATAAGATGAATAAAATAATAATTAACTTATAATTTACAAACAAAAATATATAAGAAGAAAAAGAAAAGAGTATGTGTGTATGTGTGTTAGGGTGTGTATTGTGTGTCCAAACTCCAGAAGGTATGAGTGAGTATGCGTTGATGAAATAGTCAGTTAACCCACTAATTGTATAAGTCTCTCAGATTCTTCGTAGATGAGACTCTTCAGCCAGTCACTCACAGCGTAATGATGTTTTTTTATTTTATTATTTCTTAGTTATTACCGTAGTAAAAGTTATTCGAATGAAGATGACGAGTGCAATGACCTTTTTTTGGGTTTAGACTACGCTCACATGGCGTTGATCAGTACGATATTTCACTGTATAATTTTGGGATCATATGACAGTTTCATACTGCATTTGTTTGTAATCGTATGAAGAGTATGAACAGTGCGGTGTTGACGTGTGATCCCAACTCTTAAAACTGTTTGTCCAGCGTACAACGTTAACAGGACGTCAACGAGAAACGAGATTATTTCAACCGAACTTGACGTCCCGTTGACGTCGTGCGGTGGACACGCAGCCATTGTAAATATATGTATCGCTACTTCGGCGCCGTCATCTCGTTCTCGGTTATGTCCCGTTGATGTGCCGTTGACGTGGCGGTGGACAAACGGCCGTAGAACCGTCTGTACGGCCGCTTAGGGTAATTAAAACTAATGTTCTATAGTGTTGATTTTTATCCGTTTTTCACCAGATTCCGATCAGCTAGCATACTCAGTCCGGGAGTACATCACGTTTGAGGAGTGGCCCACACCTCGCGGGCTCAAGGTCAGGGACAGAGCGACTTCCGTCAATGTCAAGTCGCATTGTACTGATGCAGGTACGTAATCCTTGTAGACTAGCTGAAACTTACGACTTCGTTCACATATAAACTTCCCACCTAGACCTTGAACCGCTTGAGTTAAAAAATCCTTGGTGAACCTACATTGTTCTGTTGTTTATCTGATGAATGTTGAATTATTTAGAAGCTTTCAACTTCATCTGTGCTGCTGGAGAGTTTGTTGCGCCACTTCCCAGCGAAAGCACTAGGAAGTGGCGAAGGGCGGGCGTTTTGTGGACTGTCTTACGTAGTTTTGACGTTCGAAAAGTGCTGATTCTCAGCCTAATTTGAATAAATTACTTTTGATTTTTGATATCTTTAGGTGGTTTATTTATTCGGCTGCATCCGGTTAGATTGGAAGCAGACCCCAATATAGTTGGGAAGAAAGGCTAGACAGTTGGCAGATATTTAGGTGGTATAAAATTAAAATTTCGGGTTTAAATATTGAATTATCCTGTAAGCGATGCGCTTAACGGTCGAGCTTATGACCACTAATTAGCCCCACGATATCACGCTTGCATTTCCCGAAGGGTCAGACAGAGGTGTTTAAGCCCCATGAAATAAAAAGTCGATTATTAATTTGTTTTAATTATTATTCACATTTTAACCAACTATTGTTCATCATTTCAGGTCTAGTAATTGATGGCAGCGTATCATTCCCGTTCAACGATGGTACGGAAGCAATCCTAGAGATACACCCCGAAGACTCCTTGATGACCGTCCAAATGGACGACGATCGACCATAATGGTGATGTTTTAGTACACTTTTGACTTTTAATTTTGAGGTCAGAAAGGGTAGCGGAATGGCGGCTTTTGTAAAGTGAAATCTTGCTAGAAGTGTTGTCTTAATTGAGCAGAAAAAATTGCTATGACGCGAGAGATAATTTAAAAATATCACTCCTGTATTCCCAGAAAAGGGTAGGCAAGAGTGAAGGGGAGAATTATGGTGGTTTTGAAGCGTAGTCAGTACTGACTCCATGAACCCGCACTGGGCCCGCGTGGTGGATTATGGTCCACTTCCTCCTCACAGAGAGGAGGACTGTGTCCCAGCAGTGGGGACGTTATAGGCTGAATTTCTGGGCCTGACATATCTTAGCGGTATTTGAGAGTCTGAGTCGTAATCGCGATGTTTTTAGAACGGCTAATTTGAGCTTTAGTGAAACGGCATAGAGCACAATTTTGTCTACATGTCATTGCGTTTCTTCAGTTCAGTTATTTAGGAATTATTTATGATATACATGGATAGGGTTACAATATTAATAATTACAAGTACCGATTTTTATATTTTAAAGAAACCCAAAAAACTACGCTAAACATCACAAAAAAAGCTACCTGAGTGATAAAATTTCAGTAGTAAATAAGTACCTTTTATTCTATTTACGAAGACTAACATTTTGACTATTCCTTTGTACCTCTAGTGTGATGAAATATTCCATTTGTTACATATCATCCGTTTAAATAAATGTATCGGGAAATAAAATAAATTTGGCGATTAGAACGAAAGATAATTCCTATCCTAAGGCCGTTGGTCCACCGCCACGTCAATGGGCCGTCAACGAGAACGAGGTGACGGTGCCGAAGTAGCGATACATACATTTACTATGGCCGCGTGTCCAACACACGTCCGTCAACGGGACGTCACGTTTGTTTCGAATAATCTCGTTTCTCGTTGACTTTCCGTTGGCGGTGGCGGCGGACAAACGCTGTGAGGCCATCACAGCGTATTTCACAGTGCCTGAATTGCATTATCCACCACATATAGAATACATTTTTATGAAATAATTTACGGGATAAATAGGATTTTTTTCAGTGTGAATTAATTACAACAACAAAAGCATTTTATGTAATATAAAATGTATTTTCCAGACCTTCGCTGTGTTTAGGTTTAAGTAGACAAAAATGTAGATTTTCGTGCAGGTTGTGTATCTTGCGAACCGCGATATTTCATTACTAATATATTGGCAGACTCTGTTTTCCAATAGCTATCTATACCCTGGGAGTCTTTTTTTTTTGCATTCGTCTTTTGATTGACTGACGAAGGATGACGATGGACGATGACGGATTGCAGGACGACAACTATGTGCGCGAAATATAGTTGATTTTATAACTTAAATTTACATATTCGTGCATGATTGTGTACAGACGCCAGCAGGTCAAGCTACCCGAAACTGTCAATGTTTCCCAATCAAACTTGAACCTTAATTGTTTAGCGATAAAGTTGAAAGTCTATTAAAGAAATTTAACAGATTGTAGTAACTTGATGTGCTGGCGTCCGTACAGTTTAACCAGAAAAGGTATGCGCTTCGATATGCTTCGTGTTTCCGAATTAGCACGAACGCCATAGTGGCCCCTCACACAGGTCTTACAAATCACACAAATTATCTAATAAGTATTGTAAGAAATGGTAATCTATAACTTTGTTGATATTTATGGTAGGAACAGATCTATATCTCTAAATCATCATTCCACGTTTGTATTTCTGAAGATAGACGATGATTGTCGAAGCGCAAACTTTCAATCAATCAATCAATAATCTTTATTGTGGATTATAGGTAGGTACATAAAACAGGTCTTAAATAATGAAACTGAGATCATCTATGTACCGCCCTTAGGGCATACAATAGTTATATAGAAATTAAATTTACATTATTGTTACAAATTATTAAGATTTCACATGAAATATAAAAAAAAAACATAAAATAAACGGAACGAATTTGAGTAGATACACATCAGAGGGCCACTGAACGCATCATGACTGAGGGGGACTGTATTGGAGCAGTGATTTGTCTGATAGGAAGTCTTATAGAATAGTAGCATTTGTTTACTAACAGATCATGGAGATTCTTTTTAAATTTTTAAATTTCTGTAACTTTTCTAATAGGCCCGGGAATATTATTAAACATGCGTGAAGCTGTACAAACGATACTTTCATGCATTAGATGAGTCTTGCTAGCTACTGTGCGAGTTCAGGAACCCCAATCCCCAAATATTAGCTTATTAATTATATTATTATTAATAATTATATTATTAGCTTAATAATTATATTATTATTAATAATTATATTATTAGCTTAATAATTATATTATTATTAAGCTAATATTATAATATAATAATTATATTATTTTAGAATAACAAGTATAAGTCAGCGTATTCTATCTAGGACATGCGTCATTAGCAGAGATGATTGGTTAGCAATAAGTTTAGCATATAAGATCAATATTCTGTAGAATTATATTAATTACTGTCTTGCTGCAACTGGGTACAAATAAATTTTATTTTTTAAACTCTTCCGTTGTCGCTTACTCAATTTGTCCTTACTCAAGTTAGTGTATTCTATTTAGGCATGCGTCATTAGCAGAGATGATTGGTTAGCAATAAGTTTAGCATATAAGATCAATATTCTGTAGAATTATATGTCTTGCTGCAACTGGGTACAAATAAAGTTTATTTTTTAAACTCTTCCGTTGTCGCTTACTCAATTTGTCCTTACGCCGTATACGCGTGTAGTAATTATACATGTCAATATTGTTTTTGACAAGTACTGCGGCCTCAAATATATAGACACTTGGCAGTGTCAATACGTTCATCTTTTAAAAAAATAGCTCACAGGAGTCAGTTTCATAGAAGTGAAATATATCCCTGATGCAACGTTTTTAGCAATGAAAGCACGCTTCTTGTCTGTACTGTTGCCCCAGAATATTACACCGTATCTAAGGATAGAGCTAACGTATCCGTGTTTACAAAGCAAACACTCTTGGTATAACTGTATCTTGTATTGGTGTCTTAAAATGTATCCTTTTCCTGCGTACTGAAAGGGTTTTAGGCTTAAAAGTAATTGTATTTAGCAAGGGGAAATATTTAATTGATCCTCTAAAAACTTTTTTGATCTTTTAATGATGATCGCCTATTTTACTTAGTGATCTTTTTATTTTCCAGTTTAAAAAAAAAAAAAACTTTGTCCCGTTAAAGTTGTTCAGTGACTAAGCCAGGTCAACCCTGACTAAATGGGTTAGGTTAAAATAGAATCGCACGATGCCGCGACCCCCGGCGCAGGTGTGAGATGGAACAATGGGGTGGTTTTAGTCAGGTTAGAACTGTTATCAAATTCGTTGTTCAAAGTTGATAGGGTCATCATCATTTCAGCCGGAAGACAGCTGGACATAGGCCTCCCCCAAGCACCTCCACTTCGACCGGTTCTGTGCTTCTTGCATCCAACAGAAGGCCAATTCTCGTAATTTAAAACGTTCAAAATCTAGTCGCAGTGTCATCTCGGCGACAAACAAATGTCAAAAACTTGTCAAAATGTAGGGAAATTTGAGGTATTTTTGACAGATTGAGACTGAGATCAGACTGTTAACGTTCTTAAAAAAAAATATAAGAATTGCCCCTCAGGTTTCTGCGACCTTCACAAGGTCGATACACGCAGACAAGGTCGGGAAAAAAACAAAGATCAGTGAGTACATTAGCTTGTCGATTAATATTTTTAAGAAATCAAACGAGGATATATAATAATAATAATAATAATAAATCATTTAATTCAGATTCATCCTAAGAAACCCCCTATCCTATATGTAAGATCGATTAAATACATGTCTCTAGAAAGTTATGGTGTCGCTAAAAATCTTGGTTGTTCTGTACTTTAAAGAGAAAAATAATATAACATCACACCTGTATACCCCGAACGGTTAGGCAGAGGTGTGCCTATAGTACACCCGCATTTCGCCAGTTATGTTTAAGTCCGATATTAAAGGGGGCGAGCGTTTTACCTTCAACCCGGTACAAATCCAGACTCCGGGCTCCTATTCATCCTCTGCCTAGCTTTTTACCAATTTTACATGGAGCGACTGCCTATCTGACCTCCACAACCCATTTATTGGGTAATACGATACCTCTTGGTAAGACTGGTTGTCAGACTTTCGGGCTTCTGACGACCCATAACGACTGTCAAAGATCTACGAATGATAGCCAGGACCAATAGCTTAACGTGCTTTCCGAGGCACGAAGGGGTCTTGGTATGTAAAGATGGTCACCCATCCGCGGACCAACCGCGGCAAACGTACCTTAACCTAATCGATCGAACCGTGCGGCTGTTATTTCTTAGCCACAAGCCCCAGTCGACGTGACGTTAGATTCCCCCTACCGCGTCAAAAGATAGTCACGATTCTGTTTTGTTTTCTCTGACACACTCCAAGCTGCTACTGACCAACAAAAATACCGCGTGGTTTTAGTTAGCGAGAGCAACCATAATGTTTGGCAACAACTCTTTAAAGTGTTAAAAGTTTTGAAAGAAAAACCTACTGAAACTGAAACTGAAATGCCTGAAAATTCTGTGATTCTTAAGAATGGCACTTAATTTTGTTAGTATTTTAATTCTCTTTTATAATATTGTATATAATAATCATAATTAATTAATTAATTAATTACTGTTAAGACTGACGGTTTGTGTAGATTAAGTTAATCATTAATTTGAGGTGATTTTTGACTCTATTCGAACCAGCATCCTAAGCTTACCACACTTGCAATCACAATCGTAGTGGCTTTGAAAGTAATACCTAATCCATTGCTTGATATGTTTGAAAAAAAATCGTCTGCTCGACAGTATAATAACGCAATGGAAGAGGCTGAACCGGTACTTGCCCGTCGTCCCCCAGCCTAGTTCCCCTTGGGGTACCACAAGCAAATATCTTTGCCCGTGGAACTCCCTGAATTACAATCTCCTTATTAAATATATTTTTATTGCCCGTGCCGTTTGGGGGGTTTTTTAATGTGAAATTGAAATTTGACATTAAAAAAAAACATTAGCCATTGGCGGGGGGGTACCACGGGCCAAATAATTTGTCCATGGTCCCCCTTTGTCCCCGTTTGTACCACGGGAAAAAATATTTGCTCGTGGTACCCCAAGGGGAACTAGACTGGGGGACCATGGGCAAGTACCGGGCTAAACTGAACTAAAAATTAAAGGAATTGCGATTAATTTTCATTTTATTTGTGTTACGCAATTACCCCGCTGTTTTCCATAAGTATCAATTACTGATTTAAAAATCAAGAATGAAGTACATTAATGACAAATTTTAGTGTACGAGGGACTCAAAATTCGAGAAAATTATAGAAATTAAATTATAAATAGGATACCGGAATCACTTTTACACGTCATATCTGACTAACCCTGAGAAAAAATGGTTAAACAAACTCAGGGGTCTTAGTATTTTTAAGTCCAGAAGTAACCTTGGTCAGATCATATGAGGACCATGTATTAATAAAATTTGCTCTATCGACGAATATGGTAACAAAATGTATGGAAAATCCGATTAGTTTTACGAATACGACTATTTTATGACGATATCTATGCATAAGCTTTTATTATTATCACGCAGAATTTATGCAATATAGGACGGTCTGCCATGCATACATGTTTTTCAATTAAGAAAATTATAAATATTTAAATTAATAAGAAAATTATAAATATTTAAATTAATAAGAAAATTATAAATATTATAGAGGCATGAGGAACGGTGTAGGTTCACGCAATCTCCATAGCAAAGGGAGGATCCTCCGACCAGACGGGCGTTGTGTCTGGCGGGCAACTGCCCGATGAAACGTGTCGTATATATGCTAGTTGCGCGGTAAATTCTGCTTGCGAGATGCAGGATTTTCGTTCGCATGTGGCGTTGTAGATACAATATCTTGCAAATGTAATGCAAATAATTTAAATGTAATTGTGTATAGTATAAGTATAAGCACGGTAAATCGGCTAAATGCACTATGTAAAGTCAATTATTTATGACGTAATGTATTGATACGTTATTTATGTATTTTCTACATTATTGTATACACGGAGAGATTGTTAGATTGGCAAATATATACATACAGTTATAGAAAATTTGGCGTTTTATTTTTGTTACTTTCCTTCACTACTAGAGATGAGCGAATTCCCAGATAATGGGCATTTATTTTTATATCAACGAAGTTATTTTCTGGAATCATGATTCACCAAAAGGTTTAGTTAGGTTAGGTTGGGTTCAGCATTAGAGAAATACAGACATAGTTCACAATGCTACAGTCAATTTCTTTTTTGATACGGGGCTCATACGAGATCACCCATTGTCCTTTACATTACTGTTATTAAATGTATTTACCCAAGGTTTGGGCATTAACCCGGGTACCATACCAAATTTATCTAAATGGAATTTAGCTGAATATTTTCCCTTTGGGTATTTACCCGACGCCCATCTCTATTCACTACAGACGTGTTGATCAGCCTCTGAGAAAATGAGAGAAAATAATTTGGAAAAATAAATAAAACCCAAAAAACTTATCAAGTCAGTATATTTGTTAAAAAAAAAATTCGTACACTGTCTTACCACTCGGTATCGTTCCAGAACCCCATTGTATTAAACTAGTTACACAATACAAAATTAGTTAAAAAAAAAATAACTAAAAAAATATATTAACAATGGGGTAGTATGAAACGTATATCGATAATATTCGTTGTTACTTTACATACACAGTAAAAACTAAAAAAAAATCATTGTCCATTGATAGTGTGCACAACCCTTTATTTTACAGCCTTTGAGAGTGCTGCCATCTTGTGAGCTGATTTAAAACAAGTGTGATGAAAAAAAAAATTTGCAGACTAACAATACAGATCTACAATGTACTAATAATAAAACACAAAGTATTAATTTCAAAGTTTTCATTTTCATTGAAAACTAAATTTTTCGGCGTAAAAATTGTTTTTCCCAATGGACAATGGCACAAGTAACAAGCAAAAAGCAACTTAAAAAAGCCCAGATTAAAAATTAAAATAGCACCGTTTGGACGGAATTACTGGCAGAAAGGAAACTTAAAATTAAAACTTAAAAAATATGGCATCCATCTTGTCCAATTATGTTTTAATTCTAAAATTTTAATTCACGAATTAGTTAACTACTTAACTCAGTTTTAACTAGGTTTCAGTTAACTTTAAGTCAGTGAACTAAAATTTTGAATAAACCGCGTAGAAGAAAACTAGTCCCCGCCACCTTTATAGAAAAGATAAAGGCCTGTTTTAACTAGAAATTAACACAACAGAAGCGTGATTTTAGAAATTTTTTTTCATAATAAAAAAAAACTAAAATATATTTTTTTAACCAAAAATTATTAAGCTGTAAAGTTAAAATAAATTCAGATAAAAATACAGATAAATTGCTAGTAAAGAAAAATATAGCTTCTTACTACTAAAACCAGAAGGAACTGTTCGAAAACTTTTATTTTAAAAATTTTTTTTTAAATCTAGTTTCACAGGCCTTTACAACACCCTAAGAAATGACTTTTGTCATTAATTTTATTCTACTTCTTTACGTAATGCAAGGCAACCAGTATATTTCTTAAATTACAGTGTTTTTATATAAAATATCGAATCACGACGTATACGAACGAGCGAATTATCACAAATTTATTATTATAAATATAGGACACATGGTTTTAAAACGTGTTTAAATTATTTAAATAAACAACTTTTAAATAAAAAACATAACTTTAAAAAAGTTCGGCAACTATTTCATTTAAAACTTTTTATTTAATTTTAACTGTCAAAAATGTTAATTTTATGACATAACGTTTTAAAACCACGTTTTCATATAACTTTTACATTTCTACTTTTCATGGAGTGTATAAAAGTGATGTTTGTTATTTAAAGTAAATTATTATTTTAATCTGACACAGATGCACTCCTTTCTAGTTTATTGTAATGGTACATTTAATACACGTGGTAAAATAAACTAAAAATCTAAATACTAAAATATGACTCAATCGTTGTGAAAATGAACACAACAGTAAAAAAGTTACTATAATTTCACTGACAAATTCTTCGATACTCACCTCCAGCTAGGCATTTCGATTCCCAAATTGTTTAAAATTAAATTTTAATTTAGACGTAACGCTTTTATTTTAATGGCGTAAAATTTACAATTTTTAAAAAACTTTTTACACCTTATATCGTTTTTCTAGTAAAAAAATTCGATGTTTTAGAAACCAATGCGTAAATAATATAAAAAATATAATATGTCCAATACTTAGATGGCACTTAGCAAAATGACATACACACACTATAGTTTAGGAGCTAGAAAACACTTTCATTTTCGTTAATATTTTTTTGTTTTTAGCAAAATACCAAAATTTAATTCAATTTTAATTTTCATATATACCTATTACGACTTTTTGCACAAAAAAACCAAGTCCTATTTTCAGTTTAAGAGCTCAGTAGCATATTTTCTCATCACACATAAACCTCTTTCATTTTTACAAAAAAAAAAAAACACAAAAACAAATAATTTCAAATCTTCACAAAAATGTCATGTGTACATCATCAGCATTAAAAACTGTACCAAATATCACTTTAACTGGTGTGCGAGTACCCGGTATTTGTGTAGGGACCACTGTACAATGAGCTGCCAGTCCTGGAGTAGGTCTTCGGATTCCTCCTTCGAGCCAGGATGAAGGCAATGGCTGCGATGACGCAAATCATCAGGATGACTCCCGCTATGCATATGCCCATCGCGAAGTTACGCTGGGATATGCAGATCTCGTCTTCCTTCTGAAAGTAGTACGTTTTCTGTGAGTATGAGGTATATAATAACAGAAAAAAAGTAGCAACTTCTAGTTTTATAAGAGCCTCGTGGAATGACAACGTGGGGCGTAGTTCGAAATATTCGTTTTTGCACTGCGTCGAAAAAAGTGCTCCTTAAAGGCTGCACAGGTGTACCAAGAAAGAATTTTTCTTGTTTACCAGTAAGCTCTTGAAGCGATGGGTGAACGTATATAAAATGAGCGTATCATACGCCCCTCACCTGTACGCGTAAAGCGCAACCATGGACGTCTTTCAAATGAGAAGGTTGCTTGTATCTTAATACTGTAGATCTTCTTTGTCTATTCTTTTATAAAAAGTAACGAAGTAAACAAAATGGTGGACAAGATCCTAGTTCTATAACGACTTTAATGGCCCACGTCTCACCTTCTCGGTAGTAACCTCATCGTTGTCAGGCGAATCAGCTTCGTTCACATACAGCCCCTTGAACAGCTCCACAGTAGCTGGAGATCCTTCGTCATCACGTCGCACGCGCCGCTTGTGAGCGCATGGCTCCTGTTGTTCAAAGAGAAACAGATGTTAGAAGAAACATTAATTTAAGTAACGCTTTATAATTTAATGCCGATAAGAGCTTCTTGCAGATGGGCTAGTGTCGGCGCGCAGTGGGTGCTTGAAGATGGGTGTCGTCACCGAGGCAAGCTAAAGAAAACCTGGCGCGACGACTAAGCCTCGTCCTTTACTGATTGACCGGAAAAGGCAGCAAACAAAAACGATTGAAAAAGTTTGGGGGAGATCTTTGCCCAGCAGTATAGGTTAAAAAAAAACAGATTCTTGCAAACGAGCAGTTGGAAAAACCAATGCTTTATTTGTTTCTGCCATCCAGCAACAGTGCTGTGTTGCTGTGCAGCAACTTGAAAGTTAATAGCTGCAGGTAAAATTGCAGTCACATGAGTTTTTCATATTTAACTATAGTAACTGGCACACAACAACACTGGAAAAGAATAAAAACAAGAAAAAACAGTTTTTTTTTCTAAATTAAATCTCTCAACACGACTCGCATTCGTAAACTACAACTTTGTCGGTGTCTCAACGACTAATTACTTACAAGGCAAATAAAAAAACTATTTCTAATTGGTGTAAATGGTTGGGAACTATCTTTACTGGAATTAAATAAATGGATAACCACCACAAAATTGAGATCATTAAGATCCTCGCAACGAACAAATACTTGTAATTTGTTTCTGACAGAACATTTTGTTAGTGCCATGTAAAAAAGTAAACTTTAGTCATGATGGAATGATAAATAAATAAATAAAAGTATTTATTTCACAAAAACATAGCACTTTGCACTGTATACATTGTTTGAAAATAATATTTACAATAATATGCAATAGTAGACTCTATCTTTTAACCTAGGACTAGCCTGTATCTTAAAAGATAGGATTCAGCCAGAATGGATTCTGTTAATATTCTCAACAAAAAAACAGGTGAAAACAGTGTCAATGATTTGTACTAACAGCTGTTAGAAAAAATTGAAAAAAAAACAAAATCTAATCTTATGATGGATGAAAGATGTCAATAAAATCTTTCACAAATAGGCTGTACCAATACGTAGAAGACTGAAGAGTATCTAACTACCAATTATAGTGTATTGTATCTATCTATCTATAGAAATATGTTTATTTAATTATATTTACATAATTTAAAAAGCTAACAGTATGAAGAGATAGATTTTGTCGTCAAAACTTTGCCTAGCTCCTAAACAATTCCGTAGATAGTAATTTACCTACAAACATGCAAGTAATAGATCTATAATCATTTTATAAGCAGGAAGTCATTTTGTATTACGATGTCTACAACATGTAATAGACTAATAAAAACTTATAAATAGACACTAGGAAGGTACTTTTGTAACTGTTATTTACGATGATTATTTCTAAACTGATGTGGTAAGAAAATGTACACAAAATACTTATAAATAGCATATTAAATAGACGTACATAGGCAGCGGTGTATCCGCTGAATATTTCACAATTCGAAAGATTTTGAAGGAAATTGCTAACCCATTTCTTCATAATATATTTTTGATATATTCGTCTGCTCCACAACGTACTTAAATGACGCGTTGTTAAATTGTCAAAATTAAAGGCAATGCCGGTGTGTTGCGCTAACACCCTGCACGTTGCTTGTCACAGTTGTCACCCAATAACATGCGGTTAACGGCTGCTTTTGACCTATTGGGCCCATTTGGTGCAGCCGTGGGGCACACAATACTATTTTAAGTTTTTTTTCTGTTTTTAACCAACTTCAAAAAAAAGGAGGAGGTTCGAAATTCGAGTGTTTATATAAGTGGATTTGAAATTTTTTTTTGTTCGAAAGAGTTTTGTTCCGAAATTGTCCCATTTAAATTTCGTAAAGATCTGATGATAAGGGTCACTTCAAACCGAGACGCGACGCGACGCGACGCTGCGCGCACACTTTAAAACGACCTACTGCACCGCGCAACGTATTCTGAACTCTCACAATGCAATGTGTACCTTTTCGTGTAGAAAATAAAGTATATTTTGAGTCACTCTTTTAAAGTGTGCGCGCAGCGTCGCGTCGCGTCGCGTCTCGGTGTGAACTGACCCTAAGTTTCGGAGAGAGACAACGGAACTCTTCAATAAATGCTAGCAAATCAACCGCGATTGTTGCAATCGCATATGTATGCATTGTTTACGCAACCACACAACATAACATCACGCCTGTACCCTCTAAACTTCTAAAGGGGTACGCAGATGTGTTCAGTATACTACGGTACACCCTCATTTCTTTCAAAGTTGTTAATTGGGTGCCTCATCTTGTAAGTACATATGAATTTGTGTGGGCTAGGTAGGTACAACTAAAAAGTGAAAAATAAAAACTTTTTTACAAAAAAAAAAAAAACCGACTTCCAAAAAAAAAAAACGTGAAAGTTCCAAAGTGAAAAATAACTATAATTTTGGAAGTCGGTGTCAAAAAACGAAAATGCGGAACCAACGACACCGTCTTCCGAAATTAAAGTTATTTTTCACTTTGTAGTGTTTTTTTGGAAGTCGATTGTTTTTGTACAGTTATCTTTCTTTTTTTACTTTATTATAATTACAAATTAACTTACGCAGTCTGTAGGATGGTTCAGATCACACAGCTTGACTTCACAGGTGTAATACACACTGGCGGTGTAGGGAAACTTGTGTGCGGGGAAGGAGACACGTGCCGTCTGCCGGTCAGAGGAGTACTGGAACTGGCCCATGATCTCGCCGTCTAGGGGGCAGCTGGGGAGGTAAAGTTAAAATTATTGTAAGAAAACCTAAGTAAATGATAAGATTCATGCAAGAACAGGGGGTCTACTATGAAGTGCAAAGTGCGAATGATCGGATCGGACCGACACATGGCCGAACCGAATATTATTGAAAAATGCGAAAAAAGTTCGGATCGGCTCAGTTGGATCGGGACCATAGTGAATATTCGAATATTCGAAACAGTGTAGGAGTGTAGGATCGGGACCGACCGAACCAAATAGTAACTTCTTAGCAGGAAACGGCCGAACATTCGGCCGATACAACTTCGGAGTAGACCCCCAGACTTGCTCGTAGGACTCAGGTTGTTTGGCTGACCATAATATGGACTATATTGTGGTCAGCCAAACAACCTGAGTTCCAAGTCCGGACATGATTGGGTCCATGAGAAAAAGACGGGAAAGATATCAAAAGATTATTTTCTGTTCATTTCGGTCTGCCTGTGTAAGTGTGTAGGTATCACTCCGTTCGGGGAAACGGAGAAGTTACGTGTACTCACTCACTCATCCAAGCAACATCTCCACCGTGTGTGCCTAGTCCACTTTTATCCGATCTACCTATATGCTATATAATTTTGTCATGTTTTGGATGCGCATTTTACGTAAATGGACGATAATTTCAAAGTGAGAGAGAAGATTATAATATGGGCTATGGGAGACCCCTCTTCCCAACATTCTGAAAATACAGGTTAAAAATAGTTACAAGTTCTTCCCGAAATCATCGTGAGACTTACCCGTCATCAGCGATTAGACTCTGCTCAGCCCATCCGAGCCCATCCCTCACGGAGCACTCGGACACCAGCAGACCGAACTGACGCTGTTTCTCCAGCGACACCACGAGGCTCAAGGTGTCTCCTATACGTACGTTTGACGCCACCTGAAAGTTTGGGAGTTGAGGATTAGTTTCGTTAGGATGGTGTTAGGCTGAAACGTGACGGAACGGCGTGAACAGCGTGAACGACGTGAACGGCGTGGCTGTGCGTGAAGTTAATTAAGCCTTTTAGGGGAGAAACCGCCCTTGATTTTTTCACAGTTAATAACGGCTCATAAGACGGAAAATGTAGGTAAGTAACAATGAAATATACAAATATGATGAAATATACATTTACGTCTTTTAGGATTTTGAGTTCCTACCGAAATGAAATTTACTTGATAGTGTTCTATTAGAGGGGGGGGGGGGGGGGGGTTAAATAATAACAGCCGTATAGGTCGACCGATCAGGTTAAGCTACGCCTGCCGCGGTTGTTCTGTGGATGGGTGACCATCTTTACATACCGAGACCTCTCCGTGCCTCGGAAAGCACGTTAAGCCGTTGGTCCCGGCTGCCATTCGTAGATCTTTGACAGTCGTTACGGGTAGTCAGAAGCCTGAAAGTCTGACAACCAGTCTTATCAGGGGGTATTGTATTACCCAGTAACTGGGTTGTGGAGGTCAGATAGGCAGTTGCTCCATGTAAAATACTGATATTTAGCTGAATCCGGTTAGACTGGAAGCCGACCCCAGCATAGTTGGGAAAAGGCAGGGCAGATGATGTTCTATTAGAACCCTTTACCTTTTTAAATTAACCTTTCTATTAAAACTGAAGATGGGGGTCCGAGATTAACAGGAAGAAAATAGCTTATGATGCACGGATCCTCATAAATGTAGCTATAAATGTTGTTCAGAAGACGTAAATAATGTTGTTCTCAATAGCTTATTTTATCGCCTTTCCATTCCAAATAATAATAAAAAAAATCATCAGTCGGCTCTCGCCAAACAAAACTTTTCTCAAAAATAAAACAAATGACTCCACATTCCGCCAACGCATGCCCGCTGCATTTTGATAGCACACGATCATTATCTTGGCTTCATTGTGCATTAAAATAAAAACTGGTTGAGCGACAAACAGCCCGTGGGCGCAATTAGTATGGAGTGCTTTAAAACTGGGCTTCCTTGGCTTTTGCGAGTATATTGCAAGGTTTACTGAGAAGTTTATTGTACCTACAATAAACTTCTCAGTAAATCTTGAAAAAAATCCTCTCGATCAGAAATTTCTGCAGTGCTATTTGTTCATCTGGTTAGCCGTTTCCTAACTATATTGGGGTCAGCATCCAGTCTAAGCGGATTCAGGAACGATTGCCTATCTGACCTCCACAACCCAGTTACTGGGTAATACCATACCCATCGCTAAGAATGGTTGTCAGACTTACGGGCTTCTTACTACCCGTAACGACTGTCGAAGATCATCTTGAGACATCGTTGCAAGATCTAACAAATATGAGTCTGATGCGATAATTGAATCTGCCGCTTGTTCGCAAAAACCCTCGCAGAATTCGCTCCAAAAGACTCGCATAAACAAAATCAGAATGTGTGTCTTCTAGATGCCGATGCGTAAACGACTAAAGGAATTCGGTAGAGAAGGTGGTCACACTTATTATATTACCTAACGGGTGTAAAAAGACACTTAACCAAGCCGAGAGTCACTTGCACTCCCCGCCATTGTAATAATTATTTTTGTACTGGACTATACCAGAGAGGAACCTTCTGGTTAAGGAGATATAGAAAGTTTAAATAAAATTCAAAGAAAATAAGTTTTTAATGTTATAACACAAATTCAAGCCCTTTACCGTTGCATTCACCCACAAGCACAATGTTTTGCATGTGTAACATTGCGCACTACAACAAACAGAAAATTTTGACACCAAAAATTTAAATGATTTCCCAGCAATTATTTTTGTGCAATGTTATTTAGTTAGATGATGTACAGAATACGTAGTTGACGGCTATGTGATGGGTCTTTTACACCCTGTATATCTATTTTATCCAAGTCTTGGTTGAGGTTGAGGTTATCAATAGCGCATATTATTATGATCAGGCTTAACTATACAAGAAACATTGCGGAGCCAATGCATCATGATAAGGTAAGCAGGTTTTAAATAATCTACATGTTACTTACTTGTTTATCTTCGGGGTCTCCCTTATAAATCTTCATGGATACGGAAGGCAACAGTCCTGAGTCCTCGTCGAATTCGTCACTGAAACATACAAGCAATAAAATATAGATTTTATGCTGTGGGTGCAATGAAAATGCTCTCTTTCGTCCGGAAAGATTAAATTGTTAGTAGGTGCTCTGCAAATTCTTGTAATTGTAAATTGTACACCAGTATAATCAAGAGTATTTATTATTTTTATTTATATCTCTGCTAAAATGAAAGTGTCATAAACAAAATATGCTTTCAGTAAAAGGGAGATGGTTCAAATGACGGAAACAATCACCATCATGGAAGAGAACTTCCATTGGTTGGTATCAATTGGGTATTTCATAGCAGACATAGAAATGCTATGAAAGTACCAACACTCAGTGACCAAGTGTGGCAACCTGAACCTGGTGATGAATGCTGACTCCTTCTTTCTACGAATAGAGGGCGGTTCCAAACTAGTCATATCGTCTGTCCGAACTTTTCAAGTTTCATCAAATACTAATTTCTAAATAGGTACAAACGTATACAAAGTAGTCTGCTTAGAAGGACCAAACACTAAATTCCATAGGTTATCACAAAACCTGAATACATACTTGCTATTATCACTAAAATCATCACTCAGCGAGTTAGTCAGCCTGTCAGCCCGCGGGCGGTACAGGTGAAAGTGTGTCAGATCCCGGCGACGGTAGCGACACCTGACGTGATACCCTCGACCCTGACCAGTCACCAGTCGCAGATGAGGCTGCACGATGATGTTGTTATAGTACTCTACGGTGCCATCCTCCTGAGGAAAGAAAGAAGATAAATAAATTTAGAGGGGTAGAAATTTGAGAGTGTAAGTTTTAATGGATTAAGTAATATTTAAGATGGCGGGATGAGCTGGCCTCCTTCAACAAGAACTGGTCCTTAGCAGTTTTAAACAGAAACAAGTAAAGACATAGAGTAGGGAAGCCTTTGCCCTGCAATGGGACGTCACAGTTAATAATAATAAAGTTTTAATAAGTCAGTTCGAAGACAGCAGTAGCCCCCCCTTAAAAAGGCCGGCGCTCACTAGGCGGCACATTGCGGCATGGCACGGCAAAGCATTGTATGGCCCAGCAAGCTGAAACCTTTCGCGGCATACTGCAGCATTCTACGGTTTGCTCAAGTCCTCTTGTGACGATTTCGAAAAAAAAAGATCATTTCCGGTTATGAAAAGCCATGCCGTGCCGTCTGGTGAACCCGATGGTACCGACACCCTAGCCTTTTCTTTTGTGTTATAAAATAGGTTCTTGACTAAGCCCCACTAGAAAAGAAGGAGCTCATTTCGACTTCGTTCCAGCCTTCCAGGTGACAGTGAAAATGGATCGATGGTGCTAAATCCATTTGCCAAACCTACTTAATATTACCACCGTCAAGCTAACTGACTACACAATCTTAACAGTACGCAACATATCGCTACTGCACTGAATTACCAATCCAATCACGTTCGCAGATCAATTCCAAAATTATAGAGGTACCTACGACTTGTCTACGTCTGATCATGTTGGTTGCTACACTATGATCAGCCAGCGACGACTAAAAAAGGAATGCTTCAATATACTTTTAGGCATTTCTTAACTATATCTGCCGAGCCTTTTCTCAACTATGTTGGGGTCGGCTTCCAGTCTAAGCGGATGCAGCTGAATACCAGTATTTTACATGGAGCGAAAGGCGACTGCCTATCTGACCTCCACAACCCAGTAACTGGGGAATACGATACCCCTTGGTAAGACTGGTTGTCAGACTTTCGGGCTTCTGACGACCCGTAACGACTGTCAAGGATCTACGAATGACAGCCGGGACGTTGGTCCCGGTCGTGAAGCCGTTGGGCTTAACGTGCTTTCCGAGGCACGGAGGGGTCTCGGTATGTAAAGATGGTCACCTATCCACAGACCAACCGCGGCAAGCTTAGCTTAATCTGATCGATCGACCTGTGCGGCTGTTATTATTTAGCCACGGGCCCCCCTTGTATTTCTTAACTATAATAGCCCTTATAATAATACCAGCCTATATTGTCCCACTGCAGGGCAAAGGCCTGTTCTCATACAGAGAAGGCACGAACATTGATCACCACGCTTGCTCAAGACGGATTGGCGATTTCAGACTTATATTCATTACTAGCTGCGCCCCGCGGTTTCACCTGCATAAGTTTCGATCCCGTGGGAATATCGAGATAAAAAGTACGCTAAATGTTAATTCTGGTTATAAACCTATGTCTGCCAAATTTCATCCAAATCCGTTCAGGAGTTTTTGCGTGAAAGAGTACCTAACAAACATCCATCCATCCATACAAACTTTCACGTAAGTCCAAATTTCCTCATATTTTAAATGTCTTATCCTTATGTGTTTTACTGTGTGTACATAAATAATAAAATAAATAAATAAATAAATAAATGAAAATCTGATCTGATCTGATCTGATCTGATGATGAATGTATTTACTTAGAAAGTATCTAAGAATCGAAAAAGTCGAATTTGTAGTATCAATGTGACTTTTCAAAAGTGCCCGAGATTTGGCAGGATTTTGGCAATTACATACCTACTTATCTAACATGTTTTGAATCATGTCCAAATGTCCATGTAAATATTCCCAGCACATACTCGCAGCAAACTGTCACGGACGCTGTAGCAACGAGCTAGACAGATTGCAACAAAGTGCGTGTGATGTAGTGAGGTGAGACCATGGCCCACAACACCATAATTATACATTTGTTGCGGTTGATTGTTACCTACTTTACTCGCTGATTAGTTTGTTGTATAATTGACTACAGATAAATAATAAACGAGCAGCTCTTGTTAGCTCAAATTATAATTATCCAGGATTAAAAAAGTGGCCTATTCTATACGCCATATTATGTTGATCTGCTTGTTATTTGAGATGCGTCATTTTAAAATTAACTGACTGACGTTTGACTAGAAAGTATTAAAAAAAAAAATTAAAGAAATGTGATATTATCTACGAACCCTGCCGCATTGGGACCGCGTGGCCGATTACAGGCCACCGCCTCGGATATCTATGGTAACCACATACCTACGTTAAAACTAGCTGCCCGAATTCGGCTGCCGAGATTAACGGTAATCGTTCTCTAAGCCTTTAGGCTCTAATTTTTCCAAGTACCTATGTAACTTGAGTACCTATAGTCCAAGAGTCCAACAACTATAAAACAAAAAACAAAACTATCCCTTGATAGTTTAACTTTGCAAAAGTTTAATAGGAATAAGTACAGACGCCAGCACATCAACCTATTACAATCTGTCAAATTTATTTAATACATTTTCAACGTTATCGCTAAAGCATTAAGATTCAAGGTTCATTGGGAAAATTTGACAGTTTTTGGTAGCTTGACCTGCTGGCGTCTGTACATACGAGTATGTACCGAGTAAACTCGAAACGTGGTTTTTTGGAGGCGCTTGTATTATTCTGCTCTAAAATAAATTTTCGAGAAGTAATTTTGTGATAGGTGTATTATAAACCGTTACACATTCGAAATACAAACGAAAGCAAATAAACAGTGAACCAAATTCAAAAACCACAAATTAAAATTCGAACCAGACTCGATTTCCTTCCCGAAATCGTGCGCCGGCGCAGTCTGGTTGTACAGGAAATGACGTCACATCCCCCTATTGTGTTGCCTCGGTGGGCCCGCTTGTTTGGCTGACCCTACCTTAGACATTTATGGTAATTTCGAAGTTCAACATAAAAGGGTACTTAGAATTTTTTTACTGTGGCGTTTGGCGGTATGTAGATTTAGAGATATAGAGCTTTATAATGATAGGTAATGTGGTGGAAATATTGAAGAAAAAGCATGCACTGCTACTGAGGATATTTTTAAGATCTTTACGCTTGGGAGACAGTTTAATGACCCCAGAATCTATACTAATAATAAAGCTGAAGATTTTTTTTTAACTGAACATACGGCTGTGCTACTGGGGAGTTTGATAATAATAATAAAACATTTATTTCTCAGCATATGGTACGGTGGTGGCGGTGGTGGTGGTGGTGGTGGTGGTGGTGGTGGTGGTGATGGTGTTGGTGGTGGTGGTGGTATCGGTGGTGGTGGTGTGGTATGGTGGTTGGTATGGTTTGTTGCGCCACTTCTTCTTTCCAGCGAAAGCACTAGGAAGTGGTAAAGGGCGTTTTGGGGCACTGTCTTAAATTTTGACGTTCGAAAAGTGCTGAGTCTCAGCCTAATTTGAATAAATGGCTTTTGGTTTTGTTTGTTTTCTTGTATGATCGCGCTAAGCAATGGTCGCTGTAGCACCATGAACATGAGGCTACAGGAGCTAGTGTGAATCTTGGGGTTCATTCGATTAATCGAGTCTAGTCAAACCACGCTGGTTTAGAGGTATGAGGAACAGGGTATAAAGTTCACTCATTCTCCATAGAAAAGGGAGGTTCCTCCGACCAGACGGGTGTTGTGTCTGGCGGGCAACTGCCCAACGATTGATGTTGAGAAATTGTATCTATGCTAATTGCGCGATAAACTCTGCTTGTGAGATGCAGGATTTGCGTGACGTCAGTATGACGCGTTGTTCGCATGTGGCGTTGTAGATACCGCTACACTGGGATTGGTGCAATTCATTCATTCGTTCATTTTCTTGTATGATCGCGCTAATCTCTGTAACTGCTAGCCGAATTTGAAAAATTCTTTTGCGACTTGATAGCCCAGTTCTTGAGGAAGGTTATAAGCTATTTATCATCACGCTACGACCCTTTGGAGCCGAGCAAAAAGAAAAAGTCAGAAATAACGCTAAGCTAAAACGAAATAATAACGCGGGTGGGCGATGCGATGCGACGGGGTGGGTCGAGGGAACAAGAAATTTCACGCGGACAATGTCTCGCGCGGATGCTAGTATTCTTATAGTCAGATATAATAGTTTAGAATTTAGTTCACCATACTTAATAGCCAGCCGTGAACAAGCGTGGTGATCAATTTTGGTTCCTTCTCTGTTTGAGAAGAGGCCTGAGTTCCTCAGTGGGACTACTACAGGCCAGTGGATTTTCAATTCAATTCAATTAAATTAATTTATTTTTCAGGTCATAAAATCCAATTTGTTATCCATCCATAATAACGAACACAAACGAACGATTCTCGATTTTGATGCTGAAAATAAATTTTATAAAATTATTGCCCGTTTGTCTGTGTGTTGTTCCGGATTGACGCAAAAACTAATGAATAGATTCTGTTCAAATTTTGCACAAATATTCCACAAGTCTGGTCAACGTACAGGCTACGTAATAAATCTAGCAAGTAAATAAAAAACCATGCTGTTATTGTCCGGTTTAATGCCGTAATTACAGAATCAATGAAAAAGCCACTGTGTTTCACGTGGATCCACGTTCACCCATACAAAGGGTTAAGAAAGTATTATTTACCACATCAACCGTCGAGACTTTTAAACTATTTGTTCAACTAAAACTCGTTCCACGTAATTTAAAAAGTTAAATATCAACAAAATCTTACGAAATACAACATATTTTAATAGTTAAACCGTAGCTAACTGTCAGCTGTCGACAGAAGCCGCGGTCAACGCATCCACGACATGACATAACTGCAATTGCTATTATTATGTCAAACTTTTACTACTACTCGATCGTCAATATCAAATGCCTAGCCTTTTCCCAACGATGTTGGGGTCGGCTTCCGGTCCAACCATATGCAGCTGAATATCAATATTTGACATGGAGCGACTGCCTATCTGACCTCCACAACCCAGTTACTGGTTAACACGATACCGCTTGGTAAGACTGGTTGTCAAACTTTTGGGCTTCTGACCGTAACGTTTGTCTAAATAACCAAGACTGACAGCCGCGACCAATGGCTTAACGTGCTTTCCGAGGCACGGAGGGGTCTCGGTATGTAAATATAGTTACCCATCCACGGACCGACTGTGGCAAGCGTAGATTAACCTGATCGATCGACCTGTGCGGTTGTTATTTGTTAGCCACGAGCCCCTCATTCACGAGCATTCATAATGACATAACTACTATTATTATTATGTCAAACTTTTACCACAGTCCATTCGGGTATTTTAACTCTGATTTTGCATTACGGTCCAAATAACAGTGATCTTTATTATTATTCTAATAAGGTTGCTGTTGGGTTGTTGCCATTGATAAGTCTGTCAAAATCATTGTGATCTTTATATTCGTCACAATAAGGTTGCTGTTAGATTGCTGCTGTCAGAGGTAAACTAACTGTGAAGGGCTGTACTCGTTCGTCGATTGTTTAGTTTTGTTTTGTGAAGTTGTCGACATAGCTCACAGAATAAGCAAGCTGAAGTGGCACCGGCCATATTAGCCGTAGAACCGATGACCGTTGGTGTAGAGGTGTTCATGAGTGGAGACCGCGAATCGGTAAACGTAAGGTGGGACGCCCTCAGGCTAGGTGGCGCGACGATCTTCGCAAGATGGCTGGTAGCAGCTGGATGAGATTTGCCGAAAATCGAGTTGAATGGCGTGGAATAGGAGAGGTCTATGTCCAGCAGTGGCCTGCTATAGGCTGATTATGATGATTTTGTTTGCGACATCTTATTATACAAGCTGTTTTAGAATGCATTGACAATCTTTCCTGGGATGAAAGTATTCATGAATACACATATATAGGTAAACAACTTGTATTAGGATATTAAACCCAAGTACGCACTACAACCGCAATGGACCGCAGCGCAACGCATTTTCATACAAAAAAGTGCGGTCAGGTTTATATAAAATGTACGAAAGTGATGAAGAAAGATTTTTGCAATGCGTCGCTTTGCGGTGCGGGTCCCCAATCTGTGCAAAGTTCTTATTCATGCCATAACTATGAAATATAAAAAATATGACCTATGAAAATGCATAAATTCGTTTTTTTTTTATAATTTCAGGGATTTCATCTCTGGATAAGGCTTTTCCTTATCCAGAGATCAGAAAAAAAATGTACAGACGCCAGCAGGTCAAGCAACCCGAAACTGTCTAATTTTCCCAATCAACCTTGAACCTTAATGCTTTTTGCGATAAAGTTGAAAATCTATTAAAGGACAGATTGTAGTAGCTTGATGTGCTGGCTTCTGTACTTTAGATCTCGAAAATCCAAGGGCATAAATTAAATATCTATGAACCCAATACTCAATCGGAAGCCATACCCTAAAAAATACGACGCCATCTTTAAATGTCAAAAATAATTGACAACAAAAACATTACTGACATACACAGAGAAACTTTGACATGACATTACATAAATCACATTACACAAGACAAATTACATACAGATGTTCTGCACATCAAAATGTGAGCAGGTTCGTGTTAAATATGGCGAAGAAAGACTAGTGGCCTTTTGTCTGACCTTGTAGCTTGTCCGAAAGGCGCGAGTGGACTTAAAAGAGGTGAATTTAAAGTGTAGTAAGTAGGTATCGTAGTGGTTGTAGATGGCGGTAGTTGGCTGATTAAATTGTACATAATTGATGTGCTATATCAGTTTCTATATTAATCTATACAGCGGTCCACTCCCTCACAGAGAGGAGGCCTGTGTCCCAGCAGTGGGAACATTATAGGCAGATTATGCTATACATATATGTTATGCTAAATACTATATTTAGAAAAAGACATGTTGCGCCGACCCCAAATAAATTGGGATAAGGTCAGGAGAATGGTGATGATGCTAAGTACAGGCGCCAACACATCAAGCTACCCGCAACTGTCAAATTTTCCCAAGCAACTTTGAACCTAATGCTTTGGCGATAAAGTTGAAAATCTATTACAGACAGATTGTAGTAGCTTGAAGTGCTGGCGTCTGTGCCCTACTCTTACCCCTTATTTAGCCGTCATGAAGATACAACCTACTTTTAATCGCTTAACAGCACTTGTTTTGGCAGGTCGATCCACATAATATATTACAATTTACAAACTAAAGAGGCGTAATGATTGCAGAATCCTGCCAAGATGGCCGACCCCGATTCTTTAAGTATGTATCTCTTATGTAATAGTCGAAAGGCAGACGTGGACTTGTTATCAGGTTTTTTTTGTTTGTAGGTACCTTGTAAGAGATTTATATGGGTGAGTGTTTTTTTGATTGCATGTGATTTGAGGGGTTTATGACATTTAAACGTAAGGTGGGACGCCCTCAGGCTGGGTGGAGCGACGATCTTCGCAGGATGGCTGGTAGCAGCTGGATGAGAGTTGCCGGAAATCGAGTTGAATGACGTGCAATAAGAGAGGCCTATGTCCAGCAGTGGACTGCTATAGGTTGATGATGATGATGACATTTAAGGCAAAATTGGAATGTTTTCCCTTCGTGATGATTTTTTTTTGACCATTCATACCGAAATACGGAGAATGTTGAAGCTGATAGATAATTTTAGGGAATACCAGAGATTGTATGGAATGGAGGAAGAAGACATGCTGCGACGACCCCGAATAAGTTAGGTTAAGTACTGTGCATGCGTATAATGACAGAAACAGGATCCCGCCATACTTACATGAAGCGAAACAAAATGACAGCCACATCCATGATTTGGACTTAGGATGGTAGCTAAGTTCTTTTAGGCGGGAGCTTATAGGTTTAGCAGAAATTAGGAATACCGAAAATTGAAGAAAGAAAGAAAAAAAATAATGCTCTTATTGGCATTACAGATAAATAAAAACAGAAAACAAAGATTATAATGCCAAAAGGGCCTCAGCTCAGCATAATGCCAGATGACAACACAAGGTGTACCTACCACCTGACGCTGATTTTCAACTGCAACCCACGAGTGCCATACGCTGGAATAACAAACACATAAGGAAGTGTGTGTCCGTTATAATAAATTGAGGTATAGATGTGGCTTATTAGATCTTAGTCTCTACCATCTACCAATTCGGGATAGCCATGTATAAGGGAAAAATGAAATCGACTTTGTTTCCGAGTATTGAGTCTCCAAATATCTCACAAAACAGTCTTTAAACTTCAAGTATACAAGCAATCTATTCACAACAACAACCCACGCTAAGCCGGAGGTCGCATCGGTCACCACTCATAATAACTTATAAATATCTGAATAATTACTAAAGATTGTAGTAAAATGACTGCTGATTATCTGGCAGTGAATGGCGTCGCTTTATTATTATGTGGCTGTTTAGCTATTGTGTTTATTTCCGTTCCTTGTGAAGTAAAAAACGATTAGCTAGGTTAAGTAGTGGTTGGTATTAGAGATTTTGTTTCAAACAAACTTTAACACTCTGTAAGGGGGAGGGGGGTATGTAAAAAAAACTTTTCTTAAGGGGGGAAGCGCCTTAAGAAAGGTTTTTTTTTTTGTTGTTTTTTTTTGGCAGTCTGACACGTTCCTGCTCCGCCCAGAGCGGGAGAAGTCATATGATGATTTCCCACCCAGAAAAAGAAAGAGGGGGGAAGCGCCTGGGTAGACCGCGAAAATCATTTTGTTTACGATTTTTTCAATTTTGCAGGTTCGGGTCAGGTCCTATGTTGAACAAAATTATGATCCTGATGATGATTTGAGGGTTGTATTGATGCATAAAAGCGCCGCTGGGACACAGGCCTCCTCTCGATGAGAGGGAGAGTGGGGATTGTATTGATGATTTGAATGATTATAATTCTGTAAATACATATTTGTCACGGTCGCGAATATTATTCACCTAGTTTTCACGGTGAGATTTTTACAGAATAGACCGCCAGGACTGTGGGTGTACTTCTCAACTACCCGTTCAGGGAAAGCAGGCTTGGTGTTATGTCTTTTTATGTACGGTCACCAAAGGAGATAAGTAACCAGGGGGGTACTACGAAGTGCAAAGTGCGAATGATCGGATCGGACCGACACATGGCCGAACCGAATATTAATGAAAAATGCGAAAAAAGTTTGAATCGGCTTAGTTGGGTCGGGACCATAGTCAATATTCGAAAGAGTGTAGGAGTGTAGGATCGGGACCGACCGAACCAAATAGTAACTTTGTAGCAGGAAACGGCCGAACATTCGGCCGATACCACTTCGGAGTAGACCCCCAGGGTCGTCGGATATAGGTAGTTGAAGTTTTGTAAGAAACCGAAAATATTTACGAATAAAACTTAATTTAATTAATAGAAAACAAACAGTTCATTTATCAAATTAAATTTCATTCAGAAACATCCATCGGCTTCTTACTAAACTTCAACTTTATCCGACCACCCTGGTTACTTATCTTCTTTGGTGACTGTAGATACGTGTAGCTTACAACATAAATAATACTTTTACTGGTACCTATTTCGTTTATTATTTTAATACTGTACCGTGTCGCAATAAACTGGCCAGCTCCTTTTGCGAAATGTCAAATTTTTATTGCAATTTTACTCTATAAGGTTTAATGGATACAGCTCTATTTATGTATATTCTATGTTTATGCAACTTAAAATTATCATAATAATAAAAATATCAATATTCTAATGGACGTTATGAAACTCCTATACCCTGGCCATTAGGATAACCGTTTTTTGACAGCTGTCTTAGAACGTACACATTCCAGATTACGTAAAAGTTAACTTTCAAATAAAATAAATATAAAAACTGCCTTATCTTATTGAATAATGTTATTTATGGCTTCTTACAGACATTATAATACCGTACGTGTATCAATCAATGTATTGTGTGTTGCTACAATCACTAGTTCCATGTGTCAAAAAACGGTTTACTTAATGGACAGGGTATAGCTACATAGGTACATAGTCTATACTATCTTGGCCAATTCTGAAGGGCTATGTCATTATATTTTCAGCGTTGGTCCCATAGTAAAAGTTTTTTGAAACGAATTTCTTTAACGCGGCTTGGATTATGAGTAAATCTTCACGTAACGAAAAGGCATTATGAGCTCCATGCGACTTTCTCTCTCTGTCTCTTTCTTATATAATAGAAACATACACACACACAGAAAGATATGTAGTTTTCATGGTTTTCGAGATCGCTGAAGCCAATAGTGAGGTCAAAATTAAAATCCAAGATAGCAAACTTGGCCCAAAATGTTTGTAATTAATTAGGAATACGTCGAGAGAATGCGTTCCTGGCACCTGTCAGTGCGACAATTCTAGTAGCTAATAAAGATCAAATTCGCAAAACACGTATTTGTTTGTTTGAAACTGACATGTGTCAAGAACGCATTCTCTCGTCGGCCGAACTGTATAGGTATATGGCCTATACTTTTCTTACTAATTTGCACACTAACTTCCGTGGTTAACCAATTCGAATCAATTGCCAAAAAATAGTAGGTAGCTAATAGTTAAATGCCATATTTAAATTCTCACGATTTCGCTGTTTCGACCTCGATTGAAGCGACTTGAATTTAATTGCATAATAGTACGACTCATCTACAATGGATTATAGAAACAATTCAAAACCTCAGACGCCTCAATTTATATCTACTTAATAAAAATCTTCAAGTTAACGAATTTATTTACTCATAAAGAAGAATACAGTTCACTTAATAATGAGCTTAAGTAAAAATAAATTAATGTAGGTAATATACAGCGATCGAGCGATTCTAATAGATGTTGTCATAAATGTATCTATATGTGTGTATATGTATGTATGTGTATGTATGTGTGTGTGTATGTATGTGTATGTATGTGTGTTGTAATGTGTATGTGTATCTGTTGTTGTGTTGTGTAATGTATGTATGTATCTTAAATTCATTCATTCACTGGCAGACAAGGCAAGGCATAAACAACAACAACGATATGAAGACAATATCATCTGCATCATCTGCCCAGCCTTTTCCCAACTTTGTTGGGGTCGGCTTCCAGTCTAACAGGATGCAGCTGAGTACCTGTATTTTACATGGAGCGACTGCCTATCTGACCTCCACAACCTAGTTACTGGGTAATACCCCTTGGTAAGACTGGTTGTCAGACTTTCGGGCTCCTGACTACCCGTAACGACTGTCAACGATCCACGAATGATAGCCGGGCTTAACGTGCTTTTCGAGGCACGGAGTCACCCATCCACAGACCAACCACGACATGCGTAGCTTAAGCTGATCGATCGACCTGTGCGGCTGTTATTACTTAGCCACAATATGAAGACAACTCCTACTAATATTATAAATGTGAAAGTTTGTATGTTTGTTACTCAATCATGCAAAAACGGTTGAACAGATTTGGATGAAGTTTGGTACATGGATACTCGTAGTTTATAACCTGGAATAACACATAGGATATTTTTATCACATGGGATAATTTCCGACATCCACGCGGGTGAAGCCGCTGTCAAAAGCTAGTACGACAATAAATTAAACTTCAGAGATAAAATCTGAAATGAAGTTATCCGGAATAGAACTGGAGTTACAGACCTACATAACTTGTAGAATAAGCAAGCTGAAGAGGCAATGGGTTGGACATGTTTGCCGGAGGAGAGATGGCCGATGGAGACAGCCAAGTCCTAGAGTGGATACCACGTGTCGGCAAGCGTAGTGTGGGACGCCCCCCAGCTAGATGGACTGACGACCTTTTAGGAGGTGGCTGGGACAGGCTGGTGCGGAAGCCGGAGGACAGGGTGTTGTGGCACAGCCTGGGAGAGGCCTATGTCCAGCAGTGGACTGCGATAGGCTGAGTTGATTGAAAGGGGATTTAAATAGGGGATGATAGTTCGATTTCGACCCCAAGCAACATGGAGCAAGGGCAGGAAGATGATGTTGGCCGTTTAAGGTAAGTAGGTCCCTACCTAAATAAACACAAGCAAAAACATGGGAAAAACAATGTATATATTTGTTTTTCTCACCCTCTTTTGTTTTGCGACAGATCGGTAAATGTTACAATCATCTGTGAAATAGAAATGTTTTGTGTATTTAGGTTCAGACGATATTTGTTCCTTGATATCTTAAGTTTATCTAAACCAGCTGTTTTGTATTTTACTTTAAATATTTACTGTGGCATGTCATGTCTCGGCCTGCCGCGTTGCGTCGTGCGTTTAGTGGGACCCAATCAGTGGTTCTCTTAGCCAAACTGTCATCTGACATGCGGCAGACATGTCCGGCCCAGTTGCACTTAAGTTTAGCGGCTTTCTGGATAACATCCATGATCTTGGTCTTGGTGCGCAGTATTGTGTTCTTTATATGGTCAGAAATTCGAACCCCCGGGATTCTGCGCTCCATGGTTCGCTGGCAAACCTCGAGCCTGGACCTAGAACGAAGATAGTGGGACGAGCTTGACTCCTACCGTAGGGACTGGCAGACACTCACAAAAGTCAGAATTGTGTGGAAAAGGGCGAGGGAGGCCTAGCCTGCAGTGGGACAATAAAGGCCAGTTAGATTAGATTAGATGTCATGTCATTTTCACATTTAGTTTTTGAATTAAGAACTTGGAGTTGAGAACCTGTCAAACTCTACAGGGTGGCAGGGACTTCGACGTGCAACCTGTTACCACGGAATCAGTACTGATTCTGAACTGAACCCCCTGTATTGAAATTATTTGTGTACAAAAATAAGCTTTTTCATAGAAAAGTGGTCAAAATGTATGGAACAGCAATTTTTCTTTTAATAACTTAGGAAAAATTTCCACGCGGTTCAGAATCATGTACTGGATCCATGGTTGGATGGCGCATCGATGTCCCTGCCATCCTGTTCAGTTCCTTTTCTAAATTATATCATCTGCCTGGCATTTTCCCAACTATGTTGGGGTCGGTTTCCAGTCTAACCGGATGCAGCTGAATACCAGTATTTTGTCAAAGATCCAATAATGACAGCCGGGATTAACGGCTTAACGTGCTTTCCGAGGCACGGAGGGGTCTTGGTTCGTAAAAATGGTCACACATCCACGGACCAACCGCGGTAAGCGTAGCTTAACCTAATCGATCGATCCGTGCGGCTGTTATTACTTATCCAGCTGTTATTAATTAGTTACTAATAGATATTTTCACGCGACATAGACGTAACTGTCCAAATGTGGATGTAGTACTTTTAGGTATTATGCATCTGCTGACCCCTCTAGAGAAACAGGTGTGACGTTCCTTTGTTAAAACATTATCAAGTAATCAAATAAAAGTCATTTTAACGTTTAGCAATTCGTTTAGTGTTAATATAATTAAAATAACACTACCCCTGTTTTAGTACCCCCAAAGCAACTAGATGGCGTTGGCGTCGATTTAGATCTCGCAATGGTTTCGTTACAAGAGTTCACATATAAGTCTCTGAGCTGTTTCGTCGTGCACGCTCCAGTTACAAACATATCCATGTATGTATGTATGATATTGCACTAATTTTTGAATTCAACATACCTAGCCTGCTATTGCTTGCTAAGTATGTTGATTATAATTAATCTGCAATCATTCAGCCTTTTCCAACTATGTTGGGGCTTCCAGTCTAACCGGATGCAACTGCATTGGATTCTAGGTGGAGCTACTGTCTATCTGACGTCGACAACCCGGTTGCCGGGTAACAGCATACACCTTGGTGAGACTGGTTGTCAGAATTATGGGCTTCTGACTGCCCGTAACGACTGTCAAAGATCCACGAATATCAGCCGGGACCAACGGGAAGCACGGAGGGGTCTCGATATTTAATAGATGGTCACCCTTCCACGAATTGACCGCGGCAAGCGTAGGGCGTACTTTCAATCAACCCGTGGGGCTGTTATTATTTAGCCACGAGCCCCTCTTCTATGGGCTTAAATGTTTTCTTAGTGGAGACATTTTAAAACAAAACATACTTAAGGTCTATTCAAAATTTAAGAGGAACCGACCATCCCTCTATGCGGATGGTGATCACCGGGGTGGTTTTAGTGAGGTAAAAATCCCACACTCCTTGACCTCACTCCCCGGAGGTCGGGTGCCTTTGGAAGGTTTCCCCCCGAAAACAAAAAAAAAGGTCTTTTCAAAATGTTGAAAATTGATGTTATTTAAAAGTAAACAAAACAAAACAAACAAATAAACAAAGTAAGCAAAGAAAAAAGAAGAAAAGAAGAAAACAAAGTAAACAAACAAAAACAACAAAGTAAGTAAACAAATATCAACTTTATTTCGATGATTATTAAGTTGATTTCAGAGTGACAAGCAGTATTGAAAAAGTTATAAAAATGTTTGAAGTTGTAGCTTAAACTGAACTTTATATTGTTACATTTAAAGTTGTTTTTGCATTAATTGATATTTGTTTACATTTTTGGAAATTAAATCGCGAATTAAGCTTAGGGGTGATAGTTGTTATTATAGGAGAGGCCTATCTCCAGCAGTGGACTGCTATAGGCTGATGATGATGATGGTCATGACTCGCTTTATCTACTGATTCTCTATCTAAGTATCTATACTAATAATAAAGCTGAAGAGTTTGTCTGTTTAAACGTGCTAATCTCTAGAACTACCAGTCCGATTTGAAAAATTCTTTTCGCATTCTTTCCCCTCATTTTTCTTTCTTTCTTTCTTATTTCTTTCTTTTTTTTTTCTTTCTTTCTTTTTTTCTTTCTTTCTTTTTTCTTTTTTTTTCTTTCTTTCTGAATCAAGTAAAATCGTCGTCAATCGTCTTTACTCATAGGTAAATAACTATTATTTTCTTTAACAGAAAAAACGTGATAACTTGATTATGTTAAAAGCTTTACATAGTCGTGGCATTACCTCACTGGCTCGCTGACTAAAGTATGATGTCATATCGACATAGGTACATTGCGCGAAATGAATTTGTATGCAGGTACATTCTTGGTCTCATCTAGCATTGAATTTAATTGGACGCATTGATGAGGACGTCGTACGTCTTGCCGAGTCCAATCCACATCGAAGGGTCGCTTCTCGAAGTTGTGAAGGATTATGTCTTAGTATACCTAGGGCAAGTCGCTCGGTAGACACAACTTTGAGAAAGAGGCCGACAGAAGGATACAGTTGGGTTGGGCAGCATTTGGAAAGCTTCGTCAAGTCTTTCGTCGCCTATCCCGCAGTGTTTGAAGACTAAGACTTCAACCAGTCCTGCCCGTCATGACATACAATGCCGAAACGTGGAGACTGACGGTCGGTCTGGTCCACAAACTTGTTTTTTTTTTGTGTTTGTTTTCTTTTTAAGCGTCATGTTTACCGCAAATAAACGTATTTTCTTTCTTTTTCTTTCTAGAATCCCGCACGCGCGTCATCCGAGCGAAGTCTCAAGTTAACTCTTCCGGGTTATAGGCTCTAATACCGTTATATCTACTTTTATACACATCAAACTGTTACAATACCTAATTCAGCGTTATTATTGCAATTCACAATCAATTTAGTACACAACAGATCAATATTTCATGATTTTATTTGGCCATATCAGACCAATTAATCAAAACAGCGAAATATTTGACGGCTATTTGCAACATTGTTTACAAGTAAACTCTGATTTTTAATTTGCTAGACCAAAATCACAGCTAATATATATTTGTAGCGGTATATACAACGCCACATGCGAAAAAAGCGTCATACTGACGTCACGCAAAAATCCTGCATCTCGCAAGCAGAGTTTACTGCGCAATTAGCATAAATACAAACGCCCCGACATGAATCATTGGGCAGTTGCCCACCAGACACAACACCCGTCTGGTTTTGTGAACTTTACACCCTCTTCCCCATACCTCTTCTGTAATTTGTATGGTCTACATAATAAAGAGTCTATTCTATTCTTTATATGGCAAATTAAAAATCACAGTTTAGGTAAATCAAAGCCGCTCCTATTTACTCAGCAACTAAAAGAAACGGTTAGCCACGAAGTCCCACTACTTTACGTTGACAATAATATAACTTAAAACTAATAAGGAACAGTGGACTCCCTTGCATACATTCTCTCATAGAACACCAGACATATACGCATAATTTTAATCCATTCATCCGCAAACACATCACATTCAGGGTTGGCAGCCAGAAGGGCATTTAGCACCTTTAGAGTATGACAGACTGGGGATTCGGCTCTGGCTAAATACACCATAATAATAACCATACATATTTGACGTTTAAACATCTCTTAACTTCAAGTAACGTTTATAAATGAACCCCTACTTGCCCTGCAAACCATTTCGCCGTCTGTACAAACTACGTCCTTGTTGAAGAGTCGTGATTCTCTCACACAAGGAATCAATAAACGAGAAACTATAATTATTGTTTATATATAAGTTAAAAGCTTCCTGTTCCTTTCGTAATGGGAATTTATGGCCCGCGGTGCAAATAAAGTTGATGGAATGATGTAATGATTTCGAAATGATGGTTAATGTTTTATGGGCATTTTTCTGTACAATCAATTTCTATTTGAATAGTGTTTAAACCGTTTTATAGGCGTATTACATATAATACCTGTAACTATAAAAAGTTTATTGAGGGTTTATAGAAGACAAAATTGTTTTTCGACGAAGAATCACACAGTCTTTCAAATTTCTTACTTCTTAGTCACTTTACTGTCACCTTGATGGGCTCGTGGCTAAGTAGTACACACGGCTCGATCGATCAGGTTAAGCTACGCTTGCTGCTGGTTTGTCTGTGGATGGGTGACCATCTTTGCACACCAAGACCCTCCCGTGCCTCAAAAAGCACGTAAAGCTGTGGGTCCCGGCTGCCATTCGTGGATCTTTGACAGTCGTTACGGGTCGTCAGAAGTCCTATAGTCTGACAACTAGTCTCATCAAGGTGTATCGTATTACCCAGTAACTGGGTTGTGGAGGTCAGATAGGCAGTCGCTCCATGTACAATACTGGTATTCAGCTGCATCTGGTTAGACTCCAGTCTAACCGGATGCAGCTGAATAGCCAGCCACAAGTAACATTATTTCTTAATTACTGTAGTTTTTAAAATTCTAGTCTTTTCCCAACATTCTTTGGGTCGGTTTGCAGTCTAATCGGATGCAGCTGAACACCAGCATTTTACAAGGAGCGACTGCCTATCTGACCTCAACAACCCAGTCATTGGGTAGCATGTTACCAGTTGGTAAGAGTGATTGTCAGACTGATAACAAGCGATCATCATCTGCCTAGCCTTTTCCCAACTTTGTTGGAGTCGGCTTCCAGTCTAACAGGATGCAGTTGAACACCAGCATTTTACAAGGAGCGACTGCCTATCTGACCTCAACAAGCCAGTCATTGGGTAATACGATACCACTTAGTGAGACTTTCGGGCTTCTGACTACCCGTAACGACTGTCAATGATCCACGAATAACAGCCGGGAAAACGACTTAACATGCTTTCCGATACACGGAGGGGTCTCGGTATGTAAAGATGGTAACAAAAGATACCTAACGTAATATTAAGATGCCGTTGCTCGCACGCACTGCCAGACAGCACGCGTAGATTCCTATCACGCATTCAACGCGTTTCCTGATGTTACGCAACGCGTGTGACTAAGCAATATAAAGTTTACCGACCACTGCCATGTACGGTCTGTTACAAAAGGGAAAAATGAAAACAAATGGAGCAGAAAACGTATCTGTGGGTGCCAATTTGTAGTGTCACTTACAAATTAAGTGCGTTGATTTGATTATGTGAATGCTTTCAAGCGGAAATTCTAACGTTAAATCATCTTAAACGTCTTTAAAACTATTTCAACTCAGCCTGTCGCAGTCCACTGCTGGACATAGGCCTCTCCCAGGCTGCGCCACAACACCCTGACCTGTTACCGACATTGCTTGCAGAGTAAGAAAACTGAAGTGGCAGTGGGCTGGCCATGTTTATCGAAGGACCGATGGCCGGTGGAGCAGACGAGTCGAGTGGAGACTGCGTATCTGCAAGCCTAGTGTGGGACGCCCCCCAGATGCTAGATGGACGGACGACCTTAAGAAGAAGCTGGGACAGACTGGATGCGGAAGGCGGAAGATAAACTAAATTATTAAATGATTTTGACATTACTATTTCATTTAGCAATTGAGTTTAGTTTAATAACCTCAACTTTCCTAGATGATTTTTTAATTGCATTTAAAAAATATTATTTATCAAACAATAATTGTTGGTGAAAGGGGTGAGATATAAAGTTTAAACCTTCTAAATATAGTTGAATGTGTCACAAATTCCCTTTAGTGAGTCATTGGGTAAGAATTTAACTTGAACAGGGTTTGTTGACACTTATAACATATACTTTTGGAATAAATTATAGGATGTGCGCGGAGTGGGTTGCCATCTTAGCTGCGCGGTTCATTTGTTCGCCAGCATTTGTTTCGTGCGTAGGCCGTGGGTCGCAGTGGATGATTCCGCCTACATTCTGGTACAAAGCGAACGTAAGTACTGACGCCAGCAGGTCAAGCTACCCGAAACTGTCAAATTTTCCTAATCAACCTTGTTAATGCTTTAGCAATAAAGTTGAAAATTTATTAAAGAAATTTGACAGATTATAATAGTTTGATGTGCTGGCGTCTGTACAAGTGCGCGCGTAGCTTAGCCGTGGGCTACTGTGGAGAGGCGCCTTAAAGAGGCACAGATATTGAGCAAAATAGTGCTAATTGAATGATTTGGTTCGTTTGAGTGGGTTTAGAAAACATTTTTGGTTGGTTGAAGTGAAAATTGATATTACGTGTGATAGACGAAATAGGCAATTTCAAATTCGAATTTCAGGTGGGCAATTCTCGTAATTTTAAGAACGATCACAGCCTGATCTCATTCAGTCAATCTGTCAAAAATAACTCTAATTTAGGGAAATTAGAGTTATTATCACTAGGACGAGATTGCGACTTCATTTTAAACGTTTTTAATTAGGTACGGGTGGCCTTCAGGTCAAACTTCAGAAATTTTCAAAATGAGCGTTAAGTCATAAAATATCGACACTTTCATTACTCAACGTAGGTATCTTCACTTATAGAGACAGAGCCAGACGTAAGCATTATAATTGCAATAAGCAATACATGACGGCACGGTTGGCGCAGTGGTTAAGCGATTGACTGCTGCGCTGCGTGCTGCGGGTTCGATTCCCGCACGGAACAAATATTTGTATGGCCTACAATTAGTTCTTCCGGGTCTGGCTGTTTGTGTATTTGAGTTTAAGTTTGTAAACGCACCCACGATACAGGAGAAATTCCTAGTGCGGGGCAAAGTTTTTATGAAAAACAAAAAAAAAACTACCTACCACTAACAACACAATAAACCGGTAGCCATGTTATTATATTTTTATTCGCACAAAGAAATCACACAACATTATTCATTATACGAGCATATCCAAGGTCTGTGTAGGATGCACTTTACAGCCTAGTAGGTAGGTGTGATACAGACAGAACAATGGTCTAGCGAGGCGAATTACTGGCTGCGTCGTATCTATGAGTACAGTCGGCAGAGGAGATGAGTCAAACGTGCACTCTAAAACATTTGAATCGCGCCTATACACGGCTTTTAAACCGTGCCGTACAAAAAACGTGTCCGTCTACAAGCTTCCATACATACATAACATAATCAGCGGCTAGCTTTAGTGTTCCCACTGCTGGGTCACAGGCTTCCTCTCGGTGAGAGGGAGTGGGCCGTAATCTACCACGCGGGCCCAGTGCGGGTTGGTAGAGGTCACATGTCTGCGAATTTTTGGTTCTAGGACATGTCGGTTTCCTCACCATGTTTTCCTTCACCGTTTTGAGAGCAGTGGTGATGAGATAATTTAGACAAAGTGAAGCGCCTGGCTAGGTTCGTACGAACTACAACTCGTAAGTCGCGGTCCCACCACTTGGCCACCACTGCTCTCTTGGCTACCACTGCTCCACCAAGCTTCGATAGTTATCCTTAAAACACTGAAGACCGTGCCTTCACGGTGAATAAACCGTAATTTTTCAAAGCAAGAAAAACGTGTGTTTGCAACGGTCCTTATACATCACATACACACACACCATATACACATCACACCTGAAATCACTTCTCTAGTCTCCACTCTGGAATTCGTATCCTGAGCCCCAAGATATAGTTTGGGGCTCACTGGCAAACTGGCTCTGTAACCCATTGCAGTAAGGTAATATTTTAAGTTACTCTGTCGTCTCAACTTGTGTTAAACTGTGAACGTACCGATCGATTCTGTAAAAATCTCACCATGAAAAGTTAGGCGAAGTGAGCTTATGTAGAGTGAGCTGTCAACGGTGTCAATCCCTAGCATTAGTTGGAATGACAGCTCACTCCACGCTCACTTCACCTAAGTTTTCACGGTGAGATGGTTACAGAATCGCACTGTATTGTATAACCCTGGACAATAAACTTTTTTCTATACAGGGAGGATTAAGTAGCACTAGCCACTTGCTTGCTTTAAGCATCTGTGGTTGCTACAATACAAACGCTTAGTTTCGAACTGTAGTTTCGAACCGACACTACCTTGTTCAAATGGTTATAATCTGTATCACAACGCATAAAAATCCTAAATAGTGTGTCGAAACATACACGAAACAAATTCTCAACGACTTAAAAGTTATATTGCCAACCGCACGGAACATTTTTTTCGTAAAATCGACAGAGTTCGTCCTGGGAAGTACAGACGCCAGCAGGTCAAGCTAACCGAAACTGTCAAATTTTCCCATTCAACCTTGAACCTCAATGCTTTAGGGACAGATATGAAAATCTATTAATGAAATTTGACAGATTGTAGTAGCTTGATGTGCTGGCGTTTGTACTACTATCGTAGCTATTTTTGCTGCTATGTAAGTATCGTTGCTGTAGTCAGTTTTATAGGGTAGGTATGGGTGCTGGAGTAATTTGCTATGCCGCTGGTATTGTTGATGGCCAGACCTGAGGTAGGTTTGGGGTCAGAAATAGCTGCAGTTCCTTCCAGGACGATTTCCTTAAATTTTAATTTTTTCTCTGACTACCAAACTGTTTTGTTGACTCTACGTGTATGCAAATGTATGCAAGTACTATAGGTAATAGCTTGGGAAGTACGTTGACTTACTAGTGGATAAGACTTAGTCAATTATTGGGAGATCTTTGCTTATATTTTATTCTGAAAATAAGTTTAAAACTTCGAGGCTAAAATAAATCTTGTGTAATAGGGTAATAAAGCACTAGCAAGTGGCGTTTTAGGGGGCTGTGTTATGTTATTTTGACGTTCGAAAAGTGCTGATTATCTGCCTAATTTTAATAAGTTTTTTTTTTGTGTAGGGAAGATAGCTATTGCCATCAAACGAGTACAAATCCAGTCTCCAAGATACTACTCTAAAATTCCTAGACATAAGACCCCCAGGCATCATTATTATTACAGATGTTGCACTTAATCAGCCTAAAGTGTTTCCACTGCTGGGACACAGGCCTCCTCTTTCTGTGAGAGCGTGTCGGCCGTAATCCTCCACGCGGGCTTAGTGCGGGTTGGTAGATGTCACATGACTTCGAAATTTTGATTCTAGGACATGTTTCCTCACGATGTTTTCCTTCACCGTTTTGAGAGCAGTGGTGATGAAATAATTTACACAAAGTAAAGCGCCTGTCTGGGTTCAAACCTACCACCTACCTACCACGCTGCTACTGTAAAGTTCTTAATGGAAAACCCATTAACACGTTACCCAAACAGGGACCGAACCTAGGAACCTAGGAATATTTAATGGTATTTGTAATTGTATTTTTTAATTGTTTTTTTTTATTGTAATTTTGATTGTATTTTTAAATGTTTTAATGTAATTAGGATTATATTTATAACTGTAATCATAATTATTTTCTAAATTGAATTTTTGGCTTTTTTTTTGTTTTTTTTTTATTATTATTTTTTTTTTTGGTATTGTTTTTTTTTAACATCTTATTGGCGTTATAGCTGTATAGGGTGTTATTTACGAAATTTGGGAATAAATAAATAAATAATAAATAAATAACCCGCGCTCAGCTGTTTCACTTGCGACTACTAGAGCATAAAGGCAGTCAGTTGAAGATAGCTTATCCAAACATTAGGTAGAAAATGTACTCACATTATCATTGGACATGGTATTACACCCTCTTAATGGCAGGGTGTACTGAAGATCCCCTCGTTCCGACACGTACTCTCGAAGACATGAGGAGTTGCTGCCCAGACCAGCTGGGTACACGATGCCGTTAAACGAGTCGTAGACACTGTAGGGGAGAGAGTAAGATAAATTAAGAGTTTATGAAGAATTGGGGAGGAGAATAACCTGCGATGGGGCGCGTTGCCCGCGCCCCATCGCGTGAAGCGTTGTAGTGCGAGAGGAACTGCTATATTCCGGTAGGTAACAACATTATGTTATGTCGCCTTTGTATTCGTTTCAGCAAGAATTAGATTAATATGGTCAATTATGTTCTAAACGATATTTAAAACTGTAAAGAAATCTATTGTGACCCGCCATCTTTTGTCTAATGTCATTTTAGTCTAGCCCAGTTTCCAAATACCCTCAAATGTGCAAATTGTGGTTTTTACATTTTGCATGTTGTTTGTTGGAAATCTTTTTATTTACCTATTGTCTACGTCTAATTATAACTAATGTACTGAGCAGTGATGATGACTCGTTTCTCAGAATAATTACTGCTAAACTCAAGGTTAGTTTGCTGAAAGAATGAAAAAGTAATACCTACTAAAACTAATGTTTTAAGTGCTTACAATTATTATAATAAGTGGTAATTTTCCAGATTAGGGAATTACCACACCTTACCGCCATACCTATTTCTGGCGCTAAGCATCATTAATTTTAATACTAGATTGTACAACTAGTGCATAAAGGAAGCCATTTTACCCCGCGACTTTTACTGTGATATAAATTAAAGCAAATAAAATAACGACTTTAATCTGCGACGTTTTATTGTGCCTGTGGCTGTTGGGCCTGATTGTCTTAGTCGTAGAAAAAAAATACTTTATGCACTAGAGCATAAAAAGCATGAAAAGTGAAAATGTAATTTTAAATTGCACTTAAAATATTAATAGTGACAAAAAAAAAAGACGACAAATGTGGTAGTTCCACATCAGTGATTTAGTTTTTAATATTACCGTTTTGGCTTAGGCAAGGCAATTATACACATAATATAGTAAGGTACAGACTCCAGCACGTGAAGCTACTACAATCAATCTAGATTTTCAACTTTATCCTTTAGCGATAAAGTTGAAAATCTATTAAAGAAGTTTGAAATAGATTATAGAAATTGATTTTCAACTTTATCGCTAAAGCATTAAGGTTCAAGGTTGATTGGGAAAATTTGACAGTTTCGGGTAGCTTGATGTGCTGGCACACTGTACATATTATTACCAATTTCTATATTTTTAATTACTGCTTTGGACACAGTCCTCCCTAATGACCAAAAATTTAGACGAAAGTGTCCTGTCTCTTTCTTACCTATTTCTACCGTGCGTGCTTGCGAGTGAGACGGTGACATGCATGCTGTCCTTCTCGCACGCCACTGTCAGGGTGTCGAGAGGAGCTACGGAGCCGGGCCATGCCGTCGTGTCAGCTTCCGTGGCTGTTCCCAACGTTGTCGTTGCTAATTCTGTGGAAAAAAAAAGACAATCAATATTTAATTACAGAATTCTGCCGTGCACAGCCGGTGAGGTTCAGAGAGGAGACACTTTTATGGTCTTTCTTAGATTTACCTTAACAGGCGTTGAACAAAGGGTGCATTTAAAGGGAAAGAAATAAAGAAAATAGATTTATTTTCGCTAGACATGACGCAAAAAAAAAAAAAACAAGATGGGGGAAATATGCGTCAAAACGACCATCGCTCACCACAGACACAGGATACAGTGCTCCGTTCCGTGTATGTTCTGATGGTGACCACCAGGGTGGTTTTATTGAGGCTAGAGCCTGAATGAATGGTTGCAAAAACATATATGGTAAGACCTGGAGGGACTCGCACAGACCAGTGGCGCAGAATGGAGGAGGCCTATACTCTCAAAATTAGTTGGAACAAGGCTGCCAATGAATACGATAAAAAGACAGCGCAAAAAACACTGAAAAATCTAGAGAACTGTGGCGTTTTTTTTTTAATATTGCTGACTGCCTACATTTTTATTTTTTATTTTTCATCTGTACAAGTACTTAATTATAGTCAGAAAGCCAATTCCCGTAATTAAAAATGTTCAAAATCTAGTCGCAATAGAAAAAAAGAAAGAAAGAAACAGTATTTATTGCGACTTGTACAGGAAGATCATGAAACTAAACTAAACACAATGAAAAATAAAAAATAAATTCTCATCTCAGCGACAATCAACGTCAAAATCTTGTCAAAAATGTAGGGAAATTAGAGGTATTTTTGACAGATTGAGACTGAACGTTCTTAAAATTACGAGAATTGCCCCTCAGATATCATAGACAAATGGCGTCACTTACCCATGTCTGACTTAGATTGCATTTATTTTCAAGTCGTTCTATATATTTATGAACGAAGCTTGAGGGTTTACCGCCGTAACAGTAAACAAAAACTTTAAAGAACCATTATTAATTGTAATTACATGCTATAACTTGTAAACTAGACCACATAACATTACATACTATAGTTATATACTATGTAACTTTACCATCTACATTCAAAACCCAACTCTATTGCACACGAAACAGACTCAATTCTTCTTTACAAACAAAGCTATTGTTTACATCAATTATCGTCCATAATAATTACGAAGGCAGAAAGCATTACAAATTATATGTAACTGATATGTGTGTTTAGAAAGTTAAGAAAATAACGGATCTATGTGCGATAGCGGAACAAGATTATGATACGATTTTTTTACGGTTTTACGGTGAAGGAAAATATAGTGCGGCAACCTGGGGGTCTACTCCGAAGTGGTATCGGCCGAATGTTCGGCCATTTCCTGCTACGAAGTTACTATTTGGTTCTGTCGGTCCCGATCCTACACTCCTACACTCTTTCGAATATTGACTATGGTCCCGACCCAACTGAGCCGATCCGAACTTTTTTTGCATTTTTCAATAATATTCGGTTCGGCCATGTGTCGGTCCGACCCGATCATCCGCACTTTGCACTTCGTAGTGGACCCCCAGGATTCTGTTTTGAAATTTCCAATATACAGTATGATCAAAAATCATGAGCATAATCAGCCTATAATGTTCCCACTGCTGGGACATAGGCCTCCTCTCTGTGAGAGAGAGTGGGCCATAAACCACCACGCGGGCCCAGTTGGTAGATTTCACACATGTCTTTGAAATTTTTGGTTTAGGACATGCCCCACGATGTTTTCCCTCACCGTTTTGAGAGCAGTGGTGATGAAACTATATACACAAAGTACACTATAATATGATCAGTAAGGTGTGGTCATATTTAAAAGGATTTGGTACGGACTAACAAACTGAACAAGTTCATCCATGGGACCAACATGGTAATCGCGAAAAAAATGAGAGTGAGATTTTTACAGAATCGATCGGCAGATCAGCAAATATATCAGTCAACTAGCAAATTAGACTTCATAGATTCTCAACACCCTATCATACAAAACCAAGGAAGGAAAGATAAAATTTTACTACCACTACTAGCGGATAAGCCTTCCGTATAAAGAGCTATAATGATCGATCACTAAGGCATATCCTGACATTTCTGGGATAGCTGCTGAGTTTGCAACAAGAACTGGTCCTGTGGACCATAAGCAAGAACCATTACATCTTATCTTTGATACGACGAGTCTGTCTTCCGCAATCCTTGTAAAATGTAATCTTGGGAAGTCGGGATTCGGTATATATTTTTTTTCATGTTGAATATTTTTAAAATTTTGTATTTCTGATGATATTCTTTACTGCGGGGTAATTGCGTATCACACTATCAGTAGCAATGGCTTTCATTTTGACAGTTCAACAAAATTCATTGCGTTGTTGAGCAGACAAATTTTTCGAAGATACGATTAGCAATATCCTTCAAAATGATTCAGATTCAGATTGATAGTGCAATTAGGGTGCAGGTATCCCTAGTGTAGATGTAGACCAATCCCTCAAAAACTTTGACACATACTTTTTAAGGTCGTTTCAAAAAATATTATGTCATAATATTACGCCTATTTGCGCAGTCGTGAGGCACACAAAAACGTTTAAAGATTTTTTTTTGTTTTCGTGTGAATATTGTGTGCCTTACTTAACCTGGGTCAAATAAATTTACTTTCTTTCTTTTTTCTTTATATTGTAGCGGTATCTACAACGCCACATGTGAACAACGCGTCACACTGACGTCACGCAAATCCTGCATCTCGCAAGCAGAGTTTACCGCGCAATTAGTATAGATACAATTTCCCAACATCAATCGTTGGGCAATTGCCCGCCAGACATAACACCCGCCTGGTCGGAGGATCCTCCCTTTTCTATGGAGAATGAGTGAACTTTACACCCTGTTCTTCATGCCTCTATAATATCTTTTCATGGTTTGTGAAGAGAAAATAGACGTTTCCAGTCTCAGTAGACCTCGCATTGTATAAGCTTTTCGTAAAATGAAAAGTCAGCTTATACTAGAAATGTATAGCTGATAGGCCGTCGTGTGACCCTATTTGTATTTGAACATAATTATTTATTTTACCATTTATGTACACTCATATATAAACAGACAAGAAAAAACAGAACAGAAAAAATAGATACAGATGTGATGCTTTGCTTATTTTCTTTTTTCTATTAAATCGTTGGTCGTTGTTTCATGTAAAGACTAAATAAAGCATTTTAAATGGTCAATTTAAAGCAGGTTACGATGTTATTCATTAAATCAAAAGTCATTTATTCAAATTAGGCTGAAAATCAGCACTTTTTGGATGTCATAATTACATAACACAGTCACCACAGTACTTTCGCTGGGAAGAAGTGGCACAACAAACTCTCCAGCAGCACAGCTGTCTGTTCACTTATGAATATAATTTTTTACCTTACGTATAAAAGGTTTGTACAGACGCCAGCAGGTCAAGCTACCCGAAACTGTCAAATTTTCCCAATCAACCTTGAACCTTAATGATTTAGCGATAAAGTTGAAAATCTATTAAAGAAATTTGACAGATTGTAGTAACTTGATGTGCTGGCTTCCGTACGTGATTGATCGAAACCTCTTGATTTTTTTACACTATTTGTTTATCAAATAAGAGCAGTGGTAACGGTCGCGACTTACGGGTTGAAAGGTCGTGGATTCGAACCCAGACAGGCACTTTACTTTGTGTAAATTATTTCATCACCACTGCTCTCAAAACGGTGAAGGAAAACATCGTGGGGCATCTCCTAAACCAAAAATTTCAAAGACATGTGTGACATCTACCAACTGGGCCCGCGTGGTGGTTTATGGCCCACTCCCTCTCACAGAGAGGAGGCCTGTGTCCCAGCAGTGGGAACATAAAAAACTGATTATGTCAATTATGTCATTTAAGAAAGAATACACTGTATCTACTCATTCGATCTCCCGATTTTCCATAGTGTTATTAAGTTTTCCTGTTAGGAAATTCTCAGTAACTGTTTACCTAAGAGGTTTGATGGTTTTTCCATAGGATCAACAATTCTGGTCAAACTTTCCTTGATAAATGATTTATTTTCTGTAAGTAGGTTTGTACAAACACTTCACGTCAATCACTTTTTTTTTTAAATAGATGATGTCAGCGTTTCCTATCTGACTACTCTGAGAAGAAAGGCCGAAACAAACTCAGAGGTCAAAGTCTCCTTTAAAGTCCAGACATAATCTTGGTCAGATCATGTGAAGACCATGTAGATTGGTGTCTGGAATAGTCTTTTGAGGAAAGAACCACACAGATTGAGTGGACTTGTTCAGTCAGTGCACGTATTTGTCGAAAATCGTGCAGCTCAACTCAAAACTTAAGGAGCTCAACGATTCGACGAACAATACCAAAGAAAGGACATTTGGATAGGCCGCATAAATTACTCAAACTGCCAGATCATGATTAAAACTAACTAAGAAGGAAAAAAAAAAGGAATGACCGACCTAGTCCTCATATTCACAAAAAATAATAAAAATATTAATATTTTACAAAGTAAATATCATGTCATTGTAATCCATTGACTCAGCCATCAACAAATTATCACATAAAATGACTTCCTTCCCTACATAGTATTTTAACCATGTAACAAGCTATCTTAAATGGCAAAACAAATACATTCAAGCCAGTGTCTCCCATAAAAACGTCTTGGCAGCGTTGGATGCGCGTGCGCCGGGTCAATGACCAGTCAACGCCGGACAGCGCGACTTTATACCCAATAAGTATAGCATGGGTGACTTTTTATATGGTGAAGGTAAACGGTCTTAGTTATAATAGAAGATTATAAGATATTTTTTGTCTAAATATCGTGGTTGGAAGTTTTTTGGTAGACATGACTAAATGGGTGTTGAAATGTGTTGCATTCTCCTTGTTAGGTAGGTAGTCTCGTTTGGCAATTTTTTAGTCTGACAATATTAATGGCTTATTTTAGTCCCGATGCCTACGAAAAAGGAACGACTACTGATCATTGCATTTCAGCGATTGCAGATTATTAATATACCTAATGGTTTCTTTTTGATGTCTCAGATAGTTGCAAGCCTCAAATTTAGATATGGCAAAAAATATATAAAAGTACCGACGAGCCCTATCAATCAACATAATCTATAAGGAATTTAAAAACGGTGATTACTGTCAAAAGATCGGTAGTCGTTGAAGCAGATGAACCCTCGATTATCCCTTCGTGTTCCGGGGACGTGGATCCACGCGAGACGCAATGACAATTGTTTCTGTAATTACGGCACGACCGCGAATTGTCGTATACCTCCCAACTGCAGATGAACCGAGGTGGCTGCGGGATGCGGAAAGCGGAGAAATGAGTGTTTTGTCGCCACTTGCTAGAGGCATAGGATTCTACCAAGTTGCGGAGTCATCCAGCAGTGGACTACGATAGGGTAAGTTGATGGAAGATGGTGAACTTACCGGTGGATGAAGGAAGCTGCTTGGAACGCGCGGTCGCTACCAGCACTGTCATGAGCAGTAGTCGCCACATGGTTCAGTCTGGAACAAAAGAATACACGTTGTTAGTCAAATTGTCAGTATTATAATATAGCATAATTTGAGGGGCCCCTTAGGGCCGAAGCTTGCCGGGTCAGCGGGATTGTCTGAAAGGGTTACCGCTACCCCGGAACATAAAGGGCGAAGGAAGGAACATGGGTGGGTTTTAGTCAGTAAGAGTCTGACACTCCCTTCCGCTCCACCCAGAGCGGGAGGGGTCATTTGATGATTTCCCAACCGGGAAAAAATAATAAGGGCTAATAGTTGTTCTGAAGGAACAATAGGCGTTGGACAAGAGCGGATGGGTCTTAGAGTCGGTTACACTGTAAAAAATCTCTAGTTTCAGATTTGTGAACAGCGCTTAGAGTACTCCTTCGATAACGATGATTGATGTTTTATTAGGCACGGAAGCGTTTCGAATGGTTTGGAATAGCTAGGCTGTTTTGAATAAACGGCAGTTATGTCTGCATGACAGCGAACCGTAATGTAATACACGAAAAAAAAACCGACTTCCAAAAAAGACACTACAAAGTGAAAAATAACTTTAATTTCGGAAGTCGGTGTCGATGGGTTCGCATTTTCGTTGTTTGCTACCGACTTCCGAAATTAAAGTTATTTTTCACTTTGTAGTGTCTTTTTTGGAATTCGGTTTTTTTTTGAAAAAAAGTTTTTATTTTTCACTTTTAAGTTGTAATTTTCACCAGTAATTTTGGTTTAAAAAAACGATGTGTGGGCCCATAAAATTTGAGGGTTGCCCTCGATTTCTCCAGGATCCAATCATCAGATACTGTCTTGGTGACTATGGGACCACTTCAGAAGTATCTCCTTTCGAACAAAAAAAGAATTTTCAAAATCGGTCCACAATTGGCGGAGTAAACGCGTAACAAACACACAAAAAAAAACATTCCGTCGAATTGAGAACAGGAACCTTTTTTGAAGTCGGTTAAAAATCACTGCTTTGTTGGGAAGAAGTCGCGAAAGACGAGAGAGCTGGGCGCATTCATTTAATTTTTTTTCAATTTTTTTTTGTTGGCAACTTGTTCGTCGATCCTTTTCTGAAAAACATTTTCTTCCTTGGTAATTTCATACACCGCACTACTTATAAACCGAATTAGAAAAGGAGGAGGTGCTTCATTATTCGTCCGATTATTTTGATGTCAAATTGTTCGTGTTTTCAACTGTAAAACTCTATGACAGTGTCACAGCCATAGTTTCCTCTCAACATTACAATCATGAACCACATAGAACTCGTGTTAAATATAACAATAGTTACATAACAAGGTCGGGCAGGCCCTTGTGGCGAATGGTAGCAAACAGTAGGTGAAAGGAGCAAGGAGCCTTGTCGATTATACAGCTGATACGGTTTGGTCAAGTTTCAACGCCTTTAAATACTTTGTAATGTCAGATTTTAAGTGTCTCACAGCAGGATAAAGAGCTCTTCTCTTATTGAAATGAAACGAGTATTGATCCCAAGACTTTCTCACTGCGTGTTGGAGATTTAAGCTACTACATATGTACTAATGTTAAATAATAAATGATTTTAATTCTGTAGGTAAGTAGGTTTGTACAAACACTTTTACACGTCAATCATATTTTAAAAAACTAGATGAGGTCGGCGTTTTCTATCTGACTACTCTGAGAAGAAAGGCCGAAACAAACTCAGAGGTCACAGTCTCTGTTAAAGTCCAGACATAATCTTGGTCAGATCATGTAAAGAACATGTAGATTGGCGTCTGTAATGGTCAATTGTCATGTCATGGTTATAATTGGGAGCCCCCTTACACCCATATTACATGGGACTTAAATAATTATCAAATGTGGGTGTACGGTCACCAAAGGAGATAAGTATCCAGGATCGTCGGGTGTAGGCGCCGATTCCCTTGTTCACAAACTAAACTAAATTTAAGTTCAGTGCATCTTTTTCTTTCTATTTCATTAAGAAAAGGACAGTAGATAAATATTAGTTTAGTCCTGTCATAAATTAGTCAACGCCTGACGTAAATTGACGTATTTTTAGTAGCCATGTTTTATCACGTCTAAATATGTCTATGGAGTATCTTAATTTGACAGGACTAAACTAATATTTATCTTCTATCCTTTTCTTAATGAAATAGAAAGGAAAAGATGCTCTGAACTTAGATTTAGTTTAGTTTGTGAACAATGGAATCGGTGCCATATTTGAAGTTTAGTATCAATTAAGATTGTGATGACTCGTTTTATAAGTATGCCTTAAAGATTCGCTTGACTGAAACTTGGTCCTTGGAGACTAAACACTTGGTCCTGCTTATACCTAAGTTTCATTTCAAATTCAGGAGTCAGGACCACGCTAAGCAACGAGACCAATGGTTGCTATACGAATGGTTACATTATCAGTTATCACGAGTGAAAGGGACAAAGCCTTGCCGATTATGGCTGATACAGTTTTGGACAACTATCTCTTCAATTATTCGGTTCTTGATAATAAATCTGTGTTTTTGGGTCTGTCAATGAAAGAGTTATGTATTATTACCTAGGTAGTTACGATACAACTAGTTTGCCTGAATACGGTACAGAAATTGAAGAATATTCTTAGACAATATTTAAGTTAGCTCTTTTAAAAGGTTTGCCTTTGACCACAATCTGACAAGATGGTAAGCTATGATGCGGTCCATAGTGGTGCTCGTTTCCCTGGAGGTAACATTGTCAGCATTGTCCCTAGTCTTTTTCTTAAACCTTTTTCCTGAACTAATTCCTTAACTAAAAATCCTTTTTGTATGAATGATTGATATCTGTATTTGCTGTAGGTATATAGGTTATTACTTTTTTTTCTTCCTTTATTATCCCACCGCAGGGCAAAGGTATTGCCCTCTCAACCTCCCACTGTTCCTTCCCACTGTGTGTCTTCTTTTACGACTTTTCCGTATAGTCTACGACGTAGAAGCATCTTAATCATCACTCATCATGCTATGGTTTGCCAAATGGCGATGGTCAGAACATGGTGGTGGTAATTTACTTAACGTCACACTATAGTGACGACATGGTTGGCGCAGTGGTTAAGCGATTGACTGCTGCGCTGCGTGTCGCGGGTCCGATTCCCGCACGGAACAAATATTTGTATGACCTACAAGGAGTTGTTCTGGGTCTGGCTGTTTGTGTATATGATTTTAAATGTTTGTAAACGCACCCACGATACAGGACAAATTCCTAGTGAGGGGCAACGATTTTAATAAAAGAAAAAAAAAATAGTCGACATTTCAGTCGTGAAAATATTTTACACTAGCTGCGCATCGCGGTTTCACCTGCATAAGTTTCGATCCCGCGGGAATATAAGGATAAAAAGTATCTTATGTGTTAATTCTGGTTATAAACTATCTGTTTACGAAATTTCACGCAAATCCGTTCAGCAGTTTTTGCGTGAAAGGGTAACAAACATCCATCCATCCATACAAACTTTCACGTCTATAATATTAGTAGGATTTAACATAACTTGATAACAAATGCAATTGCTATTGTTTTTTAAACCTGAGGACCACTTTAATTCAGCGGGATTGTCCGAAAGGGTTACCGCTACCCCGGAACATAAAGGGCAAAGGAAGGAACATGGGTGGGTTTTAGTCAGTAAGAGTCTGACACTCCCTTCCGCTCCACCCAGAGCGGGAGGGGACACTTGATGATTTCCCATCCGGAAAAAAAAGGACCACTTTAATACTAGCGCCTAGAACCAAGTTTAAAAGCGACGGTGTCCTATTACTGCATTTGCAACTGCCATATTATTCATTATTCATTATTCATGTAATAGGTACCTACACTATGCAAAAAACGTCACGTTTGCAGTCAAGGACAATAGAGTAGAAACAGCGCGAAGACGTGGGTACACGCAATGTCAGTGACTGTTGTTATACTGGACGTGATAGTCTATTGAAGCCTTATATTTATATTTCGTTTGTAATTTAGTTTCCAAACATGTAAACAAACGGTGTTTTTGGAAAAACCACTTTAATACCTACACATAAAGTTCAGTTTCGACTACAACTTCAAACATTTTAATTACTTTTTCCGTAGTACCAGACAATTTGAAATCAAGAAGTAATAGTGTCCGCCTTTTTCAAACCCGTGTTCTCTTGCTTCAAAAGTAAGTTTCAAAACCTCCGAGGCTTTTATAATCATTAGGTACAAAAACTAATTAAACATTTCCAAAAATGGAGTTTAAAACAAAACCATAAATCCGCTGCTGCGCTTAAACAAACAAATTCCATTTCCATATTTGAACTAAAACTGTAACAGTTTTATTTAGCCCATTCACCGCGACACTTGTTCAAATAATAAAATGTTGCGTAACCTACAAGTAAAAGTATTGTAATGTATGGGTTAAATAAATGAACGGTTTGGCAATGAGCTACTTAGGTGTCAGGTTGGCGCATAACGACCGGGCTACGTGATAGGTAATGGGCAGAAGGACCACCTAACACTACACAGGGACCTTATCTTCAATGGACCTGATCATTTATTACGTAAGATAATTTTAACCAATTTTTGACACCCCTCGTCCCTACGTAAGAAAAAATGAGACTTGAATGAACCCCCTCCCCCCTTTGAATCTTACGTAAAATCAGTATCTACCATAATTGCAAAGAAAAAGTAGCAATTTTTTATAAACTTACAATTTTTGCTTACTTTTGTGATCTTACGTAAGAATAAGCTAGACCCCTCCCACCCCCACGTAAGAAAATATAAGACTTGTTTGGACCCCTCCCCCCTCAAATCCTCTTACGTAATAAATGAACAGCCCCTATGACACAATGAACGAAACCGCGCGAAATGAACGCGAGATTGGCGGGAATAGCTAAGGAATTGACGTGGTTTTGGTAAGGAATCCTTTTTTTTTTTTTTTTTTCGGGATGGGAAATCATCAAATGACCCCTCCCGCTCTGGGTGGAGCGGAAGGGAGTGTCAGACTCTTACTGACTAAAACCCACCCATGTTCCTTCCTTCGCCCTTTATGTTCCGGGGTAGCGGTAACCCTTTCGGACAATCCCGCTGCCCTGGTAAGGAATCTTTAAGTGGTCATAGTGAATCAGGGTCCTGGCCTGATTTTTATTAGCCTTGAGTATACTGATTTTAACAGATGTAGGCGACCCCTTTTTGACAAGAGTGTTGGGTTATACCCTTCCCGTCACAAACTTGTAACTGGCAGCGTTGGCAATCAAATTTCGTGAAAGTTAATTCGACATTATTAATATTATTTGTTATTGTACCTTCGATCACTGATAAAAATGGTAGACTTAGTGAAATACCAACCTGTTGACCTGTCGACTGGTCCCGACCATTCTTTGCATGTCGCATGTAAACTAAGGCATGTCGCGTGTCTTTCCTGCTAGAAATGCTCCAATCGACATGGCGAGGATAGCTCGACTTGATTTTTACGAGGGAAAAGTTCGAATCGAACGACCATAACGAATACGAGATGCGCGAGAAATTTACTAGTAAGGTTAAGCTTCACAGACCAAACTTTGTCTTTCCTTACTTTATTTAATAAAATAAGCGTTTCGTACGAATATGAATCTTATCCAATACATTTAATGTTCATATCCGAGCGTATCTGTGCTAGCGTCTCATTCAAATGTTTATATTGGCGACGACAAGAGACGGTTATATTGCAGAGGAACTTGAAACAATGGCACTGCGCGGTTTTTTAATAAGTTTTTAAGTGGTCCTTCTGGCCATATTATCTGATATGTACAGTGTGTGGTTATCGCATGAAAAGGGTTACGTGAGATTTAATCCGCTTATGGACGAGAAAAAAGGAAGGATTATTTTTAAGAAAAAATCCATTTGACCAGTGAATGTTAGTACGCGACGTTAATACGTAATCCTACGAGTACTAATATTATAAACGTGAAAGTTTGTGAGCATGGATGGATGGAGGTATGGATGTTCATTACTCTTTCACGTAAAAACTACTGAACGAATTAGGATGAAATTTGACACACAGATGGTTTATAACCAGGATTAACATATAGGATACTTTTTCTACCGATATTCTCACGGGATCGTAACTTATGCGGGTGAAACCGCGGGGCGCTGCTAGTATTATTATATGCAGCTAGCTTATTAATTACTTAACAAAAGTGTACATAAAGACCAACCACCACCATAGAGATTGACTTATCTTAAGACCATATAATGTACAGATGCCAGCACATCAAGTTACTACAATTTGTCAATTTTCTTTAATAGATTTTCAATTTTATCGCTAAAGCATTAGGTTCAAGGTTGATTGGAAAAATTTGTCAGTTTCGGATAGCTTGATGTGCAGGCGTCTGTACCATATTCTGACAAATATATTAATGACTAGTGACTGTACTGAACGGTTACTTTACATAATATCATAAACCTACGATTTACTTTTAACTTAAGTTACTTTAAAGACGTCGGATTGAACGTAATAAGAATATTTTTTTCTTTTTTATGGCATTCTACATTTACATCTAATACAGAGTTATGGAGTTATGGTTATACGGAGTTATGTCATCTTATCGATTTATCGATAAATTTGGAAGATTTTTTCCAAAAAATCAATGTTACTGTCATGGCTGCCCGTGAGAATATGCTTTTTCTGTATGCATCTGTAATTTATGAACGAGTTACTGCATAAATTAGTTACCTCCTTTACTAAGACAGGTATGAGTGAAGGTTAACATAACATATTCAGCCTATAATGTTCCCACTGCTGGGACACAGGCCTCCTCTCTGTGAAAGGGTTTGAAAGTGAAGGGAACTCAATAATAAAGTCAGTACCTAGATAAAAGAAATTATATTTAATAAAAAAAACCCTTGAGATGCATCCTTAGAAAAACTAGTTAGGTCCTTGTAACTATAATGGATAGGTACTGAAACAAGTCCTACCGGTCGATATACGACAGCTCAGTGACTTCCGCAACCCTTAAAAGAAACGTGATTATGTGCAAGGAACTCCTCAAACTGTTAGTTTTTTTTTTTAAATATAACATTTTTCTTGAGAAATGCGGTCTTGATTTTACTTGTGGGAGATGAAACGCAAGATTTAAATGTCGCAGCAGCATACTGAGATAGGCTTCGATCTTTGTATGCTGCTGCGACATTTAAATCTTCAAAATCAAATCTATTTTACTCATAAAAATCAAAACGAGTAAAAAAAATAGTTCTGTATGAGGCCAAAACGCTTCCTTTGGCCTCATACAGGACCATTTTTTATAAAGGAACTAATACAATAAATAGTCCTGTATGAGGCCAAAAGGCTCTTTTTGGCCTCATACAGGACTATTTTTTATACCCGTTTTGATTTTTTGTCTGTTTCTGTCATCATAATTATTAAGTTTGTGTAATTATTTCCTGTGCATAATCATAAAGCATAATCAGCCTATAACGTTCCCACTGCTGGGACACAGGCCTCCTCTCTGTGAGAGGGAGTGGGCCATAATCCACCACGCGGGTCCACTGCGGGTTGGTAGATGTCGCATGTCGTTGAATTGTTTGGTTCTAGGACATGCTTTCCTCACAATGTTTTCCTTTACCGTTTTGAGAGCAGTGGTGATGAAATAAATTACACAAAGTAAAGTTCCTGCTTGGGTTCGAACCCACGACCTACAACTCGTAAGACGGGGTCGCTACTACTGGGCCACAACTGCTCTCCTGATTTCCTGTGCAAGTCTCAACAAATAATTTTTCTTTCTTTCTTAATATATAAGTTACCCTGTATTGTGCTATTCAATAACATCACTACGAAATTCGAACGGTGTCACGTTGTGAATTCGGGATGATTTACTTTAAAAAAACAAATGAGTGCGTTCGCTTTCGAATATGCTAGCTGTTTATTGGTTTATTTCCTGAAAATACAAGTGTTCATACTTCAGTGCAATATTAATATTAACAGAACTATTATTCCAATTTTATAACGCACTTTAATTTTGACTGTCAAAATGGGGCGTATCTATTGTCATGGCGGTTCGAGTGTCGCCATACTTTTTTTCCGTCAAATCCGTTTTCACAAAAGAATTTTCTTACTACCAACTAGCCTATGGCGTGCTGTCACTTGAGTGAGGTTCCTAGTCAACTTTACAGACGAGCAAGGTACTACTATTTGCAATTAGTTAATTGAATACGACAAAAACAATAGTAATTAGAATACTTACTGCACTATTTATCCAACTGTTTACATATTATTATTACCCCAAAAAAAACTCATTATAAACATACTCTAAACACATAAAATTTTCGTAATCATACAAATATTCTATTAGCACAGTAAACCTACCGTATATGGTCTAAATTCTCCAGCTGTACCTACTACTAAATTGTTAAGTATTTAACTGGGACACACATGTGCGTATATGTATCAATCGTTGCGACACGTACCTATCAACTTGGTTTATATCTCGTTAGAGAATGTGTTGTACGACGTAAGTGTGTACTTCTGCAGCTAGCAGTCGGTAAACGGCACATGGGCACGTCTGGCGCACCCTGGGTCATACCCACCAATTATTACCTTGCTGGCTGACTTAAGCCAGTCTATTCTGTAAAAATCTCACCGTGAAAACTTAGGCGAAGTGAGTTTAAAATGAGCTGCAGTGCGATTCTGCCTAAGTTTTCACGATGAGATGGTTATCTCATCGTGAAAACTTAGGTGAAGTGAGCGTGGAGTGAGCTGTCATTCCAAATAATGCTAGGGATTGACACTACTGACAACTCACATCAAGCTCACTTCACTTGAGTTTTCACTGTGAGATTTTTATACAATCGAAAGGCTGGCATTCCAACTGACGCTTGGGATTGACACTATTAACAACCCATTTCAAGCTTACTTCACCTATGTTTCACGGTGAGATTTTTACAGAATAGATCCGAAGGTGCTTAAAGCTCGAATACTGAAGATCGACACGTGTGGTCAAATAAAAACAAGTAAGGTCCAATTCAGCACAGATAAGAAATAAAAGTAAGAAAATACATTTATTTGCGGCAAATATTACGCATAAAAAGAACACAAACACAAAAAAAAATAACAAGTTGGGGGAAAACATGCGTCACATCCACGCAAAACGGCCATCGCTCAGCATAATGCTCAAACCCTATACGAGACAGAGCCCTAGCGCTGGTTTTCAGAGGCACCCGGCAGATCACCTAATAAGTAGATACATTCAACATTCAGCTTTTATCATAATATGGAATGTATCCAGTCGAGAGTAAACCGACTAAGGGAAAACCAACTGAAAATTATCTATAACGAAATCACGGTGAAAATTTAGGTGAAGTGAGCTGTCAATAGTGTCAATCCCAGATGATCAGGAGGACTGACAGCTCACTTCAAGCTCACTTCGTCTGCGTAGCACGGTGAGAATTTTACAGAATAGTCTATCGGCTGGTATATTCACTCAGTTACATGAAAAACTTAAATGTAATTATAATAATTACACGAACTAAACTTTAAACTTTGCTAAACTATTTTGCATCAAAAAAACCCATCGTCACTTTGATTAGGTAAACTAACACATAAAGACTACTCTGTTCGATGACTCCTTTGGCTTTTCCGTATTCACTTACAAACAGTATTTTATAAATTCATTTTAACAGCAGTTTCTATACTGCTTATCCCCCTAGGACGTCACCATTATTCTAAACTATCTGCATAACAGAGAAAACTGAAAGTAACCGGTTACCCAACTCTTAAGGGACTCGTCCGTAACGGGGAGGACGTGACGTCGATATTATATTTCTGAACACGTCATGTTTCACTTGATCGACAGTTCCTACTTCCGGAGGAAGTGGCGTATTAATTACTGGTGTATCATCTTAATTTATTATTCCTTAGATATCTAGTGTTGGAATAAGGTATGGCATAAAAATAATTTACACTTTCCATAAAAGCGATTACGAAAACCTCGGGCAGGTATCGGCACGACAGGTATAACTTATAATGATGAAACGACCAATTGGAACCTTGCACCTAGCTTCAGACGTTTCAAAACTCCCTAGAAGGTTTATGTAAATTAAAATATTTTGATTTTGATGGGCAAAGTAGCGTGTTGGCCAAAAAAAAGTCCTGGTTGATGATTGAGAAACATTAGCGAGTAGATCGAGGAACCCGCACTGGGCCCGCGTGGTGGATTACAGCCCACTCCCTCTCACAGAGAGCAGGGTTATGTCCCAGTAGTAAGCAACATTATAGGTTGACCCCCACAAACCGGCTTCTGGGTAACGCGATACCCCTTGGTAAGACTGGTTGGCAGACTTTCGGGTTTCTGACTGCCCGTAACGACTATCAAAGATTTACGAATGACAGCCGGCACCAATGGCTTGACGTGCTTTCCGAGGCACGGAATGATGATGATATACTTAAATAATATAAATAATATTTGATCTAGAGCACCCGGCAACGGTTAAAGGTTACCAGTACAAAACTACCCACAATAACAAACAGAGACGAAATAGCTGTTGGCTGTATCCAACAGCTATTTCGTCTCAGTTTTAACCGGAGAAAGCTCTGCGCTCTTACGCAAGACTTGCATAGTTCGGACATTCACTGCGACGAAGTCTACATAGATATTATGCTTAGTTATGTATTAGTAGATATTATACTTAGTATATAGTTATAATGTCTTAGTTATAAATACTAGAATAGGAAGGCGTTAGCACTTGGCTGAAGAAATACTTGGTATGGAGTACAGCCGATCGATTCCGTAAAAATCTCACCGTGAAAAGTTAGGTGAAGTGAGCGTGGAGTGAGCTGTCATTCCAACTAATGCTAGGGATTAGTTGGAACGACAGTTCACTCCACGCTCACTTCACCTAAGTTTTCACGGTGAGATGGTTACAGAATCGCACTGCTGTTGTTGTGAAGAAACTTTTATACATGATGAAATTGGAAACTTGTGACAAATCTAAGTAGGAGGTGCCGTAAATGTTACATAATCATAATAAATTGTCATTTCCCAAATCTAAATTCTGGTGAATTTATCGTCTTAGATAGAGCAAACGAAGCTTCAATAAAAAAAAAATTTGCCAAAGAAAATTAAAGTATCAATTTTAGCGCGCACCCCATAAGCAACCCATTCATTGCTGAGTTCAAACCATGAAGCAAATTGGCAACGTGTTGAACTAGCAGTATTTACAAAATTTTGACCGAAAAAAAGAGCGCGCGACGACGTTGCAACGCTCGCCTACGCGCACGTACGTGCTTCCCTTTCCTTAATAACATGCTCTAAATTTACTTAATACCACGCTGAATTAGATATTTTAATTTGTCGCATCTATTCAATTTCATCTTGTATGTACGACATATGGTTGCAGAGAAACCAAAACTGCAAAAATGTCGTGGTTAAAAGTCGTGAGGAAAGTTTTGAGTATGAATGTGGATGGCTAAACGATGGATGGATTCAGTGAAATTATATGGCTAAAAAGGGGGTGACTACTGAGATGACGATTAATAGAGAAAGAAATATGGAAGAAGGAATCTTGCAGTATGGAAGAAGACTGTTTGTGTTTGGTTTAAATGTTTGTAAACGCACCCACGATACAGGAGTAATTCCTAGAGTGGGGCAAAGGAGTTTTTAAAAAAAAAACGTCGACCCCAAATAAATTGGGACAAGGGTCAGAGAATCAGCGGGATTGTCCGAAAGGGTTACCGCTACCCCGGAACATAAAGGGCAAAGCAAGGAACATGGGTGGGTTTTAGTCAGTAAGAGTCTGACACTCCCTTCCGCTTGACCCAGAGCGGGAGGGATTCATTTGATGATTTCCCATCCAAAAAAAAAAGGGTCAGAGAATGATGAGGATGGTTGAAGGGTATCCAAAGGAGATTTTAGCTGGTACTCACGACAACATATCAAGCTATACATTTCCAGTATAAGCTGACTTCTCATTCTACGAAAATCTGACTATATAAACTGAAAATCAAAATGGGACTAAAATCAGAATTCATGATGACTAGCTGCGCCCCGCGGTTTCACCCGTATAAGTTCCGATCCCGCGGGAATATCGGGATAAAAAGTATCCTATATGTTAATCCTGGTTATAAACCATTTTTGTGCCAAATTTCATACAAATCTGTTCGGTAGTTTTTGCGTGAAAGAGTAACAAACATCCGTCCATCCATCCATCCATACAAACTTTCGCGCTTATAATATTAAGAAAAAGTAACTGATTTACGAAATGACCAGTGAATATCGATTTTCAACTCAGATCGAATGTCAAAATTACAACGAATTGAATTAACTACTCCACCCCAATTCTGTAACACACCTGCAACGGAAATCCGAAGGATTTTGAACGGAAATTGCTAATACATTGCTTCATCTGTTAGAAATATCCGTCTGCTCAACAACGTAAATGTAGCAGTGTATTATGTTGTTCATTGACTGTCAACATGATAGTCATCAATGGCCGATTCCTATAACTTACGAACCGTTATTGTATAAAATTAAGACTCTTGTATCTTTACCAATAATGAAGCTAAGCTTGGCGCATAGTAGACCCTCCCATATGGAAGTAGCTATCACAGGTAAAATTAGCTTACGAATATATTACGCCCAGTTTGCAATAAAAAATGCTACCATAGGTAAGCAAAACAAATCGTTTTTTTATAGGAACTCATTGCCATTAGGGCTGATTTTTCCAAAGCCAGATAAATTCACCGGAGAAATAATTTTGAATTTTTGACACTTCTTCCATACAAAAACTGTCAGACGTCAATCTTATTCAAAGTAATAAAAATTATCGGTCGATTGAAAAGTCAGCCCTAAGACTGTTACGCAATTACCCTGCTGGTTCCCCTTAATTTCTAAATAGAATGCCCAGATTCCAGTCAGATAAGTTTAACAGCAGTGGACGTCTCTAGACTAACAAGATAATAGTGCGTAAACCTAGAAACCTGAGAATAACTATGGCAACATTGCAATGACAACACACACCGGGGACAGTTAGTTAACCTGACCTTAGCAGACTAGTAAACCTACATTGTATGACTAATTTCAACCGGCCTTGGATATTATCAGTAGGTAACATAACATCACGCCTGAATTCCCCCGAAGGGTTAGGCAGAGGTGCACCCATCAGCGGGATTGTCCGAAAGGGTTTCGCTAGTTATGTTTAAATCCCATGTAATATCGGGCGAGCTTATTGCCATCAACCGGGCACAAATACAGACTCCGCGGGGTAATTTCGCAACACACTAACATTAGCAATGGCTTTCATTTTGACAGTTCTACAACATTCATTGTGTTATTTACGTTGTTGAGGCGACAAATTCGAACATACATATGAAGCAATGTATTTGTTTGGAGGGATGAGGAACAGGGTGTAAAGTTCACTCTCCATAGAAAAGGGAGGATTCTCCGACCAGACGGGTGTTGTGTCTGGCGGGCAATTGCCCAACGATTGATGTTGGGAAATTGTATCTATGTTAATTGCGCGGTAAACTCTGCTTGCGAGATGCAGGATTTGCGTGACGTCAGTATGACGTGTTGTTCGCATGTGGCGTTGTACATACCGCTACAGCAATATCCTTCAAAATGATTCAGATTGTGATTGAAATAGTGCGCAATTAGAGTGCAAGGCTGCTACTGGAAAAACCCCGGCTTTAAAACTTTGCCCGGCTTGGGAATCGAACCCTCTCATGCGCAGAAGCGCACAATTACACAATTAAATATAATCATGGCATAGCTATTTCATATTCGCGACTGATAAGTAAAATAAATTGGGGAGCGTTAGAAAAATAAAACTCAAAGTGGGCGGTGAGCGAAATAAGGCTGAGAATCTATGGTATACAGGTACAGATGCCAGCACATCAAGCTACTACGTTCTGTCAAATTTCTTTAAAATATTTTCAACTTTATCGCTAAAGTATTAGGTTCAAGTTTGACTGGGAAAATATGACAGTTTCGGGTAGATTGATGTGCTGGCGTCTGTACCATATGCCTATATTGTATAGGTAATGTCAACAGGCCTTGCTGTTATCTGTGGGTGTCGTTGACAAATACATAAAAAGGCCTGTGGAATAGGTAAATAGGTTCTGCCTTTGTTTCAACATAGAACGACTAAGTCATTTACCTCATGGACATGCATAACGTATGTGTTAACGATGGCAGTTCGTTTTCATGCTCTATTTAGATATATCTATTTATATACCAATGTACATAAATGGCCATTGATAAATTCATTTCGGTCAAAGATTGTCAGTCACGGGACACAGGCGTCCTCTCTGTGAGTGACACATATACTCGATTTGTTGGTTCTGGGACATGCCGGTTTCTTCAAGATATTTTCCTTCACCGTTTTGAGAGCCGTGGTGAAGAAACAATTTTCACACAGTAAGGCTGGGTTCGAACCGATGACCTACAACTAAGTGAGTCGCGGCCGTTTCCATTGGGCCACCAGCTCTTCATAACAGCATCGTTTCTTCTTTTTTTTTCTTCTATTGGCTTAAGTCTATGTTCGTAAGTGTGTCCTTAGCATTGCAGCGGGCCCTATCAGAATATCAGCGCTTCGGTATCGATTTTTCAAATACCTGTTACCAGGGGGTCTACTACGAAGTGCAAAGTACGAATGATCGGATCGGACCGACACATGGCCGAACCGAATATTATTGAAAAATGCGTAAATAGTTCGGATCGGCTCAATTGGGTCGGGACCATAGTCAATATTCGAAAGAGTATAGGAGTGTAGGATCGGGGCCGACCGAACCAAATAGTAACTTCGTAGCAGGAAACGGCCGAACATTCGGCCGATAGTACTTCGGAGTAGACCCCCAGCTTTTCAGCTACCAGTGGATTGAGAATGCATATCTTTTTTTGTAAGCATCAACAATGCATGAACTATAATCAAAATCCTTAAAATTGTCTCCTCATTATTTCTGTTTATTTCTGTTTTCTTTCTTTTTCTTAGGGCTGATTTTTCCAACGCCAGATAATTTTATCGGAGGGATAATATTGAATTTTTTACAGTTGTTGAAATTTTATTCCACGAATTATTATCTGTCAATGAAATTCAAAAATTATCTGCCCATTGAAAAAACAGCCCTTATTCTAAAACCATGTCGTAATAGGTACAAAATTTTCAACTCTTCGCGCCTACAATTTCAAACCCGCAACTGTGATAAAACCTTCAAACCGACATATGCTAAAAACTGTACATCTAATTAGCGTGTCTAGTCATCATTTAGCTGTAGGTACATCTTTGTCACGCTTGGCGAACCCGCGCGAGTTCCGGGTTCAATACGACGCGTATTTATCTAGTACGCAAAAACCTGACATTGTGGAGTTAATAGGCGTGAAGACATCAATTTAAAACCACCATAATAAGGATTGTTTTGCTGTCAGTTAACAATGGGTTTTGGATTTTTTTCACTTTGTCGGTATCTCATGTACGTGCTAGGTAAGCATGACTGATTGGTTTTTGGACATTCTGCCTCTAAATTATTTTGTTAGATGCAGGAACGAAGGATAAAATCAGGAATTAAATTATCCGGAAAACAACCGGAGTTACCGACATAGCTTGCAGAGTAAGCAAACTGAAGTGGCAGTGGCCTGGCCATGCTTGTCGATGGACCGATGGCCGCTGGAGCAGACGAGTCCTGGGGTGGAGACCGCATATCGGCAAGCGTAGTGTGAGACGCCCCCCCAACTAGATGGACGGACGACCTTAAGAAGGTGGCTGGGACAGACTGGATGCGAAAGGCGGAGGACAGGGTGTTGTGGCGCAGCCTGGGAGAGGCCTATGTCCAGCAGTGGACTGCGATAGGCTAAATTGATTGAGGAACGACAGACTTTTGCAGAATGTGGAGGACTGAGTGCTGTTGTACTCTGAGAGAGCCCTACGAGTCTGTCCGGCAATAAATTAAGCTTGGGTGAGTTGAACCTTTGCAAATGCTGCGGAAAATATCTACATACTAAGCTCGAGTAGCCTTCTGCACCATAACTGCGTAACAAACTATCAACCTCAATCTGAATAATTCTGAAGGATATTGCTAATCCATTGCTTCATATGTTCGAAAAACGTGTCTGCTCAACAACGTAAATAACGCAATGAACATTGTTGAACTGTCAAAATGAAAGCCATTGCTACTGATAATATGTTACGCAATTACCCCGCTGTTCCTAATAAGTTTGAGGAGGTCCGAAAACCTGACGGATTTAACAATGCCTGAAAAAGAAATATTTCGCCAGTTATGTTTAAGTAGCGACCCTATTATCAGACTCAGGGCTGCTACTGAGAAAATGAGATTTTGTTGATTTTCGTTAATAAAAGGCGTAAGTTTATGACTTTGTTTCATCAACTGCATAATCAACCTAAAATGTTCCCACTGCAGGGATACAGGCCTCCTCTCTTCGAGAGCGAGTGGGCCACGCGGGCCCAGTGCGGGTTGGTAGATGTCACATGTCTTCGAAATTTTGGTTCTAGGACATGCCGGTTTCCTCACGATGTTTTCCTTCACCTTTTTTGTGAGCAATGGTGATGGAATTATTTACACAAAGTAAAGCGCCTGCCTGGACTGGACTCCTCCTTCAACAAGAACTGGTCCTCAGAAGCTTTGAACAGAGAGAAATGGAAGGAGGGTAGGTAGGCCTTTGCCCTGTAGTGGGACATCACAGGCTTTTAATGGCGCCTGCCTTAATCTGACCTTTATCAACTGATTAAATAACAAATCAGTTTCCCCAGTCGTCTTAAGGCAGAACTGTCGACAAAAATATGTGTTACCTATGACATAGTAACGGTGAGCGTTGCACAACCGTCTCTACTAGTGTAACACTTTCGTTGATCTTCATACATACAGTACTAGGTACTCGTTACTGAGATAAATGGACAATTAAATGCCGGTTATACTCGTGTGGTACAGTTTTTTTTTTGAAGTACCGAGGCTTGAGTATCTACAAATGAATTTAAACGACGAACCAGCTAATGCACTAGGAAGTTGTGAAGGGTGCGAGTTTTGGGGAACGGTCTTATGTAATTTCGTCGTTCAAATAGTTCTGATTAATGATTTTTTTTGCTCTGCTCATGTGGTGCTTGATCAGACTTGTATCTAGTGCTTTCGTTGGTTTTGTGGTCGTAAGCGCAGATGGAGATGGCGGGACGAGCTGGCGTCCTTTGATAAAGGTTGCTCCTTGGCAGCTCTGGACAGATAGAGGTGAGGTGTTATCGACCTGTGCGGCTCCTAGTAATAAGAGCCACGAGCCCCTCACTCTTGATCTAGAAACCATATGAAATTATTACTTCTCTACGGAATTCTTGCTTGCAAGTCTTGCAACCAAACTTTTTACGCCATTGACAATCTCCACCAGCATACAAAACAGCACAATTTCCTATCTCAATACATAATCACATAAAAAACTATTGCTAACTCATTGCGTAATACATTGCCGGTTTTGTCACAAGCTCCAGCACTTCTCTCGGTGCATTAGTAGCATTGTTTAAATGCGTGGTCTAATTCTCGTTTGGGTTTTTTTCATAAGTGACATTTATAAGTTGTAGTCTTACGACATGAGGTGATTTTGTATTTTTATTGATGAGGAAAGTCAAGGTGAAAATAGTCGTTAAGACTAATGTGTTTTTAAAAATAGTTGTCTCATTTAAAATAATAGTGGTAGGTATTTCATTAAAGGTTGACTCCTACAAAACAATGGGCCGTTAAAAAAAATCTGCCCCGCCTTTTCTCAACTATGTTGGGGTCGGCTTCCAGTCTAGCCGGATGCAGCGGAATGCGGATGACTGGAAGATAAGCAGTCGCTCCTTGTAAAATTAAAAGAAGCGACTGCTTATCTGACTTCCACAACCCAGTTACTGGGTATAATATTGGTTGGCAGACTTTCGGGCTACTGAAGACCCGTAACGACTGCCAAAGATCCACGAACGACAGCCGGGACCAACGGCTTGACGTGCTTTCCTAGGGCTCTTGAATAGTCTTCATATGTAAATATGGTCTCCCATCCACGGACCAACCGCGGCAAGCGCAGCTTAACCTGTTCGATCGACACGTGCGGCACACGTGACACGGGACCAACCTTCACCGATCCCGCGTCCCTCTCACGGAGAGACTTGAGTCCCAGCATTGGGAGTGGGGAACATTAAAGGTTGACAAACTGGCGAAATGGTAAAATAAATTGCAGCAAACTCTTGTAGTTTGTAGGACGTATCACCATTAAAAGTAGACAAAAAGGTGTACCTACTTAATAAAAATAAACCGGTTTTCGCCGCGAATGCATTCTCTCGATTCCGAAGAGTTAAAATAATTCTCGGAACGGTCCTTAAATCTAATACGTGCGGCTATGTCCTTATATCGCATCTAGATGTGTAATAAAATACAGTAAAATAAAAAATGTATTTTATGGTCTTTGCTTTCTGGCAGCAAAGGAAGGTAAAATAATAGGTTGAGAAAGTGTTTAGGAATATGTTTATATTGGAGAAAATTGGAAATTGTTAGAAAAATTGTAATTTATAAAGAATTCAGATAAATGATTCCAAATTGTAGGAACCAAATTATGTCCAAAAATTTTTGTAGAAATATCTGTCATAATAATATTTGAGTTTGTTCAAGTTTATTAATAAGTTTGTTTTTTATTATTTGATGTTTAAATTTTTTATTTTTGTATCCTACACTAACTGAAGGCAAAATCTAGTCGCAGCCTCATCTCGGCGACAAACAAATGTCAACAACTTGTCAAAATGTAGGGAAATTAGAAGTATTTTTTGACAGATTGAGACTGAGATCAGACTGTGAACGGTCTTAAAATTACGAGAATTGCCCCTCTGATATGCGACAAATACTCTGAGTTAATCCTGTGCATGTATTTAGTTGGTAAGCCTTTAAATACTAATACATATATAAATAAATACCTAAATAAAGTTTATAAGTGAATCTGCTTATTAATATTAATCATTAGCTTCCTTATAAATATTAAATATTACCTTCAGCCCGCGACTTCGTCGGCGTGGAAGTCAACGATGTATACCATGACACTCGGCAATAGTGTAGCTTGCTATCCGTGAAAGACTTTTTTAAACCGGATCAGTACTTCCAGAGGAAATGTCTTCACACGTATTAACAAAAAGACAAGAAGCACAAGAAGGTGAGTGTATGATTGCAATAATAAATTAATGTCTTCCGACACAAAATTAACAGCCAATCAAATAATGCAGGGAAGTCTTAAAAAAAATTGGAAGCATGTCATCAATTACTTCATGTCTTGCAAGCGGTTCTTAACTTTACCAACCCATCTTAAAAAAACTGGACTTATACGGTCCTGACTAGGTCGACCGGTCGGTCCCCTTACTGATGGCATGGAGAATTTCGTGTTTCGCCCGAAGCGACTTATGTCTGACCTCTATAAGCCTTTCGGAAACCAGTTTTAAGCCTCATGTTATGGTGGCATATATGGGTGGCATCGGGACATCGATGCGCCAACTGTAACCATAAATTAAGCACATGATTCTAGATTCCGAAGAACTGTTTCGTCGGAAAAAAAAACTGCAATTCCTAACCGGTCTAAATGTGGACAGTAATTTTTTTAAGCAGCCGACGCAAAATTTCAGCGTCCCCTGCGTTGAAATTTTTGAGGTACAGAATCATGTACTGAATTCACGGTAACAGGCTCGACGATGCTGCCAACCTGTATGAGTGGCGTATTTGCTTCACTTTTTAAAATAGTAAAGGACTGGATTCAAGGAATTTAATAAAATAACTTAACAAGGTCGTCGGTCCACCAAGCCGCAGGAACCCGTTGGATGCGAGAAGCACAGAACCGGTCGAAGTGGAGGTGCTCGGGGGTGGCCTATGTCCAGGAGTGGACGTTTTTGGCTGAAATGATGCAGGTGATGATGAATAAAATAACTTCACGCCTTGTTTCCTCGAAGGGTTATGCAGAGGTAGTGTTGCCGTGATCCAATTTGAAGGGTGTGGGTGCCGTCTACCCGTAACGACTGTCAAAGATATCAAAATCAGACTGTGAAACTTATCTTGCTACGCCAAAATATCTCTATATTTTTTCTAGTCTTCATGCTTAATTTGAAGATCAACAGAGCAACTATTAAACTATGGACCGACTACTATTAAAACACAATAATGGGTCCAACCCACGCAACATGCCCAATGTCGTTATTAACATACAAAATATAATCTCAAAAGGTCCGTTCGTTCAACTCAAGTACAATTAGTGCAAGTAGTTCGTTCAAGTATGCAAGCGAGTCCACTGTTCCATGTTAGTTTTAAATTATATTATTGTCAACGTCATAAAAAATCATTATGTTGACAATAATATAATTTAAAACTATAACATTACATCACCAATTACATTAATTAACATAGAGACAACTTTATGTTAATTAATGTAATTGGTGCTGTACTGTTTTCATTACCTATTAATAAATAACTCAAGATTGTTCTCTCGTGTACCGTCAAACAATTTGAGAAGCTGACTGTAGTGAAAATATTAGGCAGTCTGCAAGGCATGTTGGTAAAGGAGCCAAACTAAGCAATCTTCTTATATGAGGAGAGATCCGCGTACATGTATGACCTCCGTCTTAGGAGAAGAGAAGGTAATATCAGAATAAAGCCCACGGTTCCTTCCATGGGCAGACAGAAATAAAGAATAGGTTTACAGCTATTCTTAACGCATGCTTCTTTAACTAAATGCTAATTTCTTCCTTAATTCCTTTTTTAATTTCTTTTGTTTTTGATTTTATGTATTTTTTTTTGTCTCCTTTACACACGCTGTCTACATCTCTCTATCTACTGTCCTATCGCAGGTATGCTGGAAGAGATTTCTTATGAAATAAGCAATACCTTTGTTTTTCTGTTCTGTTTTTTTTTCTTGTCTGTTTATGTGTGTACATAAAAGGTAAATAAATAAATCAACTAACCTCATCTTTCTACTACACAGATATGTCCATTGTCAATTTATGTATGTAGTGATACTTCTGCACCTTTCCATGTAATATGTGTAAGTAATGAAAAGTGATTCGAAAAGCTGCGCCTGCGCTTGTGCCGACTGCGTGCAGAATGTCGAACACAAAAGTGTTAAAGAAAGTTTACGGAGCGAATGGGGCACTTAAAGTGTCAGTCTGATAATTATGTAGTGAGCTAATACAATATTTTTTCTTTAATTTGATCTACTTAACTGAAGTGTTAACTTGGTTGGACCTATTGGTCTCAACACAAGAAGTCGTGAGGGATTATGAAAAATCAGAGCGGCAATTCTCGTAATTTTATGAACGTTCACAGTCTGATCTGCCACAATCTGTCAAAAATACCTCTAATTTCCCTTCATTTTTGACAAGTGTTTGACATTGATTGTCGCTGTGATGAGATTGCGACTAGATTTTGAACGTTTTTAATTACGGAAATCGGCCTTCAGTTCTTTGCGTATCATCATCACTCAACTAAGAAAAACCCACCGGTCTTTAATTGACGGACGAGTATCCCGTTTATACTAATCTACCAAAAACAAAAGACATTCTGTGATCATTTTATGAACCATACTCATTCAAATCAGTCACAACTTCTTTCCTCGTCTATAGTCCTTTCAGTCATAATTTTCAAATCTGACTGGAAGTGTCAGAGATTAGTGCGTTCAAACCAACAAACTCTTCAACTTTATTATGTTAAGTATATGTACGGACGCCAGCAGCAGGTCAAGCTACCCGAAACTGTCAAATTTTCCCAATCAACCTTGAACCTTATTAATTTAGGCAGAAAGTTGAAAATCTATTAAAGAATTTTGACAGATTGTAGTAACTTGATGTGCTGGCGTCCGTACGTCGCTTGCTCCTGCGTCACCAGTCCAGACTCTCTTCATATTGTGGCTGCTGAGACCGAAACTGCAAACGTAGTATACAAGAAAGTTTTATAAAAATGTGGCTGTTATTTTAGTATATTGTGGTGTCTTCTCCCACGCGAACGAATTCTCAGGCATAAGCTAGTGTTAGTATATAGCTCTATAACTTATCAAACACTTCCGTCGCCGTCAGTACCGGTTGGGCTGCTCGACTGGTTGACTGGTTGCACAAGGTTGTGGTGACGTAACGCAACCGAATGTTTTCGGCAACCGGCCCCTACGGTGCAGCGGTCTTATTAGCTCCTTTAATAGATGTGCTTTGGGTTTGGATCCCGTTATTTGGATCACGTATAATTATGTTCTGTTCTGCTGTAGTTATTTGTTATTTAATTTGAATTGTTGCTATAGAGTACCTATTGTCAGTGACTTATTGACCCAGGTGAAACATATTGCAGACTAGCTGCACCCCGCGTTTTCATCCGCATAAGTTTCGATCCCGTGGGAATATCGGGATAAAAAGTATCCTATGTAGTAATCCTAGTTGTAAACTATCTGTGTGCCAAATTTCATCTAAATCCGTTCAGTAGTTTTTGCGTGAAAGAGTAACATACATCCATCCATCCATACAAACATTCGCGTTTATAATATTAGTAGGACTTTAACTATATACTCGTATTATTGTGCATTGCAGGATAAGAATCACATAATTTCATATCTCTGCATTTTGTGTTGGTGATTGACGACAAGTAATTCCAAATTTATCTACACTATATTTTACTCCAACGTAAGTGTTTACTAGTATCCAAGATTAGTTATAGAATTAAAAACCAATGTGTCACAAAACCCAAAACTTCCCATACGAAAAACCCTCCGAACCCCGGAAAGGTCCCGGGGTCCAGGATCCAGGTCCTCAACAACTTTATCATACGAAGCAGATTCATGCTTCTACGCCAATGGAATGCGAGGAGTATATTGCTCATAACCTCCACATTAAGCATAATTATTATTGAATTGGTAGAGTTTTAAAACGATTTTGCTGTGCCCGACAGGGTTCATAATGATCTCATTTTTGGAGTTACCACCTAACTACACATTGTAGAATGCAAATAAAGTGTTGAGTATTAAATCTGTCGGCAGCCAGAAACGTTAACGCAAAATATCTTGATGATTCAAGCTACCAATATTAATTTAAAATGTGACAAAATCAAAACCGGTACAAAATCTTCCCTGAAGGCATGACTTAAATTCCAAGGTGTACTATTACGGAGTATGTCAATGTCGTATGTAGAAGTCTTATCCTTACGATCTATTTCCTTGAGACTCTAATCTAATGTCAATGTGGAACAACATTAATATAAAATGATATGAGTCATAGCATAGTGAAATAATAAGATTCTTGCCCGTTTTTTTTTTTTCAATCTATAATACTAATATTAAAAAAAGATAGTGACATTGAAGGCAATCTTCGGAACTACTGATCCGATTTCGAAAAAATATTACATTAATGTGATGCTACAGTGTAGTCGAGTGCGATAGGATTTTATGTGGAAACAAGAAATTTCACGCGGACAAAGTCGCTGGCAGAAGCTAGTCTACAAAATTACGAATCTCATCATCTGCCTAATCTTTTACCAACTACGAGTATGTTGGCGTTAGCTTCCAGTCTAACTGGATACAACTGAATATTTTCCATGAAGCGACTGCAGATGTTTGACGAATCTAACCGTTGGAATTTCGAGATTTGCTGCTTCTATTTGTGTAACAAAACACACTTACCTAGATTTAATAATCTACTACATTATCTTTATATGAATAATCCTCAGAAAGGTTTCATTTACAATCAACTTAGTAAAAATCTTGAGTTCACTGACAGACAATCCACAGCCTAAACTGTTGGGTCTAGACTCATGAAATTTTATTCAAGAGTTCCTTACATAACGAAAAAAGCACGAAGGACGGCTTTTAAAATCATCCCCTAAAGGGGATGATAGTTTGGATGGTAGTTAATGTGTGTTGTCTTTGGTCCCTGGCCCAAACATCAAGCAATGGACAAATTTGACATCTTTTTATATGCTTGAGTACGAGGCTTTTGACTACGTTGCATGTGTATATTTTATATCTTTTTTTTTGTGCGTAACGTGCGTTTTCTTTGTGCAGAATAAACAAGTTTTCTTTTTCTTCTCTTTCTTTCTAAGTTCGTCATTTTTGTCGATGAGAAATCCCATAGGATACGGCTTGTAACTTTGTCATGCTAATGATTGAGGGCTTTCCACCAGCTCTTATAGCAGGGCAGAAGTTGAACTGCACTGTTTTTTTACTTAGTCATAGAACAAAAAAGCAGTGCAGTTCAACTTCTGCCCTGCTATAAGAGCTGGTGGTAAGCCCCCTGTTCTTATCAATCTAGAAAACAGCATATAAGCAGACGAATACACTGCTCACAGTTAGTTAAAAATAATGTTCTTTTCATGCCCCAGACCCGCCTAACAAGACTGGCCACTCAACAATGATACGTTATCATTCCTTTAGAAGAACGTGTCCATAACAGGCGCACGCGCATAACGGGCGGGGTTCCACTGTGCCGTTATGTTCCAATCGTGGGCCATTGTGTAATGACTGGACTGTTTCGTGTTTACTTTTGATTGTAATGGTTCGAGGTATTTGAAGTTTGAAGATTAGCTAGTAATTATTTATATAGGTTCCTAATCCTACTAATATATATGTATATATATATGTATTATATAATATTATAAACGCGAAAGTTTGTATGGATGGATGGATGGATGTTTGTTACTCTTTCACGCAAAACTATTGAACGGATTTGGATGAAATTTGGCACACAGATGGTTTATAGCCAGGATTAATACATAGGATACTTTTTATCGCGATATTCCCACGGGATCGAAACTTATGCGGGTGAAATCGCGGGGCGCAGCTAGTACAGCTTTATTTTGGCGTAATGAGTAGTGTGTTTGTTTCCTTGTTGATCTTATTATCAAGTATTTGCAAGTGCGACTACTGAACCTGGTTGAGAAAAGCTACTGAACTTTTTTTCTGTAATTCTCAGTGGTGGATCATCTCACAATCAGTCAATAATGTTCTCACTGCTGGGACACAGGCCTCCTCTCGGTGAGAACCACAGAACAGATAAAAGAGGTGAGAACGGCGGTACACCTCTGCCTAACCCTTAGAGGATTACAGGTGTGATGTTATGTTCTATTCAATTATTTCGTTTGTGACGATGACGTCACAACCGCAGTGACTACACTATGTCGCCAGGTGCTCGTGCTAGGCTTACCGATGTGCATCGGTCTTGACCTTGTCCACACTTGTTCAGTTATGCACTCATGCGCATAGGCTTAGAACATGTTGTTGTAGCGTGACGCTTGATCGATGAAAATGTCAGGGATATTGATAGGTCGGTTCTATCAATCAATCTAGTTAGTATCTCCATTGCTGGGAATGGAGTATTTGGTCTATGGGATGGTACAGGGTATATCTTTAATAATAAAAATAAGGCTGAAGAATTTGTTTGTTTGTTTGGACGCGCTAATCTCTGGAAATACCAGTCGAATTTCGACCGACTTCAATACTAATATTATAAAGAGTAAAGTTTGTTTGTTTGTAAGTTTTTTTTAAAAGGGTTTACAGTTAAAAAGTATCCTATGTGTTCCTATGTGTTAATACTTTTATTGCATTCCACATGTAGGTAGTCTTAGGTGGTAAAAAAGGTGGTGGTGGTATGAATCCGTTCCGTACGGGAACTGACCTACCGTAATTTGGCAATAATATCAAAGTTTGTCATCAACCTGCCATCAAACAAAGGTTATACATTAGTATCTATCAACCGTTGCGATGTTAATTCACCGAGTCTTGTTAACCTAGTGACCATTAGGAATTGCATTCGTCTTGGTAAGGTTTTTAATTATAAAATCAAGTTAATTATTGCAGAACTTGGTAACGATCACGTACTTAGTGATAGAATTTTTAATTAAGTTTAATTTTGTCAGCTCTGGTGGCCCGGTGGTAACGGCTGACTTACGAGTTATAGGTCGTTGGTTCGAACCCAGGTGCTTTATTTTGTGTAAATAATTTCATGTCACCACTGCTCTCAAAACGGTAAAGGAAAATATCGTGAGAAAATCGGCATGTTCTAGAACCAAAAATTCGAAGACTTGTGAGATCCACCAACCCGCACTGGGCCACTTCCTCTCACAGAGAGGGGGCCTGTGTCCCAGTAGTGGGAACATTATAGATTGATTATGCTTATTGTCTCTCTGGTTCAGTGGTTAAGACCTCGCCACTCATATACTAGTTTATGGGTTCAAATCCGGGCAGGTACCAATGTGACATTTTCTATTCATATGTACTATCCAAAGGAGGGCTTGTGGCTAAGTAATAACAGTCACACGGATCGATTGATCAAGTTAAGCTACGCCTGGCGTGGTTGGTTCATAGACGGGTAAACATACACATACCAAGACCCCTCCGCGCCTCGGAAAGCACGTAAGCCATGGGTCCCGGCTAACATTTTTGGATCTTTGACAGTCATTACGGTTCGTCAGAAGCCCGAAAATCTGACAACCAGTCTTACCAAGGGGTTTCGTATTACCCAGTAACTCGGTTGTGGAGGTCAGATAGGCCGACTGCCCATGTAAAATATTAGTATTCAGCTGCATCCGATTAGACTGGAAGCCGACCCCAACATAGTTGGGAAAAGGCTAGGCAGATGATGATGTACTATCAGGCTTTCGGGTTTCTGACGACCCGTAACGACTGTCAACGATCCACGAATGACAGTCACAGCCACGATTGACTCGTGCGGCTGTTACGATCGACTCGTGCGGCTGTTATTACCTAGCCACATGCCTTAACCTTTCAAGTATATGTATGACAAATACCGGAACGCCTAACGATTATGTCTGTATGTGTGTTCCAATCGTATTTCACTGGGAAAACCAGTTTCCTAATATGACGTAATCGCTTTGCATGATGAGCAATTTTCTGCTTAACGAAGATGGTTGTGGTAAAAACCACAATTATCTAAATGTGTTTCTATAAAAGATCACTCATGTTGAGGATAAAGATGGATATTTTAATATTTTAGATATTTTAATTTGAATTTTGTTCTAAGAGGGTATAGAAAATAATTACATGGATACGTACCTACATAATGTGAAGGTTTTCTCGTCTTTTACACAAATATTTTTTTTGAGGTTACCTTTTTTAATTTGAGCAGCTATTTTACAGGTAAAGATCAAAACCTTATACCTTATAAATATTAACGGTATGAGGATCAGGGTGTAAAGTTCACTCATACTCCATAAAAAAGGGAGGATCCTCCGACCAGACGGGTGTTGTGTCTGGCGGGCAACTGCCCCACGACTGATGTCGGAATGTTTGTATGTATGCTAATTGCGCGGTAAACTCTGCTTGCGAGATGCAGGATTTGCGTGACTTCAGTATGACGCGTTGTTCGCATGTCACGTTGTAGATACCGCTACATCACTCCCCTCCGGAGGCCGGATGTCGATAATGGGCTGAGTTTTCCTCGAAGGGTTAGGCAGAGGTGGTACGTACACCCACATTTCGCCAATTATATCTAAATCTCATGTAATAGGGGGCGAGCCTAATGAGATCAACTGGGCATCACTCCAGTCTCCGGGCTGCTACTGACGTCTGACATACATTATACCAAATATAGACGCAAGAGCGCTAATGTCTTAAGTACAACTGTCTGACTTATTATGAAACTAAACGAAAGTAGTCCAACCCAATACATTTGAAAAATAAACAGTAAGTACAGACACAATGGAATCATTTATTAAAGCAATCACATAAGCGATTTGATCAGTACAGAAAGATAGATATTATATAACATGTAGATATTATACAACATCACGGTTGTATTTCCCAATGGGTTAGGCAGAGGTATACCTATAGTACACCCGCATTTCGCTAGTTATTTTTAAGTCGAAAGCGATAAGGCCACTCATTGTATATTTTGTAGTATTTGATTTGTTTTTTATGTTATGTATTTTTGTGGTTGCCTGACCTGGGAATAGAACCCAGGACCTCAAGCTCAGCAGTAGCGCTTGCGACCACTCGACCAACTTGCTATCAAAAACATAGATAATTATTATATATTTCTTATTGTAATGTATCATAGACAACTGAATAAAAAGAGGTTTAAACTCGTTCTTATTACAAAAATATCCGTTTCATAATATTCCCATAAGACAATGGCGTTTTGGTCGGAGTGTGAAACCATTTCTCAAACACCAACTTACATTTACACCTATTTTTAACCCAAACTCATTTAACTTTCGACCTTAACTATTAGAAAATAAGAGTGTCATAGGTGGTTTTTGAAGTGTATAAAGTAAGGTGGTTTCCATAGGTTGAATGCGAAAATGGCCGGTTAGCCGACCTTGGAGATAAAAAGTAGTGTGCTGATATTTGTCTCGAGTGGGTCGTATCGAGGCTGTTCCGCGAATGTATGGGCGATGAATCAGATTGTAATAAAAAGTTTTTATAAGTGTGATTTCATGATTATGGAGTAATATTTTAAATCAGATTTATAAGGGAGCTGCCACTTCCCAATCAGGTTGGGTAAGTTCTATAGTATGTAAGATACGCTATTAAATTCTGGGCATGAGCTGGAATTTCCAGATTTTTTTTCGGATTTCCCGCATTCTTAAGAATCTGGGAATTTGTAAAAAAAATCCGGAAATTCGTTAAAAAATCTGGGAATTCGTTGAAAATCTGGGAATTCGTTTAAAAATCTGGGAATTCATTTAAAAAATCTCGGAACTTTATGAAAATCTGGGAGTTGGTTTAGAAATCTGAGAATTATTAAACCAGCAGCTTAACAGTAATGAAAAGCAACTGAAAAATCAACGCATGACGCCTGAAAATAATATAGTAAATGAAAATCCCGAAAGTAATTGGATTTGATTTTAAAATGAAAATATCTAATAAGGAAGGAATAAGTTGTAAAATACCTCACTGAAAATATTTATAAACTTCCTAGTGAAAATTCTTGTTAATTACTTCACCGATTTTAATTAAAACGAAATAGTTTACATATATTTACGCCCTTCTTCATATTTGGGTTACATCTTCAAAATGAAATATCTATTTGTCTACCTTTCATCTATTACATACATTAAAAGCGCCTACATTAGGTTTATTTTTGTGATTTATGGTGCAAGCAATAACTAAGTAATGAGTCAAACGCGTTTAAGAAAGGAGAAAGGAAAATACAGCTTTAAACACATGTATACAATAACTAACTCCTTTAAATACCTAGCCGTCAAGCAGTTGGTCCCGGCTGTCATTCGGAGATCTTTGACAGGTGTAACGGGTAGTCAGAAGCCCGACAGTCACTCCGTGTAAAATATAGTTACCTGCAAGTAAATTGGCAAAAGATTTTGTAGTGGGGGGAGTTCGCGCACGCACAATTTCATACATTTTTAGATGCGCGAACTTCCCCCACTACAAAATCTTTTGCCAACTTACGTGCCAGCAACTATACTGGTATTAAGCTGGGTCCGGTTAGACTGCAAGCCGACCCCGACATAGCTGGGAAAAGGCTAGGCAGATGATGATGGGTGAAGAAAGGTAAGGCACTGAATATAATAAAATTCCACGAGAAATAAAGATTCTTAATGTCATAATGTTTAAAATGAAACTCAAACAATTTTTAATCAGCAAATGTTATTATTCGACAGCTGACTTTAGAGAAGACAAAAACTGACATGACGTTTTGTTCATTTGACTTTTGGTATTATTCATCTATGTTGTTAACTAATTACAATTTTAATTTATCTTTAGACATATATATTTGACATCTACTGTTATGCACTTGAATTTTTATAATTATTTTGTATTATTAGGAATGTTTTATTATTATACTTTAATTTAATTTTTTTGTTTTGTTACTTAATCATTATTTTTAATTTGAATACAGATTTTATTTTACTGTATACAATTAGAGAAGATAAATTTAACTGTACTTAATTATGTACAGACGCCAGCAGGTCAAGCTAACCGAAACTGTCAAATTTTCCCAATCAACCTTGAACCTTAATACTTTAGCGATAAAGTTGAAAATCTATTAAAGAAATTTGACAGATTATAGTAACTTGATGTGCTGGCGTCCATACCAAGTTAAATTCATTCACTGATTTATAAACTTTTTTTGTATGCCATTAATGGCTGGTTGTAGCGAACTGTATATACCATTTTACATTTATTGTACCTATAACTTACAAATAAATATTTCTGATTTCTGATGTATTGCTGGTCATATTTATAGCTATAAACAATAAAGGAGAAAGGAAAATAAATCCTTAAACACATTACCTAACACCTACAAATACGTAGCCAATGACAATCTCCAAAGATCTGCATGTAATATGATGAAACGACTCACAATGCTACACAATTCTAATCGCAGTTCGAAACACCCACGAGGAAGCCACAGCAAGGTCCGGCCAAGAAATGTGTGAATAAGTTAATGTAAAGAATTTGTTGCTATTGTAATAACAACAAGAATTGTTTTGTAGATGGCAGTGTAGTGTTTTGTTTCGTTATTTGCATAGGATATAATTTTGTTTGGGGTCGTGGGCGCATAGAGTGGGGATTCTGTCCGCCTACTAAGCGACCCCAGGGATGACGGTGGCACACTGGTCACGTGCTGCCGTGTATAGCGAGACTTAGGGGAGGTCCCTTTACAGTCTCCCCAGGGATGTGCCTTACAGGCGTTGCGCAGGGGTGGTTCCGGAATCGGTCTTTTAAGAGGAACCGGGACCACCCCAATGTGCGGATGGTGATCACCGGGGTGGTTTTAGTGAGGTAAAAATCCCACACTCCCCGACCTCACTCCCCGGAGATCGGGTGCCTTTTGAAGGCTTCCCCCCGAAAACAAGAAAAAAAAAGAATAGAATTTTGTATCGTATGATTTGTATTGTGGATAAATGAGATACCAAAAAAGTGATTAAAATAATCCGTAGGGAAAGGGTCCCTAGTTTTTTATTACGGTTTATTTTATTATTATATTTACAGTTATATAAACCCCCATCCTCCTTCAGTATTTTCTCTTTCCTTCCCCTTTTTAATCCATCCAAAGGTTGTCTTAAAAAGATCGCTCTTAGCGACAAGAACGCCCATTGTGTCACCCTTTGTAAAATTCTATATTTATGTCTGTAATTTGTATGATGTACATAATAAAGAGTATTCTATTCTATATATGAATAATTTATAAGCTATCAGTCTTAAAATAATAATATTAAAAGGGGGGGAAGTAAACATAGGGCATCAAAAAATTCATCCAGTTCGCAGTTAACGGGAAAAGTGCCCAACGGGCTGGCAAACCAGGTATATTGAGCCTTGATCTGCTTCGTTGGTCTAGAAGTAGCTAAGTATGACTGCTTCGTATTGGGTCCTGGATCACAGGGTCAGGAAAAGTGTCATTTATTTCTTTTTTATTGCTAAATGGGCCTGCTTTTGACCTCGATCTCGCCTGGTGGAAAGCGATGGATGAGGTCTATGATGGAACGAGCGTGCCCAGAAAATGCCTGTTCACTCGTGCTTTGAAGGCAGACAGACGAATTAAATGCGGGAGGGAACACAATATTTTTTCCTTTAGAAAATTCTCAGTAGCTGCCAGGAGTCTGGATTTGGTTCTGGTTTATGGTAACAGGCTGGCTCCCTCTTAAAGTGAGTGCGCACTATACTACACTGTCCACCTCTTAAGATAAAGCGTGATGCCAATCTTGCAAAAAGTTTGCAAAAAAAAAAACAGTTTTTCAATTATGTGTAATTTATAACATCAGATAAATCGTCAAAATCCGGAAGTCATCTCCAACCTTCAAGGCTTCGAAACTACGCATCTATTTAAAAACTAATCATAGATTCCACGCACTAATGTTTTGTAATAGAAGGCTCTTTGTAGACTGGTTGGTTCAGAGTTCGACCTCCGACTGATGACCTTACAGACGTGTCAATTGTTACCTTAGTTACTTATGTAATGTTTAACATGCCTACGTGCAATGTTGTGCTAAGTACATGATGATATATGGGTCATTTAGGATGAACATAACTAGATGAAGGGGAATGCAGGGCTGAACCATTTGATGTCTTAAAATTTCCTGATTTTCTACGTTTGACGGTTTTTCATATAGGACACCTACATTTCACCAGTTATCTTTAAGTCCAATATTATATGTTATAGGGAGTGTGCCGCGGTTGGCCCGTGGATGGGTGACCATCTTTACATACCAAGACCCCTCTGTGCCTCGGAAAGCACGTTAAGCCGTTGGTCCAAGCTGTCATTCGTAGATCTTTGGCAGTCGTTACGGGTCGTCAGAAGCCCGAAAGTCTGACAACCAGTCTTAGCAAGGGATATCGTATTACCCAATAAGTGGGTTGTGAAGGTCAGATAGGCAGTAGCTCCATGTAAAATACTGGTATTCAGCTGCATCCGGTTAGACTGGAAGCCGACGCCAACATAGTTGGGAAAAGGCTCGGCAGATGATGGTAGGAAGTGTGTCTACTTGCTATGAAACAGACAGAAATGTGGACTCCGGGCTGCAACTGAAGATTTCCTAATAGTAAAACCATAGGTAACATGTTTCCCGAACAAGGATCCAAACCCAGTTCCTTCCACAGCTCGGTGAATGACCTTGAATTTATGGACTAGCCGTACCGTTAGTGGTGATTAATGCTCGTGCCTTTTCTGCATGAGAAGAGGCCTCTGCCCTGTCAGACAATTAATTTTATTTATTGCAAAGCGGTTACAACAGATAACGTCCTACGTTACAAATTATATTACCAAGTGGGTGTTTTTTAAAACTTAAGGACAAATACTGAGTCACGACATATATAATTTTCCCACTGCTGGGACACAGGCCTCCTCTCTTCGAGAGGCAGTGGGCTGTACAATCTACCACGCGGGCCCTGTGCGGATTGGTAGATGTCACATTTCTTCGAATTTTTGGTTCTAAGACTTGTCGGTTTCCTCACAATGTTTTCCTTTACCATTTTGAGAGCAGTGGTGATGAAATTATTTGCACATGTGTTCGAAAAAATCCTGCTTGCAGCATATTATTAGTCAACCTAAAAAGGATCTTCTTTTGTTTTACTTACGGACGCAGCTGTGGTCATCATGTGCACGGGATTTTGTTTTCAACTTGGTCAAATATAGGTTTTGGCGATAGTACGGACGCCAGCAGGTCAAGCTACCCGAAATTGTCAAATTTTCCCAATCAACCTTGAACCTTAATGATTTAGCGATAAAGTGGAAAATCTATTAAAGAGATTTGACAGATTGTAGTAGCTTGATGTGCTGGCGTCTGTACATCCATTGGTGGCCCAGTGGTAGCGGCCCTGACTTACGCGTGAGACAATTAAATCCTTTTATTTATTCCTAAGGCCCCAGAGACGTGACAAATTAATACCTTGTGGGTGTTTTTACAAAACTTAAGGCCATATTCTGAATCACGACATGGCCGCCAATACTTGTCAATAACCTTACATAATACAGACATGAGACATAACATTGTCTTATTTCTTAGCACTTCGTCGTAAAATATGACATAATGTGGTGGACTTTGAGGATGTTGTTGAATACATTCTTTCCTGGTTTTTGTCGTTGAAATCTATGTGTGAAGTGTGAATTGATTCTGGTTGTTATATGGTTAGTTAACAGTAATATTTTTTAAATGGGAAAGTGTCTGTTGTGTTTTTAAAGCTAAACTACTTAACCGATGTTGATGAAAGGTGGGAAAAGGACTATCCGCGCCGTTTGCTTTTAGGATAAGGAGTCACGCAACTGTTCACATCATTTTAATACGATACTCCTTGGTAAGACTGGCTGTCAGACTTTCGGGCTCCTGACTACCCGTAACGACTGTCAAGGATCCACGAATGACAGCCAGGACCAATGGCTTAACGTGCTTTCCGAGGCACGGCCATCGACGGACCAACCGCGGCAAGTGTGGCTATTATTACTTAGCCACAAGCCCCTCTAGGGCTTGTGGCTAAGTAATAATAGCCACATAACATCTAGTAGATGTCATTATCTTATACATATATTGGATGTAAATTACGATGTCAGCAATCCATCACTCGAATTTATCGCCGTCTCTTACTGCACATATTCCCTTTCTGCATACCCTATTTATGTCAAATATATAAGGACTTAACTGAAGGTTGATTCAATTTGAATCAAACTAGACAAACCATTTGCCTATTATCTTGACTTGTTTGGCTATGTGCAATTTTGTGTTGAAGCCACACTCACGATCAGGTATTTAATCCGTATAAGAAAACATCAATGAATAGATATTTGAATTATTGGATTATTATGTGCGAGAATTTCATTTAGTTTGAAATTTCTACGTCTGTTTTAACCATTCTTCCGTCGTGTCAACATGAAGTATGATCTGTTCCAAAAGTAGTTGATAAAAATGTAAGCAAATGGATCAGAAAACGTACATGTGGATGCCAATTTGTAGTGCCACTTACAAATTAAGTGCGTTGACTTGATTTTATTTGAATACTTAAAACTGAGATTCAAATTTTAAATCACCTTAAATATGTTTTTCATTTGACAGAATAACCTCAATTTTCGTCGATGATTTTGCCATTACAATTAAATAATGTTATTCAAACAGTAATCGTTAGAAAAAGTGGTGATATATAATAATAATAATACAGTTTATTTCTCTCATAAAGGTGATGACACCAGCAGGTCAAGCTACCCGAAACTGTCAAATTTTCCCAATTAACCTTGAGCCTTAATGCTTTAGCGATAAAGTTGAAAATCTATTAAAGAAATTTGACAGATTGTAGTAGCTTGATGTGCTGGCGTCTGTATATTAAAAAAAACACATTATCAACAAAGAACAACATAGAACATTATCAATAAATAAATCTATTCTATTCTATTCTATTCATTGTTACAGTAGTTTGTATATAAAATTTTGCCTTATGCTAGCACCTTTGGGAGAGCTGGAGTCTGAACTAGGTTTGGGACCCGTATGACAGATCTCCAGGCTCACACCCCTTTAAACATTTATCATATTTAACGACATAAAAAGTTGAAATACAGATGAATGTGTTACTAATTCCCTTTAGCGAGTGATTACGTAAGAATTTAACCCGAACAGGGTTTTTTTACACTTTCAACAGATTCTTTTGGAACAGATTATTTCAATCAATCAATCAACTCAGCCTATCCCAGTCCACTGCTGGACATAGGCCTCTTCCATAACAACAGATTATTTATTGTACAGGTATTAAAATCTATAATATACATTGTATCCTGCGTAACCTAACTATGCAGTCCACCTCGCTGAAAACCAACTTCTCAACACGACAACGTGCTAACACGAGATAGAGAAGATATTTCTTCTTTGATGATAGCAACAGGTTTACCGAAGAAGTGTAGTAAAACTGAACGCGATAAAAGGTTTATTCTGGCAATTTTTTTGGGTAACACACAATACATTTTGTCAGTGACCACCTGACAAACACAGATTCTATTATATTTATGACACTTCGTTTTTTTATGTAATGCGGAATAACGGAATGGAATGCGGTCTTAACTGTTTGTTAAATATTTAATTACTGCCCAACTGCCCACTACCAAACCGACTAAGTGTAATGCATACAGATTAGGTACCTTGATAACTAGATATATATACATGGGGTAATAAGTACGGATGTATTATACAGGGTGATAGGGAAACTCGACGTATTTATTCCTTGAAAGGGGTTTTTATTTATTTTTTTATTTAAAAAAAAAACATTGCCCCACAATAGGAATTTCACCTGTATCGTGGGTGCATTGTAACATACACAAACAGCCAGACCCGGAACAACTACTTGTAGG